>CM075765.1:34038897-35371813 GCA_037974665.1 Ehretia macrophylla | reverse complement strand
GGATGTGACGCCCGAGATTTAGCCACGCATTCAATTACTGTTGCATCCCTTGTTGCGCATTTCCTTCTGTGCATTATTGACTGCCTTCTTGAATTACTATTCACTTCGTTTTTAAACTGCATTCTATTGGTTAATTAGCATTTTTATTAAATCATATTAATTGTAAAAGTAGTGGGAAAAATGTGCATTTGAGCTAAAGGCGTTAGGAGGGCTCGTTTAGAAAATAATTTTAGAAGTCAAGTGAATAGTGTTACGTAACTAACTTAGGTAATTAATTAGCTAGCATATATTTTACCATCTAAGCTCGTTTTAAAGCTTACTACACACATTTTATTAGATCAATTAAGCACCCAATTGACCCCACCATAACTTAACCTTTTATATATCACCTAAACTCATAAAATGCAAAAAAAAAAAAAAAATAGAAAGCTGAAACAGCAGCCCCAAACCCGACATCCCCTCCTTGCACTTGGGAGAATTTTTCCATCTTCAACTCTTCAATTCAAGCCAAGCCAAGCCTTGAGCAACTAGTATAAGGTGTTTGCAAGGTTCCTAGGTGCTCCTACGCGTAGTGGTGAGGGATTTCACGACTTGCTTTTGCATTTTTAAATAGTTGCTCATTTATTGATTTGTTGAAAATATGATTATATGCCATTGTAATTGTTATCTATGCTAATATACTATCTATATGAATGCTAGAGAACACTTTTGAACCGTCGTTTCGCAATTTAAACGGTTAGAATCGTTAGTTTGATTTTAGGGTGAATAGTGACTTTTTTTTTAGGGTTTTGTGTAATTACTCGAATTGGCTTGAATTAATGCTTCTAATTGATGCCTTAGGTACTAGTGAAGATAATCAAATAGCCCCGTACACTTGCATTGCCCTTAAATCGCCTAAAAATGGAAAATAGCCGACTTTAACTTGGGGCTTTCGGGGTTAATGCGAATCCGGGTGGATTCGGGCTTCAATTCTAGTATCCTTAGGCTACCTAGGTGCTATAGATGCCTTGATATCCCTTGTTTGAAGCCCGGACAATGTAGGTGTGGTTTAAAGCCAAAAGAGGGAAATTGGGGCTTTCGGGGTAAACGCGGGCATTTGATTGAGTTCGAGGGTTGAGAGGGTACCTTGGGGGTTAGTTAGAAGGTTGGGAGAGTTTCCTTTGAAAATAAAATCATTAACTTTGGTTTAGAAGAGAAATAGTTCGAAAAACAAAGGGGTTTAGGTACAATTTAAGTTGTCTCGCACTTCTAAACCCATGTCAGGACTTCTTGAGTGTTTATATGTGATTTTAAATTGATTTGGAACTTTTGGTATGATTCTATGCTTATTTTGTATATGTTCCTTTGTAAACTGCTTATTAGCTTCTATAATTGCTTCTATTCTAATTGCATCAAGGTCAACCTACTTTGTTGATCCTCCTATGTGTTAATGCTTATATTATTGCTATTAATTTGCCATTGTTAAGTGCATTGCATCGTGGTTGCGCAACCATAGTGTCAGGGGCGGATGTGTTGAATATCGGCTGGGCGGCAGAGGGCTTGCCGGTGGATATTCAAACTCCGTACCCTATTCCCTCATTCGCCTGGTCTGGAGATTGCCAGGGGATGTTGGGTCGTAGGATTCGGGGTACATCCGGAGTACACCCACTGGAGTGATTGGGGTTATGCCGGCTTATCGTGATCGTGCTCGTGGTTCGTGGATCGTGAATGAAGACTAGTGAAGATTGGTGTATAGGGGTTATGTGAATTGTATCCTTTCAAATGTGTGGTTATTTAAGCTATCATTGGTTCTTTAATTGTCTAATTGTTATTGTTGTTTAACTGTATTACCTGTTGCATTGCACGCCCCGGGACTTTATCCCTCACTGGGCAACAGTGGTTGCTCATACCTCGCTAACATGTTTCAGGTGGCACAGTTGGTAGAGTTGCCTTAGCTGCTGTGTGATTTTTGTCTGAGGTGGATGTGCTTTCTGGTTGTTATGTGACGAAGTTGTTGTTCTATGTATAATCTATTTTGGGGCCTTAAGGCTCATGTATGTATTTGAGTAATATGTAAGCTTGAAGTCTGATAATGTAGTAGCAGTGGTAATTCTATGGCTTGTAATAACTTATATTTCTATTTCTAGTTGCTCTGCATGCTTGGGAGTGAATGGCTTATGGTAGAAATGTTTTATCTTTTAATTATGTTTTATTGATATCCTAGAATGTCATGGCTACTAGACTATGTGGTAAACAAAGTTACTTGCATGCTTCTGTGGTTTTGGAACTGTTGTGTGCTTCAAGGCTCGGATGGCCTTGAATCTTTACATATATAGCCATGGAAAGTTTGTTTACCTTGTAGTTACCTTATTTGAGAGTTTACAGGTTTTCAGAATGTCTATAGTATAGGGGAAACTCTGTCCGTTTTTCCCCTAAAATTTTGTGACCGGGTTTGGTATTGGGTTGAGAATAGCATGGTTATTAGAGCCTCCGGTCTCGTGAGGGATCGGGGCGTTACAGTTTGAATGGGCTATCTCTCTAGGCTGGGTCTGTGAACCATTAACACATAAAGGAATTGTGCCCTCAACATGACGGGTGCGATCATACCAGCACTAATGCACCGGATCCCATCAGAACTCCGAAGTTAAGCGTGCTTGGGCGAGAGTAGTATTAGGATGGGTGACCTCCTGTGAAGTCCTCGTGTTGCACCCCGCTTTTCAATTTTTTTTGCTCCGGTTAGGGCTGCCAAGATACTTTATCCACCACATTCCTATTATCGAATCCCACGACACCTTGGGCAAGACAACTTCGTTTCACGTGGAGGCCGGGCCCGCAAACCGAGGGCGTAGGGCTTGTGACCAGGTCTCCGTCGCTCCAGTGCCCATAACTTTTGATCCGCAAGGAGTTACGCGGCGCACAGCACACTGTTGGAAAGCTCTCTGAGAACTCTACGTTGGGGGCAGCCAGCTTGCTCGCTGTGCCCTTTTTTGGAGACCAAAATTGAATGTTTTCATCAGTTTCGGTCCTCTTTTCTAGTTTAGCTCTATTCTTCCGTCCCGGATCGTACGTCGTGAGCTATTAAAAGGACAACAACCATACTCGCGGGACATTAGATGGCCCTACAACGCATTGAAATCTCGTCTTGCGAGGATGCTGGGTTGTTGAAGCGGATGGGTTGTCGTTAAGCCCATTGGGGCTTCTGAATGGTCCATCTCTCTAGAATGGGTCTATGAACCGTTAACACATAAAGGAATTGTGCCCTCAACATGACGGGTGCGATCATACCAGCACTAAGGCACCGGATCCCATCAGAACTCCGAAGTTAAGCGTGCTTGGGCGAGAGTATTACTAGGATGGGTGACCCGCTGGGAAGTCCTCGTGTTGCACCCCCGTTTTCAAATTTTTTTGCTCAGGTTAGGGTTGCCAGGATACTTTATCCACCCCATTTCTATTATCGAATCCCACAGCACCCTGGGCAAGACAACTTCGCCTCACGTGGAGGCTGGGCCCGCAAACAGAGGGCGTAGGGCTTGTGACTAGGTCTCTGTCGCTCCGGTGCCCATAACTTTTGATCCGTAAGGTGTTACGTGGCGCACAGCATATTGTTGGAAAGCTCTCCTAGAGCTCTACGACGAGGGCAGCCAACTTGCTCACTGTGCCCTTTTTTGGAGCCCAAAATCGAACGTTTTCTACAGTTTCGGGCCACTTTTCTAGTTTAGCTCTATTTTTCCGTACCGGATCGTACGTCGTGAGCTGTTAAAAGGACAACAACCTTACGCGCGGGACATTAGAGGGCCCTACAACACGTCGATATCTCGTCTTGAGTGGATGCTAGGTTGTTGAAGCGGATGGTTGACGTTAAGCCCATTGGGCCTTCTGAATGGGTTATCTCTCTAGGCTGGGTCTGTGAACCGTTAACACATAAAGGAATTGTGCCCTCAACATGACGGGTGCGATCATAGCAGCACTAATGCACCGAATCCCATCAGAACTCCGAAGTTAAGCGTGCTTGGGCGAGAGTAGTACTAGGATGGGTGACCCACTGGGAAGTCCTCATGTTGCACCCCCCTTTTCAATTTTTTTTGCTCCGGTTAGGGTTGCCAAGATACTTTATCCACCGTATTTCAATTATCGAATCCCACGGCACCTTGGGCAAGACAACTTCGCTTCACGTGGAGGCCGGGCCCACAAACCGAGAGCGTAGGGCTTGTGAGCAGGTCTCCGTCGCTCCGGTGCCCATAACTTTTGATCCGTAAGGAGTTACGCGGCACACAGCATACTGTTGGAAAGCTCTCCAAGAGCTCTATGACGAGGGCAGCCAGCTTGCTCATTGTGCCCTTTTTTGGAGCCCAAAATCGAACGTTTTCATCAGTTTCGGGCCACTTTTCTAGTTTAGCTCTATTTTTCCGTCCCGGATCGTACGTCGTGAGCTGTTAAAAGGACAACAACCTTACTCGCAGGACATTAGAGGGCCCTACAACACGTCGATATCTCATCTTACGTGGATGCTAGGTTGTTGAAGCGGATGGGTTGTAGTTATGCCCATTGGGCCTTTTGAATGGGCTATCTCTCTAGGCTGGGTCTGTGAACCGTTAACACATAAAGGAATTGTGCCCTCAACATGACGGGTGCGATCATACCAGCACTAATGCACCGGATCCCATTAGAACTCCGAAGTTAAGCGCGCTTTGGTGAGAGTAGTACTAGGATGGGTGACCCCCTGTGAAGTCCTCGTGTTGCACCCCCTTTTTAATTTTTTTTGCTCCGGTTAGGGTTGCCAAGATACTTTATCCACCGCATTTCTATTATCGAATCCCACGGCACCTTTGGCAAGACAACTTCGATTCACATGGAGGCCGGGCCCGCAAACCGTGGGCGTAGGGCTTGTGAGCAGGTCTCCGTCGCTCCGGTGCCCATAACTTTTGATCCGTAAGGAGTTACGCGGCGCACAGCATACTGTTGGAAAGCTCTCCTAGTGCTCTACGACGAGGGTAGCCATCTTGCTCACTTTGCCCTTTTTTGGAGCCAAAAATCGAACGTTTTCTTCAGTTTTGGGCCACTTTTCTGGTTTAGCTCTATTTTTCCGTCCCGGATTGTACGTCGCGAGCTGTTAAAAGGACAACAACCTTAATCGAGGGACATTAGAGGGCCCTACAACAAATCGATATCTCGTCTTGCGAGGATGCTAGGTTGTTGAAGCGGATGGGTTGTCGTTAAGCCCATTGGGCATTTTGAATGGGTTATCTCTCTAGGCTGGGTCTGTGAACCGTTAACACATAAAAGAATTGTGCCCTCAACATGACGGGTGCATTCATACCAGCACTAATGCATCGGATCCCATCATAACTCAGAAGTTAAACGTGCTTAGGCGAGAGTAGTACTAGGATGGGTGACCCCTTGGGAAGTCCTCGTGTTGCACCCCCCTTTTCAATTTTTTTTGCTCCGGTTAGGGTTGCCAAGATACTTTATCCACCGCATTTCTATTATCGAATCCCACGGCACCTTTGGCAAGACAACTTCGATTCACATGGAGGCCGAGCCCGCAAACCGAGGGCGTAGGGCTTGTGAGCAGCTCTCCGTCGCTCCGGTGCCCATAACTTTTGATCCGTAAGGAGTTACGCGGCGCACAGCATACTGTTGGAAAGCTCTCCTAGTGCTCTACGACGAGGGTAGCCATCTTGCTCACTTTGCCCTTTTTTGGAGCCAAAAATCGAACATTTTCTTCAGTTTTGGGCCACTTTTCTGGTTTAGCTCTATTTTTCCGTCCCGGATTGTACGTCGCGAGCTGTTAAAAGGACAACAACCTTAATCGAGGGACATTAGAGGGCCCTACAACAAATCGATATCTCGTCTTGCGAGGATGCTAGGTTGTTGAAGCGGATGGGTTGTCGTTAAGCCCATTGGGCATTTTGAATGGGTTATCTCTCTAGGCTGGGTCTGTGAACCGTTAACACATAAAAGAATTGTGCCCTCAACATGACGGGTGCATTCATACCAGCACTAATGCATCGGATCCCATCATAACTCCGAAGTTAAGCGTGCTTGGGCGAGAGTAGTACTAGGATGGGTGACCCCTTGGGAAGTCCTCGTGTTGCACCCCCCTTTTCAATTTTTTTTGCTCCGGTTAGGGTTGCCAAGATACTTTATCCACCACTTTTCTATTATCGAATCCCACGGCACCTTGGGCAAGACAGCTTCGTTTCACGTGGAGGCCGAGCCCGCAAACCGAGGGCGTAGGGCTTGTGAGCAGCTCTCTGTCGCTCCGGTGCCCATAACTTTTGATCCGTAAGGAGTTACGCGGTGCACAGCATACAATTGGAAAGCTCTCCGAGAAACCTACGACGGGGGCAGCCAGCTTGCACGCTGTACCCTTTTTTGGAGCCCAAAATTGAACATTTTCATCAGTTTCGGGCCACTTTTCTAATTTAGCTCTATTTTTCCGTCACGATTCGTACGTCGTGAGCTGTTAAAAGGACAACAACCTTACTTGCGGGACATTAGAGAGCCCTACAACGCATTGAATTCTCGTCTTGCGAGGATGCAGGGTTGTTGAAGCGGATGGGTTGTCGTTAAGCCCATTGGGCCTTCTGAATGGGGCATCTCTCTAGGCTGGGTCTGTGAACCGTTAACACATAAACGAATTATGCCCTCAACATGACGGGTGCGATCATACCAGCACTAAGGCACCGGATCCCATCAAAACTCTGAAGTTAAGCGTGCTTGGGCAAGAGTAGTACTAGGATGGGTGACCCCCTGGGAAGTCCTCGTGTTGCGCCCCCCTTTTCAATTTTTATTGCTCCGGTTAGGGTTGCCAAGATACTTTATCCACCACATTTCTATTATCGAATCCCACGGCACCTTAGGTAAGACAACTTCGTTTCACGTGGAGGCCGGGCCCACAAACCGAGGGCGTAGGGCTTGTGAGCAGGTCTCCGTCCCAACGGTGCCCATAACTTTTGATCCATATGGAGTTACGCGGCGCAAAGCATACTGTTGGAATGCTCTCTGAGAAATCTACGACGGGGGCAATCAGCTTGCTCGCTATGCCCTTTTTTGGATCCCAAAATCGAACGTTTTCATTAGTTTCGAGCCACTTTTCTAGTTTATCTCTATTTTTCCATCCCGGATCGTACGTCGTGAGCTGTTAAAAGGACAACAACCTTACTTGCGGGACATTAGAGGGCCCTACAACGCATTGAAATCTCATCTTCCGAGGATGCTGGGTTGTTGAAGTGGATGGGTTGTCGTTAAGCCCATTGGGCCTTTTGAATGGGCCATCTCTCTAGGCTGGGTCTGTGAACTGTTAACACATAAAGGAATTGTGCACCCAACATGACGGGGGCGATCATACCAGCACTAATGCACCGGATCCCATCAGAACTCCGAAGTTAAGCGTTCTTGGGCGAGAGTAGTACTATGATGGGTGACCCCCTAGGAAGTCCTCGTGTTGCACCCCCCTTTTCAATTTTTTTTGATCCGGTTAGGGTTGCCAAGATACTTTATCCACCGCATTTCTATTATCGAATCCCACGGCACCTTGGGCAAGACAACTTCGCTTCACGTGGAGGCCGGGTTCGCAAACCGAGGGCGTAGGGCTTGTGAGCAGGTCTCCGTCGCTCCGGTGAGCATAACTTTTGATTCGTAAGGAGTTACGCGGCGCACAGCATACTGTTGGAAAGCTCTCCGAGAGCTCTATGATGAGGGTAGCCAGCTTGCTCACTTTGCCCTTTTTTGGAGCCAAAAATTGGACGTTTTCTTCAGTTTTGGGCCACTTTTCTAGTTTAGCTCTATTTTTCCGTCCCGGATTGTACGTCGCGAGCTGTTAAAAGGACAACAACCTTAATCGAGGGACATTAGAGGGCCCTACAACACATCGATATCTCGTCTTGCTAGGATGCTAGGTTGTTGAAGCAGATGGGTTGTCGTTAAGCCCATTGGGCCTTTTGAATGGGTTATCTCTCTAGGCTGGGTCTGTGAACCGTTAACACATAAAAGAATTGTGCCCTCAACATGACGGGTGCAATCATACCAGCACTAATGCATCGGATCCCATCATAACTCCGAAGTTAAGCGTGCTTGGGCGAGAGTAGTACTAGGATGGGTGACCCCTTGGGAAGTCCTCGTGTTGCACCCCCCTTTTCAATTTTTTTTGCTCCAGTTAGGGTTGCCAAGATACTTTATCCACCACTTTTCTATTATCGAATCCCACGGCACCTTGGGCAAGACAGCTTCGTTTCACGTGGAGGCCGAGCCCGTAAACCGAGGGCGTAGGGCTTGTGAGCAGCTCTCCGTCGCTCCGGTGCCCATAACTTTTGATCCGTAAGGAGTTACGCGGTGCACAGCATACAGTTGGAAAGCTCTCCGAGAAACCTACGACGGGGGCAGCCAGCTTGCACGCTGTGCCCTTTTTTGGAGCCCAAAATTGAACGTTTTCATTAGTTTCGGGCCACTTTTCTAGTTTAGCTCTATTTTTTCGTCACGAATCGTACGTCGTGAGCTGTTAAAAGGACAACAACCTTACTTGCGGGACATTAGAGGGCCCTACAACGCATTGAAATCTCATCTTACGAAGATGCTGGGTTGTTGAAGTGGATGGGTTGTCGTTAAGCCCATTGGGCCTTCTGAATGGGCCATCTCTCTAGGCTGGGTCTGTGAACCGTTAACACATAAAGGAATTATGCCCTCAACATGACGGGTACGATCATACCAGCACTAAGGCACCGGATCCCATCAAAACTCCGAAGTTAAGCGTGCTTGGGCGAGAGTAGTACAATGATGGGTGACCCCCTTGGAAGTCCTCGTGTTGCACCCCCCATTTTCAATTTTTTTTGCTCTGGTTAGGGTTGCCAAGATACTTTATCCACCGCATTTCTATTATCGAATCCCACGGTACCTTGGGAAAGACAACTTCGCTTCACGTGGAGGCCGGGTCCACAAACCGAGGAAGTAGGGCTTTTGAGCAGGTCTCCGTCACTCCGGTACCCATAACTTTTGATCCGTAAGGAGTTACGCGGTGCACAGCATACTGTTGGAAAGCTCTCCGAGAGCTCTACGACGAGGGTAGCGAGCTTGCTCGCTTAGCCCTTTTTTGGAGCCCAAAATCGAACGTTTTCATCAATTTCGGGCCACTTTTCTAGTTTAGCTCTATTTTTCCAGTTTCGGGCCCTACAACACGTCGATATTTCGTCTTGTGAGGATGCTAGGTTGTTGAAGCTGATGGGTTGTCGTTAAGCCCATTGGGCCTTTTGAATGGGTTATCTCTCTAGGCTGGGTCTGTGAACCGTTAACACATAAAGGACTTGTGCCCTCAACATGACTGGTGCGATCATACCAGCACTAACGCACCGGATCCCATCAGAAGTCCGAAGTTAAGCGTGCTTGTGCAAGAGTAGTACTAGGATGGGTGACCCCCTGGGAAGTCCTCGTGTTGCGCCCCCCTTTTCAATTTTTTTTGCTCCGGTTAGGGTTGCCAAGATACTTTATCCACCACATTTCTATTATCGAATCCCACGGCACCTTGGGTAAGACAACTTCGTTTCACGTGGAGGCCGGGCCCACAAACTGAGGGTGTAGGGCTTGTGAGCAGGTCTCTGTCACAACGGTGCCCATAACTTTTGATCCGTATGGAGTTACGCGGTGCAAAGCATACTGTTGGAAAGCTCTCTGAGAAATCTACGACGGGGGCAATCAGCTTGCTCGCTATGCCCTTTTTTGGAGCCCAAAATAGAACGTTTTCATCAGTTTCGAGCCACTTTTCTAGTTTAGCTCTATTTTTCCATCCTGGATCGTACGTCGTGAGCTGTTAAAAAGACAACAACCTTACTCGCGGGACATTAGAGGGCCCTACAACGCATTGAAATCTCGTCTTCCGAGGATGCTGGGTTGTTGAAGTGGATGGGTTGTCGTTAAGCCCATTGGGCCTTCTGAATGGGCCATCTCTCTAGGCTGGGTCTGTGAACTGTTAACACATAAAGGAATTGCGCACCCAACATGATGGGGGCGATCATACCAGCACTAATGCACCGGATCCCATCAGAACTCCGAAGTTAAGCGTTCTTGGGCGAGAGTAGTACTATGATGGGTGACCCCCTAGGAAGTCCTCGTGTTGCACCCCCCTTTTCAATTTTTTTTGATCCGGTTAGGGTTGCCAAGAAACTTTATCCACCGCATTTCTATTATCGAATCCCACGGCACCTTGGGCAAGACAACTTCGCTTCACGTGGAGGCCGGGTCCGCAAACCGAGGGCGTAGGGCTTGTGAGCAGGTCTCCGTCGCTCCGGTGAGCATAACTTTTCATCCGTAAGGAGTTACGCGGCGCACAGCATACTGTTGGAAAGCTCTCCGAGAGCTCTATGATTAGTACAGCGAGCTTGCTCGCTGTGCCCTTTTTTGGAGACCAAAATTGAACATTTTCATCAGTTTCGGGCTACTTTTCTAATTTAGCTTTATTTTTCCGTCACGGATCGTATGTCGTGAGCTTTTAAATGGACAAAAACCTTACTCGCGGGACATTAGAGGGCCCTACAACACGTCGATATCTCGTCTTGCGAGGATGCTAGGTTGTTGAAGTGGATGGGTTCTCGTTAAGCCCATTGGGCCTTTTGAATGGGCTATCTCTCTAGGCTGGGTCTGTGAACCGTTAACACATAAAGGAGTTGTGCCCTAAACATGACGGGTGCGATCATACCAGCACTAATGCACCGGATCCCATCAGAACTCCGAAGTTAAGCGTGCTTGGGCGAGAGTAGTACTAGGATGGGTGACCCCCTGGGAAGTCCTCGTGTTGCACCGCCCTTTTCAATTTTTTTTTGCTCCGGTTAGGGTTGCCAAGATACTTTATCCACCACATATCTATTGTCGAATCCCACGGCACCTTGGCAAAGACAATTTCGTTTCACGTGGAGGCCGGGCCCGCAAACCGAGGGCGTAGGGCTTGTGAGCAGGTCTCCGTCGCTCCGATACCCATAACTTTTGATCCGTAAGGAATTACGCGGCGTACATCAACTGTTGGAAACCTTTTAAAGAACTCTACAACGGGGGCAGCAGCTTGCTAGCTGTGCCCTTTTTTGGAGCCCAAAATCGAAAGTTTTCATTAGTTTCGGGCCACTTTTCTAGTTTAGCTCTATTTTTCCGTCCCGGATCGTACAACGTGAGCTGTTAAAAGGACAACAACCTTACTCGCGGGACATTAGAGGGCCCTACAACACAATGAAATCTCGTCTTGAGAGGATGCTGGGTTGTTGATGCGGATGGTTGTTGTTAAGCCCATTGGGCCTTCTGAATGGGCCATCTCTCTAGGCTGGGTCTGTGAACTGTTAACACATAAAAGAATTGTGCCCTCAACATGACGGGGGTGATCATACCAGCACTAATGCACCGGATCCCATCAGACTCCGAAGTTAAGCGTTCTTGGGCGAGAGTAGTACTATGATGGGTGACCCCTTGGGAATTCCTTGTGTTGCACCCCCCTTTTCAATTTTTTTTGATCCGGTTAGGGTTGCCAAGATACTTTATCCACCGCATTTCTATTATCGAATCCCACGGCACCTTGGGCAAGACAACTTCGCTTCACGTGGAGGCCGGATCCGCAAACCGAAGGCGTAGGGCTTGTGAGCAGGTCTCCATCGCTCCGGTGCGCATAACTTTTGATCCGTAAGGAGTTACGCGGCGCAAAGCATACAGTCGAAAAGCTCTCCGAGAGCTCTACGATGAGTACAGCGAGCTTGCTCGCTGTGCTCTTTTTTGGAGACCAAAATTGAACATTTTCATCAGTTTCGGGCTACTTTTCTAATTTAGCTTTATTTTTCCGTCACGGATCGTATGTCGAGAGCTTTTAAATGGACAAAAACCTTACTCGCGGGACATTAGAGGGCCCTACAACGCGTCGATATCTCGTCTTGCGAGGATTCTAGGTTGTTGAAGCGGATGGGTTCTCATTAAGCCCATTGGGCCTTTTGAATGGGCTATCTCTCTAGGCTGGGTCTGTGAACCGTTAACACAAAAAGGAGTTGTGCCCTAAACATGACGGGTGCGATCATACCAGCACTAATGCACCGGATCCCATCAGAACTCCGAAGTTAAGCGTGCTTGGGCGAGAGTAGTACTAGGATGGGTGACCCCCTGGAAGTCCTCGTGTTGCACCGCCCTTTTCAATTTTTTTTGCTCCGGTTAGGGTTGCCAAGATACTTTATCCACCACATTTCTATTATCGAATCCCACGGCACCTTGGCAAAGACAATTTCGCTTCACGTGGAGACCGGGCCCGCAAACCGAGGGCGTAGGGCTTGGGAGCAGGTCTCCGTCGCTCCGGTGCCCATAACTTTTGATCCGTAAGGAATTACGCGGCGCACAGCAACTGTTGCAAACCTCTTCGAGAACTCTACAACGGGGGCAGCAGCTTGCTAGCTGTGCCCTTTTTTGGAGCCCAAAATCGAACGCTTTCACTAGTTTCGGGCCACTTTTCTAGTTTAGCTCTATTTCTTCATCCCGGATCGTACGACGTGAGCTGTTAAAAGGACAACAACCTTACTCGCGGGACATTAGAGGGCCCTACAACACAATGAAATCTCGTCTTGAGAGGATGCTGGGTTGTTGAAGCGGATGGTTGTCGTTAAGCCCATTGGGACTTCTGAATGGGCCATCTCTCTAGGCTGGGTCTTTTAACCGTTAACACATAAAATAATTGTGCCCTCAACATGTAGGGTGCGATCATACCAGCACTAATGCACCGGATCCCATCAGAACTCCGAAGTTAAGCGTGCTTGGGCGAGAGTAGTACTAGGATGGGTGACCCGCTGGGAAGTCCTCGTGTTGCACCCCCCTTTTCAATTTTTTTTGCTCCGGTTAGGGTTGCCAAGATACTTTATCCACCGCATTTCTATTATCGAATCCCACGGCACCTTGCGCAAAACAACTTTGCTTCACGTGGAGGCCGGGCCCGCAAACCGAGGGTGTAGGGTTTGTGAGCAGGTCTCTGTCACTCCAGTGCCCATAACTTTTGATCCGTAAGGAGTTATGCAGCGTACAGCATACTGTTCGAAAGCTCTCCGAGAGCTCTACGACGAAGGCAGCCAGCTTGCTCGCTGTACCCTTTTTTGGAGCCCAAAATCGAACGTTTTAATCAGTTTCGGGCCACTTTTCTCGTTTAGCTGTATTTTTTCGTCACGGATCATACGTCGTGAGCTGTTAAAAGGACAACAACCTTACTCGCGGGACATTAGAGGGCCCTACAACGCATTGAAATCTCGTCTTGCGAGGATGCTGGGTTGTTGAAGCGGATGCGTTGTCGTTAAGCCCATTGGGCCTTCTGAATGGCCCATCTTTCTAGGCTGGCACTGTGAACCGTTAACACATATAGGAATTGTACCCTCAACATGACGGGTACGATCATACCAACACTAATGCACCAGATCCCATCAGAACTCCGAAGTTAAGCGTGCTTGGGCGAGAGTAGTACTAGGATGGGTGACCCCTTGGGAAGTCCTCGTGTTGCGCCTCCCTTTTCAATTGTTTTTGCTCCGGTTAGGGTTGCCAAGATACTTTATCCACCACATTTCTATTATCGAATCCCACGGCACCTTGGGCAAGACAACTTCGTTTCACGTGGAGGCCGGGCCCATAAACCGAGGGCGTAGGGCTTGTGAGCAGGTCTCCGTCCCACCGGTGCACATAACTTTTGATCCGTAGGGAGTTACGTGGCGCACAACATACTGTTGGAAAGCTCTCCGAGAACTCTACGACGGGGGCAGCCAGCTTGCTCCCTATGCCCTTTTTTGGAGCCCAAAATTGAACGTTTTCATCAGTTTCGGGCAACTTTTCTAGTTTATCTCTATTTTTCCATCCGAAATCGTACGTCATGAACTGTTAAAAGGACAACAACCTTACTTGCGGGACAATAGAGGGCCCTATAATGCATTGAAATCTCGTCTTGCAAGGATGCTGGGTTGTTAAAGCGGATGGGTTGTCGTTAAGCCCATTGGGCCTTCTGAATGGGCCATCTCTCTAGGCTGGGTCTGTGAACTGTTAACACATAAAGGAATTGTGCCCTCAACATGACGGGTGCGATCATACCAGCACTAATGCACCAGATCCCATCAGAACTCCGAAGTTAAGCGTTCTTGGGCGAGAGTAGTACTATGATGGGTGACCCCCTGGGAAGTCCTTGTGTTGCACCCCCCTTTTCAATTTTTTTTGATCCGGTTAGGGTTGCCAAGATACTTTATCCACCGCATTTCTATTATCGAATCCCACAGCACCTTGGGCAAGACAACTTCGCTTCACGTGGAGGCCGGGTCCACAAACCGAGGGCGTAGGGCTTGTGAGCAGGTCTCTGTCGCTCCGGTGCCCATAACTTTTGATCCATAAAGAGTTACGCGGTGCACAGCATACTATTCGAAAGCTCTCCGAGAGCTCTACGACGAGGGTAGCGAGCTTGCTCGCTTAGCCATTTTTTGGAGCCCAAAATCGAACGTTTTCATCAGTTTTGGGCCACTTTTCTAATTTAGCTCTATTTTTCCGTCCCGGATCGTACGTCGTGAGCTGTTAAAAGGACAAAAACCTTACTCGCGAGACATTAGAGGGCCTTACAACACGTCGATATCTCGTCTTGCGAGGATGCTAGGTTGTTGAAGCGGATGGGTTGTTGTTACGCCCATTGGGCCTTTTGAATGGGTTATCTCTCAAGGCTGGGTCTGTGAACCGTTAACACATAAAGGAATTGTGCCCTCAACATGATGGGTGCGATCATACCAGCACTAATGCACCGAATCCCATCAGAACTCCGAAGTTAAGCGTGCTTGGGCGAGAGTAGTACTAGGATGGGTGACCCCCTGGGAAGTCCTCATGTTGCGCCCCCCTTTTCAATTGTTTTTGCTCCGGTTAGGGTTGCCAAGATACTTTATCCCCCACATTTCTATTATCGAATCCCACGGCACCTTGGGCAAGACAACTTCGTTTCACGTGGAGGCCGGGCCCACAAACCGAGGGCGTAGGGCTTGTGAGCAAGTCTCCGTCCCACCGATGCCCATAACTTTCGATCCGTATGGAGTTACGCGGCGCACAACATACCGTTGGAAAGCTCTCCGAGAACTCTACGACGGGGGCAGCCAGCTTGTTCGCTATGCCCATTTTTGGAGCCCAAAATCGAACGTTTTTATTAGTTTCGGGCCACTTTTCTAGTTTATCTATATTTTTCCATCCTGGATCGTACGTCGTGAACTGTTAAAAGAAAAACAACCTTACGTGCGGGACATTAGAGGGCCCTACAACGCATTGAAATCTCGTCTTGCGAGGATGCTGGGTTGTTGAAGCGGATGGGTTGTCGTTAAGCCCATTGGGCCTTCTGAATGGGACATCTCTCTAGGCTGGGTCTGTGAACTGTTAACTCATAAAGGAATTATGCCCTCAACATGACGGGTGCGAACATACCAGCACTAATGCACCGGATCCCATCAGAACTCCGAAATTAAGCGTTCTTGGGCGAGAGTAGTACTATGATGGGTGAACCCCTGGGAAGTCCTCGTGTTACATCCCTCTTTTCAATTTTTTTTTATCCTGTTAGGGTTGCCAAGATACTTTATCCACCGCATTTCTATTATCGAATCCCACGGCACCTTGGGCAAGACAACTTCGCTTCACGTGGAGGCCGGGTCTACAAACCGAGGGCGTAGGGCTTGTGAGCAGGTCTCCGTCGCTCCAGTGCGCATAACTTTTGATCCGTAAGGAGTTACGCGGTGCACAGCATACTGTAGGAAAGCTCTCCGAGAGGTCTACGATAAGTGCAGCGAGCTTGCTCGCTGTGCCCTTTTTTGGAGCCCAAAATTGAACGTTTTTATCAGTTTCGGGCTACTTTTCTGGTTTAGCTATATTTTTCCATCCCGGATCGTAAGTCGTGAGCTGTTAAATGGACAAAAACCTTACTCGCGGGACATTAGAGGGCCCTACAACGCGTCGATAACTCGTCTTGCGAGGATGCTAGGTTGTTGAAGCAGATGGGTTCTCGTTAAGCACATTAGGCCTATTGAATGGGCTATCTCTCTTGGCTGGGTCTGTGAACCGTTAACACATAAAGGAGTTGTGCCCTAAACATGACGGGTGCGATCATACCAGCACTAATGCACCGGATCCCATCAGAACTCCGAAGTTCAGCGTGCTTGGGCGAGAGTAGTACTAGGATGGGTGACCCCCTGGGAAGTCCTCGTGTTGCACTGCCCTTTTCAATTTTTTTTGCTCCGGTTAAGGTTGCCAAGATACTTTATCCACCACATATCTATTATCGAATTCCACGGCACCTTGGCAAAGACAACTTCGTTTCACGTGGAGGCCGGGCCCACAAACCCAGGGCGTAGGGCTTGTGAGCAGGTCTCCGTCGCTCCGGTGCCCATAAATTTTGATCCGTAAGGAATTACGCGGCGCACAGCAACTGTTGGAAACCTCTTCGAGTACTCGACGACAGGGGCAGCAGCTTGCTAGCTGTGCCCTTTTTTGGAGGCCAAAATCGAATGTTATCATCAGTTTCGGGCCACTTTTCTAGTTTAGCTCTATTTTTCCGTCCCGGATCGTACGACGTGAGTGGTTAAAAGGACAACAACCTTACTCGCGGGACATTAGACGGCCCTACAACACAATGAAATCTCGTCTTGAGAGGATGCAGGGTTGTTAAAGCGGATAGTTGTCGTTAAGCCCATTGGGCCTTCTGAATGGGCCATCTCTCTAGGCTGGGTCTGTGAACCATTAACACATAAAGGAATTGTGCCCTCAACATGTAAGGTGCGATCATACCAGCACTAATGCACCGGATCCCATCAGAACTTCGAAGTTAAGCGTGCTTGGGCGAGAGTAGTACTAGGATAGGTGACCCGCGGGGAAGTCCTCGTGTTGCACCCCCCTTTTCAATTTTTTTTGCTCCGGTTGGGGTTGGCAAGATACTTTATCCACCGCATTTCTGTTATCGAATCCCACGGCACCTTGGGCAAGACAACTTTGCTTCACGTGGAGGCCGAGCCCGCAAATCGAGGGCGTAGGGCTTGTGAGCAGGTCTCTGTCGCTCCGGTGCCCATAACTTTTGATCCATAAAGAGTTACGCGGCGTACAGCATACTGTTGGAAAGCTCTCCGAGAGCTCTACGACGAAGGCAGCCAGCTTGCTCGCTGTGCCATTTTTTGGAGCCCAAAATCGAATGTTTTAATCAGTTTCGGGCCACTTTTCTCGTTTAGCTCTATTTTTCCGTCCCGGATCGTACGTCGTGAGCTGTTAAAAGGACAACAACCTTACTCGCGGGACATTAGAGGACCCTACAATGCATTGAAATCTTGTCTTGCGAGGATGCTGGGTTATTGAAGCGGATGGGTTGTCGTTAAGCCCATTGGGCCTTCTGAATGGGCCATCTCTCTAGGCTGGGTCTGTGAACCGTTAACACATAAAGGAATTGTTCCCTCATCATGACGGCTGTGATCATACCAGCACAAATGCCCTGGATCCCATCAAGACAACTTCGCTTCACGGGGAGGTCGGGCCCGCAATCCGAGGACGTAGGGCATGTGAGCAAGTCTCCGTCGCTTCAGTGCCCATAACTTTTGATCCGTAAGGAGTTACGCGGCGCACAACATACTGTTTGAAAGCTCTCCAAGAGCTCTACGACGGGGGCAGCCAGCTTGCTCGATGTGCCCTTTTTTGGAGATCAAAATCGAACGTTTTCATCAGTTTCGGGCCACTTTTCTAGTTTAGCTCTATTTTTTCGTCCCGGATCGTACGTCGGGAGCTGTTAAAAGGAAAACAACCTTACTCACGGGACATTAGAGGGCCCAACAACGCATTGAAATCTAGTCTTGCGAGGATGCTGGGTTGTTGAAGCGGATTGTTGTCGTTAAGACCATTGGGCCTTCTGAATCGGCCATCTCTCTAGGCTGGGTCTGTGAACCATTAACACATGAAGGAATTGTGCCCACAACATGACGGGTGCAATCATACCAGTACTAATCCACCGGATCCCATCAGAACTCCGAAGTTAAGCGTGCTTGGGCGAGAGTTGTACTAGGATGGGTGACACCTTGGGAAGTCCTCGTGTTGCACCCCCATTTTCAATTTTTTTTGCTCCGGTTAGGGTTTCCAAGATACTTTATCCACCCCATTTCTATTATCGAATCCCACGGCACCTTGGGCAAGACAACTTCGCTTCACGTGGAGGCTGGGCCCGCAAACCGGGGGCGTAGGGCTTGTGACCTGGCCTCCGTCGCTCCGGTGCCCGTAACTTTTGATCCGTAAGGAGTTGCGCGGTGCACATCATACCTTTGGAAAGCTCTTCGAGAGCTCTAAGATGGGGGCTGCAAGCTTGCTTGCTGTGCCTTTTTTGAAGCCCAAAATCCAACGTTTTCATCAGTTTCGGGCCACTTTTCTAATTTTGCTTTTTTTATCGTCCCGGATCGTATGTCGTGAGCTGTTAAAAGGATGACAACCTTACTCGCGGGACATTAGAGGGCCCTACAACGCGTCGATATCTCGTCTTGCGAGGATGCTAGGTTGTTGAAGTGGATGGGTTGTCGTTAAGCCTATTGGGCCTTCTGAATGGGCCATCTCTCTAGGCTGGGACTGTGAACCGTTAACATATAAAAGAATTGTGCCCTCAACATGACAGGTGCGATCATACCAGCACCAATGCACCGGATCCAATCAGAACTCCGAAGTTAAGCGTGCTTGAGCGAGAGTTGTACTAGGATGGGTGATACCTTTGGAAGTCCTCGTGTTGCACCCCCCTTTTCAATTTTTTTTGCTCCGGTTAGGGTTGCCAAGATACTTTATCCATCACATTTCTATTATCGAATCCCATGGCACCTTTGGCAAGACAACTTCGCTACACGTGGAGGCCGGGCCAGCAAACCGAGGGCGTAGGGCTTGTGAGCAGGTCTACGTCGCTTCGGTGCCCATAACTTTTTATCCGTAAGGAGTTACACGGCGCATAGCATACTGTTGGAAAGCAATTCGAGAGCTCTACAATGAGGGCAGCCTGCTTGCTTGCTTTGCCATTTTTTGGAGCCCAAAATTGAACGTTTTCATTAGTTTCGGGCCACTTTTCTAGTTTAGCTCTATTTTTTCGTCCCGGATCGTACGTCGTGAGCTGTTAAAAGGACAACAACCTTACTCGCGGGACATTAGAGGGCCCTACAATGCATTGAAATCTCGTCTTGCGAGAATGCTAGGTTGTTGAAGCGGATGGGTTGTCGTTAAGCCCATTGGGCCTTCTGAATGCTCCATCTCTCTAGGCTGGGTCTGTGAACCATTAACACATAAAGGAATTGTGCCCTCCACATGACGGGTGCGATCATACCAGCACTAATGCACCGGATCCCATCAGAACTCCGAAGTAAAGCGTGCTTGGGCGAGAGTAGTACTAGGATGGGTGACCCCCTGGGAAGTCCTCGTGTTGCACCCCCCTTTTCAATTTTTTTTTGCTCCGGTTAGGGTTGCCAAGATAATTTATCTACCGCATTTCTATTATCTAATCCCATAGCACCTTGGGCAAGACAACTTCACTTCACGTGGAGGCCGGGCCAGCAAACCGAGGGCGTAGGGCTTGTGAGCAGGTCTCCGTCGCTCCGGTGTCCATAACTTTTTATCCGTAAGGAGTTACATGACGCATAGCATACTGTTGAAAAGCTTTCCGAGAGCTCTACAATGAGGCCAACCTGCTTGCTTGCTATGCCCTTTTTTGGAGCCCAAAATCGAACGTTTTCATCAATTTCGGACCACTTTTCTAGTTTAGCTCTATTTTTCCGTCCCGGATCGTACGTCGTGAGCTGTTAAAATGACAACAACCTTACTCGCGGGACATTAGAGGGCCCTACAATAAGTCGATATCTCGTCTTGCGAGGATGCTAGGTTGTTGAAGCTAATGGGTTGTCATTAAGCCCATTGGGCCTTTTGAATGGGCTATCTCTCGAGGCTGGGTCTGTGAATCATTAACAGATAAAGGAATTGTGCCCTCAACATGACGGGTGCGATCATACTAGCACTAATGCACCGGATCCCATCAGAACTCCGAAGTTAAGCGTGCTTGGGCGAGAGTAGTACTAGGATGGGTGACCCCCTGGGTAGTCCTCATGTTGCACCCACCTTTTCAATTTTTTTTGCTCCGGTTAGGGTTGCCAAGATACTTTATCCACCACATTTCTATTATCGAATCCCTCAGCACCTTGGGTAAGCCAACTTCGTTTCACGAGGAGGCCGGGCCCGCAAACCGAGGGCGTAGGGCTTATGAGCAGGTCTCTGTCGCTCCGGTGCCTATAACTTTTGATCCGCAATGAGTTACGTGGCGCACATCATACTGTTGGAAAGCTCTCCGAGAACTCTACGACGGGGGCAGCCAGCTTGCTCGCTGTGCCCTTTTTTGGAGCCCAAAATCGAACGTTTTCATCAGTTTCGGGCCACTTTTCTAGTTTAGCTCTATTTTTCCGTCCCGGATCGTACTTCGTGAGCTGTTAACAGGACAACAACCTTACTCGCGGGACATTAGAGGGCCTTACAACGCATTGAAATCTCGTCTTGCGAGGATGCTGGGTTGTTGAAGCAGATGGGTTATCGTTAAGCCCATTGGGCCTACTGAATGGGCCATCTCTCTAGGCTGGGTCTGTGAACCGTTAACACATAAAAGAATTGTGCCCTCAACCTGACAGGTGCAATCATACCACCATTAATGCACCGGATCCTAATAGAACTCCGAAGTTAAGCGTGCTTGGACGAGTGTAGTACTAGGATGGGTGACACCCTAGGAAGTCCTCGTGTTGCACCCCCATTTTCAATTTTTTTTGCTCCGGTTAGGATTGCCAAGATACTTTATCCACCCCATTTCTATTATCGAATCCCTCGACACCCTGGGCAAGACAACTTCACTTCACGTGGAGGCTTGGCCAGCAAACCGGGGGCGTAGGGCTTGTGACCTGGCCTCCGTCGCTCCGGTGCCCATAACTTTTGATCCGTAAGGAGTTACGCGGTGCACAGCATACCTTTGGAAAGCACTTCGAGAGCTCTACGACGGCGGCTGCAAGCTTGCTTGCTGTGCCTTTTTTGGAGACCAAAATCGAACATTTTCATCAGTTTCGGGCCACTTTTCTAATTTAGCTTTTTTTACTGTCCCGGATTGTACGTCGTGAGCTGTTAAAAGGACAACAACCTTACTCGCAGGACATTAGTGGGCCCTACAACGCGTCGATATCTCATCTTGCGAGGATGCTAGGTCGTTGAAGTGGATGGGTTGTCGTTAAGCCCATTGGGCCTTCTGAATGGGCCATCTCTCTAGGCTGGGACTGTGAACCGTTAACATATAAAGGAATTGTGCCCTCAACATGACGGGTGCTATCATACCAGCACTAATGCACTGGATACCATCAGAACTCCGAAGTTAAGCGTGCTTGGGCTAGAGTAGTACAAGGATGGGTGGCCCCTTGGGAAGTCCTCGTGTTGCCTCCCCCTTTTCAATTTTTTTTGTTCCGGTTAGGGTTGCCAAGATACTTTATCCACCCCATTTCTATTATCGAATCCCACGGCACCTTGGGCAAGACAACTTCGCTTAACGTGGAGGCCGGGCCTGCAAACCGGGGGCGTAGGGCTTGTGACCAGGTCTCTGTCGCTCCGGTGCCCATAACTTTTGATCCGTAATGAGTTACGCGGCGCACAACATACCTTTGGAAAGCACTTCGAGAGCTCTACGACGGGGGCTGCAAGCTTACTTGCTGTGCCCTTTTTGGAGTCCAAAATCAAACGTTTTCATCAGTTTCGGGCCACTTTTCTAATTTAGCTCCATTTTACCGTCCCGGATCGTACGTCGTGAGCTGTTAAAAGGATGACAACCTTACTCGCGGGACATTAGAGGGCCCTACAACGCGTCGATATCTCGTCCTGCGAGGATGCTAGGTTGTTGAAGCTGACGGGTTGTCGTTAAGCCCATTGGGCCTTTTGAATGGGCTATCTCTCTAGGTTGGGTCTGTGAACCGTTAACACATAAAGGAATTGTGCCCTCAACATGACGGGTGCGATCATACTAGCACTAATGCCCCGGATCCCATCAAAACTCCGAAGTTAAGCGTGCTTGGGCGAGAGTAGTACTAGGATGGGTAACCCCCTGGGAAGTCCTCGTGTTGCCCTTCATTTTTCAATTTTTTTTGCTCCGGTTAGGGTTGTCAAGATATTTTATCCACCACATTTCTATTATCAAATCACACGGCACCTTGGGCAAGACAACTTCGTTTCACGTGGAGGCCGGACTCGCAAACCGAGGGCGTAGGGCTTATGAGCAGGTCTCCGTCGCTCCGGGGCCCATAACTTTTGATCCGCAATGAGTTACGCGGCGCACAGCATACTGTTGGAAAGCTCTCCGAGAACTCTACGACGGGGGCAGCCAGCTTGCTCGCTTTGCCCTTTTTTGGAGCCCAAAATCGAACGTTTTCATCAGTTTCGGGCCACTTTTCTAGTTTAGCTCTATTTTTCCCTCACGGATCGTACTTCGTGAGCTCTTAAAAGGACAACAACCTTACTCGCGGGACATTAGAGGGCCCTACAACGTATTGAAATCTTGTCTTGCGAGGATGCTGGGTTGTTGAAGTGGATGGGTTGTCGTTAAGCCCATTGGGCCTTCTAAATAGGCCATCTCTCTAGGTTGGGTCTGTGAACCGTTAACACATAAAGGAAATTGTGCCCTCAACATGACGGGTGCGATCATACTAGCACTAATGCACCGAATCCTATCAGAACTCCGAAGTTAAGCGTGCTTGGGCGAGAGTAGTACTAGGAGGGGTGACCCCCTGGGAAGTCCTCGTGTTGCACCCCCCTTTTCAATTTTTTTTCCTCCGGTTAGGGTTGTCATGATACTTTATCCACCCCATTTCGATTATCGAATCCCACGGCACCTTGGGCAAGACAACTTCGCTTAACGTGGAGGCCGGGCCTGCAAACCGGGGGCGTAGGGCTTGTGACCAGGTCTCCGTCGCTCCGGTGCCCATAACTTTTGATTCGTAATGAGTTACGCGGCGCACAGCATATCTTTGGAAAGCACTTCGAGAGCTCTACGACGGGGGCTGCAAGCTTTCTTGCTGTGCCCTTTTTGGAGCCCAAAATCGAACGTTTTCATCAGTTTCGGGCCACTTTTCTAATTTAGCTCCATTTTACCGTCCCGGATCGTACGTCGTGAGCTGTTAAAAGGACAACAACCTTACTCGCGGGACATTAGAGGGCCCTGCAACTCATTGAAATCTCGTCTTGCGAGGATGCTGGGTTGTTGAAGCGGATGCGTTATCGTTAAGCCCATTGGGCCTTCAGAATGGGCCATCTCTCTAGGCTGGGTCTGTGAACCATTAACACATAAAGGAATTGTGCCCTCAACATGACCGGTGCGATCATACCAGTACTAATGCACCGGATCCCATCAGAACTACAAAGTTAAGCGTGCTTGGGCGAGAGTAGTACTAGGATGGGTGACCCCCAGGGAAGTCCACGTGTTGCACCCCCCTTTTCAATTTTTTTTGCTCCGGTTAGGGTTGCCAAGATACTTTATCCACCACAATTCTATTATCGAATCCCACGGCACCTTGCTGTGCCCTTTTTGGAGCCCAAAATCGAATGTTTTCATCAGTTTCAGGCCACTTTTCTAATTTAGCTCCATTTTACCATCCCGGATCATACGTCGTGAGCTGTTAAAAGGACGACAACCTAACTCGCGGGACATTAGAGGGCCCTACAACGCGTCGATATCTCGTCTTGCGAGAATGCTAGGTTGTTGAAGTGGATGGGTTGTCGTTAAGCCCAGTGGGCCTTCTGAATGAGCCATCTCTCTATGCTGGGACTGTGAACCGTTAACATCTAAAGGAATTGTGCCCTCAACATGACGGGTGTGATCATACCTGCACTAATGCACCGGATCCCATCAGAACTCTGAAGTTAAGCGTGCTTGGGCGAGAGTAGTACTAGAATGGGTGACCCCTTGGGAAGTCCTTGTGTTGCACCCCCCTTTTCAAATTCTTTTGCTCCGGTTAGGGTTGCCAAGATACTTTATCCACCCCATTTCTATTATCGAATCCCACGGCACCTTGGGCAAGACAATTTCGCTTCACGTGGAGGCTGGGCCAGCAAACCGGGGGTGTAGGGCTTGTGACCTGGCCTCCGGTGCCCATAACTTTTGATCCGTAAGGAGTTACGCGGGGCACAGCATACCATTTGAAAGCACTTCGAGAGCTCTATGACGGGGACTGCAAGCTTGTTTGCTGTGCCTTTTTTGGGGCCAAAAATTGAACGTTTTCATCAGTTTCGGGCCACTTTTCTAATTTAGATTTTTTTACCGTCCCGGATCATACGTCATGAGCTGTTAAAAGGCCGACAACCTAACTCACGGGACATTAGAGGTCCCTACAACGCGTCGATATCTCGTCTTGGGAGGATGCTAGGTTGTTGAAGTGGATGGGTTGTCGTTAAGCCCATTGGGCCTTCTGAATGGGCCATCTCTCTATGCTGGGACTGTGAACCGTTAACATCTAAAGGAATTGTGCCCTCAACATGACGGGTGTGATCATACCTGCACTAATACACCGGATCCCATCAGAACTCCGAAGTTAAGCGTGCTTGGGCGAGAGTAGTACAAGAATGGGTGACCCCTTAGGAAGTCCTTGTGTTGCACCCCCCTTTACAATTTTTTTTGCTCCGGTTAGGGTTGCCAAGATACTTCATCCACCCCATTTCTATTATCGAATCCCACGGCACCTTAGGCAAGACAACTTCGCTTCACGTGGAGGCCGGGCCCACAAACCGGGGGCGTAGGGCTTGTGACCAGGTGTCCGTCGCTCCGGTGCCCATAACTTTGGATCCGTAAGGAGTTACGCGGCGCACAAAATACCTTTGGAAAGCTCTTCGAGTGCTCTAGGACGGGGGCTGCAAGCTTGCTTGCTGAGCCCTTTTTGGAGCCTAAAATCGAACGTTTTCATCAATTTCGGGCCACTTTTCTAATTTAGCTCCATTTTACCGTACCGGATCGTACGACGTGAGCTGTTAAAAGGACGACAACCTTACTCGCGGGATATTAGAGGGCCCTACAACACGTCGATATCTGGTCTTGTGAGGATGCTAGGTTGTTGAAGTGGATGGGTTGTCGTTAAGCCCATTGGGCCTTCTAAATGGGCCATCTCTCTAGGCTGGGACTATGAACCGTTAACATATAAAGGAATTGTGTCCTCAACATGACCGGTGCAATCATGCCAGCACTAATGCACCGGATCCCATCAGAACTCCGAAGTTAAGCGTGCTTGGGCGAGAGTAGTACTAGGATGGGTGACCCCCTGGGAAGTCCTCGTGTTGCACCCCCTTTTTCAATTTTTTTTGCTCCGGGTAGGGTGGCCAAGATACTATATCCACCCCATTTCTATTATCGAATCCCACGGCACCTTGGGCAAGACAACTTCGCTTCACGTGGAGGCTGGGCCCGCAAACCGGGGGCGTAGGGCTTGTGACCAAGTCTCCATCGCTCCGGTGCCCATAACTTTTGATCCGTAAGGAGTTACGCGGCGCACAGCATACCTTTGGAAAGCTCTTTGAGAGCTCTACTTTTCATCAGTGTGGGGCCCCTTTTCTAATTTAGCTCCATTTTACCGTCCCGGATCGTACGTCGTGAGCAGTTAAATGGACGACAACCTTAATCGTGGGACATCAGAGGGCCCTTCAACGCATCGATATCTTGTCTTGCGAGGATGCTAGGTTGTTGAAGTGGATGGGTTGTCGTTAAGCCCATTCGGCCTTCTGCATGGGCCATCTCTCTAGGCTGGGACGGTGAACCGTTAACGTATAAAGGAATTTTGCCCTCAACATGACGGGTGTGATCATACCAGCACTAATGTATCGGATCCCATCAGAACTCCGAAGTTAAGCATGCTTGGGCTAGAGTAGTACTAGGATGGGTGACCCCGTGGGAAGTCCTCGTGTTGCACCCCCCTTTCAATTTTTTTTACTCCGGTTAGGGTTGCCAAGATACTTTATCCACCCTATTTCAATTATCGAATCCCATGGCACCTTGGGCAAGACAACTTCGCTTAACGTGGAGGCCGGGCCCGCAAACCGGGGGCGTAGGGCTTGTGACCAGGTCTCTGTCGCTCCGGTACCCATAACTTTTGATCCGTAAGGAGTTACGCGGCGCACATCATATCTTTCAAAAGCTCTTCGAGAGCTCTACGACGAGGGATACAAGCTTGCTTGCTGTGCCCTTTTTTTAGCCCAAAATTGAACATTTTCATCAGTTTCGGGCCACTTTTCTAATTTAGCTCAATTTTACCGTCCCGGATCGTCCGTCGTGAGCTGTTAAAAGAACAACAACCTTACTCGCGGGACATTAGAGGGCCCTACGACGCGTCGATATCTCATCTTGCGAGGATGCTAGGTTGTTGAAGCTGATGGGTTGTCGTTAAGCCCATTGGGCCTTTTGAATGGGCTACCTCTCTAGGCTGGGTCTGTGAACCGTTAACACATAAAGAAATTATGCCCTCAACATGACGGGTGCGATCATACCAGCACTAAATCACCGGATCCCATCAGAACTCCAAAGTTAAGCGTGCTTGGGCGATAGTAGTACTAGGATGGGTGACCCCCTGGGAAGTCCTCGTGTTGCACCCCCCTTTTCAATTTTGTTTGCTCCGGTTAGGGTGGCCAAGATACTTTATCCGCCACATTTCTATTATCAAATCCCACGGCACCTTGGGCAAGACAACTTCGTTTCACGTGGAGGCCGGGCCCGCAAACCGAGGGCGTAAGGCTTGTGAGTAGGTCTCCGTCGCTCCAATGCCCATAACTTTTGATCCGTAAGGAGTTACGCGGCGCACAACATACTGTTGGAAAGCTCTCTGAGAACTCTACGACGGGGGCAGCCAGCTTGCTCGCTGTGGCCTTTTTTGGAGCCCAAAATCGAAAGTTTTCATCAATTTCGGGCCACTTTTCTAGTTTAGCTCTATTTTTCTGTCCCGGATCGTACGTCGTGAGCTGTTAAAAGGACAACAACCTTACTCGCGGGACATTAGAGGGCCCTATAACGCATTGAAATCTCGTCTTGCGAGGATGCTGGGTTGTTGAAGCAGATGGGTTGTCGTTAAGCCCATTGGGCCTTCGGAATGGGCCATCTCTCTCGCCTGGGTCTGTGAACCGTTAACACATAAAGGAATTGTGCCCTCAACATGACGGGTGCGATCATACCAGCACTAATGCACCAGATCCCATCAGAACTCCGAAGTTAAGCGTGCTTGGGCGAGAGTAGTACTAGGATTGGTGACCTCCTAGGAAGTCCTCGTGTTGCATCCCCCTTTTCAATTTTTTTTGCTACGGTTAGGGTTGCCAAGATACTTTATCCACCGCATTTCTATTATCGAATCCCACGGCACCGTGGGCAAGACAACTTCGCTTCACGTGGAGGTCGGGCCCGGAAACCGAGGGCGTAGGGCTTGTGAGCAAGTCTCCGTCGCTCCGGTGCCCATAACTTTTGATCCGTAAGGAGTTACGCGGCGCACAACATACTGTTGGAAAGCTCTCCGAGAGCTCTATGACGGGGGCAGCCAGCTTGCTGGCTGTGCCCTTTTTTGGAGCCCAAAATCGAACGTTTTCCTCAGTTTCGGGCCACTTTTCTAGTTTAGCTCTATTTTTCCGTCCCGGATCTTATGTCGTGAGTTGTTAAAAGGACAACAACCTTACTCGCGGGACATTAGAGGGCCCTACAACGCATTGAAATCTCGTCTTGCTAGGATGCTGGGTTGTTGAAGCGGATGGGTTGTCGTTAAGCCCATTGGGCCTTCTGATTGGGCCATCTCTCTAGGCTTGGTCTGTAAACCGTTAACACATAAAGGAATTGTGCCCTCAACATGATGGGTGCAATCATACCAGCACTAATGCACCGGATCCCATCAGAACTCCGAAGTTAAGCATGCTTGGGCAAGAGTAGTACTAGGATGGGTGACACCCTGGGAAGTCCTCGTGTTGCACCCCCCCTTTTAAATTTTTTTTGCTCCGGTTAGTGTTGCCAAGATACTTTATCCACCCCAGTTCTATTATCGAATCCTACGGCACCTTGGGCAAGACAACTTCGCTTCACGTGGAGGATGGGCCCGCAAACTGGGGGCATAGGGCTTGTGACCTAGCCTCCGTCGCTCCGGTGCCCATAACTTTTGATCCGTAAGGAGTTACACGGTGCACAGCATACCTTTGGAAAGCTCTTCGAGAGCTCTAAGACGGGGGCGGCAAGCTTCCTTGCAGTGCCTTTTTTGGAGCCCAAAATCGAACGTTTTCATCAGTTTCGGGCCACTTTTTTAATTTAGCTTTTTTTACCGTCCAGGATCGTACGTCGTGAGCTGTTAAAAGGACGACAACCTTACTCGCGGGACATTAGAGGGCCCTACAACGCGTCGATATCTCGTCTTACGAGGATGCTAGGTTGTTGAAGTGGATGGGTTGTCATTAAGCCTATTGGGCCTTCTGAATGGGCCATCTCTCTAGGCTGGGACTGTGAACCGTTAACATATAAAGGAATTGTGCCCTCAACATGACGGGTGCGATCATACCAGTACTAATGCACCGGATCCCATCAGAACTCCGAAGTTAAGCATGCTTGGGCGAGAGTAGGACTAGGATGGGTGACCCCCTAGGAAGTCCTCGTGTTGCACCCCCCTTTTCAAATTTTTTTGCTCCGGTTAGGGTTGCCAAGATACTTTATCCACCCCATTTCTATTATCGAATCCCACGGCACCTTGGGCAAGACAACTTCGCTTCACGTGGAGGCTGGGCCCGCAAACCGGGGGCGTGGGGCTTGTAACCAGGTCTCCGTCGCTCCGGTGCCCATAACTTTTGATCCGTAAGGAGTTACGCGGCGCACATCATACCTTTGGAAAGCTCTTCGAGAGCTCTACGACGGGGGCTGCAAGCTTGCTTACTGTGCCCTTTTTGAGGCCCAAAATTGAACGTTTTTATCAGTTTCGAGCCACTTTTCTAATTTACCTCTATTTTTTCCGTCCCGGATACTACGTCCTGAGCTGTTAAAAGGACAACAACCTTACTCGCGGGACATTAGAGGGCCCTACAACGCGTCGATATCTCGTCTTGCGAGGATGCTAGGTTGTTGAAGTGGATGGGTTGTCGTGAAGCCCATTGGGCCTTTTGAATGGGCCATCTCTGTAGGTTGGGACTGTGAACCGTTAACAAATAAAGGAATTGTGCCGTCAACATGACGGGTGCGATCATACCAGCATTAATGAACCGGATCCCATCAGAACTCCGAAGTTAAGCGTGCTTGGGCTAGAGTAGTACTAGGATGGGTGACCCCCTGGGAAGTCCTTGTGTTGCAACCCCCTTTTCAATTTTTTTTGCTCCGGTTAGGGTTGCCAAGATACTTTATCCACCCCATTTCTATTATCGAATCCCACGGCACCTTGGGCAAGACAACTTCGCTTCACGTGGAGGCCAGGCCCTCAAACCGGGGTTGCAGGGCTTGTCACCAGGTCTCCGTCGCTCCGGTGCCCATAACTTTTGATCCGTAAGGAGTTACGCGGCGCACTGCATACCTTTGGAAAGCTCTTCGAGAGCTCTACGACGGGGGCTGCAAGCTTGCTTGCTGTGCCCTTTTTGGAGCCCAAAATTGAACGTTTTCTTCAGTATATAAGAATTTGATTCAAAAGTAACTCCTAAGTCAAACTTCCATTATAAGCATGTGAACATATATATACTACTCCACATCTCTAATAGTATATTCTTATATCTAAGAAAAGTTGTATGTCCTTAACATTTATTCTTGAACCACAATCAGAAGAACGGTTTGACGGAATTAAGAACTTTATAGCTATAAAATTGATAACTTAATCACAAGCATGTATATTCCAAAGATAAAGAGATAATTTTACCTCAACAATTATACCTGTGCTACGCATTTTATATATGTATATCCAATAATATATACGATCCATCGAGTACCTGTGAAGATGCGAGAAATCTCTAACCGAGCCTTTTCATTCGTCCTGCACAAATTCACTTCCCTGAAAGTCCTAATCCTAACTATCTATGTGTATAAACAGTCATTCATGGTTATATAACATGCACATGTATCAAGGAAGGAGTATAAAAGCATGCATGCATTATTGAGGGCACTAACATGTCGGTGTGCATGACACATAATACATATAGTCCACAAAGGCACATAGTATTCAATTCTCAAAGCAATTAAAGCACATTAGCACACATTAACACATATAAACAAGACATCATAATTACCTTAGGGCTTCTACCCATGGTCCGAGAGTTGAACCCGACTAACACCTAGTTACTAAACTAAGCTCTAATACCATTCTACTTATAAGATGTCACGCCCCAACCCGTCCTATAAGGTTAGACTACGGTGTGACCTAAACGTTCAGGACCTGTCACATACTTAACCGTTTATGAAGAATTAACACTTATCGTTTTAGTCTAAACTCCAAAGTTTTCCGAAAAACTGGCAGCATAACGGCTAAAATTGGGCTCTTTGGTTTGACCTAATTCTCTAAACGCCTCAATTATTCCAATCATTAATCCAATTCCATTAAGGACTCCTATTTGTCACCAACCGATTTGCCTACTAGTTTATCTTGAAAGTCTCGTTTGGTTAATAAGCCTAACATGATAACTATGTCCCGTTTATTTGTCAATTTCCTATCATGCAAGTACCTATTATCCTTTAGTTTGCAAATGAGCACCTAAGTGAAATTAGATAGAATTAACTTAGTTGATTGTTCATCTAGTGGTTTGAATGCCTATGATAACTACTAATTAAGAAAACGAAAGCAAACAACCAAATAAAAGTTCGTCCAGTTATAGATAGTACAATCCCAGAATTAGACCCAAATTACAACGGGGTCATTTACATCAATAAACAACGAGCAACATAAAAGAAGTAGTCTTCAAGTAGCATAGTTCACAAATAACTACATTCAAGCAAAACAACAATGACAGGTAATCACTCTAGTGGTTCATCGATAAGCACGTTGTCCTCGGGTACCTGTTGTCACGCCCCAACCCGGCCAATAAGGTTAGACTAGGGTGTGAACTAAACATTCAAGTAATATCACGTGCTTAGCTGTTTATGAAGATCTAACACCTAATGATTTAGTCTAAACTCCAAAGTTTTTCTGAAAAATCGGCAGCATAACGGCTGTAATTGGGCTATTTGGTTTGACCTAATTCTCTAAACGCCTCAATTATTCCAATCATTAATCCAATTCCATTAAGGACTCCTATTTGTCACCAACCGATTTGCCTACTAGTTTATCTTGAAAGTCTCGTTTGGTTAATAAGCCTAACATGATAACTATGTCCCGTTTATTTGTCAATTTCCTCTCATGCAAGTACCTATTATCCTTTAGTTTGCAAATGAGCACCTAAGTGAAATTAGATAGAATTAACTTAGTTGATTGTTCATCTAGTGGTTTGAATGCCTATGATAACTAATAATTAAGAAAACAAAAGCAAACAACCAAACAAAAGTTCGTCCGGTTATAGATAGTACAATCCCATAATTAGACCCAAATTACAACGGGGTCATTTACATCAATAAAATGAATAGTTTGCAATCAAACGCAACATCCATATAGCAACCACTTTCAGGCAAAGCACAAAAGCACGTAGGGACAGGCAATCACTCCAAGGAATCATCGTTAGACACATCGTCCTTGGGTACCTGTTCTTGATCTTCTTCACCTGAGATGATAAAAGAGGGTGAGTCCTTATGAACTCAGCGAGGGGGAACGAGAAATACGTTTTGAAACTCATTTTCCGGTTCAATTTATGAAAACTCTTTTTGAGAACATGTCACGTATTACAAATAATAAGGTACGCAATTATAAGAAACAAATCGAGTAACGGATACAAAGTAAAGGAACAGAAATGCCAGCCTTTCATCCCCGAGGTTCTCTAGGAACCAAGCGAGAGTACTTATACACATAGTAAAAAGGATACGGTGAGCATTTGCTCTCAATATCAATTTCGATTCATGTGGTGCGGCCGACTTCAATAATCCACTTATCGCTCCCAATTGGGTGTACTCCGGATGTATCCCGAAACCTACGACCCAACTCTCCGAGGGTGAAATGCCAAGCGAGAGAGGGAATTGGACCATGGTAGTCACGGTAACACCGGCAAGCCCGATGCCGCCCGGCGTGCGTGAAACACTACCATGCCACACTGAAGGTTGCAACCTTGTATACAATGCCCATTTATGTCATTTAACATTTCACATTAGGAGGTCAACAAAGTAGGTTGTCTCCGAGCAAGTATATGATCACATTTTGACATATTGGCATATAAGGCATTGTAAGAACATATAATCATTTCATATATCCATTTGAAAGCAATTAAACTTTAATGGGCAGCCAAGTAATCATGTTCAAATAAACCATTGAATATCTTTTAACAATTCACATTCAGAGGACAACAAAGTAGGTTGCCTCCGAGCAATTTCAAGATCACATATTGCCAAGTAAACGAACGAGGCATGCTTGACATGAAATTTTACTTTGTAGAACACATAGAGTCATATGAACATTAAATGGGCAGCCATGTAACACATGCAAGTCAAGCCATATAATTCATTTCAAAGTTCACGTAATCAAGTGATACGAATATTCAACATGCAACAACATTTACGTGGGTTCGTTTGCAAGAAAAGCTTATATGACAACATGCAATGGTCAAAATCACATTTGAAGTTATAAAACATTTACGGGCAGCCCACTAAGCATATAATTTCCACACAATAACCAAGAATCAACACTTACCAAAACTACCTAGTCATTAGGGTTTCCATTTCATGCTTAATCGTGTGATTAAAACCCTAAGTCAACTCAAAATCATTCTCAAGTCATGCATCATTCCATTCAAGCATACTCAAGTACTCAAAACAGTCCACATAACATCCCAACACCACATTTCCACACAATTAGAACCACAAAAGGGGTTACAACAATTTTCCAAGCATGTAGCTAAATGAAACCTTTACAGCAATAGGCTGTTTTCCCACAATCAATAGGATAATCAAACAATCTCCAAATTCAGTGAATAAGATGTCAAATTAAATCTTAAGAAGTTAACTAAAATCAGAAACAAACCTTGCATCAATTGGAGTTCAGAATCATTAGTTATAGCCGAAACAGTGAGGTAGCACAAAACTGTCCAGATTTGCACACTTTTCAGAAATTGACGTTTTTGAGGTCCTTAGGGTCAGTTTTAGCTTTGATCCATTTCTGACAAAATTGTCCAGAACTGAAACATCTAGCAGCACACCAAATTCCATGCATTTTGGACAAAATTTACTAAGTCAAATATGGTTCGTTCCACAAGGTCAGTGCATCTGCCAAAACCTGCTTCATTTCTCCAGATTTCCAGATTTGGTCACATTTTAAAGATTTGCCATTTTGAGGACCTTAGAGTCAAAATTAGCTTCGTCCTATTTCTGGGAAAAATATCCAAAACTGTCCAAACTAGTCCCCTACCAATTTTCAAGCATTTTCAACATCATTTTCTTAGCTAAACTTACCTCGAACAGACTGGTCAGAGAGCTGTCATCCATTTCGACTTCACCTAGCATCATTTTCAAGCCAAGATCTTGCCATGCATGGTTGTTTAAGCTTATGAACGACCATATAGCTCAAGTACAGAAGCAAATACACACATTTATGAGCATGCATGTGAAATTTTGAAGAGTTTTCAAAAAGTTTTAACCCTCACCTTTGCAATCAACCCAAAAAAAATGCACAAAACCTTGTTGAAGCTCAAATCTCTTCTTCTTCTTGCTTAGCCGAGATTCCAACTAGCTTTTCTCTATTTTTCCTAGCTTAGTGATCAATCTCTTAGCACATGCATGAGGTTAGAACAAGAAGAAAATAAATGGAAGCTTAAAAACTCACCAAGGCCGAAAATGGTGACTCAAAATGCTTGCATGTGTGTTTCTTGCATCCTAGCTTGCTTGGGTGAGTTTCTTTGCTTGTGGTTTGTCTTGATGCACCATAGGATGATGAAGATGAGCTAAGAGGTGGAGAGAACTCAGCCAAAACCTAAATGGAGAGAGAGAGTGAGAGGGAGAGAGAGAAAATGTGAGGAAAGTGAGAGAAATGAGAGAAAAATGAGGCTTTTGCAAAAATTGATGCATATGTTGGCCTTGGGCATGCAAAAATTCAGATTTGTGTCATCTTTTGAATTGTTTTAACATGTGTGTAAGAGAATGTTGGGTATTTAGGGATTTTAGGTAGAATAGAATATAGGATATGTTTAGAGGTTTGTGAGATTTTGTCTTGTAGTGAGTTTAAAAAATAATATTTAGGTGTTAGTGGATTTTGTAGAGATTTGAATTAGGATTATAATAATAGTTAGTGGGGTTTGTAGGATTATTTTATAGTCTAGTGCTTTGTGTAGGATTCTTTATTGATTAGCGTGCGGGCATGCTTTCCTAAGTCTAGGGTACGCACTACGAGACACACACATAAATCAATACAGGGCACGAATCACGAGGTGGACACGAACTACGAGGTAAGACACGAACTTCAAGACTAATGCATGCAATCCTAAGTGAATGCACGTAAACCAATGCAAGGCACGTAATTCAATGTAATGCACGCAAATCAAGGTATGACTCTTAAACCTAGGTTAAGGTACGCAGTTCAAGGTTAGGGCACACGAAATGAGGTAACGCACGTACATCGAGGTTAGGGCACGTATTTCTAGGTACCGCATGTGAGTTGGGGATTAGGGCACACTATTCTAGGTCAAGGCACGTATGACGAGGTATGCACGAAAACCAAGACAGGACACGTAATCCAAGGTAGGTCATATAATTAGGGATCTATGACACGCAAATCAAGGTAACACACATTATTCGGGGCCGAGCCTCACACATGTACCTGTTCTTCTTCACCTGAGATGATAAAAGAGGGTGAGTCCTTATGAACTCAGCGAGGGGGAACGAGATATAAGTTTTGAAACTCATTTTCCGGTTTAACTTATGAAAATCCTTTTTGCAAGCATGAATATAACAATAATACAAGTACAGAAACAGAAATACCAGTCTTTCCTCCCCGAGGTTCTCTAGAAACCAAGCGAGAGTACTTATACACATAATAAAAAGGATACAGTGAGCTTTTGCTCTCAGATCAGTTTCAGAATCAGAAGTTGCGGCCGACTTCAAATCATCCCCCAAACACGCCAGGTGGGTATACTCCGAATGTACCCCAAAATTCTACGACCCAACTCTCCGAGGAAGTCTAGCCCCCAAGCGAGAGAGGGAATGGGACCATGGTAGTCACGGGTGCACCGGCAAGCCCGACGCCGCCCGGTGTGTGTGATCGCTACCATGCCAACAGGAAAGGTTTCAACCTTGTATGCAATGCACATTTATGACAGGTAATATATCACAGTAGGAAAACAACAAAGTAGGTTGCCTCCGGATAGTCATAAGATTGCAAATTGACCAAGTAAACAGGCAGGGCACAATAAAACAGGTAATATATCACAGTAGGAGGACAACAAAGTAGGTTGCCTCCGGACAGTCATAAGATTGCACATTGACAAGTAAACAAGCAGGGCACGATAAGACAGGAAATTTCACTTGAAAGGCATATAGAGTTATATGAAAATTAAACAGGCAGCCATGTAACACATGTAAAATAGGCCATATAACTCATTAAGAAGCCCACGTGATCAAGTGATAAGATTATTCAACATGCAATGACATCAATCATGGGTTCGGGTGCAACAAAAGCTTATTTGTCAACATGCAATGGTCAAAATCACATTTGAAGTTATAAGACATTTACAGGCAGCCCACTAAGCATATAATTCCCACACAATATCCAAATGATCAATACTTAGCAAAACTACCAAGTCATTAGGGCTTCTATTTCATGTATATTCGTGCAATTTGAGCCTCAACCCAACTCAAAGTCAATCTCAAACCATACATCATTTAATTCAACATCCTCAAACATTCAAAACAGTCCACACAACATCCCAACACCACATTTCCATACAATTAGTACCACAAGAGAGGTTACAACAATTTTCCAAGCATGTAGCTAAATGAAACCTTTACTGCAATAGGCTGTTTTCTCACAATCAATAGGATAAACAAACAATCTCCAAATTCAGTGAATAAGATTTCAAATTAAAGCTTAATAAGTTAACTAAAATCAGAAACAAACCTTGCATCAATTGGAGTTCAGAATCATTAGTTATAGCCGAAACAGTGAGGTAGCACAAAACTGTCCAGATTTGCACACTTTTCAGAAATTGACGTTTTTGAGGTCCTTAGGGTAAGTTTTAGCTTTGGTCCATTTCTGAGAAAATTGTCCAGAACTGAAACATCTAGCAGCACACCAAATTTCATACATTTTGGACAAAATTTACTAAGTCAAATATGGTTCGTTCCACAAGGTCAGTGCATCTGCCAAAACCTACTTCATTTCTCCAGATTTCCAGATTTGGTCACATTTTTAAAGATTTGCCATTTTTAGGACCTTAGAGTCAAAATTAGCTTCGTCCTATTTCTGGGAGAAATGTCCAAAACTGTCCAAACTAGTCCCCTACCAATTTTCAAGCATTTTCAACATCATTTGCTTAGCTAAACTTACCTCGAACAGACTGGTCAGAGAGCTGTCATCCATTTCGACTTCACCTAGCATCATTTTCAAGCCAAGATCTTGCCATGCATGGTTGTTTAAGCTTATGAACGACCATATAGCTCAAGTACAGAAGCAAATACACACATTTATGAGCATGCATGTGAAATTTTGAAGAGTTTTCAAAAGGTTTTAACCCTCAACTTTGCAATCAACCCAAAAAATGCTCAAAAACCTTGTTGAAGCTCAAATCTCTTCTTCTTCTTGCTTAGCCGAGATTCCAACTAGCTTTTCTCTATTTTTCCTAGCTTAGTGATCAATCTCTTAGCACATGCATGATGTTAGAACAAGAAGAAAATAAATGGAAGCTTAAAAGCTCACCATGGCCGAAAATGGTGACTCAAAATGCTTGCATGTGTGTTTCTTGCATCCTAGCTTGCTTGGGTGAGTTTCTTTGCTTGTGGTTTGTCTTGATGCACCATAGGATGCTGAAGATGAGCTAAGAGGTGGAGAGAACTCAGCCAAAACCAAAATGGAGAGAGAGAGTGAGAGGGAGAGAGAGAAAATGTGAGGAAAGTGAGAGAAATGAGAGAAAAATGAGGCTTTTGCAAAAGTTGATGCATATGTTGGCCTTGGGCATGCAAAAATTCAGATTTGTGTCATCTTTTGAATTGTTTTAACATGTGTGTAAGAGAATGTTGGGTATTTAGGGATTTTAGGTAGAATAGAATATAGGATATGTTTAGAGGTTTGTGAGATTTTGTCTTGTAGTGAGTTTAAAATATAATATTTAGGTGTTAGTGGATTTTGTAGAGATTTGAATTAGGATTATAATAATAGTTAGTGGTGTTTGTAGGATTATTTTATAGTCTAGTGCTTTGTGTAGGATTCTTTATTGATTAGCGTGCGGGCACGCTTTCCTAAGTCTAGGGCACGCACTACGAGACACACACATAAATCAATACAGGGCACGAATCACGAGGTGGACACGAACTACGAGGTAAGACACGGACTTCAAGACTAATGCACGCAATCCTAGGTGAATGCACGTAAACCAATGCAAGGCACATAATTCAATGTAATGCACGCAAATCGAGGTACGACTCTTAAACCTAGGTTAAGGTACGCAGTTCAAGGTTAGGGCACACAAAATGAGATAACGCACGTACATCGAGGTCAGGACACGTATTTCTAGGTACCGCACGTGAGTCGAGGATTAGGGCACACTATTCTAGGTCAAGGCACGTATGACGAGGTATGCACGAAAACCAAGACAGGACACGTAATCCAAGGTAGGTCATATAATTAGGGATCTATGACACGCAAATCAAGGTAACACACATTATTCGGGGCCGAGCCTCACACATGTACCTGTTCTTCTTCACCTGAGATGATAAAAGAGGGTGAGTCCTTATGAACTCAGCGAGGGGGAACGAGATATAAGTTTTGAAACTCATTTTCCGGTTTAACTTATGAAAATCCTTTTTGCAAGCATGAATATAACAATAATACAAGTACAGAAACAGAAATACCAGTCTTTCCTCCCCGAGTTTCTCTAGAAACCAAGCGAGAGTACTTATACACATAATAAAAAGGATACAGTGAGCTTTTGCTCTCAGATCAGTTTCAGAATCAGAAGTTGCGGCCGACTTCAAATCATCCCCCAAACACGCCAGGTGGGTGTACTCCGAATGTACCCCAAAATTCTACGACCCAACTCTCCGAGGAAGTCTAGCCCCCAAGCGAGAGAGGGAATGGGACCATGGTAGTCACGGGTGCACCGGCAAGCCCGACGCCGCCCGGTGTGTGTGATCGCTACCATGCCAACAGGAAAGGTTTCAACCTTGTATGCAATGCACATTTATGACAGGTAATATATCACAGTAGGAAAACAACAAAGTAGGTTGCCTCCGGATAGTCATAAGATTGCAAATTGACCAAGTAAACAGGCAGGGCACAATAAAACAGGTAATATATCACAGTAGGAGGACAACAAAGTAGGTTGCCTCCGGACAGTCATAAGATTGCACATTGACAGGTAAACAAGCAGGGCACGATAAGACAGGAAATTTCACTTGAAAGGCATATAGAGTTATATGAAAATTAAACAGGCAGCCATGTAACACATGTAAAACAGGCCATATAACTCATTAAGAAGCCCACGTGATCAAGTGATAAGATTATTCAACATGCAATGACATCAATCATGGGTTCGGGTGCAACAAAAGCTTATTTGTCAACATGCAATGGTCAAAATCACATTTGAAGTTATAAGACATTTACAGGCAGCCCACTAAGCATATAATTCCCACACAATATCCAAATGATCAATACTTAGCAAAACTACCAAGTCATTAGGGCTTCTATTTCATGTATATTCGTGCAATTTGAGCCTCAACCCAACTCAAAGTCAATCTCAAACCATACATCATTTAATTCAACATCCTCAAACATTCAAAACAGTCCACACAACATCCCAACACCACATTTCCATACAATTAGTACCACAAGAGAGGTTACAACAATTTTCCAAGCATGTAGCTAAATGAAACCTTTACTGCAATAGGCTGTTTTCTCACAATCAATAGGATAAACAAACAATCTCCAAATTCAGTGAATAAGATTTCAAATTAAAGCTTAATAAGTTAACTAAAATCAGAAACAAACCTTGCATCAATTGGAGTTCAGAATCATTAGTTATAGCCGAAACAGTGAGGTAGCACAAAACTGTCCAGATTTGCACACTTTTCAGAAATTGACGTTTTTGAGGTCCTTAGGTTAAGTTTTAGCTTTGGTCCATTTCTGACAAAATTGTCCAGAACTGAAACATCTAGCAGCACACCAAATTTCATACATTTTGGACAAAATTTACTAAGTCAAATATGGTTCGTTCCACAAGGTCAGTGCATCTGCCAAAACCTACTTCATTTCTCCAGATTTCCAGATTTGGTCACATTTTTAAAGATTTGCCATTTTTAGGACCTTAGAGTCAAAATTAGCTTCGTCCTATTTCTGGGAGAAATGTCCAAAACTGTCCAAACTAGTCCCCTACCAATTTTCAAGCATTTTCAACATCATTTGCTTAGCTAAACTTACCTCGAACAGACTGGTCAGAGAGCTGTCATCCATTTCGATTTCACCTAGCATCATTTTCAAGCCAAGATCTTGCCATGCATGGTTGTTTAAGCTTATGAACGACCATATAGCTCAAGTACAGAAGCAAATACACACATTTATGAGCATGCATGTGAAATTTTGAAGAGTTTTCAAAAGGTTTTAACCCTCAACTTTGCAATCAACCCAAAAAATGCTCAAAAACCTTGTTGAAGCTCAAATCTCTTCTTCTTCTTGCTTAGCCGAGATTCCAACTAGCTTTTCTCTATTTTTCCTAGCTTAGTGATCAATCTCTTAGCACATGCATGATGTTAGAACAAGAAGAAAATAAATGGAAGCTTAAAAGCTCACCATGGCCGAAAATGGTGACTCAAAATGCTTGCATGTGTGTTTCTTGCATCCTAGCTTGCTTGGGTGAGTTTCTTTGCTTGTGGTTTGTCTTGATGCACCATAGGATGCTGAAGATGAGCTAAGAGGCGGAGAGAACTCAGCCAAAAACAAAATGCAGAGAGAGAGTGAGAGGGAGAGAGAGAAAATGTGAGGAAAGTGAGAGAAATGAGAGAAAAATGAGGCTTTTGCAAAAGTTGATGCATATGTTGGCCTTGGGCATGCAAAAATTCAGATTTGTGTCATCTTTTGAATTGTTTTAACATGTGTGTAAGAGAATGTTGGGTATTTAGGGATTTTAGGTAGAATAGAATATAGGATATGTTTAGAGGTTTGTGAGATTTTGTCTTGTAGTGAGTTTAAAATATAATATTTAGGTGTTAGTGGATTTTGTAGAGATTTGAATTAGGATTATAATAATAGTTAGTGGTGTTTGTAGGATTATTTTATAGTCTAGTGCTTTGTGTAGGATTCTTTATTGATTAGCGTGCGGGCACGCTTTCCTAAGTCTAGGGCACGCACTACGAGACACACACATAAATCAATACAGGGCACGAATCACGAGGTGGACACGAACTACGAGGTAAGACACGGACTTCAAGACTAATGCACGCAATCCTAGGTGAATGCACGTAAACCAATGCAAGGCACATAATTCAATGTAATGCACGCAAATCGAGGTACGACTCTTAAACCTAGGTTAAGGTACGCAGTTCAAGGTTAGGGCACACAAAATGAGATAACGCACGTACATCGAGGTCAGGACACGTATTTCTAGGTACCGCACGTGAGTCGAGGATTAGGGCACACTATTCTAGGTCAAGGCACGTATGACGAGGTATGCACGAAAACCAAAACAGGACACGTAATCTAAGGTCGGTCATATAATTAAGGGTCTATGGCACGCAAATCAAGGTAACACACGTTATTCGGGGTCGGGCCTCACATCCTCCCCTCCTTAAAAGAATTTCGTCCCAAAATTCATTCTTGCCTATTGAGGTCATTTAGACGGATTCTGGCCCTTGTTATTCTTCCTACTCCGGTTCGTCCCGTGTTTGGTGATCTCTTACCATAACCAATTCACTTCCTATGTTTCTCCAATCATTTAGTTCGGTGTGACCTCTACATTTATAATTCTTTTCTTTGAACGGCTCTATTCTCCATTTGATCTTAAGGTCAAGTTCATTAACTAAGGTTAGAGTCTTCAAACATAGTCATCAAAGTTGCATCAGTATTCTAACAATAGAATTGTAACTCCAAAATCATGACTCATGTTGTGTCAATCTCGCATTCATACCTCAAAAGGAATATCACAATAATTCCATGATCCTAGGGTGACATACGCTAATTTCAAGATGATAGATCTATATCAGATTTACATATTCTATCAACTAGCTTCAAAATTGTTAACACCTAGGACATACACGTGTTATGGGTCGTTTCCACAATACGACTCTATTTTCAGGAAAAACTCTCCAAACAAACTGAACTATCTCAAATCATCATCTATCGATGGTATTATAGCCCTTCTTATCTCCGAGGTACATTAGATTAGCAAATCTTCTAATGACTAGTCTCCCGATCATAGGCTCCTATTCACTAACATCCTTTCCCAGCTTCGTTAACATTCAGGCCCGTAATCAAGGAGAAAGACCATTGAGGTTCATGAAACTCAAACTCTAAGGTTTATTAAGTACCACCAACAAATTGCCATTGAAATTGCATGAGTAACTAATCATGTAGCACTAGTTCAACTCTTACAAGTAAAATTCATCAGCTTGTGATCCACAATTTATTTCCTTATTCGAATCTCTTTCTTCAAGTCACGAGACTTCAGAATTTTCTTTTAATCTTATCCAAAACTCCTAAGGCAATTAGTTTCAACCCCAAATAAATTCTACTCACCTCAATCCAAGGTTATGTCATACTTAAGAAGACAATGGTCCTACTCATTTAGCGACCTAGTCATTCCTTCGAATACTTAATGCCCGCCAATATATCTTCAACATTAATGTTACTAAGCTGGGTTCATCGCCATGTAGGTGATATCAATGCTCTACTAGGTTACCGGTCGTACAACAACAATCCTAGGGCTATAAATGGGTACCGAAATGATCTAGCTCATAGGACACTTACCATACTAATCCAATTAGCTTGTTACACAAAATAACTTCAAGGCCGTGTCAACATAAGAATTATGACCACTAGGCATTCTTCAACATAACCTAATAGAACTTCAAAAGTAAACAACCACTTATTTAACTATCACTACAAGATTTACCCCTCTTATTCAACGACCACAATTCGAAGTCTACCGATCGCTAGTTTCTAGATGTGAAACGGTGCACATAGATACGGTGGTCTAACAATAGTCTCTTGGGTCATTATGACTCTAATTCATCTCTATCTTAACTCTATGAAATCTTACTCTTCTCATTTATATGTTCAACTAGCTAAGAGCATCAGGACTCATCGACCTTAGGTCCTACGGTTCACCATGAATCATCATGCATACTCACTATTAGCTATTTAGGATTTCAAATCATACCCTAACAACTCCACTTGGCAACCAGATGTTTAATATCATTTCCATGGTTTATATAATAGGTCCATCGGTCTTACTTAAGGATATATGCTTTCCAACATCCTCTAGGGTATCCAAACAACGAGGGCATAGAATGACTTACTTCACATAATCATAACTAAATCCGAAGGGCAACAATTTAATACCATGATTCTTAAAATCACCAATATCCAACTTAGGACCTTAGTAACGTTAGTCATCTAATGCATAATTCAATACTTTACACTTCTATTTTGACCTAACATTTAGGTGTAGTCTTCCGAACACGAGTTCTAGCTACGTGAATTCCTTGATTCCAGCATCCTTATATCTTGTTATATTAAAGAATCATCAACCTTGTTAAACTTAGTCTCCATAGCTGCCTACATGTCTTGAGGTTATCCATTGTTAAGTTACTTAAACACATTATTCACGCCTTAATAATCTAACCCCTATCGTCCATTTCCACGAGTTCATCTCTTAATTTCTAGGTCACAATCTTACCATTGAGTGAACTTGAAACTCGTTAATATACACCTTATTAGGTTCAACGATGCTTAATTTCAATCAAGTAAGGATTCAATCATATAATTAGTCTATTATACCATTTTAAGATATAAGAATTTGATTCAAAAGTAACTCCTAAATCAAACTTCCATTATAAGCATGTGAACATATATATACTACTCCACATCTCTAATAGTATATTCTTATATCTAAGAAAAGTTGTATGTCCTTAACATTTATTCTTGAACCACAATCAGAAGAACGGTTTGACGGAATTAAGAACTTTATAGCTATAAAATTGATAACTTAATCACAAGCATGTATATTCCAAAGATAAAGAGATAATTTTACCTCAACAATTATACCTGTGCTACGCATTTTATATATGCATATCCAATAATATATACGATCCATCGAGTACCTGTAAAGATGCGAGAAATCTTTAACTGAGCCTTTTCATTCGTCCTGCACAAATTCACTTCCCTGAAAGTCCTAATCCTAACTATCTATGTGTATAAACAGTCATTCATGGTTATATAACATGCACATGTATCAAGGAAGGAGTATAAAAGCATGCATGCATTATTGAGGGCACTAACGTGTCAGTGTGCATGACACATAATACATATAGTCCACAAAGGCACATAGTATTCAATTCTCAAAGCAATTAAAGCACATTAGCACACATTAACACATATAAACAAGACATCATAATTACCTTAGGGCTTCTACCCATGGTCCAAGAGTTGAACCCGACTAACGCCTGGTTACTAAACTAAGCTCTGATACCATTCTACTTATAAGGTGTCATGCCCCAACCCGGCCTATAAGGTTAGACTACGGTGTGACCTAAACGTTCAGGACCTGTCACATACTTAACCGTTTATGAAGAATTAACACTTATCGTTTTAGTCTAAACTCCAAAGTTTTCCGGAAAACCGGCAGCATAACGGCTGAAATTGGGCTCTTTGGTTTGACCTAATTCTCTAAACGCCTCAATTATTCCAATCATTAATCCAATTCCATTAAGGACTCCTATTTGTCACCAACCGATTTGCCTACTAGTTTATCTTGAAAGTCTCGTTTGGTTAATAAGCCTAACATGATAACTATGACCCGTTTATTTGTCAATTTCCTATCATGCAAGTACCTATTATCCTTTAGTTTGCAAATGAGCACCTAAGTGAAATTAGATAGAATTAACTTAGTTGATTGTTCATCTAGTGGTTTGAATGCCTATGATAACTACTAATTAAGAAAACGAAAGCAAACAACCAAATAAAAGTTCGTCCGGTTATAGATAGTACAATCCCAGAATTAGACCCAAATTACAACGAGGTCATTTACATCAATAAACAACGAGCAACATAAAAGAAGTAGTCTTCAAGTAGCATAGTTCACAAATAACCACATTCAAGCAAAACAACAATGACAGGAAATCACTCTAGTGGTTCATCGATAAGCACGTTGTCCTCGGGTACCTGTACCTGTTCTTCTTCACCTGAGATGATAAAAGAGGGTGAGTCCTTATGAACTCAGCGAGAGGGAACGAGATATAAGTTTTGAAACTCATTTTCCGGTTTAACTTATGAAAATCCTTTTTGCAAGCATGAATATAACAATAATACAAGTACAGAAACAGAAATACCAGTCTTTCCTCCCCGAGGTTCTCTAGGAACCAAGCGAGAGTACTTATACACATAGTAAAAAGGATACAGTGAGCTTTTGCTCTTAGATCAGTTTCAGAATCAGAAGTTGCGGCCGACTTCAAATCATCCCCCAAACACGCCAGGTGGGTGTACTCCGGATGTACCCCAAAATCCTACGACCCAACTCTCCGAGGAAGTCTAGCCCCCAAGCGAGAGAGGGAATAGGACCATGGTAGTCACGGGTGCACCGGCAAGCCCGACGCCGCCCGGTGTGCGTGATCGCTACCATGCCAACAGGAAAGGTTGCAACCTTGTATGCAATGCCGAGGTACGACTCTTAAACCTTGGTTAAGGTACACAGTTCAAGGTTAGTGCACACGAAATGAGGTAACGCACGTACATCGAGGTCAGGACACGTATTTCTAGGTACCATACGTGAGACGGGGATTAGGGCACACTATTCTAGGTCAAAGCACGTATGACGAGGTATGAATGAAAACCAAGACAGGACACGTAATCTTAGGTCGGTCATATAATTAGGGGTCTATGGCACGGAAATCAAGGTAACACATATTATTCGGGGTCGGGCCTCACACTATGCCTTTATTGGAGCCCAAAATCGAACGTTTTCATCAGTTTCGGGCCACTTTTCTAATTTAGCTCCGTTTTACCGTCCCGGATAGTATGTCGTGAGTTGTTAAAAGGAAGACAACCTTACTCGCAGGACATTAGAGGGCCCTACAACGCGTCGATATCTCGTCTTGCGAGGATGCTAGGTTGTTGAAGTGGATGGGTTGTCGTTAAGCCCATTGGGCCTTCTGAATGGGCCATCTCTCCAGGCTGGGACTGTGAACCATTAACATATAAAGGAATTGTGCCCTCAACATGACGGGTGCGATCATACCAGTACTAATGCAACGGATCCCATTAGAACTCCGAAGTTAAGCGTGCTTGGGCTAGAGTAGTACTAGGATAGGTGACCCCTTGCGAAGTCCTCGTGTTGCACCCCATTTTTCAATTTTTTTTGCTCCGGTTAGGGTTTCCAAGATACTTTATCCACCCCATTTCTATTATCGAATCCCACGGCACCTTGGGCAAGACAACTTCACTTCACGTGGAGGCCGGGCCCGCAAACCGGGGGCATAGGGCTTGTGACCAAGTCTCCGTCGCTCCGGAGCCAATAACTTTTGATCCGTAAGCAGTTACGCAGTGCACAGCATACCTTTGGAAAGCTCTCCAAGAGCTCTACGACGGGGCAGCCAGCTTGCTCGCTGTGCCCTTTTTTGGAGCCCAAAATCGAACGTTTTCATCAATTTCGGGCCACTTTTCTACTTTAGATCTATTTTTCCATCCCGGACCGTACGTCGTGGGTTGTTAAAAGGAAAACAACCTTACTCGCGGGACATTAGAGGGCCCTACAACGCATTGAAATCTTGTCTTGCGAGGATGCTGGGTTGTTGAAGCGGATGGGCTGTCGTTAAGCCCATTGGGCCTTTTGAATGTGCCATCTCTCAAGGCTGGGTCTGTGAACCATTAACACATAAAGGAATTGTGCCCTCAACATGATGGATGCGATCATACCAGCACTAATGCACCGGATCCCATCAGAACTCCGAAGTTAAGCGTGCTTGGGCTAGAGTAGTACTAGGATGGGTGACCCCCTGGGAAGTCCTCGTGTTGCACCCCCCTTTTCAATTTTTTTTGCTCCGGTTAGGGTTGCCAAGATACTTTATTCACCCCATTTCTATTATCGAATCTGACGGCACCTTGGGCAAGACAAATTCGCTTCACGAGGAGGCTGGGCCCGCAAACCGAGGGCGTAGGGCTTACCTGCTGTGCCCTTTTTGGAGCCCAAAATTGAACGTTTTCATCAGTTTCGGGCCACTTTTCTAATTTAGCTCCGTTTTACTGGCCCGGATCGTACGTCGTGAGCTGTTAAAAGGACGACAACCTTACTTGCGGGACATTAGAGGGCCCTACAATGCGTCGATATCTCGTCTTGCGAGGATGCTAGGTTGTTGAATTGGATGGGTTGTTGTTAAGCCCATTGGGCCTTCTGAATGGCCCATCTTTCTAGGATGGGACTATGAACCGTTAACATATAAAGGAATTGTGCCCTCAACATGACGGGTACGATCATACCAGCACTAAAGCACCGGATCCCATCAAAACTCCGAAGTTAAGCGTGCTTGGGCGAGAGTAGTACAAGGATGGGTCCCTGGGAAGTCCTCGTGGTGCAGCCCCCTTTTCAATTTTTTTTGCTCGGGTTAGGGTTGCCAAGATACTTTATCCACCCCATTTCTATTATCGAATCCCACAGCACCTTGGGCAAGACAACTTCGCTTCACGTGGAGGCTGGGCCCTCAAACTGGGGGCGTAGGGCTTGTGACCAGGTCTCCGTCGTTCCGGTGCCCATAACTTTTGATCCGTAACGAGTTACGCGGCGCACAGGATACTGTTGGAAAGCTCGCCAAGAGCTCTACGACGGGGGCAGCTAGCTTGCTCGCTGTGCCCTTTTTTGGAGCCCAAAATCGAACGTTTTCATCAGTTTCGGGCCACTTTTCTAGTTTAGCTCTATTTTTTCGTCCCGGATCGTACGTCGTGAGCTGTTAAAAGGACAACAACCTTACTCGCGGGACATTATTGGTCCCTACAACGCATTGAAATCTCGTCTTGTGAGGATGCTGGGTTGTTGAAGCGGATGGGTTGTCGTTAAGCCCATTGGGCTTTCTGAATGGGCCATCTCTCTAGGCTGGGACTGTGAACCGTTAACACATAAAGGAATTGTGCCCTCAACATGACGGATGCGATCATACCAGCATTAATGCACTGGATCCCATCAGAACTCCGAAGTTAAGCGTGCTTGGGCGAGAGTAGTACTAGGATGGGTGACCCCCTGGGAAGTCCTCGTGTTGCACCCCCCTTTTCAATTTTTTTTGCTCCGGTTAGGGTTGCCAAGATACATTATCCACCCCATTTCTATTATCGAACCCCACGTCACCTTGGGCAAGACAAATTCACTTCACATGGAGGCTGGGCCCGCAAACCGGGGGCGTAGGGCTTGTGACCAGGTCTCCGTTGCTCCGGTGCCCATCACTTTTGATCCGTAAGGAGTTACGCGGCGCATAGCATACCGTTGGAAATTTCTTCGAGTGTTCTACAACGGGGGCTGCAAGCTTATTTGTTGTGCCCATTTTGGAGCCCAAAATCGAATGTTTTCATCAGTTTCGGGCCAGTTTTCTAATTTAGCTCCGTTTTACCGTCCCGGATCGTACGTCGTGAGCTGTTAAAAGGCCGATAACCTTACTCGCGGGACATTAGAGGGCCCTACGATGCGTCGATATCTCGTCTTGCGAGAATGCTAGGTTGTTGTAGTGGATGGGTTGTCGTTAAGCCTATTGGGCCTTCTGAATGGGCCATCTCTCTAGGCTGGGACTGTGAACCGTTAACAAATAAAGGAATTGTGCCCTCAACATGACGGGTGCGAACATACCAGCACTAATGCACCGTATCCCATCAGAACTACGAAGTTAAGCGTGCTTGGGAGAGAGTAGTACTAGGATGGGTGACCCCCTAGGAAGTCCTCGTGTTGCACACCCCTTTTCAATTTTTTTTGCTCCGATTAGGGTTGCCAAGACACTTTTTCCACCACATTTCTATTATCGAATCCCACGGCACCTTGGCCAAGACAACTTCGCTTCACGTGGAGGCCGGGCCTGCAAACTGAGGGCGTAGGACTTGTGAGCAGGTCTCCGTCGTTCCGGTGCCCATAACTTTTGATCCGCAACGAGTTACGTGGCGCACAGCATACTGTTGGAAAGCTCTTTAAGAGCTCTACGACGGGGGCAACCAGCTTGCTCGCTGTGCCCTTTTTTGGAGCCCAAAATTGAACGTTTTCATCAATTTCGGGCCACTTTTCTAATTTAGATATATTTTTCCATCTCGGATCGTACGTCGTGAGCTGTTAAAAGGACAACAACCTTAATCGTAGGACATTAGAGGGCCCTACAACGCATTGAACTCTCGTCTTGCGAGGATGTTGGGTTGTTGAAGCGAATGGGTTGTCGTTAAGCCCATTGGGCCTTCTGAATGGGCTATCTCTCTAGGCTGGGTCTGTGAACCGTTAACACATAAAGGAATTGTGCCCTCAACATGACCGGTGCGATCATACCAGCACTAATGCACCGGATCCCATCAGAACTCCGAAGTTAAGCGTGCTTGGGCGAGAGTAGTACTAGAATGGGTGACCCCCTGGGAAGTCCTCGTGTTGCACCCTGCTTTTCAATTTTTTTTGCTCCAGTTAGGGTTGCCAAGATACTTTATCCACCGCATTTATATTATCGAGTCCCACGGCACTTTGGGCAAGACAACTTCGCTTCACGTGGAGGCCGGGCCCGCAAACCGAGGGCGTAGGGCTTGTGAACCGGTCTCCGTCGCTACGGTGCCCATAACTTTTGATCCGTAAGGAGTTACGCGGCGCACAACATACTGTTGGAAAGCTCTCCGAGAGCTATACGACTGGGGCAGCTAGCTTACTCGCTGTGCCCTTTTTTGTAGCCCAAAATCAAACGTTTTCATCAGTTTCGGGCCACTTTTCTAATTTAGCTATATTTTTCCATCATGGATCGAACGTCGTGAGCTATTAAAAGGACAACAACCTTACTCGCGGGACATTAGAGGGCCCTACAATGCATCAAAATCTCATCTTGCGAGGATGCTAGGTTGTTGCAGCAGATTGGTTGTCGTTAAGCCCATTGGGCTTTTGAATGGGCCATCTCTCTAGGCAGGGACTGTGAACCGTTAACATATAAAGGAATTGTGCCCTCAACATGACGGGTTCAATCATTCCAGCACTAATGCACCGGATCCCATCAGAACTACGAAGTTAAACGTGCTTGGGCGAGAGTAGTACTAGGATGGGTGACCCCGTCGGAAGTCCTCGTGTTGCACCCCCCTTTTCAATTTTTTTTGCTCCAGTTAGGGTTGCCAAGATACTTTATCCCCCACATTTCTATTATCGAATCCCACGGCACATTGGCAAGACAACTTCGCTTCACGTGGAGGCCGGGCCCGCAAACTGAGGGCGTATGGCTTGTGAGCAGGTCTCCATCGCTCCGATGCCCATAACTTTTGATCCACAATGACTTACATGGGACACGGCATACTGTTGGAAAGCTCTCCGAGTGCTCTACGACGGGGGCAACCAGCTTGCTCACTGTGCCCTTTTTTGGAGCCCAAAATCGAACGTTTTCATCAATTTCGAGCCACGTTTCTAATTTAGATCTATTTTTTCATCCCGGATCGTACGTCGTGAACGGTTAAAAGGACAACAACCTTACTCGTAGGACATTAGAGGGCCCTACAACGCATTGAAATCTCGTCTTGCGAGGATGCTGGGTTGTTGAAGCGGATGGGCTGTCGTTAAGCCCATTGGGCCTTTTGAATGTGCCATCTCTCAAGGCTGGGTCTGTGAACCATTAACACATAAAGGAATTGTGCCCTCAACATGATGGATGCGATCATACCAGAACTAATGCACCGGATCCCATCAGAACTCCAAAGTTAAGCGTGCTTGGGCTAGAGTAGTACTAGGATGGGTGAGCCCCTCGGAAGTCCTCGTGTTGCACCCCCCTTTTCAATTTTTTTTTGCTCCGGTTAGGGTTGCCAAGATACTTTATCCCCCACATTTCTATTATCGAATCCCACGGCACATTGGCAAGACAACTTCGCTTCACGTGGAGGCCGGGCCCGCAAACTGAGGGCGTATGGCTTGTGAGCAGGTCTTCGTCGCTCCGATGCCCATAACTTTTGATCCGCAACGACTTACGCGGCACACGGCATACTGTTGGGAAACTCTCCGAGAGCTATACCACTGGGGCAGCTAGCTTACTCGCTGTGCCTTTTTTTGTAGCCCAAAATCAAACGTTTTCATCAGTTTCGGGCCACTTTTCTAATTTAGCTATATTTTTCCGTCCTGGATCGAACGTCGTGAGCTATTAAAAGGACAACAACCTTACACGCGGGACATTAGAGGGCCCTACAATGCATCAAAATCTCATCTTGCGAGGATGCTGGGTTGTTGCAGCGGATTGGTTGTCCTTAAGCCCATTGGGCTTCTGAATGGGCCATCTCTCTAGGCTGGGACTGTGAACCGTTAACATATAAAGGAATTGTGCCCTCAACATGACGGGTGCAATCATTCCAGCACTAATGCACCGGATCCCATCAGATTTCCGAAGTTAAGCGTGCTTGGGCGACAGTAGTACTAGGATGGGTGACCCTCTGCAAATTCCTCGTGTTGCACCCCCCTTTTCAATTTTTTTTGCTCCGGTTAAGGTTGCCAAGATACTTTATCCACCACATTTCTATTATCGAATCCCACGGCACCTTGGGCAAGACAACTTCGCTTCACGTGCAGGCCGGGCCCGCAAATTGAGGGCATATGGCTTGTGAGCAGGTCTCCGTCGCTACAGTGCCCATAACTTTTGATCCACAACGAGTTACGCGGCGCACAGCATACTGTTGGAAAGCTCTCCAAGAGCTCTATGACGGGGCAGCCAGCTTGCTCGCTGTGCCCTTTTTTGGAGCCCAAAATCGAACGTTTTCATCAATTTCGGGTCAATTTTCTACTTTAGATCTATTTTTCCGTCCCGGACCGTACGTCGTGGGTTGTTAAAAGGACAACAACCTTACTCGCGGGACATTAGAGGCCCCTACAACGCATTGAAATCTCGTCTTAAGAGGATGCTGGGTTGTTGAAGCGGATGGGCTGTCGTTAAGCCCATTGGGCCTTTTGAATGTGCCATCTCTCAAGGCTGGGTCTGTGAACCATTAACACATAAAGGAATTGTGCCCTCGACATGACGGATGCGATCATACCAGCACTAATGCACCAGATCCCATCAGAACTCCGAAGTTAAGCGTGCTTGGGCTAGAGTAGTACTAGGATGGGTGACCCCCTGGGAAGTCCTCGTGTTGCACCCCCCTTTTCAATTTTTTTTGCTCCGGTTAGGGTTGCCAAGATACTTTATTCACCCCATTTCTATTATCGAATCCGACAGCACCTTGGGAAAGACAAATTCGCTTCACGAGGAGGCTGGGCCCGCAAACCGGGGGCGTAGGGCTTGTTTGTTGTACCCTTTTTGGTGCCCAAAATCGAACGTTTTCATCAGTTTCGGGCCACTTTTCTAGTTTAGCTCCGTTTTACTGTCCCGGATCGTACGTCGTGAGTTGTTAAAAGGACGACAACCTTACTCGCGGGACATTAGAGGGCCCTACGACGCGTCGATATCTCGTCTTGCGAGGATGCTAGGTTGTTGAAGTGGGTGAGTTGTCGTTAAGCCCATTGGGCCTTCTGAATGGGCCATCTCTCAAGGCTGGGTCTGTGAACCATTAACACATAAAGGAATTGTGCCCTCGACATGACGGATGCGATCATACCAGCACTAATGCACCGGATCCCATCAGAACTCCGAAGTTAAGCGTGCTTGGGCTAGAGTAGTACTAGGATGGGTGACCCCCTGGGAAGTCCTCGTGTTGCACCCCCCTTTTCAATTTTTTTTGCTCCGGTTAGGGTTTCCAAGATACTTTATTCACCCCATTTCTATTATCGAATCCGACAGCACCTTGGGAAAGACAAATTCGCTTCACGAGGAGGCTGGGCCCGCAAACCGGGGGCGTAGGGCTTGTTTGTTGTGCCCTTTTTGGTGCCCAAAATCGAACGTTTTCATCAGTTTCGGGCCACTTTTCTAGTTTAGCTCCGTTTTACTGTCCCGGATCGTACGTCGTGAGTTGTTAAAAGGACGACAACCTTACTCGCGGGACATTAGAGGGCCCTACGACGCGTCGATATCTCGTCTTGCGAGGATGCTAGGTTGTTGAAGTGGGTGAGTTGTCGTTAAGCCCATTGGGCCTTCTGAATGGGCCATCTCTCTAGGCTGGGACTGTGAACCATTAACATATAAAGGAATTGTGCCCTCAACATGACAGAAGTACGAAGTTAAGAGTGCTTGGGCGAGAGTAGTACTAGGATGGGTGACCCCTTGGGAAGTCCTCGTGTTGCACCCCCCTTTTCAATTTTTTTTGCTCCGGCTAGGGTTGCCAAGACACTTTTTCCACCACATTTCTATTATCGAATCCCACGACACCTTGGGCAAGACAACTTCGCTTCACGTGGAGGCTGGGCCCGCAAACTGAGGGCGTAGGGCTTGTGAGCAGGTCACCGTCGCTCCGGTACGCATAACTTTTGATCTGCAACGAGTTACGTGGCGCACAGCATACTGTTTGAAAGCTCTTCGAGAGCTCTACGACGGGGGCAACCAGCTTGCTCGTTGTGCCCTTTTTTGGAGCCCAAAATCGAACGTTTTCATCAATTTCGGGCCACTTTTCCAAATTAGATATATTTTTCTTTCCCGGATCATACGTCGTGAGCTGTTAAGAGGACAACAACCTTAATCGCAGGGCATTAGATGGCCCTACAACGCATTGAACTCTCGTCTTGCGAGGATGTTGGGTTGTTGAAGCGAATGGATTGTCGTTAAGCCTATTGGGCCTTCTGAATGGGCTATCTCTCTAGGCTGGGTCTGTGTACCGTTAACACATAAAGGAATTGTGCCCTCAACTTGACGGATGCGATCATACCAGCACTAATGCACCGTATCCCATCAGAACTCCAAAGTTAAGCGTGCTTGGCCGAGAGTAGTACTAGGATGGATGACCCCCTGGGAAGTCCTCGTGTCGCACCCCCCTTTTCAATTTTTTTTGCTCCGGTTAAGGTTGCCAAGATACTTTATCCACCCCATTTCTATCATCGAATCCCACGGCACCTTGGGCAAGACAAATTCGCTTCACGTGGAGGCTGGGCCCGCAAACCGGGGACGTAGGGCTTGTGACCAGGTCTCCGTTGCTCTGGTGCCCATCACTTTTGATCCGTAAGGAGTTACGCGGGGCACAGCATACCTTTGGAAAGATCTTCGAGAGCTCTACGACGGGGGCTGCAAGCTTGTTTGTTGTACCCTTTTTGGAGCCCAAAATCGAACGTTTTCATCAGTTTCGGGCCAGTTTTCTAATTTAGCTCCGTTTTACCGTCCCGGATCGTACGTCGTGAGCTGTTAAAAGGACGACAACCTTACTCGCGGGACATAAGAGGGCCCTACGATGCGTCGATATCTCGTCTTGCGAGGATGCTAGGTTGTTGAAGTGGGTGGGTTGTCGTTAAGCCCATTGGGCCTTCTGAATGGGTCATCTCTCTAGGCTGGGACTGTGAACCGTTAACATATAAAGGAATTATGCCCTCAACATGACGAGTGCGATCATACCAGCACTAATGCACCGGATCCCATCAGAACTAAGAAGTTAAACGTGCTTGGCCGAGAGTAGTACTAGGATGGGTGACCCCCTCGGAAGTCCTCGTGTTGCACCCCACTTTTCAATTTTTTTTGCTCCGGTTAGGGTTGCCAAGATACTTTATCCCCCACATTTCTATTATCGAATCCCACGGCACATTGACAAGACAACTGCGCTTCACGTGGATGCCGGGCCCGCAAACTGAGGGCGTATGGCTTGTGAGCAGGTCTCCGTCGCTCCGATGCCCATAACTTTTGATCCGCAACGACTTACGCGGCACATGGCATACTGTTGGAAAGCGCTCCGAGTGCTCTACGACGGGGGCAACCAGCTTGCTCGCTGTGCCCTTTTTTGGAGCCCAAAATCGAACGTTTTCATCAATTTCGGGCCACGTTTCTAATTTAGATCTATTTTTCCATCCCGGATCGTACGTCGTGAGCGGTTAAAAGGACAACAACCTTACTCGTGGGACATTAGAGGGCCCTACAATTAATTGAACTCTCATCTTGCAAGGATGTTGGGTTGTTGAAGCGGATGGATTCTCGTTAAGCCCATTGAGCCTTCTGAATAGGCTATTTCTCTAGGCTGGGTCTGTGAACCGTTAACACATAAAGGAATTGTGCGCTCCACATGACGGGTGCGATCATACCAGCACTAATGCACCGGATCCTATCAGAACTCCGAAGTTAAGCGTGCTTGGGCGAGAGTTGTACTAGGATGGGTAACCCCCTGGGAAGACCTCGTGTTGCACCACCCTTTCCAATTTTTTTTGCTCCGGTTAGGGTTGCCAAGATACTTTATCCACCGCATTTCTATTATCGAATCCCACGGCACTTTGGGCAAGACAACTTCGTTTCACGTGGAGGCCGGGCCCGCAAACCGAGGGCGTAGGGCTTGTGAGTCGGTCTCCGTCGCTCCGGTGCCCATAACTTTTGATCTGTAAGGAGTTACGCGGCGCACAACATACTGTTGGAAAGCTCTTCGTGAGCTCTGCGACGGGGGCAGCTAGGTTACTTGCTGTGCCCTTTTTTGGAGCCCAAAATCAAACATTTTCATCAGTTTCGGGCCACTTTTCTAATTTAGCTGTATTTTTCTGTCCCGAATCGTACGTCGTGAGCTATTAAAAGGGCAACGACCTTACTCGCGGGACATTAGAGGGCCCTACAACGCATCAAAATCTCATCCTGCGAGAATGCTGGGTTGTTGAAGCGGATTGGTTGTCGTTAAGCCCATTGGGCCTTCTGAATGGGCTATCTCTCTAAGCCAGGTCTGTGAACCGTTAACACATAAAGGAATTGTGCCCTCAACATGACGGGTGCGATCATACCAGCACTAATGCACCGGATCCCATCAGAACTCCGAAGTTAAGCGTGCTTGGGCGAGAGTAGTACTAGGATGGGTGACCCCCTGGGAAGTCCTCGTGTTGCAGCCCCCTTTTCAATTTTTTTTGCTCCGGTTAGGGTTGCCAAGATACTTTATCCACCGCATTTCTATTGTCGAATCCCACGGCACTTTGGGCAAGACAACTTCGCTTCACGTGGAGGCCGGGCCCGTAAACCGAGGGCGTAGGGCTTGTGACCAGGTCTCCGTCGCTCCGGTGCCCAAAACTTTTGATTTGTAAGGAGTTACGCGACGCACAATATACTGTTGGAAAGCTCTTCGAGAGCTCTACGACGGGGGCAACTAGCTTACTTGCTGTGCCCTTTTTTGGAGCCCAAAATCAAACATTTTCATCAGTTTCGGACCACTTTTCTATTTTAGCTCTATTTTTCTGTCCCGGATCGTACGTTGTGAGCTGTTAAAAGGACAACAACCTTACTCGCGGGACATTAGAGGGCCCTACAATGCATCAAAATCTCATCCTACGAGGATGCTGGATTGTTGAAGCGGATTGGTTGTCGTTAAGCCCATTGGGCTTTCTGAATGGGCTATCTCTAAGCTAGGTTTGTGAACCGTTAACACATAAAAGAATTGTGCCCTCAACATGACGGGTGTGATCATACCAGCACTAATGCACCGGATCCCATCAGAACTCCGAAGTTAAGCGTGCTTGGGCAACAATAGTACTAGGATGGGTGACCCCCTGGGAAGTCCTCGTGTTGCACCCCCCTTTTCAATTTTTTTTGCTTCGGTTAGGGTTGGCAAGATACTTTATCCATCCCATTTCTATTATCGAATCCCATGGCACCTTGGGAAAGACAACTTCGCTTCACGTGGAGGCCGGGCCCTTAAACCGACGGCGTAGGGCTTGTGAGCAGGTCTCCGTCGCTCCGGTGCCCATAACTTTTGATCCGTAACGAGTTACACGGCGCACAACATACTGTTGGAAAGCTCTCCGAGAGCTCTACGACGGGGGCAGCTAGCTTACTCGTTGTGCCATTTTTTGGTGCCCAAAATTGAACGTTTTCATCAGTTTTGGGCCACTTTTCTAATTTAGCTCTATTTTTCAGTCCCGGATCGTACGTCGTGAGCTGTTAAAAGGACAACAACCTTACTCACGGGACATTAGAGGTCCCTACAATGCATTGAAATATTGTCTTGCGAGGATGCTGGGTTGTTGAAGCGGATGGGTTGTCATTAAGCCCATTGGGCCTTCTAAATGGGCCATCTCTCTAGGCTGGGTCTGTGAACCGTTAACACATAAAGGAATTGTGCCCTCAACATGACGGATGCGATCATACCAGCACTAATGCACTGGATCCCATCAGAACTCCGAAGTTAAGCGTACTTGGGCGAGAGTAGTACTAGGATGGGTGACCCCCTGGGAAGTCCCCGAGTTGCACCCCCCTTTTCAATTTTTTTTGCTCCGGTTAGGGTTGCCAAGATACTTTATCCACCCCATTTCTATTATTGAATCCCACGGCACCATGGGCAAGACAACTTCGCTTCACGTGGAGGCTGGGCCCGCAAACCGGGGGCATAGGGCTTGTGACCAGGTCTCCGTCGCTCCGTTGCCCATCACTTTTGATCCGTAAGCAGTTACGCAGTGCACAGCATACCTTTGGAAAGCTCTTCGAGAGCTCTACGACGGGGGCTGCAAGCTTGTTTGCTGTGCCCTTTTTGGAGCCCAAAATCAAACGGTTTTATCAGTTTCAGGCCACTTTTATGATTTAGCTCCGTTTACCGTCCCGGATCGAACGTCGTGAGCTGTTAAAAGGACGAGAACCTTACTCGCAGGATATTAGAAGGCCCTACGACGCGTCGATATCTCGTCTTGCGAGGATGCTAGGTTGTTGAAGTGGATGGGTTGTCGTTAAGCCCATTGGGCCTTCTGAATGGGCCATCTCTCTACGCTGGGACTGTGAACCGTTAACACATAAAGGAATTGTGCCCTCAATATGATGGGTGCGATCATACCAGCACTAATGCACCGGATCCCATCAGAACTCTGAAGTTAAGCGTCCTTCGGCGAGAGTAGTACTAGGATGTGTGACTCCCGGGGAAGTCCTCGTGTTGCACCCTGCTTTTCAATTTTTTTTGTTCCGGTTAGGGTTGCCAAGATACTTTATCCACCACATTTCTATTATCGAATCCACGGCACCTTGGGCAAGACAACTTCACTTCACGTGGAGGCCGGGCCCGCAAACTGAGGGCGTAGGGCTTGTGAGCAGGTCTCCGTCGCTCCGGTGCCCATAACTTTTGATCCGCAACGAGTTACGTGGCGCACAACATACTGTTGGAAAGCTCTCCGAGAGCTCTACGACGTGGGCAGCCAGCTTGCTCGCTGTGCCCCTGTTTGGAGCCCAAAATCGAATGTTTTCATCAATTTCGGGCCATTTTACTAATATAGATCTATTTTTCCGTCCGGGATCGTACGTCGTGAGCTGTTAAAAGGACAACAACCTTACTCGTGGGACATTCGAGGGCCCGACAACGCATTGAAATCTCGTCTTGCGAGGATGCTGGGTTGTTGAAGCGGATGGGTTGTCGTTAAGCCCCTTGGGCCTTCTGAATGGGCCATCTCTCTAGGCTGGGTCTGTGAACCGTTAACACATAAAGGAATTGTGCCCTCAACATAACGGGTGCGATCATACCAGCACTAATGCACCGGATCCCATCAGAACTCCAAAGTTAAGCGTGCTTGGGCGAGAGTAGTACTAGGATGGGTGACCCCCTGGGAAGTCCTCGTGTTGCACCCCTCTTTTTCAATTTTTTTTTGCTCCGGTTAGGGTTACCAAGATACTTTATCCACCCCATTTCTATTATCGAATCCCACGGCACCATGGGCAAGACAACTTCGCTTCACGTGGAGGCTGAGCCTGCAAACCAGGGGCGTAGGGCTTGTGACCAGGTCTCCGTCGCTCCGGTGCCCATCACTTTTGATCCGTAAGGAGTTACGCAGTGCACAGCATACCTTTGGAAAGCTCTTCGAGGGCTCTACGATGGGGGCTGCAAGCTTGTTTGCTGTGCCCTTTTTGGAGCCCAAAATCGAACAGTTTCATCAGTTTCAGGCCACTTTTATGATTTAGCTCTGTTTACCGTCCCGGATCGTACGTCGTGAGCTGTTAAAAGGACAACAACCTTACTCGCGGAACATTAGAGGGCCCTATGACGCGTCGATATCTCGTCTTGAGAGGATGCTAGGTTGTTGAAGTGGATGGGTTGTCATTAAGCCCATTGGGCCTTCTAAATGGGCCATCTCTCTAGGCTGGGTCTGTGAACCGTTACCACATAATGGAATTGTGCCCTTAACATGACGGACGCGATCATACCAGCACTGATGCACCAGATCCCATCAGAACTCCGAAGTTAAGCGTGCTTGGGCGAGAGTAGTACTAGGATGGGTGACCCCCTGGGAAGTCCTCGTGTTGCACCCCCCTTTTTCAATTTTTTTTTGCTCCGGTTAGGGTTGCCGAGACACATTATCCATCCCATTTCTGTTATCGAATCCCATGGCACCTTGGGCAAGACAACTTCGCTTCACGTGGAGGCCGGGCCCGGAAACCGAGGGCGTAGGGCTTGTGAGCAGGTCGCCGTCGCTCCGGTGCCCATAACTTTTGGTCCGTAACGAGTTACGCGGCGCACAACATGCTGTTGGAAAGCTCTTCGAGAGCTCTACGACGGGGGCAGCTAGCATACTCGTTGTGCCCTTTTTTGGAGCCCAAAATCGAACATTTTCATCAGTTTTGGGCCACTTTTCTAGTTTAGCTCTATTTTTTGGTCCCAGATCGTACGTCGTGAGCTGTAAAAAGGACAACAACCTTACTCGCAGGACATTAGAGGGCCCTACAACGCATCAAAATCTCATCTTGCGAGGATGCTGGGTTGTTGAAGCGGATGGGTTGTCATTAAGCCCATTGGGCCTTCTAAATGGGCCATCTCTCTAGGCTGGGTCTGTGAACCGTTAACACATAATGGAATTGTGCCCTCAACATCACGGATGCGATCATACCATCACTAATGCACCAGATCCCATCAGAACTCCGAAGTTAAGCGTGCTTGGGCGAGAGCAGTACTAGGATGGGTGACCCCCTGGGAAGTCCTCGTGTTGTACCCCCCTTGTTCAATTTTTTTTTGCTCCGGATAGGGTTGCCGAGATACTTTATCCATCCCATTTCTATTATCGAATCCCATGGCACCTTGGGCAAGACAACTTCGCTTCACGTGGAGGTCGGGCCCGCAAACCGAGGGCGTAGGGCTTGTGAGCAGGTCTCCGTCGCTCCGGTGCCCATAACTTTTGATCCGTAACGAGTTACGCGGCGCACAACATACTGTTGGAAAGCTCTCCGAGAGCTCTACGACGGGGGCAGCTAGCTTACTCGTTGTGCCCTTTTTTGGAGCCCAAAATCAAACGTTTTCATCAGTTTTGGGCCACTTTTCTAATATAGCTCTATTTTTCGGTCCCGGATCGTACGTCGTGAGCTGTTAAAAGGACAACAACCTTACTCGCGGGACATTAGAGGTCCCTACAACGCATTGAAATCTCGTCTTGCGAGGATGCTGGGTTGTTGAAGCGGATGGGTTGTCATTAAGCCTATTAGGCCTTCTAAATGGGCCATCTCTCTAGGCAGGGTCTCTGAACCGTTAACACATAATGGAATTGTGCCCTCAACATGACGGATGCAATCATACCAGCACTAATGCACCAGATCCCATCAGAACTCCGAAGTTAAGCGCGCTTGGGCGATAGTAGTACTAGGATGGGTGACCCCCTGAGAAGTCCTTGTGTTGCACCCCCCCTTTTTCAATTTTTTTTTGCTCCGGTTAGGGTTGCCAAGATACTTTATCCACCCCATTTCTATTATCGAATCCCACGGCACCTTGGGCAAGACAACTTCACTTCACATGGAGGCTGGGCCTGCAAACCAGGGGCGTAGGGCTTGTGACCAGGTCTCCGTCGCTCCGGTGCCCATCACTTTTGATCCGTACGGAGTTACGCAGTGCACAGCATACCTTTGGAAAGCTCTTCGAGAGCTCTACGACGGGGGCTGCAAGCTTGTTTGCTGTGCCCTTTTTGGAGCCTAAAATCGAACGGTTTCATCAGTTTCAGGCCACTTTTATGATTTAGCTCTGTTTACCGTCCCGGATCGTACGTCGTGAGTTGTTAAAAGGACAACAACCTTACTCGTGGGACATTATAGGGCTCTACGACGCGTCGATATCTCGTCTTGAGAGGATGCTAGGTTGTTGAAGTGGATGGGTTGTCATTAAGCCCATTGGGCCTTCTGAAAGGGCCATCTCTCTAGGCTGGGACTGTGAACCGTTAACACATAAAGGAATTGTGCCCTCAATATGACGGGTGCGATCATACCAGCACTAATGCACCGGATCCCATAAGAACTCCGAAGTTAAGCGTGCTTGGGCGAGAGTAGTACTAGGTTGTGTAACTCCGTGGGAAGTGCTCGTGTTGCACCCCCCTTTTCAATTTTTTTTGCTCCGGTTAGGGTTGCCAAGATACTTTATCCACCACATTTCTATTATCGAATCCGACGGCACCTTGGGCAAGACAACTTCACTTCACGTGGAGGCCGGGCCCGCAAACTGAGGGCGTAGGGCTTGTGAGCAGGTCTCCGTCGCTCCGGTGCCCATAACTTTTGATCCGCAATGAGTTATGCGGCGCACAGCATACTGTTGGAAAGCTCTCCGAGAGCTCTACGACGGGGGCAGCTAGCTTGGTCGCTGTGCCCTTGTTTGGGGCCCAAAATCGAACGTTTTCATCAATTTTGGGCCACTTTTCTAATTTAGATCTATTTTTCCGTCCTGGATCGTACGTCGTGAGCTGTTAAAAGGACAACAACCTTACTCGCGGGACATTAGAGGGCCCTACAACGCATTGAAATCTCGTCTTGCGAGGATGCTGGGTTGTTGAAGTGGATGGGATGTCGTTAAGCCCATTGGGCCTTCTGAATGGGCCATCTCTCTAGGCTGGGTCTGTGAACCGTTAACACATAAAGGAATTGTGCCCTCAACATGACGGATGCGATCATACCAGCACTAATGCACCGGATACCATCAGAACTCCAAAGTTAAGCGTGCTTGGGCGAGAGTAGTACTAGGATGGATGACCCCATGGGAAGTCCTCGTGTTGCACCCCCCTTTTCAACTTTTTTTGCTCCTGTTAGGGTTGCCAAGATACTTTATCCACCGCATTTCTATTATCGAATCCCACGGCACCTTGGGCAACACAACATCGCTTCACGTGGAGGTCGGGCCCGCAAACCGAGGGCGTAGGGCTTGTGAGTAGGTCTCCGTCGCTCCGGTGCCCATAACTTTTGATCCGTAAGGAGTTACGCGGCGCACAGCATACTGTTGGAAAGCTCTCCGAGAGCTCTATGACGGGAGCAGCTAGCTTACTCGCTGTGCACTTTTTTAGAGCCCAAAATCAAACATTTTCATCACTTTCGGGCCACTTTTCTAATTTAGCTCTATTTTTCCATCCCGGATCGTACGTCGTGAGCTGTTAAAGGACAACAACCTTACTCGCGGGACATTAGAGGGCCCTACAACGCATCAAAATCTCATCTTGCGAGGATGCTGAGTTGTTGAAGCGGATTGGTTGTCATTAAGCCCATTGGGCCTTCTGAATGGGCTATCTCTCTAAGCTGGGTCTGTGAACCGTTAACACATAAAGGAATTGTGCTCTCAACATGACGGGTGCGATCATACCAGTACTAATGCACCAGACCCCCACAGAACTCCGAAGTTAAGCTTGCTCGGGCGAGAGTAGTACTAGGATGGGTGACCCCCTGGGAAGTCCTCGTGTTGCACCCCCATTTTCAATTTTTTTGGCTCCGGTTAGGGTTGCCAAGATACTTTATCCACCGCATTTCTATTATCGAATCCCACAGCACCTTGGGCAAGACAACTTCGATTCACGTGGAGGCCGGGCCCGCAAACTGAGGGTGTAGGGCTTGTGAGCAGGTCTCCGTCACTCCAGTGCCCATAACTTTTGATCCGTAAGGAGTTACGCGGCGCAAACATACTGTTGGAAAGCTCTCCGAGAGCTCTACGACGGGCGCAGCGAGCTTGCTCGGTGTGCCTTTGTTTGGAGCCCAAAATCGAACGTTTTCATCAATTTCGGGCCACTTTTCTAATTTAGATCTATTTTTCCGTCCCGGATCGTACGTCGTGAGCTGTTAAAAGGACAACAACCTTGCTCGCGGGACATTAGAGGGCCCTACAACGCATTGAAATCTTATCTTGCGAGGATGCTAGGTTGTTGGAGCGGATGGGTTGTCGTTAAGCCCATTGGGCCTTCTGAATGGGCCATCTATCTAGGCTGGGTCTGTGAACAGTTAACACATAAAGGAATTGCTCCCTCAACATGACGGGTGCGATCATACCAGCACTAATGCATCGGATCCCATTAGAACTCCGAAGTTAAGCGTGCTTGGGCGAGAGTAGTACTGGGGTGGGTGACCCCCAGGGAAGTCCTCGTGTTGCACCCCCCTTTTCAATTTTTTTTGCTCCGGTTAGGGTTGTCAAGATACTTTATCCACCACATTTCTATTATTGAATCCCACGACCCCTTGGGGAAGATAACTTCACTTCAGGTGGAGGCCGGGCCCGCAAACTGAGGGCGTAGGGCTTGTGAGCAGGTCTCCGTCGCTCCGGTGCCCATAACTTTTGATCCGCAATGAGTTACGCGGTGCACAACATACTGTTGGAAAGCTCTCCGAGAGCTCTACGACGGGGGCAGCTAGCTTACTCGCTGTGCCCTTTTTTGGAGCCCAAAATCAAACGTTTTCATTAGTTTCGGGCCACTTTTCTGATTTAGCTATATTTTTCCGTCCTGGATCGTACGTCGTGAACTGTTAAAAGGACAACAACTTTACTCGCGGGACATTAGAGGGCCCTACAACGCATCAAAATCTCATCTTGCGAGGATGCTAGCATGTTGAAGCGGATGGGTTGTCGTTAAGCCCATTGGGCCTTCTGAATGGGCCATCTCTCTAGACTGGGTCTGTGAACCTTTAACACATAAAGTAATTGTGCCCTCAACATGACGGGTGCGATCAAACCAGCATAAATTACCTGATCCCATCAGAACTCCGAAGTTAAGCGTGCTTGGGCGAGAGTAGTACTAGGATGGGTGACCCCCTGGGAAGTCCTCGTGTTGCACCCCCCTTTTCAATTTTTTTTGCTCCGGTTTGGGGTGCCAAGATACTTTATCCACCTAATTTCTATTATCAAATCGCACGGCACCTTGGGCAAGACAACTTCGCTTCACGTGGAGGCTGGGCCTGCAAACCCGGGGCGTAGGGCTTGTCACCAGGTCTCCGTCGCTCCGGTGCCCATAACTTTTGTTCCGTAACTAGTTACGCGGCGCACAGCATACTGTTGGAAAGCTCTCCGAGAGCTCTACGACTGGGGCAACTAGCTTACTCGCTGTGCCCTTTTTTGGAGCCCAAAATCAAACGTTTTCATCTGTTTTGCGCCACTTTTTTGGTTTAGCTCTATTTTTCCGTCCCGGATCGTACGTCGTGAGCTTTTAAAAGGACAACAACCTTACTCGCGGGACGTTAGAGGGCCCTACAACGCATCAAAATCTCATCTTGCGAGGACGCTGGGTTGTTGAAGCTGATGGTTTGTCGTTAAGCCCATTAGGCCTTCTGAATGGGCTATCTCTCTAAGCTGGGTCTGTGAACCGTTAACACATAAAGGAATTGTACCCTCAACATGACGGGTGCGATCATACCAGCACTAAAGCACCGGATCCCATCAGAACTCCAAAGTTAAGCGTGCTTGGATGAGAGTAGTACTAGGTTGGGTGACCCCCTGGGAAGTCCTCGTGTTGCACCCCCCATTTCAATTTTTTTTGCTCCGGTTAGGTTTGCCAAGATACTTTATCCACCCCATTTCTATTATCGAATCCCGCGGCACCTTGGGCAAGACAACTTCGCTTCACGTGGAGGCTAGGCCTGCAAACCGAGGGAGTAGGGCTTGTGACCAGGTCTCCGTCGCTTCGGTGCCCATAACTTTTGATCCGTAACGAGTTACGCGGCGCACAGCATACTGTTGGAAAGCTCTCCGAGAGCTCTACGACTGGAGCAGCCAACTTGATCGCTGAGCCCTTTTTTGGAGCCCAAAATTGAACTTTTTATCAGTTTCGGCCCACTTTTCTAATTTAGCTCTATTTTTCTGTCCCGGATCGTACGTCGTGAGCTGTTAAAAGGACAACAACCTTACTTGCGGGATATTAGAGGGCCCTACAACGCATTGAAATCTCATCTAGCAAGGATGCTGGGTTCTTAAAGCGAATGGGTTGTCGTTAAGCACATTGGGCCTTCTGAGTAGGCCATCTCTCTTGGCTGGGTCTGTGAACCGTTAGCACATAAAGGAATTGTGCCCTCAACATGACGGGTGCGATCATACCAGCACTAATACACCGGATCCAATCAGAACTCCGAAGTTAAGCGTGCTTGGGCGAGAGTAGTACTAGGATGGGTGACCCCTGGGAAGTCCTCGTGTTGAACCCCTATTTTCAATTTTTTTTGCTCCGGTTTGGGTTACCAAGATACTTTATCCACCCTAATTCTATTAACGAATCCCACGGCACCTTGGACAAGACAACTTCGATTCACGTGGAGGCCGGGCCCGCAAACTGGGGGCGTAGGACTTGTGACCAGGTCTCCGTCGCTCCGGTGCCCATAACTTTTGATCCGTAACGAGTTACGCGTCGCACAGCATATTGTTGGAAAGCTCTCTGAGAGCTCTACGACGGGGGCAGCAAGCTTTCTCGCTGTGCCCTTTTTTGGAGTCAAAAATCGAATGTTTTCATCTGTTTCGGGCTACTTTTCTTATTTAGCTCTATTTTTCGGTCCCAGATTGTACGTCGTGAGCTGTTAAAAGGGCAACAACATTACTCGCGGGACATTAGAGGGCCCTACAACGCATCCAAATCTCATCTTGCGAGGATGCTGGGTTGTAGAAGCGAATAGGTTGTCGTTAAGCAAATTGGGCCTTCTGACTAGGCCATCTCTCTAGGCTGCGTCTGTGAACCGTTAGCACATAATGGAATTGTGCCCTCAACATGATGGGTGCGATCATACCAGCACTAATGCACCGGATCCCATCAGAACTCCGAAGTTAAGCGTGCCTGGGCGAGTGTAGTACTAGGATGGGTAATCCCCTGGGAAGACCTCGTGTTGCACCCTCCTTTTCAATTTTTTTTGCTCCGATTAGGGTTACCAAGATACTTTATCCACCCCATTTCTATTGTCGAATCCCACGGCGCGTTGGGCAAGACAACTTCACTTCACGTGGAGGCCGGGCCCGCAAACTAGGGGCATAGGGCTTGTGAGCAGGTCTCCGTCGCTCCGGTGCCCATAACTTTTGATTCGTAACGAGTTACGTGGCGCACAGCATACTGTTGGAAAGCTCTCCGAGAGCTCTACGACGGTGACAACCTGCTTGCCCGGTGTACCCTTTTTGGGAGCCCGAAATCGAACGTTTTCATCAGTTTCGGGCCACTTTTCCAATTTAGCTCTATTTTTCTGTACCGGATCGTACGTCGTGAACTGTTAAAAGGACAACAACCTTACACGCGGGACATTAGAGGGCCCTACAATGCATCAAAATCTCATCTTGCGAGGATGCTGGGTTGTTGAAGCGAATGGGTTGTCGTTAAGCCCATTGGGCCTTCTGACTAGGCCATCTCTCTAGGCAGGGTTTGTGAACCGTTAGCACATATAGGAATTGTACCCTCAACAAGACGGGTGTGATCATACCAGCACTAATGCACCGGATCCCATCAGAACACCGAAGTTAAGCGTGCTTGGGCGAGAGTAGTACTAGAATGGGTGACCCCCTCGGAAGTCCTCGTGTTGCACCCCCCATTTCAATTTTTTTTCCTCCGGTTAGGGTTGCCAAGATACTTTATCCACCGAATTTCTATTATTGAATCCCATTGCACCTTGGGCATGACAACTTCGCTTCACGTGGAGGCCGGGCCCGCAAACCGAGGGCGTAGGGCTTGTGGCCAGGTCTCCGTCGCTCCGGTGCCCATAACTTTTAATCCATAATGAGTTACGCGGCGCACAGCATACTGTTGGAAAGCTCTCTAAGATCTCTACGACGGGGGCAGCCAGCTTACTCGCTGTACCCTTTTTTGGAGCCCAAAATCGGACGTTTTCATAAGTTTCGGGCCACTTTTCTGGTTTAGCTCTATTTTTCCGTCCCGGATCGTACGTCGTGAGCTTTTAAAAGGACAACAACCTTACTCACGGGACATTAGAGGACCCTACAACGCATCAAAATCTCATCTTGCGAGGATGCTGGGTTGTTGAAGCGGATGGGTTGTCATAAGCCCATTGGGCCTTCGGAATGGGCTATCTCTCTAAGCTGGGTCTGTGAACCGTTAACACATAAAGGAATTGTGCCCTCAACATGACGGGTGTGATCATACCAGCACTAATGCACCGGATCCCATCAGAACTCCGAAGTTAAGCATGCTTGGATGAGAGTAGTACTAGAATGGGTGACCCCCTGGGAAGTCCTCGTGTTGCACCCCCCTTTTAAATTTTTTTTTGCTCTGGTTAGGGTTGCCAAGATACTTTATCCACCCCATTTCTATTATCGAATCCCACGGCACCTAGGGCAAGACAACTTCGATTCACGTGGATGCCGGGCCCGCAAACCGAGGGCGTAGGGCTTGCGACCTGGTCTTCGTCGCTCCGGTGCCCATAACTTTTGATCCGTAAGGAGTTACGCGGCGCACAGCATACTGTTCGAAAGCTCTCCGAGAGCTCTACGATGGGGGCAGTTAGCTTGCACGCTGTGCCCTTTTTTGGAGAACAAAATCGTATGTTTTCATCAATTTCGGGCCACTTTTCTAATTTAGATCTATTTTTCCCTCCCCGATCGTACGTCATGAGCTGTTAAAAGGACAACAACCTTACTCGCGGGACATTAGAGGGCCCTACAAGGCATTGAAATCTCGTCTTGCGAGGATGCCAGGTTGTTGAAGCGGATGGGTTGTCGTTAAGCCCATTGGGCCTTCTGAATGGGCCATCTCTCTACGCTGGGTCTGTAAACCGTTAACACATATAGGAATTGTGCCCTCAATATGACGGGTGCGATCATACCAGCACTAATGCACCGGATCCCATTAGAACTCCGAAGTTAACCGTGCTTGGGCGAGAGTAGTACTAGGATGGGTGAGCCCTTGGGAAGTCCTCGTGTTGCACCGCCCTTTTCAATTTTTTTTGCTCCGGTTAGGGTTGCCAAGATACTTTATCCACCGCATTTCTATTATCGAATCCCACGGCACCTTGGTCAAGATAACTTCGATTCACGTGGAGGCCGGGTGCGCAAACTGAGGGTGTAGGGATTGTGACTAGCTCTCCGTCGCTCCGTTGCCCATAACTTTTGATCTGTAACGAGTTACGCAGCACACAGCATACAATTGGAAAGCTCTACGAGAGCTCTACGACAGGGGCAGCGAGCTTGCTCGCTTTGCCCCTTTTTGTAGCCCAAAATTGAACGTTTTCATCAGTTTCGGGCCACTTTTATAGTTTAGCTCTATTTTTCTGTCCCGGATCGTACGTCGTGAGCTTTTAAAAGGACAACAACCTTACTCGCGGGACATTAGAGGGCCCTACAACGCATCAAAATCTCATCTTGCGAGGATGCTGGGTTGTTGAAGCGGATGGGTTGTCGTTAAGCCCATTGGGCCTTTTGAATGGGCTATCTCTCTAAGCTGGGTTTGTGTACCGTTAACACATAAAGGAATTGTGCCCTCAACATGACGGGTGCAATCATACCAGCACTAATGCACCGGATCCTATCAGAACTCCGAAGTTGAGCGTGCTTCGACGAGAGGAGTACTAGGATGGGTGACCCCTGGGAAGTCCTCGTGTTGCACCCCCCTTTTAAATTTTTTTTGGCCCGGTTAGGGTTGCCAAGATACTTTATCCACCCCATTTCTATTATCGAATCCCACGGCACCTTGGGCAAGACAACTTCGCTTCACGTGGAGGCCGAGCCCGCAAACTGGGGGCATAGGGCTTGTGACCAGGTCTCCGTCGCTACGGTGCCCATAACTTTTGATCCGTAACGAGTTACGTGGCGCACAGCATACTGTTGGAAAGCTCTCTGAGAGCTCTACGACGGGGGCAGCAATCTAGCTCGCTGAGCCCTTTTTTGGAGCCCAAAATTAAACGTTTTCATCAGTTTCGGGCCACTTTTCTAATTTAGCTCTATTTTTCCGTCCCGAATCGTACGTCATGAGTTGTTAAAAGGACAACAACCTTACTCGCGGGACATTAGAGGGCCCTACAACGCATCGAAATCTCATCTTGTGAGGATGCTACGTTGTTGAAGCGGATGGGTTGTCGTTAAGCCCATTGGGCCTTCTGAATGGGTCATCTCTCTAGGCTGGGTCTGTGAACCGTTAACACATAAAGGAATTGTGCCCTCAACATGACGGGTGCAATCATACCAGCACTAATACACCGGATCCCATCAGAACTTCAATGTTAAGCGTGCTTGGGCGAGAGTTGTACTAGGATGGGTGACCCCCTGGGAAGTCCTCGTGTTAAACCCCTCTTTTCAATTTTTTTTGCTCCGGTTTGGGTTACCAAGATACTTTATCCACCCCATTTCTATTATCGAATCCCACGGCACCTTGGACAAGACAACTTCGATTCACGTGGAGGCCGGGCCCACAAACCGGGGGCATAGGGCTTGTGAGCAGGTCTCCGTCGCTCCGGTGCCCATAACTTTTGATCCGTAAGAAGTTACTTGGCGCACAACATACAGTTGGAAAGCTCTCCGAGAGCTCTACGACAGGGGCAGCTAGCTTGCTCGCTGTGCACTTTTTTGGAGCACAAAATCGAACGTTTTCATCAGTTTCGGGCCACTTTTCTGGTTTAGCTCTATTTTTCCGTCCCGGATCGTGCGTCGTGAGCTTTTAAAAGGACAACAACCTTACTCGCGGGACATTAGAGGGCCATACAATGCATCAAAATCTCATCTTGCGAGGATGCTGGGTTGTTGAAGCTGATGGGTTGTCGTTAAGCCCATTGGGCCTTTTGAATGGGCTATCTCTCTAAGCTGGGTCTGTGTACCGTTAACACATAAAGGAATTGTGCCCTCAACATGACGGGTGCAATCATACCAGCACCAATGCACCGGATTCCATTAGAACTCCGAAGATGAGCGTGCTTCGACGAGAGGAGTACTAGGATGGGTGACCCCCTGGGAAGTCCTCGTGTTACACCCCCCTTTTAAATTTTTTTTGCTCCGGTTAGGGTTGCCAAGATACTTTATCCACCCCATTTCTATTATCGAATCCCACGGCATCCTGGGCAAGACAACTTCGCTTCACGTGGAGGCCGGGCCCGCAAACCGAGGGCGTAGGGCTTGTGACCAGGTCTCCCTCGCTCCGGTACCCATTACTTTTGATCTGTAACGAGTTCCGCGGCGCACAGCATACTGTTGGAAAGCTCTCCGAGAGCTCTACGACGGGGGCAGCAAGCTTGCTTGCTCAGCCCTTTTTTGAAACCCAAAATCGAACGTTTTCATCAGTTTCGGGCCACTTTTCTTTTTTAGCTCTATTTTTCAGTCCTAGATTATACGTCGTGAGCTGTTAAAAGGACAACAACCTTACTCGCGGGACATTAGAGGACCTACAACGCATCCAAATCTCATCTTGCGAGGATGCTGGGTTGTTGAAGCGGATGGGTTGTCATTAAGCCCATTGGGCCTTCTGAATGGGCCATCTCTCTAGGCTGGGTTTGTGAACCGTTAACACATAAAGTAATTGTGCCCTCAATATGACGGGTGTGATCATACCAGCACTAATGCACCGGATCCCATCAGAACTCCGATGTTAAGCGTGCTTGGGCGAGAGTAGTACTAGGATGGGTGATCCCCTGGGTAGTCCTCGTGTTGCACCCTCATTTTCAATTTTTTTTGCTCCGGTTAAGGTTGCCAAGATAATTTATCCACCCCATTTCTATTGTCGAATCCCACGGTGCCTTGTTCAAGACAACTTCGCTTCACCTGGAGGCCGGGCCCGCAAACTTGGGGCATAGGGCTTGTGACCAGGTCTCTGTCGCTCCGGTGCCCATAACTTTTGATCCGTAACGAGTTACGCGGTGCACAACATACTGTTGGAAAGCTCTCCGAGAGCACTACGACGGGGCAGCCAGCTTGCTCACTGTGCCCTTTTTGGGAGCCCAAAATTGAACGTTTTCATCAGTTTTGGGCCACTTTTCTAATTTAGCTCTATTTTTCCGTCCCGGATAGTACGTCGTGAGCTGTTAAAAGGACAACAACCTCACTCGCGGGACATTAGAGGGCCCTACAACGCATCAAAATCTCATCTTGCGAGGATGCTGGGTTGTTAAAGCGGGTTGGTTGTCGTTAAGCCCATTGGGCCTTCTGAATGGGCTATCTCTCTAAGCTGGGTCTGTGAACCGTTAACACATAAAGGAATTGTGCCCTCAACAAGACGGGTGCGATCATACCAGTACTAATGCACCGGATCCCATCAGAACTCCGAAGTTAAGCGTGCTTGGGCGAGAGTAGTACTAGGATGGGTGACCCCCTGGGAAGTCCTTGTGTTGCACCCCCCTTTTCAATTTTTTTTGCTTCGGTTAGGGTTGCCAAGATACTTTATCCACCCCATTTATATTATCGAATCCCACGGCACCTTGGGCAAGACAACTTTGCTTCACGTGGAGGTTAGGCCTGCAAACCGAGGGCGTAGGGCTTGCGACCAGGTCTCCGTCGTTCAGTTGCCCATAACTTTTGATCCGTAACGAGTTACACGGCGCACAACATACTATTGGAAAGCTCTCCGAGAGCTCTACGACGCGGGTAGCAAGTTTGCTCGATGTGCCATTTTTTGGAGCCCAAAATCGAACGTTTTCATCAATTTCGGGCCACTTTTCTAATTTAGATCTATTTTTCCGTCTTGGATCGTACGTCGTGAGCTGTTAAAAGGACAACAACCTTACTCGCGGGACATTAGAGGGCCCTACAACGCATCCAAATCTCATCTTGCGAGGATGCTGGGTTGTTGAAGCGGATGGGTTGTCGCTAAGTCCATTGGGCCTTCTGAATGGGCCATCTCTCTAGGCTGGGTCTGTGAACCGTTAACACATAAAGGAATTGTGCCCTCAACATGTCGGGTGTGATCATACCAGCACTAATGCACCGGATCCCATCAGAACTCCGAAGTTAAGCGTGCTAGGACGAGAGTAGTACTAGGATGGGTGACCCCTTGGGAAGTCCTCGTGTTGCACCCCCCTTTTCAATTTTTTTTGTTCCGGTTAGGGTTGCCAAGATACTTTATCCACCGCATTTCTATTATCGAATCCCACTGCATCTTGGGCAAGACAACTTCGCTTCACGTGGAGGCTGGGCCAGCAAACCTAGGGCGTAGGGCTTGTGACCAGGTCTCCGTCGCTCCGGTGCCCATAACTTTTGATCCGTAACGAGTTACGCGGCGCGCAGCATACTGTTGGAAAGCCCTCCGAGAGCTCTACGACGGGGGCAGCTAGCTTAGTCGCTGTGTCCTTTTTTGGAGCCCAAAATCGAACGTTTTCATCACTTTCGGGCCACTTTTCTAGTTTAGCTCTATTTTTTCGTCGCGGATCGTACGTCGTGATCTTTTAAAAGGACAACATCCTTACTCGCGGGACATTAAGGGACCCTACAACGCATCAAAATCTTATATTGCGACGATGCTGGGTTGTTGAAGCGGATGGGCTGTCGTTAAGCCCATTGGGCCTTCTGAATGGGCTATCTCTCTAAGCTGGGTCTATGAACCGTTAACACATAAAGGAATTGTGCCCTCAACATGACGGGTGTGATCATACCAGCACTAATGCACCAGATCCCATCAGAACACCGAAGTTAAGCGTGCTTGGGCGAGAGTAGTACTAGGATGGGTGACCCCCTGGGAAGTCCTCGTGTTGAACCCCTATTTTAAATTTTTTTTTCTCCGGTTTGGGTTACCAAGATACTTTATCCACCACATTTCTTTTATCGAATCCCACGGCACCTTGGAGAAGACAACTTCGATTCACGTGGAGGCCGGGCCCGCAAATTGGGGGCGTAGGGCTTGTGACCTGGTCTCCGTCGCTCCGGTGCCCATAACTTTTGATCCGTAACGAGTTACGTGGCACACAGCATACTGTTGGAAAGCTCTCCGAGAGCTCTACGACGGGGGCAGCTAGCTTGCTCGCTGTGCCATTTTTTGTAGAACAAAATCAAACGTTTTCATCAATTTCAGGCCTCTTTTCTAATTTAGATCTATTTTTCCGTCCTGGATCGTACGTCGTGAGCTGTTAAAAGGACAACAACCTTACTCGCGGGACATTAGAGGGCCCAACATTGCATTGAAATCTCGTCTTGCGAGGATGCTGGGTTGTTAAAGCGGATGGGTTGTCGTTAAGCCCATTGGGACTTCTGAATGGGCCATCTCTCTACGCTGGGTTTGTGAACCGTTAACACATAAAGAAATTGTGCCCTCAATATGACGGGTATGATCATACCAGCACTAATGCACTGGATCCCATCAGAACTCCGAAGTTAAGTGTGCTTGGGCGAGAGTAGTACTAGGATGGGTGACCCCCTGGGAAGTCCTCGTGTTGCACCCCCATTTTCAATTTTTTTTGCTCCGGTTAGGGTTGCCAAGATACTTTATCCATCGCACTTCTATTATCAAATCCCACGGCACCTTGGGCAAGACAACTTCGATTCACGTGGAGGCCGGGCCCGCAAACTGAGAGTGTAGGGCTTGTGAGCAGGTCTCCGTCGCTCTGGTGCCCATAAGTTTTGATCCGTAAGGAGTTACGCGGCGCACAACATACTGTTGGAAAGCTCTCCGAGAGCTCTAAGATGGGCGCAGCGAGCTTGCTCGCTGTGCCCTATTTTGGATCCCAAAATCGAACATTGTCATTAGCTTCGGGCCATTTTTCTAATTTAGCTCTAATTTTCCGTCCCGGATCGTACGTAGTGAGCTGTTAAAAGGAAAACAACCTTACTCGCGAGACATTCGAGGGCCCTACAACGCACCAAAATCTCATCTGGCGAGGATGCTGGGTTGTTGAAGCGGATGGGTTGTCGTTAAGTCCATTGGGCCTTCTGAATGGGTCATCTCTCTAGACTGGGTCTGTGAACCGTTAACACATAAAGGAATTGTGCCCTCAACATGACGGGTGCGATCATACAAGCACTAATGCATCGGATCCCATCAGAACTCTGAAGTTAAGCGTGCTTGGACGAGAGTAGTACTAGGATGGGTGATCCCCTGGGAAGTCCTCGTGTTGCACCCCCCTTTTCAATTTTTTTTGCTCCGGTTAGGGTTGCCAAGATACTTTATCCACCCAATTTCTATTATTGAATCCCACGGCACCTTGGGCAAGACAACTTCGCTTGACGTGGAGGCTGGGCCCGCAAACCGGGGACGTAGAGCTAGTGACCAGGTCTCCGTCGCTCCGGTGCCCATAACTTTTGATCCGTAACGCGTTACGAGAGCTCTACGACTGGGGCAGCTAGCCTATTCACTGTGCCCTTTTTTGGAGCCCAAAATTGAACGTTTTCATTAGTTTCGGGCCACTTTTCCAGTTTAGCTTTATTTTTCCGTCTCGAATCGTACGTCGTGAGCTTTTAAAAGGACAACAACCTTACTCGCGGGACATTAGAGGGCCCTACAACGCATCAAAATCTCATCTTACGAGGATGCTAGGTTGTTGAAGCGGATGGGTTGCCGTTAAGCCCATTGGTCCTTCTGAATGGGCTATCTCTCTAAGCTGGGTCTGTGAACCGTTAACACATAAAGGAATTGTGCCCTCAACATGACGGGTGCGATCATACCAGCACTCATGCACCGGATCCTATCAGAACTCCGAAGTTAAGCGTGCTTGGTCGAGAGTAGTAATTGGATGGGTGACCCCCTGGGAAGTCCTCATGTTGCACCCCCCTTTTCAATTTTTTTTGTTCCAGTTAGGGTTGCCAAGATACTTTATCCACCCTATTTCTATTATCGAATTCCACGCCACCTTGGGCAAGACAACTTCGCTTCACGTGGAGGCCGGGCCCGCAAACCGAGTGCGTAGGGCTTGTGACCAAGTCTCCGTCGCTCCGGTGCCCGTAACTTTAGATCCGTAACGAGTTACGCGGTGCACAACATACTGTTCGAAAGCTCTACGAGAGCCCTACGACGGGAGCAGCCAGCTTGCTTGCTGAGTCCTTTTTTGGAGCCCAAAATCGAACGTTTTCAACAGTTTCGGGCCACTTTTCTAATTTAGCTCTATTTTTCCGTCCCGGATCGTACGTCGTGAGCTGTTAAAACGACAACAACCTTACTCGCGGGATATTAGAGGGCCCTACAACGCATTAAAATCTCGTCTTACGAGGATGCTGGGTTATTGAAGCGGATGGGTTGTCGTGAAGCCCATTGGGCATTCTGAATGGGCCATCTCTCTAGGCTGGGTCTGTGAACCGTTAACACATAAAGGAAATGTGCACTCAACATGATGGGTGTGATCATACCAGCACTAATGCACCGGATCCCATCAGAACTCCGAAGTTAAGCGTGCTTGGGCGAGAGTAGTACTAGGATGGGTAACCCCCTGGGAAGTCCTCGTACTGCAGCCCCCTTTTCAATTTTTTTTTGCTCCGGTTAGGGTTGCCAAGATACTTTATCCACCGTATTTCTATTATCGAATCCCACTGCACCTTGGGCAAGACAACTTCGCCTCACGTGGAGGCTGGGCCCGCAAACCGAGGGCGTAGGGATTATGACCAGGTCTCCGTCGCTCCGGTGCCCATAACTTTTGATCCGTAACGAGTTACGCGGCGCACAGCATACTGTTGGAAAGCTCTCCGAGAGCTCTACGACAAGGGCAGCTAGCTTACTTGCTGTACCCATTTTTGGAGCCCAAAATTGAACGTTTTCATCAGTTTTAGGCCACTTTTCTAGTTTAGGTCTATTTTTCCGTCCCGAATCGTACGTCGTGAGCTTTTAAAAGGACAACAACCTTACTCGCGGGACACTAGAGGGCCCTACAACGCATCGAAATCTCATCCTCCGAGGATGCTGGGTTGTCGTTAAGCCCATTAGGCCTTCTGAATGGGCAATCTCTCTAGGCTGGGCCTGTGAACCGTTAACACATAAAGGAATTGTGCCCTCAACATGACGGGTGCGATCATACCAGCGCTAATGCACCGGATCCCATCAGAACTCCGAAGTTAAGCGTGCTTGGGCGAGAGTAGTACTAGGATGGGTGACCCCCTGGGTAGTCCTCGTGTTAAACCCCTCTTTTCAATTTTTTTTGCTCTGGTTTGGGTTACCAAGATACTTTATCCACCCCATTTCTATTATCGAATCCCACGGCACCTTGGACAAGACAACTTCAATTCACGTGGAGGCTTGGCCCGCAAACCGGGGGCGTAGGGCTTGTGACTAGGTCTCTGTCGCTCCGGTGCCCATAACTTTTGATCCGTAACGAGTTACGCGGCGCACAGCATACTGTTGGAAAGCTCTCCGAGAGCTCTACGACAGGGGTAATAGCTTGCTCACTGTACCCATTTTTGGAGCCCAAAATCGAACGTTTTCATCAATTTCGAGCCACTTTTCTAATTTAGCTCTATTTTTCGCTCCCGGATCGTACGTTGTGAGCTGTTAAAAGGAGAACAACCTTACTCGCGGGACATTAGAGGGCCCTACAACGCATCAAAATCTCATCTTGCGAGGATGCTGGGTTGTTGAAGCGGATGGGTTATCGTTAAGCCCATTGGGCCTTCTAAATGGGCCATCTCTCTAGGCTGGGTCTGTGAACCGTTAACACATAAAGGAATTGTGCCCTCAACATGGCGGGTGCGATCATACCAGTACTAATGCACCAGATCCCATCAGAACTCCGAAGTTAAGCATGTTATGGCGAGAGTAGTACTAGGATTGGTGACCCCCTGGGAAGTCCTCGTGTTGTACCCCCCTTTTCAATTTTTTTTGCACCGGTTAGGGTTGCCAAGATACTTTATCCACCCCATTTCTATTATCGAATCCCACGGCACATTGGGCAAGACAACTGCGCTTCACGTGGAGGCCGGGCCCGCAAACCAGGGGCGTAGGGCTTGCTACCAGTTCTCTGTCGCTCCGGTGCCCATAACTTTTGATCCGTACCGAGTGACGCGGCGAACAACATATTGTTGGAAAACTCACACAGAGTTCTACGATGGGGGCAGCCAGCTTGCTCGATGTGAGATTTTTTGGAGCCCAAAATCGAACGTTTTCATCTGTTTCTGGCAACTTTTCTGATTTTGCTTTATTTTTCCGTCCAGGATCGTATGTCATGAGCTGTTAAAAGGAAAACAACATTACTCGTGGGTCATTAGAGGGCCCTACAATGCATCAAAATCTCGTCTTGCGAGGATGTTGGGTTGTTGAAACGGTTGGGTTGTCGTTAAGCCCATTGGGCCTTCTGAATGGGCCATCTCTCTAGGCTGGGTCTGTGAACCGTTAACATATAAAGGAATTGTGCCCTCAACATGACGGGTGCGATCATACAAGCACTAATGCACCGGATCCCATCAGAACTCCGAAGTTAAGCATGCTTGGGCGAGAGTAGAACTAGGATTGGTGACGCCTTGGGAAGTCCTCGTGTTGCACCCCCCTTTTCAATTTTTTTTGCTCCGGTTATGGTTGCCAAGATACTTTATCCACCCCATTTCTATTATCGAATCCCACGGCACCTTGGGCAAGACAACTTCGCTTCACGTGGAGGTCGGGCCCGCAAACCGAGGGCGTAAGGCTTGTGACCAGGTCTCCATTGCTCAGGTGCCCATAACTTTTGATCCGTAACGAGTTACGCGGCGTACAGCATACTGTTGGAAAGCTCTCCGAGAGCTCTACGACGGGGGCTGCATGCTTGCTCGCTGTGCCCTTTTTTGGAGCCCAAAAATAAACGTTCTCATCAGTTTCGGGCCACTTTTCTAGTTTAGCTCTATTTTTCCGTCACGGATCGTACGTCGTGAGCTGTTAAAAGGACAACAACCTTACTTGAGGGACATTAGAGCGCCCTAAAATGCATCAAAATCTCATCTTACGAAGATGCTAGGTTGTTGAAATGGATGGGTTGTCGTTAAGCCCATTGGGCCTTCTGAATGGGCCATCTCTCTAGGCTGGGTCTATGACCCGTTAACACATAAAAGGAATTGTGCCCTCAACATGACGGGTGCGATCATACCAGCACTAATGCACCGGATCCCATCAGAACTCCGAATTTAAGCGTGCTTGGGCGAGAGTAGTACTAGGATTGGTGAACCCCTGGGAAGTCCTTGTGTTGCACCCCCCTTTTCAATATTTTTTGCACCGATTAGGGTTGCCAAGATACTTTATCCACCCCATTTCTATTATCGAATCCCACGGTACCTTGGGCAAGACAACTTCGATTCACGTGGAGGTTGGGCTCGGAAACCGAGGGCGTAAGGCTTGTGACCAGGTCTCCATCGCTTAGGTGCCCATAACTTTTGATCCGTAACGAGTTACGCGGCGCACAGCATACTGTTGGAAAGCTCTCCGAGAGCTCTACGACGGGGGCTGCATGCTTGCTCGCTATGCCCTTTTTTGGAGCACAAAAACAAACGTTTTCATCACTTTCGGGCCACTTTTCTGGTTTAGCTCTATTTTTCCGTCACGGATCGTACGTCGTGAGCTGTTAAAAGGACAACAACCTTACTTGCGGTACATTAGAGCGCCCTACATTGCATCAAAATCTCATCTTACGAAGATGCTTTGTTGTTGAAGCGGAAGGGTTGTTGTTAAGCCCATTGGGCCTTCTGAATGGGCAATCTCTCTAGGCTGGGTCTGTGAACCATTAACACATAAAGGAATTGTGCCCTCAACATGGCGGGTGCGATCATACCAGCACTAATGCACCGGATCCCATCAGAATTCCGAAGTTAAGGGTGCTAGGGCGAGAGTAGTACTAGGATGGGTGACCCCTTAGGAAGTCCTCGTGTTGCACCCCCCTTTTCAATTTTTTTTGCTCCGGTTAGGGTTGCCAAGATACTTTATCCACCCTATTTCTATTATCGAATCCCACGGCACCTTGGGCAAGACAACTTTGCTTCACGTGGAGGCCGGGCCCGCAAACTGGGGGCGTAGGGCTTGTGACCTGGTCTCCGTCGCTCCGGTGCCCATAACTTTTGATCCGTAATTAGTTACGCGGCGCACATCATATTGTTGGAAAGCTCTCCGAGAGTTCTACGACGAGGGCAGCCATCTTACTCGCAGTGCCCTTTTTTGGAGCCCAAAATCGAACGTTTTCATCAATTTTGGATACATTTCTCATTTAACTCTATTTTTTCATCCCGGATCGTACGTCGTGAGCTGTTAAAAGGAGAACAACCTTACTCGCGGGACAATAGAGGGACCTACAACGCATCAAAATCTCATCTTGCACAGATGCTAGGTTGTGGAAGCGGATGGGTTCTCGTCAAGCCCATTGGGCCTTCTGAATGGGCCATCTCTCTAGGCTGGGTCTGTGAACCGTTAACACATAAAGGAATTGTGCCCTCAACATGGCGGGTGCAATCATACCAGCACTAATGCACTAAATCCCATCAGAACTCCGAAGTTAAGCGTGCTAGGGAGAGAGTAGTACTAGAATGGGTGACCCCCTAGGAAGTCCTCGTGTTGCACCACCCTTTTCAATTTTTTTTGCTCCGGTTAGGGTTGCCAAGAGACTCTATGCACCCCATTTCTATTATCGAATCCCACGGCACCTTGGGCAAGACAACTTCGCTTCACGTGGAGGCCGGGCCCGCAAACCGGAGGCGTAGGGCTTGTGACCCGGTCTCCGTCGCTCCGGTGCCCATAACTTTTGATCCGTAAAGAGTTACGCGGCGCACAGCATATTGTTGGAAAGCTCTCCGAGATTTCTACGATGGGGGCAGCCAGCTTGCTCGCTATGCCCTTTTTTGGAGCCCAAAATCGAACGTTTTCATTAATTTCGGGACACTTTTCTCTTTTAGCTCTATTTTTTCGTCCGGATCGTACGTCGTGAGTTGTTAAAAGGAGAACAACCTTACTCGCGGGACATTAGAGGGCCCTACAATGCAACAAAATCTCATCTTCCGAGGATGCTAGGTTGTGGAAGCGGATGGGTTGTCGTTAAGCCCATTCGGCCTTCTGAATGGGCCATCTCTCTAGGCTGGGTCTGTGAACCGTTTACACATAAAGGAATTGTGCCCTCAACATGGCGGGTGCGATCATACCAGTACTAATGCACCGGATCCCATCAGAACTCCGAAGTTAAGCGTGTTTGGGTGAGAGTAGATCTAGGATAGGTGACCCCTTGGGAGGTCCTCGTGTTGCACCCCCCTTTTCAATTTTTTTTGCTCCGGTTAGGGTTGCCAAGATACTCTATCCACCCCATTTCTATTATCGAATCCCAGGGCACCTTGGGCAAGACAACTTCGCTTCACATGGAGGCCGGGCTCACAAACCGAAGGCGTAGGGCTTGTGACAGGTCTCCGTCGCTCTGGTGCCCATAACTTTTGATCCGTAATGAGTTACGCGGCGCACAACATATTGTTGGAAAGCTCTCCGAGAGTTCTACGACGGGGGCAGCCAGCTTGCTCTCTGTGCTCTTTTTTGGAGCCCAAAATCGAATGTTTTCATCAATTTCGGGCCATTTTTCACATTTAGCACTATTTTTTCATCCCGGATCGTGTTTCGTGACCTGTTAAAAGGAGAACAACCTTACTCGCGGGATATTAGAGGGCCCTACAATGCATCAAAATCTCATCTTGCGAGGATGCTAGGTTGTTGAAGCGAATTGGTTGTCGTTAAGCCCATTGGGCCTTCTGAATGGGCCATCTCTCTAGGCTGGGTCGGTGAACCGTTAACACATAAAGGAATTGTGCCCTCAACATGACGGGTGCGATCATACCAGCACTAATGCACCGGATCCCATCAGAACTCCGAAGTTAAGCGTGCTTGGGCGAGAGTAGTACTAGGATGGGTGACCCCTTGGGAAGTCCTCGTGTTGCACCCCACTTTTCAATTTTTTTTGCTCCGGTTAGGGTTACCAAGATACTTTATCTACCATTTTTCTATTATCGAATCCCACAGCACCTTGGGGAAGACAACTTCGCTTCACGTGGAGGCCGGGCCCGCAAACCGTGGGCTTAGTGCATGTGACCAATTCTCCGTCGCTCCGGTGCCCATAACTTTTGATCTGTAACGAGTTACGCGGCGCACAACATACTGTTGGAAAGCTCTCCGAGAGCTCTACGACGGGGGCATCAAGCTTTCTCGCTGTGCCTTTTTTTAGAGCCCAAAATCGAACGTTTTCATCAGTTTCGGGCCGCTTTTCTAATTTAGCTCTATTTTTCCGTCCCGGATCGTACGTCGTGAGCTGTTAAAAGGACAACAACCTTACTCGCGGGACATTAGAGGGCCCTACAACGCACCAAAATATCATCTTGCGAGGATGCTGGGTTGTTGAAGCGGATGGGTTGTCATTAAGCCCATTGGGCCTTCTGAATGGGCCATCTCTCTAGGCTGGGTTTGTGAACCGTTAACACAAAAAGGAATTGTGCCCTCAACATGACGGGTGCGATCATACTAGCACTAATGCACCAGATCCCATCAGAACTCCGAAGTTAAGCGTTCTTGGCCGAGAGTAGTACTAGGATGGGTGACCCCCTGGGAAGTCCTCGTGTTGCACCCCCTTTTTCAATTTTTTTTTGCTCCGGTTAGGGTTGCCAAGATACTTTACCACCCCATTTCTATTATCGTATCCCACGGCACCTTGGGCAAGACAACTTCGCTTCCCGTGGAGGCCGGACCTGCAAACTGGATGCGTAGGGCTTGTGACCAGGTCTCCGTCGCTCCGATGCCCATAACTTTTGATCCGTAACGAGTTACGCGGTGCACAACATACTGTTGGAAAGCTCTCCAAGTGCTCTACGACGTGGGCAGTGAGCTAGCTCGTTGTGCCCTTTTTTGGAGCCCAAAATCGAACATTTTCATCAGTTTCGGGCCACTTTTCTAGTTTAGCTCTATTTTTCCGTCCCGGATCGTACGTCGTGAGCTGTTAAAAGGACAACAACCTTACTCGCTGGACATTAGAGGGCCCTACAACGCATCAAAATCGCATCTTGCGAGGATGCTGGGTTGTTGAAGCAGATGGGTTGTCGTTAAGCCCATTGGGCCTTCTGACTGGCCCATCTCTCTAGGCTGTGTCTGTGAACCGTTAACACATAAAGGAATTGTGCCCTCAACATGACGGGTACGATCATACCAGCACTAATGCACCGGATCCCATCATAACTCCGAAGTTAAGCGTGGTTGGGCGAGAGTAGTACTAGGATGGGTGACCCCTTAGGATGTCCTCGTGTTGCACCCCCTTTTTAATTTTTTTTGCTCCGGTTAGGGTTGCCAAGATACTTTATCCACTCCATTTCTATTATCGAATCCTACGGCACCTTTGGAAAGACAACTTCGCTTCACGTGGAGGCCGGGCCCGCAAACCGGGGGCGTAGGGCTTCTGACCAGGTTTCCGTCGCTCCGGTGCCCATAACTTTTGATCCGTAACGAGTTATGCGGCGCACAGCATACTGTTGAAAAGCTCTCCGAGAACTCTACGACTGGGGCAGCGAGCCTGCTCGCTGTGCCCTTTTTTGGAGCCCAAAATCCAACGTTTTTATCAGTTTCGGGCCACTTTTCCAATTTAGCTCTATTTTTCCGTCCTGAATCGTACGTTGTGAGCTGTTAAAAGGACAACAACCTTACTCGCGGGACATTAGAGGGCCCTACAACGCATCAAAATCTTATCTTGCGACGATCCTGGGTAGTTGAAGCTGATGGGTTGTCGTTAAGACCATTGGGCCTTTTCAATGGGCCATCTCTCTAGGCTGGGTCTGTGAACCGTTAACACATGAAGGAATTTTGCGCTCAACATGACGGGTGCGATCATACCAGCACTAATGCACCGGATCCCATCAGAACTCCGAAGTTAAACGTGGTAGGGCGAGAGTAGTACTAGGATGGGTGACCCCCTGGGAAGTCCTCGTGTTGCACCCCCCTTTTCAAGTTTTTTTGCTCCACTTAGGGTTGCCAAGATACTTTATCCACACCATTTCTATTATCGAATCCCACGGCACCTTGGGCAAGACAACTTCGCTTCATGTGAAGGCTGGGCCAGCAAACCTGGGGCGTAGGGCTTATGACCAAGTCTCCGTCGCTCCGGTGCCCATAACTTTTGATCCGTAACGAGTTACGCGGCACACAGCATACAGTTGGAAAGCTCTCCGAGAGCTCTACGACGGGGGCAGCGAGATTGCTCGTTGTGCAGTTTTTTGGAGCCCAAAATCGAACGTTTTCATCAATTTCGGGCTACTTTTCTAGTTTATCTCAATTTTTCCATCCCGGATCGTACGTCGTGAGCTGTTAAAAGGACAACAACCTTACTCGCGGGACATTAGAGGGCCCTACAATCCATCAAAATCTCATCTTGCGAGGATGCTTGGTTATCGAAGTGGTTGGGTTGTCGTTAAGCCCATTGGGCCTTCTGAATGGGCCATCTCTCTAGGCTGGGTCTGTGAACCGTTAACACATAAAGGAATTGTGCCCTCAACATGACGGGTGTGATCATACTAGAACTAATGCACCGGATACCATCAGAACTCCGAAGTTAAGCGTGGTTGGACGAGAGTAGTACTAGGATGGGTGACCCCCAGGGAAGTCATCGTGTTGCACCTCCCTTTTCAATTTTTTTTGCTCCGGTTAGGGTTGCCAAGATACTTTATCCATACCATTTCTATTATCGAATCCCACGGCACCTTGGGCAAGACAACTTCGCTTCACGTGGAGGCTGGGCCAGCAAACCTGGGGCGTAGGGCTTGTGACTAGGTCTCCGTCGCTCCGGTTCCCATAACTTTTGATCAGTAACGAGTTACGCAGCGCACAGCATACTGTTGGAAAGCTCTCCGAGAGCTCTACGACGGGGGCAGCCAGCTTGCTCGATGTGCCCTTTTTTGGAGACCAAAATTGAACGTTTTCATCTGTTTCGGGCCACTTTTCTCATTTAGCTCTATTTTTTCGTCCCGGATCGTATGTCGTGAGCTATTAAAAAGACAACAACCCTACTCGCGGGACATTAGAGGGCCCTACAAAGCATCAAAATCTCATCTTGCGAGGATGCTGGGTTGTTGAAACAGATGGGTTGTCGTTAAGCCCATTGGACATTCTGAATGCACCATCTCTCTAGGCTGGGTCTGTGAACCGTTAACACATAAAGGAATTGTGCCCTCAACATGACAGGTGTGATCATACCAGCACTAATGCACTGGATCCCATCAGAACTCCGAAGTTAAGTGAGCTTGGGCGAGAGTAGTACTAGGATGGGTGACCCCTTGCGAAGTCCTCGTGTTGCACCCCCCCTTTTCAATTTTTTTTGCTGCGGTTAGGGTTACAAAGATACTTTATCCACCACATTTCTATTATCGAATCCCACAACACCTTGGGCAAGACAACTTCGCTTCACGTGGAGGCTGGGCCAGCAAACCTAGGGCGTAGGGCTTGTGACCAGGTCTCCGTCGCTCCGGTTCCCATAACTTTTGATCCGTAACAAGTTATGCGGCGCACAGTATACTGTTGGAAACCTCTCCGAGAGCTCTACGACGGGGGCAGACAGCTTGCTTGCAATGCCCTTTGTTGGAGCCCAAAATCGAACGTTTTCATCAGTTTCGGGCTACTTTGCTAATTTAGCTCTATTTTTCTGTCCCGGATTGTACGTCGTGAGCTATTAAAAGGACAACTACCCTACTCGCGGGACATTAGAGGGCCCTACAACGCATTAGAATCTCATCTTGCAAGGATGCTGGGTTGTTGAAGCGGATGGGTTGTCGTTAAGCCCATTGGGCCTTCTGAATGGGCCATCTCTCTAGGTTGGGTCTGTGAACCGTTAACACATTAAGGAATTGTTCCCTCAACATGACGAGTGCGATCATACCAGCACTAATGCACCGGATCCCATCAGAACTCCGAAGTTAAGCGTGCTCGGGCGAAAGTAGTGCTAGGATGTGTGACCCCTTGGGAAGTCCTCTTGTTGCACCCCCATTTTCAATTTTTTTTGCTCCGGTTAGGGTTGCCAAGATACTTCATCCACCCCATTTCTATTATCGAATCCCACGGCACCTTGGGAAAAACAACTTCGCTTCACGTGGAGGCTGGGCCAGCAAACCTGGGGCGTAGGGCTTGTGACCAAGTCTCCGTCACTCCGGTGCCCCTAACTTTTGATCGGTAACGAGTTACGTGGCGCACAGCATACTGTTGGAAAGCTCTTCAATAGCTCTACGACGGGGGCAGCCAGTTAGCTCGCTGTGCCCTTTTTTTGAGCCAAAAATTGAATGTTTTCATCAGTTTTGGGCCACTTTTCTAATTTAGCTATATTTCTCCGTCCCGGATCGTACGTCGTGAGCTGTTAAAAGGACAACTACCCTACTCGCGGGACATTAGAGGGCCCTACAACGCATCAAAATCTCATCTTGCGAGGATGCTGGGTTGTTGAAGCGGATGGGTTGTCGTTAAGCCCATTGGGGCTTCTGAATGGGCCATCTCTCTAGGCTGGGTCTGTGAACCGTTAACACATAAAGGAATTGTGCCTTCAACATGACGGGTGCGATCATACCAGCACTAATGCACCGGATCCCATCAGAACTCCGAAGTTAAGCGTGGTTGGGCGAGAGTAGTACTAGGATGGATGACCCCTTGGGAAGTCCTCCTGTTGCACCCCCCTTTTCAATTTTTTTTGCTCCGGTTAGGGTTTCCAAGATACTTTATCCACCCCATTTCTATTATCGAATCTCACGGCACCTTGGGCAAGACAACTTCGCTTCACGTGGAGGCTGGGCCCGCAAACCGGGGGGGTAGAGCTTGTGACCAGGTCTCCGTCCCTCCGGTGCCCATAACTTTTGATCCGAAACGAGTTATGCGGCGCACAGCATACTGTTGGAAAGCTCTCCGAGAGCTCTACGACGAGGGCAGCTAGCTTGCTCACTGTGCCCTTTTTTGGAGCCCAAAATTGAACTTTTTCATCAGTTTCGGGCGAGTTTTCTAATTTAGCTCTATTTTTTCGTCCCGGATCGTATGTCGTAAGCTGTTAAATGGACAACAAGCTTACTCGCGGGATATTACAGGGCCCTACAACGCATCAAAATCTCATCTTGTGAGGATGCTGGGTTGTTGAAGCGGATGGGCTGTCGTTAAGCCCATTGGGCCTTCTAAATGGGCCATCTCTCTAGGCTGGGTCTGTGAACCGTTAACACATAAAGGAATTGTGCCCTCAACATGACGGGTGCGATCATAGCAGCACTAAGGCACCGGATCCCATCAGAACTCCGAAGTTAAGCGTGCTTGGGCGAGAGTAGTACTAGGATGGGTGACCCCCTAGGAAGTCCTCGCGTTGCACCCCCCTTTTCAATTTTTTTTGCTCCGGTTAGGGTTTCCAAGATACTTTATCCAGCCCATTTCTATTATCGAATCCCACGGCACCTTGGGCAAGACAACTTCGCTTCACGTGGAGGCTGGGCCCGCAAACCGGGGGCGTAGAGGTTGTGCCAGGTCTCCGTCGCTCCGGTGCCCATAACTTTCAATCCGTAACAAGTTACGTGGTGCGCAGCATACTGTTGGAAAGCTCTTCGAGAGCTCTACGACGGGGGTAGCTAGCTTGCTCGTTGTGCCCTTTTTTGGAGTCCAAAATTGAAAGTTTTCATTAGTTTCGGGCCACTTTTCTAATTTAGCCCTATTTTTCAGTCCCGGATCGTATGTTGTGAGCTGTTAAAAGGACAACAACCTTACTCGCGGGACATTAGAGGGCTCTACAACGCATCAAAATCTCATCTTACGAGGATGCTGGGTTGTTGAAGCGGATGGGTTGTCGTTAAGCCCATTGGGCCTTCTGAATGGGCCATCTCTCTAGGCTGGGTCTGTGAACCATTAACACATAAAGGAATTGTGCCCTCAACATGACGGGTGCGATCATACTAGCACTAATGCACTAGATCCCATCAGAACTCCGAATTTAAGCGGGCTCGGGCTAGAGTATTACTAGGATGGGTGACCCCCTGGGAAGTCCTCATGTTGCACCCCCTTTTTCAATTTTTTTTGCTCCGGTTAGGGTTGCCAAGATATTTTATCCACCCCATTTCTATTATCGAATCCCACGGCACCTTGGGCTAGACAACTTCTCTTCACGTGGAGGCTGGGCCCACAAACCGGGGGCGTAGGGCTTGTGACCAGGTCTTCGTCGCTCCGGTGCCCATTACTTTTAATTCGTAATGAGTTACGTGGCGCACAGCATACTGTTGGAAAGCTCTCCGAGAGCTCTACGACGGGGGCAGCTATCTTGCTTGCTATGCCCATTTTTGGGGCCCATAATCGAACGTTTTCATCAGTTTCAAGCCATTTTTCTAATTTAGCTCTATTTTTCCATCCCGGATCGTACGTCGTGAACTGTTAAAAGGACAACAACCTTACTTGCGGGACATTAAAGGGCCCTACAACTCATCAAAATCTCATCTTGCGAGGATGCTGGGTTGTTGAAGCGGATGGGTTGTCGTTAAGCCCATTGGGCCTTGTTAATGGTCCTTCTCTCTAGGCTGGGTTTGTGAACCGTTAACACATAAACGAATTGTGCCCTCAACATGACGGGTGTGATAATACCAGCACTAATGCACCGGATCCCATCAGAACTCCGAAGTTAAGCCTGCTTGGGCGAGAGTAGTACTAGGATGGGTGACCCACCGGGATGTCCTCGTGTTGCACCCCACTTTTCAATTTTTTTTGCTCCGGTTAGGGTTGCCAAGATACTTTATCCACCCCATTTCCATTATCGAATCCCACGGCACCTTGGGCAAGACAACTTCGCTTCACGTGGAGGCTGGGCCTGCAAACCGGGGGCGTAGGGCTTGTGACCAGGTCTCCGTCGCTCCGGTGCCCATAACTTTTGATCCGTAACGAGTTACGCGGCGCACATCATACTGTTGGAAAGCTCTCCGAGATCTCTACGACGGGGCCAGCGAGCTTGCTCGCTCTTCCCTTTTTTGGAGCCCAAAATTGAACATTTTCATCAGTTTCAGGCCACTTTTCAAATTTAGCTCTATTTTTCCGTCCCGGATCGTACGTCGTGAGCTGTTAAAAGGACAACAAGCTTACTCGCGAGACATTATAGGGCCTTACAACGCATCAAAATCTCCTCTTGCGAGGATGCTGGGTTGTTGAAGCGGATGGGTTGTCGTTAAGCCAATTGGGCTTTCTAAGTGGGCCATCACTCTGCGATGGGTCTGTGAACCGTTAACACATAAAGGAATTGTGCCCTCAACATGATGGGTGCGATCATACCAGCACTAATGCACCGGATCCCATAAGAACTCCGAAGTTAAGCGTGCTTGGGCGAGAGTAGTACTAGGATGGGTGACCCCCTGGGAAGTCCTCGTGTTGCACCCCCCTTTTCAATTTTTTTTGCTCCGGTTAGGGTTGCCAAGATACTTTATCCACTCCATTTCTATTATCGAATCCCACGGCACCTTGAGCAAGACAACTTCGTTTCACGTCGAGGCTGGGCCCGCAAATCGGAGGCGTAGGGCTTGTGACCAGGTCTTCGTGGCTTCGATGCCCATAACTTTTGATCCGTGACGAGTTACGCGGCGCACAGCATACTGTTGGAATGCTCTTTGAGAGCTCTACGATGGGGCAACTAGCTTGCTTGCTTTGCCCTTTTTTGGAGCCCAAAATCGAACGTTTTCATCAGTTTCGGACCACTTTTCTAATTTAGCTCTATTTTCCCGTCCCAGATTGCACGTCGTGAGCAGTTAAAAGGTCAACTATCCTACTCGCGGGACATTAGAGGGCCCTACAGCGCATCAAAATCTCATCTTGCGAGGATACTGGGTTGTTGAAGCGGATGGGTTGTCGTTAAGCCCATTAAGCCTTCTGAATGGGCCATCTCTCTAGGCTAGTTCTGTGAACCGTTAACACATAAAGGAATTGTGCCCTCAACATGACGGGTGTGATCATACCAGCACTAATGCACCGGATCCCATTAGAACTCCGAAGTTAAGCCAGCTTGGGCGAGAGTAGTACTAGGATGGGTGACCCCGCGGGAAGCACTCGTGTTGCACCCCCCTATTCAATTTTTTTCGTTCCGGTTAGGGTTACCAAGATACTTTATCCACCCCATTGCTATTATCGAATCCCACAACACCTTGGGCAAGACAACTTCGCTTCACATGGAGGCCGGGCCTGCAAACCGAAGGCGTAGGGCTTGTGACGAAATCTCCGTCACTCCGAGAGCTCATAACTTTTGATCTGCAAAGAGTTACGCGGTGCACAGCATACTGTTGGAAAGCTCTCCGAGAGCTCTACGACGAGGGCAGCAAGCTTGCTTGCTCTGCCCTTTTTTGGAACCCAAAATCGAACGTTTTCATCAGTTTCGGGCCACTTTTCTAATTTAGCTCTATTTTTCCGTCCCGGATCGTACGTCGTGAGCTGTTAAAAGGACAACAACCTTACTTGCGGGACATTAGAGGGCCCTACAACGCATCAAATTCTCATCTTGCGAGGATGCTGGGTTGTTGAAGCAGATGGGTTGTCGTTAAGCCCATCGGGCCTTCTGAATGGGCCATCTCTCTAGGCTGGGTCTGTGAACCGTTGACACATAAAGGAATTGTGCCCCCAACATGACGGGTACGATCATACTAGCACTAATGCACCGGATCCCATCAGAACTCCGAAGTTAAGCGTGCTTGGGCGAGAGTAGAACTAGGATGGGTAAACCCGCGGGAAGTCCTCGTGTTGCACCCCACTTTTCAATTTTTTTTGCTCGGGTTAGGGTTGCCAAGATATTTTATCCACCCCATTTCTATTATCGAATCCCACGACACCTTGGGCAAGACAACTTCGCTTAACGTGGTGGCTGGGCCCACAAACCGGGGGCGTAGGGCTTGTGACCAAGTCTCTGTCGCTCCGGTGCCCATAACTTTTGATCCGTAACGAGTTATGCAGCGCACAATATACTGTTGGGAATCTCTCCGAGAGCTCTACGACGGGGTCAGCTATCTTGCTCGCTGTACCCATTTTTGGAGACCAAAATCAAACGTTTTCATCAGTTTCAGGCCACTTTTCTAATTTAGCTCTATTTTTCCATCCCGGATCGTACGTCGTGAGCTGTTAAAAGGACAACAACATTACGCGCGGGACATTAGAGGGCCCTACAACTCATCAAACTCTCATCTTGCGAGGATACTGGGTTGTTGAAGCGGATGGGTTGTCGTTAAGTCCATTGGGCCTTCTTAATGGGCCATCTCTCTAGGCTGGGTCTGTGAACCGTTAACACATAAAGGAATTGTGCCCTCAACATGACGGGTGTGATCATACCAGCACTAATGCACCGGATCCCATAAGAACTCTGAAGTTAAGCCTACTTGGGCTAGAGTAGTACTAGGATGGGTAACCCCCCGGGAAGTCCTTGTGTTGCAGCCCCCTTTTCAATTTTTTTTGCTCCGGTTAGGGTTGCCAAGATACTTTATCCACCCCATTTCTATTATCAAACCCCATGGCACCTTGGGCAAGACAACTTTGCTTCACGTGGAGGCTGGGCCTGCAAACCGGGGGCGTAGGGCTTGTGACCAGGTCTCCATCGCTCCGGTGCCTATGACTTTTGATCCGTAACGAGTTACGTGGCGCACAACATACTATTGGAAAGCTCTCCGAGAGATTTACGACGGGGGCAGCGAGCATTCTCGTTGTTCCCTTTTTTGGAGCCCAAAATCGAACGTTTTCATTAGTTTAGGGCCAATTTTCTAGTTTAGCTCTATTTTTTCATCCCGGATCGTACGTCGTGAGCTGTAAAAAGGACAACAACCTTACTCGCCGGACATTAGAGGGCCCTACAACGCATCAAAATCTTCACTTGCTAGGATACTGGGTTGTTGAAGCGGATGGGTTGTCGTTAAGCCCATTGGGCCTTCTAAGTGGGCCATCTCCCTAGGCTGGGTCTATGAACCGTTAACACATTAAGGAATTGTGCCCTCAATATGACAGGTGCGATCATACCAGCACTAATGCACCGGATCCCATAAGAACTCCGAAGTTAAGCGTGCTTGGGCGTGAGTAGTACTAGGATGGATGACCCCCTGGGAAGTCCTCGTGTTGCACCCCCCTTTTCAAGTTTTTTTGCTCTGGTTATGGTTGCCAAGATACTTTATCCACCCCATTTCTATTATCGAATCCCACGGCACCTTGGGCAAGACAACTTCGCTTCACGTCGAGGCTGGGCCCGCAAATCGGGGGCGTAGGGCTTGTGACCAGGTCTCCGTCGCTCCGGTGCCCATAACTTTTGATCCGTAACGAGTTACGCGGTGCACAGCATACTGTTGGAAAGCTCTCTGAGAGCTCTACGACGGGGGCAACCAGTTTGCTCGCTGTACCCTTTTTTGGATCCCAAAATCGAACGTTTTCATCAGTTTCGGGCCACTTTTCTGATTTAGCTCTATTTTTCCGTCCCGGATCGTACGTTGTGAGCTGTTAAAAGGACCACAACCTTACTCGCGGGACATTAGAGGGCCCTACAACGCATCAAAATCTCAACTTGGGAGGATGCTGGGTTGTTGAAGCGGATGGGTTGTCGTTAAGCCCATTGGGCCTTCTGAATGAGCCATCTCTCTAGGCTGGGTCTGTGAACCGTTAACACATAAAGGAATTGTGCCCTCAACATGACGGGTTCGATCATACTAGCACTAATGCACCGAATCCCATCAGAACTCCGAACTTAAGCGTGATTGGGCGAGAGTAATACTAGGTTGGGTGACCCCCTGGGAAGTCCTCGTGTTGCACCCCCCTTTTCAATTTTTTTTGCTCCGGTCAGGGTTGCCAAGATACTTTATCCACCCCATTTCTATTATCAAATCCCCACGGCACCTTGGGCAAGACAAATTCGCTTCACGTGGAGGCAAGGCCCGCAAACCGGGGGCGTAGGGCTTGTGACCAAGTCTACGTCGATCCGGTGCCCATAACTTTTGATCCGTGACGAGTTACGCGGCGCACTGCATACTGTTGGAAAGCTCTCCGAGAGATCTACTACGGAGCAGCTAGCTTGCTTGCTTTGCCCTTTTTTGGAGCCCAAAATCGCACATTTTCATCAGTTTCGGGCCACTTTTCTAATTTAGCTCTATTTTCCCGTCCCAGATCGTACGTCGTGAGCTGTTAAAAGGTCAACTACCCTACTCGCGGGACATTAGAGGGCCCTACAATGCATCAAAATCTCATCTTGCGAGGATGCTGGGTTGTTGAAGCGGATGGGTTGTCGTTAAGCCCATTGGCCTTCTGAATGGGCCATCTCTCTGGGCTGGGTCTGTGAACCGTTAACACATAAAGGAATTTTGCCCTCTAAATGATGGGTGCGATCATACCAGCACTAATGCACCGGATCCCATCAGAACTCCGAAGTTAAGCGTGCTTGGGCGTGAGTAGTACTAGGATGGGTGACCCCTGGGAAGTCCTCGTGTTGCACCCCCTTTTTCAAATTTTTTTGCTCCGGTTAGGGTTGCCAAGATACTTTATCCACCCCATTTCTATTATCGAATACCACGGCACCTTGGGCAAGACAACTTCGCTTCAAGTGGAGGCTGGGCCCGCGAACCGGGGGCGTAGGGCTTGTGACCAGGTCTCCGTCGCTCCTGTGCCCATAACTTTTGATCCGTAACGAGTTACGCGGTGGACAACATACTGTTGGAAAGCTCTCCAAGAGCTCTACGACTGGGGCAGCGAGCTTACTCGCTGTGCCCTTTTTTGGAGCCCAAAATTGAACGTTTTCATTAGTTTCAGTCCACTTTTCAAATTTAGCTCTATTTTTCCGTCCCGGATCGTACGTCGTGAGCTGTTAAAAGGAATACAACCTTACTCGCAGGACATTAGAGGGCCCTACAGCGCATCAAAATCTCATCTTGCGAGGATGCTGGGTTGTTGAAGCGGATGGGTTGTTGTTAAGCCCATTGGGCCTTCTAAATGGGCCATCTCTCTAGGCTGGGTCTGTGAGCCGTTAACACATAAAAGAATTGTGCCCTCAACATGACGGGTGCGATCATACCAACACTAATGCAACGGATCCCATCAGAACTCCAAAGTTAAGCGTGCTTGGGCGATAGTAGTACTAGGATGGGTGACCCCTTGGGAAGTCGTGATGTTGCACCCCCCTTTTCAATTTTTTTTGCTCCGGTTAGGGTTGCCAAGATACTTTATCCACCCCATTTCTATTATCGAATCCCACGGCACCTTGGGCAAGACAACTTCACTTCACGTGGAGGATGGGTCCGCAAACCGGGGGCGTAGGGCTTGTGGCCACGTCTCCGTCGCTCCGGTGCCTATAACTTTTTATTCGTAATGAGTTACGCGGCGCACATAACACTGTTGGAAAGCTTTCCGAGAGCTCTATGACGTGGGCAGTAAGCTTGCTTGGTGTCCCCTTTTTTGGAGCCCAAAATTGAACGTTTTCATCAGTTTCGGGCCAGTTTTCTAATTTAGCTCTATTTTTTCTTCCCGGATCGTATGTCGTGAGCTGTTAAAAGGACAACTACCCAACTCGCGGGACATTAGAGGGCCCTACAACGCATAAAAATCTCATCTTGCGAGGATGCTGGGTTGTTGAAGCAGATGGGTTGTCGTTAAGCCCATTGGGCCTTCTGAATAGGCCATCTCTCTAGGCTTGGTTTGTGAACCGTTAACACGTAAAGGAATTGTGCCCTCAACATGACGGGTGCGATGATACCAGCACTAATACACCGGATCCCATCAGAACTCCGTAGTTAAGCGTGCTTGGGTAAGAGTAGTACTTGGATGGGTGACCCCCTGGGAAGTCCTCGTGTTGCACCCCCCTTTTCAATTTTTTTTGCTCCGGTTAGGGTTACCAAGATACTTTATCCACCATATTTCTATTATCGAATCCCACAACACCTTGGGCAAGACAACTTCGCTTCACATGGAGGTCGGGCCCGCAAACCGAGGGCGTAGGGCTTGTGACTAGGTCTCCGTAGCTCCGGTGCCCATAACTTTTGATCCGTAACGAGTTGCGCGGCGCACAGCATGCTGTTGGAAAGGTCTCAGAGAGCTCTACGACGGGGGCAGCCAGCTTGCTCGCTCTGCCCATTTTTTGAAACCAAAATCGAATGTTTTCATCAGTTTCGGGCCAGTTTTCTAATTTAGATCTATTTTTTCGTCCCGGATCGTACGTCGTGAGCTGTTAAAAGGACAACTACCCTACTCGCGGGACATTAGAGGGCCCTACAACGCATCAAAATCTCAACTTGCGAGGATGCTGGGTTGTTGAAGCGCATGGGTTGTCGTTAAGCCCATTGGGCCTACTGAATGGGCCATCTCTTTAGGCTGGGTCTGTTAACCGTTAACACATAAAGGAATTGTGCCCTCAACAAAATGGGTTCGATCATACCTGCACTTATGCACCGAATCCCATCAGAACTCCGAAATTAAGCGTGCTTGGACGAGAGTAGTACTAGGATGGGTGACCCCCTGGGAAGTCCTCGTGTTGTACCCCCCTTTTCAATTTTTTTTGCTCCGGTTAGGGTTGCCAAGACACTTTATCCACCCCATTTCTATTATCGAATCCCACGTCACTTTGGACAAGACAACTTCGCTTCACGTGGAGACTGGGCCCGCAAACCGGCGGCGTAGGGCTTGTGACCAGGTCTCCGTCGCTCCGGTGCCCATAACTTTTGATCCGTAACGAGTTACGCGGCACACAACATACTGTTGGAAATCTCTCCGAGAGCTCTACGACGGGGGCAGCCAGCTTGCTCGCTGTGCCCTATTTTGGAGCCCAAAATCAAACGTTTTCATCAGTTTCTGGTCACTTTTCTAATTTAGCTATATTTTTCCGTCCCGGATCGTACGTCTTGAGCTGTTAAAAGGACAGCAACCTAACTCGTGGGACATTAGAGGGCCCTACAACGCATCAAAATCTCATCTTGCGAGGATGCTGGGTTGTTGAAGCGGATGGGTTGTCGTTAAGCCCATTGGGCCTTCATAATGGGCCATCTCTCTAGGCTGGGTCTGTGAACCGTTAACACATAAAGGAATTGTGCCCTCAACTTGAAGGGTGCGATCATACCAGCACTAATGCGCTGGATCCCATCAGAACTCCGAAGTTAAGCGTGCTTGGGCGAGAGTAGTACTAGGATGGGTGACCCCCTGGGAAGTCCTCGTGTTTCACACCCCTTTTCAATTTTTTTTGCTCCGGTTAGGGTTTCCATGATACTTTATCCACCCAATTTCTATTATCGAATCCCACGGCACCTTGGGCAAGACAACTTCGCGTCACGTGGAGGCTGGGCCCTCAAACCGGGGGCGTAGGGCTTGTGACCAGGTCTCCGTCGCTCCGGTGCCCATAACTTTTGATCCGTAACGAGTTACGCGGCTTACAACATACTGTTGGAAAGCTCTCCGAGAGCTCTACGACAGGGCCAGCGAGCTTGCTCGCTGTGCCCTTTTTTGGAGCCCAAAATCGACCATTTTCATCAGTTTCAGGCCACTTTTCTAATTTAGCTATATTTTTCCGTCCCGGATCGTATGTCGTGAGTTGTTAAAAGGAGAACAACCTTACTCGCGGGACATTAGAGGGCCCTACAATGCATCAAAATCTCATCTTGCGAGGATGCTGGGTTGTTGAAGCGGAGGGGTTGTCGTTAAGCCCATTGGGCCTTTTAATGGGCCATCTCTCTAAGCTGGGTCTGTGAACAGTTAACACATAAAGGAATTGTGCCCTCAACATGACGGGTGCGATCATACCAGCACTAATGGACCGGATCCCAACAGAACTCCGAAGTTAAGCGTGCTTGGGCGAGAGTAGTACAAGGATGTGTGACCCCGTGGGAAGTCCTCGTGTTGCACCCCCCTTTTCAATTTTTTTTTCTCTAGTTAGGGTTTCCAAGATACTTTATCCACCACATTTCTATTATCGAATCCCACAGCACCTTGGGCAAGACAACTTCGCTTCACGTGGAGGCCGGGCCCGCAAACCGAGGGCGTAGGGCTTGTGACCAGGTCTCCATCGCTCCGGTGCCCATAACTTTTGATCCGTAACGAGTTACGCGGCGCACACCATACTGTTGGAAAGCTCTCCGAGAGCTCTACGACGGAGCAGCTAGCTTGCTCGCTTTGCCCTTTTTTGGTGCCCAAAATCGAACGTTTTCATCAGTTTCATGCCACTTTTCTCATTTAGCTCTATTTTTTCGTCCAGGATAGTGCGTCGTGAGTTGTTAAAAGGACAACAACCTTACTCGTGGGAAATTAGAGGGCCCTACAACGTATCAAAATCTCATCTTGCGAGGATGCTAGGTTGTTGATGCGGATGGGTTGTCGTTAAGCCCATTGGGCCTTCTTAATGGGCCATCTCTCTAGGCTGGGTCTGTGAACCGTTCACACATAAAGGAATTGTGGCCTCAACATGACGGGTGCGATCATACCAGCCCTAATGCACCGGATCCCATCAGAACTACGAAGTTAAGTGTGCTTGGGCGAGAGTAGTGCAAGGATGTGTGACCCCGTGGGAAGTCCTCGTGTTGCACCCCCCTTTTCAATTTTTTTTGCTCCGGTCAGGGTTTCCAAGATACTTTATCCACCACATTTCTATTATCGAATCCAACATCACCTTGGGCAAGACAACTTCGCTTCACGTGGAGGCCGGGCCCGTAAACCGAGGGCATAGGGCTTGTGACCAGGTCTACGTCGCTCAGGTGCCCATAACTTTTGATCCGTAACGAGTTACGTGGCGCACAACATACTATTGGAACGCTCTCCGAGAGCCCTACATTGGAGCAGCTAGCTTTCTTGCTTTGGCCTTTTTTGGAGCCCAAAATCTAACGTTTTCATCAATTTTGGGCCACTTTTCTACTTTATCTCTATTTTTTCGTCACGGATCGTACGTTGTGAGCTGTTAAAAGGTCAACAACCTTACTCACGGGACATTAGAGGGCCCTACAACGCATCAAAATCTCATCTTGCGAGAATACTGGGTTGTTGAAGCAGATGGGTTGTCGTTAAGCCCATTGGCCCTTCTGAATGGGCCATCTCTCTAGGCTGGGTCTGTGCCCCGTTAACACATAAAGGAATTGTGCACTAAACATGATGGGTGTGATCATACCAGCACTAATGCACCGGATCCCATCAGTACTCCTAAGTTAAGCGTGCTTGGGCGAGAGTAGTACAAGGATGGGTGACCCCCTGGGAAGTCCTCGTGTTGCACACCACTTTTCAAATTTTTTTGCTCCGGTTAGGGTTACCAAAGTACTTTATCCACCACATTTCTATTATCGAATCCCACAGCACCTTGGGTAAGACAACTTTGCTTCACGTGGAGGCCGGGCCCGTAAACCGAGGGCGTAGGGCTTGTGACCAGGTCTCCATCGCTCCGGTGCCCATAACTTTTGATCCGTAACGAGATACGCGGCGCACACCATACTGTTGGAAAGCTCTCCGAGAGCTCTACGACGAAGCAGCTAGCTTGCTCGCTTTGCCCTTTTTTGGAGCCCAAAATCGAACGTTTTCATCAGTTTTATGCCTCTTTTCTAATTTAGCTCTATTTTTCCGTCCCGGATCGTACGTCGTGAGCTGTTAAAAGGACCACAACCTTACTCGCGGGACATTAGTGGGCCCTACAACGCATCAAAATCTCATCTTGCGAGGATGCCTGGTTGTTGAAGTGGATGGGTTGTCGTTAAGCCCATTGGGCCTTCTGAATGGGCCATCTCTCTAGGCTGGGTCTGTGAATCGTTAACACATAAAGGAATTGAGCCCTTAACATGACCCGTGCGATCATACCAGCATTAATGCACCGGATCCCATCAGAACTCCGAAGTTAAGCGTGCTTGGGCGAGAGTAGTACTAGGATGGGTGACCCCCTGGGAAGTCCTCGTGTTGCACCCCCCTTTTCAATTTTTTTTGCTCCAGTTAGGGTTGCCAAGATACTTTATCCACCCCATTTCTATTATCGAATCCCACGGCACCTTGGGTAAGACAACTTCGCTTCACGTGGAGGCTGGGCCTGCAAACCGGGGGCGTAGGGCTTGTGACCAGCTCTCCGTCGCTCTGGTGCCCATAACTTTTGATCCGTAACGAGTTACGCGGCGTATAGCATACTGTTGGAAAGCTCTCTGAGAGCTCTACGATGGGGATAGCGAGCTTTCTCGCTATGCCCTTTTTTGGAGCCCAAAATCGAACGTTTTCATCAGTTTCGGGCCACTTTTCTACTTTAGCTCTATTTTTCCGTCTCGGATCGTACATCGTGAGTTGTTAAAAGGACAACAACCTTACTCGCGGGACATTAGAGGGCCCTGCAACGCATTAAAATCTCATCTTGCGAGGATGCTGGGTTGTTGAAGCAGATGGGTTGTCGTTAAGCCCACTGGACTTTCTGAATGGGCCATCTCTCTAGGCTGGGTCTGTGAACCGTTAACACATAAAGGAATTGTGCCCTCAACATGACGGGTGCGATCATACCAGCACTAATGCACCAGATCCCATCAGAACTCTGAAGTTAAGTGTGCTTGGGCGAGAGTAGTACTAGGATAGGTGACCCCCTGGGAAGTCTTCGTGTTGCACCCCCCTTTTCAATTTGTTTTGCTCCTGTTAGGGTTTCCAAGATACATTATCCGCCACATTTCTGTTATCGAATCCCACAGCACCTTGGGCAAGACAACTTCGCATCACGTGGAGGTTGGGCCCGCAAACCGGGGGCGTGGGGCTTGTGACCAGGTCTCCGTCGCTCCGGTGCCCATAACTTTTGATCCGTAACGAGTTACGCGGCGTACAGCATACTGTTGGAAAGCTCTTCGAGAGCTCTACGACGGGGACAGTGAGCTAGCTTGCTGTGCCCTTTTTTGGAGCCCAAAATCGAACATTTTCATCAGTTTCAGGCCACTTTTCTAGTTTAGCTCTATTTTTCCGTCCCGGATCGTACGTCGTGAGCTGTTAAAAGGACAACAGCCTTACTCGCGGGACATTAGTGGGCCCTGCAACGCATCAAAATCTCATCTTGCGAGGATGTTGGGTTGTTGAAGTAGATGGGTTGTCGTTAAGCCCATTGGGCCTTCTGAATGGGCCATCTCTCTAGGCTGGGTCTGTGAACCGTTAACACATAAAAGAATTGTGCCCTCAACATGACGGGTGCGATCATACCAGCACTAATGCACCGGATCCCATCAGGACTACGAAGTTAAGCGTGCTTGGGCTAGAGAAGTACTAGGATGGGTGACCCCATGGGAAGTCATCGTGTTGCACCCACCTTTTCAATTTTTTTTGCTCCGGTTAGGGTTGCCAAGATACTTTATCCACCCCATTTCTATTATCGAATCCCATAGCACCTTGGGCAAGACAACATCGCTTCATGTGGAGGTTGGGCCCGCAAACCGCGGGTGTAGGGCTTCTGACCAGATCTCCGTCGCTCCGGTGCCCATAACCTTTGATCCGTAACGAGTTACGCGGCGCACAGTATACTGTTGGAAAGCTCTCCGAGAGCCCTATGACGGGGGCAGCGAGCTTGCTCGCTTTGCCCTTTTTTGGATCCTAAAATCAAACGTTTTCATCAGTTTCAAGCCACTTTTCTAATTTAGCTCTATTTTTTCCTCCCGGATCGTACGTCGTGAGTTGTTAAAAGGACAATAACCTTACTCGCGGGACATTAGATGGCCCTACAACGCATCAAAATTTCATCTTGCAAGGATGATGGGTTGTTGAAGCGGATGGGTTGTTGTTAAGCCCATTGGGCCTTCTTAATGGGCCATCTTTCTAGGCTGGGTCTGTGAACCGTTAACACATAAAGGAATTGTGCCCTCAACATGACGGGTGCGATCATACCAGCACGAATACACCGGATCCTATCAGAACTCCGAAGTTAAGCGTTCTTGGTCGTGAGTAGTACTAGGATGGGTGACCCCTTGGGAAGTCCTCGTGTTGCACCCCCCTTTTCAATTTTTTTTGCTCCGGTTAGGGTTGCCAAGATACTTTATCCACTCCATTTCTATTATCGAATCCCACGGCACCTTGGGCAAGAAAACTTCGCTTCACGTGGAGGCTGGGCCCGCAAACCGGGGGCGTAGGGCTTATCACCAGGTCTCCGTCGCTCCGGTGCCCATAACTTTTGATCCGTAACGAGTTACGCGGTGCACAACATACTGTTGGAAAGCTCTTCGAGTGCTCTATGACTGGGGCAGCCAGCTTGCTCGTTGTGCCCTTTTTTTGAGCCCAAAATCGAATATTTTCATCATTTTCGGGCCACTTTTCTAGTTTAGCTCTATTTTTCCGTCTCGGATCGAACGTCGTGAGCTGTTAAAAGGATAACAACCTTACTCGCGGGACATTAGAGGGCCCTACAACGCTTCAAAATCTCTTCTTGCGAGGATGCTGGGTTGTCCTTAAGCCCACTGGGCCTTCTGAATGGGCCATCTCTCTAGCCAGGGTCTGTGAACCGTTAATACATAAAGGAATTGTGCCCTCAACATGACGGGTGCGATCATACCAGCACTAATGCACCGGATCCCATCAGAACTCCGAAGTTAAGCGTGCTTGGGCGAGAGTAGTCGAAGGATGTGTGACCCCCTGGGAAGTCCTCGTGTTGCACCCCCATTTTCAATTTTTTTTTCTCCGGTTAGGGTTACCAAGATACTTTATCCACCACATTTATATTATCGAATCCCACAGCACCTTGGGCATGACAACTTCACTTCACGTGGAGGCCGGGCACGCAAACCTAGGGCATAGGGCTTGTGACAAGGTCTTCGTCGCTCCGGTGCCTATAACTATTGATCTGTAACGAGTTACGCGGCGCACAACATACTGTTGGAAAGTTCTCCGAGAGCTCTATGACGGGGCAATTGGCTTGCTCGCTTTGCCCTTTTTTGGAGCCCAAAATCGAACGTTTTCATCAGTTTCGGGCCACTTTTCTAATTTAGCTCTATTTTTCCATCCCGGATTGTACGTCGTGAACTATTAAAAGGACAACTACCATACTCGCGGGACATTAGAGGGCCCTACAACGCATCAAAATCTCATCTTGCGAGGATGCTGTGTTGTTGAAGCGGATGGGTTGTCGTTCAGCCCATTGGGCTTTCTGAATGGGCCATCTCTTTAGGCTGGGTCTGTGAAACGTTAACACATAAAGGAATTGTGTCCTCAACATGACGGGTCCCATCATACCACCACTAATGCACCGGCTCCCATCAGAACTCCGAAGTTAATTGTGCTTGGGCGAGAGTAGTACTAGGATGGGTGACCCCCTGGGAAGTCCTCGTGTTGCACCCCTCTTTTCAATTTTTTTTGCTCCGGTTAGGGTTGCCAAGATACTTTATCCACCACATTTCTACTATCGAATCCCACGGCACCTTGGGCAAGACAACTTCGCTTCACGTAGAGGCTGGGCCCGCAAACCAGGGGTGTAGGGCTTGTGACCAGGTCTCCGTCGCTCCGGTGCCCATAACTTTTGATCCGTAACGAGTTACGCGGCGCACAACATACTGTTGGAAAGCTCTCCGAGAGCTCTACGACGGGGGCAGGGACCCTGCTCGCTATGCTTTTTTGTGGAGCCCAAAATCGAACATTTTCATCTCTTTCGGGCCACTTTTATAATTTAGCTCTATTTTTCGGTCCCGGATCATACGTCGTGAGCTGTTAAAAGGACAACAACCTTACTCGCGGGACATTAGAGGGCCTTACAACGCATCAAAATCTCATCTTGCGAGGTTGCTGGGTTTTTGAAGCAGATTGGTTGTCGTTAAGCCCATTGGGCCATCTGAATGGGCCATCTCTCTAGGCTGGGTCTGTGAACCGTTAACACATAAAGGAATTGTGCTCTCAACATGACGGATGCGATCATACTAGGACTAATGAACCGGATCCCATCAGAACTCCGAAGTTAAGCGTGCTTGGGCGAGAATAGTACTAGGATGGTTGACCCCTTGGGAAGTCCTCGTGTTGCACCACCCTTTTCAATTTTTTTTGATCCGGTTAGGGTTCCCAAGATACTTTATCCACCCCATTTCTATTATCGAATCCCACGGCACCTTGGGCAAGACAACTTCGCTTCACGTGGAGGCTGGGCCCGCAAACCGGGGGCGTAGGGCTTGTGCCCAGGTCTCCGTCGCACCGGTGTCCATAACTTTTGATTCGTAACGAGTTACGCGGCGCACAGCATACTGTTGGAAAGCTCTCCGAGAGCTCTACGACGGGGGGAGCGCGCTTGCTCGCTGTACCCTTTTTTGGAGCCCAAAATCGAACGTTTTCATCAGTTTTGGGCTACTTTTCTAATTTAGCTCTATTCTTCCGTCCCGGAACGTACGTCGTGAGCTGTTAAAAGGACAACAACATTACTCGCGAGACATTTGAGGGCCCTACAATGCATCAAAATATCATCTTGCGAGGATGCTGGGTTGTTGAAGCGGATAGGTTGTCGTTAAGCCTATTGGGCCTTCTTAATTGGCCATCTCTCTAGGCTGGGTCTGTGAACCGTTAACACATAAAGGAATTGTGCCATCAACATGACGGTTCCGATCATACCAGCACTAATGCACCGGATCCCGTCAGAATTCCGAAGTTAAGCGTGCTTGGGCGAGAGTAGTACTAGGATTGGTGACCCCTTGGGAAGTCCTCGTGTTGCACCTCCCTTTTCATTTTTTTTTGCTCCGGTTAGGGTTGCCAAGATACTTTATCCACCCCATTTCTATTATCGAATCCCACGCCACCTTGGGCAAGACAACTTCGCATCACGTGGAGGCTAGGCCCACAAATTGGGGTCGTAGGGCTTATGACCAGGTCTCCGTCGCTCCGGTGCGCATAACTTTTGATTCGTAACGAGTTACGCGGCGCACATCATACTGTTGGAAAGCTCTCCGAGAGCTCTACGACCGGGGCAGCAAACTTGCTCGTTGTGCCCTTTTTTTGAGCCCAAAATCGAATGTTTTCATTAGTTTCGTGCCACTTTTCTAATTTAGCTCTATTTTTCCGTCCCAGATCGTACGTCGTGAGCTGTTAAAAGGATAACAACCTTACTCGCGGGAGATTAGAGGACCCTACAACGCATCAAAATCTCTTCTTGTAAGGATGATGGGTTGTCGTTAAGCCCATTAGGCCTTCTGAATGGGCCATCTCTCTTGGCTGGGTCTGTGAACCGTTAACACATAAAGGAATTGTGCCCTCAACATGACGGGTGCGATCATACCAGCACTAATGCACTGGATCCCATCAGAACTCCGAAGTTAAGCGTGCTTGGGCGAGAGTAGTACAAGGATGTTTGACCCCCTGGGAAGTCCTCGTGTTGCTCCCCCCTTTTCATTTTTTTTTTCTCCGGTTAGGGTTACCAAGATACTTTATCCACCACATTTTTATTATCGAATCCCACAGCACCTTGGGCAAGACAACTTCGCTTCACGTGGAGGCCGGGCCCGCAAACCGAGGGCGTAGGGCTTGTGACCAGGTCTCCGTCGCTCCGGTGCCCATAACTTTTGATCCGTAACGAGTTACGCGCCGCACAACATGCTGTTGGAAATCTCTCTGAGAGCTCTACGACGGGGCAGCAAACTTGCTCCCTTTGCCCTTTTTTGGAGCCCAAAATCGAACGTTTTCATCAATTTTGGGCCACTTTTCTAATTTAGCTCTATTTTTTCGTCCCGGATCGTACGTCGTGAACTGTTAAAAGGACAACTACCCTACTCGCGGGACATTAGAGGGCCCTACAACGCATCAAAATCTCATCTTGCAAGGATGCTGGGTTGTTGAAGCGGATGGGTTATCGTTAAGCCCATTGGGCTTTCTGAATGGGCCATCTCTCTAGGCTGGGTCTGTAAACCGTTAACACATAAAGGAATTGTGCCCTCAACATGACGGGTGCGATCATACCAGCACTAATGCACCGGATCCCATCAGAACTCCGAAGTTAAGTGTGATTGGGCGAGAGTAGTACTAGGATGGGTGACCCCCTGGGAAGTCCTCGTGTTGCACCCCCCGTTTCAATTTTTTTTTCTCTGGTTAGGGTTGCCAAGATACTTTATCCACCCCATTTCTATTATCGAATCCTACGGCATCTTGGGCAAGGCAACTTCGCTTCACTGGAGGCTGGGCCCGCAAACCGGGGGCGTAGGGCTTGTGACTAGGTCTCCGTCACTCCGGTGCCCATAACTTTTGATCCGTAACGAGTTTCGCGGCGCACAACATACTGTTGGAAAGCTCTCCGAGAGCTCTACAGCGGGGGCAGCGAGCTTGCTCGCTGATCCTTTTTTTGGAGTCCAAAATCGAACGTTTTCTTCAGTTTCGGGCCACTTTTCTAATTTAGCTCTATTTTTCCGTCCCGGATCGTATGTTGTGAGCTGTTAAAAGGACAACAACCTTACTCGCGGGACATTAGAGGGCCCTACAATGCATCAAAATCTCATCTTGCGAGGATGCTGGGTTGTTAAAGCGGATGGGTTGTCGTTAAGCCCATTGGGCCTTCTGAATGGGCCATCTCTCTAGGCTGGATCTGAAAAATCTAGTGCATCTGCCAAAACCTGATTCATTTTTCCAGATTTCCAGATTTGGTCACATTTTAATGATTTTCCATTTTGAGGACCTTAGGGTCAACATTAGCTTCGGCCTATTTCTGGGAAAAATGTTCAAAACTGTCCAAAGTAGTCACCCACCAATTTTCAAGCATTTTCAACATCATTTGATTAGCTAAACTTACCTCGAACAGACTGGTCAAAGAGCTGTCATCCATTTCGACTTCACCTAGCATCATTTTCAAGCCAAGATCTTGCCATGCATGGTTGTTTAAGCTAATGGACGACCACATAACTCAAATACAGAAGCAAATATACACATTTATGAACATGAATGTGAAATTTCAAAGAGTTTTCAAAAGCTTTTAACCCTCACCTTTGCAATCAATCAAAAGATGCACAACAACCTTGTTGAAGCTCAAATCTTCTCCTTTCCTTTGCCTAGCCGAAAACCTACAAGCTTTTCTCTATTTTTCCTAGCTTAATAAGAAATCTCTTAGTGCATGCAAGTAATTAGAACTTGAAGAAAAGAAATGGATGCTTAGTAACTCACCTAGGCCGAAATGAAGCTTCAAATGCACATGCAAGAGTTATTTCGAGCTCTAGCTTGTTTGCTTGGGTTTCTCGATGGCTACTCGACCTTGCTCAACCAAGATGTGAAGAAGACAAACCAAGGAGGTAGAAAACTCAGCCAAGAACCGAAAATGGAGAGAGAGAATGAAGAGGAAAGAGAAATGTGAAGAAAGAAATGAAGAAAATGACAAACAAGGAAGCCTTTTGCATCTTCAAGGGGAATGTCGGCCTTGGGCTTCAAAAATTCTGCATTTGTGTCTCCAATGTGATATTTTGAAATTGCTAGGATGGGCAAGGATGAAGTGGCCAAAAATTTGTGCAAGTGGAAGGATTTTTGAGCAATTTTTAATGCCTTTGTGTCATAAGTTGTCTTGGCATGCATTAGAATAAAGAAATTTTGCTCAAACCTTGTGCAAGACCATGGTATGGTCGGCCAAGGCTAATAAAATGGCTGAATTTGTGTCATCTTTTGGGTGTTAATTGTTGTGTGTTGAAAATGCAAAGGACAACAACCTTACTCGCGGGACATTAGAGGGGCCTACAATGCATCAAAATATCATCTTGCGAGGATGGTGGGTTGTTGAAGTGGATAGGTTGTCGTTAAGCCCATTGGGCCTTCTGAATGGGCCATGTCTCTAGGCTGGGTCTGTGAACCGTTAACACATAAAGGAATTGTGCCCTCAACATGACGGGTTCGATCATACCAGAACTAATGAACCGGATCCCATCAGAACTCCGAAGTTAAGCGTGCTCGGGCGAGAGTAGTACTAGGATGGGTGACCCCATGGGAAGTCCTCGTGTTGCACCCCCCCTTTTCAATTTTTTTTGCTCCGGTTAGGGTTGCCAAGATACTTTATCCACCCCATTTCTATTATCAAATCCCACGGCACCTTGGGCAAGACAACTTCGCTTCACGTGGAGGCTGGGCCCGCAAACTGCGGGCGTAGAGTTTGTGACCAGGTCTCTGTCGCTCCGGTGCCCATAACTTTTGATCCGTAACGAGTTACGCGGCGCACAGCATACTGTTGGAAAGCTCTCCGAGAGTTCTACGATGGGGGTAGTGAGCATGCTCACTTTGCCCTTTTTTTGAGCCTAAAAGGGAACGTTTTAATCAGTTTCGGGCCACTTTTCTAATTTAGCTCTATTTTTCAGTCCCGGATCGTACGTCGTGAGCTGTTAAAAGGACAACAACCATACTCGCGGGACATTAGAGGGCCCTACAACGCATCAAAATATCATCTTGCGAGGATGTTGGGTTGTTGAAGCAGATGGGTTGTCGTTAAGCCCATTGGGCCTTCTGAATGGGCCATCTCTCTAGGCTGGGTCTGTGAAGTGCTAACGCATAAAGGAATTGAGCCCTCAACATGACGGGTGCGATCATACCAGCACTAATGCACCGGATCCCTCCAGAACTCCGAAGTTAAGCATGCTTGGGCGAGAGTAGTACAAGGATGGGTGACCCCTTGGGAAGTCCTCGTGTTGCATCCCCCTTTTCAATTTTTTTTGCTCCAGTTAGGGTTACCAAGATACTTTATCCACCACATTTCTATTATCGAATCCCACAGCACCTTGGGCAAGACAACTTCGCTTCACGTGGAGGCCGAGCCCGCAAACCGAGGGCGTAGGGCTTGTGACCAGGTCTCCGTCGCTCTGGTGCCCATAACTTTTGATCTGTAACGAGTTACGCGGCGCATAACATACTGTTGGAAAGCTCTCCGAGAGCCCTACGACGGGGTAGCTAGCTTGCTCGCTCTGCCCTTTTTTGGAGCCCAAAATTGAACGTTTTCATTAGTTTTGGGCCACTTTTCTAATTTAGCTCTATTTTTCCATCCCGGATCGTACGTCGTGAAATTTTAAAAGGACAACTACCATACTCGTGGGACATTAGAGGGCCCAACATCGCATCAAAATCTCATCTTGCCATGATGCTGGGTTGTTGAAGCGGATGGGTTGTCGTTAAGCCCATTGGGCTTTCTGAATGGGCCATCTCTCTAGGCTGGGTCATTGAACCGTTAACACATAAAGGAATTGTGCCCTCAACATGACGGGTGCGATTATACCGGTACTAATGCACCGGATCCCATCAGAACTCCGAAGTTAAGTGTGCTTGGGCGAGAGTAGTACTAGGATGGGTGACCCCTGTGAAGTCCTCGTGTTGCACCACCCTTTTCAATTTTTTTTGCTCCGGTTAGGGTTGCCAAGATACTTTATCCACCAAATTTCTACTATTGAATACCACGGCACATTGGGCAAGACAACTTCGCTTCACGTAGAGGCTGGGCCCACAAACTGGGGTGTAGGGCTTGTGACCAGGTCTCCGTCGCTCTGGTGCCCATAACTTTTGATCCGTAACGAGTTACGCGGCGCACAGCATGCTGTTGGAAAGCTCTCCGAGTGTTCTACAACGGGGGCAGAGACCCTGCTCGCTGTTCCCTTTTTTGGAGCCCAAATTTGAACATTTTCATCAGTTTCGGGCCACTTTTCTAATTTAACGCTATTTTTCCGTCCCGGATCGTACGTCGTAAGCTGTTAAAATGACAACAACCTTACTCGCGGGACATTAGAGGGCCCTACAACGCATCAAAATCTCATCTTGCGAGGATGCTGGGTTGTTGAAGCGGATGGGTTGTCGTTAAGCCCTTTGGCCTTCTGAATGGGCCATCTCCCTAGGCTGGGTCTGTGAAACGCTAACACATAAAGGAATTGTGCCCTCAACATGACGGGTGCAATCATACCAGCACTAATGCACCGGATCCCATCAGAACTCCGAAGTTAAGTGTGCTTGGGCGAGAGTAGTACTAGGATGGGTGACCCCTTGTGAAGTCCTCGTGTTGCACCCCCCTTTTCAATTTTTTTTTGCTCCGGTTAGGGCTGCCAAGATACTTTATCCACCACATTTCTACTATTGAATCCCACGGCACCTTGGGCAAGACAACTTCGCTTCACGTAGAGGCTGGGCCCACAAACCGGTGGTGTAGGGCTTGTGACCAGGTCTCCGCCGCTCCGGTGCCCATAACTTTTGATCCGTAACGAGTTACGCGGTGCACAACATACTGTTGGAAAGCTCTCCGAGAGCCCTACGACGGGGGCAGCGAGCTTGCTCGCTATGCCCTTTTTTGGAGCCCAAAATCGAACGTTATCATCGGTTTCGTGCCACTTTTCTAATTTAAAACTATTTTTCTGTCCCGGATCGTACGTCGTGAGCTGTTAAAAGGGCAACAACCTTACTCGCGGGACATTAGAGGGCCCTACAACGCATCAAAATCTCATCTTGCGAGGATGCTGGGTCGTTGAACTGGATGGGTTGTCGTTAAGCCCATTGGGCCTTCTGAATGGGCCATCTCTCTAGGCTGGGTCTGTGAACCGCTAACACATAAAGGAATTGTGCCCTCAACATGACGGGTGAGATCATACCAGCACTAATGCACTGGATCCCATCAGAACTCCGAAGTTAAGCGTGCTTGGGCGAGAGTAGTACTAGAATTGGTGACCCCCGGGGAAGTCCTCGTGTTGCACCCCCTTTTCAATTTCTTTTGCTCTGGTTAGGGTTGCCAAGATACTTTATCCACCACTTTTCTATTATCGAATCCCACGGCACCTTGGGCAAGACAACTTCACTTCACGTGGAGGCTAGGCCAGCAAACTGGGGGCATAGGGCTTGTGAGTAGGTCTCCGTCGCTCCGGTGCCCATAAATTTTGATCCGTAACGAGTTACGCGGCGCACAGCATACTGTTGGAAAGCTCTCCGAGAGCTCTACGATAGGGGCAGCGAGCTTGCTCGATGTGCCCTTTTTTGGAGCCCAAAATCGAACGTTTTCATAGATTTCGGGCCACTTTTCTAATTTAAAACTATTTTTCCGTCTCGGATCGTAGGTCATAAGATGTTAAAAAATCAATAACCATACTCGCGGGACATTAGAGGGCCCTACAACGCATCAAAATCACATATTGTGAGGATGCTGGGTTGTTGAAGTGGATGGGTTGTCGTTAAGCCCATTGGGCCTTCTAAATGGGCCATCTCTCTAGGCTGGGTCTGTGAACCGTTAACACATAAAGGAATTGTGCCCTCAACATGACGGGTGCGATCATACCAGCACTAATGCACCGGATCCCTTCAGAACTCCGAAGTTTAGCGTGCTTGGGCGAGAGTAGTACTAGGATGGGTGACCCCTTGGTAAGTCCTCGTGTTGCACCCCCTTTTCAATTTTTTTTGCCCCAGTTTGGGTTACCAAGATACTTTATCCACCACATTTCCTTTATCGAATCCCAAAGCACCTTGGGCAAGACAACTTCGCTTCACGTGGAGGCCGGGCCAGCAAACCGAGGGCGTAGGGCTTGTGACCAGGTCTCCGTCGCTCCGGTGCCCATAACTTTTGATCCATAACGCGTTACGCGGCGCACAACATACTGTTGGAAAGCTCTCCGAGAGCTCTACGACAGGGCAGCTAGCTTGCTCGCTTTGCCCTTATTTGGAGCCCAAAATTGAACGTTTTCATTAGTTTCGGACCACTTTTATAATTTAGCTCTATTTTTCCGTCCCGGATCGTACGTCGTGAGCTGTTAAAAGGAAAAAAACCTTACTCGCGGGACATTAGAGGGCCCTACAACGCATCAAAATCTCATCTTGCGAGGATGCTGGGTTATTGAAGCGGATGGGTTGTCGTTAAGCCCATTGGCCTTCTGAATGGGCCATCTCTCTAGGCTGGGTCTGTGAAGCGCTAACGCATAAAGGAATTGTGCCCTCAACTTGACGGGTGCGATCATACCAGCACTAATGCACCGGATCCCATCAGAACTCCAAAGTTAAGCGTGCTTGGGCGAGAGTAGTACTAGGATGGGTGACCCCCTGTGAAGTCCTTGTGTTGCACCCCCTTTTCAATTTTTTTTGCTCCGGTTAGGGTTGCCAAGATACTTTATCCACCACATTTCTACTATTGAATCCCACGGCTCCTTGGGCAAGACAACTTCGCTTCACGTAGAGGCTGGGCCCGCAAACCGGGGGTGTAGGGCTTGTGACCAGATCTCCGTCGCTCCGGTGCCCATAACTTTTGATCCGTAACGAGTTACGCTGCGCACAACATACTGTTGGAAAGCTCTCCGAGAGCTCTACGACGGGGGCAGCGAGCTTGCTCGCTGTGCCCTTTTTCGGAGCCCAAAATCGAACGTTTTCATCGTTTTCGTGCCACTTTTCTAATTTAAAACTATTTTTCCGTCCCGGATCGTACGTCGTGAGCTGTTAAAAGGACAACAACCTTACTCGCGGGACATTAGAGGGCCCTACAACGCATCAAAATCTCATCTTGCGAGGATGCTGGGTTGTTGAAGCGGATGGGTTGTCGTTAAGCCCATTGGGCCTTCTGAATGGGCCATCTCTCTAGGCTGGGTCTGTGAACCGCTAACACATAAAGGAATTGTGCCCTCAACATGACGGGTGAGATCATACCAGCACTAATGCACTGGATCCCATCAGAACTCGAAAGATAAGCGTGCTTGGCCGAGAGTAGTACCAGGATGGGTGACCCCCGGGAAAGTCCTCGTGTTGCACCCCCCTTTTCAATTTCTTTTGCTCCGGTTAGGGTTGCCAAGATACTTTACCCACCCCTTTTCTATTATCGAATCGCACTGCACCTTGGGCAAAACAACTTCGCTTCACGTGGAGGCTAGGCCCGCAAACCGGTTGCGTAGGGCTTATGACCAGGTCTATGTCGCTCCGGTGCCCATAAATTTTGATCCGTAACGAGTTACGCGTTGCACAGAATACTGTTGGAAAGCTCTCCGAGAGCTCTACGATGGGGGCAGCGAGCTTGCTCGATGTACCCTTTTTTGGAGCCCAAAATCGAACATTTTCATTGGTTTCGGGCCACTTTTCTAATTTAAAACTATTTTTTCATCCCGGAACGTACGTCGTAAGCTATTAAAAGGACAACAACCTTACTCGCGGGACATTAGAGGGCCCTACAGCGCATCAAAATCACATCTTGCGAGGATGCTGGGTTGTTGAAGTGGATGGGTTGTCGTTAAGCCCATTGGGCCTTCTAAATGGGCCATCTCTCTAGGCTGGGTCTGTGAACCGTTAACACATAAAGGAATTGTGCCCTCAGCATGACGGGTGCGATCATACCAGCACTAATGCACCGGATCCCATCAGAACTCCGAAGTTAAGCGTGCTTGGGCGAGAGTAGTACTAGGATGGGTGACCCGCGGGGAAGTCCTCGTGTTGCACCCCCCCTTTTCAATTTTTTTTGCACCGGTTAGACCTTGGGCAAGACAACTTTGCTTCACGTGGAGGCTTGGCCCGCAAACCGAGGGTGTAGGGCATGTGACCATGTCTCCGTCGCTCCGGTGCCCATAACTTTTGATCCGTAACGAGTTACGCGATGCACAACATACTGTTGGAAAGCTCTCCGAGAGCTCTACGACGGGGGCAGCTAGTTTGCTCGCTGTGCCCTTTTTTGGAGCCCAAAATCGAATGTTTTCATCAGTTTCGGGCTACTTTTCTAATTTGGCTCAATTTTTCCGTCCCGGATCGTACGTCGTAAGCTGTTAAAAGGACAACAACCATACTCGCGGGACATTAGAGGGCCCTACAACGCATCAAAATCACATCTTGCGAGGATGCTGGGTTGTTGACGCGGATGGGTTGTCGTTAGGCCCATTGGGCCTTCTGAATGGGCCATCTCTATAGGCTGGGTCTGTGAACCGTTAACACATAAAGGAATTGTGCCCTTAACATGACGGGCGCTATCATACCAGCACTAATGCACCGGATCCTATCAGAACTCCGAAGTTAAGCGTGCTTGGGCCAGAGTAGTACTAGGATGGGTGACCCCTTGGGAAGTCCACGTGTTGCACCCACCGTTTCAATTTTTTTTGCTCCGGTTAGGGTTGCCAGGATACTTTATCCATCCCATTTCTATTATCGAATCCCACGGCACCTTGGGCAAGACAACGTCGCTTCACGTGGATGCTGGACCCGCAAACTGGGGGTATAGGGCTTGTGACCAGGTCTCCGTCACTCCGGTGCCCATAACTTTTGATCTGTAACGAGTTACGCAGCGCACAGCATACTGTTGGAAAGCTCTCCGAGAGCTCTAAGACGGGGGCAGCGAGCTTGCTTGCTATACCCTTTTTTGGAGCCCAAAATCGAATGTTTTCATCAGTTTCAGGCTACTTTTCTAATTTGGCTCAATTTTTCCGTCCCGGATCGTACGTTGTAAGCTGTTAAAAGGATAACAACCTTACTCGCGGGACATTAGAGGTCCATACAACGCATCAAAATCCCTTCTTGCGATGATACTGGGTTGTTGAAGCGGATAGGTTGTCGTTAAGCCCATTGGCCTTCTGAATGGACCATCTCTCTAGGCTGGGTCTGTGAACCGTTAACACATAAAGGAATTGTGCCCTCAACATGACTGGTGCGATCATACCAGCACTAATGCACCGGATCCCATCAGAACTCCAATGTTAAGCGTGCTTGGGCGAGAGTAGTACTAGGATGGGTGACCCCTTGGGAAGTCCTCGTGTTGCTCCCCCCCCTTTCAATTTTTTTTGCTCCGGTTAGGGTGCCAAGATACTTTATTTACCCTATTTCTATTATCGAATCCCAAGGCACCTTGGGCAAGACAACTTCCCTTCACGTGGAGGCTGGGCCCGCAAACCGGGGGCGTTGGGCTTGTGACCAGGTCTCCGTCGCTCCGGTGCCTATAACTTTTGATCCGTAACGAGTTTCGCGGCGCACAACATATTGTTGGAAAGCTCTCTGAGAGCTTTACGACGGGGGCAGCCAGCTTGCTCGCTGTGCCCTTTTTAGGAGCCCAAATTCGAACGTTTTCATCAGTTTCGCCCCACTTTTCTAACATAGCTCTATTTTTCCGTCCCGGATCATACGTCGTGAGCTGTTAAAAGGACAACAACCTTACTCGCGGGACATTAAAGGGCCCTACAACGCATCAAAATATCATCTTGCGAGGATGCTGGGTTGTTGAAGCGGATGCGTTGTCGTTAAGCCCATTGGCCTTCTAAATGGGCCATCTCTCTAGGCTGGGTCTGTGAACCGTTAACACATAAAGGATTTGTGCCCTCAACATGACGGGTGTGATGATACCAGCACTAATGCACCAGATCCCATCAGAACTCCGATGTTAAGCGTGCTTGGGCGAGAGTAGTACTTGGATGGGTGACCCCCTGGGAAGTCCTCGTGTTGCTCCCCCCCTTTCAATTTTTTTTGCTCCGGTTAGGGGTGCCAAGATACTTTATTTACTCTATTTCTATTATCGAATCCCAAGGCACCTTGGGCAAGACAACTTCCCTTCACGTGGAGGTTGGGCCCGCAAACCGGGGGCGTAGGGCATGTGACAAGGTCTCCGTCGCTCCAGTGCCCATAACTTTTGATCCGTAACGACTTACGCGGCGCACAACATACTGTTGGAAAGCTCTCCGAGAGCTCTACGACGGGGGCAGCCAGCTTGCTCGCTGTGCCCATTTTTGGAGCCCAAAATCGAATATTTTCATCAGTTTCGGGCTATTTTTCTAATTTAGCTCTATTTTTCCGTCCCGGATCGTAAGTCGTGAGCTGTTAAAAGGACAACAACGTTACTCACGGGACATTAGTGGGCCCTACAAAGCAACAAAATCTCATCTTGCGAGGATGCTGGGTTGTTGAAGCAGATGGGTTGTCGTTAAGCCCAATGGGCCTTCTGAATGGGCCATCTCCCTAGGTTGGATTTGTGAACCGTTAACACAAAAAGTATTTGTGCCCTCAACATGACGGGTGCTATCATACCAGCACTAATGCACCGGATCCCATCAGAACTCCGAAGCTAAGCGTGCTTGGGCCAGAGTAGTACTAGGATGGGTGACCCCCTGGGAAGTCCTCATGTTGCACCCCCCTTTTCAATTTTTTTTGCTCCGGTTAGGGTTGCCAAGATACTTTATCCATCCCATTAATATTATCGAATCCCACGGCACCTTGGGCAAGACAACTTCGCTTCACGTGGAGGCTGGGCCCGTAAACCGGGGGCGTAGGGCTTGTGACTAGGTCTCCGTCACTCCGGTGCCCATAACTTTTGATTTGTAACGAGTTACGCAGTGCACAGCATACTGTTGGAAAGCTCTCCGAGTGCTCTACGACGGGGGCAGCGAGCTTGATCGCTGTGCCTTTTTTTGCTGCCCAAAATCGAACGTTTTCATTAGTTTCGGGCCACTTTTCTATTTTAGCTCTATTTTTTCGTCCCCGATCGTACGTCGTGAGCTGTTAAAAGGACAACAACCTTACTCGCGGGACATTAGCGGGCCCTACAACGCATCAAAATCTCATCTTGCGAGGATGCTGGGTTGTTGAAGCGGATGGGTTGTCGTTAAGCCCATTGGCCATCTGAATGGGCCATCTCTCTAGGCTGGGTCTGTGAACCGTTAACACATAAAGGAATTGTGCCCTCAACATGACGGGTGCGATCATACCAGCACTAATGCACCGGATCCAATCAGAACTCCGAAGTAATGTGTGCTTCAGCGAGAGTAGTACTAGGATGGGTGACCCCTTGGGAAGTCCTCGTGTTGCACCGCCCTTTTCAATTTTTTTTGCTCCGGTTAGGGTTGCCAAGATAATTTATCCACCCCATTTCTATTATCGAATCCAACGGCACCTTGGGCAAGACAACTTGGCTTCACTTGGAGGCTGGGCCCGCAAACCGGGGGTGTAGGGATTATGACCAGGTCTCCGTCGCTCCGGTGCCCATAACTTTTGATCCGTAACGAGTTACGCAGCTTACAGCATACTGTTGGAAAGCTCTCCGAGAGGTCTATGACTAGGGCAGCCAGCTTGCTCGCTGTGCCCTTTTTTGGAGCCCAAAATCGAATGTTTTCATCAGTTTCGGGCTATTTTTCTAATTTAGCTCTATTTTCCGTCCCGGATCGTACGTCGTGAGCTGTTAAAAGGACAACAACGTTACTCACGGGACAATAGTGGGCCCTACAAAGCATCAAAATCTCATCTTGCGAGGATTCTGGGTTGTTGAAGCGGATGGGTTGTCGTTAAGCCCATTGGCCATCTGAATGGGCCATCTCTCTAGGCTGGGTCTGTGAACCGTTAACACATAAAGGAATTGTGCCCTCAACATGACGGGTGTGATCATACCAGCACTAATGCACCGGATCCAATCAGAACTCCGAAGTAATGTGTGCTTCAGCGAGATTAGTACTAGGATGGGTGACCCCTTGGGAAGTCCTCGTGTTGCACCGCCCTTTTCAATTTTTTTTGCTCCGGTTAGGGTTGCCAAGATAATTTATCCACCCCATTTCTATTATCGAATCCCACGGCACCTTGGGCAAGACAACTTCGCTTCACTTGGAGGCTGGGCCCGCAAACCGGGGGTGTAGGGATTATGACCAGGTCTCCGTCGCTCCGGTGCCCATAACTTTTGATCCGTAACGAGTTACGCGGCGCACAACATACTGTTGGAAAGCTCTCCGAGAGGTCTATGACTAGGGCAGCCAGCTTGCTCGCTGTGCCCTTTTTTGGAGCCCAAAATCGAATGTTTTCATCAGTTTCGGGCTATTTTTCTAATTTAGCTCTATTTTCCGTCCCGGATCGTACGTCGTGAGCTGTTAAAAGGACAACAACGTTACTCACGGGACATTAGTGGGCCCTACAAAGCATCAAAATCTCATCTTGCGAGGATGCTGGGTTGTTGAAGCGGATGGGTTGTCGTTAAGCCCAATGGGCCTTCTGAATGGGCCATCTCCCTAGGTTGGGTCTGTGAACCGTTAACACAAAAAGTATTTGTGCCCTCAACATGACGGGTGCTATCATACCAGCACTAATGCACCGAATCCCATCAGAACTACGAAGTTAAGCGTGCTTGGGCCAGAGTAGTACTAGGATGGGTGACCCCTTGGGAAGTCCTCGTGTTGCACCCCCTTTTTCAATTTTTTTTGCTCCGGTTAGGGTTGCCAAGATTCTTTATCCATCCCATTTCTATTATCGAATCCCACGGCACCTTGGGCAAGACAACTTCGCTTCACGTGGAGGCTGGGCCCGCAAACCGGGGGCGTAGGTGACCAGGTCTCCGTCGCTCCGGTGCCCATAACTTTTCATCTGTAACGAGTTACGCGACGCATAGCATAGTGTTGGAAAGCACTCCGAGAGCTCTTCGATGGGGGGAACCAGCTTGCTCGCTGTGCCTTTTTTTGGTGCCCAAAATTCAACGTTTTCATTAGTTTCGGGCCGCTTTTCTAATTTAGCTCTATTTTTTCCATCCCGGATCGTACGTCGTGAGCTGTTAAAAGGATAAGAACCTTACTCGCGGGAAATTAGGGGGCCCTACAACGCATCAAAATCTCTTCTTGCGAGGATGCTGGGTTGTCGTTAAGCCCATTGGGCCTTGTGAATGGGCTATCTCTCTAGGCTGGGTCTGTGAACCGTTAACACATAAAGGAATTATGCACTCAACATGACGGGTGTGATCATACCAGCACTAATGCATCGGATCCCATCAGAACTCCGAAGTTAAGCGTGCTTGGGCGAGAGTAGTACTAGGATGGATGACCCCCTGGGAAGTCCTCGTGTTGCACCCCCATTTTCAATTTTTTTTGCTCCGGTTAGGGTTGCCAAGATACTTTATCTACCACATTTCTACTATCGAATCCCACGGCACCTTGGGCAAGACAACTTCGCTTCACGTAGAGGCTGGGCCCATAAACCGGGGGTGTAGGGCTTGTGACCAGGTCTCCGTCGCTCCGGTGCCCATAACTTTTGATCCGTAACGAGTTACGCGGCGCACAGCATACTGTTGGAAAGCTCTCCAAGAGCTCTACGACGGGGGCAGGGACCCTGCTCGCCGTGCCCTTTTTTGGAGCCCAAAATCTAACCTTTTCATCAGTTTTGAGCCACTTTTCTAATTTAGCCCTATTTTTCCGTCCCGGATCGTACGTCGTGAGCTATTAAAAGGACAACAACCTTACTCGCGGGACATTAGAGGGCCCTACAACGCATCAAAATCTCATCTTGCGAGGATGCTGGGTTGTTGAAGCGGATGGGTTGTCGTTAAGCCCATTGGCCATCTGAATGGGCCATCTCTCTAGGCTGGGTCTGTGAACCGTTAACACATAAAGGAATTGTGCCCTCAACATGACTGGTGCGATCATACCAGCACTAATGCACTGGATCCCATCAGAACTCCGAGGTTAAGCGTGCTTGGGCCAGAGTAGTTGTGAGGCCCGACCCCGAATAACGTGTGTTACCTTGATTTGCATGCCATAGACCCCTAATTATATGACCGACGTTGGATTACGTGTCCTGTCTTGGTTTTCATGCATACCTCGTCATACGTGCCTTGACCTAGAATAGTGTGCCCTAATCCCCGACTTACATGTGGTACCTAGAAATATGTGCCCTAACCTCGATGTATGTGCGTTACCTCATTTCATGTGCCCTAACCTTGAACTGCGTACCTTAACCTAGGTTTAAGAGTCGTACCTCGATTTGTGTGCATTACATTGAATTACGTGCCTTGCATTAGTTTACGTGCATTCACCTAGGATTGCGTGCATTAGTCTTGAAGTCCGTGTCTTACCTCGTAGTTCGTGTCTACCTCGTGATTCATGCCCCGTATTGATTTCGGTGCGTGCCTCGTAGTGCGTGCCCTAGACCTAGGAAAACGTGCCTTCACGCTAACCGAGAAAGCATCTTACACGGAGCACTAAATTATAAAATAATCCTAATTCAAATCCTACAAAATCCACTATCAATATAATAATCCTAACTCAAATCTCTACAAAATCCACTAACACCTAAATATTATATTTTAAACTCACTACAAGACAAAATCTCACAAACCTCTAAACATACCCTATATTCTATTCTACCTAAAACCCCTAAATACCCAACATTCTCTTACACACATGTTAAAACAATTCAAAAGATGACACAAAATCAGATTTTTGCATGCATGTTTAATTCAAAATGATTCTAGACAAGTCATGACACAAAAACACTTATCAATGCATAAAAAATTGCTCAAACCACCTCAATTCTCACACCATTTTCGACCAAACCACCTATGACCATGCTAACATTTCAAAATTCCATCTTGAAGACAAAAAAATTCTGAATTTGTATGCCCAAGGCTGACCACATGCTCAAAAAATTGCAAAAGCCTCCTTTTTCCCTCATTTCTCTCACTTTCCTCACATTTTCTCTCTCTCCCTCTCATTTTCTCTCTCCATTTCGGTTTTGGCTGAGTTCTCTACCTCAATAGCTTCTCTTCTTCACACCATAGCTAAACCAAGCAAGCCACAAGCAAAGGACCTCAACCGAGCAAGCTAGGATGCAAAAATCACTCATGCATGTGCATTGAAGCTTCATTTTCGGCCTAGGTGAGTTACTAAGCTTCCATTTCTTTTCTTCAAGTCCTAAATACATGCATGTACTAAGAGATTGCTTACTAGGCTAGGAAAAATAGAGAAAACCAAGTTGGAAACTCGGCTAAGCAAGAAGAAGAAGAAATTTGAGCCTCAACAAGGTTTTTGTGCATCTTTTGGTTGATTGCAGAGGTGAGGGTTAAAAGCTTTTGAAAACTCTTTGAAATTTCACATGCATGTTCATAGATGTGTGTATTTGCTTCTGTACTTGAGCTATATGGTCGTTCATAAGCTTAAACAACCATGCATGGCAAGATCTTGGCTTGAAAATGATGCTAGGTGAAGTCGAAATGGATGACAGCTCTCTGACCAGTCTGTTCGAGGTAAGTTTAGCTAAGCAAATGATGTTGAAAATTCATGAAAATTGGTAGGTGACTAGTTTGGACAGTTTTGAACATTTTTTCCAGAAATAGGCCGAAGATAATTTTGACTCTAAGGTCCTAAAAATGGCAAATCTTTAAAATGTGACCAAATCTGGAAATCTGGAAAAATGAAGCAGGTTTTGGCAGATGCACTGACCTTGTGGAACGAACCATATTTGACTTAGTTAATGATGTCCAACATGTATGAAAATTGGCGCGATGCTAGATTTTTTAGTTCTGGACAATTTTGTCAGAAATGGACCAAAGCTAAAAATGACTCTAAGGACCTCAAAAACGTCAATTGTCGAAATGTGTGCAAATCTGGACAGTTTTGTGCTATTCCACTGTTTCGGCTATATCTAATGATCTCGAACTCCAATTGATGCAAGGTTTGTTTCTGATTTTAGTTAACTTCTTAATCTTTAATTTGACATCTTATTCACTAGATTTGGAGATTTTTTGATTATCCTATTGATTGTGAGAAAACAGCCTATTGCAGTAAAGGTTTCACTTAGCTATATGCTTGGAAAATTGATGTAACCTCCCTTGTGGTACTAATTGCTTGGAATTGTGGTGTTAGAATGTTGTGTGGACTGTTTTGGGTACTTGAGGATGTTTGAATTGAATGATGCATGACTTGAGAATGATTTTGAGTTGACTTAGGGTTTAATCACGCGGTTAAGCATGAAACGGAAACCCTAATGACTAGGTAGTCTTGCTAAGTGTTGATCATTTGGATATTGTGTGGAAATTAGATGCTTAGTGGGCTTCCCGTAAATGTCTTATAACTTCAAATGTGATTTTGACCATTGCATGTTGACAAATAAGCTTTTCTTGCACCCGAACCCATGATTGATGTCATTGCATGTTGAATAATCTTATCACTTGATCACGTGGGCTTCTTAATGAGTTATATGGCCTGTTTTACATGTGTTACATGGCTGCCCGTTTAATTTTCATATAACTCTATATGCCTTCAAGTGAAATTTTCATGTCTTATCGTGCCTTGCTTGTCTACCTGTCAATGTGCAATCTTATGACTGTCCGGAGGCAACCTACTTTGTTGTCCTCCTACTGTGATATATTACCTGTTTTATCGTGCCCTGCCTGTTTACTTGGTCAATGTGCAATCTTATGACTGTCCGGAGGCAACCTACTTTGTTGTCCTCCTACTGTGATATATTACCTCTCATAAATGTGCATTGCATACAAGGTTGCAACCTTTCCTGTCGGCATGGTAGCGATCACGCACGCCGGGCGGCATCGGGCTTGCCGGTGTTGCCGTGACCACCATGGTCCCATTCCCTCTCTCGCTTGGGGGCTAGACTTCCTCGGAGAGTTGGGTCGTAGGCTTTCGGGGTACATCCGGAGTACACCCACCTGGTGTGTTTTGGGGAATGATTTGAAGTCGGCCGCAACTTCTGATTCTGAAACTGATCTGAGAGCAAAAGCTCACCGTATCCTTTTTATTATGTGTATAAGTACTCCCGCTTGGTTCCTAGAGAACCTCGGGGAGGAAAGACCGTATCCCTGTTCTGTACTTGTATTTCTGTACTTGTATTTTTGTTGTATTCATGTTTGAGAAAGGGATTTTCATAAGTTTAACCGAAAAATGAGTTTCAAAAATTATTTCTTGTTCCCCCTCGCTGAGTTCATAAGGACTCACCCTCTTTTATCATCTCAGGTGAAGAAGATCAAGAACAGGTACCCGAGGATGATGTGCCTAACAATGATTCCTTGGAGTGATTGCCTATCTTGTGTGCTTTGCGTGATTTTGGCTATTTGTGAACTATACTACTTGAAGACTATTTCTTTTATGTTGCTCGTTGTTTATTGATGTAAATGACCCCGTTGTAATTTGGGTCTAATTCTGGGATTGTACTATCTATAACCGGACGAACTTTTATTCGGTTGTTTGCTTTCGTTTTCTTAATTAGTGGTTATCGTAGGCATTCAAACCACTAGATGAATAATCAACTAAGTTAATTCTATCTAATTTCACTTAGGTGCTCATTTGCAAACTAAAGGATAATAGGTACTTGCATGATAGGAAATTGACAAATAAACGGGACATAGTTATCATGTTAGGCTTATTAACCAAACGGGACTTTCAAGATAAACTAGTAGGCAAATCGGTTGGTGACAAATAGGAGTCTTTAATGAAATTGGATTAATGATTGGAATAATTGAGGCGTTTAGAGAATTAGGTCAAAACAAATAGCCCAATTACAGCCGTTATGCTGCCGGATTTCCGAAAAAATTTGGAGTCTAGAATAAAACGTTAAGTGCTAAACCTCCTAGAATGATTAAGAATGTGAAGGGACTTGAATGTTTAGATCACACCCTAGTCTAACCTTTATAGGCTGGGTTGGGGCGTGACAGTAGTACTAGGATGGGTGACCCCCTGGGAAGTCCTCGTGTTGCTCCCTCCTTTTCAATTTTTTTTGCTCCGGTTAGGGGTGCCAAGATACTTTATTTACCCCATTTCTATTATCTAATCCCAAGACACCTTGGGCAAGACAACTTCCCTTCACGTGGAGGCTGGGCCCGCAAACCGGGGCCGTAGGGCTTGTGACCAGGTCTCCGTCGCTCCGGTGCCTATAACTTTTGATCCGTAACGAGTTACGCGACGCACAGCATACTGTTGGAAAGCTCTCCAAGAGCTTTACGACGGGGGCAGCCAGCTTGCTCGCTGTGCCCTTTTTTGGAGCCCAAAATCGAACGTTTTCATCAGTTTTGGGCCACTTTTCTAACTTAGCTCTATTTTTCCGTCCCGGATCGTATGTCGTGAGCTGTTAAAAGGACAACAACCTTACTCGCGCGACATTAGAGGGCCCTACAACGCATCAAAATATCATCTTGCGAGGATGATGGGTTGTTGAAGCGGATGGGTTGTCGTTAAGCCCATTGGCCTTCTAAATGGGCCATCTCTCTAGGCTGGGTCTGTGAACCGTTAACACATAAAGGAATTGTGCCCTCAACATGATGGGTGCGATCATACCAGCACTAATGCACCGGATCCCATCAGAACTCCGAAGTTAAGTGTGCTTGGGCGAGAGTAGTACTAGGATGGGTGACCCCCTAAGAAGTCCTCGTGTTGCACCCCCCTTTTCCATTTTTTTTGCTCCGGTTAGGGTTGCCAAGATACTTTATCCACCACATTTTTACTATCGAATCCCACGGCACCTTGGGAAAGACATCTTCGCTTCACGTAGAAGCTGGGCCCGCAAACCGGGGGTGTAGGGCTTGTGACCAGGTCTCCGTCGCTCCGATGCCCATAACTTTTGATCCGTAACGAGTTACGCGGTGCACAGCATACTGTTGGGAAGCTCTTCGAGAGCTCTACGACGGGGGCAGGGACCCTGCTCGCTGAGCCCTTTTTTGGAGCACAAAATTGAACGTTTTCATCAGTTTTGGGCCATTTTTCTAATTTAGCTCTATTTTTCCATCCCGGATCGTACGTCGTGAGCTGTTAAAAGGACAACAACCCTACTCGCCGGACATTAGAGGGCCCTACAACGCATCAAAATCTCATCTTGCGAGGATGTTGGGTTGTTGAAGCGGATGGGTTGTCGTTAAGCCCATTGGACCTTCTGAATCGGCCATCTCTCTAGGCTGGGTCTGTGAACCGTTAACACATAAAGGAATTGTACCCTCAACATGACGGGTGCGATCATACCAGCTCTAATGAACCGGATTCCATCAGAACTCCGAAGTTAAGCGTGCTTGGGCGAGAGTAGTACAAGGATGGGTGACCCCCGGGGAAGTCCTTGTGTTGCACCCCCCTTTTCAATTTTTTTTTCTTCGGTTCGGGTTGCGAAGAGACTTTATCTTGCCCATTTCTATTATCAAATCCCACGGCACTTTGGGCAAGACAACTCCGCTCCACGTGGAGGCTAGGCCCGCAAACCGGGGGCGTAGGGCTTGTGACCAGGTCTCCGTCGCTTTAGTGCCCATAACTTTTGATCCATAACGAGTTACGTGGCGCACAGCATACTGTTGGAAAGCTCTCCGAGAGCTTTATGACGGGGGCAGTGAGCTTGCTCACTGTGCCCTTTTTTGGAGCCCAAAATCGAATGTTTTCATCGATTTTGGGCCATTTTTCTAATTTAGCTCTATTTTTTCGTCCCGGATCGTACGTCATGAGCTGTTAAATGGACAACAACCTTACTCGCGGGACATTAGAGGGCCCTACAATGCATCAAAATCTCATCTTGCGAGGATGCTGGGTTGTTGAAGCGGATGGGTTGTCGTTAAGCCAATTGGGCCTTCTGAATGGCCATCTCTCTAGGCTGGGTCTGTGAACCATTAACACATAAAGGAATTGTGCCCTCAACATGACGGGTGCGATCATACCAGCACTAATGCACCGGATCCCATCAGAACTCCGAAGTTAAGTGTGCTTGGGCGAGAGTAGTACTAGGATGGGTGACCCCCTGGGAAGTCCTCGTGTTGCACCCCCCTTTTCAATTTTTTTTGCTCCGGTTAGGGTGCCAAGATACTTTATCCACCACATTACTACTATCGAATCTCACGGCACCTTGGGAAAGACAACTTCGCTTCATGTAGAGGCTGGGCCCGCAAACCGAGGGTGTAGGGCTTGTGACCAGGTCTCCGTCGCTCCGGTGCCCATAACTTTTGATCTGTAACGAGTTACGCGGCGCACAGCATACTGTTGGGAAGCTCTTCGAGAGCTCTACGACGGGGGCAGGGACCCTGCTCGCTGAACCCGTTTTTGGAGCCTAAAATAGAACGTTTTCATCAGTTTCGGTCCACTTTTCTGATTTAGCTCTATTTTTCCATCCCGGATCGTACATCGTGAGCTGTTAAAAGGACAACAACCTTACTCGCGGGACATTAGAGGGCCCTACAACGCATCAAAATCTCATCTTGCGAGGATGCTGGGTTGTTGAAGCGGATGGGTTGTCGTTAAGCCCATTGGGCCTTCTAAATGGGCCAGCTCTCTAGGCTGGGTCTGTGAACCCTTAACACATAAAGGAATTGTGCCCTCAACACGACGGGTGTGATCATACCCGCACTAATGAACTGGATCCCATAAGAACTCCGAAGTTAAGCGTGCTTGGGCGAGAGTAGTACTAGGATGGGTGACCCCCTTGGAAGTCCTCGTGTTGCACCCCCCTTTTCAATTTTTTTTGCTCTGGTTAGGGTTGCCAAGAAACTTTATCCACCCTATTTCTATTATCGAATCCCACGGCACCTTGGGCAAGACAACTTCGCTACACGTGGAGGCTGGGCCCGCAAACTGGTGGCGTAGGGCTTATGACCAGGTCTCCGTCGCTCCGGTGCCCATAACTATTGATCCGTAACGAGTTACGCGGAACACAGCATACTGTTGGAAAGCTCTCTGAGAGCTCTACGACGGGGGCAGCGAGCTTGCTCCCTTTGCCCTTTTTTGGAGCCCAAAATCGAATGTTTTCATCGATTTCGGGCCACTTTTCTAATTTGGCTCTATTTTTTCGTCCCGGATCATACATCGTGAGCTTTTAAAAGGACAACAACCTTACTCGCGGGACATTAGAGGGCCCTACAACGCATCAAAATCTCATCTTGCGAGGATGCTGGGTTGTTGAAGTGGATGGGTTGTCGTTAAGCCCATTGGTACTTCGAAATGGGCCATCTCTCTAGGCTGGGTCTGTGAACCGCTAACACATAAAGGAATTGTGCCCTCAACATGACTGGTGTGAACATACCAGCACTAATGCACTGGATCCCATCAGAACTCCGAAGTTAAGCGTGCTTGGGCGAGAGTAGTACTAGGATGGGTGACCCCAGGGGAAATCCTCGTGTTGCACCCCCCTTTTCAATTTTTTTTGCTCCGGTTCGGGTTGCCAAGATACTTTATCCACCCCATTTCTATTATCGAATCCCACGGCACCTTGGGCAAGACAACTTCGCTCCACGTGTAGGCTGGGCCCGCAAACCAGGGGCGTAAGGCTTGTGACCAGGTCTCCGTCGCTACGGTGCCCATAACTTTTGATCCGTAAGGAATTACGCGGCGCACAGCATACTGTTGGAAAGCTTTCCGAGAGCTCTACCACTAGGGCAGCAAGATTCCTCGTTGTGCCCTTTTTTGGAGTCCAAAATTGAATGTTTTCATTAGTTTCGGGCCATTTTCCTTATTTAGCTTCGTTTTACCATCCCGTATCGTACGTCGTGAGCTGTTAAAAGGACAACAAACTTACTCGTGGGACATTAGAGGGCCCTACAATGCATCAAAATCTCTTTCGAGGATGCTGGGTTGTTGAAGAGGATGGGTTGTCGTTAAGCCCATTGGGCCTTCTAAATGGGCCATCTCTCTAGGCTGGGTTTGTGAACCCTTAACACATAAAGGAATTGTGCCCTCAACATGACGGGTGCGATCATACCAGCACTAATGCACCGGATCTCATCAGAACTCCGAAGTTAAGCGTGCTTGGGCGAGAGTAGTACTAGGATGGGTGACCCCTTGGGAAGTCCTCGTGTTGCACCCCCCTTTTCAATTTTTTTTGCTCCGGTTAGGTTGCCAAGATACTTTATCCACCACATTTCTACTATCGATTCCCACGGCACCTTGGGCAAGACAACTTCACTTCACGTAGAGGCTGGGCCCGCAAACCGGGGGTGTAGGGCTTGTGACCAGGTCTCCATCGCTCCGGTGCCCATAAATTTTGATCCGTAAGGAGTTATGCGGCGCACAGTATACTGTTGGAAAGCTCTCCGAGAGCTCTACGACGGGGGCAGCCAGCTTGCTTGATGTGCCCTTTTTTGGAGCCCAAAATCGAATATTTTCATCAGTTTCGGGCCACTTTTCTAATTTAGCTCTATTTTTCCATCCCGGATCGTACGTCGTGAGCTGTTAAAAGGACAACACCCTTACTCGCGGGACATTAGAGGGCCCTACAACGCATCAAAATCTCATCTTGCGAGGATGCTGGGTTGTTGAAGCGGATGGGTTGTCGTTAAGCCCATTGGGCCTTCTGAATGGGCCATCTCTCTAGGCTGGGTCTGTGAACCGTTAACACATAAAGGAATTGTGCCCTCAACATGACGGTGGCGATCATACCAGCACTAATGCACCGGATCCAATCAGAACTCCGAAGTTAAGCGTGTTTGGGCGAGAGTAGTACTAGGATGGATGACCCCTAGGGAAGTCCTCGTGTTGTACCCCCATTTTCAATTTTTTATGCTCCGGTAGGGTTGCCAAGATACTTTATCCACCCCATTTCTATTATCGAATCCCACGGCACCTTGGGCAAGACAACTTCACTTCACGTGGAGACTGGGCCCGCAAACCTGGGGTATAGGGCTTGTGACTCGGTCTCCGTCGCCCCGGTGCCCATAAATTTTGATCCGTAATGAGTTACGCTGCGCACAACATACTGTTGGAAAGCCATCCGAGAGCTCTACGACGGGGGCAGCCAGCTTGCTCGCTATGCCCTTTTTTTGAGCCCAAAATCGAATGTTTTCATCAGTTTCGGGCTACTTTTCTAATTTAGCTCTATTTTTCCGTCCCGGATCGTACGTCGTGAGCTGTTAAAAGGACAACAACCTTACTACTGGGACATTAGAGGGCCCTACAACGCATCAAAATCTCATCTTGCGAGGAAGCTGGATTGTTGAAGCAGATGGGTTGTCGTTAAGCCCATTGGTACTTCGAAATGGGCCATCTCTCTAGGCTGGGTCTGTGAACCGCTAACACATAAAGGAATTGTGCCCTCAACATGACTGGTGTGAACATACCAGCACTAATGCACTGGATCCCATCAGAACTCCGAAGTTAAGCGTGCTTGGGCGAGAGTAGTACTAGGATGGGTGACCCCAGGGGAAATCCTCGTGTTGCACCCCCCTTTTCAATTTTTTTTGCTCCGGTTCGGGTTGCCAAGATACTTTATCCACCCCATTTCTATTATCGAATCCCACGGCACCTTGGGCAAGACAACTTCGCTCCACGTGTAGGCTGGGCCCGCAAACCAGGGGCGTAAGGCTTGTGACCAGGTCTCCGTCGTTCCGGTGCCCATAACTTTTGATCCGTAACGAGTTACATGGTGGACAACATACTGTTGGAAAGCTCTCCGAGAGCTCTACGACGGGGGCAGTGAGTTTGCTCACTTTGCCCTTTTTTGGAGCCCAAAATTGAACGTTTTCATTGGTTTCGGGCCATTTTTCTTATTTAGCTCTATTTTTCTGTCCCGTATCGTACGTCGTGAGCTGTTAAAAGGACAACAAACTTACTCACGGGACATTAGAGGGCCCTACAATGCATCAAAATCTCTTTCGAGGATGCTGGGTTGTTGAAGAGGATGGGTTGTCGTTAAGCCCATTGGGCCTTCTAAATGGGCCATCTCTCTAGGCTGGGTTTGTGAACCCTTAACACATAAAGGAATTGTGCCCTCAACATGACGGGTGCGATCATACCAGCACTAATGCACCGGATCTCATCAGAACTCCGAAGTTAAGCGTGCTTGGGCGAGAGTAGTACTAGGATGGGTGACCCCTTGGGAAGTCCTCGTGTTGCACCCCCCTTTTCAATTTTTTTTGCTCCGGTTAGGTTGCCAAGATACTTTATCCACCACATTTCTACTATCGATTCCCACGGCACCTTGGGCAAGACAACTTCACTTCACGTAGAGGCTGGGCCCGCAAACCGGGGGTGTAGGGCTTGTGACCAGGTCTCCATCGCTCCGGTGCCCCTAACTTTTGATCTGTAACGAGTTACGCGGCGCACAACATACTGTTGGAAAGCTCTCCGAGAGCTCTACGACGGGGGCAGCCATCTTGCTCGCTGTGCCCTTTTTTGGAGCCCAAAATCGAATATTTTCATCAGTTTCGGGCCACTTTTCTAATTTAGCTCTATTTGTCCGTCCAGGATCGTACGTCGTGAGCTGTTAAAAGGACAACACCCTTACTCGCGGGACATTAGAGGGCCCTACAACGCATCAAAATCTCATCTTGCGAGGATGCTGGGTTGTTGAAGCGGATGGGTTGTCGTTAAGCCCATTGGGCCTTCTGAATGGGCCATCTCTCTAGGCTGGGTCTGTGAACCGTTAACACATAAAGGAATTGTGCCCTCAACATGACGGTGGCGATCATACCAGCACTAATGCACCGGATCCAATCAGAACTCCGAAGTTAAGCGTGTTTGGGCGAGAGTAGTACTAGGATGGATGACCCCTAGGGAAGTCCTCGTGTTGTACCCCCATTTTCAATTTTTTATGCTCCGGTAGGGTTGCCAAGATACTTTATCCACCCCATTTCTATTATCGAATCCCACGGCACCTTGGGCAAGACAACTTCACTTCACGTGGAGACTGGGCCCGCAAACCTGGGTTATAGGGCTTGTGATTCGGTCTCCGTCGCCCCGGTGCCCATAAATTTTGATCCGTAATGAGTTACGCTGCGCACAACATACTGTTGGAAAGCCATCCGAGAGCTCTACGACGGGGGCAGCCAGCTTGCTCGCTATGCCCTTTTTTTGAGCCCAAAATCGAATGTTTTCATCAGTTTCGGGCTACTTTTCTAATTTAGCTCTATTTTTCCGTCCCGGATCGTACGTCGTGAGCTGTTAAAAGGACAACAACCTTACTACTGGGACATTAGAGGGCCCTACAACGCATCAAAATCTCATCTTGCGAGGAAGCTGGATTGTTGAAGCAGATGGGTTGTCGTTAAGCCCATTGGGCCTTCTGGATGGGCCATCTCTCTAGGCTGGGTCTGTGAACCATTAACACATAAAGGAATTGTGCCCTCAACATGACGAGTGCTATCGTACCAGCACTAATGCACCAGATCCCATCAGAACTCTGAAGTTAAGCGTGCTTGGGCCAGAGTAGTACTAGGATGGGTGACCTCCTGGGAAGTCCTCGTGTTGCACCCCCCTTTTCAATTTTTTTTGCTCCGGTTAGGGTTGCCAAGATACTTCATCCACCCCATTTCTATTATCGAATCCCACGGCACCTTGGGCAAGACAACTTCGCTTTATGTGGAGGCTGGGCTCGCAAACCGGGGGTATAGGGCTTGTAACCAGGTCTCTGTCGCTCCGGTGCCCATAACTTTTGATCCGTAACGAGTTACGCGGCGCACAACATACTATAGGAAAGCTCTCCGAGAGCTCTATGACGGGGGCGGCCAGCTTGCTCGCTGTGCCCTTTTTGGAAGCCCAAAATCAAACGTTTTCATCAGTTTCAGGCCACTTTTCTATTTTAGCTCTATTTTTCCGTCCTGGATCGTATGTTGTGAGCTGTTTAAAGGACAACAACCTTACTCGCGGGACATTAAAGGGCCCTACAACGCATCAAAATCTCATCTTGCGAGAATGCTAGGTTGTTGAAGCGGATGGGTTGTCGTTAAGCCCATTGGGCCTTCTGAATGGGCCATCTCTCTAGGCTGGGTCTGTGAACCATTAACACATAAAGGAATTCTACCTTCAACATGAAGGGTGCGATCATACCAGCACTTATGCACCGGATCCCATCAGAACTCCGAAGTTAAGCGTGCTTGGGCGAGGGTAGTACTAGGATGGGTTACCCCTTGGGAAGTCCTCGTGTTGCACCCCCCTTTTCAATTTTTTGTGCTCCTGTTAGGGTTGCCAAGATACTTTATCCACCCCATTTCTATTATTGAATCCCAAGGAACCTTGGGCAAGACAACTTCGCTTCTCGTGGAGGCTGGGCCCGTAAACCGGGGGCGTCGGGCTTGTGACCAGGTCTCCGTCGCTCCGGCGCCCATTACTTTTGATCCGTAACGAGTTACGCGGTGCACAACATATTGTTGGAAAGCTCTCTGAGTGCTCTACGATGGGGGCAGCTAGCTTGCTCGCTGTGCCATTTTTTTGAGCTCAAAATCGAACGTTTTAATCAATTTCGGGCCACTTTTCTAATTTAGCTCTATTTTTCCGTCCCGGATCTTACGTCGTGAGCTGTTAAAAGGACAACAGCCTTACTCGCGGGAAATTAAAGGGCCTTACAACGCATCAAAATCTCATCTTGCGAGGATGCTGGGTTGTTGAAGCGGATGGGTTGTCGTTAAGCCCATTGGGCCTTCTGAATGGGCCATCTCTCTAGGCTGGGTCTGTGAACCGTTAACAAATAAAGGAATTGTGCCCTCAAAATGACGGGTGCGATCATACAAGCACTAATGCACCGGATCCCATCAGAACTCCGAAGTAAAACATGCTTGGGCGAGAGTAGTACTAGGATGGGTTACCCCCTGGGAAGTCCTCGTGTTGCACCCCCCTTTTCAATTTTTTTTGCTCCGGTTAGGGCTGCCAAGATACTTTATCCACCCCATTTCTTTTATCGAATCCCAAGGCACCTTGGGCTAGACAACTTCGCTTCATGTGGAGGCTGGGCCCGCAAACCGGGGGCGTAGGGCTTGGGACCAGATCTCCGTCGCTCTGGCGCCCATAACTTTTGATCCGTAATGAGTTACGCGGCGCACAACATACTGTTGGAAAGCTCTCCGAGAGCTCTACGACGGAGGCAGCCAGCTTGATCGCTGTGCCCTTTTTTTGAGCCCAAAATGGAATGTTTTCATCAGTTTCGGGCTACTTTTCTAAATTAGCTCTATTTTTCCATCCCGGATGGTACGTCGTGATCTGTTAAAAGGACAACAACCTTACTCGCGTGACATTAGAGGGCCCTACAACACATCAAAATCGTATCTTGCGAGGATGCTGGGTTGTTTAAGTGGATGGGTTGTCGTTAATCCTATTGGGCCTTCTGAATGGGCCATCTCTCTAGGCTGGGTCTGTGAACCATTAACACATAAAGGAATTGTGCCCTCAACATGACGGGTGCGATCATACCAGCACTAATACACCGGATCCCATCAGAACTCCGAAGTTAAGCGTGCTTGGGCGAGAGTAGTACTAGGATGGGTGACCCCCTGGGAAGTCCTCGTGTTGCACCCCCCTTTTCAATTTTTTTTGCTCCGGTTAGGGTTGCCAAGATACTTTATCCACCCCATTTCTAATATCGAATCCCACGGTACCTTGGGCAAGACAACTTCACTTCACGTGGAGGCCGGGCCCGCAAACCGGGGGTGTAGGGTTTGTGACCAGGTCTCCGTCGCTTCGGTACCCATAACTTTTGATCCGTATCGAGTTACGCGGCGCACATCACACTATTGGAAAGTTGTCCGAGAGCTCTACGACGGGGGCAGCCAGCTTCCTCGCTGTGTGTCACGCCCCGACCCAACCCCGCAAAAGGCCAAGCCCGGACCCGACACACGGACGGAGTTTCCTCTGTACCGCGGACGATCCGAAAACCCTAAAAACAACATAATACTTGCGAAAGCTATAAAATAATCAAAACAAGTCAACTTTCTATAAAACACACATTTCTTATTATCCAATTTTCCAAACCAAAAATGCCATGCATACTACACAAGTACTTATGCCACTAAACCATTAGCCATTAGCATGCATTCTTCACTAGTCATCAGGGTACAAGTTACAACATTACAATTTTAATCCATTACAACATAAGACCATTAAAGGTCTCAAAATAGGAAAATACATACAAGGCTACAAGCCTCAAAATTAAGCGTTTTTCACGCAATATACATAACAACAAGGTTTGCACAAAACTGGTAACCAACCACCAGCAAAGCAGGTAAGTGCTATCACGGAAACACCTCCACCTGCTCCTCCTCCTCAATTACCTCGAGAGGGTCTGCCTCAACTACTCCTGTAAAAACATAGTATAGAGAGGAATGAGCAAAAACTATTGCTCAGCGAGGGCAATTGGTCTCAAGGACGGAGATGAGAGGAGTATGCAATGCAATTAGCCAAGCAATACATACAAAACATATAAAGATACATCCAAAGCCAACAATAAAGCAAGGCAAGTATTTAAAGCTGCAAACACTCAATCAAAGGATACGATACTCTTTTCACGAACCACTTTCAAACACGAATTCGATGACGACGCGCCGGCCCAAAACCACCTTATGACACCAGTTTGGAATACTCCGGAAGTATCCATCAATCTTACGACCCAAATCTCCCTAGGAGGCAACCCAAGCGAGAAAGGGAATAGCAGCGGAGCTAGAGCAACCAACACTGGCAACCCAAGGCTACCCAGAGAGGCCCATCACTCACGCGTGAGACACTATGCAATGCAAGACTCGATACAAGACAATAAACAAGCGATAAACAAGCGATAAAGCCACACGTGGGAGAATAACAAAGTAGGTTACTCTCGCACGCAATAGCAGCAATTTGATAAACAATTCAATCCAAAACAACTCAAACAAGTAATTCAAGTAATTCTAAGCATTCTATAAGCATAAAGACAAGTAAACACACAAAAACACAAATCGGCCCTAACTGACAAAATGCTACCATTTCCAAACGAGCCACGAGTTCTGGAAACCGACTTCGCCAACCCTCCTAGGTCACCATAAGGCACGTCTAAAGACCCCAAAACCTTACTTTACCCTAGAACTCGTTCAAAGCCTCGATTTCCCCCTTTCTCGTTTGAACTACAACTACAACAACCAAACACCCAACCAACGCCATAATCGCACCAAAAGTGCTTCCATGGCTTCCCGAAGCAATGCCAACACGCAAAACGAGAAAATGCAAAAGTCGACCGAAACGACCCCGACTTTCCCAAAGGCTTAATTTTCATTTTTTCCTCTACGCAACCCAAACAAACCACACATTTTAGCATTCTAGCATACCTAGCATGTTTCTACATCAATGGAAAGCATAACAACTCAACTTCAACGTTTCAAGGTTTTACTATTCATAAAACACTATTCATCCCACAATTCAAGTTGCAATCACAACATTTAACCACAGAAAATGTTACAAAGCCATAAATACATGTTCTACAAATGCTAAGGAACATTCTAGAAGCATCAAATCGCTTTAAATAACGATCTACGGATAAATCTAAAAATTGACAAAGTTAACTAACACAACGTATAAATGCGCAAATAACATGCTTCCCTCACCTTAGGTACTCCTAGTCGCTAGGAAAACAACGTTGGTTGCCTCGGAAATCACCCCGCACGAGCACACGCGAAGATTGATCGTATAGAAGTTGAAAGGTTTTTTTTTTCCTCTCTAAAGCTCTCGGCCTGCTGCTCTTATTTGCTGCTGTTTTTTTTTTTTTATTTTGCTTAATATTTTAGCTTATAAGGTGTCAAATGGTCAAAGGTCAAAGGTCCAAGGTCAAACCACTTAAAACTTGGTCAAATGGCCCTATTTCGCGCGTTTTAAAGCCGTTTCAGCTAAGGTAAGTTCAATTAAAGCTAGCAACATTTAAAATATAAAATTTAAGTCATCTAAATACTAGTTTCACTATTTGCTGAGGACTGGAAATCGTTATCTAGCTATCGCTCCTTAAATGCAATGCACGTTGCGTCTGCGAGAATGTAACAATTAATTCACAAAGATTTTAAGGAAATATAATTTTCAAAATAATAAACAAAGAAAATTCATATTCCGGGCTCGGGTATTACACCCTCTCCCCCTTAAAACAATTGCGCCCACGCAATTCTTACCTGGTCAACAAACAACTCCGGATACTGATCCCGAACTTGGTCCTCTCTTTCCCAAGTCGCTTCCTCAAACCCATGATGATTCCACAGAACCTTTACTAACGGAATACTCTTTCTGCGAAGCTCCTGAATCTTCCGATCCACAATTCTAATCGGTTTCTCTTCATAAGACAACTTCTCTTCAATCTGCAAAGGCTCTGGTTCAAGTACATGTGAAGGGTCTGGATGATACTTCTTCAACATAGACACATGGAACACATCATGCAGTCGCGACAAGCTCGGAGGCAAAGCTAATCGATAAGCCAAAGGACCTACCTTTTCGGTGATCTCATACGGACCCACATACCTGGGACTAAGCTTCCCACTCTTACCGTGCCGAATCAAACCCTTACGTGGAGAAATCTTAAGAAACACCCAATCTCCCAAATCAAACTTAAGATCCCGACGGTGCTTATCTGCATAACTCTTCTGACGACTCTGAGCTGTAAGCATACGCTGGCGAATAAGGTGAACATTATCTACCATCTTAATCATCTCAGGTAACACAGTCGGATCAACTGTTCTCATCTCTCCAACCTCTTCCCAATATAATGGGGATCTGCATTTCCGACCATACAACGCCTCGTAGGGAGCCATACCTATAGTAGATTGATAACTATTGTTGTAGGCGAACTCCGCTAAAGGCAAAAACTTCTCCCAATTCTTCCCAAAGTCAAGCACACATGCTCGAAGCATGTCTTCCAAGATCCTGATGGTTCTCTCAGACTGGCCATCAGTTTGCGGATGATATGCAGTACTGAAGCTCAACTTAGTTCCCATGGCCTCTTGCAACTTCTGCCAAAAATGAGATCTGAATCTGGGATCCCTATCTGACACTATACTCTGTGGTACTCCATGCAATCTCACAATATTAGCAACATACAATTCAGCTAGCTTATCAAGGCTATCCTGTTTGTTCACGGGAATAAAATATGTAACTTTAGTCAAGCGGTCCACAACAACCCAAACAGAATCACATCCTCTCGGAGATCTAGGAAGATCGGTCACAAGGTCCATTGTTATATGTACCCACTTCCATTGCGGAATCGACAATGGCTGTAGAAGTCCGGCTAGCCTCTGATGCTCAACTTTAACCCTCTGACAAGTCAAACATCTGGATACATACCTAGCAATCTCCCTCTTCATATTGTTCCACCAGAAGTGTTGCTTCAAATCTCTATACATCTTAGTACTGCCCGGGTGAATCGTATACCTCGAATTATGTGCCTCGGACAGGATCTCATTCTTCAAAGTCGGATCACTAGGAACACATACTCTGTCCCTGAATCTGAAGATGCCATCTGCATGTAATTTAAACTCCGACTCTTCCCCTTTAGCTTTCTCTTGGATCTTCAAGATGTGAGGATCAGTCTTCTGAGCCTCTCTGATCTGTGCTAGCAACCCTGACTGAATCTGTAAACTAGCAAATCGAATCCCTACCTCAGTAGCTTCTGGTTTCCATGAACAAATTTCTTCCAAAGTCTCCCAGTCCTTGATAATCAAGCTTCCAACAATAGCCTTTCGGCTCAAAGCATCAGCAACAACATTTGCCTTACCTGGCACCTAGTTAATAGAATAGTTATAACCACCCAAAAGCTCTAGCCATCTCCGCTGCCTCATATTTAGATCCTTCTGTGAAAACAAATACTTGAGACTCTTGTGGTCAGTAAATATTTCAAATCTGCAACCCCACAAGTAATGACGCCACTTCTTCAATGCAAACACAACTGCAGCTAACTCAAGATCATGTGTAGGGTAATTGACTTCATAAGGTTTCAATTTCCTAGAAGCATAGGCAATCACCTTACCATTCTGCATTAAAACACAGCCCAATCCTTCTTTAGATGCATCACTGTAGACAACGAAGTTCTCTGTTCCTTCAGGTAAAGCTAGTATAGGAGCTGTAGTTAGTCTCTTCTTCAATTCTTGGAAACTGGATTCACATTTAGCATCCCAGTTGTAAGCAACTTTCTTCCGAGTCAACTGGCTCAAAGGTCCCGAAATTTTAGAAAAGTCTTTAACAAATCTCCGGTAGTAACCAGCCAATCCAAGAAAACTCTGAATCTCTGGCACCGTCTCAGGTCTCTTCCAAGCTGAAACAACTTCAATCTTAGCTGGGTCCACTGAAATTCCTCGATCTGAAATGATATGGCCTAGAAAAGATATCTGGTTCAACCAGAACTCACACTTGCTGAATTTAGCAAAAAGCTTGTTTTCCTGCAAAGTCTGAAGCACAATTCTCAAGTGTTGCTCATGTTCAGCCTCGTTTTTCGAATACACTAAAATGTCGTCAATGAAGATCACGACAAACTGATCAAGGTAAGGCCGAAAAACCCTCTGCATCAAGTCCATGAATGCAGCTGGTGCATTCGTCAATCCAAACGACAAAACAACAAATTCATAGTGGCCATATCTAGTCCTGAATGCCGTCTTTGGTATATCGTCACTCCGAATCCTAAGTTGATAGTAACCCTGCCTCAAGTCAAATTTGGAGTAAACACTCGCACCCTGCAACTGGTCAAACAATTCTTCAATCAACGGCAAGGGGTATTTATTCTTAATCGTGACTTGATTAAGTCCCCTGTAATCAATGCATAACCGTAGCGTGCCATCTTTCTTTCTCACAAACAACACAGGTGCGCCCCACGGTGAAGAACTAGGTTGTATAAACCCTTTCTCAAGCAAGTTCTGAAGCTGAATTTTTAACTCCTGAAGTTCAGCCGATGCCATCCTGTAAGGACTCCTAGAAATTGGCGCAGTGCCTGGCACAAGGTCAATCACGAACTCAATCTCCCTATCCGGTGGTTAACCCGGTAATTCCTCGGGAAATACACCAGGGAAGTCTCTAACAATCGGAACTTCATTCAAACTCAACTTATCAGCAGGCTGATTGATCAAATAGGCTAAGTAAGCTTCACAACCCCTATTCAACAACTTAGAAGTCTTGATCGCTGATAAAAGTGGAATGCGGGCAGCCCTGCAGTTCCCAATAATCTCTAGTACCGGTAGGTCAGGAACCTTAAGATAAACGATCTTTGTTCTACAATCCAACTGTGCATAATACTTTCCCAACCAATCCATTCCCAAAATGATTTCAAAGTCACGGAATGGTAATATAATTAAATCAACAGGAAATTTACGGTTCTCAATACATATATCACAAGATTTGCAAATAGACTCAGCAACAAATTTTGCACCCAAAGGAGTGCTAACTTCAACTTCATGAGGCAAATTATCAATGCAAACATTCACAGATCGTGCACATGCAGGAGTTATAAACGAATGTGTAGCTCCAGGATCAATCAAAACTTTAACTGGCTGAGTATTGAGAAGAAAGGTACCTTCCACTATAGCTGTATTATCGGGCAGCTCCTCTGCATCCAGTGCAAAGACCCTAGCCTGTACTCTCTGTGCTGGTCGTGCACCTGCAGCCCTATTATGAACACCTCGGCCTCCACCACGGCCCTGAACATTATTATATTTAGGGCAATCCCTCACCCTATGCTCATCACTGCCACAACCCGTACATTTCCCACTCTTCCTCCAGCAGTTAGCCTCAATATGCCCTGGTCGATTACAATAATCACACTGCTGATTTTGCCTAACCGCAGTGTTTCCTGTAGGTGCTGGGGCTCTGGCAGGGGTAGGAACTGTACCTCCCTGCTGAGGTCTGGTCACAGCTGGTCTAGCCTGAATCTGCTGCTGTGGCTGATACGGACGCTGCTGAGGACCCCGTGCAGAAGCCTGATACTGTCTCGGCTGACTCTGGCTACTCTGGCCCAAAAACTGCTTCTTACTCGGCTGACTACTCTCAGCTATCATCTCAGCCTTCCGTTTCTCAAACTTCGAGGCTGCCTGAAATGCCTCGGGAAAAGTAGTGTAGGTCTGCCCAGTCAAATGCAACTGTATGTCCATTCTCAACCCACGGACAAACCTATGTATCATCCTCCTAGCTGGCCGTACCAACTCGGGCATATACCTCGACAGGCTAACAAACCTAGCCTCGTATTGTGCAACAGTCATATTTCCCTGCTTCAGGGCCACAAACTCATCTTCCCGTCTTTCCATTGCCATCTCGGGAATATATTTGTCCCGGAACTCACTTACAAAATCATCCCATAAGTGTGGAACATCCTCACAATCCCACCTCAGTCTAACAGTATTCCACCACTGCTCTGCATCACCCTCAAATAAAAATGATGCATAGTCTATTCTTGCCTCATCAGTGTACCTCAAAGCGGTGAAAATTTTCTCGACACGATTAATCCATCTCTCGGCCGCCTCATCATCCGAGTCCCCGAAGAACTTTCCCGGCTCATGCCTCAGAAATTTCTCTAGCTGGTTATTCTCAACTTGTACCCCTGTCCACCAGGATTAGCTTGATTACCCTGGGGATTAATCCGGTCCTGCCTCTGCTCATGTAGTACCTGTGTGATCCGGTCTACTGCAGTAGTCATGGTAGCCATAAACTGCTCAGGCAACGGCTGCTGACCCTATTCTACTGCCTCTTCATCTGATCCTATACCTTGAGTACCACGACGTGGCGGCATAGTAGGAACTCACAATAACTGGCAACATTTAAAAGCAGTTTATAGATAGAAATATAACACATAAGATTAGATAACACTCAAGTCAATAACAATCCAATATTCTATCACACAATTCCCATAAGACAAGTTTAACTTGCCAAACTATTTCACTTAAACACTTAAACACTCCAAGTTCACAAAGTCATGCTATAACATTTTCTTTTCACTTAGCAATCATACATAAACACTTTAGCATTTTAGACCTTTACCCCACAGACCGAGAATCATATCCCGGCTCATGCAAGACTATCATGCTCTGATACCACCTAAAGATGTCACGCCCCGACCCAACCCCGCAAAAGGCCAAGCCCGGACCCGACACACGGACGGAGTTTCCTCTGTACCGCGGACGATCCGAAAACCCTAAAAACAACATAATACTTGCGAAAGCTATAAAATAATCAAAACAAGTCAACTTTCTATAAAACACACATTTCTTATTATCCAATTTTCCAAACCAAAAATGCCATGCATACTACACAAGTACTTATGCCACTAAACCATTAGCCATTAGCATGCATTCTTCACTAGTCATCAGGGTACAAGTTACAACATTACAACTTTAATCCATTACAACATAAGACCATTAAAGGTCTCAAAATAGGAAAATACATACAAGGCTACAAGCCTCAAAATTAAGCGTCCTTCATGCAATATACATAACAACAAGGTTTGCACAAAACTGGTAACCAACCACCAGCAAAGCAGGTAAGTGCTATCATGGAAACACCTCCACCTGCTCCTCCTCCTCAATTAGCTCGAGAGGGTCTGCCTCAACTACTCCAGTAAAAACATAGTATAGAGAGGAATGAGCAAAAACTATTGCTCAGCGAGGGCAATTGGTCTCAAGGACGGAGATGAGAGGAGTATGCAATGCAATTAGCCAAGCAATACATACAAAACATATAAAGATACATCCAAAGCCAACAATAAAGCAAGGCAAGTATTTATAGCTGCAAACACTCAATCAAAGGATACGATACTTTTTTCACGAACCACTTTCAAACACGAATTCGATGACGACGCGCCGGCCCAAAACCACCTTATGACACCAGTTTGGAATACTCCGGAAGTATCCATCAATCCTACGACCCAAATCTCCCTGGGAGGCAACCCAAGCGAGAAAGGGAATAGCAGCGGAGCTAGAGCAACCAACACTGGCAACCCAAGGCTACCCAGAGAGGCCCATCACTCACGCGCGAGACACTATGCAATGCAAGACTCGATACAAGACAATAAACAAGCGATAAACAAGCGATAAAGCCACACGTGGGAGAATAACAAAGTAGGTTACTCTCGCACGCAATAGCAGCAATTTGATAAACAATTCAATCCAAAACAACTCAAACAAGTAATTCAAGTAATTCTAAGCATTCTATAAGCATAAAGACAAGTAAACACACAAAAACACAAATCGGCCCCAACTGACAAAATGCTACCATTTCCAAACGAGCCACGAGTTCTGGAAACCGACTTCGCCAACCCTCCTAGGTCACCATAAGGCACGTCTAAAGACCCCAAAACCTTACTTTACCCTAGAACTCGCGCAAAGCCTCGATTTCCCCCTTTCTCGTTTGAACTACAACTACAACAACCAAACACCCAACCAACGCCATAAACGCACCAAAAGTGCTTCCATGGCTTCCCGAAGCAATGCCAACACGCAAAACGAGGAAATGCAAATGTCGACCGAAACGACCCCGACTTTCCCAAAGGCTTAATTTTCATTTTTTCCTCTACGCAACCCAAACAAACCACACATTTTAGCATTCTAGCATACCTAGCATGTTTCTGCATCAACGGAAAGCATAACAGCGCAACTTCAACGTTTCAAGGTTTTACTATTCACAAAACACTATTCATTCCACAATTCAAGTTGCAATCACAGCATTTAACCGCAGAAAATGTTACAAAGCCATAAATACATGTTCTACAAATGCTAAGGAACATTCTAGAAGCATCAAATCACTTTAAATAACGATCTATGGATAAATCTAAAAATTGACAAAGTTAACTAACACAACGTATAAATGCACAAATAACATGCTTCCCTCACCTTAGGTACTCCTAGTCGCTAGGAAAACAACGTTGGTTGCCTCGGAAATCACCCCGCACGAGCACACGCGAAGATTGATCGTATAGAAGTTGAAAGGTTTTTTTTTTTTCCTCTCTAAAGCTCTCGGCCTGCTGCTCTTATTTGCTGCTGTTTTTTTTTTATTTTGCTTAATATTTTAGCTTATAAGGTGTCAAATGGTCAAAGGTCAAAGGTCCAAGGTCAAACCACTTAAAACTTGGTCAAATGGCCCTATTTTGCGCGTTTTAAAGCCGTTTCAGCTAAGGTAAGTTCAATTAAAGCTAGCAACATTTAAAATATAAAATTTAAGTCATCTAAATACTAGTTTCACTATTTGCTGAGGACTGAAAATCGTTATCTAGCTATCGCTCCTTAAATGCAATGCACGTTGCGTCGGCGAGAATGTAACAATTAATTCACAAAGATTTTAAGGAAATATAATTTTCAAAATAATAAACAAAGAAAATTCATATTCCGGGCTCGGGTATTACACTGTGCCCTTTTTTGGAGACCAAAATCGAACGTTTTCATTAGTTTCGTGCCACTTTTCTATTTTAGCTCTATTTTTCCGTCCCGGATCGTACGTCGTGAGTTGTTAAAAGGACAACAACTTTACTAGCGGGACATTAAAGGGCCCTACAACGCATCAAAATCTCATCTTGCGAGGATGTAGGGTTGTTGAAGCGGATGGTTTGTCGTTAAGCCTATTGGGCCTTCTGAAAGGGCCATCTCTCTAGGCTGGGTCTGTGAACCGTTAACACATAAAGGAATTGTGCCCTCAACATGACGGGTGTGATCATACCAGCAGTAATGCACTGGATCCCATCAGAACTCCGAAGTTAAGCGTGCTTGGGCGAGAGTAGTACAAGGATGTGTGACCCCCTGGGAAGTCCTCGTGTTGCACCCCCCTTTTCAATTTTTTTTGCTCCGGTTAGGGTTACCAAGATACTTTATCCACCACATTTCTATTATCGAATCCCACAGCACCTTGGGCAAGACAACTTCGCTTCACGTGGAGGCCGGGCCCGCAAACCGAGGACGTAGGGCTTGTGACCAGGTCTTCGTCGCTCCGGTGCCCATAACTTTTGATTCGTAATGTGTTCCGCGGTGCACAACATACTGTTGGAAAGCTCTCCTAGAGCTCTACGACGGGGCAGCTAGCTTGCTCGCTTTGCCCTTTTTTGGAGCCCAAAATCGAACGTTTTCATCAGTTTCGGGCCACTTTTCTAATTTAGCTCTATTTTTCCGTCCCGGATCGTACGTCGTGAACTGTTAAAAGGACGACTACCCAACTCGCGGGACATTAGAGGGCTCTACAACGCATCAAAATCTCATCTTGCGAGGATGCTCGGTTGTTGAAGCGGATGGGTTATCGTTAAGCCCATTGGGCTTTCTGAATGGGCCATCTCTCTAGGCTGGGTCTGTGAACCGTTAACACATAAAGGAATTGTGCCCTCAACATGACGGGTGCGATCATACTAGCACTAATGCACCGGATCCCATCAGAACTCCGAAGTTAAGTGTGCTTGGGCAAGAGTAGTACTAGGATAGGTGACCCCCTGGGAAGTCCTCGTGTTGCACCCCCCTTTTCAATTTTTTTTTTCCGGTTACGGTTGCCACGATACTTTATCCACCCGATTTCTATTATCGAATCCCAAGGCACCTTGGGCAAGACAACTTCGCTTCACGTGGAGGCTGGGCCCGAAAACCTGGGGCGTAGGGCTTGGGACCAGATCTCCGTCGCTCCGGCGCCCATAACTTTTGATCCATAACGAGTTACGCGGCGCACAACATACTGTTGGAAAGCTCTCCGAGAGCTCTACGACAGGGGCAACCAGCTTGCTCGCTATGCCCATTTTTTGAGCCCAAAATCGAATGTTTTCATCAGTTTCGAGCTACTTTTCTAATTTAGCTCTAGTTTTCCGTCCCGGATCGTACGTTGTGAACTGTTAAAAGGACAACTACCCAACTCGCGAGACATTAGAGGGCCCTACAACGCATCAAAATCTCATCTTGCGAGGATGCTGGGTTGTTGAAGTGGATGGGTTGTCGATAAGCCCATTGGGCCTTCTGAATGGGCCATCTCTCTAGGCTGGGTCTGTGAATCGGTAACACATAAAGGAATTGTGCCCTCAACATGACGGGTGCGATCATACCAGCACTAATGCACCGGATCCCATCAGAACTCCGATGTTAAGCGTGCTTGGGTGAGAGTAGTACTAGGATGGATGACCCCTAGGGAAGTCCTCGTGTTGCACCCCCCTTTTCAATTTTTTTTGCTCCGGTTAGAGTTACCAAGATACTTTATCCACCACATTTTTATTATCGAATCCCACAGCACCTTGGGCAAGACAACTTCGCTTCACGTGGAGACTGGGCCCGCAAACCGGGGGTATAGGGCTTGTGACCAGGTCTCCGTCGCTCTGGTGCCCATAACTTTTGATCCGTAACGAGTTACGCGGTACACAGCATACTGTTGGAAAGCTCTCCGAGAGCTCTACGACGGGGGCAGCCAGCTTGCTCGCTGTGCCCTTTTTTTGAGCCCAAAATTGAATGTTTTCATTAGTTTCGGGATACTTTTCTAATTTTGCTCTATTTTTTCGTCCCGGATCATACGTCGTGAGCTGTTAAAAGGACAACAACCTTACTCGCCGGACATTAGAAAGCCCTACAACGTATCAAAATCTCATCTTGCGAGGATGCTGGGTTGTTGAAGCGGATGGGTTGTCGTTAAGCCTATTGGGCCTTCTGGATGGGCCATCTGTCTAGGCTGGGTCTGTGAACAGTTAACACATAAAGGAATTGTGCCCTCAACAAGACGGGTGCTATCATACCAGCACTAAGGCACCGGATCCCATCAGAACTCCGAAGTAAAGCATGCTTGGGCGAGAGTAGTACTAGGATGTGTTACCCCCTGGGAAGTCCCCGTGTTGTACCCCCCTTTTCAATTTTTTTTGCTCCGGTTAGGGTTGCCAAGATACTTTATCCACCCCATTTCTATTATCGAATCCCACAGCACCTTGGGCAAGACAACTTCGCTTCACGTGGAGGCTGGGCCCGCAAACCGGGGGTGTAGGGCTTGTGACCAGGTCTCCGTCGCTCCGGTGCCCATAACTTTTGATCCGTAACGAGTTACGCGGCACACAACATACTATTGGAAAGCTCTCCGAGAGCTCTATCACGGGGGCAGCCAGCTTGCTTGCAGTGCCCTTTTTTGGAGCCCAAAATCGGACGTTTTCATCAGTTTCGGGCCACTTTTCTATTTTAGCTCTATTTTTTCGTCCCGGATCGTACGTCGTGAGCTGTTAAAAGGACAACAACCTTACTCGCAGGACATTAAAGGGCCCTACAACGCATCAAAATCTCATCTTGCATGAATGCTGGGATGTTGAAGCGGATGGGTTTTCGTTAAGCCCATTGGGCCTTCTGAATGGGCCATCTCTCTAGGATGGGTTTGTGACCCGTTAACACATAAAGGAATTCTGCCCTCAACATGAAGGGTGCGATCATACCAGCACTAATGCACCGGATCCCATCAGAACTCCGAAGTTAAGCATGCTTGGGCGAGAGTAGTACTAGGATGGTTTACCCACTGGGAAGTCCTCGTGTTGCACCCCCCTTTTCAATTTTTTTTGCTCCGGTTATGGTAGCCAAGATACTTTATCCACCCCATTTCTATTATTGAATCCTAAGGCACCTTGGGCAAGACAACTTCGCTTAACGTGGAGGCTGGGCCCGCAAACCTGGGGCGTAGGGCTTGTGACCGGGTCTCCGTCGCTTCGGTGCCCATAACTTTTGATCCGTAACGAGTTACGCGGCGCACAACATACTGTTGGAAAGCTCTCCGAGAGCTCTACGACGGGGCCAGCCTGCTTGCTCACTGAGCCCTTTTTTTGAGCCCAAAATCGAATGTTTTCATCAGTTTCGGGCTACTTTTCTAATTCAGCTCTATTTTTCCGTCCCGGATCGTACGTCGTGATCTGTTACAAGGACAACAACCTTACTCGCGGGACATTAGAGGGCCCTACAACGCATCAAAATCGTATCTTGCGAGGATGCTGGGTTGTTTAAGCGGATGGGTTGTCGTTAAGCCCATTGGGCCTTCTGAATGGGCCATCTCTCTAGGCTGGGTCTGTGAACCATTAACACATAAAGGAAATGTGCCCTCAACAGGATGGGTGCGATCATACCAGCACTAATACACCAGATCCCATCAGAACTCCGAAGTTAAGCGTGCTTGGGCGAGAGTAGTACTAGGATGGGTGACCCCTTGGGAAGTACTCGTGTTGCACCCCCCTTTTCAATTTTTTTTGCTCCGGTTAGGGTTGCCAAGATACTTTATCCATCCCATTTCTATTATCGAATCCCACGGTACCTTGGGCAAGACAACTTCACTTCACGTGGAGGTTGGGCCCGCAAACCGGGGGTGTAGGGCTTGTGACCAGGTCTCCGTCACTTCGGTACCCATAACTTTTGATCCGTATCGAGTTACGCGGCGCACAGCACACTATTGGAAAGCTGTCCGAGAGCTCTATGACGGGGACAGCCAGCTTGCTAGCTGTGCCCTTTTTTAGAGCCCAAAATCGAACGTTTTCATCAGTTTCGGGCCACTTTTCTATTTTAGCTCTATTTTTCCGTCCCGGATCGTATGTCGTGAGTTGTTAAAAGGACAACAACCTTACTCGCGGGACATTAAAGGGCCCTACAACGAATCAAAATCTCATATTGCGAGGATGCTGGGTTGTTGAAGCGGATGGTTTGTCGTTAAGCCTATTGGGCCCTCTGAAAGGGCCATCTCTCTAGGCTGGGTCTGTGAACCGTTAACACATAAATGAATTGTGCCCTCAACATGACGGGTGCGATCATACCAGCAGTAATGCACCGGATCCCATCAGAACTCCGAAGTTAAGCGTGCTTGGGCGAGAGTAGTACAAGGATGTGTGACCCCCTGGGAAGTCCTCGTGTTGCACCCCCTTTTTCAATTTTTTTTGCTCCGGTTAGGGTTACCAAGATACTTTATCCACCACATTTCTATTATCGAATCCCACAGCACCTTGGGCAAGACAACTTCGCTTCACGTGGAGGCCGGGCCCGCAAACCGAGGACGTAGGGCTTGTGACCAGGTCTCCGTCGCTCAGGTGCCCATAACTTTTGATTCGTAATGTGCTACGCGGTGCACAACATACTGTTGGAAAGCTCTCCTAGAGCTCTACGACGGGGCAGCTAGCTTATTCGCTTTGCCCTTTTTTGGAGCCCAAAATTGAACGTTTTCATCAGTTTCGGGCCACTTTTCTAGTTTAGCTCTATTTTTCCGTCCCGGATCGTACGTCGTGAACTATTAAAAGGATGACTACCCTACTCGCGGGACATTAGAGGGCTCTCCTACGCATCAAAATCTCATCTTGCGAGGATGCTGGGTTGTTGAAGCGGATGGGTTATCGTTAAGCCCATTGGGCTTTCTGAATGGGCCATCTCTCTAGGCTGGGTCTGTGAACCGTTAACACATAAAGGAATTGTGCCCTCAACATGACGGGTGCGATCATATCAGCACTAATGCACCGGATCCCATCAGAACTCCGAAGTTAAGTGTGCTTGGGCGAGAGTAGTACAAGGATGGGTGACCCCCTGGGTAGTCCTCGTGTTGCACCCCCCTTTTCAATTTTTTTTTCTCCCGTTAGGGTTGCCAAGATACTTTATCCACCACATTTCTACTATTGAATCCCATGGCACCTTGGGCAAGACAACTTCGCTTCACGTAGAGGCTGGCCCCGCAAACTGGGGGTGTAGGGCTTGTGACCAGGTCTCCGTCGCTCCGGTTCCCCTAACTTTTGACCCGTAACGAGTTACGCGGCGCACAACATACTGTTGGAAATCTCTCCGAAAGCTCTACAATAGGGGCAGGGACCCTGCTCGCTGTGCCCTTTTTTGGAGACCAAAATTGATCGTTTTCATCAATTTTGGGCCACTTTTCTGGTTTAGCTCTATTTTTTCATCACGGATCGTACTTCGTGAGCTGTTAAAAGGACAACAACCTTACTCGCGGGACAGTAGAGGGCCCTACAACGCATCAAAATCTCATCTTGCGAGGATGCTGGGTTGTTGAAGCGGATGGTTTGTCGTTAAGCCCATTGGGCCTTTTGAATGGGCCATCTCTCTAGGCTGGGTCTGTGAACCGTTAACACATAAAGGAATTGTGCCCTCAATATGACGGGTGCGATCATACAAGCACCAATGCACCGGATCCCATCAGAACTCCGAAGTTAAGCGTGCTTGGGCGAGAGTAGTACTGGGATAGATGACCCCCAGGGAAGTCCTCGTGTGGCACCCCCCTTTTCAATTTTTTATGCTCCGGTAGGGTTGCTGAGATACTTTATCCACCCCATTTCTATTATCGAATCCCACGGCACCTTGGGCAAGACAACTTCGCTTCACGTGGAGTCCGGGCCCGCAAACCGAGGACGTAGGGCTTGTGACCAGGTCTCCGTCGCTCAGGGGCCCATAACTTTTGATTCGTAATGTGTTGCGCGGTGCACAACATACTGTTGGAAAGCTCTCCTAGAGCTCTACGACGGGGCAGCTAGCTTACTCGCTTTCCCCTTTTTTGGTGCCCAAAATCGAAAGTTTTCATCAGTTTCGGGCCACTTTTCTGATTTAGCTCTATTTTTCCGTCCCGGATCTTACGTCGTGAACTGTTAAAAGGACGACTACCCAACTCGCGGGACATTAGAGGGCTCTCCAACGCATCAAAATCTCATCTTGCGAGGATGCTGGGTTGTTGAAGCGGATGGGTTATCGTTAAGCCCATTGGGCTTTCTGAATGGGCCATCTCTCTAGGCTGGGTTTGTGAACCGTTAACACATAAAGGAATTGTGCCCTCAACATGACTGGTGCGATCATACCAGCACTAATTCACCGAATCCCATCAGAACTCCGAAGTTAAGTGTGCTTGAGCGAGAGTAGTACTAGGATGGGTGACCCCCTGGGAAGTCCTCGTGTTGTACCCACCTTTTCAATTTTTTTTCTCCGGTTAGGGTTGCCAAGATACTTTATCCACCACATTTCTACTATCGAATCCCACGGCACCTTGGGCAAGACAACTTCGCTTCACGTGGAGGCTGGGCCCGCAAACCGGGTGTGTAGGGCTTGTGACCAGGTATCCGTCGCTCCGGTTCCCCTAACTTTTGATCCGTAACGAGTTACGCGGTGCACAACATACTATTGGAAAGCTCTCCGAGAGCTCTATGACGGGGGCAGGGACCCTGCTCGCTGTGCCCTTTTTTGGAGCCCAAAATCGGACGTTTTCATCAGTTTTGGGCCACTTTTCTAATTTAGCTCTATTTTTCCGTCCCAGATACTACGTCGTGAGCTGTTAAAAGGACAACAACCTTACTCGCGGGACATTAGAGGGCCCTACAACGCATCAAAATCTCATCTTGCGAGGATGCTGGGTTGTTGAAGCGGATGGGTTGTCGTTAAGCCCATTGGCCCTTCTAAATGGGCCATCTCTCTAGGTAGGGTCTGTGAACCGTTAACACATAAATGAATTGTGCCCTCAACATGACGGGTGTGATCATACCAGCACTAATGCACCGGATCCACTCAGAACTCCGAAGTTAAGCGTTCTTCGGCGAGAGTAGTACTAGGATAGGTGACCCCCTGGGAAGTCCTCGTGTTGCACCCCCTTTTTCAATTTTTTTTGGCTCCGGTTAGGGTTGCCAAGATACTTTATCCACCCCATTTCTATAGAAAACTTCACTTCATGTGGAGGTTGGGCCCGCAAACCGGGGGCGTAGGGCTTGTGACTGGATATTCGTCGCTCTGGTGCCCATAAATTTTGATCCGTAACGAGTCACGCGGCGCACAACATACTGTTAGAAAGCTCTCCGAGAGCTCTATGACGGGGGCAGCTTGCTAGCTCGCTGTGCCTTTTTTTTGAGCCCAAAATTGAACATATTCATTAGTTTCGGTCCACTTTTCTATTTTAGCTCTATTTTTCTGTCCCGGATCGTACGTCGTGAGCCATTAAAAGGATAACAACCTTACTCGCGGGACATTAGAGGGCCCTACAACGCATCAAAATCTTTTCATGCGAGGATGCTGGGTTGTCGTTAAGCCCATTGGGCCTTCTGAATGGGCCATCTCTCTAGGCTAGGTCTGTGAACCATTAAAACATAAAGGAATTGTGCCCGCAACATGACGGGTGTGATCATACCAGCTCTAATGCATGCTTGGGGGAGAGTAGTACAAGGATGTGTGACCCCCTAGGATGTCCTCGTGTTGCACCCCCCTTTTCAATTTTTTTTGCTCCGGTTAGGGTTACCAAGATACTTTATCCACCACATTTCCATTATCGAATGCCACAGCACCTTGGGCAAGACAACTTCGCTCCACGTGGAGGCCGGGCCTGCAAACCGAGGGCGTAGGGCTTGTGACCAGGTCTCCGTCGCTCCGGTGCCCATAACTTTAGATTCGTATCGTGTTACGCAGCGCACAACATACTATTAGAAAGCTTACCCAGAGCTCTACGACGGGGCAGCTAGCTTGCTCGCTTTGCCCTTTTTTGGAGCCCAAAATCTAACGTTTTCATCAGTTTCGGGGCACTTTTCTAATTTAGCTCTATTTTTCCGTCCTGGATCGTACGTCGTGAACTGTTAAAAGGACAACTTCCCTACTCGCGGGACATTAGAGGGCCCTACAACGCATCAAAATCTCATCTTGCGAGGATGCTGGGTTGTTGAAGTGGATGGGTTGTCGTTAAGCCCATTGGGCTTTCTGAATCGGCCATCTCTCTAGGCTGGGTCTGTGAACCGTTAACACATAAAGAAATTGTGCCCTCAACATGACGGGTGCGATCATACCAGTACTAATGCACCGGATCCCATCAGAACTCCGAAGTTAAGTGTGCTTGGGCGAGAGTAGTACTAGGATGGGTGACCCCCTAGGAAGTCCGCGTGTTGTACCCCCATTTTCAATTTTTTTTGCTCCGGTTAGGGTTGCCAAGATACTTTATCCACCAGATTTCTACTATCGAATCCCACGGCACCTTGGGCAAGACAACATTGCTTCACGTAGAGGCTGGGCCCGCAAACCGGGGGTGTAGGGCTTGTGACCAGGTCTCCGTCGCTCCGGTGCCCCTAACTTTTGATCTGTAACGAGTTGCGCGACGCACAGCAAACTGTTGGAAAGCTCTCTGAGAGCTCTAAAATGGGGGCAGGGACCCTGCTCACTGTTTCCTTTTTTGGAGCCCAAAATCGAACATTTTCATCAGTTTTGGGCCACTTTTCTAATTTAGCTCTATTTTTCCGTCCCGAATCGTACATCGTGAGCTGTCAAAAGGACAACTTCCCTACTCGCGGGACATTAGAGGGCCCTACAACGCATCAAAATCTCATCTTGCGAGGATGCTGGGTTGTTGAAGTGGATGGGTTGTCGTTAAGCCCATTGGGCTTTCTGAATCGGCCATCTCTCTAGGCTGGGTCTGTGAACCATTAACACATAAAGGAAATGTGCCCTCAACAGGATGGGTGCGATCATACCAGCACTAATACACCAGATCCCATCAGAACTCCGAAGTTAAGCGTGCTTGGGCGAGAGTAATAAAAGGATGCGTGGCCCCCTGGGAAGTACTCGTGTTGCACCCCCCTTTTCAATTTTTATTTCTCCGGTTAGGGTTACCAAGATACTTTATCCACCAAATTTCTATTATCGAATCCCACAGCACCTTGGGCAGGACAACTTCGCTTCACTTGGAGCTCGGGCCCGCAAACCGAGGGCGTAGGGCTTGTGACCAAGTCTCCGTCGCTTCGGTGCCCATAACTTTTGATTCGTAACGAGTTACGCGGCGCACAACATACTGTTGGAATGCACTCTGAGAGCTCTACGACGGGGCAGCTAGCTTGCTAGCATTGCCCTTTTTTGGAGCCGAAAATCGAACGTTTTCATAAGTTTCGGGCCACTCTTCTAATTTAACTCTATTTTTCATTCCGGATCGTACGTCGTGAGCTGTTAAAAGGACAGCAACCTTACTCGCGGGACATTAGAGGGCCCTACAACGCATCAAAATCGTATCTTGCGAGGATGCTGGGTTGTTGAAGCGGATGGGTTATCGTTAAGCCCATTGGGACTTCTGAATAGGCCATCTCTCTAGGCTGGGTCTGTGAACCATTAACACATAAAGGAATTGTGCCCTCAACATGATGGGCGCGATCATACCAGCACTAATACACTGGATCCCATAAGAACTCCGAAGTTAAGCTTGTTTGGGCGAGAGTAGTACTAGGATGGGTGACCCCCTGGGAAGTCCTCGTGTTGCACCCCCCTTTTCAATTTTTTTTGCACCAGTTAGGGTTGCCAAGATACTTTATCCACCCCATTTATATTATCGAATCCCACAGCAGCTTGGGCAAGACAAATTCACTTCACGTGGAGACTGGGCCCGCAAACCGGGGGTGTAGGACTTGTGACCAGGTCTCCGTCGCTTCGGTGCCCATAACTTTTGATCCGTATCGAGTTACGCGGCGCACAGCATACTATTGGAAGGCTCTCCGAGAGCTCTACGACGGGGGCAGCCAGCTTGCTCGCTGTGCCCTTTTTTGGAACCCAAAATCAAACGTTTCCATCAGTTTCGGGCCACTTTTCTATTGTAGCTCTATTTTTCCGTCCCGGATCGTACGTCGTGAGCTGTTAAAAGGACAACAACATTACTCGCGGGACATTAAAGGCCCCTACAACGCATCAAAATCTCATCCTGCGAGAATGCTAGGTTGTTGAAGCGGATGGGTTATCGTTAAGACCATTGGGACTTCTGAATGGGCCATCTCTCTAGGCTGGGTCTGTGAACCATTAACACATAAAGGAATTGTGCCCTCAACATGACGGGTGCGATCATACCAACACTAATACACCGGATCCCATCATAACTCCGAAGTTAAGCGTGCTTGGGCGAGAATAGTACAAGGATGTGTGACCCCCTGGGAAGTCCTCGTGTTGTACCCCCCTTTTCAATTTTTTTTCCTCCGGTTAGGGTTACCAAGATACTTTATCCACCACATTTCTATTATCGAATCCCACAGCACCTTGCGCAAGACAACTTCACTTCACGTGGAGGCCGGGCCCGCAAACCGAGGGCATTGGGCTTGTGACTAGGTCTCCGTCGCTCCGGTGCCCATAACTTTTGATTCGTAACGTGTTACGCGGCGCACAACATACTATTGGAAAGCTCTCCGAGAGCTCTATGACGGGGGCAGGCAGCTTGGTTGCAGTGCCCTTTTTTGGAGCCCAAAATCGGACGTTTTCATCAGTTTCGGGCCACTTTTCTGTTTTAGCTCTATTTTTCCTTCCCGGATCGTACGTCGTGAGCTGTTAAAAGGACAACAACCTTACTCGTGGGACATTAAAGGGACCTACAACGCATCAAAATCTCATCTTGCGAGAATGCTGGGTTGTTGAAGCGGATGGGTTGTCGTTAAGCCCATTGGGCCTTCTGAATGGGCCATCTCTCTAGGCTAGGTCTGTGAACCGTTAACACATAAAGGAATTATGCCCTCAACATGAAGGGTGCGATCATACCAGCACTAATGCACCGGATCCCATCAGAACTCCGTAGTTAAGCGTGGTTGGGCGAGAGTAGTACTAGGATGGGTTACCCCCTGGAAAGTCCTCGTGTTGCACCCCCTTTTCAATTTTTTTTGCTCCGGTTAGGGTTGCCAAGACACTTCAACCACCCCATTTCTATTATTGAATCCCAAGGCACCTTGGGTAAGACAACTTCGCTCCACGTTGAGGCTGGGCCCGTAAACCGGGGGCGTAGGGCTTGTGACCAGGTCTCCGTCGCTCCGCCGCCCATAACTTTTGATCCGTAACGAGTTACGCGGCGCACAACATACTGTTGGAAAGCACTCCGAGAGCTCTACGATGGGGGCAGCTAGCTTGCTCGCTTTGCCCATTTTTGGAGCCCAAAATCGAACATTTTCATGAGTTTCGGGCCACTATTCTAATTTAGCTCTATATTTCCATCTCGGATCGTACGTCGTGAGCTGTTAAAAGGACAACAACCTTACTCGTGGGACATAAAAGGGCCCTACAACGCATCAAAATCTTATCTTGCGAGAATGCTGGGTTGTTGAAGCGGATGGGTTGTCGTTAAGCCCATTGGGCCGTCTGAATGGGCCATCTCTCTATGCTGGGTCTGTGAACCGTTAACACATAAAGGAATTGTGCCCTCAACATAACAGGTGCGATCATACCAGCACTAATGCACTGGATCCCATCAGAACTCTGAAGTAAAGCGTGCTTGGGCGAGAGTAGTACTAGGATGGGTTACCCCTTGGGAAGTCCTCGTGTTGCACCCCCATTTTCAATTTTTTTTTGCTCCGGTTAGGGTTGCCAAGATACTTTATCCACCCGATTTCTATTATCGAATCCCAAGGCACCTTGGGCAAGACAACTTCGCTTCACATGGAGGCTGGGCCCGCAAACCGGGGGCGTAGGGCTTGTGACCAGGTCTCCATCGCTCCGGTGCCCATAACTTTTGATCCGTAACGAGTTACTCGGCGTACAACATACTGTTGGAAAGCTCTCCGAGAGCTCTACGATTGGGGCAGCCAGCTTGCTCGCTGTGTCCTTTTTTGGAGCCCAAAATCGAACGTTTTCATCAGTTTCGGGCGACTTTTCTCATTTAGCTCTATTTTTTCGTCCCGGATCGTACGTCATGAGATGTTAAAAGGACAACAACTTTACTGGCGGGACATTAAAGGGCCCTACAACGCATCAAAATCTCATCTTGCGAGGATGCTGTGTTGTTGAAGCTGATGGGTTGTCGTTAAGCCCATTGGGCCTTTTGAATGGGCCATCTCTATAGGCTGGGTCTGTGAACCATTATCACATAAAGGAATTGTGCCCTCAACATGACGGGTGCGATCATACCAGCACTAATGCACCGGATCCCATCAGAACTCCGAAGTTAAGCGTGCTTGGGCGAGAGTAGTACAATGATGCGTGACCCCCTGGGAAGTCCTCGTGTTGCACCCCCCTTTTCAATTTTTAATGCTCCGGTTAGGGTTACCAAGATACTTTATCCACCACATTTCTATTATCAAATCCCACAGCACCTTGGGTAGCACAACTTCGCTTCACTTGGAGGCCGAGCCCGCAAACCAATGGCGTAGGGATTTTAACCAGGTCTCTGTCGCTCCGGTGCCCATAACTTTTGATTCGTAATGAGTTACGTGGCGCACAACATACTGTTGGAATGCACTCCGAGAGCTCTACGATGGGGCAGCTAGCTTGCTAGCATTGCCCTTTTTTGGAGCCCAAAATCGAACATTTTCATAAGTTTCGGGCCACTCTTCTAATTTAACTCTATTTTTCCATTCCGGATCGTACGTCGTGAGCTGTTAAAAGGACAACAACCTTACTCGCGGGACATTAGAGGGACCTACAACGCATCAAAATCGTATCTTGCGAGGATGCTGTGTTGTTGAAGCGGATGGGTTCTCGTTAAGCCCATTGGGACTTCTGAATGGGCTATCTCTCTAGGCTGGGTCGGTGAACCATTAACACATAAAGGAATTCTGCCCTCAACATGATGGGTGCGATCATACCAGCACTAATACACCGGATCCCCTCAGAACTCCGAAGTTAAGCGTGCTTGGGCGAGAGTAGTACTAGGATGGGTGACCCCCTGGGAAGTCCTCGTGTTGCACCCCCCTTTTCAATTTTTTTTGCTCCGGTTAGGGTTGCCAAGATACTTTATCCACCCTATTTCTATTATCGAATCCCACGGCACCTTGGGCAAGACAACTTCGCTTCACGTGGTAGCTGGGCCCACAAACCAGGGGTGTAGGGCTTGTGACCAAGTCTCCGTCGCTTCGGTGCCCATAACTTTTGATCCGTAACGAGTTACGCGGCGCACAGCATACTATTGGAAAGCTCTCCGAGAGCTCTACGACGGGGGCAGCCAGCTTGCTCGCTGTGCCCTTTTTTGGAGCCCAAAATCGAACGTTTTCATCAGTTTCGGGCAACTTTTGAATTTTAGCTGTATTTTTCCGTCCCGGATCGTACGTCGTGAGCTGTTAAAAGGACAACAACCTTACACGCGGGACATTAAAGGGCCCTACAACGCATCGAAATCTCATCTTGCAAGAATGCTGGGTTGTTGAAGCGGATGGGTTGTCGTTAAGCCCATTGGGCCTTCTGAATAGGCCATCTCTCTAGGCTTGGTCTGTGAACCGTTAACACATAAAGGAATTGTTCCCACAACATGACCGGTTCGATGATACCAGCACTAATGCACCGGATCCCATCAGAACTCCGAAGTTAAGCGTGCTTGGGCCAAAGTAGTACTAGGATGGGTGACCCCTTGGGAAGTCCTCGTGTTGCACCCCCCATTTCAATTTTTTTTGCTCCGGTTAGGGTTGCCAAGATATATTATCCACCACATTTCTATTATCGAATCCCACAACACCTTGAGCAAGACAACTTCGCTTCACATTGAGCTCGGGCCCGCAAACCGAGGCCGTAGGGCTTGTGACCAAGTCTTCGTCGCTCCGGTGCCCATAACTTTCGATCCGGAACGAGTTACGCGGCGCACAGCATACTGTTGGAAAGATCTCCGAGAGCTCTACGACGGAGGCAGCAAGCTTGCTTGCTGTGCCCTTTTTTGGAACCCAAAATCGAACGTTATCATGAGTTTCGGGCCACTTTTCTAATTTAGCTCTATTTTTCCGTCCCGGATACTACGTCCTGAGCTGTTAAAAGGACAACAACCTTACTCGCGGGACATTAGAGGGCCCTACAACGCATCAAAATATCATCTTGCGAGGATGCTGGGTTGTTGAAGCGGATGGGTTGTCGTTAAGCCCATTGGGCTTTCTGAATGGGCCATCTCTCTAGGCTGGGTCTATGAACCATTAACACATAAAGGAATTGTGCCCTCAACATGACGGTTGAGATCATACCAGCACTAATGCACCGAATCCCATCAGAACTCCGAAGTTAAGCGTGCTTGGGCGAGAGTAGTACAAGGATGCGTGGCCCCCTGGGAAGTCCTCGTGTTGCACCCCCCTTTTCAATTTTTATTGCTCCGGTTAGGGTTACCAAGATACTTTATCCACCACATTTCAATTATCGAATCCCACAGCACCTTGGGTAGGACAACTTCGCTTCACTTTGAGGCCGGGCACGCAAACTGAGGGCGTAGGGCTTGTGACCAGGTCTCCGTCGCTCTGGTGCCCATAACTTTTGATTCGTAACGAGTTACGCGGCGCACAACATACTGTTGGAATGAATGCCGAGAGCTCTATGACGGGGCAGCTAGATTGCTAGCATTGCCCTTTTTTGGAGCCCAAAATCGAACGTTTCCATAAGTGTCAGGCCACTTTTCTAATTTAACTCTATTTTTACGTCCTGGATCGTACGTCGTGAGCTGTTAAAAGGACAACAACCTTACTCGCGGGACATTAGAGGGCCCTACAACGCATCATAATCTTATCTTGCGAGGATGCTGGGTTGTTGAAGCGGATGGGTTGTCGTTAAGCCCATTGGGCCTTCTGAATGGGCCATCTCTCTAGGCTGGGTCTGTGAACCATTAACACATAATGGAATTGTGCCCTCAACATGACAGGTGCGATCATACCAGCACTAATACACCGGATCCCATCAGAACTCCGAAGTTAAGCGTGCTTGGGCGAGAGTAGTAATAGGATGGGTGACCCCCTGGAAGTCCTCGTGTTGCACCCCCCTTTTCAATTTTTTTTGGTCCAGTTAGGGTTACCAAGATACTTTATCCACCACATTTCTATTATCGAATCCCACAGCACCTTGGGCAAGACAACTTCGATTCACGTGGAGGCCGGGCCCGCAAACCGAGGGCGTAGGGCTAGTGACCATGTCTCCGTCGCTCCGGTGCCCATAACTTTTGATTCGTAACGTGTTACACAGCGCACAACATACTGTTGGAAAGCTCTCCTAGAGCTCTTCGATGGGGCAGCTAGCTTGCTCGCTTTGCCCTTTTTTGGAGCCCAATATCGGACGTTTTCATCAGTTTCGGGCCATTTTTCTAATTTAGCTCTAGTTTTCCATCCCGGATCGTACGTCGTGAACTGTTCAAAGGACAACCACCCAACTGGCGGGACATTAGAGGGCCCTACAACGCATCAAAATCTCAACTTGCGAGGATGATAGGTTGTTGAAGCGATGGGTTGTCGTTAAGCCCATTGGGCTTTCTGAATGGGCCATCTTTCTAGGTTGGGTCTGTGAACCGTTAACACATAAAGGAATTGTGCCCTCAACATGATGGGTGCTATTATACCAGCACTAATGCATCGGATCCCATCAGAACTCTAAAGTTAAGTGTGCTTGGGCGAGAGTAGTACTAGGATGGGTGACCCATGGGAAGTCCTCGTGTTGTACCCCCCTTTTCAATTTTTTTGCTCCGGTTAGGGTTGCCAAGATACTTTATCCACCACATTTCTACTATCGAATCCCACGGCACCTTGGGTAAGACAACTTCGCTTCACGTAGAGGCTGGGTCCGCAAACCGGGGGTGTAGGGCTTGTGACCAGGTCTCCGTCGCTCCGGTGCCCCTAACTTTTGATCCGTAACGAGTTACGCGGCACACAACATACTGTTGGAAAGCTCTCCGAGAGCTCTACAATAGGGGCAGGGATCCTGCTCGCTGTGCCCTTTTTTGGAGCCCAAAATCGATCATTTTCATAAGTTTTGGGCCACTTTTCTAATTTAGCTCTATTTTTCCGTCCCGAATCGTACGTCGTTAGCTGTTAAAAGGACAACAACTTTACTCGCCGGACATTAGAGGGCCCTACAATGCATCAAAATCTCATCTTGCGAGGATGCTGGGTTGTTGAAGCGGATGGGTTGTCGTTAAGCCCATTGGGCCTTCTGAATGGGCCATCTCTCTAGGCTGGGTCTGTGAACCGTTAACACATAAAGGAATTGTAACCTCAACATGACGGGTGCGATCATACCAGCACTAATGCACAGGATCCCATCAGAACTACGAAGTTAAGCGTGCTTGGGTGAGAGTAGTACTAGGATGGATGACCCCCAGGGAAGTCCTCGTGTTGCCCCCCCCTTTTCAATTTTTTATGCTCCGGTAGTGTTGCCAAGATACTTTATCCACCCCATTTCTATTATCGAATCCCACGGCACCTTGGGCAAGACAACTTCGCTTCACGTGGAGGCTGGGCCCGCAAACCGGGGGTGTAGGGCTTGTGACCAGGTCTCCGCCGCTCCGGTGCCCATAACTTTTGATCCGTAACGAGTTACGCGGCGCAAAGCATACTGTTGGAAAGCTCTCCGAGAGCTCTACGACGGGGGCAGCCAGCTTGCTCGCTGTGCCCTTTGTTTGAGCCCAAAATCGAATGTTTTCATCAGTTCCGGGCTACTTTTCTAATTTAGCTCTATTTTTTCGTCCCGGATCATACGTCGTGAGCTGTTAAAAGGACAACAACCTTTCTCGCGGGACATTAGAGGGCCCTACAACGCATCAAAATCTCATCTTGCGAGGATGCTGGGTTGTTGAAGTGGATGGGTTATCGTTAAGCACATTGGGCCTTCTGGGTGGGCCATCTCTCTAGGCTGGGTCTGTGAACCGTTAACACATATAGGAATTGTGCCCTCAACATGACGGGTGCTATCATACCAGCATTAATGCACCGGATACCATCAGAACTCCGAAGTTAAGCGTGCTTGGGCGAGAGTAGTACTAGGATCGGTGACCCCCTGGGAACTCCTCGTGTTGTACCCCCCTTTTCAATTTTTTTTTCTCCGGTTAGGGTTGCCAAGATACTTTATCCTTCCCATTTCTATTATCGAATCCCACAGGACCATGGGCAAGACAACTTTGCTTCACGTGGAGGCTGGGCCCGCAAACCGGGGGCGTAGGGCTTGTGACCAGGTCTCCGTCTCTCCGGTGCCCATAACATTTGATCCGTAACGAGTAACGCGGCGCACATAATATTGTTGGAAAGCTCTCCGAGAGCTCTACGATGGGGGTAGCGAGCTTGCTCAATTTGCCCTATTTTGGAGCCCAAAATCGAACGTTGTCATCAATTTCGGGCCACTTTTCTTATTTAGCTCTATTTTTCCGTCCCGGATCATACGTCGTGAGTTGTTAAAAGGACAACAACCTTACTCGCGGGACATTAAAGGGCCCTACAACGCATCAAAATCTCATCTTGCGAGAATGCTGGGTTGTTGAAGCGGATGTGTTGTCGGTAAGCCCATTGGGCCTTCTGAATGGTCCATCTCTCTAGGCTGGGTCTGTGAACCGTTAACACATAAAGGAATTGTGCCCTCAACATGACGGGTGCGATCATACCAGCACTAATACACCGGATCCCATTAGAACTCCGAAGTTAAGCGTGCTTGGTCGAGAGTAGTACTAGGATGGGTGACCCCCTTGGAGGTCCTCGTGTTGCACCCCCCTTTTCCACTTTTTTTACTCCGGTTAGGGTTGCCAAGATACTTTATCCACCCCATTTCTATTATCGAATCCCACGGCACCTTGGGCAAGACAACTTCGTTTCACGTGGAGGCTGGGCCCGCAAACCGGGGGTGTAGGGCTTGTGACCAGGTCTCCGTCGCTTCGGTGCCCATAACTTTTGATCCGTAACAAGTTACGCGACGCACAGCATACTATTGGAAAGTTCTCCGAGAGCTCTACGACGGGGGCAGCCAGCTATCTCGCTGTGCCCTTTTTTGGATCCCAAAATCAAACGTTTTCATCAGTTTCGGGCCACTTTTCTATTTTAGCTCTATTTTTCCGTCCCGGATCGTACGTTGTTAGCAGTTAAAAGGACAACAACCTTACTTGTGGGACATTAAAGGGCCCTACAACGCATCAAAATCTCATCTTCCGAGAATGCTGGGTTGTTGAAGCGGATGGGTTGTCGTTAAGCCCATTGGGCCTTCTGAATGGGCCATCTCTCTAGGCTGGGTCTGTGAACCGTTAATACATAAAGGAATTGTGCCCACAACATGACGGGTACGATGATACCAGCACTAATGCACCGGATCCCATCAGAACTCCGAAGTTAAGCGTGTTTGGGCCAAAGTAGTACTAGGATGGGTGACCCCCTGGGAAGTCCTCGTGTTGCAGCCCCCTTTTCAATTTTTTTTGCTCCGGTTAGGGTTGCCAAGATACTTTATCCACCCCATTTCTATTATTGAATCCCACGGCACCTTGGGCAAGGCAACTTCGCTTCACGTGGAGGCTGGGCCCACAAACCGGGGGTGTTGGGCTTGTGACTAGGTCTCCTTCGCTTCGGTGCCCATAACTTTTGATCCGTAACGAGTTACGTGGCGCACAACATAGTCTTGGAAAGCTCTCCGAGAGCTCTACGACGGGGGCAGCATGCTTCCTCGCTGTGCCCTTTTTTGGAACCCAAAATACAAAGTTTTCATCAGTTTCGGGCCACTTTTCTAATTTAGCTCTATTTTTCCATCCCGGATACTACGTCGTGAGCTGTTAAAAGGACAACAACCTTACTCGCGGGACATTAGAGGGCCCTACAACGCATCAAAATCTCATATTGGGAGGATGCTGGGTTGTTGAAGCGGATGGGTTGTCATTAAGCCCATTGGGCCTTCTGAATGGGCCATCTCTCTAGGTAGGGTCTGTGAACCTTTAACACATAAAGGAATTGTGCCCACAACATGACAGGTGTGATCATTCCAGCACTAATGCACCGGATCCCATCAGAACTCCGAAGTTAAGAGTGATTGGGCGAGAGTAGTACAAGGATGGGTGACCCCTTGGGAAGTCCTCGTGTTGCACCCCCCATTTCAATTTTTTTTGCTCCGGTTAGGGTTGCCAAGATACTTTATCCACCCCATTTCTATTATCGAATCCCACGGCACCTTGGGCAAGACAACTTCGCTTCACGTGGAGGCTGGGCCCACAAACCGGGGTCGTAGGCTTGTGACTGTGTCTCCGTCGCTCCGGTGCCCATAACTTTTAATCTGTAACGAGTTACGCGGTGCACAGCATACTGTTGGAAAGCTCTCCGAGAGCTCTATGATGGGGGCAGCTTGCTGGCTCGCTTTGCCTTTTTTTGGAGCCCAAAATTGAACGTTTTCATTTGTTTCGGGCCACTTTTCTTATTTAGCTGTATTTTTTCATCCCGGATCGTACGTCGTGAGCTGTTAAAAGGACAACTACCTTACTCGCGGGACATTAGAGGGCCCAACAACGCATCAAAATCTCATCTTGCGAGGATGCTGGATTGTTGAAGCGGATGGGTTGTCGTTAAGCCCATTGGGCCTTCTGAATGGGCCATCTCTCTAGGCTGCGTCTGTGAACCGTTAACACATAAAGGAACTGTGCCCACAACATGACGGGTGAGATCATACCAGCACTAATCCACCGGATCCCATTAGAACTCCGAAGATAAGAGTGATTGGGCGAGAGTAGTACTAGGATGGGTGACCCCCTGGGAAGTCCTCGTGTTGCACCCCCCATTTCAATTTTTTTTGCTCCGGTTAGGGTTGCCAAGATACTTTATCCACCCCATTTCTATTATCGAATGCGACGGCACCTTGGGCAAGACAACTTCGCTTCACGTGGAGGCTGGGCCTGCAAACCGGGGTTGTAGGGCTTGTGACCAGGTCTCCGTCGCTCCGGTGCACATAACTTTTGATCCGTAACGAGTTACGCAGCGCACAACATACTGTTAGAAAGCTCTCCGAGAGCTCTACGACAGGGGCAGCGAGCTTGCTTGCTATGCCCTTTTTTGGAGCCCAAAATCGAAAGTTTTCATCAGTTTCGTGCCACTTTTCTAATTAGCTCTATTTTTCCGTCCCGGATCGTACGTCGTGAGCGGTTAAAAGGACAACAACCTTACTCGCGGGACATTAAAGGACCCTACAATGCATCAAAATCTTATATTGCGAGGATGCTGGGTTGTTGAAGTGGATGGGTTGTCGTTAAGCCCATTGGGCCTTCTGAATGGGCAATCTTTCTAGGCTAGGTCTGTGAACCTTTAACACATAAAGGAATTGAGCCGTCAACATGATGGGTGCGATCATACCAGCACTAATGCACCGGATCCCATCAGAACTCCGAAGTTAAGTATGCTTGGGCGAGAGAAGTACTAGGATGGGTGACCCCCTGGGAAGTCCTCGTGTTGCACCCCCCTTTCCAATTATTTTTGCTCCGGTTGTGGTTGCCAAGATACTTTATCCACCCCATTTCTATTATCGAATCCCACGGCACCTTGAGCAAGACAACTTCGCTTCACGTGGAGGCTGGGCCCGCAAACCGGGGGCGTAGGGCTTCTGACCAGGTCTCCGTCGCTCCGGTAACCATAACTTTTGAACCGTAACGAGTTACGCAGCGCACAGTATACTGTTGGAAAGCTCTCCGAGAGCTCTACGACAAGGGCAGCGAGCTTGCTTGCTGTGCCCTTTTTTGGAGCCCAAAATCGAAAATTTTCATCAGTTTCGTGCCACTTTTCTAATTTAGCTCTATTTTTCCGTACCGGATCGTACGTCGTGAGCTGTTAAAAGGACAACAACCGTACTCGTGGGACATTAGAGGGCCATACAACGCATCAAAATCTCATCATGCGAGGATGCTGGGTTGTTGAAGCGGATGGGTTGTCGTTAAGCCCATTGGGCCTTCTGAATGGGCTATCTCTCTAGGCTGGGTCTGTGAACCGTTAACACATAAAGGAATTGTGCCTTCAACATGACGGGTGCGATTATACCAGCACTAATGCACCGGATCCCATCAGAACTCCAAAGTTAAGCATGCTTGGGCAAGAGTAGTACTAGGATGGGTGACCCCCTGGGAAGTCCTCGTGTTGCACAACACATTTCAATTTTTTTTGCTCCGGTTAGGGTTGCCAAGATACTTTATCCACCCCATTTCTATTATCGAATCCCACGGCACCTTGGGCAAGACAACTTCGCTTCACGTGGAGGCTGGGCCCGCAAACCGGGGGCGTAGGGCTTGTGACCAGGTCTCCGTCGCTCCGGTGCCCATAACTTTTGATCCGTAACGAGTTACGCGGCGCACAGCATACTGTTGGGAAGCACTCCGAGAGCTTTGCGACGGGGGCAGCTAGCCTCCTTGCTGTGTCCTTTTTTGGAGCCCAAAATCGAACGTTTTCATCAATTTCAGGCTACTTTTCTAATTTAGCTCTATTTTTCCGTACCGGATCGTACGTCGTGAGCTGGTAAAAGGACAACAACCTTACTCGCAGGACATTAGAGGGCCCTACAACGCATCAAAATCTCATCTTGCGAGGATGTTGGGTTGTTGAAGCGGATGGGTTGTCATTAAGCCTTTTGGGCCTTCTGAATGCGCCATCTCTCTAGGCTGGGTCTGTGAACCGTTAACACATAAATGAATTGAGCCGCCAACATGACGGGTGCGGTCATACCAGCACTAATGCACCGGATCCCATCAGAACTCCGAAGTTAAGTGTGCTTGGGCGAGAGAAGTACTAGGATGGGTTACCCCCTTGGAAAGTCCTCGTGTTGCACCCCCCTTTTCAATTTTTTTTGCTCCGGTTTGGGTTGCCAAGATACTTTATCCACCCCATTTCTATTATCGAATCCCACGGCACCTTGGGCGAAACAACTTCGCTTCACGTGGAGGCTGGGCCCACAAACCGGGGGCGTAGGGCTTGTGACCAGGTCTCCGTCGCTCCGGTGCCCATAACTTTTGATCCGTAACGAGTTACGCGGCGTACAGCATACTGTTGGGAAGCACTCCGAGAGCTTTGCGACGGGGGCAGCTAGCTTCCTTGCTGTGTCCTTTTTTGGTGCCCAAAATCGAACGTTTTCATCAATTTCAGGCTACTTTTCTAATTTAGCTCTATTTTTTCATACCGGATCGTACGTCGTGAGCTGGTAAAAGGACAACAACCTTACTCGCAGGACATTAGAGGGCCCTACAACGCATCAAAATCTCATCTTGCGAGGATGCTGGGTTGTTGAAGGGGATGGGTTGTCATTAAGCCCATTGGGCCTTCTGAATGCGCCATCTCTCTAGGCTGGGTCTGTGAACCGTTAACACATAAAGGAATTGAGCCCTCAATATGACGGGTGCAATCATACCAACACTAATGCACCTAAACCCATCAGAACACCGAAGTTAAGCGTTCTTGGGTGAGAGTAGTACTAGGATGGGTGACCCCCTGGGAAGCCCTCGTGTTGCACCCCCATTTTCTATTTTTTTTGCTCCGGTTAGGGTTGCCAAGATACTTTATCCACCCCATTTCTGTTATCGAATCCCACGGCACCTTGGGCAAGACAACTTCGCTTCACGTGGAGGCTGGGCCAGCAAACCGTGGTCGTAAGGCTTGTGACCAGGTCACCGTCGCTCCGGTACCTATAACTTTTGATTCGTAACGAGCTACGCGGCGCACAGCATATTGATGAAAAGCTCTCCGAGAGCTCTATGACAGGGGTAGCATGCTGGCTCGCTATGCCCTTTTTTGGAGCCCAAAATTGAATGTTTTCATCAGTTTCGGGCCACTTTTCTATTTTAGCTCTATTTTTTTGTCCCGGATCGTACGTCTTGAGTTGTTAAAAGGACAACAGCCTTACTCGTGGGACATTAGAGGGCCCTACAATGCATCAAAATCTCATCTTGCGAGGATGCTGGGTTGTTGAAGCGGATGGGTTGTCGTTAAGCCCATTAGACCTTCTGAATGGGCCATCTCTCTAGGCTGGGTCTGTGAACCATTAACACATAAAGGAATTGTGCCCTCAACATGACGGGTGCGATCATACCAGCACTAATGCACCGGATCCCATCAGAACTCCGAAGTTAAGCGTGCTTGGGCGAGAGTAGTGCTAGGATGGGTGACCCCTTGGGAAGTACTCGTGTTCCACCCCCCTTTTCAATTTTTTTTGCTCCGGTTAGGGTTGCCAAGATACTTTATCTACCCCATTTCTATTATCGAATCCCACGGCAACTTGGGCAAGACAACTTCGCTTCACGTGGAGATTGGGCCCGCAAACCGGGGGCGTAGGGATTGTCACCAGGTCTCCGTCGCTCCGGTGCCCATAACTTTTGATCCGTAACGAGTTGCGCGGTGCACAACATACTGTAGGAAAGCTCTCCGAGAGCTCTACGAAGGGGGTAGTGAGCTTGCTCGCTGTGCCCTTTTTTGGAGCCCAAAATAGAACGTTTTCATCAGTTTCAGGACACTTTTCTATTTTAGCTCTATTTTTATGTGCCGGATCGTACGTCGTGTGCTGTTAAAAGGACAACAACCTTACTCGCGGGACATTAGAGGGCCCTACAATGCATCAAAATCTCATCTTGCGAGGATGCTGGGTTGTTGTAGTGGATGGGTTGTCGTTAAGCCCATTGGGCCTTCTAAATGGGCCATCTCTCTAGGCTGGGTCTGTGAACCGTTAACACATAAAGGAATTGAGCCCTCAACATGACAGGTGCAATCATACCAACACTAATGCACCTGATCCCATCTGAACACCGAAGTTAAGCGTTCTTGGGTGAGAGTAGTACTAGGATGGGTAACCCCCTGGGAAGCCCTCGTGTTGCACCCCAATTTTCTATTTTTTTTGCTCTGGTTAGGGTTGCCAAGATACTTTATCCACCCCATTTCTGTTATCGAATACCACGACACCTTGGGCAAGACAACTTCGCTTCACGTGGAGGCTGGGCCAGCAAACCGTGGTCGTAAGGCTTGTGACCAGGTCACCGTCGCTCCGGTACCTATAACTTTTGATTCGTAACGAGTTACGTGGCGCACAGCATACTGATGAAAAGTTCTCCGAGAGCTCTATGACAGGGGTAGCATGCTGGCTCGCTATGCCCTTTTTTGGAGCCCAAAATTGAATGTTTTCATCAGTTTCGGGCCACTTTTCTATTTTAGCTCTATTTTTCTGTCCCGGATCGTACGTCTTGAGCTGTTAAAAGGACAACAACCCTACTCGTGGGACATTAGAGGGCCCTACAATGCATCAAAATCTCATCTTGCGAGGATGCTGGGTTGTTGAAGCGGATGGGTTGTCGTTAAGCCCATTGGACCTTCTGAATGGGCCATCTCTCTAGGCTGGGTCTGTGAACCATTAACACATAAAGGAATTGTGCCCTCAACATGATGGGTGCGATCATACCAGCACTAATGCACCGGATCCCATCAGAACTCCGAAGTTAAGCGTGCTTGGGCGAGAGTAGTACTAGGATGGGTGACCCCTTGGGAAGTACTCGTGTTGCACCCCCCTTTTCAATTTTTTTTGCTCCGGTTAGGGTTGCCAGGATACTTTATCTACCCCATTTCTATTATCGAATCCCACGGCAACTTGGGCAAGACAACTTCGCTTCACGTGGAGATTGGGCCCGCAAACCGGGGGCGTAGGGATTGTCACCAGCTCTCCGTCGCTCCGGTGCCTATAACTTTTGATCCGTAACGACTTGCGCGGCGCACAGCATACTGTAGGAAAGCTCTCCGAGAGCTCTACGAAGGGGGTAGTGAGCTTGCTCGCTGTGCCCTTTTTTGGAGCCCAAAATAGAACGTTTTCATCAGTTTCGGGCCACTTTTCTATTTTAGCTCTATTTTTATGTCCCGGATTGTACGTCGTGTGCTGTTAAAAGGACAACAACCTTACTCGCGGGACATTAGAGGGCCCTACAACGCATCAAGATCTCATCTTGCGAGGATGCTGGGTTGTTGAAGCAGATGGGTCGTCGTTAAGCCCATTGGGCCTTCTGAATGGGCCATCTCTCTAGGCTGGGTCTGTGAACCGTTAACACATAAAGGAATTGTGCCCTCAACATGACGGGTGCGATCATACCAGCACTAATGCACCGGATCCCATCAGAACTCCGAAGTTAAGCGTGCTTGGGCAAGTGTAGTACTAGGATGGGTGACCCCCTGGGAAGTCCTCGTGTTGCACCCCCCTTTTCAATTTTTTTTGCTCCGGTTTGGGTTGCCAAGATACTTTATCCACCCCATTTCTATTATCGAATCCCACGGCACCTTGGGTAAAACAACTTCGCTTCACGTGGAGGCTGGGCCCACAAACCGGGGGCGTAGGGCTTGTGACCAGGTCTCCGTCGCTCTGGTGCCCATAACTTTTGATCCGTAACGAGTTACGCGGCGCACAGCTTACTGTTGGGAAGCACTCCGAGAGCTTTGCGACGGGGGCAGCTAGCTTCCTTGCTGTGTCCTTTTTTGGAGCCCAAAATCGAACGATTTCATCAATTTCAGGCTACTTTTCTGATTTAGCTCTATTTTTCCGTACCGGATCGTACGTCGTGAGCTGGTAAAAGGACAACAACCTTACTCGCAGGACATTAGAGGGCCCTACAACGCATCAAAATCTCATCCTGCGAGGATGCTGGGTTGTTGAAGTGGATGGGTTGTCATTAAACCCATTGGGCCTTCTGAATGGGCCATCTCTCTAGGCTGGGTCTGTGAACCGTTAACACATAAAGGAATTGAGCCGCCAACATGACGGGTGCGGTCATACCAGCACTAATGCACCGGATCCCATCAGAACTCCGAAGTTAAGTGTGCTTGGGCAAGAGAAGTACTAGGATGGGTTACCCCCTGGGAAAGTCCTCGTGTTGCACCCCCCTTTTCAATTTTTTTGCTCCAGTTAGGGTTGCCAAGATACTTTATCCACCCCATTTCTATTATCGAATCCCACGGCACCTTGGGCAAGACAACTTCGCTTCACGTGGAGGCTGGGCCCGCAAACCGGGGGCGTAGGGCTTGTGACCAGGTCTCCCTCGCTCCGGTACCCATAACTTTTGATCTGTAACGAGTTACGCGGCGCACATCATACTGTTGGAAAGCTCTCCGAGAGCTCTACGACGGGGGTAGCGAGCTGGCTCGCTTTGCCCTTTTTTGGAGCCCAAAATCGAACGTTTTCATCAGTTTGGGCTACTTTTCTAGCTTAGCCCTATTTTTCCGTACCGGATCGTACGTCGTGAGCTGTTAAAAGGACAACAACCTTACTAGTAGGACATTAGAGGGCCATACAACGCATCAAAATCTCATCTTCCGAGGATGCTGGGTTGTTGAAGTAGATTGGTTATCGTTAAGCCCATTGGGCCTTCTAAATGGGCCATCTCTGTAGGCTGGGTTTGTGAACCGTTAACACATAACGGAATTGAACCCTCAACATGACGGGTGCGATCATACCAGCACTAATGCACCGGATCCCATCAGAACTCTGAAGTTAGGCGTGCTTGGGCAAGAGTAGTACTAGGATGGGTGACCCCCTGGGAAGTCCTCGTGTTGCACCCCTCTTTTCAATTTTTTTTGCTCCGGTTAGGGTTGCCAAGATACTTTATCCACCCCATTTCTATTATCGAATTCCACTGCACCTTGGGCAAAACAACTTCGCTTCACGTGGAGGCTGGGCCCGCAAACCGGGGGCGTAGGGCTTATGACCAGGTCTCCGTCGCTCCGATGCCCATAACTTTTGAACCGTAACGAGTTACGCGGCGCACAGCATACTGTTGGAAAGTACTACGAGAGCTCTACGACGGGGGCAGCAGGCTTGCTCACTGTGCCCTTTTTTGAAGCCCAGAATCGAACGTTTTCATCAGTTTGGTCTACTTTTCTAGTTTAGCCCTATTTTTCCGTACCGGATCGTAAGTCGTGAGCTGTTAAAAGGACAACAACCTTACTCGTGGGGCATTAGAGGGCCATACAACGCATCAAAATCTCATCTTTCGAGGATGCTGGGTTGTTGAAGCGAATGGGTTATCGTTAAGCCCATTGGGCCTTCTGAATGGGCCATCTCTCTAGGCTGGGTCTGTGAACTGTTAACACACAAAGGAATTGTGCCCTCAACATGACGGGTGCGATCATACCAGCACTAATGCCCCGGATCCCATCAAAACTCCGAAGTTAAGCGTGCTTGGGCGAGAGTAGTACTAGGATGGGTGACCCCCCTGGGAAGTCCTCGTGTTGCACCCCCCTTTTCAATTTTTTTTGCTCCGGTTAGGGTTGCCAAGATACTTTATCCACCCCATTTCTATTATCGAATCCCACGGCACCTTGGGCAAGACAACTTCGCTTCACGTGGAGGCTGGGCCCGCAAACCGGGGGCGTAGGGCTTGTGACCAGGTCTCCGTCGCTCCGGTACCCATAACTTTTGATCTGTAACGAGTTACGTGGAGCACAGCATACTGTTGGAAAGCTCTCCGAGTGCTCTACGACAGGGGTAGCGAGCTTGCTTGCTTTGCCCTTTTTTGGAGCCCAGAATCGAACGTTTTCATCAGTTTTGGGCCACTTTTCCAATTTAGCTCTATTTTTCTGTCCCGGATCGTACGTCGTGATCTGTTAAAAGGACAACAACCTTACTCGCGGGACATTAGAGGGCCCTACAACCCATCAATATCTCATCTGGCGAGGATACTGGGTTGTTGAAGTAGATTGGTTGTCGTTAAGCCCATTGGGCCTTCTGAATGGGCCATCTCTGTAGGCTGGGTCTGTGAACTGTTAACACATAAAGGAATTGAGCCCTCAACATGACGGGTGCGATCATACCAGCACTAATACACCGGATCCAATCAGAACTCCGAAGTTAAGCATTCTTGGGCGAGAGTAGTACTTGGATGGGTGACCCCCTGGGAAGTCCTCGTGTTGCACCCCCCTTTTCAATTTTTTTTACTCTGGTTAGGGTTGCCAAGATACTTTATCCACCCCATTTCTGTTATCGAATTCCACTGCACCTTGGGCAAAACAACTTCGCTTCACGTGGAGGCTGGGCCCGCAAACCGGGGGCGTAGGGCTTGTGACCAGGTCTCCGTCGCTCCGGTGCCCATAAATTTTGAACCGTAAAGAGTTACGCGGCGCACAGCATACTGTTGGAAAACACTCTGAGAGCTCTGCGACAGGGGCAGCCAGCTTGCTCACTGTGCCCTTTTTTGGAGCCCAAAATCGAACATTTTCATTAGTTTGGGCTACTTTTCTAGTTTAGCCCTATTTTTCCGTACCAGATCGTACGTCGTGAGCTGTTAAGAGGACAACAACCTTACTCGCAGGACATTAGAGGGCCCTACAATGCATCAAAATCTCATCTTTCGAGGATGCTGGGTTGTTGAAGCAAATGGGTTGTCGTTAAGCCCATTGGGCCTTCTGAATGGGCCATCTCTCTAGGCTGGGTCTGTGAACCGTTAACACATAAAGCAATTGTGCCCTCAACATGACGGCTGCGATCATACTAGCACTAATGCACCGGATCCCATCAGAACTCCGAAGTTAAGCGTGCTTGGGCGAGAGTTGTACTAGGATGGGTGACCCCTTGGAAAGTACTCGTGTTGCACCCCCCTTTTCAATTTTGTTTGCTCCGGTTAGGGTTGCCAAGATACTTTATCCACCCCATTTCTATTATCGAATGCCAGAGCACCTTGGGCAAAACAACTTCGCTTCACGTGGAGGCTGGGCCACCAAACCTGGGGCGAAGGGCTTGTGACCAGGTCTCAATCGCTTCGGTGCCCATATCTTTTGATCCGTAACGAGTTACGCGGCGCACAGCATACTGTTGCAAAGCACTCCGAGAGCTCTACGACGGGGGCAGCCAGCTTGCTCGCTCTGCCCTTTTTTGGAGCCCAAAATCGAACGTTTTCATCAGTTTTGGGCTACTTTTCTAATTTAGCTCTATTTTTCTGTACCAGATCGTACGTCGTGAGCTGTTAAGAGGACAACAACCTTACTCGCAGGACATTAGAGGGCCCTACAATGCATCAAAATCTCATCTTTCGAGGATGCTGGGTTGTTGAAGCGGATAGGTTGTCGTTAAGCCCATTGGGCCTTCTGAATGGGCCATCTCTCTAGGCTGGGTCTGTTAACCGTTAACACATAACGGAATTGAGCCCTCAACATGACGGGTGCGATCATACCAGCACTAATGCACCGGATCCAATCAGAACTCCGAAGTTAAGCATTCTTGGGCGAGAGTAGTACTTGGATGGGTGACCCCCTTGGAAGTCCTCGTGTTGCACCGCACTTTTCAATTTTTTTTGCTCCGGTTAGGGTTGCCAAGATACTTTATCCACCCCATTTCTATTATCGAATCCCACGGCACCCTGGGCAAGACAACTTCGCTTCACATGGAGGCTGGGCCCGCAAACCGGGTGCGTAGGGCTTGTGACCAGGTCTCCGTCGCTCCGGTACCCATAACTTTTGATCCGTAACGAGTTACTCGGTGCACACCATACTGATGGAAAGCTCTCCTAGAGCTCTACGACAGGGGCAGCGAGCTTGCTCGCTATGCCCTTTTTTGGAGCTAAAAATCGAAGTTTTCATCAGTTTCGGGCCACTTTTCTAATTTAGCTCTATTTTTCTGTGCCGGATCGTACGTCGTGAGCTGCTAAAAGGACAACAACCTTACTCGTGGGACATTAGAGGGCCCTACACTGCATCAAAATCTCATCTTGCAAGGATGCTGGGTTGTTGAAGCGGATGGGTTGTCGTTAAGCCCATTGGACCTTCTGAATGGGCCATCTCTTTAGGCTGGGTCTGTGAACCATTAACACATAAAGGAATTGTGCCCTCAACATGACGGGTGCGATCATACCAGCTCTAATGCACCGGATCCCATCAGAACTCCGAAGTTAAGCGTGCTTGGGCGAGAGTAGTACTAGGATGGGTGACCCCTTGGGAAGTACTCGTGTTGCACCCCCCTTTTCAATTTTTTTTGCTCCGGTTAGGGTTGCCAAGAAACTTTATCCACCCCATTTCTATTATCGAATCCAACGGCATCTTGGGCAAAACAACTTCGCTTCACGTGGAGGCTGGGCCCGCAAACCGGGGGCGTAGGGCTTGTGACTAGGTCTCCGTCGCTCCGGTGCCCATAACTTTTGATCCGTAACGAGTTACGCGGCGCACAGCATACTGTTGGAAAGCACTCCGAGAGCTCTGCGACGGGGGCAGCCAGCTTGCTTGCTGTGTCCTTTTTTGGAGCCCAAAATTGAACGTTTTCATCAGTTTTGGGCTACTTTTCTAGTTTAGCTCTATTTTTCCGTATCGCATCGAACGTCGTGAGTTGTTAAAAGAAAAACAACCTAACTCGCGGGACATTAGAGGGCCCTACAATGCATCAAAATCTCATCTTTCGAGGATGCTGGGTTGTTGAAGCGGATGGGTTGTCGTTAAGCCCATTGGGCCTTCTGAATGGGCCATCTCTCTAGGCTGGGTCTGTGAACCGTTAACACATAACGGAATTGAGCCCTCAACATGACGGGTGCGATCATACCAGCACTAATGCACCGGATCCAATCAGAACTCCGAAGTTAAGCATTCTTGGGCGAGAGTAGTACTAGGATGGGTGACCCCTTTGGAAGTCCTTGTGTTGCACCGCACTTTTCAATTTGTTTTGCTCCGGTTATGGTTGCCATGATACTTTATCCACCCCAATTCTATTATCGAATCCCACGGCACCCTGGGCAAGACAACTTCGCTTCACATGGAGGCTGGGCCCGCAAACCGGGTGCGTAAGGCTTGTGACCAGGTCTCCGTCGCTCCGGTACCCATAACTTTTGATCCGTAACGAGTTACGCGGTGCACAGCATACTGATGGAAAGCTCTCCGAGAGCTCTACGACAGGGGCAGCGAGCTTGCTCGCTATGCCCTTTTTTGGAGCCAAAAATCGAACGTTTTCATCAGTTTCGGGCCACTATTCTAATTTAGGTCTATTTTTTTGTCCCGGATCATACGTCCTGAGCTATTAAAAGGACAACAACCTTACTCGCGGGACATTAGAGGGCCCTACAATGCATCAAAATCTCATCTTGCAAGGATGCTGGGTTGTTGAAGCGGATGGGTTGTCGTTAAGCCCATTGGCCCTTCTGAATGGGCCATCTCTCTAGGCTGGGTCTGTGAACCGTTAACAGATAAAGGAATTGAGCCGTCATCATGACGGGTGCGATCATACCAGCACTAATGCACCGGATCCCATCAGAACTCCGAAGTTAAGCGTGCTTGGGCGAGAGTAGTACTAGGATGGGTGACCCCTTGGGAAGTCCTCGTGTTGCACCCCCCTTTTCAATTTTTTTTGCTCCGATTAGGGTTGCCAAGATACTTTATCTACCCCATTTCTATTATCAAATCCCACGGCACCTTGGGCAAGACAACTTCGCATCACGTGGAGGCTGGGCCAGCAAACCGGGGGTGTAGGGCTTGTGACCAGGTCTCCATCGCTCCGGTGCCCATAACTTTTGATCCGTAAAGAGTTACGCCGTGCACAGCATATTGTTGGAAAGCTCTCTGAGAGCTCTACGGCAGGGGCAGTGAGCCTGCTCTCTGTGCCCTCAACATGACGGGTGCGATCATACCAGCACTAATGCACCGGATCCCATCGGAACTCCGAAGTTAAGTGTGCTTGGGCGATTGTAGTACTAGGATGGGTGACCCCCTGGGAAGAGCTCGTGTTACACCCCCCTTTTCAATTTTTTTTGCTCCGGTTAGGGTTGCCAAGATACTTTATCCACACCGTTTCTATTATCGAATCCCACGGCACCTTGGGCAAGACAACTTCGCTTCACGTGGAGGCTGGGCCCGCAAACCGGGGGCGTAGGGCTTGTGACCAGGTCTCCATCGCTCCGGTGCCCATAACTTTTGATCCGTAACGAGTTACGCGGCGCACACCATATTGTTGGAAAGCTCTCTGAGAGCTCTACGACAGGGGCAGTGAGCCTGCTCGCTTTGCCCTTTTTTGGAGCATAAAATCGAACGTTTTCATCAGTTTCGGGCTACTTTTCTAATTTAGCTCTATTTTTCCGTCCCGGATCGTACGTCGTGAGCTGTTAAAAGGACAACAACCTTACTCGCGGGACATTAGAGGGCCCTACAACGCATCAAAATCTCATCTTGCGAGGATGCTGGGTTGTTGAAGCGGATGGGTTGTCGTTAAGCCCATTGGGCCTTCTGAATGGGCCATCTCTCTAGGCTGGGTCTGTGAACCGTTAACACATAACGGAATTGAGCCCTCAACATGACGGGTGCGATCATACCAGCACTAATGCACCGGATCCAATCAGAACTCCGAAGTTAAGCATTCTTGGGCGAGAGTAGTACTAGGATGGGTGACCCCCTTGGAAGTCCTCGTGTTGCACCGCACTTTTCAATTTTTTTTGCTCCGGTTAGGGTTGCCAAGATACTTTATCCACCCCATTTCTATTATCGAATGCCACGGCACCTTGGGCAAGACAACTTCGCTTCACATGGAGGCTGGGCCCGCAAACCGGGTGCGTAGGGCTTGTGACCAGGTCTCCGTCGCTCCGGTACCCATAACTTTTGATCCGTAACGAGTTACGCGGTGCACAGCATACTGATGGAAAGCTCTCCGAGAGCTCTACGACAGGGGTAGCGAGCTTGCTCGCTATGCCCTTTTTTGGAACCAAAAATAGAACGTTTCATCAGTTTCGGGCCACTATTCTAATTTAGGTCTATTTTTCTGTCCCGGATCGTACGTCCTGAGCTGTTAAAAGGACAACAACCTTACTCGCTGGACATTAGAGGGCCCAACAATGCATCAAAATCTCATCTTGCAAGGATGCTGGGTTATTGAAGCGGATGGGTTGTCGTTAAGCCCATTGGCCCTTCTGAATGGGCTATCTCTCAAGGCTGGGTCTGTGAACCGTTAACACATAAAGGAATTGCGCCGTCATCATGACGGGTGCGATCATACCAGCACTAATGCACTGGATCCCATCAGAACTCCGAAGTTAAGCGTGCTTGGGCGAGAGTAGTACTAGGATGGGTGACCCCCTGGGAAGTCCTCGTGTTGCACCCCCATTTTCAATTTTTTTTGCTCCGATTAGGGTTGCCAAGATACTTTATCTACCCCATTTCTATTATCGAATCCCACGGCACCTTGGGCAAGACAACTTCGCTTCACGTGGAGGCTGGGCCCGCAAACTGGGGGCGTAGGGCTTGTGACCAGGTCTCCATCGCTCCGGTGCCCATAACTTTTGATCCGTAAAGAGTTACGCGGTGCACATCATATTGTTGGAAAGCTCTCTGAGAGCTCTACGGCAGGGGCAGTGAGCCTGCTCTCTGTGCCCTTTTTTGGAGCATAAAATCGAACGTTTTCATTAGTTTCAGGCTACTTTTCTAATTTAGCTCTATTTTTCCGTCCCGGATCGTACGTCGTGAGCTGTTAAAAGGACAACAACCTTACTCGCGGGACATTAGAGGGCCCTACAACGCATCAAAATCTCATCTTGCGAGGATGCTGGGTTGTTGAAGCAGATGGGTTGTCGTTAAGCCCATTGGGCCTTCTGAATGGGCCATCTCTCTAGGCTGGGTCTGTGAACCGTTAACACATAAAGGAATTGTGCCCTCAACATGACGGGTGCGATCATACCAGCACTAATGCACCGGATCCCATTAGAACTCCGAAGTTAAGCATGCTTGGGCGAGAGTAGTACTAGGATGGGTGACCCCTTGGAAAGTACTCGTGTTGCACCCCCCTTTTCAATTTTGTTTGCTCCGGTTAGGGTTGCCAAGATACTTTATCCTCCCCATTTCTATTATCGAATCCCACGGCACCTTGGGCAAAACAACTTCGCTTCACGTGGAGGCTAGGCCTGCAAACCCGGGGCGTAGGGCTTGTGACCAGGTCTCCGTCGCTCCGGTGCCCATATCTTTTGATCCGTAACGAGTTACGCGGCGCAGAGCATACTGTTGGAAAGCACTCCGAGAGCTCTGCAACGGGGGCAGCCAGCTTGCTTGCTGTGTCCTTTTTTGGAGCCCAAAATCGAACGTTTTCATCAGTTTTGGGCTACTTTTCTAATTTAGCTCTATTTTTCCGTACCGCATCGAACGTCGTGAGTTGTTAAAAGGACAACAACCTTACTCACAGGACATTAGAGGGCCCTACAATGCATCAAAATCTCATCTTTCGAGGATGCTGGGTTGTTGAAGCGGATAGGTTGTCGTTAAGCCCATTGGGCCTTCTGAATGGGCCATCTCTCTAGGCTGGGTCTGTTAACCGTTAACACATAACGGAATTGAGCCCTCAACATGACGGGAGCGATCATACCAGCACTAATGCACCGGATCCAATCAGAACTCCGAAGTTAAGCATTCTTGGGCGAGAGTAGTACTTGGATGGGTGACCCCCTTGGAAGTCCTCGTGTTGCACCGCACTTTTCAATTTTTTTTGCTCCGGTTAGGGTTGCCAAGATACTTTATCCACCCCATTTCTATTATCGAATCCCACGGCACCCTGGGCAAGACAACTTCGCTTCACATGGAGGCTGGGCCCGCAAACCGGGTGCGTAGGGCTTGTGACCAGGTCTCCGTCGCTCCGGTACCCATAACTTTTGATCCGTAACGAGTTACTCGGTGCACACCATACTGATGGAAAGCTCTCCTAGAGCTCTACGACAGGGGCAGCGAGCTTGCTCGCTATGCCCTTTTTTGGAGCCAAAAATCGAAGTTTTCATCAGTTTCGGGTCTCTTTTCTAATTTAGCTCTATTTTTCTGTGCCGGATCGTACGTCGTGAGCTGTTAAAAGGACAACAACCTTACTCGTGGGACATTAGAGGGCCCTACACTGCATCAAAATCTCATCTTGCAAGGATGCTGGGTTGTTGAAGCGGATGGGTTGTCGTTAAGCCCATTGGACCTTCTGAATGGGCCATCTCTTTAGGCTGGGTCTGTGAACCATTAACACATAAAGGAATTGTGCCCTCAACATGACGGGTGCGATCATACCAGCTCTAATGCACCGGATCCCATCAGAACTCCGAAGTTAAGCGTGCTTGGGCGAGAGTAGTACAAGGATGGGTGACCCCTTGGGAAGTACTCGTCTTGCACCCCCCTTTTCAATTTTTTTTGCTCCGGTTAGGGTTGCCAAGATACTCTATCCACCCCATTTCTATTATCGAATCCAACGGCACCTTGGGCAAAACAACTTCGCTTCACGTGGAGGCTGGGCCCGCAAACCGGGGGCGTAGGGCTTGTGACCAGGTCTCCGTCGCTCCGGTGCCCATAACTTTTGATCCGTAACGAGTTACGCGGCGCACAGCATACTGTTGGAAAGCACTCCGAGAGCTCTGCGACGGGGGCAGCCAGCTTGCTTGCTGTGTCCTTTTTTGGAGCCCAAAATTGAACGTTTTCATCAGTTTTGGGCTACTTTTCTAATTTAACTCTATTTTTCCGTACCGCATCGAACGTCGTGAGTTGTTAAAAGAAAAACAACCTAACTCGCGGGACATTAGAGGGCCCTACAATGCATCAAAATCTCATCTTTCGAGGATGCTGGGTTGTTGAAGCGGATGGGTTGTCGTTAAGCCCATTGGGCCTTCTGAATGGGCCATCTCTCTAGGCTGGGTCTGTGAACCGTTAACACATAACGGAATTGAGCCCTCAACATGACGGGTGCGATCATACCAGCACTAATGCACCGGATCCAATCAGAACTCCGAAGTTAAGCATTCTTGGGCGAGAGTAGTACTAGGATGGGTGACCCCTTTGGAAGTCCTCGTGTTGCACCGCACTTTTCAATTTGTTTTGCTCCGGTTAGGGTTGCCATGATACTTTATCCACCCCAATTCTATTATCGAATCCCACGGCACCCTGGGCAAGACAACTTCGCTTCACATGGAGGCTGGGCCCGCAAACCGGGTGCGTAAGGCTTGTGACCAGGTCTCCGTCACTCCGGTACCCATAACTTTTGATCCGTAACGAGTTACGCGGTGCACAGCATACTGATGGAAAGCTCTCCGAGAGCTCGACGACAGGGGCAGCGAGCTTGCTCGCTATGCCCTTTTTTGGAGCCAAAAATCGAACGTTTTCATCAGTTTCGGGCCACTATTCTAATTTAGGTCTATTTTTTTGTCCCGGATCATACGTCCTGAGCTATTAAAAGGACAACAACCTTACTCGCGGGACATTAGAGGGCCCTACAATGCATCAAAATCTCATCTTGCAAGGATGCTGAGTTGTTGAAGCGGATGGGTTGTCGTTAAGCCCATTGGCCCTTCTGAATGGGCCATCTCTCTAGGCTGGGTCTGTGAACCGTTAACACATAAAGGAATTGAGCCGTCATCATGACGGGTGCGATCATACCAGCACTAATGCACCGGATCCCATCAGAACTCCGAAGTTAAGCGTGCTTGGGCGAGAGTAGTACTAGGATGGGTGACCCCTTGGGAAGTCCTCGTGTTGCACCCCCCTTTTCAATTTTTTTTGCTCCGATTAGGGTTGCCAAGATACTTTATCTACCCCATTTCTATTATCAAATCCCACGGCACCTTGGGCAAGACAACTTCGCATCACGTGGAGGCTGGGCCAGCAAACCGGGGGCGTAGGGCTTGTGACCAGGTCTCCGTCGCTCCGGTGCCCATAACTTTTGATCCGTAAGGAGTTACGCGGCGCCCAGCATACTGTAGGAAAGCTCTCCGAGAGATCTATGATGGGGGCAGCCAGCTTGCTCTCTGTGCCATTATTTGGAGCCCAAAATTGAACGTTTTCATCAGTTTTGGGCCACTTTTCTAGTTTAGCTCAGTTTTTCCATCCCGGATCGTACGTCGTGAGCTGTTAAAAGGACAACAACGTTACTTCCGGGACATTAGAGGGCCCTACAATGCATCAAAATCTCATCTTGCGAGGATGCTGGGTTGTTGAAGCGGATGGGTTGTCGTTAAGCCCATTGGGCCTTCTGAATAGGCCATCTTTCTAGGCTGGGTCTGTGAACCATTAACAAATAGAGGAATTGTGCCCTCAACATGATGGGTGCGATCATACCAGCACTAATGCACCGGATCCCATCAGAACTCCGAAGTTAAGTGTGCTTGGGCGAGAGTAGTACTAGGATGGGTGACCCCCTGGGAAGACCTCGTGTTACACCCCCCTTTTCAATTTTTTTTGCTCCGGTTAGGGTTGCCAAGATACTTTATCCACACCGTTTCTATTATCGAATCCCACGGCACCTTGGGCAAGACAACTTCGCTTCAAGTGGAGGCTGGGCCCGCAAACCGGGGGCGGAGGGCTTGTGACCAGGTCTCCATCGCTCCGGTGCCCATAACTTTTGATCCGTAACGAGTTACGCGGCGCACACCATATTGTTGGAAAGCTCTCTGAGAGCTCTACGACAGGGGCAGTGAGCCTGCTCGCTGTGCCCTTTTTTGGAGCATAAAATCGAACGTTTTCATCAGTTTCGGGCTACTTTTCTAATTTAGCTCTATTTTTCCGTCCCGGATCGTACGTCGTGAGCTGTTAAAAGAACAACAACCTTACTCGCGGGACATCAGAGGGCCCTACAACGCATCAAAATCTCATCTTGCGAGGATGCTGGGTTGTTGAAGCGGATGGGTTGTCGTTAAGCCCATTGGGCCTTCTGAATGGGCCATCTCTCTAGGCTGGGTCTGTGAACCGTTAACACATAACGGAATTGAGCCCTCAACATGACGGGTGCGATCATACCAGCACTAATGCACCGGATCCAATCAGAACTCCGAAGTTAATCATTCTTGGGCAAGAGTAGTACTAGGATGGGTGACCCCCTTGGAAGTCCTCGTGTTGCACCGCACTTTTCAATTTTTTTTGCTCCGGTTAGGGTTGCCAAGATACTTTATCCACCCCATTTCTATTATCGAATCCCACGGCACCTTGGGCAAGACAACTTCGCTTCACATGGAGGCTGGGCCCGCAAACCGGGTGCGTAGGGCTTGTGACCAGGTCTCCGTCGCTCCGGTACCCATAACTTTTGATCCGTAACGAGTTACGTGGTGCACAGCATACTGATGGAAAGCTCTCCGAGAGCTCTACGACAGGGGTAGCGAGCTTGCTCGCTATGCCCTTTTTTGGAGCCAAAAATAGAACGTTTTCATCAGTTTCGGGCCACTATTCTAATTTAGGTCTATTTTTCTGTCCCGGATCGTACGTCCTGAGCTGTTAAAAGGACAACAACCTTACTCGCGGGACATTAGAGGGCCCAACAATGCATCAAAATCTCATCTTGCAAGGATGCTGGGTTATTGAAGCGGATGGGTTGTCGTTAAGCCCATTGGCCCGTCTGAATGGGCCATCTCTCAAGGCTGGGTCTGTGAACCGTTAACACATAAAGGAATTGAGCCGTCATCATGACGGGTGCGATCATACCAGCACTAATGCACCGGATCCCATCAGAACTCCGAAGTTAAGCGTGCTTGGGCGAGAGTAGTACTAGGATGGGTGACCCCCTGGGAAGTCCTCGTGTTGCACCCCCATTTTCAATTTTTTTTGCTCCGATTAGGGTTGCCAAGATACTTTATCTACCCCATTTCTATTATCGAATCCCACGGCACCTTGGGCAAGACAACTTCGCTTCACGTGGAGGCTGGGCCCGCAAACCGGGGGCGTAGGGCTTGTGACCAGGTCTCCATCGCTCCGGTGCCCATAACTTTTGATCCGTAACGAGTTACGCGGTGCACAGCATATTGTTGGAAAGCTCTCTGAGAGCTCTACGGCAGGGGCAGTGAGCCTGCTCTCTGTGCCCTTTTTTGGAGCATAAAATCGAACGTTTTCATTAGTTTCAGGCTACTTTTCTAATTTAGCTCTATTTTTCCGTCCCAGATCGTACGTCGTGAGCTGTTAAAAGGACAACAACCTTACTCGCGGGACATTAGAGGGCCCTACAACGCATCAAAATCTCATCTTGCGAGGATGCTGGGTTGTTGAAGCAGATGGGTTGTCGTTAAGCCCATTGGGCCTTCTTAATGGGCCATCTCTCTAGGTTGGGTCTGTGAACCGTTAACATATAAAGCAATTGTGCCTTCAACATGACGGGTGTGATCATACCAGCACTAATGCACCGGATCCCATCAGAACTCCGAAGTTAAGCGTGCTTGGGCGAGAGTAGTACTAGGATGGGTGACCCCCTGTGAAGTCCTCGTGTTAAACCCCCATTTTCAATTTTTTTTTCTCCGGTTAGGTTTGCCAAGATACTTTATCCACCACATTTCTATTATCAAATCTCACAGCTCCTTGGGCAAGACAACTTCGCTTCACGTGGAGGCCGGGCCTGCAAACCGATGGCGTAGGGTTTGTGACCAGGTCTCCGTCGCTCTGGTGCCCATAACTTTTGATCCGTAAGGAGTTACGCGGCGCACAGCATACTGTTGGAAAGCTCTCCAAGAGCTCTACGACGGGGGCAGCGAGCTTGCTCACTGTGCCCTTTTTTGGAGCCCAAAATTGAAAGTTTTCATCAGTTTCGTGCCACTTTTCTAATTTAGCTCTATTTTTCCGTCCCGGATCGTACGTCGTGAGCGGTTAAAAGGATAACAACCTTACTCGCGGGACATTAGAGGGCCCTACAACGCATCAAAATCTTATCTTGCGAGGATGTTGGGTTGTTGAAGTGGATGGGTTGTCGTTAAGCCCATTGGGCCTTCTGAATGGGCCATCTCTCTAGGCTGGGTCTGTGAACCGTTAACACATAAAGGAATTGAGCCCTCAACATGACGGGTGAAATCATACCAACACTAATGCACCGGATCCCATCAGAACACCGAAGTTAAGCGTTCTTGGGTGAGAGTAGTACTAGGATAGGTGACCCCCTGGGAAGCCCTCGTGTTGCACCCCATTTTTCTATTTTTTTTGCTCCGGTTAGGATTGACAAGATACTTTATCCACCCCATTTCTATTATCGAATCCTATGGCACCTTGGGCAAGGAAACTTCGCTTCACGTCGAGGCTGGGCCCGCAAACCGGGACGTAGGGCTTGTGACCAGGTCTCCGTCGCTCCGGTGCCCATAACTTTTGATCCGTAACGAGTTACGCGGTGCACAACATACTGTTGGAAAGCTCTCCGAGAGCTCTACGACGGGGGCAGCAGCTTGCCCGCTTTGCCCCTTTTTGGAGCCCAAAATCGAACGTTTTCATCAGTTTCGGGCTACTTTTCTAATTTAGCTCTATTTTTCCGTACCGGATCGTACGTCGTGAGCTGTTAAAAGGACAACAACCTTTCTTGCAGGACATTAGAGGGCCCTACAACGCATCAAAATCTCATCTTGCGAGGATGCTGGGCTGTTGAAGCGGATGGGTTGTCGTTAAGCCTATTGGGCCTTCTGAATGGGCCATCTCTCTAGGCTGGGTCTGTGAACCGTTAACACATAAAGGAATTGAGCCCTCAACATGACGGGTGCGATCATACCAGCAATAATGCACCGGATCCCATCAGAACTCCGAAGTTAAGCGTTCTTGGACGAGAGTAGTACTAGGATGGGTGACCCCCTGGGAAGTCCTCGTGTTGCACCGCACTTTTCAATTTTTTTTGCTCCGGTTAGGGTTGCCAAGATACTTTATCCACCCCATTTCTATTATCGAAGACCACGGCACCTTGGGCAAGACAACTGCGCTTCACGTGGAGGCTGGGCCAGCAAATCGGGGGTGTAGTTCTTGTGACCAGGTCTCCGTCGCTTCGGTGCCCATAACTTTTGATCCATAACGAGTTACGCAGCGCACAGCATACTGTTAGAAAGCTCCCCGAGAGTTCTACAATGGGGGCAGCAGCTTGCCTGCTGTGCCCTTTTTTGGAGCCCAAAATAGGATGTTTTCATCAGTTTCGGGCTACTTTTCTAATTTAGCTCTATTTTTCCGTACCGGATCGTACGTCGTGAACTGTTAAAAGGACAACAACCTTACTCGCGGGACATTAGAGGGCCCTACAATGCATCAAAATCTCATCTTTCGAGGATGATGGGTTGTAGAAGCGGATGGCTTGTCGTTAAGCCCATTGGGCCTTCTGAATAGGCAATCTCTCTAGGCTGGGTCTGTGAACCGTTGACACATCAAGGAATTGAGCCGTCAACATGACGGGTGCGATCATACCAGCACAAATGCACCGGATCCCATCAGAACTCCTAAGTTAAGTGTTCTTGGGCGAGAGAAGTACTAGGATGGGTGACCCCCTGGGAAGTCCTCGTGTTGCACCCCTCTTTTCAATTATTTTTGCTTCGGTTAGGGTTGCCAAGATACTTTATCCACCCAATTTCTATTATCGAATCCCACGGCACCTTGGGCAAGACAACTTCGCTTCAAGTGGAGGCTGGGCCCGCAAACCGGGGCGTAGGGCTTGTGACCAGGTCTCCGTCGCTCCGGTACCCATAACTTTTGATCCGTAACGAGTTACGCGGCGCACAGCATACTGTTGGAAAGCTCTCCGAGAGCTCTGCGACGGGGGCAGCCAGCGTGTTCGCTGTGCCCTTTTTTGGAGCCCAAAATCGAACGTTTTCATCAGTTTCGGGCTACTTTTCTAGTTTAGCTCTATTTTTCCGTACCAGATCGAACGACGTGAGCTGTTAAAAGGACAACAACCTTACTAGTGGGACATTAGAGGGCCCTACAATGCATCAAAATCTCATCTTTCGAGGATGCTGGGTTGTAGAAGCGGATGGGTTGTTGTTAAGCCCATTGGGCCTTCTAAATGGGCAATCTCTCTAGGCTGGGTCTGTGAACCGTTAACACATAAAGGAATTGAGCCCTCAACATGACGGGTGCGATCATACCAGCAATAATGCACCGGATCCCATCAGAACTCCGAAGATAAGCGTTCTTGGGCGAGAATAGTACTAGGATGGGTGACCCCCTAGGAAGTCCTCGTGTTGCTCCGGTTAGGGTTGCCAAGATACTTTATCGACCCCATTTCTATTATCGAATCCCACGGCACCTTGGGCAAGACAACTTCGCTTCACGTGGTGGCTGGGCCAACAAATCGGGGGCGTAGTTCTTGTGACCAGGTCTCCTTCGCCACGGTGCCCATAACTTTTGATCCGCAACGAGTTACGCAACGCACAGCATACTGTTAGAAAGCTCTCCGAGAGTTCTACGATGGGGGCAGCAGCTTGCCCGCTGTGCCCTTTTTTGGAGCCCAAAATAGGACATTTTCATCAGTTTCGGGCTACTTTTCTAATTTAGCTCTATTTTTCCGTACCGGATCGAACGACGTGAGATGTTAAAAGGATAACAACTTTACTCGCGGGACATTAGAGGGCCCTACAATGCATCAAAATCTCATCTTTCGAGGATGCTGGGTTGTAGAAGCGGATGGCTTGTCGTTAAGCCCATTGGGCTTTCTGAATGGGCGATCTCTCTAGGCTGGGTCTGTGAACCGTTAACACATAAAGGAATTGAGCCCTCAACATGACGGGTGCGATCATACCAGCAATAATGCCCCGGATCCCATCAGAACTCCGAAGTTAAGCATTCTTGGGCGAGAGTAGTACTAGGATGGGTGACCCCCTGGGAAGTCCGCGTGTTGCACCGCAATTTTCAATTTTTTTTGCTCTGGTTAGGGTTGCCAAGATACTTTATCCACCCCATTTCTATTATCGAATCCCAAGGCACCTTGGGCAAGACAACTTCGCTTCACGTGGAGGCTGGGCCAGCAAATCGGGGGCGTAGTTCTTGTGACCAGGTCTCCGTTGCTCCGGTGCCCATAACTTTTGATCCGTAACGAGTTACGCAGCGGACAACATACTGTTAGAAAGCTCTCCGAGAGTTCTACGACGGGGGCAGCAGCTTGCCCGCTGTGCCCTTTTTTGGAGCCCAAAATAGGACGTTTTCATCAATTTTGGGCTACTTTTCTGATTTAGCTCTATTTTTCCGTACCGGATCGTACGTCGTGAGCTGTTAAAAGGACAACAACCTTACTCGCGGGACATTAGAGGGCCCTACAATGCATCAAAATCTCATCTTTCGAGGATGCTGGGTTGTAGAAGCGGATGGCTTGTCGTTAAGCCCATTGGGCCTTCTGAATGGGCCATCTCTCTAGGTTGGGTCTGTGAACCGTTAACACATAAAGGAATTGAGCCCTCAACATGACGGGTGCAATCATACCAACACTAATGCACCGGATCCCATCAGAACACCGAAGTTAAGCGTTCTTGGGTGAGAGTAGTACTAGGATGGGTGACCCCCTGGGAAGCCCTCGTGTTGCACCCACTTTTTCTATTTTTTTTGCCCCGGTTACGGTTGCCAAGATACTTTATCCACCCCATTTCTATTATCGAATCCTATGGCACCTTGGGCAAGGCAACTTCGCTTCACGTGGAGGCTGGGCCCGCAAACCGGGACGTAGGGCTTGTGACCAGGTCTCCGTCGCTCCGGTGCCCATAACTTTTGATCCGTAACGAGTTACGCGGTGCACAGCATACTGTAGGAAAGCTCTCCGAGAGCTCTACGACGGGGGAAGCAGCTTGCCCGCTTTGCCCTTTTTTGGAGCCCAAAATCGAATGTTTTCATCAGTTTCGGGCTACTTTTCTAATTTAGCTCTATTTTTTCATATCGGATCGTACGTCGTGAGCTGTTAAAAGGACAACAACCTTACTCGCAGGACATTAGAGGGCCATACAACGCATCAAAATCTCATCTTGCGAGGATGCTGGGTTGTTGAAGCGGATGGGTTGTCGTTAAGCCTATTGGGCCTTCTGAATGGGCCATCTCTCTAGGCTGGGTCTGTGAACCGTTAACACATAAAGGAATTGAGCCCTCAACATGACGGGTGCGATCATACCAGCAATAATGCACCGGATCCCATCAGAACTCCGAAGTTAAGCGTTCTTGGGAGAGAGTAGTACTAGGATGGGTGACCCCCTGGGAAGTCCTCGTGTTGCACCACACTTTTCAATTTTTTTTGCTCCGGTTAGGGTTGCCAAGATACTTTATCCACCCCATTTCTATTATCGAATCCCACGGCACCTTGGGCAAGACAACTGCGCTTCACGTGGAGGCTGGGCCAGCAAATCGGGGGCGTAGTTCTTGTGACCAGGTCTCCGTCGCTCCGGTGCCCATAACTTTTGATCCGTAACGAGTTACGCAGCGCACAGCATACTGTTAGAAAGCTCTCCGAGAGTTCTACGATGGGGGCAGCAGCTTGCCTGCTGTGCCCTTTTTTGGAGCCCAAAATAGGACGTTTTCATCTGTTTCGGCCTACTTTTATAATTTAGCTCTATTTTTCCGTACCGGATCGTACGTCGTGAGCTGTTAAAAGGACAACAACCTTACTCGCGGGAAATTAGATGGCCCTACAATGCATCAAAATCTCATCTTTCGAGGATGATGGGTTGTAGAAGCGGATGGCTTGTCGTTAAGCCCATTGGGCCTTCTGAATGGGCAATCTCTCTAGGCTGGGTCTGTGAACCGTTCACACATAAAGGAATTGAGCCGTCAACATGACGGATGCGATCATACCAGCACAAATGCACCGGATCCCATCATAACTCCTAAGTTAAGTGTGCTTGGGCGAGAGAAGTACTAGGATGGGTGACCCCCTGGGAAGTCCTCGTGTTGCACCCCTCTTTTCAATTATTTTTGCTCCGGTTAGGGTTGCCAAGATACTTTATCCACCCCATTTCTATTATCGAATTCCACGGCACCTTCGGCAAGACAACTTCGCTTCACGTGGAGACTGGGCCCGCAAACCGGGGGCGTAGGGCTTGTGACCAGGTCTCCGTCGCTCCGGTACCCATAACTTTTGATCCGTAACGAGTTACGCGGCGCACTGCATACTGTTGGAAAGCTCTCCGAGAGCTCTGCGACGGGGGCAGCCAGCGTGTTCGCTGTGCCCTTTTTTGGAGCCCAAAATCGAACGTTTTCATCAGTTTCGGGCTACTTTTCTAGTTTAGCTCTATTTTTTCGTCCCGGATCGAACGACGTGAGCTGTTAAAAGGACAACAACCTTACTCGTGGGACATTAGAGGGCCCTACAATGCATCAAAATCTCATCTTTCGAGGATGCTGGGTTGTAGAAGCGGATGGGTTGTCGTTAAGCCCATTGGGCCTTCTGAATTGGCAATCTCTCTAGGCTGGGTCTGTGAACCGTTAACACATGAAGGAATTGAGCCCTCAACATGATGGGTGCGATCATACCAGCAATAATGCACTGGATCCCATCAGAACTCCGAAGTTAAGCGTTCTTGGGCGAGAGTAGTACTAGGATGGGTGACCCCCTGGGAAGTCCTCGTGTTGCACCGTACTTTTCAATTTTTTTTGCTCCGGTTAGGGTTGCCAAGATACTTTATCCACCCCATTTCTATTATCGAATCCCACGGCACCTTGGGCAATACAACTTCGCTTCACGTGGTGGCTGGGCCAGCAAATCGGGGGCGTAGTTCTTGTGACCAGGTCTCCGTCGCTACGGTGCCCATAACTTTTGATCCGTAACGAGTTACGCAGCGCACAGCATACTGTTAGAAAGCTCTCCGAGAGTTCTACGACGGGGGCAGCAGCTTGCCCGCTGTGCCCTTTTTTGGAGCCCAAAATAGGACATTTTCATCAGTTTCGGGCTACTTTTCTAGTTTAGCTCTATTTTTTCGTACCGGATCGAACGACGTGAGCTGTTAAAAGGATAACAACCTTACTCGCGGGACATTAGGGGGCCCTACAATGCATCAAAATTTCATCTTTCGAGGATGCTGGGTTGTAGAAGCGGATGGCTTGTCGTTAAGCCCATTGGGCCTTCTGAATGGGCGATCTCTCTAGGCTTGGTCTGTGAACCGTTAACACATAAAGGAATTGAGCCCTCAATATGACGGGTGCGATCATACCAGCAATGATGCACCAGATCCCATCAGAACTCCGAAGTTAAGCGTTCTTGGGCGAGAGTAGTACTAGGATGGGTGACCCCCTGGGAAGTCCTCGTGTTGCACCGCAATTTTCAATTTTTTTTGCTCCGGTTAGGGTTGCCAAGATACTTTATCCACCCATTTCTATTATCGAATCCCAAGGCACCTTGGGCAAGACAACTTCGCTTCACGTGGAGGCTGGGCCAGCAAATCGGGGGCGTAGTTCTTGTGACCAGGTCTCCGTCGCTCCGGTGCCCATAACTTTTGATCCGTAACGAGTTACGCAGCGCACAACATACTGTTAGAAAGCTCTCCGAGAGTTCTACGACGGGGGGAGCAGCTTGCCCGCTGTGCCCTTTTTTGGAGCCCAAAATAGGACGTTTTCATCAGTTTCGGGCTACTTTTCTAATTTAGCTCTATTTTTTCGTACCGGATCGTACGTCGTGAGCTGTTAAAAGGACAACAACCATACTCGCGGGAAATTAGATGGCCGTACAATGCATCAAAATCTCATCTTTCGAGGATGCTGTGTTGTAGAAGCGGATGGCTTGTCGTTAAGCCCATTGGGCCTTCTGAATGGGCAATCTCTCTAGGCTGGGTCTGTGAACCGTTGACACATAAAGGAATTGAGCCGTCAACATGACGGGTGAGATCATACCAGCACAAATGCACCGGATCCCATAAGAAATCCGAAGTTAAGTGTGCTTGGGCGAGAGAAGTACTAGGATGGGTGACCCCCTGGGAAGTCCTCGTGTTGCACCCCTCTTTTCAATTATTTTTGCTCCGGTTAGGGTTGCCAAGATACTTTATCCACCCCATTTCTATTATCGAATCCCACGGCACCTTGGGCAAGACAACTTCGCTTCACGTGGTGGCTGGGCCAGCAAATCGGGGGTGTAGTTCTTGTGACCAGGTCTCCGTCGCTCCGGTGCCCATAACTTTTGATCCGTAACTAGTTACGTGGCGCACAGCATACTGTTGGAAAGCTCTCCGAGAGCTCTACGACGGGGGCAGCAGCTTGCCCACTTTGCCCTTTTTTGGAGCCCAAAATCGAACGTTTTCATCAATTTCGGGCTACTTCTCTAATTTAGCTCTATTTTTCCGTACCGGATCGTACGTCGTGAGCTGTTAAAAGGACAACAACCTTACTCGCAGGACATTAGAGGGCCCTACAACGCATCAAAATCTCATCTTGTGAGGATGCTGGGTTGTTGAAGCGGATGGGTTGTCGTTAAGCCTATTGGGCCTTCTGAATGGGCCATCTCTCTAGGCTGGGTCTGTGAACCGTTAACACATAAAGGAATTGAGCCCTCAACATGACGGGTGCGATCATACTAGCAATAATGCACCGGATCCCATCAGAACTTCGAAGTTAAGCGTTCTTGGGAGAGAGTAGTACTAGGATGGGTGACCCCCTGGGAAGTCCTCGTGTTGCACCGCACTTTTCAATTTTTTTTGCTCCGGTTAGGGTTGCCAAGATACTTTATCCACCCCATTTCTATTATCGAATCCCACGGCACCTTGGGCAAGACAACTGCGCTTCACGTGGAGGCTGGGCCAGCAAATCGGGGGCGTAGTTCTTGTGACCAGGTCTCCGTCGCTCCGGTGCCCATAACTTTTGATCCGTAACGAGTTACGCAGCGCACAGCATACTGTTAGAAAGCTCTCCGAGAGTTCTACGATGGGGGCAGCAGCTTGCCTGCTGTGCCCTTTTTTGGAGCCCAAAATAGGACGTTTTCATCAGTTTCGGGCTACTTTTCTAATTTAGCTCTATTTTTCCGTACCGGATCGTACGTCGTGAGCTGTTAAAAGGACAACAACCTTACTCGCGGGACATTAGATGGCCCTACAATGCATCAAAATCTCATCTTTCGAGGATGATGGGTTTTAGAAGCGGATGGCTTGTCGTTAAGCCCATTGGGCCTTCTAAATGGGCAATCTCTCTAGGCTGGGTTTGTGAACCGTTCACACATAAAGGAATTGAGCCGTCAACATGACGAGTGCGATCATACCAGCACAAATGCACCGGATCCCATCATAACGCCTAAGTTAAGTGTGCTTGGGCGAGAGAAGTACTAGGATGGGTGACCCCCTGGGAAGTCCTCGTGTTGCACCCCTCTTTTCAATTATTTTTGCTCCGGTTAGGGTTGCCAAGATACTTTATCCACCCCATTTCTATTATCGAATCCCACGGCACCTTGGGCAAGACAACTTCGCTTCACGTGGAGGCTGGGCCCGCAAACCGGGGGCGTAGTTCTTGTGACCAGGTCTCCTTCGCTACGGTGCCCATAACTTTTGATCCGTAACGAGTTACGCAGCGCACAGCATACTGTTAGAAAGCTCTCCGAGAGTTCTACGACGGGGGCAGCAGCTTTCCCGCTGTGCCCTTTTTTGGAGCCCAAAATAGAACGTTTTCATCAGTTTCGGGCTACTTTTCTAATTTAGCTCTATTTTTCCGTACCGGATCGAACGACGTGAGATGTTAAAAGGATAACAACCTTACTCGCGGGACATTAGAGGGCCCTACAATGCATCAAAATCTCATCTTTCGAGGATGCTGGGTTGTAGAAGTGGATGGCCTGTCGTTAAGCCCATTGGGCTTTCTGAATGGGCGATCTCTCTAGGCTGGGTCTTTGAACCGTTAACACATAAAGGAATTGAGCTCTCAACATGACGGGTGCGATCATACCAGCAATAATGCACCGGATCCCATCAGAACTCCGAAGTTAAGCGTTCTTGGGCGAGAATAGTACTAGGATGGATGACCCCCTGGGAAGTCCTCGTGTTGCACCGCACTTTTCAATTTTTTTTGCTCCGGTTAGGGTTGCCAAGATACTTTATCCACCCCATTTCTATTATCGAATCCCACGGCACCTTGGGCAAGACAACTTCGCTTCACGTGGTGGCTGGGCCAGCAAATCGGGGGCGTAGTTCTTGTGACCAGGTTTCCTTCGCTACGGTGCCCATAACTTTCGATCCGTAACGAGTTACGCAGCGCACAGCATACTGTTAGAAAGCTCTCCGAGAGTTCTATGACGGGGGCAGCAGCTTTCCCGCTGTGCCCTTTTTTGGAGCCCAAAATAGGACGTTTTCATCAGTTTCGGGCTACTTTTCTAATTTAGCTCTATTTTTCCGTACCGGATCGAACGACGTGAGATGTTAAAAGGATAACAACCTTACTCGCGGGACATGAGAGGGCCCTACAATGCATCAAAATCTCATCTTTCGAGGATGCTGGGTTGTAGAAGCAGATGGCTTGTCGTTAAGCCCATTGGGCTTCCTGAATGGGCGATATCTCTAGGCTGGGTCTTTGAACCGCTAACACATAAAGGAATTGAGCCCTCAACATGACGGGTGCGATCATACCAGCAATAATGCACCGGATCCCATCAGAACTCCGAAGTTAAGCGTTCTTGGGCGAGAGTAGTACTAGGATGGGTGACCCCCTGGGAAGTCCTCGTGTTGCACCGCAATTTTCAATTATTTTTGCTCGGGTTAGGGTTGTCAAGATACTTTATCCACCCCATTTCTATTATCGAATCCCAAGGCACCTTGGGCAAGACAACTTCGCTTCACGTGGAGGCTGGGCCAGCAAATCGGGGGCGTAGTTCTTGTGACCAGGTCTCCGTCGCTCCGGTGCCCATAACTTTTGATCCGTAACGAGTTACGCAGCGCACAACATACTGTTAGAAAGCTCTCCGAGATTTCTACGACGGGGGCAGCAGCTTGCCCGCTGTGCCCTTTTTTGGAGCCCAAAATAGGACGTTTTCATCAGTTTTGGGCTACTTTTCTAATTTAGCTCTATTTTTTCGTACCGGATCGTACGTCGTGAGCTGTTAAAAGGACAACAACCTTACTCGCGGGACATTAGAGGGCCCTACAATGCATCAAAATCTCATCTTTCGAGGATGCTGGGTTGTAGAAGCGGATGGCTTGTCGTTAAGCCCAATGGGCCTTCTGAATGGGCAATCTCTCTAGGCTGGGTCTGTGAACCGTTGACACATAAAGGAATTGAGCTGTCAACATGACGGGTGCGATCATACCAGCACAAATGCACCGGATCCCATCAGCACTCCGAAGATAAGTGTGCTTGGGCGAGAGAAGTACTAGGATGGGTGACCCCCTGGGAAATCCTCGTGTTGCACTCCCCTTTTCAATTATTTTTGCTCCGGTTAGGGTTGCCAAGATACTTTATCCATCCCATTTCTATTATCGAATCCCACGGCACCTTGGACAAGACAACTTCGCTTCACGTGGAGGCTGGGCCCGCAAACCGGGGGCGTAGGGCTTTTGACCAGGTCTCCGTCGCTCTGGTACCCATAACTTTTGATCCGTAACGAGTTACGCGGCGCACAGCATACTGTTGGAAAGCTCTCCGAGAGCTTTGCGACGGGGGCAGCCAGCGTGCCCGCTGTGCCCTTTTTTGGAGCCCAAAATCGAACGTTTTCATCAGTTTCGGGCTACATTTCTAATTTAGCTCTATTTTTCCGTACCGGATCGAACGACGTGAGCTGTTAAAAGGACAACAACCTTACTCGTGGTACATTAGTGGGCCCTACAATGCATCAAAATCTCATCTTTCGAGGATGCTGGGTTGTAGAAGCGGATGGGTTGTCGTTAAGCCCATTGGGCCTTCTGAATGGGCAATCTCTCTAGGCTGGGTCTGTGAACCGTTAACACATAAAGGAATTGAGCCCTCAACATGACGGGTGCGATCATACCAGCAATAATGCACCGGATCCCATCAGAACTCCGAAGTTAAGCGTTCTTGGGCGAGAGTAGTACTAGGATGGGTGACCCCCTGGGAAGTCCTCGTGTTGCACCGCACTTTTCAATTTTTTTTTGCTCCGGTTAGGGTTGCCAAGATACTTTATCTACCCCATTTCTATTATCAAATCCCACGGCACCTTGGGAAAGACAACTTCGCTTCACGTGGAGGCTGGGCCAGCAAACCAGGGGCGTAGTTCTTGTGACCAGGTCTCCATCGCTCCGGTGTCCATAACTTTTGATCCGTAACGAGTTACGCGGCGCACAGTATACTGTTAGAAAGCTCTCCGAGATCTCTACGACGGAGGCAACAGTTTGACAGCTGTGCCCTTTTTTTAGAGCCCAAAATTGGACGTTTTCATCAGTTTCAGGCTACTTTTCTGATTTAGCTCTATTTTTCTATCCCGGATCGTACGTCGTGAGCTGTTAAAAGGACAATAACCTTACTCGCTGGACATTAGAGGGCCCTACAACGCATCAATATCTCATCTTGCGAGGATGCTGGGTTGTTGAAGTGGATGGGTTGTTGTTAAGCCCATTGGGCCTTCTGAATGGGCCATCTCTCTAGGCTGGGTCTGTGAACCGTTAACACATAAAGGAAATGAGCCCTCAACATGACGGGTGCGATTATACCAGCACTAATGCACCGGATCCCATCAGAACTCCGAAGTTAAGTGTGCTTGGGCAAGAGTAGTACTAGGATCGGTGACCCCCTGGGAAGTCCTCGTGTTGCACACCACTTTTCAATTTTTTTTGCTCCGGTTAGGGTTGCCAAAATACTTTATCCACCCCATTTCTATTATCGAATCCCACGGCACCTTGGGCAAAACAACTTCGCTTCACGTGGAGGCTGGGCCCGCAAACCGGGGGCGTAGGGCTTGTGACTTGGTCTTCGTCGATCCGATGCCCATAACTTTTGATATGTAACGAGTTACGTGGCGCACAACATACTGTTGGAAAGCTCTCCGAGAGCTCTACGAGCGGGGCAGCCAGCTTGCTCGCTGTGACCTTTTTTGGAGCCCAAAATCGAACGTTTTCATCAGTTTCGGGCCACTTTTCTAGTTTAGCTCTATTTTTTTGTCCCGGATCGTACGTCATGAGCTGTTAAAAGGACAACAACCTTACTCGCGGGACATTAGAGGGCCCTACAACGCATCAAAATCCCATCTTTCGAGGATCCTGGGTTGTTGAGGCGGATGGGTTGCCGTTAAGCCCATTCGCCCTTCTGAATGGGCCATCTCTCTAGGCTGGGTCTGTGAACCGTTAACACATAAAAGAATTGTGCTCTCGACATGACGGGTGCGATGATACCAGCAATAATGCACCGGATCCCACCAGAACTCCGAAGTTAAGCGTGCGTTGGTGAGAGTAGTACTAGAATGGGTGACCCCCTGGGAAGTCCTCGTGTTGCACCCCCATTTTCATTTTTTTTTGATCCGGTTAGGGTTACCAAGATACTTTATCCACCACATTTATATTATCGAATCCCACAACACCTTGGGCAAGACAACTTCACTTCACATGGAGGCCGGGCCCGCAAACCGAGGGCGTAGGGCTTGTGAGTAGGTCTCCGTCTCTCCGGTGCCCAAAACTTTTGATCTGCAATGAGTTATGCGGCGCACAGCATACTGTTGGAAAGCTCCCCGAGTGCTCTACGATGAGGGCAGCTAGCTTGCTCGGTGTGCCCTTTTTTGGAACCCAAAATCGAACGTTTTCATCAGTTTTGGGCCACTTTTCTAATTTAGCTCTATTTTCTCATCCCGGATCGTAAGTCGTGAGCTGTTAAAAGGACAACAACCTTACTCGTGGGACATTAGAGGGCCTTACAACGCTTCAAAATCTCATCTTCCGAGGATGCTACGTTGTTGAAGCGGATGGGTTGTCGTTAAGCCCATTGGGCCTTCTGAATAGGCCATCTCTCTAGGCTGGGTCTGTGAACCGTTAACACATAAAGGAATTGTGCCCTCAACATGATGGGTGCGATCATACAAGCACTAATGCACCGGATCCCATCAGAACTCCGAAGTTAAGCGTGCTTGGGCGAAAGTAGTACTAGGATGGGTGACCCCCTGGGAAGTCCTCGTGTTGCACCCCCCTTTTCAATTTTTTTTGCTCCGGTTAGGGTTTCCAAGATACTTTATCCACCCCATTTCTATTATCGAATCCCACGGCACCTTGGGCAAGACAACTTCGTTTCACGTGGAGGCTGGGCCCGCAAACCGAGGGCGTGGGCTTGTGACCAGGTCTCCGTCACTCCGGTGCCCACAACTTTTCATCCGTAACGAGTTACGCGGTGCACAACATATTGTTTGAAAGCTCTCTGAGAGCTCTACGACGAAAGTAGCAAGCTTGCTCGCTGTGCCCTTTTTTGGAGCCCAAAATCGAATGTTTTCATCAGTTTCGGGCCACTTTTCTAAATTAGCTCTATTTTTCCATCCCGGATCGTACGTATTGAGCTGTTAAAAGGACAACAACCTTACTCGCGGGACATTAGAGGGCCCTACAACGCATCAAAATCACATCTTGCGAGGATGCTGGGTTGCTGAAGCGGATGGGTTGTCGTTAAGCCCATTTTGCCTTCTTAATGGGCCATCTCTCTAGGCTGGGTCAGTGAACCATTAACACGTAAAGTAATTCTGCCTCAACATGACGGGTGTGATCATACCAGCACTAATGCACCGGATCCCATCAGAACTTCGAAATTAAGTGTGCTTGGGCGAGAGTAGTAATAGGATGGGTGACCGCGTGGGAAGTCCTCATGTTGCACCCCCCTTTTCAATTTTTTTTGCTCCGGTTTGGGTTGCCAAGATACTTTATCCACCCAATTTCTATTATCGAATCCCACGGAACCTTGGGAAAGACAACTTCGCTTCACGTGGAGGCTGGGCCCGCAAACCGCGGGCGTAGGGCTTGTGACCAGTTCTCCGTCGCTCCGGTGCCCATAACTTTTGATCCGTAATGAGTTGCGTGGTGCACATCATACTGTTGGAAAGCTCTCCGAGAGCTCTACGACAAGAGCAGCGAGCTTGCTCGCTGTACCCTTTTTTGGAGCCCAAAATCAAACGTTTTCATCAGTTTCGGGCCACTTTTCTAATTAAGCTCTATTTTTCCGTCCCGGATAGTACGTCGTGAGCTGTTAAAAGGACAACAACCTTACTCGCGGGACATTACAGGGCCCTACAATGCATCAAAATCTCATCTTTCGAGGGTGCTGGGTTCTTGAAGCGGATGGGTTGTCGTTAAGCCCATTGGGCCTTCTGAATGGGCCATCTCTCTAGGCTGGGTCTGTGAACCGTTAACACATAAAGGAATTGTGCCCTCAACATGACGGGTGCGATCATAATAGCACTAATGCACCGGATCCCATCAAAACTCCGAAGTTAAGCGTGCTTGGGCGGGAGTAGTACAAGGATGGGTGACCACCTTGGAAGTCCTCGTGTTGCACCCCATTTTAAATTTTTTTTGCTCCGGTTAGGGTTACCAAGATACTTTATCCACCACATTTCTATTATCGAATCCCACAGCACCTTGGGCAAGACAACTTCGCTTCACGTGGAGGTCGAGCGCGTAAACCGAGGGTGTAGGGCTTGTGACCAGGTCTCCGTCGCTCCGGTGCCCAAAACTTGTGATCCGTAACAAGTTACGCGGCGCACAGCATACTGTTGGAACGCTCTCTGAGAGCTCTACGACGGGGGCAGCTAGCTTGCTCGGTGTGCCCTTTTTTGGAGCCCAAAATCGAACGTTTTCATCAGTTTCGGGCCACTTTTCAATTTTAGCTATATTTTTCCATCCCGGATCGTGCGTCCTGAGCTGTGAAAAGGACAACAACCTTACTCGCGGGACATTAGAGTGCCCTACAACGCATCAAAATCTCATCTTGCGAGGATGCTGGGTTGTTGAAGCTGATGGGTTGTCGTTAAGCTCATTGGGCCTTCTGAATGGGCCATCTCTCTAGGTTGGGTTTGTGAACCGTTAACACATAAAGGAATTGTACCCTCAACATGACGGGTGCGATGATACCAGCACTAATGCACCGGATCCCATCAGAACACCGAAGTTAAGCGTGCTTGGGCGAGAGTAGTACTAGGATGGGTGACCCCCTGGGAAGTCCTCGTGTTGCACCCCCTTTTCAATTATTTTTGCTCCGGTTAGGGTTTCCAAGATACTTTATCCACCACATTTCTATTATTGAATCCCACAACACCTTGGGCAAGACAACTTCGCTTCACATGGAGGCCGGGCCTGCAAACCGAGGTCGTAGGGCTTGTGACCAGGTCTCCGTCGCTCCGGTGCCCAAAACTTTTGATCCGTAACGAGTTACGCGGCGCACAGCATACTGTTGGAAAGCTCTCCGAGAGCTCTACGACGAGGGCAGCTAGCTTGCTCGGTGTGCCCTTTTTTGGAACCCAAAATCGAACGTTTTCAATAATTTCGGGCCACTTTTCTATTTTAGCACTATTTTTCTATCCCAGATACTACGTTCTGAGCTGTGAAAAGGACAACAACCTTACTCGCGGGACATTAGAGGGCCCTACAACGCTTCAAAATCTCATCTTGCGAGGATGCTGGGTTGTTGAAGCGGATGGGTTGTCGTTAAGCCCATTGGACCTTCTGAATTGGCCATCTCTCTAGGCTGGGTCTGTGAACCGTTAACACATCAAGGAATTGTACCCTCAACATGACGGGTGCGATCATACCAGTACTAATGCACCGGATCCCATCAGAACTCCGAAGTTAAGCGTGCTTGGGCGAGAGTAGTACTAGGATGGCTGACTCCCTAGGAAGTCCTCGTTTTGCACCCCCCTTTTCAATTTTTTTTGCTCCGGTTAGGGTTGCCAAGATGATTTATCTACCCCATTTCTATTATCGAATCTCACGGCACCTTGGGCAAGACAACTTCGCTTCTCGTGGAGGCTGGGACCGCTAACCGAGGGCGTAGGGCTTGTGACCAGGTCTCCGTCGCTCCAGCGCCCATAACTTTTGATCCGTAACGAGTTACGCGGTGAACAACATACTGTTGGAAAGCTCTCCGAGAGCTCTTCGACGGGGGCAGCAAGCTTGTTCGCTATGCCCATTTTTGGAGCCAAAATCGAACATTTTCATCAGTTTCGGGCCGTTTTTCTAGTTTAGCTCTATTTTTCCGTCTTAGATCGTACATCGTGAGCTATTAAAAGGACAACTACCCTACTCGCGGGACATTAGAAGGCCCTAAAATGCATCAAACTCTCATCTTGCTAGGATGCTGGGTTGTTGAAGCGGATGTGTTGTCGTTAAGCCCATTGGGCCTTCTTAATGGGCCATCTATCTAGGCTGGGTCTGTGAACCGTTAACACATAAAGGAATTGTGCTCTCAACATGACGGGTGCATTGATACCAGCACTAATGTACCGGATCCCATCAAAAATCCGAAATTAAGCGTGCTTGGGCGAGAGTAGTACTAGGATGGGTGACCCCCTGGGAAGTCCTTGTGTTGCACCCCCCTATTCAATTTTTTTTGCTCCGGATAGGGTTGCCAAGATACTTTATCCACCCCATTTCTATTATCGAATCCCACGGCACCTTGGGCAAGACAACTTCGCTTCACGTGTAGGCTGGGCCCGCAAACCGCGGGCGTCGGGCTTGTGACCATGTCTCCGTCGCTCCGGTGCCCCTAACTTTTGATCCGTAACGAGTTACACGGCACACAACATATTGTTGGAAAGCTCTCCGAGAGCACTTCGACGGGGGCAGCGAGCTTGTTCGCTGTGCCCTTTTTTGGAGCCAAAATCGAACATTTTCATCAGTTTCGGGCCACTTTTCTAATTTAGCTAAATTTTTCCATCCCGGATCGTACCTCGTGAGCTGTTAAAAGGAAAACAATCTTACTCGCTGGACATTAGAGGCCCTACAATGCATCAAAATATCATCTTGCGAGGATTCTGGGTTGTTGAAGCGGATGGGTTGTCGTTAAGCCCATTGGGCCTTCTGAATGGGACATCTCTCTAGGCTGGGTCTGTGAACCGTTAACACATAAAGGAATTGTACCCTCAACAATACGGCTGCGATCATACCAGCACTAATGCACCGGATCCCATCAGAATTCCGAAGTTAAGCGTGCGTGGGCGAGAGTAGTACTAGGATGGGTGACTCCGTGGGAAGTCATCGTGTTGCACCCCCCTTTTCAATTCTTTTTCCTCCTGTTAGGGTTGCCAAGATACTCTATCTACCCCATTTCTATTATCGAATGCCACGGCACCTTGGGCAAGACAACTTCGCTTCACGTGGAAGGTGGGCCCGTAAACCGGGGGCGTAGGGCTTGTGACCAAGTCTCCATCGCTCCGGTGCCCCATAACTTTTGATCCGTAACGAGTTACGCGGCGCACATCATACTATTGGAAAGCTCTCCGAGAGCTCTACGACGGGGGCAGCGAACCTGCTCGTGGTGCCCTATTTTGGAGCTTAAAATCGAACATTTTTATCAGTTTCGGGCCACTTTTCTATTTTAGCTCTATTTTTCCGTCCCGGATCGTAAGTCGTGAGCTGTTAAAAGGACAACAACCTTACTCGCGGGACATTAGAGGGCCCTACAACGCATCAAAATCTCATCTTTCGAGGATATTGGGTTGTTGAAGCGGATGGGTTGTCGTTAAGCCCATTGGGCCTTCTTAATGGGCCATCTCTCTAGGCTGGGTCTGTGAACCGTTAACACATAAAGGAATTGTGCCCTCAACATGACGGGTGCGATCATAGCAGCACTAATGCACCGGATCCCCTCAGTACTCCAAAGTTCAGCGAGCTTGGGCGAGAGTAGTACTAGGATGGGTGACCCCCTTGGATGTCCTCGTGTTGCACCCCTCTTTTCATTTTTTTTTGGTCCGGTAAGGGTTGCCAAGAAACTTTATCCACCCCATTTCTATTTTCGAATACCACGGCACCTTTGGCAAGACAACTTCGCTTCACGTGGATGCTGGGCCCGCAAACCGCGAGCGTAGGGCTTGTGACCAGGTCTCCGTCGCTCCGGTGCCCATAACTTTTGATCCTTAACGAGTTACGCGGCGCACAGCATACTGTTGGAAAGCTCTCCGAGAGCTCTATGACGGGGGTTGCGAGCTTGCTCGCTGTGCCCTTTTTTGGAGCCCATAATCGAACGTTTTCATCAGTTTCGGGCCACTTTTCTAGTTTAGCTCTATTTTTCCGTCCCGGATCGTACGTCATGAGTTGTTAAAAGGACAACAACCTTACTCAAGGGACATTAGAGGGCCCTACAACGCATCAAAATCTCATCTTACGAGGATGCTGGGTTGTTGAAGCAGATGGGTTGTCGTTAAGCCCATTGGGCCTTCTGAATGGGCCATCTCTCTAGGCTGGGTCTGTGAACCGTTAACACATAAAGGAATTGTGCACTCAACATGACGGGTGCGATCATACCAGCACTAATGCACCGGATCCCATCAGAACTCCGAAGTTAAGTGTGCTTGGGCGAGAGTAGTACTAGGATGGGTGACCCCCTTGGATGTCCTCGTGTTGCACCCCCCTTTTCAATTTTTTTTGCTCCGGTTAAGGTTGCCAAGATACTTTATCCACGCCATTTCTATTATCGAATACCACGGCACCATGGGCAAGACAACTTCACTTCACGTGGAGGTTGGGCCCGCAAACCGGGGGCGTAGGGCTTGTGACCAGGTCTCCGTCGCTCCGGTGCCCATAACTTTTGATCCGTAACGAGTTACGCGGCGCACAGCATACTGTTGGAAAGCTCTCCGAGAGCTGTACGACGGGGCCAGCGAGCCTGCTCTCTTTGCCCTTTTTTGGACCATAAAATCGAACGTTTTCATCAGTTTTGGGCCACTTTTCTAAATTATCTCTATTTTTTCATCCCGGATCGTACGTCGTGAGCTGTTAAAAGGACAACTACCTAACTCGCGGGACATTAGAGGGCCCTACAACGCATCAAAATCTCATCTTTCGAGGATGCTGGGTTGTTGAAGCGGATGGGTTGTCGTTAAGCCCATTGGGCCTTCTGAATGGGCCATCTCTCTAGGCTGGGTCTGTGAACCATTAACACATAAAGGAATTGTGCCCTCAACATGACGGGTGCGATCATACCAGCACGAATGCACCGGATTCAATCAGAATTCCGAAGTTAAGCGTGCTTGGGTGAGAGTAGTACTAGGATGGGTGACCCCCTAGGAAGTCCTCGTGTTGTACCCCCCTTTTCAATTTTTTTTGCTCCGGTTAGGGTTGCCAATATATTTTATCCACCCCATTTATATTATCGAATCCCACGGCACCTTGGGCAAGACAACTTCGCTTCACGTGGAGGCTGAGCCAGCAAACCGGGGGCATAGGGTTTGTGACCAGGTCTCCGTCGCTCCGGTGCCCATAACTTTTGATCCGGAACGAGTTACCCAGCACACAGCATACTGTTGGAAAGCTCTTCGAGAGCTCTACGACGGGGGCAGCGAGCATGCTTGCTCTGCCCTTTTTTGGACCATAAAATCGAACGTTTTCATCAGTTTTGGGCCACTTTCTAGTTTGGCTCTATTTTTCGGTCACAGATCGCACGTCGTGAGCTGTTAAAAGGACAACAACCTTACTTGCGGGACATTAGAGGGCCCTACAACTCATCAAAATCTCATCTTGTGAGGTAGCTGGGTTGTTGAAGCGGATGGGTTGTCGTTAAGCCCATTGGGCCTTCTTAATGGGCCATCTCTCTAGGTTGGGTCTGTGAACCGTTAACACATAAAGGAATTGTGCCCTCAACATGATGGGTGCGATCATACCAGCACTAATGCACCGGATCCAATCAGAACTCCGAAGTTAAGCGTGCTTGGGCGAGAGTAGTACAAGGATGGGTGACCCCCTGGGAAGTCCTCGTGTTGCACCCCCATTTTAAATTTTTTTTGCTCCGGTTAGGGTTATCAAGATACTTTATCCACCCCATTTCTATTATCGAATCCCACGGCACCTTGGGCAAGACAACTTCGCTTCACGTGGAGGCTAGGCCCGCAAACCAGGGGCATAGGGCTTGTGACCAAGTCTCTGTCGCTCCGGTGCCCATAACTTTTGATCCATAACGAGTTACGCAGCGCACAGCATACTGTTGGAAAGCTCTCCGAGAGCTCTACGACGGGTGCAATGAGCTTTCTCGCTGTGCCCTTTTTTGGAGCCCAAAATCGAACGTTTTCATCAATTTTGGGCAACTTTTCTATTTTAGCTCTATTTTTCCGTCCCGGATCGCACGTCGTGAGCTGTTAAAAGGACAAAAACCTTACTCGGCGGACATTAGAATGCCATACAACGCATGAAATCTCATCTTGCGAGGATGCTGGGTTGTTGAAGCGGATGGGTTGTCGTTAAGCCCATTGGGCCTTCTGAATCAGCCATCTCCCTAGGCTGGGTCTGTGAACCGTTAACACATAAAGGAATTGTGCCCTCAACATGATGGGTGCGATCATACCAGCACTAATGCACTGGATCCCGTCAGAACTTCTAAGTTAAGCGTGCTTGGGCGAGAGTAGTACTAGGATGGGTGACCCCTTGGGAAGTCCTCGTGTTGCACCCCCATTTTCAATTTTTTTTGCTCCGGTTAGGGTTACCAAGATACTTTATCCACCCCATTTCTATTTTCGAATCCCATGGCACCTTGGGCAAGACAACTTCGCTTCACGTAGAGGCTGGGCCCGCAAACCAGGGGCGTAGGGCTTGTGACCAGGTCTCCGTCGCTCCGGTGCCCATAACTTTTGATCCGTAACCAGTTACGCGGCGCACATCATACTGTTGGAAAGCTCTCCAAGAGCTCTCCAACGTGGACAACTAACTTGCTCGCTGTGCCCTTTTTTGGAGCCCAAAATCGGACGTTTTCATCAGTTTCGGTCCACTTTTTTAATTTAGCTCTATTTTTTCATCCCGGATCGTAAATCGTGAGCGGTTAAAAGGACAACTACCTTACTCGCGGGACATTAGAGGGCCCTACAACACATCAAAATCTCATCTTTCAAGGATGCTGGGTTGTTGAAGCGGATGGGTTGTCGTTAAGCCTACTGGGCCTTCTGAATGGGCCATCTCTCTAGGCTTGATCTGTGAACCGTTAACACATAAAGGAATTGTTCCCTCAACATGACGGGTGCGATCATACCAGCACTAATGCACCGAATCCCATCAGAACTCCAAAGTCAAGCGTGCTTGGGCGAGAGTAGTACTAGGATGGGTGACCCCCTGGGAAGTCCTTGTGTTGCACCCCCCTTTCCAATATTTTTTGCCCCGGTTAGGGCTGCCAAGATACTTTATCCACCCCATTTCTATTATCGAATCCCACGGCACCTTGGGCAAGACAACTTCGCTTCACGTGGAGGCTGGGACCGCAAACCGGGGGCATAGGGCTTGTGACCAGGTCTCCGTCGCTCCGGTGCCCATAACTTTTGATCCGCAACGAGTTACGCGGCGCACAACATACTATTGGAAAGCTCTCCGAGAGTTCTATGATGGGGGCAGCTAGCTCGCTTGCTGTGCCCTTTTTTGGAGCCCAAAATCGAACGTTTTCATCAGTTTTGGGCCACTTTTCTAATTTAGCTCAATTTTTCCGTCTCGGATCGTACGTCGTGAGCTGTTAAAAGGACAACTACCCTACTCGCGGGACATTAGAGGGCCCTACAACGCATCAAAATCTCATATTTCAAGGATACTGGGTTGTTGGAGCGGAAGGGTTGTCGTTAAGCCCATTGGGCCTTCTGAATGGGCCATCTCTCTAGGCTTGGTCTGTGAACCGTTAACACATAAAGGAATTGTGCCCTCAACATGACGGGTGCGATCATACCAGCACTAATGCCCCGGATCCCATCAGAACTCCGAAGTTAAGCGTGCTTGGGCGAGAGTAGTGCTAGGATGGGTGACCCCCTGGGAAGTCCTCGTGTTGCCCCCCTTTTTCAATTTTTTTTGCTCCGATTAGGGTTGCCAAGATACTTTATCCACCCCATTTCTATTATCGAATCCCACGGCACCTTGGGCAACACAACTTCGCTTCACGTGGAGGCCGGGCCAGCAAACCGAGGGCGTATGGCTTGTGAGCAGGTCTCCGTCGCTTTGGTGCCCATACGTTTTGATTTGTAAGGAGTTACGTGGCGCACAGCATACTGTTGGAAAGCTCTCCGATAGCTCTACGACGGGGGCAGCTAGCTTGCTCGATGTGCCCTTTTTTGGAGCCCAAGATCGAACGTCTTCATCAGTTTCGTGCCACTTTTCTAGTTTAGCTCTATTTTTCCGTCCCGGATCGTACGTCGTGAGCTGTTAAAAGGACAACAACCCTACTCGCGGGACATTAGAGGGCCCTAAAACGCATTGAAATCTCGTCTTGCGAGGATGCTGGGTTGTTGAAGCGGATGGGTTGTCGTTAAGCCCATTGAGCCTTCTGAATGGGCCATCTCTCTAGGCTGGGTCTGTGAACCGTTAACACATAAAGGAATTGTGCCCTCAAGATGACGGGTGCGATCATACCAGCATTAATGCACCGGATCCCATCAGAACTCTGAAGTTAAGCGTGCTTGGGTGAAAGTAGTACTAGGATGGGTGACCCCCTGGGAAGTCCTCGTGTTGCACCCCATTTTCAATTTTTTCTGCTCCGGTTTGGGTTGCCAAGATAGTTTATCCACCCCATTTCTATTATCGAATCCCACGGCACCTTGGGCAAGACAACTTCGCTTCACTTGGAGGCTGGGCCCGCAAACCGAGGGAAAAGGGCTTGTGAGCAGGTCTCCGTCGCACTTGTGCCCATAACTTTTGATCCGTAAGGAGTTACGCGGCGCACATCATACTGTTGGAAAGCTATTAGTGAGCTCTATGACATGGGCAGCCAGCTTGCTCGCTGCGCCCTTTTTTGGAGCCCAAAATCGAACGTTTTCATCAATTTTGGGCCACTTTTCTAGTTTAGCTCTATTTTTCCGTCTCGGATCGTACGTCGTGAGCGGTTAAAAGGACAACAATCTTACTTGTGGGACATTAGAGGGCCCTACAACACATTGAAATCTAGTCTTGCGAGGATGCCGGGTTGTTGAAGCGGATGGGTTGTCGTTAATCCCATTGGGCCTTCTGAATGGGCCATCTCTCTAGGCTAGGTCTGTGAACCGTTAACACATAAAGGAATTGTGCCCTCACGATGACGGGTGCGATCTTACCAGCACTAATGCACCGGATCCCATCAGAACTCCGAAGTTAAGCGTGCTTGGGCGAGAGTAGTACGAGGATGGGTGACCCCCTAGGAAGTCCTCGTGTTGCACCACCTTTTCAATTTTTTTTCTCCGGTTAGGGTTGCCAAGATATTTTATCCACCCCATTTCTATTATCGAATCCCATGGCACCTTGGGCAAGACAACTTCGCTTCACGTGGAGGCCGGGCCCGCAAACCGAGGGCGTAGGGCTTGTGAGCAGGTCTCCGTCGCTCCGGTGCCCATAACTTTTGATCCGTAAGGAGTTACGCAGCGCACAGCATACTGTTGGAAAGCTATCAGTGAGCTCTACTACCTGGGCAGCCAGCTTGCTCGTTGTGCCCTTTTTTGGAGCCCAAAATCGAACGTTTTCATCAATTTTGGGCCACTTTTCTAGTTTAGCTCGATTTTTTCATCCCGGATCATACGTCGTGAGCAGTTAAAAGGACAACAATCTTACTCGTGGGACGTTAGAGGGCCCTACAACGCATTGAAATCTCGTCTTGCGAGGATGCTGGGTTGTTGAAGCGGATGGGTTGACGTTAAGCCCATTGGGCCTTCTCAATGGGCCATCTCTCTAGGCTGGGTCTATGAACCGTTAACACATAAAGGAATTGTGCCCTCAAGATGTCGGGTGCGATCATACCAGCACTAATGCACCGGATCCCATCAGAACTCTGAAGTTAAGCGTGCTTGGGTGAAAGTAGTACTAGGTTGGGTGACCCCCTGGCAAATCCTCGTGTTGCACCCCCTTTTCAATTTTTTTTGCTCCAGTTAGGGTTGCCAAGATACTTTATCCGCCCCATTTCTATTATCGAATCCCACGGCACCGTGGGCAAGACAACTTCGCATCACGTGGAGGCCGGGCCAGCAAACCGAGCTCGTAGGGCTTGTGACCAGGTCTCCGTTGCTCCGGTGCTCATAACTTTTGATCCGTAAGGAGTTACGCGGCGCACAGCATACTGTTGGAAAGCTCTCTAAGAGCTCTACGACGGGGGCAGCCAGCTTGCTTGCTGTGCCCTTTTTTGCATCCCAAAATCGAACATTTTCATTAGTTTCGGACCACTTTACAAGTTTAGCTCTATTTTTCCGTCCCGAATCGTATGTCGTGAGCTGTGAAAAGGACAAAAACCTTACTCGCGGGACATTAGAGGGCCGTACAACGCATTGAAATCTCGTCTTGCGAGGATGCTGGGTTGTTGAAGCGGATGGGTTGTCGTTAAGCCCATTGGGCCTTCTGAATGGGCCATCTCTCTAGGCTGGGTCTGTGAACCGTTAACACATAAAGGAATTGTGCCCTCAAGATGACGGGTGCGATCATACCAGCAGTAATGCACCGGATCCCATCAGAACTCCGAAGTTAAGCGTGCTTGGGCGAGAGTAGTACTAGGATGGTTGACCCCTTGGGAAGTCCTCGTGTTGTACCCCCCTTTTCAATTTTTTTTGCTCCGGTTAGGGTTGGCAAGATGCTTTATCCACTGTATTTCTAATATCGAATCCCACGGCACCTTGGGCAAGACAACTTCGCTTCACGTGCAGGCTGGGCCCGCAAACCGAGGGCGTAGGGCTTGTGAGCAGATCTCCGTCGCTCCGGTGCCCATAACTTTTGATCCGTAAGGAGTTACGCGGCGTATAGCATACTGTTGGAAAGCTCTTCGAGAACTCTACGATGGGGGCAGCTAGCTTGCTCGCTGTGCCCTTCTTTGGAGCCCAAAATCGAACATTTTCATCAGTTTCGGGCCACTTTTCTGGTTTAGTTCTATTTTTTCATCCCGGATCGTACGTCGTGAGCTGTTAAAAGGACAACAACCTTACTCGCTCGACATTAGAGGGCCCTACAACGCATTGAAATCTTGTCTTGCGAGGATGCTGGGTTGTTGAAGCGGATGGGTTGTCGTTAAGCCCATTTGGCTTTCTGAATGGGCCATCTCTCTAGGTTGGGTCTGTGAACTGTTAACACATAAAAGAATTTGTGCCCTCAACATGACGGGTGCAATCATACCAGCACTAATGCACCGGATCCCATCAGAACTCCGAAGTTAAGCGTGCTTGGGCGAGAGTAGTACTAGGATGGGTGACCCACTGGGAAGTCCTCTTGTTGCACCCCTTTTTAAATTTTTTTTGCTCCGGTTAGGGTTGCCAAAATACTTTATCCACCCCATTTCTATTATCGAATCCCGCGGCACCTTGGGCAAGACAACTTCGCTTCACGTGGAGGCTGGGCCCGCAAACCGAGGGAAAAGGGCTTGTGAGTAGGTCTCCGTCGCTCTGGTGGCCATAACTTTTGATCCGTAAGGAGTTACGCGGTGCACAACATACTGTTGGAAAGCTCCCAGAGCGCTCTACGACGGGGGCACCTAGCTTGCTCGCTGTGCCATTTTTTGGAGCCCAAAATCGAACGTTTTCATCAATTTCGGGCCACTTTTTTAGTTTAGCTCTATTTTTCCGTCCCGGATCGTACGTCGTGAGCTGTTAAAAGGACAACAACAATACTCGCGGGACATTAGAGGGCCCTACAACGCATTGAAATCTTGTCTTGCGAGGATGCTGGGTTGTTGAAGCGGATGGGTTGTCTTTTAGCCCATTGGGCCTTCTGAATGGGCCATCTCTCAAGGCTAGGTCTGTGAACCGTTAACACATAAAGGAATTGTGCCCCCAAGATAACGGGTGCGATCATACCAGCACTAACGCACCGGATCCCATCAGAACTCCGAAGTTAAGCATGCTTGTGCGAGAGTAGTACTAGGATGGGTGACCCCCTGGGAAGTCCTCGTGTTACACCCCCTTTTCATTTTTTTTTTTGCTCCGGTTAGGGTTGCCAAGATACTTTATCCACCCCATTTCTATTATAAAATCCCACGGCACCTTGGCAAGACAACTTCGCTTCACTTGGAGGCTGGGCCAGCAAACCGAGGGAAAAGTGCTTGTGAGCAAGTCTCCTTCGCTTTGGTGCCCATAACTTTTGATCCGTAAGGAATTACGCGGCGCACAGCATACTGTTGGAAAGCACTCTGTGAGCTCTATGACTCGGGCAGCCAGCTAGCTTGTTGTGCCCTTTTTTGGAGCCCAAAATCGAACGTTTTCATTAGTTTCGGGCCACTTTTCTGGTTTAGCTCTATTTTTCCGTCCTGGATCATATGTCGTGAGCTGTTAAAAGGACAACAACCCTACTCGCGGGACATTAGAGGGCCCTACAACGTGTCGATATCTCGTCTTGCAAGGATGCTGGGTTGTTGAAGCGGATGGGTTGTCGTTAAGCCCATTGGGCCTTCTGAATGGGCTATCTCTCTAGACTGGGTCTGTGAACCGTTAACACATAAAGGAATTGAGCCCTCAAGATGATGGGTTCGATCATACCAGCACTAATGCAACGGATCCCATCAGAACTCCGAAGTTTAGCGTGCTTGGGCGAGCGTAGTACTAGGATGGGTGACACCCTGGGAAATCCTCGTGTTGCACCCTATTTTCAATTTTTTTTGCTCCGGTTAAGGTTGCAAAGATACTTTATCCACCCCATTTCTATTATCGAATCCCACGGCACCTTGGGCAAGACAACTTCGTTTCACGTGGAGGCCGGGCCCGCAAACCTAGGGCGTAGGGCTTGTGAGCAAGTCTCCGTCGCTCCGGTGCCCTTAACTTTTGATCCGTAAGGAGTTACGCGGCGCACAGCATACTGTTGGAAAGCTCTCTGAGAACTCTACGATGGGGGCAGCCAACTTGCTCGCTGTGCCAATTTTGGAGCCCAAAATTGAACCTTTTCATCAGTATCGGGCCACTTTTCTACTTTAGGTCTATTTTTTCGTCCCGGATCGTACGTCGTGAGTTGTTAAAAGGACAACAACCATACTCGCTGGACATTAGAGGGCCCTACAACGCATTGAAATCTCGTCCTGCGAGGATGCTGGGTCGTTGAAGCGGATGGGTTGTCGTTAAGCCCATTGGGCCTTCTGAATGGGCCATCTCTCTAGGCTGGGTCGGTGAACCGTTAACACATAAAGGAATTGTGCCCTCAACATGACGGGTGCAATCATACCAGTACTAATGCACCGGATCCCATCAGAACTTCGAAGTTAAGTGTGCTTGGGCGAGAGTTGTACTATGATGGGTGACCCCCCGGGAAGTCCTCTTGTTGCACCACCTTTTCAATTTTTTTGCTCCGGTTAGGGTTGCCAAACTACTTTATCCACCACATTTCTATTATCGAATCCCACAGCACCTTGGGCAAGACAACTTCGCTTCACGTGGAGGCTGCGCCAGCAAACCGAGGGAAAAGGGCTTGTGAGTAGGTCTCTGTCGCTCTGGTGCCCATAACTTTTGATCCGTAAGAAGTTACGCGGCGCACAGCATATTGTTGTAAAGCTCTCAGAGAGCTCTACGACGGGGACAGCAAGCTTGCTTGCTGTGCCCTTTTTTTGAGCCCAAAATCGAACGTTTTCATCTATTTCGAGCCAGTTTTCTAGTTTAGCTCTATTTTTCTATCCCGGATCGTACGTCGTGAACTGTTAAAAGGACAACAACCTTACCCGCTGGACATTAGAGGGCCCTACAACGCATTGAAATCTCGTCTTGCGAGGATGCTGGGTTGTTGAAGCGGATGTGTTATCGTTAAGCCCATTGGGCCTTCTGAATAGGCCATCTCTCTAGGCTGGGTCTGTGAACCGTTAACACATAAAGGAATTGTGCCCTCAACATGACGGGTGCAATCATACCAGCACTAATGCATCGGATCCCATCAGAACTCCGACGTTAAGCGTGCTTGGGCGAGAGTAGTACTAGGATGGGTGACCCCATGGGAAGTCCTCGTGTTCCACCCCCTTTTCAATTTTTTTTGCTCCGGTTAGGGTTGCCAAGATACTTTATCCACCCCATTTCTATTATCGAATCCCACGGCACCTTTGGCAAGACAACTTCGCTTCACGTGGAGGCTGGGACCGCAAACCGAGGGAAAAAGGCTTGTGAGCAGGTCTCCGTCGCTTTGGTGCCCATAACTTTTGATCCGTAAGGAGTTACGCGGCGCACAGCATACTGTTGGAGAGTTCTCAGAGTGCTCTACGACGGGGGCAGCTAGCTTGCTCGCTGTGCCCTTTTTTGGAGTTCAAAATCGAACGTTTTCATCAGTTTCGGTCCACTTTTCTAGTTTAGCTCTATTTTCCGTCCTGGATCATACGTCGTGAGCTTTTAAAAGGACAACAACCTTATCGCGGGACATTCGAGGGCCCTACAACGCATTGAAATCTCGTCTTGCGAGTATGATCGGTTGTTAAAGCGGATGGGTTGTCGTTAAGCCCATTGGGCCTTCTGAATGGGCCATCTCTCTAGGCTGGGTCTGTAAACCATTAACACATAAAGGAATTGTGCCCTCAAGATGACGGGTGCAATCATACCAGCACTAACGCACCGGATCCAATCAGAACTCTGAAGTTAAGCGTACTTGGGCGAGAGTAGTACTAGGATGGGTGACCCCCTGGGAAGTCCTCTTGTTGCACCCCCTTTTCAATTTTTTTTTGCTCCAGTTAGGGTTGCCAAGATACTTTATCCACCCCATTTCTATTATCAAATCCCACGGCACCTTGGGCAAGACAATTTCGCTTTACGTGGAGGTTGGGGCCGCAAATCGAGGGAAAATGGCTTGTGAGTAGGTCTCCATCGCTTTGGTGCCCATAACTTTTGATCCGTAAGGAGTTACGCGGCGCACAGCATACTGTTGGAAAGCTCTCAGAGTGCTCTACGACGGGGGCAGCTAGCTTGCTCGCTGTACCCTTTTTTGGAGCCCAAAATCGAACGTTTTCATCAGTTTCGGTCCACTTTTCTAGTTTAGCTCTATTTTTTCGTCCCAGATCGTACGTCATGAGCTGTTAAAAGGACAACAACCTTACTCGCGGGACATTGGAGGGCCCTACAACGCATTGAAATCTCGTTTTCCGAGGATGCCGGGTTGTTGAAGTGGATAGGTTGTCGTTAAGCCAATTGGGCCTTCTGAATGGGCCATCTCTCTAGGCGGGGTCTGTGAACCGTTAACACATAAAGGAATTGTGCCCTCAAGATGATGGGTGCGATCATACCAGCACTAATGCACCGGATCCCATCAGAACTCTGAACTTAAGCGTGCTTGGGCGAGAGTAGGACTAAGATGGGTGACCCCCTAGGAAGTCCTCGTGTTGCACCCCCTTTTCAATTTTTTTTGCTCCGGTTAGAGTTGCCAAGATACTTTATCCACCATATTTCTATTAACGAATCCCACCGCACCATGGGCCAGACAACTTCGCTTCACTTGGAGGCCGGACCAGCAAACCGTGGGCGTGGGGCTTGTGAGCAGGTCGCCGTCGCTCCGGTGCCCATATCTTTTGATCCGTAAGGAGTTACATGGCGCACAGCATACTGTTGGAAAGCTCTCAGAGAGCTCTACGACGAGGGAAGCCAGCTTGCTAACTGTGCCCTTTTTTGGAGACCAAAATCGAACATTTTAATCAGTTTCGGACTACTTTTCTAGTTTAGCTCTATTTTTCTGTCCCGAATCATACGTCGTGAGCTGTTAAAAGGACAACAACCTTACTCGCGGGACATTAGAGGGCCCTACAACGCATTGAAATCTCATCTTGCGAATATGCTGGGTTGTCGAAGCGGATGGGTTATCGTAAAGCCAATTGGGCCTTCTGAATGGGCCATCTCTCTAGGCTGGGTTTGTATACCGTTAACACATAAAGGAATTGTGCCCTCAAGATGACGGGTGCGATCATACCAGCACTAATTCACTGGATCCCATCAGAACTCCGAAGTTAAGCGTGCTTGGGCGAGAGTAGTACTACGATGGGTGACCCCCTGGGAAGTCCTCGTGTTGCACCCCCCTTTTCAATTTTTTTTGCTCCGGTTAGGGTTGCCAAGATATTTTATCCACCCCATTTCTATTATCAAATCCCACAGAACCTTGGGCAAGACAACTTCGCTTCACGTGGAGGCTGGGCCCGCAAACCGAGGGAAAAGGGCTTGTGAGCAGGTCTCCGTCGCTCTAGTGCCCAGAACTTTTATTCCGTAAGGAGTTACACGGCGCACAACATACTGTTGGAAAGCGCTTAGAGAGCTCTACGACGGGAGCAGCGAGCTTGCTCGCTGTGCCCTTTTTTGGAGCCAAAAATCGAACGTTTTCATCAGTTTCAGGCCACTTTTCTAGTTTAGCTCTATTTTTTCGTCCCGGATCGTACGTAGGAAGATGTTCAAAGGACAACAACCTTACTCGCGGGATAATAGAGGGCCCCATAACGCATTGAAATCTTGTCTTGCGAGGATGCTGGGTTGTTGAAGCGGATGGGTTATCGTAAAGCAAATTGGGCCTTCTGAATGGGCCATCTCTCTAGGCTGGGTTTGTAAACCGTTAACACATAAAGGAATTGTGTCCTCAAGATGACGGGTATGATCATACCAGCACTAATTCACTGGATCCCATCAGAACTCCGAAGTTAAGCATGCTTGGGCGAGAGTAGTACTAGGATGGGTGACCCCTTGGGAAGTCCTCGTGTTGTACCCACATTTTCAATTTTTTTTGCTCCGGTTAGGGTTGCCAAGATACTTTATCCACCGCATCTCTATTATCGAATCCCACGGCACCTTGGGCAAGACAACTTCGCTTCTCGTGGACGCCGGGATCGCAAACCGAGGGCGTGGGGCTTCTGACCAGGTCTCCTTCGCTCCGGTGCCCATAACTTTTGATCCATAGAGAGTTACGTGGCGCACAACATACTGTTGGAAAGCTCTCCGAGAGCTCTACGATGAGGGCAGCCAGCTCGCTCACTGCACCCTTTTTTGGAGCCCAAAATCGAACATTTTCATCAGTTTCAGGCTACTTTTCTAGTTTAGCTCTATTTTTCCGCCCCCGATCGTACGTCGTGAGCTGTTAAAAGGACAACAAACTTACTCGCAGGACATTAGAGGGCCCTACAATGCTTCGATATCTCATCTTGCGAGGATGCTAGGTTGTTGAAGCGGATGGATTGTTGTTAAGCCCATTGGGCCTTCTGAATGGGCCATCTCTCTAGGCTGGGCCTGTGAACCGTTAACACATAAAGGAATTGTGGCCTCAACATGACGGGTGCAATCATACCAGCACTAATGCATCGGATCCTATCAAAACTCCGAAGTTAAGCGTGCTTGGGCGAGAGTAGTACTAAGATGGGTGACCCCCAGGGAAGTCCTCTTGTTGCACCCCCTTTTCAATTTTTTTTGCTCCGGTTAGGGTTGCCAAACTACTTTATCCACCCCATTTCTATTATCGAATCCCACGGCACCTTGGGCTTGTGAGCAGGTCTCCGTCGCTCTGGTGCCCATAACTTTTGTTCCGTAAGGAGTTACGCGGCGCACAACATACTGTGGAAAAGTTCTCAGAGAGCTCTACGACGGGCGAAGCCATCTTGCTCGCTGTGCCCTTTTTTGGACCCCAAAATCGTACGTTTTCATTAGTTTTGGGCCACCGTTCTGGTTTAGCTCTATTTTTCTGTCCCGGATCGTACGTCGGGAGCTGTTAAAAGGAAAACAACCTTACTCGCGGGACATTAGAGGGCCCTACAACGCATTGAAATCTCGTCTTGCGAGGATGCTGGGTTGTTGAAGCGGATGGGTTGTCGTTAAGCCCATTTGGCCTTCTGAATGGGCCATCTCTCTAGGCTGGGTCTGTGAACCGTTAACACATAAAGGAATTGTGCCCTCAAGATGACGGGTGCGATCATACCAGCACTAATTCACTGGATCCCATCAGAACCCCGAAGTTAAGCGTGCTTGGGCGAGAGTAGTAATAGGATGGGTGACCTCCTGGGAAATCCTCTTGTTGCACCTCCTTTTCAATTTTTTTTGCTCCGGTTAGGGTTGCCAAGATACTTTATCCACCCCATTTCTATTATCGAATCCCACGGCACCCTGGGCAAGACAACTTCGCCTCACGTGGAGGCTGGGCCCGCAAACCGTTGGCGTAGGGCTTGTGACCAGGTCTCCGTCGCTCCGGTCCCCATAACTTTTGATCCGTAAGGAGTTACGCGGCGCACAACATACTGTTGGAAAGATCTCCAAGAGCTCTACGATGGTGGCCGCCAGCTTGCTTGCAATGCCCTTTTTTGCAGCCCAAAATTGACCATTTTCATCAGTTTCGGGCCACTTTTCTAGTTTATCTCAATTTTTCCGTCGTGGATCGTACGTCGTGCGCTGTTAAAAGGACAACAACCTTACTCGCAGGACATTAGAGGGCCCTACAACGTGTCGATATCTCGTCTTATGAGGATGCTAGGTTGTTGAAGCAGATGGGTTGTCATTAAGCCCATTGGGCTTACTGAATGTGCCATCTCTCTAGGCTGGGTCTGTGAACCGTTAACACATAAAGGAATTGTGCCCTCAACATGACGGGTGCGATCATACCTGCACAAATGCACTGGATCCCATCAGAACTCCGAAGTTAAGCGTGCTTGGGCGAGAGTAGTACTAGGATGGGTGACCCCCTAGGAAGTCCTCGTGTTGCACCCCCCTTTTCAATTTTTTTTGCTTCGGCTAGGGTTGCCAAGATACTTTATCCACCACATTTCTATTATCGAATCCCACGGCACCTTGGGCAAGACAACTTCGCTTCACGTGGAGGCCGGGCCCGCAAACCGAGGGCGTAGGGCTTTTGAGCAGGTCTCTGTCGCTCTGGTGCCCATAACCTTTGATCCGCAAGGAGTTATACGGCGCACAGCATACTGTTGGAAAGCTCTCTGAGAACTCTACGACGGGGGCAGCTAGCTTGCTCGCTATGCCCTTTTTTGGAGCCAAAAATCGAACGTTTTCATCAGTTTCTGGCCACTTTTCCAGTTTAGCTCTATTTTTCCATCCCGGATCGTACGTCGTGAGCTGTTAAAAGGACAACAACCTTACTCGAAGACATTGGAGGGCCTTACAACGGATTGAAATCTCATATTGCGAGAATGCTGGGTTGTTGAAGCGGATGGGTTGTCGTTAAGCCCATTGGGCCTTCTGAATGGGCCATCTCTCTAGCATGGGTCTGTGAACCGTTAACACATAAAGGAATTGTGCCCTAAACAAGAAGGGTGCGATCATACCATCACTAAGGCACCAGATCCCATCAGAACTCCGAAGTTAAGCGTGCTTGGGCAAGAGTAGTACAAGGATGGGTGACCCCATGGGAAGTCCTCGTGTTGCACCCCCCTTTTCAATTTTTTTTCCTCCGGTTAGGGTTGCCAAGATACTTTATCACCCCCATTTCTATTATCGAATCCCACGGCACCTTGGGTAAGACAACTTCACTTCACGTGGAGGCTGGGCCCGCAAACAGAGGGCGTAGGACTTGTGACCAGGTCTCCGTCGCTCCGGTGCCCATAACTTTTGATCCGTAAGGAGTTTCGCGGCGCACAGCATACTGTTGGAAAGCTCTCCGAGAGCTCTACGATGGGGGCAGCCAGCTTGCTTGCTATGCCCTTTTTTGGAACCCAAAATTGAACGTTTTCATTAATTTCGGGCCACTTTAATACTTTAGCTCTATTTTTCCATCCCGAATCGTACGTCGTGAGCTGTTAAAAGGACAACAACCTTACTCGCGGGACATTAGAGGGCCCTACAATGCGTCAATATCTCGTCTTGCGAGGATGCTAGGTTGTTGAAGCGGATGGGTTGTTGTTAAAACCATTTGGCCTTCTGAATGGGCCATCTCTCAAGGCTGGGTCTGTGAACCGTTAACACATAAAGGAATTGTGCCCTCATCATGACGGGTGCGATCATACCAGCACTAATGCACTGGATCCCATCAGAACTCCGAAGTTAATCGTGCTTGGGCGAGAGTAGTACTAGGATGGGTGACCCCCTAGGAAGTCCTCGTGTTGCACCCCCCTTTTCAATTTTTTTTGCTCCGGTTAGGGTTGCCAAGATACTTTACCCACCACATTTCTATTATCGAATCCCACGGCACCTTGGGCAAAACAACTTCACTTCACGTGGAGGCCGGGTCCATAAACCGAGGGCGTAGGGCTTGTGAGCAGGTCTACGTCGCTCCGGTGCCCATAACCTTTGATCCGTAAGGAGTTATACGGCGCACAACATACTGATGAAAAGCTCTCCGAGAACTCTACGACGGGGGCAGCAAGCTTGCTTGCTATTCCCTTTTTTGGAGCCAAAAATAGAATGTTTTCATCAATTTCGGGCCATTTTTCTAGTTTAGCTCTATTTTTCTGTCCCGGATCGCACGTCGGGAGTTGTTAAAAGGACAACAACCTTACTCGCGGGACATTAAAGGGCCCTACAACGCATTGAAATCACGTCTTGCGAGGATGCTGGGTTGTTGAAGCGGATGGGTTGTCATTAAGCCCATTGGGCCTTCAGAATGGGCCATCTCTCTAGGCTGGGTCTGTGAACCGTTAACACATAAAGGAATTGTGCCCTCAAGATGACGGGTGCCATCATACCAGCACTAATGCACCGGATCCCATCAGAACTCCGAAGTTAAGCGTGCTTGGGCGAGAGTAGTACTAGGATGGGTGACCCCCTAGGAAGTCCTAGTGTTGCACGCCCTTTTTAATTTTTTTGCTCTGGTTAGGGTTGCCAAGATACTTTATCCACCACATTTCTATTATCGAATCCCACGGCACCTTGGGCAAGACAACTTCGCTACACGTGGAGGTCGGGCTCGCAAACCGAGGGCGTAGGGCTTGTAAGCAGGTCTCCGTCGCTCCGGTGCCCATAACTTTTGATCCGTAAGGGGTTACGCGGCGCATAGCATACTGTTGGAAATCTTTCCGAGAGCTCTACGACGAGGGGAGCCAGCTTGTTCACCGTGCCCTTTTTTGGAGCCCAAAATCGAACGTTTTCATCAGTTTCAGGCCACTTTTTTAGTTTAGCTCTATTTTTCCGTCCCGGATCGTACGTCGTGAGCTGTTAAAAGGACAAAAACCTTACTCGCGGGACATTAGAGGGCCCTACAATGCGTCGATATCTCATCTTGCGTGCATGCTAGGTTGTTGAAGCGGATGGGTTGTCGTTAAGCCCATTGGGCCTTTTGAATGGGCTATCTCTCTAGGCTGGGTCTGTGAACTGTTAACACATAAAGGAATTGTGCCCTCAACATGACGGGTGCGATCATACCAGCACTAATGCACCGGATCCCATCAGAACTCCGAAGTTAAGCGTTCTTGGGCGAGAGTAGTACTAGGATGGGTGACCCCCTGGGAAGTTGGGCCAGCAAACAGAGGGCGTAGGGATTGTGACAAGGTCTCCGTCGCTCCGGTGTCCACAACTTTTGATCCGTAAGGAGTTACGCGGCGCACAGCATACTGTTGGAAAGCACTCCGAGAGCTCTACGACGGGGGTAGCCAGCTTGCTCGCTATGCCCTTTTTTGGATCTCAAAATCGAACGTTTTCATCAGTTTCGGGCCACTTTTCTAGTTTAGCTCTATTTTTCCATCCCGGATCGTACGTCGTGAGCTATTAAAAGGACAACAAACTAACTCGCAGGACATTAGAGCGCCCAACAACGCATCGATATCTCGTCTTGCGAGGATGCTAGGTTGTTGAAGCGGATGGGTTGTTGTTAAGCCCATTGGGCCTTTTGAATGGGCTATCTCTCTAGGCTGGGTTTGAGAACCGTTAACACATAAAGGAATTGTGCCCTCAAGATGACGGGTGCGATCATTCCCGCACTAATGCACCGGATCCCATCAGAACTCCGAAGTTAAGTGTGCTTGGGCGAGAGTAGTACTAAGATGGGTGACCCCCTGGGAAGTCCTCGTGTTGCAACCCCCTTTTCAATTTTTTTTGCTCCGGTTAGGGTTGCCAAGATACTTTATCCACCACATTTCTGTTATCGAATCCCACGGCACCTTGGGCAAGACAACTTCACTTCACGTGGAGACCGGGCCCTTAAACCGAGGGCGTAGGGCCTGTGAGCAGGTCTCCGTCGCTCCGGTGCCCATAACTTTTGTTTCGTAAGGAATTACGCGGTGCACAGCATACTGTTGGTAAGCTCTTCGAGAACTCAACGATGGGGGCAGCAAGCTTGCTTGCTGTGCCCTTTTTTAGTGCCCAAAATCGAACGTTTTCATCAGTTTTGGGACACTTTTCTAGTTTGGCTCTATTTTTCGGTCCCGGATCGCACGTCGGGAGCCGTTAAAAGGACAACAACCTCACTCGCGGGACATTAGAGGGCCCTACAACGCATTGAAATCTCGTCTTGCGAGGATGTTCGATTGTTGAAGCGGATGGGTTGTCGTTAAGCCCATTGGGCCTTCTGAATAGGCCATCTCTCTAGGCTGGGTCTGTGAACCGTTAACACATAAAGGAATTGTGCCCTCAACATGACGGGTGCGATCATACCAGCACTAATGCACTGGATCCCATCAGAACTCCGAAGTTAAGCGTGCTTGGGCGAGAGTAGTACTAGGATGGGTAACCCCCTGGGAAGTCCTCGTGTTGCCCCCCCCTTTTCAATTTTTTTTGCTCCGGTTAGGGTTGCCAAGATACTTTACCCACAGCATTTCTATTATCGAATCCCACGACACCTTGGGCAAGACAACTTCGCTTCACGTGGAGGTCGGGCCCGCAAACAAAGGGCGTTGGGCTTGTGAGCAGGTCTCCGTCGCTCCGGTGCCCATAACTTTTGATCCGTAAGGAGTTACACAGCGCACAGCATACTGTTGGAAAGCTCTCTGAGAACTCTACGACGGGGGCTGCCAGCTTGCTCGCTGTACCATTTTTTGGAGCCCAAAATCGAATGTTTTCATCACTTTCGGGCTACTTTTCTGGTTTAGCTCTATTTTTCCGTCCCGGATCGTACGTCGTGAGCTGTTAAAAGGACAACAACCTTACTCACAGGACATTACAGGGCCCTACAACGCATCGATATCTCGTCTTGCGAGTATGCTAGGTTGTTGAAGTGGATGGGTTGTCATTAAGCCCGTTGGGGCTTCTGAATAGGCTATCTCTCTAGGCAGGGTCTGTGAACCGTTAACACATAAAGGAATTGTGCCCTCAAGATGACGGGTGCGATCATACCAGCACTAATGCACCGGATCCCATCAAAACTCCGAAGTTAAGCGTGCTTGGGCGCGAGTAGTACTAGGATGGGTGACCCCCTGGGAAGTCCTCGTATTGCACCCCACATTTCAATTTTTTTTGCTCCGGTTAGGGTTGCCAAGATACTTTATCCACCGTATTTCTATTATCGAATCCCACAGTACCTTGGGCAAGACAACTTCGTTTCACGTGGATGCCGGGCCCGCAAACCAAGGGCGTAGGGCTTGTGAGCAGGTCTCCGTCGCTCCGGTGCCTATAACTTTTGATCCGTAAGGAGTTATGCGGCGCACAGCATATTGTTGGAATGTTCTCCGAGAGCTCTACGATGGGGGCAGCCAACTGCTCGCTGTGCACTTTTTTGGAGCCCAAAATCAAACGTTTTCATCAGTTTTGGGCCACTTTTCTAGTTTAAATCTATTTTTCCGGCTTGGATCATACGTCGTGAGCTGTTAAAAGGACAACAACCCTACTCGTAGGACATTACAGGGCCCTACAACACGTCGATATCTCGTCTTGCGAGGATGCTGGGTTGTTGAATCGAATGGGTTGTAGTTAAGCCCATTGGGCCTTCTTAATGGGCTATCTCTCTAGGCTGGGTCTGTGAACCGTTAACACATAAAGGAATTGTGCCCTCAAGATGACGGGTGCGATCATTCCAGCACTAATGCACCGAATCCCATCAGAACTCCGAAGTTAAGCGTGCTTTGGCGCGAGTAGTACTAGGATGGGTGACCCCCTGGGAAGTCCTCGTGTTGCACCCCCTTTTCAATTTTTTTTGCTGCGGTTAGGGTTGCCAAGATACTTTATCCACCCCATTTCTATTATCGAATCCCACGGCACCTTGCGCAAGACAACTTCATTTAACGTGGAGGCCGGGCCCGCAAACCGAGGGCGTAGGGCTTGTGAGCAGGTCTCCGTCGCTCCGGTGCCCATAACTTTTGATCCGTTAGGAGTTACGCTGCACACAGCATACTGTTGGAAAGCTCTCCGAGAACTCTACCATAGGGGCAGCATGTTTGCTGGCTGTGCCCTCTTTTGGAGCACAAAATCGAACGTTTACATCAGTTTCGGGCCAATTTTCTAGTTTAGCTCTATTTTTTCATCCCGGATCGTACATGGTGAGCTGTTAAAAGGACAAAAACCTTACTCGCGGGACATTAGAGGGCCCTACAACGCATTGAAATCTCGTATTGTGAGGATGCCGGGTTGTTGAAGCTGATGGGTTGTCATTAAGCCCATTGGGCCTTCTGAATGGGCCATCTCTCTAGGCTGGGTCTGTAAACCGTTAACACAAAAACCAATTGTGCCCTCAACATGACGGGTGCAATCATACCAGCACTTATGCACCGGATCCCATCAGAACCCCGAAGTTTAGCGTGCTTGGGCGAGAATAGTACTAGGATGGGTGACCCCCTGGGAAGTCCTCGTGTTGCACCCCACATTTCAATATTTTTTGCTCTAGTTAGGGTTGCCAAGATACTTTACCCACCGCATTTCTATTATCGAATCCCACGGCACCTTGGGCAAGACAACTTCGCTTCACGTGGAGGCTGGGCCCGTAAACCGAGGGAAAATGGCTTGTGAGCAGGTCTCCGTCGCTCTGGTGCCCATAACTTTTGATCCGTAAGGAGTTATGCGGCGCACAACATACTGTTGGAAAGCTCTCAGATAGCTCTACGACGAGGGCAGCTAGCTTGCTCGCTGTGCACTTTTTTGGAGCCCAAAATCGAACGTTTTCATCAGTTTCGGGCTACTTTTGTAGTTTAGCTCTATTTTTCTGTCCGGGATCGTACGTTGTGAGTTGTTAAAAGGACAAAAACCTTACTCGCGGGACATTAGAGGGCCCTACAACGCATTGAAATCTCGTCTTGCAAGGATGCTAGGTTGTTGAAGTGGATGGGTAGTCGTTAAGCCCATTTGGCCTTCTGAATGGGCCATCTCTCTAGGCTGGGTCTGTGAACCGTTAACACATAAAGGAATTGTGCCCTCAACATGACGGGTGCGATCATACCAGTACTAATGCATTGGATCCCACCAGAACTCCGAAGTTAATCGTGCTTGGGCGATAGTAGTACTAGGATGGGTGACCCCCTAGGAAGTCCTAGTGTTGCACCCCCATTTTCAATTTTTTTTGCTCCGGTTAGGGTTGCCAAGATACTTTATCCACCACATTTCTATTATCGAATCCCACGGCACCTTGGGCAAGACAACTTCGCTCCACGTGGAGGCTGGGCCCGCAAACCGAGGGCGTAGGGCTTGTGAGCAGGTCTCCGTCGCTCCGGTGCCCATAACCTTTGATCCGTAAGGAGTTATACGGCGCACAACATACTGTTGGAAAGCTCTCCGAGAACTCTACGACGGGGGTAGCCAGCTAGCTCGCTGTGCCATTTTTTGGAGCCAAAAATTGAACGTTTTCATCAGTTTCGGGGCACTTTTCTGGTTTAGCTCTATTTTTCCATCCCGGATCGTACGTCGTGAGCTGTTAAAAGGACAACAACCTTACTCGCTGGACAATGGAGGGCCCTATAACGCATTGAAATCTCGTCTTGCGAGGATGCTGGGCTGTTTAAGCGGATGGGTTGTCGTTAAGCCCATTGGGCCTTCTGAATGGGCCATCTCTCTAGCATGGGTCTGTGAACCGTTAACACATAAAGGAATTGTGCCCTAAACATGACGGGTGCGATCATACCAGCACTAAGGCACTGGATCCCATCAGAACTCCGAAGTTAAGCGTGCTTGGGCGAGAGTAGTACTAGGATGGGTGACTCCCTGGAAAGTCCTCGTGTTGCACCCCCCTTTTCAATTTTTTTAGCTCCGGTTAGGGTTGCCTAGATACTTTATCCACCCCATTTCTATTATCGAATCCCACGGCACCTTGGGCAAGACAACTTCATTTCACGTGGAGGCTGGGCCAGCAAACAGAGGGCGTAGGGCTTGTGACCAGGTCTCCGTCGCTCCGGTGCCCATAACTTTTGATCCGTAAAGAGTTACGCGGCGCACAACATACTGTTGGAAAGCTCTCCGAGAGCTCTACGACGAGGGCAGTGAGCTTGCTCGCTGTGCCCTTTTTTGGATCCCAAAATCGAACGTTTTCATCAATTTCAGGCCACTTTTCTTGTTTAGCTCTATTTTTTCATCCTGGATCATACGTCGTGAGCTGTTAAAAGGACAACAACCTTACTCGCAGGACATTAGAGGGCCCTACAACGTGTCGATATCTCGTCTTGCGATGATGCTAGGTTGTTGAAGTGTATGGGTTGTCGTTAAGCCCATTGGGCCTTTTGAATGGGCTATCTCTCTAGGCTGGGTCTGTGAACCGTTAACACATAAAGGAATTGTACCCTCAAGATGACAGGTGCGATCATACCAGCACTAATGCGCCGGATCCCATCAGAACTCCGAAGTTAAGCGTGCTTGGGCGAGAGTAGTACTAGGATAGGTGACCCCGTGGGAAGTCCTCGTGTTGCACCCCCCGTTTCAATTTTTTTTGCTCCTATTAGGGTTGCCAAGATACTTTATCCACCACATTTCTATTATCGAATCCCACGGCACCTTGGGCAAGACAACTTCGCTTCACGTGGAGGCCGGGCCCGCAAACCGAGGGCGTAGGGCTTGTGAACAGGTCTCCGTCACTCCAGTGCCCATAACTTTTGATCCGTAAGGAGTTACGCGGCGCACAACATACTGTTGGAAAGCTCTCCGAGAGCACTATGACGGGGCAGCTAGCTTGCTTGCTGTGTCCTTTTTTGGATCCCAAAATTGAACGTTTTCATTAGTTTTTGGCAACTTTTCTAGTTTAGCTCTATTTTTCCATCCCGGATCGTACGTCGTGAGCTGCTAAAAGGACAACAACCTTACTCGCGGGACTTTAGAGGGCCCTACAATGCATCGATATCTCGTCTTGCGAGGATGCTAGGTTGTTAAAGTGGATGGGTTGTTGTTAAGCCCATTGGGCCTTTTGAATGGGCTATCTCTCTAGGCAGGGTCTGTGAACCGTTAACACATAAAGGAATTGTGCCCTCAACATGACGGGTGCGATCATACCAGCACTAATGCACCGGATCCCATCAGAACTCCGAAGTTAAGCGTGCTTGGGCGAGAGTAGTACTAGGATGGGTGACCCCCTGGGAAGTCCTCGTGTTGCACCCCCTATTCAATTTTTTTTGCTCCGGTTAGGGTTTCCAAGATACTTTATCCACCCTATTTCTATTATCGAATCCCACGGCACCTTGGGCAAGACAACTTTGCTTCACGTGGAAGCTGGGCCCGCAAACATAGGGCGTAGGGCTTGTGACCAGGTCTCCGTCGCTCCGGTGTCCATAACTTTTGATCCGTAAGGAGTTACGCGGCGCACATCATACTGTTGCAAAGCTCTCCAAGAGCTCTACGACGGGGGTAGCCAGCTTGCTCACTGTGCCAATTTTTGGATACCAAAATTGAACATTTTCATCAGTTTCGGTCCACTTTTCGAGTTAGCTCTATTTTTCCAACCCGGATCGTACGTCGTGAGCTGTTAAAAGGACAACAACCATACTCGCGGGACATTAGAGGGCCCAACAATGCATCGATATCTCGTCTTGCGAAGATGCTAAGTTGTTGAAACGGATGGGTTGTCGTTAAGCCCATTGGGCCTTTTGAATGGGCTATCTCTCTATGCTGGGTTTGAGAACCGTTAACACAAAAAGGAATTGTGCCCTCAAGATGACGGGTGCGATCATTCCAGCACTAATGCAATGGATCCCATCAAAACTCTGAAGTTAAGCATGGTTGGGTGAGAGTAGTACTAGGATGGGTGACCCCCTGGGAAGTCCTCGTGTTGCACCCCCCTTTTCAATTTTTTTTGCTCCGGTTATGGTTGCCAAGATACTTTATCCACCACATTTCTATTATCGAATCCCACGGCACCTTGGGCAAGACAACTTCGCTTCACGTGGAGGTTGGGCCCGCAAACCGAGGGCATAGGGCTTGTGAGCAGGTCTCCGTCGCTCCGGTGCCCATAACTTTTGATCCGTAAGGAATTACGCGGCACACAGCATACTGTTGGAAAGCTCATCAAGAACTCTACGACGGACGCAACAAGCTTGCTTGCTCTGCCCTTTTTTGGAGCCCTAAATTGAACGTTTTCATGAGTTTCGGGCCACTTTTCTAGTTTAGCTCTATTTTTCCGTCCCGGATCATACGACGGGAGCTGTTAAAAGGACAACAACCTTACTCGCGGGACATTAGAGGGCCCAACAATGCATTGAAATCTCGTCTTGCGAGGATACTGGATTGTTGAAGCGGATGGGTTATCGTTAAGCCCAATGGGCCTTCTGAACGGGCCATCTCTCTAGGCTGGGTCTGTGAACCGTTAACACATAAAGGAATTGTGCCCTCAACATGACAGGTGCGATCATACCAGCACTAATGCATCAGATCCCATCAGAACTCCGAAGTTAAGCGCGCTTGGGCGAGAGTAGTACTAGGATGGGTGACCCCCTGGGAAGTCCTCGTGTAGCACCCCCCTTTTCAATTTTTTTTGCTCCGGTTAGGGTTGCCAAGATACTTTATCCACAGCATTTCTATTATCGAATCCCACGGCACCGTGGGCAAGACAACTTCACTTCACGTGGAGATCGGGCCCGCAAACCGAGGGTGTAGGGCTAGTGAGCAAGTCTCCGTCGCTCCGGTGCCCATAACTTTTGATCCGTAAGGAGTTACGCGGCGCACAGCATACTGTTGGAAAGCTCTCCGAGAGCTCTACGATGAGGGCAACCAACTTGCTCGCGGTGCCTTTTTTTGGAGCCCAAAATCGAACGTTTTCATCAGTTTCAGGCCACTTTTCTAGTTTAGCTCTATTTTTCCGTCCCGGATCATACGTCGTGAGCTGTTAAAAGGACAACAACCTTACTCTCGGGACATTAGAGGGCCCTACAATGCATCGATATCTCGTCTTACGAGGATGCTAGGTTGTTGAAGCGGATTGGTTGTCGTTAAGCCCATTGGGCCTTTTGAATGGGCTATCTCTCTAGGCTGGGTCTGTGAACCGTTAACACATAAAGGAATTGTAGCCTCAACATGACGGGTGCGATCATACCAGCACTAATGCACCGGATCCCATCAGAACTCCGATGTTAAGTGTGCTTGGGCGAGAGTAGTACTAGTATGGGTGACCCCCTGGGAATTCCTCGTGTTGCACCCCCCTTTTCAATTTTTTTTGCTCCAGTTAGGGTTGCCAAGATACTTTATCCACCACATTTCTATTATCGAATCCCAAGGCACCGTGGGCAAGACAACTTCACTTCACGTGGAGATCGGGCCCGTAAACCGAGGGCGTAGGGCTTGTGAGCAAGTCTCCGTCGCTCCGGTGCCCATAACTTTTGATCCGTAAGGAGTTACGCGGCGCACAGCATACTGTTGGAAAGCTCTCCGAGAACACTATGACGGGGGCAGCCAGCTTGCTCGCCTTGCCCTTTTTTGGAGCCCAAAATCGAACGTTTTCATCAGTTTCGGGCCATTTTTCTAGTTTAGCTCTATTTTTCCCTCCCGGATCGTACGTCGTGAGCTGTTAAAAGGACAACAACCTTACTCGCGGGACATTAGAGGGACCTAGAACACATTGAAATCTCGTCTTGCGAGGATGCTGGGTTGTTGAAGCGGATGGGTTGTCGTTAAGCCCATTAGGCCTTCTAAATGGTCCATCTCTCTAGGCAAGGTCTGTGAACTGTTAACACATAAAGGAATTGTGCCCTCAACATGACGGGTACAATCATACCAGCACTAATGCACCAGATCCCATCAGAACTCCGAAGTTAAGCTTGCTTGGGCGAGAGTAGTACTAAGATGGGTAACTCCCTGAGAAGTCCTCTAGGATGGGTGACCCCCTGGGAAGTCCTCGTGTTGCAGCCCCCTTTTCAATTTTTTTTGCTCCGGTTAGGGTTGCCAAGATACTTTATCCACCGCATTTCTATTATCGAATCCCACGGCACCTTGGGCAAGACAACTTCGTTTCACGTGGAGGTCAGGCCCGCAAACAGAGGGCGTAGGGCTTGTGAGCAGGTCTCCGTCGCTCCGGTGCCCATAACTTTTGATCCGTAAGGAGTTACGCGGTGCACAACATACTGTTGGAAAGCTCTCTGAGAACTCTACGACGGGGGCAGCCAGCTTGCTCACTGTGCCATTTTTTGGAGACCAAAATCGAACGTTTTCATCAGTTTCGGGCCACTTTTCTAGTTTAGCACTATTTTTTCGTCTCGGATCGCACGTCGTGAGCTGTTAAAAGGACAACAACCTTAATCGCGGGACATTAGAAGGCCCTACAACGCATTGAAATGTCGTCTTACGGGGATGCTGGGTTGTTGAAGGGGATGGGTTGTCGTTAAGCCCATTGGGCCTTCTGAATGGGCCATCTCTCTAGGCTGAGTCTGTGAACCGTTAACACATAAAGGAATTGTGCCCTCAACATGACGGGTGGAATCATACCAGCACTAACGCACCGGATCCCCTCAGAACTCCGAAGTTAAGCGTGTTTAGGCGAGAGTAGTGCTAGGATGGGTGACCCCCTGGGAAGTCCTCGTGTTGCACCCCTCTTTTCAATTTTTTTTGCTCCCCTTAGGGTTGCCAAGATACTTTATCCACCAAATTTCTATTATCGAATCCCACGGCACCTCGGGCAAGACAACTTCGCTTCACGTGGAGGCCGGACCCGCAAACCGAGGGCGTAGGTATAACGCCCCGATCCCTCACGAGACCGGGACTCCTATTTAACATGCTATTCTCACCCAATTCTAAACCCCGGGCACGAAATTTAGGGGAAAACGGACGGAGTCTCCCCTGTTTATAGGACAAAACTGTTACCTGCAAATAGCCACTCAAGACTTTTGAACTATAACAACAACTTATCTACTAATGTCTCCAAAGCTAAAACACAATCACAAGGCCATTCGAGCCTTGGAGCAACAACATTCTACTTAAGCACACAAGCATGCGAGATAGTTGGTTTAGCCATAAGTAGTTAAATACAATAAAATTCTAAGTTCCATATGAAGATCAACAAACACTCCAAGCATGCAAGAGAAATTAAAGTCTAGAATTCATTATTACAATCCAACAACTTTCTTTAACATTCTAGTCCACAGCTACTAGACATATACACAAGACCCCAAGGTCTCAAAATACAATATTAACAAGAACTCCACGCAAGAAGCACATAAAATCCACCTCAGCACACAAAGTCACGGATTCTGATCTGCGTGAACTTCCTCTTCTTCTATCAGCTGAGGATTCACCTCAGCTTCACCTGAAACATATTAAATGAGGAATGAGCAACAATGTTGCCCAGCGAGGGAGGTGATGCAACATACCAACGTGCAATGTGATATGCAAACACAAGAAAACATATATAAGCCACGTAAACCAACAAGATAATAAGCCAAGCAATTAATCACTTTTAAAAAGGATACGGTTCAACTTCCAAGTCTTCACTCACGAGCCACAAACCACGAGCATCACGAACATCACGAACATGCCGGCAAACCCCAAACACCAACTATTGGGATACTCCGGATGTATCCCGATCCTACGACCCTTTCTCCCGAGGTAGGTCCATGCCCAGCAGGTGAACCACGCCTCTGGGGTAGTGGAGTATGCCTCAGCGAGAAAGGGAATAGGCACCATGGTAGTCGAAGGAGCACGGCAAGCCCGACGCCGCCCGTGTTTCTCGACGCTACCATGTCCGATAAAGGTTACGCAACCCAATACAAGTCACAAGCAATCAATATAACACATAACACGTAAGAGGGACGACAAAGTAGGCCGCCCTCACATATATGCACGATAAAAGTTTATATAAGCACGATTTTCGCTAATAGATGCCAAAAGAAGCAATCAACACAATTAATTCCAATAATCTACTCAAATAACTTAAATACATCCTAAATATTCAACGCAAGGCATTACTAACACACAACAAGTTCCAAATGTAACTAAAAAGGCTAAAAACTACTTTTCCCCTTTCTTTAACCGAGCTTTCTTTCTCCTAAGCATGGTTCGAGATTCCCAATCATACCCTAGTCTTTCTATATTCCTAATTAAGCTCAAAGGTACCTTTTAAAGTGACTAAAACTCATTTTTGAAGCAAAAGTTCGGGAAGGCCCCGAATGGGTTTGAACTATAGCCATACTAACCGAACCCCATTTTTGCGAAACGAAAGCACCAAAGGTGCTTCCTTAGCTCAAGGATACCCAAATCAATGCCCAAACTTGCCCGGATTGCTTAACGTATAAAACCCCCTTTTTAAAGTAAGCTAATTATGCAATTAAGTTCAAATTCGAGTGATTCAACCTAACGTGGCTTTTCAACTAACTTCCCTAGGGTCTAGAGCACCTAATTGAGGCATCAATTCAAGTCAATTAGCAAATTTTCTCAAAACCCTAGTTCTAGGCACTATTCATCATCTCTTTGATCAAATTCAACATTCAACCATTAAATTTGTTATCAAACCACAAAAGTTAGCTCTATAGACATTAAATAACTCATAGAAAGCATTCATAACAAGTTTTATAGCTAATATCAACAAATCAATAAAATTCAATGTATGCACATAAACTTTAAAAACAAATAAATGCATCTCCCTCACAATTTTGAAGATGAAGAAGCTTGTTGAAGACTCTAGGTTGCTCAAAACCCCTCCCAAGATGAATCTAGAAGCTCAAAATGCAAGATTGTTGAAGCAAGAATCTCCTTTTTTTCCTTCTCCTTTGGTATTTTCGGCCTGCTACAGTAATTCCTGTACATTGTTCTTCTTTTTTTTTTTGTGTGTTTTAATGAGCTTATGTGATTTATATAAGGTTAAGTTGAGGTGGGGTCAAGTTTGGGTATTTAAAAGGTCACTAGAATGCGCGTTATTAACTTAAAAACGAGCATAAGGTGAAAAGTAATGTTAGTTATTTAAATCTCTAAGTTTGTTACGTAACACTATTCACTTAACTACTAAAAACATTTTCTAAACGAGCTCTCCTATCGCCTCTAGCTCAATTGCACATTTTTCCCACTCCTCTAACAATTAATGTGATTTAATAAAAATGCTAATTCACTAATAGAATATAGTTTGAAAACGGGATGAATGGTAGCTAAAGAAGCCAGTTAATAAAGCACAGAAGGAAATGCGCAAACAATAGATGCAACAGTAAATAAATGTACGGCTAAAATCCCGGACGTCACATCCTCTCCCCCTTAAACAAATTGCGTCCACGCAATTTCTTACACATACAAGCGAGTTATCCTCATACATAAAACACATTGTCTCACATAAGTATGCTTAACACATCAAACACATTGATCACGTTAGCAATTTATAACAAGTAAAGTCACATAAGCAACAAGTTCACATACACAAATTATAAACTACTAAGTCATTTAAACAACAACTTCACATAAAACAAGTTAATCACATACTCACATTAGTCATATAAAGAACATCGAGCACTCAAGTACACAAAGCACATAATTCACACAAGGCACGTTAATCACATAGCTCGCATTAATCACATAAACACATTGAACATATAAACACATCAAGCACGTTAACCACATCCATTTCACTTATCACACAAGCACATAAACCACAACTAGTTCACTCAACAAATAAAACATGTTGATCACATAAGCACATTGATCACATTAACTCTCTTATCACATAAGACATGCACATACACTTTCTAAACACATTGACACTAAGGCCACTACCCCACAAGCCGAAGACCCTATCCCGGCTTGCGCCTAGCTAACTAGCTAAGCTCTGATACCACTTCTGTAACGCCCCGATCCCTCACGAGACCGGGACTCCTATTTAACATGCTATTCTCACCCAATTCTAAACCCCGGGCACGAAATTTAGGGGAAAACGGACGGAGTCTCCCCTGTTTATAGGACAAAACTATTACCTGCAAATAGCCACTCAAGACTTTTGAACTATAACAACAACTTATCTACTAATGTCTCCAAAGCTAAAACACAATCACAAGGCCATCCGAGCCTTGGAGCAACAACATTCTACTTAAGCACACAAGCATGCGAGATAGTTGGTTTAGCCATAAGTAGTTAAATACAATAAAAATCTAAGTTCCATATGAAGATCAACAAACACTCCAAGCATGCAAAAGAAATTAAAGTCTAGAATTCATTATTACAATCCAACAACTTTCTTTAACATTCTAGTCCACAGCTACTAGACATATACACAAGACCCCAAGGTCTCAAAATACAATATTAACAAGAACTCCACGCAAGAAGCACATAAAATCCACCTCAGCACACAAAGTCACGGATTCTGATCTACGTGAACTTCCTCTTCTTCTATCAGCTGAGGATTCACCTCAGCTTTACCTGAAACATATTAAATGAGGAATGAGCAACAATGTTGCCCAGCGAGGGAGGTGATGCAACATACCAACGTGCAATGTGATATGCAAACACAAGAAAACATATATAAGCCACGTAAACCAACAAGATAATAAGCCAAGCAATTAATCACTTTTAAAAAGGATACGGTTCAACTTCCAAGTCTTCACTCACGAGCCACGAACCACGAGCATCACGAACATCACGAACATGCCGACAAACCCCAAACACCAACAATTGGGATACTCCGGATGTATCCCGATCCTACGACCCTTTCTCCCGAGGTAGGTCCATGCCCAGCAGGTGAACCACGCCTCTGGGGTAGTGGAGTATGCCTCAGCGAGAAAGGGAATAGGCACCATGGTAGTCGAGGGAGCACGGCAAGCCCGACGCCGCCCGTGTTTCTCGACGCTACCATGTCCGATAAAGGTTGCGCAACCCAATACAAGTCACAAGCAATCAATATAACACATAACACGTAAGAGGGACGACAAAGTAGGCCGCCCTCACATATATGCACGATAAAAGTTTATATAAGCACGATTTTCGCTAATAGATGCCAAAAGAAGCAATCAACACAATTAATTCCAATAATCTACTCAAATAACTTAAATACATCCTAAATATTCAACGCAAGGCATTACTAACACACAACAAGTTCCAAATGTAACTAAAAAGGCTAAAAACTACTTTTTCCCTTTCTCTAACCAAGCTTTCTTTCTCCTAAGCATGGTTCGAGATTCCCAATCATACCCTAGTCTTTCTATATTCCTAATTAAGCTCAAAGGTACCTTTTAAATTGACTAAAACTCATTTTTGAAGCAAAAGTTCGGGAAGGCCCCGAATGGGTTTGAACTATAGCCATACTAACCGAACCCCATTTTCGCGAAACGAAAGCACCAAAGGTGCTTCCTTAGCTCAAGGATACCCAAATCAATGCCCAAACTTGCCCGGATTGCTTAACGTATAAAACCCCCTTTTTAAAGTAAGCTAATTATGCAATTAAGTTCAAATTTGAGTGATTCAACCTAACGTGGCTTTTCAACTAACTTCCCTAGGGTCTAGAGCACCTAATTGAGGCATCAATTCAAGTCAATTAGCAAATTTTCTCAAAACCCTAGTTCTAGGCACTATTCATCATCTCTTTGATCAAATTCAACATTCAACCATTAAATTTGTTATCAAACCACAAAAGTTAGCTCTATAGACATTAAATAACTCATAGAAAGCATTCATAACAAGTTTTATAGCTAATATCAACAAATCAATAAAATTCAATATATGCACATAAACTTTAAAAACAAATAAATGCATCTCCCTCACAATTTTGAAGATGAAGAAGCTTGTTGAAGACTCTAGGTTGCTCAAAACCCCTCCCAAGATGAATCTAGAAGCTCAAAATGCAAGATTGTTGAAGCAAGAATCTCCTTTTTTTGCTTCTCCTTTGGTATTTTCGGCCTGCTACAGTAATTCCTGCACATTGTTCTTCTTTTTTTTTTTTTTGTGTTTTAATGAGCTTGGGTGATTTATATAAGGTTAAGTTGAGGTGGGGTCAAGTTTGGGTATTTAAAAGGTCACTAGAATGCGCGTTATTAACTTAAAAACGAGCATAAGGTGAAAAGTAATGTTAGTTATTTAAATCTCTAAGTTTGTTACGTAACACTATTCACTTAACTACTAAAAACATTTTCTAAACGAGCTCTCCTATCGCCTCTAGCTCAATTGCACATTTTTCCCACTCCTCTAACAATTAATGTGATTTAATAAAAATGCTAATTCACTAATAGAATATAGTTTGAAAACGGGATGAATAGTAGCTAAAGAAGCCAGTTAATAAAGCACAGAAGGAAATGAGCAAACAATAGATGCAACAGTAAATAAATGTACGGCTAAAATCCCGGGCGTCACAGTAGGGCTTATGAGCAGGTGTCTGTCGCTCCGATGCCCATAACTTTTGATCCGTAAGGAATTACGCGGCGCACAGCATACTGTTGGAAAGCTCTTCGAGAACTCTACGTCGGGGGCAGCCAGCTTGCTCGCTGTGCCCTTTTTTGGAGCCCAAAATGGAACATTTTTATCAGTTTCGGGCCACTTTTCTGGTTTAGCTCTATTTTTCTGTCCCGGATTGTACGTCATGAGCTGTTAAAAGGACAACAACCTTACACGCGGGACATTAGAGGGCCCTACAATGCATTGAAATCTCGTCTTGTGAGGATGCTGGGTTGTTGAAGCGGATGGGTTGTCGTTAAGTCCATTGGGCCATCTTTCTAGGTTGGGTCTGTAAACCGTTAACACATAAAGGAATTGTGCCCTCAATATGACGGGTGCGATCATACCAGCACTAATGCACCGGATCCCATCAGAACTCTGAAGTTAAGCGTGCTTGCGCGAGAGTAGTACTAGGATGGGTGACCCCCTAGGAAGTCCTCGTGTTGCACCCCCTTTTCAATTTTTTTTGCTCCGGTTAGGGTTGCCAAGATACTTTATCCACCACATTTCTATTATCGAATCCCACGGTACCTTGGGCAAGACAACTGCGCTTCACGTGGAGGCCGGGCCCGCAAACCGAGGGCGTAGGGCTTGTGAGCAGGTCTCCGTCGCTCCGGTGCCCATAACCATTGATCCGTAAGGAGTTATGCGGCGCACAGCATACTCTACGACGGGGGCAGCGAGCTTGCTCACTGTGCCCTTTTTTGTAGCCAAAAATCGAACGTTTTCATCAGTTTCGGGCCACTTTTCAAGTTTAGCTCTATTTTTTCGTCCCGGATCGTACGTCGTGAGCTGTTAAAAGGACAACAACCTTACTCGAGGGACATTAGAGGGCCCTACAATGCATTGAAATCTCGTCTTGTGAGGAAGCTGGGTTGTTGAAGCGGATGGGTTGTCGGTAAGCCCATTGGGCCTTTGGAATGGGCCATCTCTCTAGGCTGGGTCTGTGAACCGTTAACACATAAAGGAATTGTACCCTCAGCATGACGGGTGCAATCATACCAGCACTAATGCAACGGATCCCATCAGAACTCTGAAGTTAAGCGTGCTTGGGCGAGAGTAGTACTAGGATGGGTGACCCCCTGGGAAGTCCTCGTTTTGCACCATCATTTTCAATTTTTTTTGCTCCAGTTTGGGTTGCCAAGATACTTTATCCACCGCATTTCTATTATCGAATCCCACGGCACTTTGGGCAAGACAACTTCGCTTCACGTGGAGGCCGGGCCCGAAAACCGAGGGCGTAGGGCTTGTGAGCAGGTCTCCGTCGCTTCGGTGTCCATAACTTTTGATCCGTAAGGAGTTAGGTGGCGCACAACATACTGTTGGAAAGCCCTCTGAGAACTCTACGACGGGGGCAGCCAGCTAGCTTGATTTGCCCTTTTTGGGAACCCAAAATCCAACGTTTTCATCAGTTTCGGGCCACTTTTCTAGTTTAGCTCTATTTTTTCGTCCCGGATCGTACGTCGTGAGCTGTTCAAACGACAACAACCTTACTCGCGGGACATTAGAGGGCCCTACAATGCATTGAAATCTCGTCTTGCGAGGATGCTGGGTTGTTGAAGTGGATGGGTTGTCGTTAAGCCCATTGGCCTTCTGAATGGGCCATCTCTCTAGCATGGGTCTGTGAACCGTTAACACATAAAGGAATTGTGCCCTCAACATGACGGGTGCGATCATACCAGCACTAAGGCACCGGATCCCATCAGAACTCCGAAGTTAAGCGTGCTTGGGCGAGAGTAGTACTAGGATGGGTGACCCCCTGGGAAGTCCTCGTGTTGCACCCCTATTTTCAATTTTTTTTGCTCCAGTTAGGGTTGCCAAGATACTTTATCCACCCCATTTCTACTATCGAATCCCACGGCACCTTGGGCATGACAACTTCGCTTCACGTGGAAGCCGGGCCCGCAAACCAAGGGCGTAGGGCTTGTGACCAGGTCTCGGTCGCTCCGGTGCCCATAACTTTTGATCCGTAAGGAGATACGCGGCGCACAACATACTGTTGGAAAGCTCTCCGAGAACTCTACGACGGGGGCAGCCAGCCAGCCAGCTGTGCCCTTTTTGGGAGCCCAAAATCCAACGTTTTCATCAGTTTCGGGCTACTTTTCTAGTTTAGCTCTATTTTTTCATCCCGGATCGTACGTCGTGAGCTGTTAAAAGGACAACAACCTTACTCGCGGTACATTAGAGGGCCCTACAACGCATTGAAATCTCGTCTTGCGAGGATACAGGGTTGTTGAAGCGGATAGGTTGTCGTTAAGCCCATTTGGCCTTCTTAATGGGCCATCTCTCTAGACTGGGTCTGTGAACCGTTAACACATAAATGAATTGTGCCCTCAACATGACGGGTGCGATCATACCAGCACTATTGCACCAGATCCCATCAGAACTCCGAAGTTAAGTGTGCTTGGGAGAGAGTAGTACTAGGATGGGTGACCCCCTGGGAAGTCCTCGTGTTGCACCCCTATTTTCAATTTTTTTTGCTCCAGTTAGGGTTGCCAAGATACTTTATCCACCGTATTTCTATTATCGAATACCACGGCACCTTGGGCAAGACAACTTCGCTTCACGTGGAGGCTGGGCCCGCAAACCGAGGGCGTAGGGCTTGTGAGCAGCTCTCCGTCGCTCCGGTGCCCATAACTTTTGATCCGTCAAGAATTACGCGGCGCACAGCATATTGTTAGAAAGCACTTCGAGAACTCTACGGCGAGGGAAGCTAGTTTGATCGATGTGCCCTTTTTGGAGCCCAAAATCGAACGTTTTCATCAGTTTTGGGCAACTTTTCTTGTTTAGCTCTATTTTTCCGTCCCGGATCTTACGTCGTGAGCTGTTAAAATGACAACAACCTTACTCGAGGGACATTAGAGGGCCCTACAACGCATTGAAATCTCTTCTTGCGAGGATGCTGGGTTGTTGAAGCGGATGGGTTGTCGTTAAATCAATTGGGCCTTCTGAATGGGCTATCTCTCTAGGCTGGGTCTGTGAACCGTTAACACATAAAGGAATTGTGCCCTCAATATGATGGGTGCGATCATACCAGCACTAATGCACCGGATCCCATCAGAACTCTGAAGTTAAGCGTGCTTGCGCGAGAGTAGTACTAGGATGGGTGACCCCCTAGGAAGTCCTCGTGTTGCACCCCCTTTTCAATTTTTTTTGCTCCGGTTAGGGTTGCCAAGATACTTTATCCACCACATTTCTATTATCGAATCCCACGGTACCTTGGGCAAGACAACTGCGCTTCACGTGGAGGCCGGGCCCGCAAACCGAGGGCGTAGGGCTTGTGAGCAGGTCTCCGTCGCTCCGGTGCCCATAACCATTGATCCGTAAGGAGTTATGCGGTGCACAGCATACTGTTCAAAAGCTCTCCGATAACTCTACGACGGGGGCAGCGAGCTCGCTGTCCCCTTTTTTGTAGCCAAAAATCGAACGTTTTCTTCATTTTCGGGCCACTTTTCTGGTTTAGCTCTATTTTTTCGTCCCGGATCGTACGTCGTGAGCTGTTAAAAGGACAACAACCTTACTCGAGGGACATTAGAGGGCCCTACAACGCATTGAAATCTCGTCTTGTGAGGAAGCTGGGTTGTTGAAGCGGATGGGTTATCGGTAAGCCCATTGGGCCTTTGGAATGGGCCATCTCTCTAGGCTGGGTCTGTGAACCGTTAACACATAAAGGAATTGTGCCCTCAGCATGACGGGTGCAATCATACCAGCACTAATGCAACGGATCCCATCAGAACTCCGAAGTTAAGCGTGCTTGGGCGAGAGTAGTACTAGGATGGGTGACCCCCTGGGAAGTCCTCGTGTTGCACCACCATTTTCAATTTTTTTTGCTCCAGTTTGGGTTGCCAAGATACTTTATCCACCCCATTTCTGTTATCGAATCCCACGGCACCTTGGACAAGACAACTTCGCTTCACGTGGAGGCCGGGCCAGCAAACAGAGGGCGTAGGGCTTGTGAACAGGTCTCTGTCGCTCCGGTACCCATAACTTTTGATACGTAAGGAGTTATGCGGCGTACAGCATACTGTTGGAAAGCTCTCCGAGAGCTCTACAACGGGGGTAGCTAGCTTGCTCGCTTTGTCCTTTTTTGGAGCTCAAAATCCAACGTTTTCATCTGTTTCGGGCCACTTTTCGAGTTTAGCTCTATTTTTCCGTCCCGGATCGTACGACGAGAGCTGTTAAAAGTACAACAACCTTAACTCGTGAGACATTAGAGGGCCCTACAACACGTTGATATCTCATCTTGTGAGGATGCTAGGTTGTTGAAGTGGATGGGTTGTCGTTAAGCCCGTTGGGCCTTCTGAATGTGCTATCTCTCTCGGCTGGGTCTGTGAACCGTTAACACATAAAGAAATTTTGCCCTCAACATGACGGGTGCGATCATACTAGCACTAATGCACCGGATCCCATCAGAACTCAGAAGTTAAGCGTGCTTGGGCGAGAGTAGTACTAGGATGGGTGACCCCCTGGGAAGTCCTCGTGTTGCACCACCATTTTCAATTTTTTTTGCTCCAGTTTGGGTTGCCAAGATACTTTATCCACCGCATTTCTATTATCGAATCCCACGGCACTTTGGGCAAGACAACTTCGCTTCACGTGGAGGCCGGGCCCGAAAACCGAGGGCGTAGGGCTTGTGAGCAGGTCTCCGTCGCTTCGGTGTCCATAACTTTTGATCCGTAAGGAGTTAGGCGGCACACAACATACTGTTAGAAAGCCCTCCGAGAACTCTACGACGGGGGCAGCCTGCTAGCTCGCTGTGCCCTTTTTGGGAGCCCAAAATCGAACGTTTTCATCAGTTTCGGGCCATTTTTCTAGTTTAGCTCTATTTTTCCGTCCCGGATCGTACGTCGTGAGCTGTTAAAAGGACAACAACCTTACTCGCGGGACATTAGAGGGCCCTATAACGCGTCGATATCTCATCTTGCGAGGGTGCTAGGTTGTTGATGTGGATGGGTTGTCGTTAAGCCCATTGGGCCTTCTGAATGGGCTATCTCTCTAGGCTGGGTCTTTGAAATGTTAACACATAAAGGAATTCTGCTCTCAACATGACGGGTGCGATCATACCAGCACTAATGCACCGGATCCCATCAGAACTCCGAAGTTAAGCGTGCTTGGGCGAGAGTAGTACTAGGATAGGTGACCCCTTGGTAAGTCCTCGTGTTGCACCCCCCTTTTCAATTTTTTTTGCTCCGGTTAGGTTTGCCAAGATACTTTATCCACCCCATTTCTGTTATCGAATCCCACGGCACCTTGGACAAGACAACTTCGCTTCACGTGGAGGCCGGGCCAGCAAACAGAGGGCGTAGGGCTTGTGAGCAGGTCTCCGTCGCTCCGGTGCCCATAACTTTTGATATGTAAGGAGTTACGCGGCGTACAGCATACTGTTGGAAAGCTCTCCGAGAGCTCTACAACGGGGGTAGCTAGCTTGCTCGCTTTGCCCTTTTTTGGAGCTCAAAATCCAACGTTTTCATCAGTTTCGGGCCACTTTTCGAGTTTAGCTCTATTTTTCCGTCCCGGATCGTACGACGTGAGCTGTTAAAAGGACAACAACCTTAACTCGCGGGACATTAGAGGGCCCTACAACACGTTGATATCTCATCTTGCGAGGATGCTAGGTTGTTGAAGTGGATGGGTTGTCGTTAAGCCCGTTGGGCCTTCTGAATGGGCTATCTCTCTCGGCTGGGTCTGTGAACCATTAACACATAAAGAAATTTTGCCCTCAACATGACGGGTGCGATCATACTAGCACTAATGCACCGGATCAAATCAGAACTCCGAAGTTAAGCGTGCTTGGGCGAGAGTAGTACTAGGATGGGTGACCCCCTAGGAAGTCCTCGTGTTGCACCCCCCATTTCAATTTTTTTTGCTCCAATTAGGGTTGCCAAGATACTTTATCCACCGTATTTCTATTATCGAATCCCACGGCACCTTGGGCAAGACAACTTCGCTTCACGTGGAGGTCGGGCCCGCAAACCGAGGGCGTAGGGATTGAGTGCAGGTCTCCGTCGCTCCAGTGCCCATAACTTTTGATCCGTAAGGAGTTACGCGGCGCACAACATACTGTTGGAAAGCACTCCGAGAGCTCTACAACGAGGGCACCCAGTTTGCTCATTGTGCCCTTTTTTGGAGACCAAAATTTAACGTTTTCATCAGTTTTGGGCCATTTTTCTAATTTAGCTCAATTTTTCAGTCCCGGATCGTACGTCGTGAGCTGTTAAAAGGACAACAACCTTACTCGCGGGACATTAAAGGGCCCTACAATGCGTCGATATCTCGTCTTGCGAGGATGCTAGGTTGTTGAAGAGGATGGATTGTCGTTATGCCCATTGGGCCTTTTGAATGGGCTGTCTCTCTAGGCTGGGTCTGTGAACCATTAACACATAAAGGAATTGTGCCCTCAGCAAGATGGGTGCGATCATACCAGCACTAATGCACCGGATCCCATAAGAACTCCGAAGTTAAGCATGCTTGGGCGAGAGTAGTACTAGGATGTGTGACTCCCTGGGAAGTCCTTGTATTGCACCCCGCTTTTCAATTTTTTTTGCTCCGGTTTGGGTTGCCAAGATACTTTATCCACCACATCGAATCCCACGGCACCTTGGGCAAGACAACTTCATTTCACGTGGAGGCCGGGCCCGTAAACCAAGGGCATAGGGCTTGTAAGCAGGTCTCCGTCGCTCCGGTGCCCATAACTTTTGATCCGTAAGGAGTTACGCGGCGCACAGCTTACTGTTGGAAAGCTCTCCTAGAACTCTACGACAGGGGTGGCCAACTTGCTCGCTGTGCCCTTTTTTGGAGCCCAAAATCCAACATTGTCATCACTTTCGGGCCACTTTTCTAGTTTAGCTCTATTTTTCCATCCCGGATCGTACGTTGTGAGTTGTTAAATGGACAATAACCTTACTCGCGGGACATTAGAGGGCCCTACAACGCATTGAAATCTCGTCTTACGAGGATGCTGGGTTGTTGAAGCGGATGGGTTGTCGTTAAGCCCATTGGCCTTCTGAATGGGCCATCTCTCTAGCATGGGTCTGTGAACCGTTAACACATAAAGGAATTGTGCCCTCAACATGACGGGTGCGATCATACCAGCACTAAGGCACCGGATCCCATCAGAACTCCGAAGTTAAGTGTGCTTGGGCGATAGTAGTACTAGGATGGGTGACCCCTTGGGAAATCCTCGCGTTGCACCCCCATTTTCAATTTTTTTTGCTCCGGTTAGGGTTGCCAAGATACTTTATCCACCCCATTTCTATTTTAAAATCCCACGGCACCTTGGGCGAGACAACTTCATTTCACGTGGAGGCTGGGCCCGCAAACAGAGGGCATAGGGCTTGTGAACAGGTCTCCGTCGCTCCGGTGCCCATAACGTTTGATCCGTAAGGAGTTACGTGGCGCACAACATACTGTTGGAAAGCTCTCCGAGAGCTCTATGACGGGGGCAGCTAGCTTGCTCGCTGTGCCCTTTTTTGGAGCCCAAAATTGAACGTTTTCATCAGTTTCGGGCTACTTTTCTAGTTTAGCTCTATTTTTTCGTCCCGGATCGTACGTCGTGAGCTGTTAAAAGGACAACAACCTTACTCGCGGGACATTAGAGGGTCCTACAATGAATTGAAATCTCGTCTTGCGAGGATGTTGGGTTGTCGAAGCGGATGGGTTGTCGTTAAGCCCATTGGGCCTTCTGAATGGGCCATCTCTCTAGCATGGGTCTGTGAACCGTTAACACATAAAGGAATTGTTCCCTCAACATGACGGGTGCGATCATACCAGCACTAATGCACCGGATCCCATCAGAACTCCGAAGTTAAGCGTGCTTGGGCGAGAATAGTACTAGGATGGGTGACCCCTGGGAAGTCCTCGTGTTGCACCCCCATTTTCAATTTTTTTTGGTCCAGTTAGGGTTGCCAAGATACTTTATCCACCGCATTTCTATTATCGAATCCCACGGCACTTTGGGCAAGACAACTTCGCTTCACATGGAGGCCGGGCCAGCAAATCGAGGGCGTAGGGCTTGAGTGCATGTCTCCGTTGCTCCGGTGCCCATAACTTTTGATCCGTAAGGAGTTACGCGGCGCACAGCATACTGTTGGAAATCTCTCCGAAAGCTCTTCGACGAGTGCAGCCAGGTTGCTCGCTGTGCCATTTTTTGGAGACCAAAATTGAACGTTTTCATCAGTTTCGGGCCACTTTTCTAGTTTAGCTCTATTTTTCCATCCCGGATCGTACGTCGTGAGCTGTTAAAAGGACAACAACCTTACTCGCGGGACATTAAAGGGCCCTACAATGCGTCGATATATCGTCTTGCGAGGATGCTAGGTTGTTGAAGAGGATGGGTTGTCGTTATGCCCATTGGGCCTTTTGAATGGGCTATCTCTCTAGGCTGGGTCTGTGAACCGTTAACACATAAAGGAATTGAGCCCTCAACATACCGGGTGCGATCATACCAGCACTAATGCACCGGATCCCATCAGAACTCCGAAGTTAAGCGTGCTTGGGCGAGAGTAGTGCCGAGGGCTTAGGGCTTGTGAGCAGGTCTCCGTCGCTCCGGTGCCACTAGGTTTTGATCCGTAAGGAGTTACGCGGCGCACAACATATTGTTGGAAAGCTCTCCGAGAACTCTACAATGGGGGCAGCCAGCTTGCTCGCTGTGCCCTTTTTTGGAGCCCAAAATCCAATGTTTTCATCACTTTCAGGCCACTTTTCTAGTTTAGCTCTATTTTTCTTTCCCGGAACGTACGTCGTGAGCTTTTAAAAGGACAACAACCTTACTCGTGGGATATTAGAGGGCCCTACAACGCATTGAAATCTCGTCTTGCAAGGATGCTGGGTTGTTGAAGCGGATGGGTTGTCGTTAAGCCCATTGGCCTTCTTAATGGGCCATCTCTCTAGCATGGGTTTGTGAATCGTTAACACATAAAGGAATTGTGCCCTCAACATGACGGGTGCGATCATACCAGCACTAAGGCACCGGATCCCATCTGAACTCCAAAGTTAAGTGTGCTTGGGCGAGAGTAGTACTAGGATGGGTGACCCCCTGGGAAGTCCTCGTGTTGCACACCCTTTTTCAATTTTTTTTGCCCCGGTTAGGGTTGCCAAGATACTTTATCCACCCCATTTCTATTATCGAATCCCACGGCACCTCGGGCAAGACAAGTTCGCTTCACGTGGAGGCTGGGCCCTCAAACAGAGGGCGTAGGGCATGTGACCTGGTCTCCGTCACTCCGGTGCCCATAACGTTTGATCCGTAAGGAGTTACGCGGTGCACAACATACTGTTGGAAAGTTCTCCGAGAGCTCTACGACGGGGGCAGCTAACTTGCTCGCTGTGCCCTTTTTTGGAACCCAAAATGGAACGTTTTCATCAGTTTCGGGCTACTTTTCTAGTTTAGCTCTATTTTTTCATCCCGGATCGTACGTCGTGAGCTGTTAAAAGGACAACAACCTTACTCGCGGGACATTAGAGGGTCCTACAATGCATTGAAATCTCGTCTTGTGAGGATGCTGGGTTGTTGAAGCGGATAGGTTGTCGTTAAGCCCATTGGGCCTTCTGAATGGGCCATCTCTCTCGGCTGGGTTTGTGAACTGTTAACACATAAAGGAATTGTACCCTCAACATGACTGGTGCGATCATACCAGCACTAAGGCACCGGATCCCATCAGAACTCAGAAGTTAAGCGTGCTTGGGCGAGAATAGTACTAGGATGGGTGACCCCCTGGGAAGTCCTCGTGTTGCACCCCCATTTTCAATTTTTTTTGCTCCAGTTAGGGTTGCCAAGATACTTTATCCACCACATTTCAATTATCGAATCCCACGGCACCTTGGGCAAGACAACTTCGCTTCACGTGGAGGCCGGGTCCGCAAACCGAGGGCGTAGGGCTTGAGTGAAGATCTCCGTCGTTCCGGTGCCCATAACTTTTGATCTGTAAGGAGTTACGCGGCGCACAGCAAACTGTTGGAAAGCTCTCCGTGAACTCTACGACGGGGGCAGCTAGCTTGTTCGCTGTGCCCTTTTTTGGTGCCCAAAATCCAACGTTTTCATCAGTTTCGTGACACTTTTCTAGTTTAGCCCTATTTTTCCGTCCCGAATCGTACGTCGTGAGCTGTTAAAAGGACAACAACCTTACTCACGGGACATTAGAGGGCCCGACAACGCATTAAAATCTCGTCTTGCGAGGATGCTGGGTTGTTGAAGCAGATGAGTTGTCGTTAAGCCCATTGGCCTTCTGAATGGGCCATCGCTCTAGCATCGGTCTGTGAACCGTTAATACATAAAGGAATTGTGCCCTCAACATGACGGGTGCGATCATACCAGACTAAGGCTCCGGATCCCATCAGAACTCCGAAGTTAAGTGTGCTTGGGCGAGAATAGTACTAGGATGGGTGACCCCCGGGGAAGTCCTCGTGTTGCACACCCATTTTCAATTTTTTCCTCCAATTAGGGTTGCCAAGATACTTTATCCACCGCATTTCAATTATCGAATCCTACGGCACCTTGGGCAATACAACTTCGCTTCACGTGGAGCCCGGGCCCACAAACCGAGGGCGTAGGGCTTGTGAGCAGGTCTTCGTCGCTCCGGTGCCCATAACTTTTGATCCGTAAGGAATTACGCGGCGCACAGCATACTGTTGGAAAGCTCTTCGAGAACTCTATGACAAGGGCAACTAGCTTGCTCGCTGTGCCCTTTTTTGGAGCCCAAAATCGAACGTTTTCATCAGTTTCGGGCCACTTTTCAAATTTAGCTCTATTTTTTGGTCCGGGATTGTACGTCGTGAGCTGTTAAAAGGACAACAACCATACTCGCGGGACATTAGAGGGCCCTACAATGCATTGAAATGTCATCTTGCGAGGATGCTGGGATGTTGAAGCGGATGGGTTGTCGTTAAGCCCATTGGGCCTTCTGAATGGGCCATCTCTCGAGGCTGGGTCTGTGAACCGTTAACACATAAAGGAATTGTGCCCTCAACATGACGGGTGCAATCATACCAGCACTAATGCACCGGATCCCATCAGAACTCCGAAGTTAAGCGTGCTTTGATGATAGTAGTACTAGGATGGGTGACCCCCTGGGAAGTCCTCGTGTTGCACCCCACTTTTCAATTTTTTTTGCTCTAGTTAGGGTTGCCAAGATACATTATCCACTACATTTCTATTATCGAATCCCACGGCACCTTGGGCAAGACAACTTCGCATCACGTGGGGGCCGGGCTCGCAAACCGAGGGCGTAGGGCTTGTGAGCAAGTCTCTGTCGCTCCGGTGCCCATAACTTTTGATCCGTAAGGAGTTAGCGGTGCACAACATACTGTTGGAAAGCACTCCGAGAGTTCTACGACGAGGGCAGCAATCTTGCTCGCTATGCACTTTTTTGGTGCCAAAAATCGAACGTTTTCATCAGTTTTGGGCCACTTTTATGGTTTAGCTCTATTTTTCAGTCCCGGATCGTACGTCGTGAGCTGTTAAAAGCACAACAACCTTACTCACGGGACATTAGAGGGCCCTACAATGTATCGATATCTCATCTTGCGAGGATGCTAGGTTGTTGAAGAGGATGGGTTGTCGTTAAGCCCATTGGGCCTTTTGAATGGGCTACCTCTCTAGGCTGGGTCTGTGAACCGTTAACACATAAAGGAATTGTGCCCTCAACATGATGGGTGCGATCATAACAGCACTAATGCACCGGATCCCATCAGAACTCCGAAGTTAAGCATGCTTGGGAGAGAGTAGTACTAGGATGGGTGACCCCTTGGGAAGTCCTCGTGTTGCACCCCCTTTTTCAATTTTTTTTGCTCCGGTTAGAGTTGCCAAGATACTTTGTCCACCACATTTCTATTATCAAATCCCACGGCACCTTGGGCAAGACAACTTCGTTTCACGTGGAGGCCGGGCCCGCAAACCGAGGGCATAGGGCTTGTGAGCTGGTCTCCGTCGCTTCGGTGCTCATAACTTTTGATTCGTAAGGAGTTACGCGGCGCACAGCATACTGTTGGAAAGCTCTTCGACAAATCTACGACGAGGGAAGCCAGTTTGCTCACTGTGCCCTTTTTTGGAGCCCAAAATCGAACGTTTTCATCATTTTCGGGCCACTTTTCTAGTTTTGCTCTATTTTTCCGTCCTTAATCGTATGTCGTGAGCTGTTAAAAGGACAACAACCTTACTCGCGGGACATTAGAGGGCCCTACAACGCATTGAAATCTCATCTTGCTAGGATGGTGGAGTGTTGAAGCAGATGGGTTGTCGTTAAGCCCATTGGGCCTTCTGAATGGGCCATCTCTCTAGCATGGGTCTGTGAACCGTTAACACATAAAGGAATTGTGCCCTCAACATGACGGGTGCGATCATACCAGCTCTAACGCACCGGATACCATCAGAACTCTGAAGTTAAGCGTGCTTGGGCGAGAGTAGTATTAGGATGGGTGACCCCCTTGGAAGTCCTCGTGTTGTACCCCCTTTTTCAATTTTTTTTGCTCCGATTGGGGTTGCCAAGATACTTTATCCACCCCATTTCTATTATCGAATCCCACGGGACCTTGGGGAAGAGAACTTCGCTTGACGTGGAGGCTGGGCCCGCAAACAGAGGGCGTAGGGCATGTGACCAGGTCTCCGTCGCTCCGGTGCCAATAACTTTTGATCCGTAAGGAGTTACGCGTTGCACAACATACTGTTTGAAAGCTCTCTGAGAACTCTACGATGGGTGCAGCCAGCTTGCTCGCTGTGCCCTTATTTGGAGCCCAAAATCGAACGTTTTCATCAGTTTCGGGCCACTTTTCTAGTTTAACTTTATTTTTCCGTCCCAGATCGTACGTCGTGAGCTGTTAAAAGGACAACAACCTTACTCGCGGGACGTTAGAGGGCCCTACAACGCGTCGATATCTCATCTTGCAAGGATGCTAGGTTGTTGAAGTGGATGGGTTGTCATTAAGCCCATTGGGCCTCCTGAATGGGCTATCTCTCTAGGCTGGGTCTGTGAACCGTTAAGACATAAAGGAATTGTGCCCTCAACATGACGGGTGCGATCATACCAATACTAATGCACCGGATCCCATCAGAACTCCGAAGTTAAGCGTGCTTGGGCGAGAGTAGTACTAGTATGTATGACCCCATGGGAAGTCCTCGTCTTGCACCCCCCTTTTCAATTTTTTTTGCTCCGGTTAGGGTTGCCAAGATACTTTATCCACCACATTTCTATTATCGAATCCCATGGCACCTTGGGCAAGACAACTTCGCTTCACGTGGAGGCCGGGCCAACAAACCGAGGGTGTAGGGCTTGTGAGCAGGTCTTCGTCGCTCTAGTGCCCATAACTTTTGATCCATAAGGAATTACGCGGCGCACAGCATACTGTTGGAATGCACTTCGAGAACTCGACTACGGGGCAACGAGCTTGCTCGCTTTGCCTTTTTTTGGAGCCCAAAATCGAAGGTTTTCATTAGTTTCGGGCCACTTTTCTTGTTTAGCTCTATTTTTTCATCCCGGATCGTACGTCATGAGCTGTTAAAAGGACAACAACCTTACTCGCGGGACATTAGAGGGCCCTACAACGCATTGAAATCTCGTCTTGCGAGGATACTGGGTTGTTGAAGTGGATGGGTTGTCGTTAAGCCCATTGGGCCTTATGAATGGGCCATGTCTCTAGCATGGGTCTGTGAACCGTTAACACATAAAGGAATTGTGCCTCAACATGACGGGTGTGATCATACCAGCATTAAAGCACCGGATCCCATCAGAACTCCGAAGTTAAGCTCGCTTGGGCGAGAGTAGTACTACGATGGGTGACCCCTTGGGAAATCCTCGTGTTGCACCCCCTTTTCAATTTTTTTTGCTCCGTTTAGGGTTGCCAAGATACTTTATCCACCCCATTTCTATTATCGAATACCACGGCACCTTGGGCAAGACAACTTCACTTCACGTGGAGGCTGGGCCAGCAAACCGAGGGTGTAGGGCTTGTGAGCAGGTCTCCGTCGCTCTGGTGCCCATAACTTTTGATCCGTAAGGAATTACGCGGCTCACAGCATACTGTTGGAAAGCTCATCGAGAACTCTACGACGGGGGCAGTGACCGTGCTCGCTGTGGCCTTTTTTGTAGCCCAAAATCGAATGTTTTCATCAATTTCGGGCCACTTTTCTAGTTTAGCTCTATTTTTCTGTCCCGTATCGTACGTCATGAGCTGTTAAAAGGACAACAACCTTACTCGCGGGACATTAGAGGGCCCTACAATGCATTGAAATCTCGTCTTGCGAGGATGCTGGGTCGTTGAAGCGGATGGGTTGTCGTTAAGCCCATTGGGCCTTATGAATGGGCCATCTCCCTAGCATGGGTCTGTGAACCATTAACACATAAAGGTATTGTGCCTCAACATGACGGGTACGATCATACCAGCACTAACGCACAAGATCCCATCAGAACTCCAAAATTATGCGTGCTTGGGCAAGGGTAGTACTAGGATGGGTGACACCCTGGAAAGTCCTCTTTTTGCACCCTCCTTTTCAGTTTTTTTTGCACCGGTTAGGGTTGCCAAGATACTTTATCCACCCCATTTCTATTATCGAATCCCACGGCACCTTGGGCAAAACAAATTCGCTTAACGTGGAGGCCGGGCCCGCAAACCGGGGGCGTAGGGCTTGTGACCAGGTCTCCGTCACTCCAGTGCCCAAAACTTTTGATCCGTAAGGAGTTACGCGGCGCACAACATACCTTTGGAAAGCTCTTCGAGTGCTCTATGACGGGGGTTGCAAGCTTGCTTGCTTTGCCCTTTTTGGAGCCAGAAATTGAATGTTTTCATCAGTTTCGGGCCACTTTTCTAATTTAGCTCCATTTTACCGTCCCAGATCGTACGTCGTGAGCTGTTAAAAGGACAACAACCTTACTCGCGGGACGTTAGAGGGCCCTACAACGCGTCGATATCTCATCTTGCGAGGATGCTAGGTTGTTGAAGTGGATGGGTTGTCATTAAGCCCATTGGGCCTCCTGAATGGGCTATCTCTCTAGGCTGGGTATGTGAACCGTTAAGACATAAAGGAATTGTGCCCTCAACATGACGGGTGCGATCATACCAATACTAATGCACCGGATCCCATCAGAACTCTGAAGTTAAGCGTGCTTGGGCGAGAGTAGTACTAGTATGTATGACCCCATGGGAAGTCCTCGTCTTGCACCCCCCTTTTCAATTTTTTTTGCTCCGGTTAGGGTTGCCAAGATACTTTATCCACCACATTTCTATTATCGAATCCCATGGCACCTTGGGCAAGACAACTTCGCTTCACTTGGAGGCCGGGCCAACAAACCGAGGGTGTAGGGCTTGTGAGCTGGTCTCCGTCGCTCTGGTGCCCATAACTTTTGATCCGTAAGGAATTACGCGGCGCACAGCATACTGTTGGAATGCACTTCGAGAACTCGACTACGGGGCAACGAGCTTGCTCGCTTTGCCTTTTTTTGGAGCCCAAAATCGAAGGTTTTCATTAGTTTCGGGCCACTTTTCTTGTTTAGCTCTATTTTTTCATCCCGGATCGTACGTCATGAGCTGTTAAAAGGACAACAACCTTACTCGCGGGACATTAGAGGGCCCTACAACGCATTGAAATCTCGTCTTGCGAGGATACTGGGTTGTTGAAGCGGATGGGTTGTCGTTAAGCCCATTGGGCCTTATGAATGGGCCATGTCTCTAGCATGGGTCTGTGAACCGTTAACACAGAAAGGAATTGTGCCTCAACATGACGGGTGCGATCATATCAGCATTAAGGCACCGGATCCCATCAGAACTCCGAAGTTAAGCTCGCTTAGGCGAGAGTAGTACTACGATGGGTGACCCCTTGGGAAGTCCTCGTGTTGCACTCCCTTTTCAATTTTTTTTGCTCCGTTTAGGGTTGCCAAGATACTTTATCCACCCCATTTCTATTATCGAATCCCACGCCACCTTGGCCAAGACAACTTCGCTTCACGTGGAAGCTGAGCCCGCAAACCGAGAGCGTAGGGCTTGTTTGCAGGTCTCCGTCGCTCCGGTGCCCATAACTTTTGATCCGTAAGGAGTTATGCGGCGCACAACATACTGTTGGAAAGCTCACCGAGAACTCTACGACGAGGGCACCCAGCTTGCTCGGTGTGCCCTTTTTTGGAGCCCAAAATCCAATGTTTTCATCAGTTTCGGGCCACTTTTCTGGTTTAGCTCTATTTTTCTGTCCCGGATCGTACGTCGTGAGCTGTTAAAAGGACAACAACCTTACTCGCGGGACATTTATAGGGCCCTACAACGCGTCGATATCCCATCTTGCGAGGATGCTAGGTTGTTAAAGTGGATGGGTTGTCGTTAAGCTCATTGGGCCTTCTGAATGGGCTATCTCTCTAGACTGGGTCTGTCAACCGTTAACACATAAAGGAATTGTGCCCTCAACATGATGGGTGCGATCATACCTGCACTAATGCACTGGATCCCATCAGAACTCTGAAGTTAAGCGTGCTTGGGCGAGAGTAGTACTAGGATGGGTAACCCAGTGGGAAGTCCTCGTGTTGCACCCCCCTTTTCAATTTTCTTTGCTCCGGTTAGGGTTGCCAAGATACTTTATGCACCGCATTTCTATTATCGTATCCCATGGCACCTTGGGCAAGACAACTTCGCTTTACGCGGAGGCCGGGCCCGCAAACCGAGGGCGTAGGGCTTGTGAGCAGGTCTCTGTCGCTCCGGTGTCCATAACTTTTGATCCGTAAGGAGTTACGCGGCGCACAGCATACTGTTGGAAAGCCCTCCGAGAGCTCTACGACGGGGGCAGCCAGCTTGCTCACTTTGCCCTTTTTTGGAGCCCATAATCGAATGTTTTCATCAGTTTCGGGTGACTTTTCTAGTTTAGCTCTATTTTTCCGTCCTGAATCGTATGCCGTGAGCTGTTAAAAGGACAACAACCTTACTCGCGGGACATTAGAGGGCCCTACAACTCATTGAAATCTCGTCTTGCGAGGATGCTGGGTTGTTGAAGCGGATAGGTTGTCGTTAAGCCCATTGGGCCTTCTGAATTGGCCATCTCTCTAGCATGGGTCTGTGAAACGTTAACACATAAAGGAATTGTGCCCTCAACATGACGGGTGCGATCATACCAGCACTAACGCACCGGATCCCATCAGAACTCCAAAGTTAAGCGTGCTTGGGCGAGAGTAGTACTAGGATGGGTGACCCCCTGGGAAGTCCTCGTGTTACACCCCCCTTTTCAATTTTTTTTTGCTCCGGTTAGGGTTGCCAAGATACTTTATCCACCCCATTTCTATTATCGAATCCCACGACACCTTGCGCAAGACAACTTCGCTTCACGTAGAGGCTGGGCCCGCAAACAGAGGGCGTCGGGCTTGTGACTAGGTCTCCTTCGCTCCAGTGCCCATAACTTTTTATCCGTAAGGAGTTACGCGGCGCACAGTATACTGTTGGAAAGCTCTCTGAGAGCTCTACGACGGAGGCAGCCAGCTTGCTCGCTGTGCCCTTTATTGTAGCCCAAAATCGAACGTTTTCATCAGTTTTGGGCCACTTTTCTAGTTCAACTTTATTTTTCCGTCCCGGATCGTACGTCGTGAGTTGTTAAAAGGACAACAACCTTACTCGCGGGACATTAGAGGGCCCTACAATGCATTGAAATCTCATCTTGCGAGGATGCTAGGTTGTTGAAGTGGATGGGTTGTCGTTAAGCCCATTGGGCCTTATGAATGGGCTATATCCCTAGCATGGGTCTGTGAACCGTTAACACACAAAGGAATTGTGCCTCAACATGACGGGTGCGATCATACCAGCACTAACGCACAAGATCCCATCAGAACTCCAAAATTATGCGTGCTTGGGCGAGGGTAGTACTAGGATGGGTGACCCCCTGGAAAGTCCTCTTGTTGCACCCCCCTTTTCAATTTTTTTTGCTCCGGTTAGGGTTGCCAAGATACTTTATCCACCCCATTTCTATTATTGAATACCAAGTCACCTTGGGCAAGACAACTTCACTTCACGTGGAGGCTGGGCCCGCAAAAAAGGGCGTAGGGCTTGTGACCAGGTCTCCGTCGCTTCGGTGCCCATAACGTTTGATCCGTAAGGAGTTACGCGGCGCACAGCATACTGTTGGAAAGCTATCCGAGAGCTCTACGACGGGGGCAGCTAGATTGCTCGCTTCGCCCTTTTTTAGTGCCAAAAATCGAACGTTTTCTTCAGTTTCGGGCCACTTTTCTAATTTAGCTTTATTTTTCTGTCCCGATCGTACGTTGTGAGCTGTTAAAAGGACAACAACCTTACTCGCGGGAAATTAGAGGGCCCTACAACGCATTGAAATCTCGTCTTGCGAGGATGGTGGAGTGTTGAAGCAGATGGGTTGTCGTTAAGCCCATTGGGCCTTCTGAATGGGCCATCTCTCTAGGCTGGGTCTGTGAACCATTAACACATAAAGGAATTGTGCCCTCAACATGACGGGTGCAATCATACCAGCACTAATGCACCGGATCCCATTAGAACTCCGAAGTTAAGCGTGCTTGGGTGAGAGTAGTACTAGGATGGGTGACCCCCTGGGAAGTCCTCGTGTTGCACCCCCCTTTTCAATTTTTTTTGCTCCGGTTAGGGTTGCCAAGATACTTTATCCACCGCATTTCTATTATCGAATCCCACGGCACCTTGGGCAAGACAACTTCGCTTCATGTGGAGGCTGGGTCCGCAAACCGAGGGCGTAGGGCTTGTGAGCAGGTTTCCGTCTCTCCGGTGCCTATAACTTTTGATCCGTAAGGAGTTACGCGGTGCACAGCATACTGTTGGAAAGCTATCCGAGAGCTCTACGATGAGGGCAGCGAGCTTGCTCGCTTTGCCCTTTTTTGGAGCCCAAAATCGAACGTTTTCATCAATTTCGGGCCACTTTTCTTATTTAGCTCTATTTTTTCGTCCCAGATCGTATGTCATGAGCTGTTAAAAGGACAACATCCTTACTCGCGGGACATTAGAGGTCCCTAAAACGCGTCGATATCTAATCTTGCGAGGATGCTAGGTTGTTAAAGTGGATGTGTTGTCGTTAAGCCCATTGGGCCTTCTGAATAGGCTATCTCTCTAGGCTGGGTCTGTGAACCGTTAACATATAAAGGAATTGTGCCCTCAATATGACGGGTACGATCATACCAGCACTAATGCACCGCATCCCATCAAAACTCCGAAGTTAAGCGTGCGTAGGGGAGAGTAGTACTAGGATGGGTGACCCCTTGGGAAGTCCTCGTGTTGTACCCCCTTTTCAATTTTTTTTGCTCCGGTTAGGGTTGCCAAGATACTTTATACACCGCATTTCTATTATCGAATCCCACGGCACCTTGAGCAAGACAACTTCGCTTCACGTGGAGGTCGGGCCCGCAAACCGACGGCGTAGGGCTTGATAGCAGGTCTTCGTCTCTCTGGTGCCCATAACTTTTGATCCGTAAGGAGTTACGTGGTGCACAGCATACTGTTGGAAAGCTCTCCGAGAGCTCTACGACGATGTCAGCCAGCTTGCTCGATGTGCCCTTTTTTGGAGCCCAAAATCGAATGTTTTCATCAGTTTCGGGCCTCTATTCTGGTTTAGCTCTATTTTTCCGTCCTGGATCGTACGTTGTGAGCTGTAAAAAGGACAACAACCTTACACGTGGGACGTTAGAGGGCCCTACCACGCATTGAAATCTTGTCTTGCGAGGATGGTGGGTTGTTGAAGCAGATGGGTTGTCGTTAAGCCCATTGGGCCTTCTGAATGGGCCATCTCACTAGCATGGGTCTGTGAACCGTTAACACATAAAGGAAATGTGCCCTCAACATGATGGGTGCGATCATACCAGCACTAATGCAATGGATCCCATTAGAACTCCGAAGTTAAGCGTGCTTGGGCGATAGTAGTACTAGGATGGGTGACCCACTGGAAAGTCCTCGTGTTGCACCCCCTTTTTCAATTTTTTTTGCTCAGGTTAGGGTTGCCAAGATACTTTATCCACCGCATTTCTATTATCGAATCCCATGGTACCTTGGCAAGACAACTTCGCTTCACGTGGAGGCCGGGTCTGCAAACCGAGGGCGTAGGGCTTGTGAGCAGGTCTCCGTCGCTCCGGTGCCCATAACTTTTGATCCGTAAGGAGTTACGCGGCGCACAGCATACTGTTGGAAAGATCTCTAAGAGTTCTACGACTAGGGCAGCGAGCTTCATCGCTGTGCCCATTTTTGGAGCCCAAAATCGAACGTTTTCATCATTTTTGGGCCACTTTTCTGGTTTAGCTCTATTTTTTTGTCCCGTATCGTACGTCGTGAGCTGTTAAATGGACAACAACCTTACTCGAGGGACATTAAAGGCCCCTACAACGCGTCGATATCTCGTCTTGCGAGGATGCTAGGTTGTTGAAGCGGATGGGTTGTCATAAACCCCATTGGTCCTTTTGAATGGGCTATCTCTCTAGATTGGGTCTGTGAACCGTTAACACATAAAGGAATTGTGCCCTAAACATGACGGGTGCGATCATACCAGCACTAATGCACCGGATCCCATCAGAACTCCGAAGTTAAGTGTGCTTGGACGAGAGTAGTACTAGGATGGGTGACCCCCTGCGAAGTCCTCGTGTTGCACCCCTCTTTTAAATTTTTTTTTGCTCCGGTTAGGGTTGCCAAGATATTTTATCCACCACATTTCTATTATCAAATCCCACGGCACCTTGGGCAAGACAACTTCGCTTCATGTGGAGGCCGGGTCCGCAAACCGAGGGCGTAGGGCTTGTGAGCAGGTTACCGTCTCTCCGGTGCCCATAACTTTTGATCCGTAAGGAGTTACGCGGCGCACAGCATACTGTTGGAAAGCTCTCCAAGAGCTCTACGACGAGGGTAGCGAGCTTGCTCGCTAAGTCCTTTTTTGGAGCCCAAAATCGAACGTTTTCATCAGTTTTGGGCCACTTTTCGAGTTTAGCTCTATTTTTCCATCTCAGATCGTACGTCGTGAGCTGTTAAAAGGACAACAACCTTACTCGCGGGACATTAGAGGGCCCTACAACACGTCGATATCTCGTCTTGTGAGGATGCTAGGTTGTTGAAGCGGATGGGTTGTCGTTAAGCCCATTGGGCCTTTTGAATGGGTTATCTCTCTAGTCTGGGTCTGTGAACCGTTAACACATAAAGGAATTGTGCCCTCAACATGACTGGTGCGATCATACCAGCACTAATGCACCGGATCCCATCAGAACTCCGAAGTTAAGCGTGCTTGGGCGAGAGTAGTACTAGGATGGGTGGCCCCCTGGGAAGTCCTCGTGTTGCGCCCCCCTTTTCAATTTTTTTGCCCCGATTAGGGTTGCCAAGATACTTTATCAACCACATTTCTATTATCGAATCCCACGGCACCTTGGGTAAGACAACTTTGTTTCACGTGGAGGCCAGGCCCACAAACCGAGGGCGTAGGGCTTGTGAGCAGGTCTCCATCCTAACGGTGCCCATAACTTTTGATCCGTATGGAGTTACGCGGCGCACAGCATACTGTTGGAAAGCTCTCCGAGAAATCTACGACGGGGGCAGCCAGCTTGCTCGCTATGCCCTTTTTTGGAGCCCAAAATCAAACGTTTTCATGAGTTTCGGGCCACTTTTCTAGTTTATCTCTATATTTCCTTCCCGGATCGTACGTCGTGAACTGTTAAAAGGACAACTACCTTACTTGCGGGACATTATAGGGCCCTACGACGCATTGAAATCTCGTCTTAAGAGGATGCTGGGTTGTTGAAGCGGATGGGTTGTCGTTAAGCCCATTGGGCCTTCTGAATGGGCCATCTCTCTAGGCTGGAACTGTGAACTGTTAACACATAAAGGAATTGTGCCATCAACATTACGGGGGCGATCATATCAGCACTAATGCATCGGATCCCATCAGAACTCCGAAGTTAAGCGTTCTTGGGCGAGAGTAGTACTATGATGGGTGACCCCCTGGGAAGTCCTCGTGTTGCACCCCCCTTTTCAATTTTTTTTGATCCGGTTAGGGTTGGCAAGATATTTTATCCACCGCATTTCTATTATCGAATACCACGGCACCTTGGGCAAGACAACTTCGCTTCACGTGGAGGCTGGGTCCGCAAACCGAGGACGTAGGGCTTGTGAGCAGGTCTCCGTCGCTCCGGTGCGCATAACTTTTGATCCGTAAGGAGTTACGCGGTGCACATCATACTGTTGGAAAGCTCTCCGAGAGCTCTACGATGAGTGCAGTGAGCTTGCTCGTTGTGCCCTTTTTTGGAGACCAAAATTGAACATTTTCATTAGTTTCGGGCTACTTTTCTAATTTAGCTTTATTTTTCCGTCACGGATCGTATGTCGTGAGCTTTTAAATGGACAAAAACCTTACTCGCGGGACATTAGAGGGCCCTACAATGCGTCGATATCTCGTCTTGCGAGGATGCTAGGTTGTTGAAGCGGATGGGTTCTCGTTAAGCCCATTGGGCCTTTTGAATGGGCTATCTCTCTAGGCTGGGTCTGTGAACCGTTAACACATAAAGGAGTTGTGCCCTAAACATGACGGGTGCGATCATACCAGCACTAATGCACCGGATCCCATCAGAACTCCGAAGTTAAGCGTGCTTGGGCGAGAGTAGTACTAGGATGGGTGACCCCCTGGGAAGTCCTCGTGTTGCACCGCCCTTTTCAATTTTTTTTGCTCCGGTTAGGGTTGCCTTGATGCTTTATCCACCACATTTCTATTATCGAATCCCACGGCACCTTGGCAAAGACAATTTTGTTTCACGTGGAGGCCAGGCCCGCAAACCGAGGGCATAGGGCTTGTGAGCAGGTCTCCGTCACTCCGGTGCCCATAACTTTTGATCTGTAAGGAATTACGCGACGCACAGCAACTGTTGGAAACCTCTTCGAGAACCCTACAACGGGGGCAGCAGCTTGCTAGTGTGCCCTTTTTTGGAGCCCAAAATCGAACGTTTTCATTAGTTTCGGGCCACTTTTCTTGTTTAGCTCTATTTTTCCATCCCAGATCGTACGACGTGAGCTGTTAAAAGGACAACAACCTTACTCGCGGGACATTAGAGGGCCCTACAACACAATGAAATCTCGTCTTGAGAGGATGCTGGGTTGTTGAAGCGGATGGTTGTCGTTAAGCCCATTGGGCCTTCTGAATGGGCCATCTCTTTAGGCTGGGTTTGTGAACCGTTAACACATAAAGGAATTGTGCCCTCAACATGTAGGGTGCGATCATACCAGCACTAATGCACCGGATCCCATCAGAACTCCAAAGTTAAGCGTGCTTGGGCTAGAGTAGTACTAGGATGGGTGACCCGCTGGGAAGTCCTCGTGTTGCACCCCCCTTTTCAATATTTTTTGCTCCGGTTAGGGTTGCCAAGATACTTTATCCACCGCATTTCTATTATCGAATCCCACGGCACCTTGGGCAAGACAACTTTGCTTCACGTGGAGGCCGGGCCCGCAAACCGAGGGTGTAGGGCTTGTGAGCAGGTATCTGTCGCTCCGGTGCCCATAACTTTTGATCCGTAAGAAGTTATGCGGCGTACAACATACTGTTGGAAAGCCCTCCGAGAGCTCTACGACGAAGGCAACCAGCTTGCTCGTTGTGCCCTTTTTTGGAGCCCAAAATCGAACGTTTTAATCAGTTTCGGGCCACTTTTCTCGTTTAGCTCTATTTTTCCATCCCGGATCGTACGTCGTCAGCTATTAAAAGGACAACAACCTTACTCGCGGAACATTAGAGGGCCGTACAAGACGGCGATATCTCGTCTCGCGAGGATGTTAGGTTGTTGAAGTGGATGGGTTGTCGTTAAGCCCATTGGGCCTTTTTAATGGGCTATATCTCTAGGTTGGGTCTGTGAACAGTTAACACATAAAAGAATTGTGCCCTCAACATGACGGGTGCGATCATACAAGCACTAATGCACCGGATCCCATCAGAACACCGAAGTTAAGCGTGTTTGGGCGAGAGTAGTACTAGGATGGGTGACCCCCTGGGAAGTACTCGTGTTGCACCCCCCTTTTCAATTTTTTTTGCTCCGGATAGGGTTGCCAAGATACTTTATCCACCACATTTCTATTATCGAATCCCACGGCGCCTTGGGCAAGACAACTTCGTTTCACGTGGAGGCCGGCCCTGCAAACCGAGGGCGTAGGGCTTGTGAGCAGGTCTCCGTCGCTCCGGTGCCCATAACTTTTGATCCGTAAGGAGTTACGCGGCGCACAGCATACTGTTGGAAAGCTTTCTGAGAAATCTACAACGGGGGCTGCCACCTTGGTCGCTATGCTTTTTTTTGGAGCCGAAAATTGAACGTTTTCATCAGTTTTGGGCCACTTTTCTAATTTAGCTCTATTTTTCCGTCTCGGATCGTACGTCGTGAGGTTTAAAAGGACAACAACCGTACTCGAGGGACATTAGAGGGCCCTACAACGCATTGAAATCTCGTCTTGCGAGGATGCTGGGATGTTGAAGCAGATGGGTTGTCGTTAAGCCCATTGGGCCTTCTGAATGGGTCTGTGAAGCATTAACACATAAAGGAATTGTGCCCTCAACATGACGGGTGTGATCATACCAGCACTAAGGCACCGGATCCCATCAGAACTCCGAAGTTAAGCGTGCTTGGGCAAGAGTAGTACAATGATGGGTGACCCCCTGGGAAGCCCTCGTGTTGCACCCCCCTTTTCAATTTTTTTTGCTCTGGTTAGGGTTGCCGAGATACTTTATCCACCGCATTTCTATTATCGAATCCACGGCACCTTGGGCAGGACAACTTCGCTTCACGTGGAGGCCGGGTCCGTAAACCGAGGGCGTAGGGCTTGAGAGCAGGTCTCCATCGCTTCGGTGCCCATAACTTTTGAGCCGTAAGGAGTTACGCGACGCATAGCATACTGTTGGAAAGCTCTCCAAGAGCTCTACGACGAGGGTAGCAAGCATGCTCGCTTAGCCCTTTTTTGGAGCCCAAAATCGAACGTTTTCATCAATTTTGGGCCATTTTTCTAGTTTAGATCAATTTTTTCGTCCCGGATCGTAAATCGTGAGCTGTTAAAAGGACAACAACCTTACTCGCGGGACATTAGAGGGCCCTACAACATGTCGATATCTCGTCTTGCGAGGATGCTAGGTTGTTGAAGCGGATGGGTTGTCGTTAAGCCCATTGGGCCTTTTGATTGGGTTATCTCTCTAGGCTGGGTCTGTGAACCGTTAACACATAAAGGAATTGTGCCCTCAACATGACAGGTGTGATCATACTAGCACTAATGCACTGGATCCCATCAGAACTCCGAAGTTAAGCGTGCTTGGGCGAGAGTAGTACTAGGATGGGTGACCCCCTAGGAAGTCCTCGTGTTGCGCCCCCCTTTTCAATTGTTTTTGCTCCGGTTAGGGTTGCCAAGATACTTTATCCACCACATTTCTAATATCGAATCCCACGGCACCTTGGGCAAGACAACTTCGTTTCACGTGGAGGCCGGGCCCACAAACCGAGGGCGTAGGGCTTGTGAGCAGGTCTCCGTCCCACCGGTGCCCATAACTTTTGATCCGTATGGAGTTACGCGGCGCACAGTATACTGTTGGAAAGCTCTTCGAGAGCTCTACGACGGGGGCAGCCAGCTTGCTCCCTATGCCCTTTTTTGGAGCCCAAAATCGAACGTTTTCATCAGTTTCGGGCCACTTTTCTAGTTTATCTCTATTTTTCCATCCCGGATCGTACGTCGTGAACTGTTAAAAGGACAACAAACCTACTTGCGGGACATTAGAGGGCCCTACAATGCATTAAAATCTCGTCTTGCGAGGATGCTGGGTTGTTGAAGCGGATGGGTTGTCGTTAAGCCCATTGGGCCTTCTAAATAGGACATCTTTCTAGGCTGGGTCTGTGAACTGTTAACACATAAAGGAATTGTACCCTCAACATGACGGGTGCGATCATACCAGCACCAATGCACCGGATCCCATCAGAATTCCGAAGTTAAGCGTTCTTGGGCGAGAGTAGTACTATGATGGTTGACCCCCTGGGAAGTCCTCGTGTTGCACCCCCCTTTTCAATTTTTTTTTATCCGGTTAGGGTTCCCAAGATACTTTATCCACCGCATTTCTATTATCGAATCCCACGGCACCTTCGGCAAGACAACTTCACTTCACGTGGAGGCCAGGTCCGCAAACCGAGGGCGTAGGGCTTGTGAGCAGGTCTCCGTCGCTCCGATGCGCATAACTTTTGATCCGTAAGGAGTTACGCGGCGCACAGCATACTGTTGAAAAGCTCTCCGAGAGATCTACGATGAGTGCAGTGAGCTTGCTCACTGTGCCCTTTTTTGGAGCCCAAAATTGAACGTTTTCATCAATTTCGGGCTACTTTTCTATTTTAGCTCTATTTTTCCATCCCGGATCGTATGTCGTGAGCTGTTAAATGGACAAAAACCTTACTCGCGGGACATTAGAGGGCCCTACAACGCGTCAATATCTCGTCTTGCGAGGATGCTAGGTTGTTGAAGCAGATGTGTTCTCGTTAAGCCCATTGGGCCTTTTGAATGGGCTATCTCTCTAGGCTGGGTCTGTGAACCGGTAACACATAAAGGTGTTGTGCCCTAAACATGACGGGTGCGATCATACCAGCACTAATGCACCGGATCCCATCAGAACTACGAAGTTAAGCGTGCTTGGGCGAGAGTAGTACTAGGTTGGGTGACCCCTTGGGAAGTCCCCGTGTTGCACCGCCCTTTTCAATTTTTTTTGCTCCGATTAGGGTTGCCAAGATACTTTATCCACCACATTTCTAATATCGTATCCCACGGCACCTTGGCAAAGACAACTTCGTTTCACGTGGAGGCCGGGCCCGTAAACCGAGGGCGTAGGGCTTGTGAGCAGGTCTCCATCGCTCTGGTGCCCATAACTTTTGATCCGTAAGGAATTACGCAGCGCACAGCAACTGTTGGAAACCTCTTCGAGAACTCTACGATGGGGGCAGCAGCTTGCCAGCTGTGCCATTTTTTGGAGCCCAAAATCGAACGTTTTCATTAGTTTCGGGCCACTTTTCTAGTTTAGCTCTATTTTTCCGTCCCGGATCGTACGACGTGAGCTGTTAAAAGGACAACAACCTTACTCACGGGACATTAGAGGGCCCTACAACACAATGAAATCTTGTCTTGAGAGGATGCTGGGTTGTTGAAGCGGATGGTTGTCGTTAAGCCCATTGGGCCTTCTGAATGGTCTATCTCTCTAGGCTGGGTCTGTGAACTGTTAACACATAAAGGAATTGTGCCCTCAACATGTAGGGTGCGATCATACCAGCACTAATGCACCGGATCCCATCAGAACTCCGAAGTTAAGCGTACTTGGGCGAGAGTAGTACTAGGATAGGTGACCCGCGAGGAAGTCCTCATGTTGCACCCCCCTTTTCAATTTTTTTTGCTCCGGTTAGGGTTGCCAAGATACTTTATCCACCGCATTTCTATTATCGAATCCCATGGTACCTTGGGCAAGACAACTTGGCTTCACGTGGAAGCCGGCCCGCAAACTGAGGGCGTAGGGCTTGTGAGCAGGTCTCTATCGCTTCGGTGCCCATAACTTTTGATCCGTAAAGAGTTAAGCGGCGAACAACATACTGTTGGAAAGCTCTCCGAGAGCTCTGCAATGAAGGCAGCCAGCTTGCTCGTTGTGCCCTTTTTTGGAGCCCAAAATCGAACGTTTTAATCAGTTTCGGGCCACTTTTCTCGTTTAGCTCTATTTTTCCGTCCCGGATCGTACGTCGTCAGCAGTTAAAAGGATAACAACCTTACTCGCGGGACATTAGAGGGCCCTACAACACGGCGATATCTCATCTCGCGAGGATTCTAGGTTGTTGAAGCGGATGGGTTGTCGTTAAGCCCATTGGGCCTTTTTAATGGGCTATCTCTCTAGGCTGGGTCTGTGAACCGTTAACACATAAAGGAATTGCGCCCTCAACATGACGGGTACGATCATACCAGCACTAATGCACCAGATCCCATTAGAACTCCGAAGTTAAGTGTGCTTGAGCGAGAGTAGTACTAGGATGGGTGACCCCCTGGGAAGTCCTCGTGTTGCACCCCCCTTTTCAATTTTTTTTGTTCCGGTTAGGGTTGCCAAGATACTTTATCCACCACATTTCTATTATCGAATCCCACGGAACCTTGGGTAAGACAACTTCATTTCACGTGGAGGCTGGGCCCGCAAACCGAGGGCGTAGGGCTTGTGCGTAGGTCTCTATCGCTCCGATGCCCATAACTTTTGATCCGTAAGGAGTTACGCGGCGCACAGCATACTGTTGGAAAGCTCTCCGAGAACTCTACGACGGGGGCAGCCAGCTTGCTCGCTATGCCCTTTTTTTGGAGCCCAAAATCGAACGTTTTCATCAGTTTCGGTCCACTTTTCTAGTTTAGTTCCATTTTTCCATCCCGGATCGTACGTCGTGAGCTATTAAAAGGACAACAACCTTACTCGTAGGACATTAGAGGGCCCTACAACGCGTCGATATCTCATTTTGCGAGGAAGCTAGGTTGTTGAAGTGGATGGGTTGTCATTAAGCCCATTGGGCCTTCTGAATGGGCTATCTCTCTAGGCTGGGTCTGTGAACCGTTAACACATAAAGCAGTTGGGCCCTAAACATGATGGGTGCGATCATACCAGCACTAATGCACCGGATCCCATCAGAACTCCGAAGTTAAGCGTGCTTGGGCGAGAGTAGTACTAGGATGGGTGACCCCCTGGGAAGTCCTCGTGTTGCACTGCCCTTTTCAATTTTTTTTGTTCCGGTTAGGGTTGCCAAGATACTTTATCCACCACATTTCTATTATCGAATCCCACGGCACCTTGGCAAAGACAACTTCATTTCACGTGGAGGCCGGGCCCGCAAACCGAGGGCGTAGGGCTTGTGAGCAGGTCTCCGTCGCTCCGGTGCCCATAAATTTTGATCCGTAAGGAATTACGCGGCGTACAGCAACTGTTGGAAACCTCTTCGAGAACTCTACGACGGGGGCAGTAGCTTGCTAGCTGTGCCCTTTTTTGGAGCCCAAAATCGAACGTTTTCATCAGTTTTGGGCCACTTTTCTAGTTTAGCTCTATTTTTCCGTCCCGGATCGTACGACGTGAGCTGTTAAAAGGACAACAACCTTACTCGCGGGACATTAGAGGGCCCTACAACACAATGAAATCTCGTCTTGAGAGGATACTGGGTTGTTGAAGCGGATGGTTGTCGTTAAGCCCATTGGGCCTTGTGAATGGGCCATCTCTCTAGGCTGGGTTTGTGAACCATTAACATATAAAGGAATCGTGCCCTCAACATGTAGGGTGCGATCATACCAGCACTAATGCACCGGATCCCATCAGAACTTCGAAGTTAAGCGTGCTAGGGCGAGAGTAGTACTAGGATAGGTGACCCGCGGGGAAGTCCTCGTGTTGCACCCCCCTTTTCAATTTTTTTGCTCCGGTTAGGGTTGCCAAGATAGTTTATCCACCTTATTTCTATTATCGAATCCCACGGAACCTTGGGCAAGACAACTTCGTTTCACGTGGAGGCCGGGCCCGCAAACCGAGGGCGTAGGGCTTGTGCGCAGGTCTCCATCGTTCCGATGCCCATAACTTTTGATCCGTAAGGAGTTACGCGGCGCACAGCATACTGTTGGAATGCTCTCCGAGAACTCTTCGACGGGGGTAGCTAGCTTGCTCGCTGTGTCCTTTTTTGGAGCCCAAAATTGAACATTTTCATCAGTTTCGGGCCACTTTTCTAATTTAGCTCTATTTTTCCATCCCGGATCGTACGTCGTGAGCTGTTAAAAGGATAACCTTACTCGCGGGACATTAGAGGGCCCTACAACGCATTGAAATCTCATCTTGCGAGGATGCTTGGTTGTTGAAGCGGATGGGTTGTCGTTAAGCCCTCTGGGCCTTCTGAATGGGCCATCTCTCTAGCATGGGTCTGTGAACCGTTAACACATTAAGGAATTGTGCCCTCAACATGACGGGTGCGATCATACCAGCACTAAGGCACCGGATCCCATCAGAACTCCGAAGTTAAGCGTGCTTGGGCGAGAGTAGTACTAGGATGGGTGACCCCCTGGGATGTCCTCGTGTTGCACCCCCATTTTCAATTTTTTTTGCTCCAGTTAGGGTTGCCAAGATACTTTATCCACCCCATTTCTATTATCGAATCCCATGGCACCTTGGGCAAGACAACTTCGCTTTTAGTGGAGGCTGGGCCCGCAAACAGAGGGCGTAAGGCTTGTGAGTAGGTCTCCGTCGCTCCGTGCCCATAACTTTTGATCCGTAAGGAGTTACGCGGCGCACAGCAAACAGTTGGAAAGGTCTCCGAGAGCTCTACGTCGGTGGCAGCCAGCTTGCTCGCTGTGCCCTTTTTTGGATCCCAAAATCGAACGTTTTCATCAGTTTCGGGCCATTTTTCGTGTTTAGCTCTATTTTTCCATCCCGGATCGTACGTCGTGAGCTGTTAAAAGGACAACAACCTTACTAGCGGGACATTAGAGGGCCCTACAACGCGTCGATATATCATCTTGTGAGGATGCTAAGTTGTTGAAGTGGATGGGTTGTCGTTAAGCCCATTGGGCCTTCTGAATGGGCTATCTTTCTAGGCTGGGTCTGTGAACCGTTAACACTTAAAGGAATTGTGCCCTCAACATGATGGGTGCGATCATACTTGCACTAATGCTCCGGATCCCATCAGAACTCCGAAGTTAAGCGTGTTTGGGCGAGAGTAGTACTAGGCTGGGTGACCCCTTGGGAAGTCCTTGTGTTGCACCCCCTTTTTCAATTTTTTTTGCTCCGGTTAGGGTTGCCAATATACTTTATCCACCACATTTCTATTATCGAATCCCACGGCACCTTGGCCAAGACAACTTCGCTTCACGTAGAGGCCGGGCCTGCAAACCGAGGGCGTAGGGCTTGTGAGCAGGTCTCCGTCGCTCCGGTGCCCATAACTTTTGATCCGTAAGCAGTTACGCGGCGCACAACATACAGTTGGGAAGGTCTCCGAGGGCTCTACGTCGGGGGCAGCAAGCTTGCTCGCTTTGCCCTTTTTTGGAGCCCAAAATCGAACGTTTTCATCAGTTTCGGGCCACTTTTCTAGTTCAGCTCTATTTTTCCGTCTCGGACCGTACGTCGTGAGTTGTTGAAAGGACAACAACCTTACTAGCGGGACATTAGAGGGCCCTACAACGTATTGAAATCTCGTCTTGCGAGGATGCTGGGTTGTTGAAGCGGATAGGTTGTCGTTAAGCCCATTGGGCCTTCTGAATGGGCCATCTCTCTAGCATGGGTCTGTGAACTGTTAACACATAAAGTAATTGTTCCCTCAACATAACGGATGCAATCATACCAGCACTAATGCACCGGATCCCATCAGAACTCCGAAGTTAAGCGTGCTTGGGCAAGAGTAGTACTAGGCTGGGTGACCCCCTGGGAAGTCCTTGTGTTGCACCCCTCTTTTCAATTTTTTTTGCTCTGGTTAGGGCTGCCAAGATACTTTATCCACCACATTTCTATTATCGAATCCCGCGGCACCTTGGCAAAGAAAACTTCGTTTCACGTGGAGGCCGGGCCCGCAAACCGAGGGCGTAGGGCTTGTGAGCCGGTCTCCGTCGCTCCGGTGCCCATAACTTTTGATCCGTAAGGAGTTACGTGGCGCACATCATACTGTTGGAAAGCTCTCCGAGAACTCTACGACGGGGGCGGCCAGCTTGCTCGCAGTGCCCATTTTTGGAGCCCAAAATTGAACGTTTTCATCAGTTTCGGGCCACTTTTCAAGTTTAGCTCTATTTTTCCGTCCCGGATCGTACTTCGTGAGCTGTTAAAAGGACCACAACCTTACTCGCGGGACATTAGAGATCCCTACAACGCGTCGATATCTCGTCTTGCGAGGATGCTAGGTTGTTGAAGTGGATGGGTTATCGTTAAGCCTATTGGGCCTTCTGAATAGGCTATCTCTCTAGGTTGGGTTTGTGAGCCGTTAACACATAAAGAAATTGTGCCATCAACATGACGGGTGCGATCATACCAGCACTAATGCACCGGATCCCATCAGAACTCCAAAGTTAAGCGTGCTTGGGCGAGAGTAGTACTATGGTGGGTGACCCCCTGGGAAGTCCTCGTGTTGCACCCCCATTTTCAATTTTTTTTGCTCCGGTTAGGGTTGCCAAGATACTTTATCCACCACATTTCTATTATCGAATCCCACGGCACTTTGGGCAAGACGACTTCCCTTCATGTAGAGGCCGGCCCGCAAACCGAGTGCGTAGGGCTTGTGAGCAGGTCTCTGTCGCTCCGGTGCCCATACCTTTTGATCCGTAAAGAATTACGCGGCGCACAGCTTACTGTTGGAAAGCTCTTAGAGAACTCTACGACGGGGGCAACCAGCTTACTCGCTGTGCCCTTTTTTGGAGCCAAAAATCGAACGTTTTCATCAGTTTTGGGCCACTTTTCTAGTTTAGCTCTATTTTTCAGTCCCAGATCGTGCGTCGTGAGTTGTTAAAACAACAACAACCTTACTCGCGGGACATTAGAGGGCCCTACAATGCATTAAAATCTCGTCTGGCGAGAATGCTGGGTTGTTGAAGCGGATGGGTTGTCGTTAAGCCCATTGGGCCTTTTGAAGGGGCCATCTCCCTAGGCTGGGTCTGTGAACCGTTAACACATAAAGGAATTGTGCCCTCAACATGACGGGTGCGATCATACCAGCACTAATGCGCCGGATCCCATCAGAACCCCGAAGTTAAGCGTGCTTGGTCGAGAGTAGTACTAGGATGGTTGACCCCCTGGGAAGTCCTCGTGTTGCACCCCCCTTTTCAATTTTTTTTGCTCCGGTTAGGGTTGCCAAGATACTTTATCCACCGCATTTCTATTATCGAATCCCACGGCACCTTGGGCAAGACAACTTTGCTTCACGTGGAGGCCGGGCTCGCAAACCGAGGTCGTAGGGCTTGTGAGCAGGTCTCCGTCGCTCCGGTGCCCATAACTTTTGATCCGTAGGGAGTTACGCGGCACACAACATACTGTTGGAAAGCTCTCCGAGAGCTCTACAGCGAGGGCAGCTAGATTGCTCGCTGTGCCCTTTTTTGGAGCCCAAAATCGAACGTTTTCATCAGTTTTGGGCCACTTTTATAGTTTAGCTCTATTTTTCCGTCCCAGATTGTACGTCGTGAGCTGTTAAAAGGACAACAACCTTACTCGCGGGACATTAGAGGGTCCTACAACGAATTGAAATCTCGTCTTGCGAGGATGCTGGGTTGTTGAAGCGGATGGGTTGCCGTTAAGCCCATTGGGCCTTCTTAATGGACCATCTATCTAGCATGGGTCTGTGAACCGTTAACACATAAAGGAATTATGCCTTCAACATGACTGGTGCGATCATACCAGCGCTAAGGCACCGGATCCCATCAGAACTCCGAAGTTAAGCGTGCTTGGGCGAGAGTAGTACTAGGATGGGTTACCCCATGGGAAGTCCTCGTGTTGCACCCCCCTTTTCAATTTTTTTTTGCTCCGGTTAGGGTTGCCAAGATACTTTATCCACCCCATTTCTATTATCGAATCCCATGGCACCTTGGGCAAGACAACTTCGCTTCACGTGGAGGCTGGGCCTGCAAACAGAGGGCGTAGGGCTTGTGACCAGGTCTCCGTCGCTCCGGTGCCCATAACTTTTCATCCGTAAGGAGTTACGCGGCACACAGCATACTGTTGGAAAGCTCTCCGAGAGCTCTATAGTGAGGGCAGCCATCTTGCTCGCTGTGCCCTTTTTTGGAGCCCAAAATCGAACGTTTTCATCAGTTTCAGGCCACTTTTCTATTTTTGCTCTATTTTTGCGTCCCGGATCGTACGTCGTGAGCTGTTAAAAGGACAACAACCTTACTCGCGGGACATTAGAGGGACCTACAATGCGTCGATATCTAATCTTGCGAGGATGCTAGGTTGTTGAAGTGGATGGGTTGTCGTTAAGCCCATTGGGCCTTCTGAATGGGCTATCTCTCTAGGCTGGGTCTGTGAACCGTTAATACATAAAGGAATTGTGCCCTCAACATGACAGGTGCAATCATACCAGCACTAATGCACCAGAACCCATCAGAACTCCAAAGTTAAGCGTGCTTGGGCGAGAGTAGTACTAGGATGGGTGACCCCATGGGAAGTCCTCGTGTTGCACCCCCCTTCTCAATTTTTTTTGCTCCGATTAGGGTTGCCAAGATACTTTACCCACCGCATTTCTATTATCAAATCCCACGGCACCTTGGGCAAGACAACTTCGCTTCACGTGGAGGTCGGGCCCGCAAACCGAGGGCGTAAGGCTTGTGAGCAGGTCTCCGTCGCTCCGGTGCCCATAACTTTTGATCCGTAAGGAGTTATGCGGCGCACAACATACTGTTGGAAAGCTCTCCGAGAGCTATACGACGAGGGTAGCCAGCTTGCTCGCTGTGCCTTTTTTTGGAGCCCAAAATCGAACGTTTTCATCAGTTTTGGGCCACTTTTCTAGTTTAGCTCTATTTTTTCGTCCCGAATCGTACGTCGTGAGGTGTTTAAAGGACAACAACCTTACTCGCTGGACAGTAGAGGGCCCTACAATGCATTGAAATCTCGTCTTGTGAGGATGCTGGGTTGTTGAAGCGGATGGGTTGTCGTTAAGCCCATTGGGCCTTCTGAATGGGCCATCTCTCTAGGCTGGGTCTGTGAATCGTTAACACATAAAGGAATTGTGCCCTCAACTTGACGGGTGCAATCATACCATCCATAATGCACCGGATCCCATTAGAACTCCAAAGTTAAGCGTGCTTGGGCGAGAGTAGTACTAGGATGGGTGACACCCAGGGAAGTCCTCGTGTTGCACCCCTTTTCAATTTTTTTTGCTCTGGTTAGGGTTGCCAAGATACTTTATCCACCCCATTTCTATTATCAAATCCCACGGCACCTTGGGCAAGACAACTTCGCTTCATGTGGAGGCTGGGCCCGCAAACCGGGGGTGTAGGGCTTGTGACCAGGTCTCCGTCGCTCAGGTGCCCATAACTTTTGATCCGTAAGGAGTTACGCGGGGCACATCATCTTGTTGAAAAGCTCTCCGAGAGCTCTACGACAAGGGTCGCCAGCTTGCTCGTTTTGCCCTTTTTGGAGCCCAAAATCGAACGTTTTCATCAGTTTCGGGCCACTTTTCTAGTTTAGCTCTATTTTTCCGTCCCGGATCGTACGTTGTGAGCTGTTGAAAGGACGACAACCTTACTCGCGGGACATTAGAGGGCCCTACAACGCGTCGATATCTTGTCTTGCGAGGATGCTAGGTTGTTGAAGTGGATGGGTGTCGTTATGCCCATTGGGCCTTCTGAATGGGCCATCTCTCTAGGCTGGGACTGTGAACCCTTAACATATAAAGGAATTGTGCCCTCAACATGACGGGTGCGATCATACCAGCACTAATGCACCGGATCCCATCAGAACTCCGAAGTTAAGCATGCTTGGGCTAGAGTAGTGCTAGGATGGGTGACCGCCTGGGAAGTCCTCGTGTTGCACCCTCCTTTTCAATTTTTTTTGCACCGGTTTGGGTTGCCAAGATACTTTATCCACCCCATTTCTATTATCGAATCCCACGGCACCTTGGGCAAAACAACTTCGCTTAACGTGGAGGCCGGGCCCGCAAACCGGGGGCATAGGGCTTGTGACCAGGTCTCCGTCACTCCAGTGCCCATAACTTTTGATCCGTAAGGAGTTACGCGGCGCACAGCATACCTTTGGAAAGCTCTTCGAGTGCTCTATGACGGGGGTTGCAAGCTTGCTTGCTTTGCCCTTTTTGGAGCCAGAAATTGAATGTTTTCATCAGTTTCGGGCCACTTTTCTAATTTAGCTCCATTTTACCGTCTCGGATCGTATGTCGTGAGCTGTTAAAAGGACGACAACCTTATTCGCGGGACATTAGAGGGCCCTACAACGCGTCGATATCTCGTCTTGCGAGGATGCTAGGTTGTTGAAGTGGATGGGTTGTCGTTAAGCCCATTGGGCCTTCTGAATGGGCCATCTCTCTAGGCTGGGACTGTGAACCGTGAACATATAAAGGAATTATGCCCTCAACACGTCGGGTGCGATCATACCAGCACTAATGCACGGAATCTCATCAGAACTTCGAAGTTAAGCGTGCTTGGGCTAGAGTAGTACTAGGATGGGTGACCTCCTGGGAAGTCCTCGTGTTGCACCCCCCTTTTCAATTTTTTTTTCTCCGGTTAGGGTTGCCAAGATACTTTATCCACCCCATTTCTATTATCGAATCCCACGACACCTTGGGCAAGACAACTTCGCTTCACGTGGAGGCCGGGCCCACAAACCGGGGGTGTAGGGCTTGTGACCAAGTCTCTGTCGCTCCGGTGCCCATAACTTTTGATCCGTAAGGAGTTACGCGGCGCACAGCATACCTTTGGAAAGCTCTTCGAGAGCTCTGTGACAGGGGCTGCAAGCTTGCTTGCTGTGTGTCACGCCCCAACCCGGCCTATAAGGTTAGACTAGGGTATGACCTAAACGTTCAGGACCTGTCACATACTTAACCGTTTATGAAGAATTAATAGTTATCGTTTTAGTCTAATCTCCAAAGTTTTCCAGAAAATCGGCAGCATAACGGCTGAAATTGGGCTCTTTGGTTTGACCTAAATTTCTAAACGCCTCAATTATTCCAATCATTAATCCAATTCCATTAAGGACTCCTATTTGTCACCAACCGATTTGCCTACTAGTTTATCTTGAATGTCTCGTTTGGTTAATAAGCCTAACATGATAACTATGTCCCGGTGATTTGTCAATTTCCTATCATGCAAGTACCTATTATCCTTTAGTTTGCAAATGATCACCTAAGTGAAATTAGATAGAATTAACTTAGTTGATTGTTCATCTAGTGGTTTGAATGCCTATGATAACTACTAATTAAGTAAACGAAAGCAAACAACCAAATAAAAGTTCGTCCGGTTATAGATAGTACAATCCCAGAATTAGACCTAAATTACAACGGGGTCATTTATATCAATAAACAACGAGCAACATAAAAGAAGTAGTCTTCAAGTAACATAGTTCACAAATAACCACATTCAAGAAAAACAACAATGACAGGCAATCACTCTAGTGGTTCATCGATAAGCACGTTGTCCTCGGGTACCTGTACATGTTCTTCTTCACCTGAGATGATAAAAGAGGGTGAGTCCTTATGAACTCAGCGAGGGGGAACGAGATATAAGTTTTGAAACTCATTTTCCAGTCTAACTTATGAAAATCCTTTTTGCAAGCATGAATATAACAATAATACAAGTGCAGAAACATAAATACCAGTCTTTCCTCCCCGAGGTTCTCTAGGAACCAAGCGAGAGTACTTATACACATAGTAAAAAGGATACAGTGATCTTTTGCTCTCAGATCAGTTTCAGAATCAGAAGTTGCGGCCGACTTCAAATCATCCCCCAAACACGCCAGGTGGGTGTACTCCGGATGTACCCCAAAATCCTACGACCCAACTCTCTGAGGAAGTCTAGCCCCCAAGCGAGAGAGGGAATGGGACCATGGTAGTCGCAAGCCCGACGCCGCCCGGTGTGCGTGATCGCTACCATGCCAACAGGAAAGGTTGCAACCTTGTATGCAATGCACATTTATTACAGGTAATATATCACAGTAGAAGGACAACAAAGTAGGTTGCCTCCGGACAGTCATAAGATTGCACATTGACCAAGTAAACAGGCAGGGCACGATAAAACAGGTAATATATCACAGTAGGAGGACAACAAAGTAGGTTGCCTCCGGACAGTCATAAGATTGCACATTGACAGGTAAACAAGCAGGGCACGATAAGACAGGAAATTTCACTTGAAAGGCATATAGAGTTATATGAAAATTAAACAGGCAGCCATGTAACACATGTAAAACAGGCCATATAACTCATTAAGAAGCCCACGTGATCAAGTGATAAGATTATTCAACATGCAATGACATCAATCATGGGTTCGGGTGCAAGAAAAGCTTATTTGTCAACATGCAATGGTAAAAATCACATTTGAAGTTATAAGACATTTACGGGCAGCCCACTAAGCATATAATTCCCACACAATATCCAAATGATCAATACTTAGCAAAACTACCTAGTCATTAGGGCTTCCATTTCATGTATATTCGTGCAATTTGAGCCTCAACCCAACTCAAAGTCAATCTCAAACCATACTTCATTTAATTCAACATCCTCAAACATTAAAAACAGTCCACACAACATCCCAACACCACATTTTCACACAATTAGTACCACAAGAGAGGTTACAACAATTTTCCAAGCATGTAGCTAAATGAAACCTTTACTGCAATAGGCTGTTTTCCCACAATCAATAGGATAATCAAACAATCTCCAAATTCAGTGAATAAGATGTCAATTTAAATCTTAAGAAGTTAACTAAAATCAGAAACAAGCCTTGCATCAATTGGAATTCAGAATCATTAGTTATAACCGAAACAGTGAGGTAGCACAAAACTGCCCAGATTTGCACACTTTTCAGAAATTGACGTTTTTGAGGTCCTTAGGGTCCGTTTTAGCTTTGGTCCATTTCTGACAAAATTGTCCAGAACTGAAAAATCTAGCAGTACAAAAAACTTCATGCATTTTGGGCATCATTTACTAAGTAAAATATGGTTCGTTCCACAAGGTCAGTGCATCTGCCAAAACCTGCTTCATTTTTCCAGATTTCCAGATTTGGTCACATTTTAAAGATTTGCCATTTTGAGGACCTTAGAGTCAAAATTAGCTTCGGCATATTTCTGGGAAAAATGTTCAAAACTGTCCAAAATAGTCACCTACCAATTTTCATGAATTTTAAACATCATTTTCCTTGCTAAACGTACCTCGAACAGACTGGTCAGAGAGCTGTCAACAATTTCGACTTCACCTAGCATCATTTTAAAGCCAAGATCTTGCCATGCATGGTTGTTTAAGCTTATGAACGACCATATAGCTCAAGTACAGAAGCAAATACACACATTTATGAGCATGCATGTGAAATTTTGAAGAGTTTTCAAAAGGTTTTAACCCTCACCTTTGCAATCAACCCAAAAAATGCTCAAAAACCTTGTTGAAGCTCAAATCTCTTCTTCTTCTTGCTTAGCCGAGATTCCAACTAGCTTTTCTCTATTTTTCCTAGCTTAGTGATCAAGCACATGCATGAGGTTAGAACAAGAAGAAAATAAACGGAAGCTTAAAAGCTCACCATGGCCGAAAATGGTGACTCAAAATGCTTGCATGTGTGTTTCTTGCATCCTAGCTTGCTTGGGTGAGTTTCTTTGCTTGTGGTTTGTCTTGATGCACCAAAGGATGATGAAGATGAGCTAAGAGGTGGAGAGAACTCAGCCAAAACCGAAATGGAGAGAGAGAGTGAGAGGGAGAGAGAGAAAATGTGAGGAAAGTGAGAGAAATGAGAGAAAAATGAGGCTTTTGCAAAAGTTGATGCATATGTTGGCCTTGGGCATGCAAAAATTCAGATTTGTGTCCTCTTTTGAATTGTTTTAACATGTGTGTAAGAGAATGTTGGGTATTTAGGGATTTTAGGTAGAATAGAATATAGGATATGTTTAGAGGTTTGTGAGATTTTGTCTTGTAGTGAGTTTAAAATATAATATTTAGGTGTTAGTGGATTTTGTAGAGATTTGAATTAGGATTATAATAATAGTTAGTGGTGTTTGTAGGATTATTTTATAGTCTAGTGCTTTGTGTAGGATTCTTTATTGATTAGCGTGCGGGCACGCTTTCCTAAGTCTAGGGCACGCACTACGAGACACACACAGAAATCAATACAGGGCACGAATCATGAGGTAGACACGAACTACGAGGTAAGACACGGACTTCAAGACTAATGCACGCAATCCTAGGTGAATGACCGTAAACCAATGCAATGCACGCAAATCGAGGTACGACTCTTAAACCTAGGTTAAGGTACGTAGTTCAAGGTTAGGGCACACGAAACGAGGTAACGCACGTACATCGAGGTCAGGACACGTATTTCTAGGTATCGCACGTTAGTCGGGGATTAGGGCCCACTATTCTAGGTCAAGGTACGTATGACGAGATATGCATGAAAACCAAGACAGGACACACGTAATCTAAGGTCGGTCATATAATTAGTGGTCTATGGCACGCAAATCAAGGTAACACACGTTATTCGGGGTCGGGCCTCACACTGTGCCCTTTTTGGACCCCAAAATCGAACGTTTTCATCAGTTTCAAGGCACATTTCTAATTTAGCTCCGTTTTACAGTCCCGGATCGTACGTCGTGAGTTGTTAAAAAAACGACAACCTTACTCGCGGGACATTAGAGGGCCCTACAACCCGTCGATATCTCGTCCTGCGAGGATGCTAGGTTGTTGAAGTGGATGGGTTGTCGTTAAGCCCATTGGGCCTTCTGAATGGGCCATCTCTCTAGGCAGGGACTGTGAACCGTTAACATATAAAGGAATTATGCCCTCAACATGACGGGTGCGATCATGCCAGCACTAATGCACCGGATCCCATCAGAACTCCGAAGTTAAGCGTGCTTGGGCTAGAGTAGTACTAGGATGGGTGACCCCCTGGGAAGTCCTCGTGTTGAACCTCCTTTTTCAATTTTTTTTGCTCTGGTTAGGGTTGCCAAGATACTTTATCCACCCCATTTCTATTATCGAATCACATGGCACCTTGGGCAAGACAACTTCGCTTCACGTGGAGGCCGGGCCCGCAAACCGGGGACATAGGGCTTGTGACCAGGTCTCCGTCGCTCCGGTGCCCATAACTTTTGATCCGTAAGGAGTTACGTGGCGCACAGCATACCTTTGGAAAGCTCTTCGAGAGCTCTACGACAGGGGCTGCAAGCTTGCTTGCTGTGCCCTTTTTGGAGCCCAAAATTGAATGTTTTCATCAGTTTCGGGCCACTTGTCTAGTTTAGCTCCGTTTTACCATCCCGGATCGTACGTCGTGAGCTGTTTAAAGGACGAAAACCTTACTCGTGGGACATTAGAGGGCCCTACAACGCGTCGATATCTCGTCTTGCGAGGATGCTAGGTTATTGAAGTGGATGGGTTGTCGTTAAGCCTATTGGGCCTTCTGAATGGGCCATCTCTCTAGGCTGGGACTGTGAACCGTTAACATATAAAGGAATTGTGCCCTCAACATGACGGGTGCGATCATACCAGCACTAATGCACCGGATCCCATCAGAACTCCGAAGTTAAGCGTGCTTAGGCGAGAGTAGTACTAGGATGGGTGACCCCCAGGGAAGTCCTCGTGTTGCACCCCCCTTTTCAATTTTTTTTGCTGCAGTTAGGGTTGCCAAGATACTTTATCCACCCCATTTCTATTATCGAATCCCACGGCACCTTAGGCAAGACAACTTCACTTCACGTGGAGGCCGGGCCCACAAACTGGGGGCATAGGGCTTGTGACCAGGTCTCCGTCGCTCCGGTGCCCATAACTTTTGATCCGTAAGGAGTTACGCGGCGCACAGCATACCTTTGGAAAGCTCTTCGAGAGCTCTACGACAGGGGCTGCAAGCTTGCTTGCTATGCCCTTTCTGGAGCCCAAAATTGAACGTTTTCATCCGTTTCGGGCCACTTTTCAAATTTAGCTCCGTTTTACCGTCCCGGATCGTACGTCGTGAGCTGTTAAAAGGACGACAACCTTACTCGCGAGACATTAGAGGGCCCTACAATGCGTCGATATCTCGTCTTGCGAGGATGCCAGGTTGTTGAAGTGGATGGGTTGTCATTAAGCCCATTGGGCCTTCTTAATGGGCCATCTCTCTAGGCTGGGACTGTGAACCGTTAACATATAAAGGAATTGTGCCCTCAACATGACGGGTGCGATTATACCAGCACTAATACACCGGATCCCAACAGAACTCTGAAATTAAGCGTGCTTGGCGAGAGTAGTACTAGGATGGGTGACCCCCTGGGAAGTCCTCGTGTTGCACCCCCCTTTTCAATTTTTTTTGCTCCGGTTAGGGTTGCCAAGATACTTTATCCACCACAATTCTATTATCGAACCCAATGGCACCTTGGGCAAGACAACTTCGCTTCACATGGAGGCTGGGATAGCAAACAGAGGGCGTAGGGCTTCTGACCAGGTCTCCGTCGCTCTGGTGCCCATAACTTTCGATCTGTAAGGAGTTACGCAGCGCACAACATACTGTTGGAAAGCTCTCCGAGAGCTCTACATGGGGGCAGCCAGCTTGCTCGCTGTGCCCATTTTTGGAGCCCAAAATTGAAAGTTTTCATTAGTTTCGGGCCACTTTTCTAGTTTAGCTCTATTTTTCCGCCCGGGATCGTACGTCGTGAGCTGTTAAAAGGACAACAACATTACTTGCGGTACATTACAGGGCCCTACAACGCGTCGATATCTCATCTTGCGAGGATGCTAGGTTGTTGAAGTGGATGGGTTGTCGTTAAGCCCATTGGACCTTCTGAATGGGCTATATCTCTAGGCTGGGTCTGTGAACCGTTAACACATAAAGGAATTGTGCAATCAACAAGACGGGTGCCATCATACCAGCACTAATGCACCGGATCCCATCAGAACTCCGAAGTTATGCGTGCTTGGGCGAGAGTAGTACTAGGATTGCTGACCCCCTGGGAAGTCCTCGTGTTGCACCCCCCTTTTCAATTTTTTTTTGCTCCGATTAGGGTTGCCAAGATACTTTATCCACCACATTTCTATTATCAAATCCCACGGCACCTTGGGCAAGACAACTTCGCTTCACGTGGAGGCCGGGCCCGCAAACCGAGGGCGTAGGGCTTTTGAGCAGGTCTCCATCGCTCCGGTGCCCATAACTTTTGATCCGCAAGGAAATACGTGGCGCACAGCATACTGTTGGAAAGCTCTTCAAAAACTCTACGACGGGGGCAGCAAACATGCTTGCTGGGCCCTTTTTTGGAGTCCAAAATCCAACGTTTTCATCAGTTTCAGGCCACTTTTCTAGTTTAGCTCTATTTTTCCATCCCGGATCGTACGTCGAGAGCTGTTAAAAGGACAACAACCTTACTCGCGGGACATTAGAGGGCCCTACAATGCATTGAAATCTCGTCTTGCGAGGATGCTGGGTTGTTGAAGCGGATGGGTTGTCGTTAAGCCCATTGGGCCTTCTGAATGGGCCATCTCTCTAGCATGGGTCTGGGAACTGTTAACACATAAAGGAATTGTGCCCTCAACATGACAGGTGCGATTATACCAGCACTAAGGCAACGGATCCCATCAGAACTCCAAAGTTAAGCGTGCTTGGGCGAGAGTAGTACTAGGATGGGTAACCCCCTGGGAAGTCCTCGTGTTGCACCCCCCTTTTCAATTTTTTTGCTCCGGTTAGGGTTGCCAATATACTTTTTCCACCACATTTCTATTATCGAATCCCACGGCACCTTGGGCAAGACAACTTCGCTTCACGTGGAGGCTGGGCCCGCAAACAGAGGGCGTAGGGCTTGTGACCAGGTCTCCGTCGCTCCGGTGCCAATAACTTTTGATCCGTAAGGAGTTATGCGGCGCACAGCATACTATTGGAAATCTCTCCGAGAGCTCTACGACGAGGGCAGCCAGCTTGCTCGCTGTGCCCTTTTTTGGAGCCCAAAATCAAACGTTTTCATCAGTTAGGGCCACTTTTCTAGTTTAGCTCTATTTTTCCGTCCCGGATCGTACGTCGTGAGCTGTTAAAAGGACAACAACCTTACTCGCGGGACATTATAGGGCCCTACAACGCATTGAAATCTCGTCTTGCGAGGATGCTGGGTTGTTGAAGCGGATGGGTTGTCGTTAAGCCCATTGGGCCTTCTGAATGGGCCATCTCTCTAGGTTGGGTCTGTGAACCGTTAACACATAAAGGAATTGCGCCCTCAACATGACGGGTGCGATCATACCAGCACTAATGCACCGGATCCCATCAGAACTCCGAAGTTAAGCGTGCTTGGGCGAGAGTAGAACTAGGATGGATGACCCCCTGGGAAGTCCTCGTGTTGCACCCCCCGTTAGGGCTGCCAAGACAACTTCGCTTGACGTGGAGGCCGGGCGCGCAAACCGAGGGCGTAGGGCTTATGTGCAGGTCTCCGTCGCTCCGGTGCCCATTACTTTTGATTCGTAAGGAGTTACACGGTGCACAGGATACAATTGGAAAGCTCTCCGAGAGCTCTATGACGGGGGCAGCCAGCTTGCCTGTTGTGTCCTTTTTTGGAGCCCAAAATCAAATGTTTTCATTAGTTTCGGGCCAGTTTTCTAGTTTAACTCTATTTTTCTGTCGCGGATCGTATATCGTGAGCAGTTAAAAGGACAACAACCTTACTCGCAGGACATTAGAGGGCCGTACAACGCGTCGATATCTCATATTGCGAGGATGCTAGGTTGTTGAAGTGGATGGGTTGTCGTTAAGCCCATTGGGCCTTCTGAATGGGCTATCTCTCTAGGCTGGGTCTGTGAACCGTTAACACATAAAGGAATTGTGCCCTAATCATGACGGGTGCGATCATACTAGCACTAATGCACCGGATCCCATCAGAACTCCGAAGTTAAGCGTGCTTGGGTGAGAGTAGTACTAGGATGGGTAACCCCCTGGGAAGTCCTCGTGTTGTACCCCCCTTTTCAATTTTTTTTTCTCCGATTAGGGTTGCCAATATACTTTATCCACCACATTTCTATTATCGAATCCCACGGCACCTTGGGCAAGACAACTTCGCTTCATGTGGAGTCCGGACCCGCAAACCGAGGGCGTAGGGCTTGTGAGCAGGTCTCCGTCGCTCCGGTTCCCATAACTTTTGATCCGTAAGGAATTACGCAGCGCACAGCATACTGTTGGAAAGCTCTTCGAGAACTCTACGACGGGGGCAGCAAGCTCGCTTGCTGGGCCCATTTTTTGAGCCCAAAATCGAACGTTTTCATCAGTTTCAGGCCACTTTTCTAGTTTTGCTCTATTTTTCTGTCCCAGATCGTACGTCGTGAGCTGTTAAAAGGACAACAACCTTACTCGCGGGACATTAGAGGGCCCTACAACGCATTGAAATCTCGTCTTGCGAGGATGCTGGGTTGTTGAAGTGCATGGGTTGTCGTTAAGCCCATTGGGCCTTCTGAATGGGCCTTCTGAATGGGCCATCACTCTAGCATGGGTCAGTAAACCGTTAACACATTAAGGAATTGTGCCCTCAACATGACTGGTGCGATCATACCAACACTAAGGCACCGGATCCCATTAGAACTCAGAAGTAAAGTGTGCTTGGGCGAGAGTAGTATTAGGATGGGTGACCCCCAGGGAAGTCCTTGTGTTGCTCCCCACTTTTCAATTTTTTTTGCTCCGGTTAGGGTTGCCAAGATACTTTATCCACCACATTTCTATTATCGAATCCCACGGCACCTTGGGCAAGACAACTTCGCTTCACGTGGAGGCCGGGCCCGGAAACAGAGGGCGTAAGGCTTGTGACCAGGTCTCCGTTGCTCCGGTGCCCATATCTTTTGATCCGTAAGGAGTTATGTGGCGCACAGCATACTGTTGGGAAGCTCTCTGAGAGCTCTCCGAGCTTGCTTACTGTTCCTTTTTTTGGAGCCCAAAATCGAACGTTTTCTTTAATTTCGGGCCACTTTTTTAGTTTAGCTCTATTTTTCCGTCCCGGGTCGTACGTCGTGAATTGTTAAAAGGACAAAAACCTTACTCGCGGGACATTAGAGGGCCCTACAACGCGTCGATATCTCATCTTGCGAGGATGCTAGGTTGTTGAAGTGGATGTGTTGTCATTAAGCCCATTGGGCTTTCTGAATGGGCCATCTCTCTAGGCTGGGTTTGTGAACCGTTAACACATAAAGGAATTGTGCCCTCAACATGACGGGTGCGATCATACCAGCACTAATGCACCGGATCCCATCAGAACTCCGAAGTTAAGCGAGCTTGGGTGAGAGTAGTGCTAGGATGGGTGACCCCCTGGGAAGTCCTCGTGTTGGACCCCTCTTTTCAATTTTTTTTGCTCCGGTTAGGGTTGCCAAGATACTTTATCCACCGAATTTCTATTATCGAATCCCATGGCACCTTTGGCAAGACAACTTCGCTTCACGTGGAGGCCGGGCCCGCAAACCGAGGGCGTAGGGCTTGTGAACAGGTCTCCGTCACTCCGGTGCCCATAACTTTAGATCTGTATGGTATTATGCGGCGCACAACATACTGTTGGAAAGCTCTTCGAGAACTCTACGACGGGGCAGCTAGCTTGCTCGCTGAGCCCTTTTTTGGAGATCAAAATCGAACGTTTTTATCAGTTTCGGGCCACTTTTCTAGTTTAGCTCTATTTTTCAGTCCCGGATCGTACGTCATGAGCAGTTAAAAGGACAACAACCTTACTCGCGGGACATTAGAGGGCCCTACAACGCATTGAAATCTCGTCTTGCGAGGATGCTAGGTTGTTGAAGTGGATTGGTTGTCTTTAAGCCCATTGGGCCTTCTAAATGGGCCATCTCTCTAGGCTGGGTCTGTGAAACGTTAACACATAAAGGAATTGTGCCCTCAACATGACAGTTGCGATCATACCAGCACTAATGCACCGGATCCCATCAGAACTCCGAAGTTAACCGTGCTTAGGCGAGAGTAGTACTAGGATGGGTGACCCCCTGGGAAGTTCCCGTGTTGCACCCCCATTTTCAATTTTTTTTGCTTCGGTTAGGGTTGCCAAGATACTTTATCCACCACATTTCTATTATCGAATCCCACGGTACCTTGGGCAAGACAACTTCGCTTCACGTGGAGGCCGGGCCCGCAAACCGAGGGCGTAGGGCTTGTGAGCAGGTCCCCGTCTCTCCGGTGCCCATAACTTTTGATCCGTAAGGAGTTACGTGGCGCACAACATACTGTTGGAAAGCTCTCCGAGAGCTCTACGACGAGGGCAGCCAGCTTGCTCGATGTGCCCTTTGTTTGAGCACAAAATCGAATGTTTTCATCAGTTTCGGGCCATTTTTCTAGTTTAGCTCTATTTTTCCGTCCCGGATCGTACGTCGTGAGCCGTTAAAAGGACAACAACCTTACTCGCGGGACATTAGAGGGCCCTACAACGCGTCGATATCTCCTCTTGTGAGGATGCTAGGTTGTTGAAGCGGATGGGTTGTCGTTAAGCCCATTGGGCCTTCTAAATGGGCTATCTCTCTAGGCTGGGTCTGTGAACCGTTAGCACATAAAAGAATTGTTCCCTCAACATGACGGGTGCGATCATACCAGCACTAATGCACCGGATCCCATCAGAACTCCGAAGTTAAGCGTGCTTGGGCGAGAGTAGTACTAGCATGTGTGACCCCCTGCGAAGTCCTCGTGTTGTACCCCCCTTTTCAATTTTTTTTGCTCCGGTTAGGGTTGCCAAGATACTTTATCCACCACATTTCTATTATCGATTCCCACGGCACCATGGGCAAGACAACTTCGCTTCACGTGGAGGCCGGGCCCGCAAACCGAGGGCGTAGGACTTGTGAGCAGATCTCCGTCGCTCCGGTGCCCATAACTTTTGATCCGTAAGGAATTACACGGCGCACAGCATACTGTTGGAAAGCTCTTCGAGAACTCTACGATGAGGGCAGCCAGCTTGCTCGCTGTGCCCTTTTTTGGAGCCCAAATTCGAACGTTTTCATTAGTTTCAGGCCACTTTTCTTGTTTAGCTCTATTTTTCGGTCTTTGATCGTACGTCGTGAGCTGTTAAAAGGACAACAACCTTACTCGCGGGACATTAGAGGGCCCTACAACTCATTGAAATCTCGTCTTGCGAGGATGCTGGGTTGTTGAAGCGGATGGGTTGTCGTTTAGCCCATTGGGCCTTCTGAATGGGCCATCTCTCTGGGCTGGGCCTGTGAACCGTTAACACATAAAGGAATTGTTCCCTCAACAAGATGGGTGCGATCATACCAGCACTAATGCACCGGATCCCATCAGAACTCCAAAGTTTAGCTTGTTTGGGCGAGAGTAGTACTAGGATGGGTGACCCCCTGCGATGTCCGCGTGTTGCAACCCCCTTTCCAATTTTTTTTGCTCCGGTTAGGGTTGCCAAGATACTTTATCCATCGCATTTCTATTATCGAATCCCACGGCACCTTGGGCAAGACAACTTCGCTTCACGTGGACACCAGGCCCGCGAACCGAGAGTGTAGGGCTTGTGAGCAGGTCTCCGTCGCTCTGGTGCCCATAACTTTTGATCCGTAAGGAGTTACGCGGCACACAACATACTGTTGGAAAGCTCTCCGAGAGCTCTACGACGAGGGCAGCCAGCTTGCTCGCTGTGCCCTATTTTGTAGCTCAAAATCGAACGGTTAATCAGTTTCGTGGCACTTTTCTAGTTTAGCTCTATTTTTTCGTCCCGGATCGTATGTCGTGAGCTGTTAAAAGGATAAAAACCTTACACGCGGGACATTAGAGGGCCCTACAACGCATTGAAATCTCGTCTTGCGCGGATGATGGTTGTTGAAGCGGATGGGTTGTCGTTAAGCCCATTGGGCCTTCTGAATGGGCCATCTCTCTAGGCTGGGTCTGTGAACCGTTAACACATAAAGGAATTGTTCCCTCAACATGACAGGTGCGATCATACTAGCACAAATGCACCGGATCCCATCAAGACAACTTCGCTTCACGTGGAGGTCGGGCCCGCAATCCGAGGGCGTAGGGCTTGTTAGCAAGTTTCCGTCGCTCCGGTGCCCATAACTTTTGATCCGTAAGGAGTTACGCGGCGCACAACATACTGTTTGAAAGCTCTCCGAGAGCTCTACGACGGGGGCAGCCAGCTTGCTCGATGTGCCCTTTTTTGGAGATCAAAATCGAACGTTTTCATCAGTTTCGGGCCACTTTTCTGGTTTAGCTCTATTTTTCCATCCCGAATCGTACGTCGGGAGCTGTTAAAAGGACAACAACCTTACTCGCGGGACATTAGAGGGCCCAACAACGCATTGAAATCTAGTCTTGCAAGGATGCTGGGTTGTTGAAGCGGATGGGTTGTCGTTAAGCCCATTGGGCCTTCTGAATCGGCCATCTCTCTAGGCTGGGTCTGTGAACCATTAACACATAAAGGAATTGTGCCCACAACATGACGGGTGCAATCATACCAGCATTAATGCACCGGATCCCATCAGAACTCCAAAGTTAAGCGTGCTTGGGCGAGAGTTGTACTAGGATGGGTGACACCTTTAGAAGTCCTCGTGTTGCACCCCCATTTTCAATTTTTTTTGCTCCGGTTAGGGTTTCCAAGATACTTTCTCCACCCCATTCCTATTATCGAATCCCACGGCACCTTGGGCAAGACAACTTCGCTTCACGTGGAGGCTGGGCCAGCAAACCGGGGGCGTAGGACTTGTAACTTGGCCTCCGTCGCTCCGGTGCCCGTAACTTTTGATCCGTAAGGAGTTGCGCGGTGCACAGCATACCTTTGGAAAGCTCTTCGAGAGCTCTACGACGGGGGCTGCAAGCTTGCTTGCCGTGCCTTTTTTGGAGCCCAAAATCCAACGTTTTCATCAGTTTCGGGCCACTTTTCTAGTTTTGTTTTTTTTTTCGTCCCGGATCGTACGTCGTGAGCTATTAAAAGGACAACAACTTACTCGCGGGACATTAGAGGGCCCTACAACGCATCGATATCTCGTCTTGCGAGGATGCTAGGTTGTTGAAGTCGATGGGTTGTCGTTAAGCCCATTGGGCCTTCTGAATGGGCCATCTCTCTAGGCTGAGACTGTGAACCGTTAACATATAAAGGAATTGTGCCCTCAACATGACAGGTGCGATCATACCAGCACTAATGCACCGGATCCAATCAGAACTCCAAAGTTAAGCGTGCTTGGGCGAGAGTAGTACTAGGATGGGTGATCCCCTGGGAAGTCCTCGTGTTGTATACCCCCCTTTTAAATTTTTTTTTTTCCGGTTAGGGTTGCCAAGATACTTTATCTACCCCATTTCTATTATCGAATACACGGCACCTTGGGCAAGACAACTTCGCTTCACGTGGAGGCCGGGCCCGCAAATCAGGGGCGTAGGGCTTATGACCAGGTCTCCGTCACTCCGGTGCCCATAACTTTTGATCTGTAAGGAGTTACGCGGCGCACAACATACCTTTGGAATGCTCTTCGAGAACTCTACGACGGGGGCTGCAAGCTTGCTTTCTGTGCCATTTTTGGAGCCCAAAATCGAACATTTTCATCAGTTTCGACCCACTTTTGTAATTTAGCTCCATTTTACCGTCCCGGATCGTACGTCGTGAGCTGTTAAAAAGACTACAAACTTACTCGTGGGACATTGGAGGGCCCTACAACGCATCGATATCTCGTCTTGCGAAGATGCTAGGTTGTTGAAGTGGATGGGTTGTCGTTAAGCCCATTGGGCCTTCTGAATGGGCCATCTCTCTAGGCTGGGACTGTGAACCGTTAACATATAAAGGAATTGTGCCCTCAACATGACGGGTGTGATCATACCAGCACTAATACACCGGATCCCATCAGAACTCCAACGTTAAGCATGCTTGGGCTAGAGTAGTACTAGGATGGGTGACCCCCTGCGAAGTCCTCGTGTTGCACCCCCATTTTCATTTTTTTTTGTTCCGGTTAGGGTTGCCAAGATACTTTATCCACCCCATTTCTATTATCGAATCCCACGGCACCTTGGGCAAGACAACTTCGCTTAACGTGGAGGTCGGGCCCGCAAACCGGGGGCGTAGGGCTTGTGACCAGGTCTCCGTCGCTCCGGTGCCCATAACTTTTGATCCATAAGGAGTTACGCGGCGCACATCATACCTTTGGAAAGCTCTTCGAGAGCTCTACGACGGGTGTGCCCTTTTTGGAGCCCAAAATTCAACGTTTTCATCAGTTTCGGGCCACTTTTCCAATTTAGCTCTATTTTAACGTCCCGGATCGTAGGTCGTGAGCTGTTAAAAGGACAACAACCTTACTCGCGGGATATTAGAGGGCCCTACAACGCGTCGATATCTCGTCTTGCGAGGATGCTAGGTTGTTGAAGTGGATGGGTTGTCGTTAAGCCCATTGGGCCTTCTAAATGGGCCATCTCTCTAGGCTGGGACTGTGAACCGTTAACATATAAAGGAATTGTGCCCTCAACATGACAGGTGCGATGATACCAGCACTAATGCACCGGATCCCATTAGAACACCGAAGTTAAGCGTGCTTGGGCGAGAGTAGTACTAGGATGGGTGACCCCTTGGGAAGTCCTCGTGTTGCACCCCCCTTTTCAATTTTTTTTGCTCCGGTTAGGGTTGCCAAGATACTTTATCCATCACATTTCGATTATCGAATCGCATGGCCCCTTGGGCAAGACAACTTCGCTTCACGTGGAGGACGGGCCAGCAAACCGAGGGCGTAGGGCTTGTGAGCAGGTCTCCGTCGCTTCGGTGCCCATAACTTTTTATCTGTAAGGAGTTACATGGCGCATAGCATACTGTTGGAAAGCTCTCCGAGAGCTTTACAATGAGGGCAGCCTGCTTGCTTGCTGTGCCCTTTTTTGGAGCCCAAAATCGAATGTTTTCATCAGTTTCGGACCACTTTTCTAGTTTAGCTCTATTTTTCCATCCCGGATCGTACGTCGTGAGCTGTTAAAATGACAACAACCTTACTCGCGGGACATTAGAGGGCCCTACAATAAGTCGATATCTCGTCTTGCAAGGATGCTAGGTTGTTGAAGCTGATGGGTTGTCATTAAGCCCATTGGGCCTTTTGAATGGGCTACCTCTCTAGGCTGGGTCTGTGAATCGTTAACAGTTAAAGGAATTGTACCCTCAACATGACGGGTGCGATCATACTAGCACTAATGCACCGGATCCCATCAGAACTCCGAAGTTAAGCGTGCTTGGGCGAGAGTAGTACTAAGATGGGTGACCCCCTGGGAAGTCCTCATGTTGCACCCACCTTTTCATATTTTTTTGCTCCGGTTAGGGTTGTCAAGATACTTTATCCACCACATTTCTATTATCAAATCTCACGGCACCTTGGGCAAGACAACTTCATTTCACGTGGAGGCCGGGCCCGCAAACCGAGGGCGTAGGGCTTATGAGCAGGTCTCCGTCGCTCCGGTGCCCATAACTTTTGATCCGCAATTAGTTACACGGCGCACTGCATACTGTTGGAAAGCTCTCCGAGAACTCTAAGACGAGGGCAGCCAGCTAGCTCGTTGTGCCCTTTTTTGGAGCCCAAAATTGAACGTTTTCATCAATTTCGGGACACTTTTCTAGTTTAGCTCTATTTTTCCATCCCGGATCGTACGTCGTGAGCTGTTAAAAGGACAACAACCTTACTCGCGGGAAATTAGAGGGCCCTACAATGCATTGAAATCTCATCTTGCGAGGATGCTGGGTTGTTGAAGCGGATGGGTTGTCGTTAAGCCCATTGGGCCTTCTGAATAGGCCATCTCTCTAGGTTGGGTCTGTGAACCGTTAACACATAAAGGAATTGTGCCCTCAACATGACGGGTGCGATCATACCAGCACTAATGCACCGAATCCTATCAGAACTCCGAAGTTAAGCGTGCTTGGGCGAGAGTTGTACTAGGATGGCCGACCCCCTGGGAAGTCCTCGTGTTGCACCCCCCTTTTCAATTTTTTTTGCTCCGGTTACGGTTGCCAAGATACTTTATCCACCGCATTTCTATTATCGAATCCCACGGCACCTTGGGCAAGACAACTTCGCTTCACGTGGAGGTCGGGCCCACAAACCGAGGGCGTAGGGCTTGTGAGCAGGTCTCTCTCGCTCCTGTGCCCATAACTTTTGATCCGTAAGGAGTTACGCGGCGCACAACATACTGTTGGAAAGCACTCCGAGAGCTCTACGATGAGGGCAGCCTGCTTGCTTGTTGTGCCCTTTTTTGGAGAACAAAATCGAACGTTTTCATCAGTTTCGGGCCACTTTACTAGTTTAGCTCTATTTTTTCGTACCGAATCGTACGTCGTGAGCTGTTAAAAGGACAACAACCTTACTCGCGGGACATTAGAGGGCCCTACAACTCATTGAAATCTCGTCTTGCAAGGATGCTGGGTTGTTGAAGCGGATGGGTTATCGTTAAGCCCATTGGGCCTACTGAATGGGCCATCTCTCTAGGCTGGGTCTGTGAACCGTTAACACATAAAAGAATTGTGCCCTCAACCTGACGGGTGCAATCATACCAGCACTAATGCACCGGATCCCAACAGAGCTCCGAAGTTAAGCATGCTTGGGCGCGAGTAGTACTAGGATGGGTGACACGCTGGGAAGTCCTCGTGTTGCACCCCCATTTTCAATTTTTTTTGCTCCGGTTAGGGTTGCCAACATACTTTATCCACCGCATTTCTATTATCGAATCCCACGGCACCTTGGGCAAGACAACTTCGCTTCACGTGGAGGTCGGGCCCGCAAACCGAGGGCGTAGGGCTTGTGAGCAGGTCTCTCTCGCTCCTGTGCCCATAACTTTTGATCCGTAAGGAGTTACGCTGCGCACAACATACTGTTGGAAAGCACTCCGAGAGCTCTACGACGAGGGTAGGTTGCTTGCTCGTTGTGCCCTTTTTTGGAGAACAAAATCGAACGTTTTCATCAGTTTCGGGCCACTTTACTAGTTTAGCTCTATTTTTCCGTACCGAATCGTACGTCGTGAGCTGTTAAAAGGACAACAACTTTACTCGCGGGACATTAGAGGGCCCTACAACGCATTGAAATCACGTCTTGCAAGGATGCTGGGTTGTTGAAGCGGATGGGTTATCGTTAAGCCCATTGGGCCTACTGAATGGGCCATCTCTCTAGGCTGGGTCTGTGAACCGTTAACACATAAAAGAATTGTGCCCTCAACCTGACGGGTGCAATCATACAAGCACTAAAGCACCGGATCCCATCAGAACTCCGAAGTTAAGCGTGCTTGGGCGAGAGTAGTACTAGGATGCGTGACCCCCTGGGAAGTCCTCGTGTTGCACCCCCCTTTTCAATTTTTTTTGCTCCGGTTAGGGTTGCCAAGATACTTTATCCACCCCATTTCTTTTATCGAATCCCACGGCACCTTGGGCAAGACAACTTCGCTTAACGTGGAGGCCGGGCCTGTAAACCGGGGGCGTAGGGCTTGTGACCAGGTCTCCGTCGCTCCGGTACCCATAACTTTTGATCCGTAATGAGTTACGCGGCGCACAACATACCTTTGGAAAGCTCTTTGAGAGCTCTACGACAGGGGCTACAAGCTTACTTGCTTTGCCCTTTTTGGAGCCCAAAATCGAACGTTTTCATCAGTTTCGGGCCACTTTTCTAATTTAGCTCCATTTTACCGTCCCGGATCGTACGTCGTGAGCTGTTAAAAGGACGACAACCTTACTTGCGGGACATTAGAGGGCCCTACAACGCATCGATATCTCGTCCTGCGAGGATGCTAGGTTGTTGAAGCTGACGGGTTGTCGTTAAGCCCATTGGGCCTTTTGAATGGGCTATCTCTCTAGGTTGGGTCTGTGAACCGTTAACACATAAAGGAATTGTGCCCTCAACATGACGGGTACGATCATACCAGCACTAATGCCTCGGATCCCATCAGAACTCCGAAGTTAAGCATGCTTGGGCGAGAGTAGTACTAGGATGGGTGACCCCTTGGGAAGTCCTCGTGTTGCCCCTCATTTTTCAAATTTTTTTGCTCCGGTTAGGGTTGCCAAGATACTTTATCTACCACATTTCTATTATCAAATCACACGGCACCTTGGGCAAGACAACTTCGTTTCACGTGGAGGACGGGCCCGTAAATCGAGATCGTAGGGCTTGTGAGCATGTCTCCGTCACTCCGGTCCCCATAACTTTTGATCCGTAAGGCGTTACGCGGCGCACAACATACTATTGGAAAGCTCTCCGAGAATTCTACGACGGGGGTAGCCAGCTTGCTCGCTGTGCCCTTTTTTGGAGACCAAAATCGAACGTTTTCATCACTTTCAGGCCACTTTTCTAGTTTAGCTCTATTTTTTCATCCCGGATCGTACGTCGTGAGCTGTTAAAAGGACGACAACCTTACTTGCGGGACAATAGAGGGCCCGACAACGCGTCGACATCTCGTCTTGCGAGGATGCTAGGTTGTTGAAGTGGATGGGTTGTCGTTAAGCCCATTGGGCCATCTGAATGGGCCATCTCCATAGGCTGGGACTGTGAATCGTTAACATATAAAGCAATTGTGCCCTCAACATGATGGGTGCGATCATACCAGCATTAATGCACCGGATCCTATTAGAACTCCGAAGTTATGCGTGCTTGGGCTAGAGTAGTACTTGGATGGGTGACCCCCTGGGAAGTCCTCGTGTTGCACCACCCTTTTCAAATTTTTTTGCTCCGGTTAGGGTTGCCAAGATACTTTATCTACCCCATTTCTATTATTGAATCACACGGCACCTTGGGCAAGACAACTTCGCTTAACGTGGAGGCCGGGCCCACAAACTGGGGGTGTAGGGCTTGTGACTAGGTCTCTTTCGTTCCGGTGCCCATAACTTTTGATCCGTAAGGAGTTACGCGGCGCACAACACACCTCTGCAAAGCTCTTCGAGAGCTCTAGGACGGGGGCTGCAAGCTTGCTTGCTGTGCCCTTTTTGGAGCCCAAAATTGAATGTTTTTATCAGTTTCGGGCCACTTTTATAATTTAGCTCCATTTTACCGTCTCGGATCGTACGTCAGGAGCTGTTAAAAGGACAACAACCTTACTCGCGAGACATTAGAGGGCCCTACAACGCGTCGATATCTCATCTTGCGAGGATGCTAGGTTATTGAAGCGGATGGGTTGTCGTTAAGCCCATTGGGCCTTTTGAATGTGCTATCTCTCTACGCTGGGTCTGTGAACCGTTAACACATAAAGGAATTGTGTCCTCAACATGACAGGTGCGATCATACCAGCACTAATGCACCGGATCTCATCAGAACTCCGAAGTTAAGCGTGCTTGGGCGAGAGTAGGACTAGGATGGGTGACCCCCTAGGAAGTCCTCGTGTTGCACCCCCCTTTTCAATTTTTTTTGCTCCGGTTAGGGTTGCCAAGATACTTTATCCACCCCATTTCTATTATCGAATCCCACGGCACTTTGGGCAAGACAACTTCGCTTCACGTGGAGGCTGGGCCCGCAAACCGGGGGCGTAGGGCTTGTAACCAGGTCTCCGTCGCTCCGGTGCCCATAACTTTTGATCCGTAAGGAGTTACGCGGCGCACAGCATACCTTTGGAAAGCTCTTCGAGAGCTCTACGACGGGGGCTGCAAGCTTGCTTACTGTGCCCTTTTTGGAGCCCAAAATTGAACGTTTTCATCAGTTTCGAGCCACTTTTCTAATTTAGCTCTATTTTTTCGTCCCGGATACTACGTCCTGAGCTGTTAAAAGGACAACAACCTTACTCGCGGGACATTAGAGGGCCCTACAACGCGTCGATATCTCGTCTTGCGAGGATGCTAGGTTGTTGAAATGGATGGGTTGTCGTTAAGCCCATTGGGCCTTCTGAATGGGCCATCTCTCTAGGCTGGGACTATGAATCGTTAACATATAAAGGAATTGTGCCCTCAACATGACGGGTGCGATCATACCAGCATTAATGCACCGGATCCCATCAGAAGTACGAAGTTAAGCGTGCTTGGGCGAGAGTAGTACTAGGATGGGTGACCCCCTGGGAAGTCCTCGTGTTGCACCCCCCTTTTCAATTTTTTTTTGCTCCGGTTAGGGTTGCCAAGATACTTTATCCACCGCATTTCTATTTTCGAATCCCACGGCACCTTGGGCAAGACAACTTTGCTTCACGTGGAGGCCGGGCCCGTAAACCATGGGCGTAGGGCTTGTGAGCAGGTCTCCATCGCTCCGGTGCCCATAACTTTTGATCCGTAAGGAATTACGCGGCGCACAGCATACTGTTGGAAAGCTCTTGAGAACTCTAAGACGGGGGCAGCCAGATTGCTCGCTGTACCCTTTTTTGGAGCCCAAAATCGAACATTTTCATCAGTTTCGGGCCAGTTTTCTAGTTTAGATCTATTTTTCCGTCCCGGATCATACGTCGTGAGCTGTTAAAAGGACAACAACCTTACACGCGGGACATTAGAGGGCCCTACAACGTATTGAGATCTCGTCTTGCGAGGATGCTGGGTTGTTGAAGCGGATGGGTTGTCGTTAAGCCCATTGGGCCTTCTGAATGGGCCATCTCTCTAGGCTGGGTCTGTGAACCGTTAACACATAAAGGAATTGTGCCCTCAACATGACGGGTGCAATCATACCAGCACTAATGCACCGGATCCTATCAGAACACCGAAGTTAAGCGTGCTTGGGCGAGAGTAGTACTAGGATGGGTGACACCCTGGGAAGTCCTCGTGTTGCACCCCCATTTTCAATTTTTTTTGCTCCGGTTAGGGTTGCCAAGATACTTTATCCACCCCATTTCTATTATCGAATCCCACGGCACCTTGGGCAAGACAATTTTGCTTCACGTGGAGGCTGGGCCAGTAAACCGGGGGTGGAGGGCTTTTGACCTGGCCACCGGTGCCCATAACTTTTGATCCGTAAGGAGTTACGCGGTGCACAGCATACCATTGGAAAGCACTTCGAGAGCTCTACGACGGGGGCTGCAAGGTTGCTTGCTGTGCCTTTTTTGGAGTCAAAAATCGAACGTTTTCATCAATTTCGGGTCACTTTTCTAATTTAGCTTGTTTTACCATCCCGGATCATACGTCGTGAGCTGTTAAAAGGACGACAACCTAACTCGCGGGACATTAGAGGGCCCTACAACGCGTCGATATCTCGTCTTGCGAGGATGCTATGTTGTTGAATTGGATGGGTTGTCGTTAAGCCCATTGGGCCTTCTGAATGGGCCATCTCTCTATGCTGGGACTGTGAACCGTTAACATCTAAAGGAATTGTGCCCTCAACATGATGGGTGTGATCATACCTGCACTAATGCACCGGATCCCATCAGAACTCCGAAGTTAAGCGTGCTTGGGCGAGTGTAGTACTAGGATGGGTGACCCCTTGGGAAGTCCTTGTGTTGCACCCCCCTTTTCAATTTTTTTTGCTTCGGTTAGGGTTGCCAAGATACTTCATCCACCCCATTTCTATTATCGAATCCCACGGCACCTTAGGCAAGACAACTTCGCTTCACGTGGAGGCCGGGCCCGCAAACCGGGGGCGTAGGGCTTATGACCAGGTGTCCGTCGCTCCGGTGCCCATAACTTTGGATCCGTAAGGAGTTACGCGGCGCACAACATACCTTTGGAAAGCTCTTCCAGAGCTCTAGGACGGGGGCTACAAGCTTGCTTGCTGTGCCCTTTTTGGAGCCTAAAATTGAACGTTTTCATCAGTTTCAGGCCACTTTTCTAATTTAGCTCCATTTTACCGTCTCGGATCGTACGTCGTGAGCTATTAAAAGGACGAAAACCTTACTCGCGGGACATTAGAGGGCCCTACAACGCGTCGATAACTCGTCTTGTGAGGATGCTAGGTTGTTGAAGTGGATGGGTTGTCGTTAAGCCCATTGGGCCTTCTAAATGGGCCATCTCTCTAGGTTGGGACTGTGAACCGTTAACATATAAAGGAATTGTGCCCTCAACATGACGGGTGCAATCATACCAGCACTAATGCACCGGATCCCATCAGAACTCCGAAGTTGAGCGTGCTTGGGTGAGAGTAGTACTAGGATGGGTGACCCCCTGGGAAGTCCTCGTGTTGCACCCCTTTTTTCAATTTTTTTTGCTCCGGGTAGGCTTGCCAAGATACTTTATCCACTCCATTTCTATTATCGAATCCCACGGCACCTTGGGCAAGACAACTTCGCTTCACGTGGAGGCTGGGCCCGCAAACCGGGGGCGTAGGGCTTGTGACCAGGTCTCCATCGCTCCGGTGCCCATAACTTTTGATCCGTAAGGAGTTACGCGGCGCACAGCATACCTTTGGAAAGCTCTTCGAGAGCTCTACTTTTCATCAGTGTGGGGCCATTTTTCTAATTTAGCTCCATTTTACCGTCCCAGATCGTACGTCGTGAGCAGTTAAAAGGACGACAACCTTAATCGCGGGACATTAGAGGGCCCTTCAATGCGTCGATATCTCGTCTTGCGAGGATGCTAGGTTGTTGAAGTGGATGGGTTGTCGTTAAGCCCATTCGGCCTTCTTCATGGGCCATCTCTCTAGGCTGGGACGGTGAATCGTTAATGTATAAAGGAATTTTGCCCTCAACATGACGGGTGCGATCATACCAGCACTAATGCATCAGATCCCATCAGAACTCCGAAGTTAAGCATGCTTGGGCTAGAGTAGTACTAGGATGGGTGGCCCCCTGGGAAGTCCTCGTGTTGCACCCCCCTTTTCAATTTTTTTTACTCCGGTTAGGGTTGCCAAGATACTTTATCCACCCCATTTCAATTGTCGAATCCCATGGCACCTTGGGCAAGACAACTTCGCATAACGTGGAGGCCGGGCCCGCAAACCGGGGGCGTAGGGCTTGTGACCAGGTCTCTGTCGCTCCGGTGCCCATAACTTTTGATCCGTAAGGAGTTACGCGGCGCACAGCATACCTTTGGAAAGCTCTTCGAGAGCTCAAGGACGGGGGCTACAAGCTTTCTTGCTGTTCCCTTTTTTTAGCCCAAAATTGAACATTTTCATCAGTTTTGGGCCACTTTTCTAATTTAGCTCCATTTTACCGTCCCGGAACGTACGTCGTGAGCTGTTAAAAGGACAACAACCTTACTCGCGGGACATTAGAGGGCCCTACAACGCGTCGATATCTCGTCTTGCGAGGATGCTAGGTTATTGAAGCTGATGGGTTGTCGTTAAGCCCATTGGGCCTTTTGAATGGGCTACCTCTCTAGGCTGGGTCTGTGAACCGTTAACACATAAAGAAATTATGCCCTCAACATGACGGGTGCGATCATACCAGCACTAATACACCGGATCCCATCAGAACTCCGAAGTTAAGCGTGCTTGGGCGATAGTAGTACTAGGATGGGTGACCCCCCTGGGAAGTCCTCGTGTTGCACCCCCCTTTTCAATTTTGTTTGCTCCGGTTAGGGTGGCCAAGATACTTTATCCACCACATTTCTATTATTGAATCCCACGGCACCTTGGGCAAGACAACTTCATTTCAAGTGGAGGCCGGGCCCGCAAACCGAGGGCGTCAGGCTTGTGAGCAGGTCTCCGTCGCTCCAATGCCCATAACTTTTGATCCGTAAGGAGTTGCACGGTGCACAACATACTGTTGGAAAGCTCTCCGAGAACTCTACGACGAGGGCAGCCAGCTTGCTCGCTGTGCCCTTTTTTGGAGCCCAAAATCGAACGTTTTCATCAATTTCGGGCCACTTTTCTAGATTAGCTCTATTTTTCCATCCCAGATCGTACTTCGTGAGCTATTAAAAGGACAACAACCTTACTCGTGGGACATTAGAGGGCCCTATAACGCATTGAAATCTCGTCTTGCGAGGATGCTGGGTTGTTGAAGCAGATGGGTTATCGTTAAGCCCATTGGGCCTTCTGAATGGGCCATCTCTCTAGGCTGGGTCTGTGAACCGTTAACACATAAAGGAATTGTGCCCTCAACATGACGGGTGCGATCATACCAGCACTAATGCACCAGATCCCATCAGAACTCCGAAGTTAAGGGTGCTTGGGCGAGAGTAGTACTAGGATTGGTGACCTCCTAGGAAGTCCTCGTGTTGCATCCCCCTTTTCAATTTTTTTTGCTCCGGTTAAGGTTGCCAAGATACTTTATCCACCTAATTTCTATTATCGAATCCCACGGCACCTTGGGCAAGACAACTTCGTTTCACGTGGAGGGCGGGCACGCAAACCGAGGGCGTAGGGCTTGTTAGCAGGTCTCCGTCGCTCCGGCGCCCATAACTTTTGATTCGTAAGGAGTTACGCGGCGCACAGCATACTGTTGGAAAGTTCTCCGAGAGCTCTACGACGGGGGCAGCTAGCTTGCTCGCTGTGCCCTTTTTTGGAGCCCAAAATCGAACGTTTTCCTCAATTTCGGGCCACTTTTCTAGTTTAGCTCTATTTTTCCGTCCTGGATCTTACGTCGTGAGGTGTTAAAAGGACAACAACCTTACTCGCGGGACATTAGAGGGCCCTACAACGCATTGAAATCTCGTCTTGCTAGGATGCTGGGTTGTTGAAGAGGATGGGTTGTCATTAAGCCCATTGGGCCTTCTGAATGGGCGATCTCTGTAGGCTTGGTCTGTGAACCGTTAACACATAAAGGAATTGTGCCCTCAACATGACGGGTGCAATCATACCAGCGCTAATGCACCGGATCCCATCAGAACTCCGAAGTTAAGCGTGCTTAGGCGAGAGTAGTACTAGGATGGGTGACACCCTGGGAAGTCCTCGTGTTGTACCCCCCTTTTAATTTTTTTTTGCTCCGGTTAGGGTTGCCAAGATACTTTATCCACCCCATTTCTATTATCGAATCCTACGGCACCTTGGGCAAGACAACTTCGCTTCACGTGGAGGATGGGCCCGCAAACCGGGGGCGTAGGGCTTGTGACCTAGCCTCCGTCGCTCCGGTGCCCATAACTTTTGATCCGTAAGGAGTTACACGGTGCACAGCATACCTTTGGAAAGCTCTTCGAGAGCTCTACGACGGGGACAGCAAGCTTCCTTGCAGTGCCTTTTTTGGAGCCAAAAATCGAACGTTTTCATCAGTATCGGGCCACTTTTCTAGTTTTCTTCCGTTTTACCGTCCCGTATCGTACGTCGTGAGCTGTTAAAAGGACAACAACCTTACTCGCGGGACATTAGAGGGCCCTACAACGCGTCGATATCTCGTCTTGCGAGTATGCTAAGTTGTTGAAGCGGATGGGTTGTCATTAAGCCCATTGGGCCTTCTGAATGGGCCATCTATCTAGGCTGGGACTGTGAACCGTTAACATATAAATGAATTGTGCCCTCAACATGACGGGCGTGATCATACCAGCACTAATGCACCGGATCCCATCAGAACTCCGAAGTTAAGCGTGCTTGGGCGAGAGTAGGACTAGGATGGGTGACCCCCTAGATAGTCCACGTGTTGCACCCCCTTTTCAATTTTTTTTTTTGCTTCGGTTAGGGTTGCCAAGATACTTTATCCACCCCATTTCTATTATCGAATCCCACGGCACTTTGGGCAAGACAACTTCGCTACACGTGGAGGCTGGGCCCGGAAACCGGGGGCGTAGGGCTTGTAACCAAGTCTCCGTCGCTCCGGTGCCCATAACTTTTGATCCGTAAGGAGTTACGCAGCGCACAGCATACCTTTGGAAAGCTCTTCGAGAGCTCTACGACGGGGGCTGCAAGCTTGCTTACTGTGCCCTTTTTGGAGGCCAAAATCGAACGTTTTCATCAGTTTCGAGCCACTTTTCTAATTTAGCTCTATTTTTCCGTCCCGGATACTACGCCCTGAGCTGTTAAAAGGACAACAACCTTACTCGCGGGACATTAGAGGGCCCTACAACGCGTCGATATCTCATCTTGCGAGGATGCTAGGTTGTTGAAGTGGATGGGTTGTCGTTAAGCCCATTGGGCCTTCTGAATGGGCCATCTCTCTAGGCTGGGACTATGAACCGTTAACATATAAAGGAATTGTGCCCTCAACATGACGGGTGCAATCATACCAGCATTAATGCACCGGATCCCATCAGAACTCCGAAGTTAAGCGTGCTTGGGCTAGAGTAGTACTAGGATGGCTGACCCCCTGGGAAGTCCTTGTGTTGCACCACCCTTTTCAATTTTTTTTGCTCCGGTTAGGGTTGCCAAGATACTTTATCGACCCCATTTCTATTATTGAATCCCACGGTACCTTGGGCAAGACAACTTCGCTTCACGTGGAGGCCAGGCCCTCAAACCGGGGGTGTAAGGCTTGTCACCAGGTCTCCGTCGCTCCGGTGCCCATAACTTTTGATCCGTAAGGAGTTACGCGGCGCACAGCATACCTTTGGAAAGCTCTTCGAGAGCTCTACGACGGGGGCTTCAAGCTTGCTTGCTGTGCCCTTTTTGGAGCCCAAAATTGAACGTTTTCATCAGTATATAAGAATTTGCTTCAAAAGTAACTCCTAAGTCAAACTTCCATTATAAGCATGTGAACATATATATACTACTCCACATCTCTAATAGTATATTCTTATATCTAAGAAAAGTTGTATGTCCTTAACATTTATTCTTGAACCACAATCAGAAGAACGGTTTGACGGAATTAAGAACTTTATAGCTATAAAATTGATAACTTAATCACAAGCATGTATATTCCAAAGATAAAGAGATAATTTTACCTCAACAATTATATCTGTGCTACGCATTTTATATATGCATATCCAATAATATATACGATCCATCGAGTACCTGTAAAGATGCGAGAAATCTTTAACTGAGCCTTTTCATTCGTCCTGCACAAATTCACTTCCCTGAAAGTCCTAATCCTAACTATCTATGTGTATAAACAGTCATTCATGGTTATATAACATGCACATGTATCAAGGAATGAGTATAAAAGCATGCATGCATTATTGAGAGCACTAACATGTCGGTGTGCATGACACATAATACATATAGTCCACAAAGGCACATAGTATTCAATTCTCAAAGCAATTAAAGCACATTAGCACACATTAACACATATAAACAAGACATCATAATTACCTTAGGGCTTCTACCCATGGTCCGAGAGTTGAACCCGACTAACACCTAGTTACTAAACTAAACTCTAATACCATTCTACTTATAAGATGTCACGCCCCAACCCGGCCTATAAGGTTAGACTAGGGTGTGACCTAAACGTTCAGGACCTGTCACATACTTAACCGTTTATGAAGAATTAACACTTATCGTTTTAGTCTAAACTCCAAAGTTTTCTGGAAAACTGGCAGCATAACGGCTAAAATTAGGCTCTTTGGTTTGACCTAATTCTCTAAACGCCTCAATTAGTCCAATCATTAATCCAATTCCATTAAGGACTCCTATTTGTCACCAACCGATTTGCCTACTAGTTTATCTTGAAAGTCTCGTTTGGTTAATAAGCCTAACATGATAACTATGTCCCGTTTATTTGTCAATTTTCTATCATGCAAGTACCTATTATCCTTTAGTTTGCAAATGAGCACCTAAGTGAAATTAGATAGAATTAACTTAGTTGATTGTTCATCTAGTGGTTTGAATGCCTATGATAACTACTAATTAAGTAAACGAAAGCAAACAACCAAATAAAAGTTCGTCCGGTTATAGATAGTACAATCCCAGAATTAGACCCAAATTACAACGGGGTCATTTACATCAATAAACAACGAGCAACATAAAAGAAGTAGTCTTCAAGTAGCATAGTTCACAAATAACCACATTCAAGCAAAACAACAATGACAGGCAATCACTCTAGTGGTTCATCGATAAGCACGTTGTCCTCGGGTACCTGTTGTCACGCCCCAACCCGGCCTATAAGGTTAGACTAGGGTGTGAACTAAACATTCAAGTAATATCACGTGCTTAGCTGTTTATGAAGATCTAACACCTAATGATTTAGTCTAAACTCCAAAGTTTTTCTGAAAAACCGGCAGGATAACGGCTGTAATTGGGCTCTTTGGTTTGACCTAATTCTCTAAACGCCTCAATTATTCCAATCATTAATCCAATTCCATTAAGGACTCCTATTTGTCACCAACCGATTTGCCTACTAGTTTATCTTGAAAGTCTCATTTGGTTAATAAGCCTAACATGATAACTATGTCCCGTTTATTTGTCAATTTCCTCTCATGCAAGTACCTATTATCCTTTAGTTTGTAAATGAGCACCTAAGTGAAATTAGATAGAATTAACTTAGTTGATTGTTCATCTAGTGGTTTGAATGCCTATGATAACTAATAATTAAGAAAACAAAAGCAAACGACCAAACAAAAGTTCGTCCGGTTATAGATAGTACAATCCCATAATTAGACCCAAATTACAACGGGGTCATTTACATCAATAAAATGAATAGTTTGCAATCAAACGCAACATCCATATAGCAACCACTTTCAGGCAAAGCACAAAAGCACGTAGGGACAGGAAATCACTCCAAGGAATCATTGTTAGACACATCATCCTTGGGTACCTGTTCTTGATCTTCTTCACCTGAGATGATAAAAGTGGGTGAGTCCTTATGAACTCAGCGATGGGGAACGAGAAATATGTTTTGAAACTCATTTTCCGGTTCAATTTATGAAAACTCTTTTTGAGAACATGTCACGTATTACAAATAATAAGGTACGCAATTATAAGAAACAAATCGAGTAACGGATACAAAGTAAGGGAACATAAATGCCAGTCTTTCCTCCCCGAGGTTCTCTAGGAACCAAGTGAGAGTACTTATACACATAGTAAAAAGGATACGGTGAGCATTTGCTCTCAATATCAATTTCGATTCATGTGGTGCGGCTGACTTCAATAATCCACTTATCGCTCCCAATTGGGTGTACTCCGGATGTACCCCGAAACCTACGACCCAACTCTCCGAGGGTGAAATGCCAAGCGAGAGAGGGAATTGGACCATGGTAGTCACGGTAACACCGGCAAGCCCGATGCCGCCCGGCATGCGTGAAACACTACCATGCCACACTGAAGATTGCAACCTTGTATACAATGCCCATTTATGTCATTTAACATTTCACATTAGGAGGTCAACAAAGTAGGTTGTCTCCGAGCAAGTATATGATCACATTTTGACATATTGGCATATAAGGCATTGTAAGAACATATAATCATTTCATATATCCATTTGAAAGCAATTAAACTTTAACGGGCAGCCAAGTAATCATGTTCAAATAAACCATTGAATATCTTTTAACAATTCACATTCGGAGGACAACAAAGTAGGTTGCCTCCGAGCAATTTCAAGATCACATATTGCCAAGTAAACGAACGAGGCATGCTTGACATGAAATTTTACTTTGTAGAACACATAGAGTCATATGAACATTAAACGGGCAGCCATGTAACACATGCAAGTCAAGCCATATAATTTATTTCAAAGTTCACATAATCAAGTGATACGAATATTCAACATGCAACAACATTTACGTGGGTTCGGTTGCAAGAAAAGCTTATATGACAACATGCAATGGTCAAAATCACATTTGAAGTTATAAAACATTTACGGGCAGCCCACTAAGCATATAATTTCCACACAATAACCAAGAATCAACACTTAGCAAAACTACATAGTCATTAGGGTTTCCATTTCATGCTTAATCGTGTGATTAAAACCCTAAGTCAACTCAAAATCATTCTCAAGTCATGCATCATTCCATTCAAGCATACTCAAGTACTCAAAACAGTCCAAATAACATCCCAACACCACATTTCCACACAATTAGAACCACAAAAGGGGTTACAACAATTTTCCAAGCATGTAGCTAAATGAAACCTTTACAGCAATAGGCTGTTTTCCCACAATCAATAGGATAATCAAACAATCTCCAAATTCAGTGAATAAGATGTCAAATTAAATCTTAAGAAGTTAACTAAAATTAGAAACAACCCTTGCATCAATTGGAGTTCATAATCATTAGTTATGGCCGAAACAGTGAGGTAGCACAAAACTGTCCAGATTTGCACACTTTTCAGAAATTGACGTTTTTGAGGTCCTTAGGGTCAGTTTTAGCTTTGGTCCATTTCTGACAAAATTGTCCAGAACTGAAACATATAGCAGCACACCAAATTTCATGCATTTTGGACAAAATTTACTAAGTCAAATATGGTTCGTTCCACAAGGTCAGTGCATCTGCCAAAACCTGCTTCATTTCTCCAGATTTCCAGATTTGGTCACATTTTAAAGATTTTCCATTTTGAGGACCTTAGAGTCAAAATTAGCTTCGTCCTATTTCTGGGAAAAATGTCCAAAACTGTCCAAACTAGTCCCTTACCAATTTTCAAGCATTTTCAACATCATTTTCTTAGCTAAACTTACCTCGAACAGACTGGTCAGAGAGCTGTCATCCATTTCGACTTCACCTAGCATCATTTTCAAGCCAAGATCTTGCCATGCATGGTTGTTTAAGCTTATGAACGACCATATAGCTCAAGTACAGAAGCAAATACACACATTTATGAGCATGCATGTGAAATTTTGAAGAGTTTTCAAAAAGTTTTAACCCTCATCTTTGCAATCAACCCAAAAAAAATGCTCAAAACCTTGTTAAAGCTCAAATCTCTTCTTCTTCTTGCTTAGCCGAGATTCCAACTAGCTTTTCTCTATTTTTCCTAGCTTAGTGATCAATCTCTTAGCACATGCATGAGGTTAGAACAAGAAGAAAAGAAATGGAAGCTTAAAAACTCACCAAGGCCAAAAATGGTGACTCAAAATGCTTGCATGTGTGTTTCTTTCATCCTAGCTTGCTTGGGTGAGTTTCTTTGCTTGTGGTTTGTCTTGATACACCATAGGATGATGAAGTTGAGCTAAGAGGTGGAGAGAACTCAGCCAAAACCAAAATGGAGAGAGAGAGTGAGAGGGAGAGAGAGAAAATGTGAGGAAAGTGAGAGAAATGAGAGAAAAATGAGGCTTTTGCAAAAGTTGATGCATATGTTGGCCTTGGGCATGCAAAAATTCAGATTTGTGTCATCTTTTGAATTGTTTTAACATGTGTGTAAGAGAATGTTGGGTATTTAGGGATTTTAGGTAGAATATAATATATGATATGTTTAGAGGTTTGTGAGATTTTGTCTTGTAGTGAGTTTAAAATATAATATTTAGGTGTTAGTGGATTTTGTAGAGATTTGAATTAGGATTATAATAATAGTTAGTGGGGTTTGTAGGATTATTTTATAGTCTAGTGCTTTGTGTAGGATTCTTTATTGATTAGCGTGCGGGCACGCTTTCTTAAGTCTAGGGCACGCACTACGAGACACACACAGAAATCAATACAGGGCACGAATCACGAGGTGGACACGAACTACGAGGTAAGACACGGACTTCAAGACTAATGCACGTAATCCTAGGTGAATGCACGTAAACCAATGCAAGGCACGTAATTCAATGTAATACACGCAAATCGAGGTACGACTCTTAAACCTAGGTTAAGGTACGCAGTTCAAGGTTAGGGCACACGAAACGAGGTAACGCACGTACATCGAGGTCAGGGCACGTATTTCTAGGTACCGTATGTGAGTTGGGGATTAGGGCACACTATTCTAGGTCAAGGCACGTATGACGAGGTATGCACGAAAACCAATACAGGACACGTAATCCAAGGTCGGTCATATAATTAGGGGTCTATGACACGCAAATCAAGGTAACACATGTTATTCGGGGTCGGGCCTCACACCTGTACCTGTTCTTCTTCACCTGAGATGATAAAAGAGGGTGAGTCCTTATGAACTCAGCGAGGGGGAACGAGATATAAGTTTTGAAACTCATTTTCCGGTTTAACTTATGAAAATCCTTTTTGCAAGCATGAATATAACAATAATACAAGTACAGAAACAGAAATACCAGTCTTTCCTCCCCGAGGTTCTCTAGAAACCAAGCGAGAGTACTTATACACATAATAAAAAGGATACAGTGAGCTTTTGCTCTCAGATCAGTTTCAGAATCAGAAGTTGCGGCCGACTTCAAATCATCCCCCAAACACGCCAGGTGGGTGTACTCCGGATGTACCCCAAAATCCTACGACCCAACTCTCCGAGGAAGTCTAGCCCCCAAGAGAGAGAGGGAATGGGACCATGGTCGTCACGGGTGCACCGGCAAGCCCGACGCCGCCCGGTGTGTGTGATCGCTACCATGCCAACAGGAAAGGTTTCAACCTTGTATGCAATGCACATTTATGACAGGTAATATATCACAGTAGGAGGACAACAAAGTAGGTTGCCTCCGGATAGTCATAAGATTGCAAATTGACCAAGTAAACAGGCAGGGCACGATAAAACATGTAATATATCACAGTAGGAGGACAACAAAGTAGGTTGCCTCCGGACAGTCATAAGATTACACATTGACAGGTAAACAAGCAGGGCACGATAAGACAGGAAATTTCACTTGAAAGGTATATAGAGTTATATAACAGGCCATATAACTCATTAAGAAGCCCACGTGATCAAGTGATAAGATTATTCAACATGCAATGACATCAATCATGGGTTCGGGTGCAAGAAAAGCTTATTTGTCAACATGCAATGGTCAAAATCACATTTGAAGTTATAAGACATTTACGGGCAGCCCACTAAGCATATAATTCCCACACAATATCCAAATGATCAATACTTAGCAAAACTACCTAGTCATTAGGGCTTCCATTTCATGTATATTCGTGCAATTTGAGCCTCAACCCAACTCAAAGTCAATCTCAAACCATACATCATTTAATTCAACATCCTCAAACATTCAAAACAGTCCACACAACATCCCAACACCACATTTCCATACAATTAGTACCACAAGAGAGGTTACAACAATTTTCCAAGCATGTAGCTAAATGAAACCTTTACTGCAATAGGCTGTTTTCTCACAATCAATAGGATAATCAAACAATCTCTAAATTCAGTGAATAAGATTTCATATTAAAGCTTAAGAAGTTAACTAAAATCAGAAACAAACCTTGCATCAATTGGAGTTCAGAATCATTAGTTATAGCCGAAACAGTGAGGTAGCACAAAACTGTCCAGATTTGCACACTTTTCAGAAATTGACGTTTTTGAGGTCCTTAGGGTCAGTTTTAGCTTTGGTCCATTTCTGACAAAATTGTCCAGAACTGAAACATCTAGCAGCAAACCAAATTTCATGCATTTTGGACAAAATTTACTAAGTCAAATATGGTTCGTTCCACAAGGTCAGTGCATCTGCCAAAACCTGCTTCATTTCTCCAGATTTCCAGATTTGGTCACATTTTAAAGATTTGCCATTTTGAGGACCTTAGAGTCAAAATTAGCCTCTTCCTATTTCTGGGAAAAATGTCCAAAACTGTCCAATCTAGTCCCCTACCAATTATCAAGCATTTTCAACATCATTTGCTTAGCTAAACTTACCTCGAACAGACTGGTCAGAGAGCCGTCATCCATTTCGACTTCACCTAGCATCATTTTCAAGCCAAGATCTTGCCATGCATGGTTGTTTAAGCTTATGAACGACCATATAGCTCAAGTACAGAAGCAAATACACACATTTATGAGCATGCATGTGAAATTTTGAAGAGTTTTCAAAAGGTTTTAACCCTCAACTTTGCAATCAACCCAAAAAATGCTCAAAAACCTTGTTGAAGCTCAAATCTCTTCTTCTTCTTGCTTAGCCGAGATTCCAACTAGCTTTTCTCTATTTTTCCTAGCTTAGTGATCAATATCTTAGCACATGCATGAGGTTAGAACAAGAAGAAAATAAATGGAAGCTTAAAAGCTCACCATGGCCGAAAATGGTGACTCAAAATGCTTGCATGTGTGTTTCTTGCATCCTAGCTTGCTTGGGTGAGTTTCTTTGCTTGTGGTTTTTCTTGATACACCATAGGATGATGAAGTTGAGCTAAGAGGTGGAGAGAACTCAGCCAAAACCAAAATGGAGAGAGAGAGTGAGAGAGAGAGAGAGAAAATGTGAGGAAAGTGAGAGAAATGAGAGAAAAATGAGGCTTTTGCAAAAGTTGATGCATATGTTGGCCTTGGGCATGCAAAAATTCAGATTTGTGTCCTCTTTTGAATTGTTTTAACATGTGTGTAAGAGAATGTTGGGTATTTAGGGATTTTTGGTAGAATAGAATATAGGATATGTTTAGAGGTTTGTGAGATTTTGTCTTGTAGTGAGTTTAAAATATAATATTTAGGTGTTAGTGGATTTTGTAGAGATTTGAATTAGGATTATAATAATAGTTAGTGGGGTTTGTAGGATTATTTTATAGTCTAGTGCTTTGTGTAGGATTCTTTATTGATTAGCGTGCGGGCACGCTTTCTTAAGTCTAGGGCACGCACTACGAGACACACACAGAAATCAATACAGGGCACGAATCACGAGGTGGACACGAACTACGAGGTAAAACACGGACTTCAAGACTAATGCACGTAATCCTAGGTGAATGCACGTAAACCAATGCAAGGCACGTAATTCAATATAATGCACGCAAATCGAGGTACGACTCTTAAACCTAGGTTAAGGTACGCAGTTCAAGGTTAGGGCACACGAAATGAGGTAACGCACGTACATCGAGGTCAGGACACGTATTTCTTGGTACCGCACGTGAGTCGAGAATTAGGGCACACTATTCTAGGTCAAGGCACGTATGACGAGGTATGCACGAAAATGAAAACAAGACACGTAATCTAAGGTCGGTCATATAATTAGGGGTCTATGGCACGCAAATCAAGGTAACACACGTTATTCGGGGTCGGGCCTCACATCCTCCCCTCCTTAAAAGAATTTTATCCCAAAATTCATTCTTGCCTATTGAGGTCATTTAGACGGATTCTGGCCCTTGTTATTCTTCCTACTCCGGTTCGTCCCGTGTTTGGTGATCTCTTACCATAACCAATTCACTTCCTATGTTTCTCCAATCATTTAGTTCGATGTGACCTCTACATTTATAATTCTTTTCTTTGAACGGCTCTATTCTCCATTTGATCTTAAGGTCAAGTTCATTAACTAAGGTTAGAGTCTTCAAACATAGTCATCAAAGTTGCATCAGTATTCTAACAATAGAACTGTAACTCCAAAATCATGACTCATGTTGTGTCAATCTCGCATTCATACCTCAAAAGGAATATCACAATAATTCCATGATCCTAGGGTGACATACGCTAATTTCAAGATGATAGATCTATATCAGATTTACATATTCTATCAACTAGCTTCAAAATTGTTAACACCTAGGACATACACGTGTTATGGGTCGTTTCCACAATACGACTCTATTTTCAGGAAAAACTCTCCAAACAAATTGAACTATCTCAAATCGTCATCTATCGATGGTATTATAGCCCTTCTTATCTCGCAGGTACATTAGATTAGCAAATCTTATAATGACTAGTCTCCCGATCATAGGCTCCTATTCACTAACATCCTTTCCCAGCTTCGTTAACATTCAGGCCCGTAATCAAGGAGAAAGACCGTTGAGGTTCATGAAACTCAAACTCTAAGGTTTATTAAGTACCACCAACAAATTGCCATTGAAATTGCATGAGTAACTAATCATGTAGCACTAGTTCAACTCTTACAAGTAAAATTCATCAGCTTGTGATCCACAATTTATTTCCTTATTCGAATCTCTTTCTTCAAGTCACGAGACTTCAGAATTTTCTTTTAATCTTATCCAAAACTCCTAAGGCAATTAGTTTCAACCCCAAATAAATTCCACTCACCTCAATCCAAGGTTATGTCATACTTAAGAAGACAATGGTCCTACTCATTTAGCGACCTAGTCATTCCTTCGAATACTTAATGCCCGCCAATATATCTTCAACATTAATGTTACTAAGCTGGGTTCATCGCCATGTAGGTGATATCAATGCTCTACTAGGTTACCGGTCGTACAACAACAATCCTAGGGCTATAAATGGGTTCCGAAATGATCTAGCTCATAGGACACTTACCATACTAATCCAATTAGCTTGTTACACAAAATAACTTCAAGGCCGTGTCAACATAAGAATTATGACCACTAGGCATTCTTCAACATAACCTAATAGAACTTCAAAAGTAAACAACCACTTATTTAACTATCACTACAAGATTCACCCCTCTTATTCAACGACCACAATTCGAAGTCTACCGATCGCTAGTTTCTAGATGTGAAACGGTGCACATAGATACGGTGGTCTAACAATAGTCTCTTGGGTCATTATGACTCTAATTCATCTCTATCTTAACTCTATGAAATCTTACTCTTCTCATTTATATGTTCAACTAGCTAAGAGCATCAGGACTCATCGACCTTAGGTCCTACGGTTCACCATGAATCACTATGCATACTCACTATTAGCTATTTAGGATTTCAAATCATACCCTAACAACTCCACTTGGCAACCAGATGTTTAATATCATTTCCATGGTTTATATAATAGGTCCATCGGTCTTACTTAAAGATATATGCTTTCCAACATCCTCTAGGGTATCCAAACAACGAGGGCATAGAATGACTTGCTTCACATAATCATAACTAAATCCGAGGGGCAACAATTTAATACCATAATTCTTAAAATCACCAATATCCAACTTAGGACCTTAGTAACATTAGTCATCTAATGCATAATTCAATACTTTACACTTCTATTTCGACCTAACATTTAGGTGTAATCTTCTGAACACGAGTTCTAGCTACGTGAATTCCTTGATTCCAGCATCCTTATATCTTGTTATATTAAAGAATCATCAACCTTGTTAAACTTAGTCTCCATAGCTGCCTACATGTCTTGAGGTTATCCATTGTTAAGTTACTTAAACACATTATTCACGCCTTAAAAATCTAACCCCTATCGTCCATTTCCACGAGTTCATCTCTTAATTTCTAGGTCACAATCTTACCATTGAGTGAACTTGAAACTCGTTAATATACACCTTATTAGGTTCAACGATGCTTAATTCCAATCAAGTAAGGATTCAATCATATAATTAGTCTATTATACCATTTTAAGATATAAGAATTTGATTCAAAAGTAACTCCTAAGTCAAACTTCGATTATAAGCATGTGAACATATATATACTACTCCACATCTCTAATAGTATATTCTTATATCTAAGAAAAGTTGTATGTCCTTAACATTTATTCTTGAACCACAATCAGAAGAACGGTTTGACGGAATTAAGAACTTTATAGCTATAAAATTGATAACTTAATCACAAGCATGTATATTCCAAAGATAAAGAGATAATTTTACCTCAACAATTATATCTGTGCTACGCATTTTATATATGCATATCCAATAATATATACGATCCATCGAGTACCTGTAAAGATGCGAGAAATCTTTAACTGAGCCTTTTCATTCGTCCTGCACAAATTCACTTCCCTGAAAGTCCTAATCCTAACTATCTATGTGTATAAACAGTCATTCATGGTTATATAACATGCACATGTATCAAGGAAGGAGTATAAAAGCATGCATGCATTATTGAGGGCACTAACGTGTCAGTGTGCATGACACATAATACATATAGTCCACAAAGGCACATAGTATTCAATTCTCAAAGCAATTAAAGCACATTAGCACACATTAACACATATAAACAAGACATCATAATTACCTTAGGGCTTCTACCCATGGTCCGAGAGTTGAACCCGACTAACGCCTAGTTACTAAACTAAGCTCTGATACCATTCTACTTATAAGGTGTCATGCCCCAACCCGGCCTATAAGGCTAGACTAGGGTGTGACCAAAACGTTCAGGGCCTGTCACATACTTAACCGTTTATGAAGAATTAACACTTATCGTTTTAGTCTAAACTCCAAAGTTTTTCGAAAAACCGGCAGCATAACGGCTGAAATTGGGCTCTTTGGTTTGACCTAATTCTCTAAACGCCTCAATTATTCCAATCATTAGTCCAATTCCATTAAGGACTCCTATTTGTCACCAACCGATTTGCCTACTAGTTTATCTTGAAAGTCTCGTTTGGTTAATAAGCCTAACATGATAACTATGACCCGTTTATTTGTCAATTTCCTATCATGCAAGTACCTATTATCCTTTAGTTTGCAAATGAGCACCTAAGTGAAATTAGATAGAATTAACTTAGTTGATTGTTCATCTAGTGGTTTGAATGCCTATGATAACTACTAATTAAGAAAACGAAAGCAAACAACCAAATAAAAGTTCGTCCGGTTATAGATAGTACAATCCCAGAATTAGACCCAAATTACAACGGGGTCATTTACATCAATAAACAACGAGCAACATAAAAGAAGTAGTCTTCAAGTAGCATAGTTCACAAATAACCACATTCAAGCAAAACAACAATGACAGGCAATCACTCTAGTGGTTCATCGATAAGCACGTTGTCCTCGGGTACCTGTACCTGTTCTTCTTCACCTGAGATGATAAAAGAGGGTGAGTCCTTATGAACTCAGCGAGGGGGAACGAGATATAAGTTTTGAAACTCATTTTCCGGTTTAACTTATGAAAATCCTTTTTGCAAACATGAATATAACAATAATACAAGTACAGAAACAGAAATACCATTCTTTCCTCCCCGAGGTTCTCTAGGAACCAAGCGAGAGTACTTATACACATAGTAAAAAGGATACAGTGAGCTTTTGCTCTTAGATCAGTTTCAGAATCAGAAGTTGCGGCCGACTTCAAATCATCTCCCAAACACGCCAGGTGGGTATACTCCGGATGTACCCCAAAATCCTACGACCCAACTCTCCGAGGAAGTCTAGCCCTCAAGCGAGATAGGGAATAGGACCATGGTAGTCACGGGTGCACCGGCAAGCCCGACGCTACCCAGTGTGCGTGATCGCTACCATGCCAACAGGAAAGGTTGCACCCTTGTATGCAATGCCGAGGTACGACTCTTAAACCTTGGTTAAGGTACACAGTTCAAGGTTAGTGCACACGAAACGAGTTAATACACATACATCGAGGTTAGGACACGTATTTCTAGGTACCATACGTGAGACGGGGATTAGGGCACACTATTCTAGGTTAAAGCACGTATGACGAGGTATGCACAAAAACCAAGACAAGACACGTAATCTTAGGTCAATCAAATAATTAGGGGTCTATGGCACGCAAATCAAGGTAACACATGTTATTCGGGGTCGGGCCTCACACTGTGCCCTTATTGGAGCCCAAAATCGAACGTTTTCATCATTTTTGGGCCACTTTTCTTGTTTAGCTCCGTTTTACCGTCCCGGATCGTACGTCGTGAGTTGTTAAAAGGAAGACAACCTTACTCGCGGGACATTAGAGGGCCCTACAACGCGTCGATATCTCATCTTGCGAGGATGCTAGGTTGTTGAAGTGGATGGGTTGTCGTTAAGCCCATTGGGCCTTCTGAATGGGCCATCTCTCCAGGCTGGGACTGTGAACCATTAACATATAAAAGAATTGTGCCCTCAACATGACAGGTGCGATCATACCAGTACTAATGCACCGGATCCCATCAGAACTCCGAAGTTAAGCGAGCTTGGGCTAGAGTAGTACTAGGATAGGTGACCCCCTGCGAAGTCCTCGTGTTGCACCCCATTTTTCAATTTTTTTTGCTCCGGTTAGGGTTTCCAAGATACTTTATCCACCCCATTTCTATTAACGAATCCCACGGCACCTTGGGCAAGACAACTTCGCTTCACGTGGAGGCCGGGCCCGCAAACCGGGGGCATAGGGCTTGTGACCAGGTCTCCGTCGCTCCGGTGCCAATAAGTTTTGATCCGTAAGGAGTTACGCGGCGCACAGCATACCTTTGGAAAGCTTTTCGAGAGCTCTATGACGGGGGCTGCAAGCTTGCTTGCTGTCCCCTTTTTGGAGCCCAAAATTGAACGTTTTCATCAGTTTCGGGCCATTTTTCTAGTTTAGCTCCATTTTACCGTCCCGGATCGTACGTCGTGAGCTGTTTAAAGGACGACAACCTTACTCGCGGGACATTAGAGGGCCCTACAATGCGTCGATGTCTCGTCTTGCGAGAATGCTAGGTTGTTGAAGTGGATGGGTTGTCGTTAAGCCCATTGGGCCTTCTGAATGTGCCATTTCTCTAGTCTGGGACTGTGAACCGTTAACATATAAAGGAATTGTGCCATCAACATGACGGGTGCGATCATACCAGCACTAATGCACCAGATCCCATCAGAACTCCGAAGTTAAGCGTGCTTGGACGAGAGTAGTACTAGGATGGGTGACCCCCTGGGAAGTCCTCGTGTTGCACCCTGCTTTTCAATTTTTTTTGCTCTGGTTAGGGTTGCCAAGATACTTTATCCACCCCATTTCTATTATCGAATCCCACGGCACCTTGGGCAAGACAACTTCGCTTCACGTGGAGGCCGGGCCCGCAAACCAGGGGCATAGGGCTTGTGACCAGGTCTCCGTCGCTCCGGTGCCCATAACTTTTGATCCGTAAGGAGTAACGCAGCGCACAGCATACCTTTGGAAAGCTCTTCGAGAACCCTACGACGGGGGCTGCAAGCTTGCTTGCTGTGCCCTTTTTGGAGCCCAAAATTGAACATTTTTATCAGTTTTGGGCCACTTTTCTAATTTAGCTCCGTTTTACCATCCCGGATCGTACGTCGTGAGATGTTAAAAGGACGACAACCTTACTCGCGGGACATTAGAGGGCCCTACAACGCGTCGATATCTCGTCTTGCGAGGATGCTAGGATGTTGAAGTGGATGGATTGTCGTTAAGCCCATTGGGCCTTCTGAATGGGCCATCTCTCTAGGTTGGGACTGTGAACGGTTAACATATAAAGGAATTGTGCCCTCAACATGACGGGTGTGATCAGACCAGCACTAATGCACCGGATCGCATAAGAACTACGAAGTTAAGCGTGCTTGGGCGAGAGTAGTACTAGGATGGGTGACACCTTGGGAAGTCCTCGTGTTGCACCCCCCTTTTCAATTTTTTTTGCTCCGGTTAGGGTTGTCAAGATACTTTATCCACCACATTTCTATTATGGAATCCCACGGCACCTTGGGCAAGACAACTTCGCTTCACGTGGAGGCTGGGCCTGAAAACGAGGGCGTAGGGCTTATGACCAGGTCTCCGTCGCTCCGGTGCCCATAACTTTTGATCCGTAACGAGTTACGCGGCGCACAGGATACTGTTGGAAAGCTCGCCAAGTACTCTACGACGGGGGCAGCTAGCTTGCTCGATGTGCCCTTTTTTGGAGCCCAAAATTGAACGTTTTCATCAGTTTCGGGCCACTTTTCTAGTTTAGCTCTTTTTTTCCGTCCCGGATCGTACGTCGTGAGCTGTTTAAAGGACAACAACCTTACTCGCGGGACATTAGAGGGCCCTACAACGCATTGAAATCTCATCTTTCGAGGATGCTGGGTTGTTGAAGCGGATGGGTTGTCGTTAAGCCTATTGGGCCTTCTGAATGGGCCATCTCTCTAGGCTGGGACTGTGAACCGTTAACACATAAAGGAATTCTGCCCTCAACATGACGGATGCGATCATACCAGCACTAATGCACCGGATCCCATCCGAACTCCGAAGTTAAGCGTGCTTGGGCGAGAGTAGTACTAGGATGGGTGACCCCCTATGAAGTCCTCGTGTTGCAGCCCCCTTTTCAATTTTTTTTGCTCCGGTTAGGGTTGCCAAGATACTTTATCCACCCCATTTCTATTATCGAATCCCACAGCACCTTGGGCAAGACAACTTCGCTTCACGTGGAGGCTGGGCCCGCAAACCGTGGGCGTAGGGCTTGTGACCAGGTCTCCGTCGCTTTGGTGCCAATAACTTTTGATCCGTAAGGAGTTACGCGGCACACAGTATACCTTTGGAAAGCTCTTCAAGAGCTCTACGACGGGGGCTGCAAGCTTGCCTGCTGTGCCCTTTTTGGAGCCCAAAATTGAACGTTTTCATCAATTTCGGGCCACTTTTCTAGTTTAGCTCCGTTTTACCGTCCCGGATCGTACGTCGTGAGCTGTTAAAAGGATGACAACCTTACTTGCGGGACATTAGAGGGCCCTACAACGCGTCGATATCTCATGTTGCGAGGATGCTAGGTTGTTGAATTGGATGGGTTGTCGTTAAGCCCATTGGGCCTTCTGAATGGCCCATCTCTCTAGGCTGGGACTATGAACTGTTAACATATAAAGGAATTGTGCCCTCAACATGACTGGTGCGATCATACCAGCACTAAAGCACCGGATCCCATCAGAACTCCGAAGTTAAGCGTGCTTGGGCGAGAGTAGTACAAGGATGGGTCCCTGGGAAGTCCTCGTGTTGCACCCCCCTTTTCTATTTTTTTTGCTTGGGTTAGGGTTGCCAAGATACTTTATCCACCCCATTTCTATTATCGAATCCCACAGCACCTTGGGCATGACAACTTCGCTTCACGTGGCGGCTGGTCCCGCAAACCGGGGGCGTAGGGCGTGTGACCAGGTCTCCGTCGCTCCGGTGCCCATAACTTTTGATCCGTAATGAGTTACTCGGCGCACAGGATACTGTTGGAAAGCTAGCCAAGAGCTCTACGACGGGGGCAGCTAGCTTGCTCGCTTTGCCCTTTTTTGGAGCCCAAAATCGAACGTTTTCATCCGTTTCGGGCCACTTTTCTAGTTTAGCTATATTTTTTCGTCCCGGATCGTACGTCATGAGTTGTTAAAAGGCCAACAACCTTACTCACGGGACATTATAGGTCCCTACAATGCATTGAAATCTCGTCTTGTGAGGATGCTGGGTTGTTGAAGCGGATGGGTTGTCGTTAAGCCCATTGGGCCTTCTGAATGGGCCATCTCTCTAGGCTGGGACTGTGAACCGTTAACATATAAAGGAATTGTGCCCTCAACATGACGGATGCGATCATACCAGCATTAATGCACTGGATCCCATCGGAACTCCGAAGTTAAGCGTGCTTGGGCGAGAGTAGTACTAGGATGGGTGACCCCCTGGGAAGTCCTCGTGTTGCACCCCCCATTTCAATTTTTATTGCTCCGGTTAGGGTTGCCAAGATACATTATCCACCCCATTTCTATTATCGAATCCCACGGCACCTTGGGCAAGACAAATTCACTTCACATGGAGGCTGGGCCAGCAAACCGGGGGCGTAGGGCTTGTGACCAGGTCTCCGTTGCTCCGGTGCCCATCACTTTTGATCCATAAGGAGTTACGCGGCGCATAGCATACCGTTGGAAATTTTTTCGAGAGCTCTACGACGGGGGCTGCAAGCTTGTTTGATGTGCCCTTTTTGGAGCCCAAAATCGAATGTTTTCATCAGTTTCGGGCCAGTTATCTGATTTAGCTCCGTTTTACTGTCCCGGATCGTACGTCCTGAGCTGTTAAAAGGACGACAACCTTACTCGCGGGACATGAGAGGGCCCTACGAGGCGTCGATATCTCGTCTTGCGAGGATGCTAGGTTGTTGTAGTGGATGGGTTGTTGTTAAGCCCATTGGGCCTTCTGAATGCGCCATCTCCCTAGGCTGGGACTGTGAACCGTTAACATATAAAGGAATTGTGCCCTCAACATGACGGGTACGATTATACCAGCACTAATGCACCGTATCCCATCAGAACTACGAAGTTAAGCGTGCTTGGGCGAGAGTAGTACTAGGATGGGTGACACCTTGGGAAGTCCTCGTGTTGCACCCCCCTTTTCAATTTTTTTTGCTCCGGTTAGGGTTGTCAAGATACTTTATCCACCACATTTCTATTATCGAATCCCACGGCACCTTGGGCAAGACAACTTCGCTTCACGTGGAGGCTGGGCCTGAAAACGAGGGCGTAGGGCTTATGACCAGGTCTCCGTCGCTCCGGTGCCCATAACTTTTGATCCGTAACGAGTTACGCGGCGCACAGGATACTGTTGGAAAGCTCGCCAAGTACTCTACGACGGGGGCAGCTAGCTTGCTCGATGTGCCCTTTTTTGGAGCCCAAAATTGAACGTTTTCATCAGTTTCGGGCCACTTTTCTAGTTTAGCTCTTTTTTTCCGTCCCGGATCGTACGTCGTGAGCTGTTTAAAGGACAACAACCTTACTCGCGGGACATTAGAGGGCCCTACAACGCATTGAAATCTCATCTTTCGAGGATGCTGGGTTGTTGAAGCGGATGGGTTGTCGTTAAGCCTATTGGGCCTTCTGAATGGGCCATCTCTCTAGGCTGGGACTGTGAACCGTTAACACATAAAGGAATTCTGCCCTCAACATGACGGATGCGATCATACCAGCACTAATGCACCGGATCCCATCCGAACTCCGTAGTTAAGCGTGCTTGGGCGAGAGTAGTACTAGGATGGGTGACCCCCTATGAAGTCCTCGTGTTGCAGCCCCCTTTTCAATTTTTTTTGCTCCGGTTAGGGTTGCCAAGATACTTTATCCACCCCATTTCTATTATCGAATCCCACGGCACCTTGGGCAAGACAACTTCACTTCACGTGGAGGCTGGGCCCGCAAACCGTGGGCGTAGGGCTTGTGACCAGGTCTCCGTCGCTCTGGTGCCAATAACTTTTGATCCGTAAGGAGTTACGCGGCACACAGTATACCTTTGGAAAGCTCTTCAAGAGCTCTACGACGGGGGCTGCAAGCTTGCCTGCTGTGCCCTTTTTGGAGCCCAAAATTGAACGTTTTCATCAATTTCGGGCCACTTTTCTAGTTTAGCTCCGTTTTACCGTCCCGGATCGTACGTCGTGAGCTGTTAAAAGGACGACAACCTTACTTGCGGGACATTAGAGGGCCCTACAACGCGTCGATATCTCATCTTGCGAGGATGCTAGGTTGTTGAATTGGATGGGTTGTCGTTAAGCCCATTGGGCCTTCTGAATGGCCCATCTCTCTAGGCTGGGACTATGAACTGTTAACATATAAAGGAATTGTGCCCTCAACATGACGGGTGCGATCATACCAGCACTAAAGCACCGGATCCCATCAGAACTCCGAAGTTAAGCGTGCTTGGGCGAGAGTAGTACAAGGATGGGTCCCTGGGAAGTCCTCGTGTTGCACCCCCCTTTTCTATTTTTTTTGCTTGGGTTAGGGTTGCCAAGATACTTTATCCACCCCATTTCTATTATCGAATCCCACAGCACCTTGGGCATGACAACTTCGCTTCACGTGGCGGCTGGTCCCGCAAACCGGGGGCATAGGGCTTGTGACCAGGTCTTCGTCGCTCCGGTGCCCATAACTTTTGATCCGTAATGAGTTACTCGGCGCACAGGATACTGTTGGAAAGCTAGCCAAGAGCTCTACGACGGGGGCAGCTAGCTTGCTCGCTTTGCCCTTTTTTGGAGCCCAAAATCGAACGTTTTCATCAGTTTCGGGCCACTTTTCTAGTTTAGCTATATTTTTTCGTCCCGGATCGTACGTCGTGAGTTGTTAAAAGGACAACAACCTTACTCACGGGACATTATAGGTCCCTACAATGCATTGAAATCTCGTCTTGTGAGGATGCTGGGTTGTTGAAGCGGATGGGTTGTCGTTAAGCCCATTGGGCCTTCTGAATGGGCCATCTCTCTAGGCTGGGACTGTGAACCGTTAACATATAAAGGAATTGTGCCCTCAACATGACGGATGCGATCATACCAGCATTAATGCACTGGATCCCATCAGAACTCCGAAGTTAAGCGTGCTTGGGCGAGAGTAGTACTAGGATGGGTGACCCCCTGGGAAGTCCTCGTGTTGCACCCCCCATTTCAATTTATTTTGCTCCGGTTAGGGTTGCCAAGATACATTATCCACCGCATTTCTATTATCGAATCCCACGGCACCTTGGGCAAGACAAATTCACTTCACATGGAGGCTGGGCCAGCAAACCGGGGGCGTAGGGCTTGTGACCAGGTCTCCGTTGCTCCGGTGCCCATCACTTTTGATCCATAAGGAGTTACGCGGCGCATAGCATACCGTTGGAAATTTTTTCGAGAGCTCTACGACGGGGGCTGCAAGCTTGTTTGATGTGCCCTTTTTGGAGCCCAAAATCGAATGTTTTCATCAGTTTCGGGCCAGTTTTCTGATTTAGCTCCATTTTACTGTCCCGGATCGTACGTCGTGAGCTGTTAAAAGGACGACAACCTTACTCGCGGGACATGAGAGGGCCCTACGAGGCGTCGATATCTCGTCTTGCGAGGATGCTAGGTTGTTGTAGTGGATGGGTTGTTGTTAAGCCCATTGGGCCTTCTGAATGCGCCATCTCCCTAGGCTGGGACTGTGAACCGTTAACATATAAAGGAATTGTGCCCTCAACATGACGGGTGCGATTATACCAGCACTAATGCACCGTATCCCATCAGAACTACGAAGTTAAGCGTGCTTGGGCGAGAGTAGTACTAGGATGGGTGACCCCCTGGGAAGTCCTCATGTTGCACACCCCTTTTCAATTTTTTTTGCTCCGGTTAGGGTTGCCAAGACACTTTTTCCACCACATTTCTATTATCGAATCCCACGGCACCTTGGGTAAGACAACTTCGCTTCACGTGGAGGCCGGGCCCGCAAACTGAGTGCGTAGGGCTTGTGAGCAGGTCTCCATCGCTCCGGTGCCCATAACTTTTGATCCGCAACGAGTTACGTGGCGCACAGCATACTGTTGGAAAGCCCTTCGAGAGCTCTACGACTGGGGCAACCAGCTTGCTCGCTGTGCCCTTTTTTGGAGCCCAAAATCGAACGTTTTCATCAATTTCGGGCCACTTTTCAAATTTAGATATATTTTTTCATCCCGAATCGTACGTCGTGAGCTGTTAAAAGGACAACAACCTTAATCGTAGGACATTAGAGGGCCCTACAATGCATTGAACTCCCGTCTTGCGAGGATGTTGGGTTGTTGAAGCGAATGGGTTGTCGTTAAGCCCATTGGGCCTTCTGAATGGGCTAGCTCTCTAGGCTGGGTCTGTGAACCGTTAACACATAAAAGAATTGTGCCCTCAACATGACGGGTGCGATCATACCAGCACTAATGCACCGGATCCCATCAGAACTCCGAAGTTAAGCGTGCTTGGGCAAGAGTAGTACTAGGATGGGTGACCCCCTGGGAAGTCCTCGTGTTGCACCCCACTTTTCAATTTTTTTTGCTCCGGTTAGGATTGCCAAGATACTTTATCCACCGCATTTATACTATCGAATCACATGGCACTTTGGGCAAGACAACTTCGCTTCACGTGGAGGCCGGGCCCGCAAACCGAGAGCGTAGGGCTTGTGTGCCGGTCTCCGTCGCTCCGGTGCCCATAACTTTTGATCCGTAAGGAGTTACGCGGCCCATAACATACTGTTGGAAAGCTCTCCGAGAGCTATACGACGTGGGCAGCTAGCTTACTGGCTGTACCCTTTTTTGGAGCCCAAAATCAAACGTTTTCATCAGTTTCGGGCCACTTTTCTAATTTAGCTATATTTTTCCGTCCTGGATCGAACGTCGTGAGCTATTAAAAGGACAACAACCTTACTCGCGGGACATTAGAGGGCCCTACAATGCATCAAAATCTCATCTTGCGAGGATGCTGGGTTGTTGAAGCGGATTGGTTGTCGTTAAGCCCATTGGGCTTCTTAATGGGCCATCTCCCTAGGCGGGGACTGTGAACCGTTAGCATATAAATGAATTGTGCCCTCAACATGACGGGTGCGATCATTCCAGCACTAATGCACCGGATCCCATCAGAACTACGAAGTTAAGCGTGCTTGGGCGACAATAGTACTAGGATGGGTGACCCCCTGGGAAGTCCTCGTGTTGCACCCCCCTTTTCAATTTTTTTTGCTCCGGTTAAGGTTGCCAAGATACTTTATCCACCACATTTCTATTATCGAATCCCACGACACCTTTGGCAAGACAACTTCGCTTCACGTGGAGGCCGGGCCCGCAAACTGAGGGCATAGGCCTTGGGAGCAGGTCTCCGTCGCTACGGTGCCTATAACTTTTGATCCGCAACGAGTTACGCGGCGCACAGCATACTGTTGGAAAGCTCTCCAAGAGCTCTACGACGGGGCAGCCAGCTTGCTCACTGTGCCCTTTTTTGGAGCCCAAAATCGAACGTTTTCATCAATTTTGGGCCACTTTTCTAATTTAGATCTATTTTTCCGTCCCGGACCGTACGTCGTGGGTTGTTAAAAGGACAACAACCTTACTCGCGGGACATTAGAGGGCCCTACAATGCATTGAAATCTCGTCTTGCGAGGATGCTGGGTTGTTGAAGTGGATGGGTTGTCGTTAAGCCCATTGGGCCTTTTGAATGTGCCATCTCTCTAGGCTGGGTCTGTGAACCATTAACACATAAAGGAATTGTGCCCTCAACATGACGGATGCGATCATACCAGCACTAATGCACCGGATCCCATTAGAACTCCGAAGTTAAGCGTGCTTGGGCTAGAGTAGTACTAGGATGGGTGGGAAGTCCTTGTGTTGCACCCCCCTTTTCAATTTTTTTTGCTCCGGTTAGGGTTGCCATGATACTTTATTCACCCCATTTCTATTATCGAATCCCATGGCACCTTGGACAAGACAAATTAGCTTCACGAGGAGGCTAGGCCCGCAAACCGGGGGCGTAGGGCTTCTGACCAGGTCCCCGTTGCTACGGTGCCCATCACTTTTGATCTGTAAGGAGTTACGTGGCGCACAGCATACCTTTGGAAAGATCGTCGAGAGCTCTACGACGGGGGTTGCAAGCTTGTTTGTTGTGCCCTTTTTGATGCCCAAAATCGAACGTTTTCATCAGTTTCGGGCCACTTTTCTAATTTTGCTCTGTTTTACCGTCCCGGATCGTACGTCGTGAGCGTTTAAAAGGACGACAACCTTATTCGCGAAACATTAGAGGGCCCTACGACGCGTCGATATCTCGTCTTGCGAGGATGCTAGGTTGTTGAAGTGGGTGGGTTGTCGTTAAGCCCATTGGGCCTTCTGAATGGGCCATCTCTCTGGGCTGGGACTGTGAACCGTTAACATATAAATGAATTGTGCCCTCAACATGACGGGCACGATCATTCCGGCACTAATGCACCGGATCCCATCAGAAGTACGAAGTTAAGCGTGCTTGGGCGAGAGTAGTACTAGGATGGGTGACCCCCTGGGAAGTCCTCGTGTTGCACCCCCCTTTTCAATTTTTTTTGCTCCGGTTAGGGTTGCCAAGACACTTTTTCCACCACATTTCTATTATCGAATCCCACGGCACCTTGGGCAAGACAACTTCGCTTCACGTGGTGGCTGGGCCCGCAAACTAAGGTCGTAGGGCTTGTGAGCACGTCTCCGTCGCTCCGGTGCCCATAACTTTTGATCCGCAACGAGTTACGTGGCGCACAGCATACTGTTTGAAAGCTCTTCGAGAGCTCTACGACGGGGGCAACCAGCTTGCTTGTTGTGCCCTTTTTTGGAGCCCAAAATCGAACGTTTTCATCAACTTCGGGCCACTTTTCTAATTTAGATATATTTTTCTTTCCCGAATCGTATGTCGTGAGCTGTTAGGAGGACAACAACCTTAATCGCAAGACATTAGAGGGCCCTACAACGCATTGAACTCTCGTCTTGCGAGGATGTTGGGTTGTTGAAGCGAATGGGTTGTCGTTAATCCTATTGGGCCTTCTGAATTGGCTATCTCTCTAGGCTGGGTCTGTGAACCGTTAACACATAAAGGAATTGTGCCATCAACATGACGGGTGCGATCATACCAGCACTAATGCACTGGATCCCATCAGAACTCCGAGGTTAAGCGTGCTTGGGCTAGAGTAGTACTAGGATGGGTGACCCCCTGGGAAGTCCTCGTGTTGCACCCCCCTTTTCAATTTTTTTTGCTCCGGTTACGGTTGCCAAGATACATTATCCACGCCATTTCTATTATCGAATCTCACGGCACCTTGGGCAAGACAAATTCATTTCACATGGAGGCTGGGCCTGCAAACCGGGGGCGTAGGGCTTGTGACCAGGTCTTCGTTGCTCCGATGCCCATCGCTTTTGATCCGTAAGGAGTTACGCGGCGCATAGCATACCGTTGGAAATTTCTTCGAGAGCTCTACGACGGGGGCTGCAAGCTTGTTTGATGTGCCCTTTTTGGGGCCCAAAATCGAATGTTTTCTTCAGTTTCGGGCCAGTTTTCTAATTTAGCTCCGTTTTACCGTCCCGGATCGTACGTCGTGAGCTGTTAAAAGGACGGCAACCTTACTCGCGGGACATTAGAGGGCCCTACGATGCGTCGATATCTCGTCTTGCGAGGATGCTAGGTTGTTGTAGTGGATGGGTTGTCGTTAAGCCCATTAGGCCTTCGGAATGGGCCATCTCCCTAGGCTGGGACTATGAACCGTTAACATATAAAGGAATTGTGTTCTCTACATGACGGGTGCGATCATACCAGCACTAATGCACCGTATCCTATCAGAACTACGAAGTTAAGCGTGCTTGGGCGAGAGTAGTACTAGGATGGGTGACCCCCTGGGAAGTCCTCGTGTTGCACACCCCTTTTCAATTTTTTTTGCTCCGGTTAGGGTTGCCAAGACACTTTTTCCACCACATTTCTATTATCGAATCCCACGGCACCTTGGGCAAGACAACTTCGCTTCACGTGGAGGCCGGGCCCGCAAACTGAGGGCGTAGGGCTTGTGAGCAGGTCTCCGTCGCTCCGGTGCCCATAACTTTTGATCCGCAACAAGTTACGTGGCGCAAAGCATACTGTTGGAAAGCCCTTCGAGAGCTCTACGACGGGGGCAACCAGCTTGCTCGCTGTGCCCTTTTTTGGAGCCCAAAATCGAACGTTTTCATCAATTTCGGGCCACTTTTCAAATTTAGATATATTTTTCCATCCCGGATCGTACGTCGTGAGCTGTTAAAAGGACAACAACCTTAATCGTAGGACATTAGAGGGCCCTACAACGCATTGAACTCTCGTCTTGCTAGGATGTTGGGTTGTTGAAGCGAATGGGTTGTCGTTAAGCCAATTGGGCCTTCTGAATGGGCTATCTCTCTAGGCTGGGTCTGTGAACCGTTAACACATAAAAGAATTGTGCCCTCAACATGACTGGTGCGATCATACCAGCACTAATGCACCGGATCCCATCAGAACTCCGAAGTTAAGCGTGCTTGGGCAAGAGTAGTACTAGGATGGGTGACCCCCTGGGAAGTCCTCGTGTTGCACCCCCCTTTTCAATTGTTTTTGCTCCGGTTAGGATTGCCAAGATACTTTATCCACTGCATATATATTATCGAATCCCACGGCACTTTGGGCAAGACAACTTCGCTTCACGTGGAGGCCGGGCCCGCAAACTGAGGGCATAGGGCTTGTGAGCAGGTCTCCGTCGCTACGGTGCCCAATAACTTTTGATCCGCAAGGAGTTATGCGGCGCACAACATACTGTTGGAAAGCTCTCCGAGAGCTATACGACGGGGGCAGTTAGCTTACTCGCTGTGCCCTTTTTTGGAGCCCAAAATCAAACGTTTTCATCAGTTTCAGGCCACTTTTCTAATTTAGCTATATTTGTCCGTCCTGGATCGAACGTCGTGAGCTATTAAAAGGATAACAACCTTACTCGCGGGACATTAGAGGGCCCTACAATGCATCAAAATCTCATCTTGCGAGGATGCTGGGTTGTTGAAGCGGATTGGTTGTCGTTAAGCCCATTGGGCTTCTGAATGGGCCATCTCTCTAGGCTGGGACTGTGAACCGTTAACATATAAAGGAATTGTGCCCTCAACATGACGGGTGCGATCATTCCAGCACTAATGCACCGGATCCCATCAGAACTACGAAGTTAAGCGTGCTTGGGCGACAATAGTACTAGGATGGGTGACACCCTGGGAAGTCCTCGTGTTGCACCCCCCTTTTCAATTTTTTTTGCTCCGGTTAGGGTTGCCAAGATACTTTATTCACCCCATTTCTATTATCGAATCCCACGGCACTTTGGGCAAGACAACTTCGCTTCATGTAGAGGCCGGGCCCGCAAACCGAGGGCATATGGCTTCTGAGCAGGTCTCCGTCGCTACGGTGCCCATAACTTTTGATCCATAAGGATTTACGCGGCGCACAGCATACTGTTGGAAAGCTCTCCGAGAGCTCTACGACGGGGGTAGCCAGCTTGCTCGCTTTGCCTTTTTTTTTAGCCCAAAATCGAATTTTTTCATCAGTTTCGGGCCACTTTTCTAATTTAGCTCTATTTTCCCGTCCAAGATCGTACGTCGTGACCTGTTAAAAAGACAACAACCTTACTCGCGGGACATTAGAGGGCCCTACAACGCATTGAAATCTCGTCTTGCGAGGATGCTGGGTTGTTGAAGCGGATGGGTTGTCATTAAGCCCATTTGGCCTTCTGAATTTGCTATCTCTCGAGGCTGGGTCTGTGAACCGTTAACACATAAAGGAATTGTGCCCTCAACATGATGGGTGCGATCATACCAACACTACTGCACCGGATCCCATCAGAACTCCAAAGTTAAGCGTGCTTGGGCGAGAGTAAGACTAGGATGGGTGACTCCCTGGGAAGTCCTCGTGTTGGACCCCACTTTTCAATTTTTTTTGCTCCGGTTAGGGTTGCCAAGATACTTTATTCACCCCATTTCTATTATCGAATCCCACGGCACCTTGGGCAAGACAAATTCGCTTCACGAGGAGGCTGGGCCCGCAAACCGGGGGTGTTGGGCTTGTGACCAAGTCTCCGTTGCTCCGGTGCCCATCACTTTTGATCCGTAAGGAGTTACGTGGCGCACAGCATACTTTTGGAAAGATCTTCGAGAGCTCTACGACGGGAGCTGCAAGCTTGTTTGTTGTGCCCTTTTTGGTGCCCAAAATCGAACGTTTTCATCAGTTTCGGGCCACTTTTCTAATTTAGCTCCGTTTTACCGTCCCGGATCGTACGTCGTGAGCTGTTAAAAGGACGACAACCTTACTTGCGGGACATTAGAGGGCCCTATGACGCGTTGATATCTCGTCTTGGGAGGATGATAGGTAGTTGAAGTGGGTGGGTTGTCGTTAAGCCCATTGGGCCTTCTGAATGGGCCATCTCTCTAGGCTGAGACTATGAACCGTTAACATATAAATGAATTGTGCCCTCAACATGACGGGTACGATCATTCCAGCACTAATGCACCGGATCCCATGAGAAGTACGAAGTTAAGCGTGCTTGGGCGAAAGTAGTACTAGGATGGGTGACCCCCTGGGAAGTCCTCGTTTTGCACCCACCTTTTCAATTTCTTTTGCTCAGGTTAGGGTTGCCAAGACACTTTTTCCACCACATTTCTATTATCGAATCCCACGGCACCTTGGGCAAGACAACTTCGCTTCACGTGGAGGCTGGGCCCGCAAACTGAGGGCGTAGGGCTTGTGAGCAGGTCTCCGTCGCTCCGGTGCCCATAACTTTTGATCCGCAACGAGTTGCGTGGCGCACAACATACTGTTTGAAAGCTATTCGAGAGCTCTACGACGGGGGCAACCAGCTTGCCCGTTGTGCCCTTTTTTGGAGCCCAAAATCGAACGTTTTCATCAATTTCGGGCCACTTTTCTAATTTATATATATTTTTCTTTCCCGGATCGTACGTCGTGAGCTGTTAGGAGGACAACAACCTTAATCGCAGGACATTAGAGGGCCCTACAACGCATTGAACTCTCGTCTTGCGAGGATGTTGGGTTGTTGAAGCGAATGGGTTGTCGTTAAGCCCATTGGGCCTTCTGAATAGGCTATCTCTCTAGGCTGGGTCTGTGAACCGTTAACACATAAAGGAATTGTGCCCTCAACATGACGGGTGCGATCATACCAGCACTAATGCACTGGATCCCATCAGAACTCCGAAGTTAAGCGTGCTTGGGCTAGAGTAGTACTAGGATGGGTGGCCCCCTGGGAAGTCCTCGTGTTGCACCCCCCTTTTCAATTTTTTTTCCTCCGGTTAGGGTTGCCAAGATACTTTATCCACCCCATTTCTATCATCGAATCCCACGGCAACTTGGGCAAGACAAATTCGCTTCACGTGTAGGCTGGGCTCGCAAACTGAAGACGTAGGGCTTGTGACCAGGTCTCCGTTGCTCCGGTGCCCATCACTTTTGATCCGTAAGGAGTTACGCGGCGCACAGCATACCTTTTGAAAGATCTTCGAGAGCTCTACGACGGGGGCTGCAAGCTTGTTTGTTGTGCCCTTTTTGGAGCCCAAAATCGAACGTTTTCATCAGTTTCGGGCCAGTTTTCTAATTTAGCTCCATTTTACCGTCCCGGATCGTACGTCGTGAGCTGTTAAAAGGACGACAACCTTACTCGCGGGACATTAGAGGGCCCTACGAGGCGTCGATATCTCGTCTTGCGAGGATGCTAGGTTGTTGAAGTGGGTGGGTTGTCGTTAAGCCCATTGGGCCTTCTGAATGGGCCATCTTTCTAGGCTGGGACTGTGAACCGTTAACATATAAAGGAATTATGCCCTCAACATGACGGGTGCGATCATACCAGCAATAATGCACCGGATCCCATCAGAACTACGAAGTTAAGCGTTTTTGGGCGAGAGTAGTACTAGGATGGGTAACCCCCTAGGAAGTCCTCGTGTTGCACCCCCCTTTTCTATTTTTTTTGCTCCGGTTAGGGTTGCCAAGACACTTTATCCACCACATTTCTATTATCGAATCCCACGGCACATTGGCAAGACAACTTCGTTTCACGTGGAGGCCGGGCCCGCAAACTGAGGGCGTATGGCTTGTGAGCAGGTCTCTGTCGCTCCGATGCCCATAACTTTTGATCCGCAACGAGTTACACTGCGCACGGCATACTGTTCGAAAGCTATCCAAGAGCTCTACGACGGGGGCAACCAGCTTGCTCACTGTGCCCATTTTTGGAGCCCAAAATTGAACGTTTTCATCAATTTCAGGCAACGTTTCTAATTTAGATATATATTTCCATCCCGGATCGTACGTCGTGAGCGGTTAAAAGGACAACAACCTTACTCGTGGGAGATTAGAGGGCCCTACAATGCATTGAACTCTCATCTTGCAAGGATGTTGGGTTGTTGAAGCGGATGGGTTGTCGTTAAGCCCATTGAGGCTTCTGAATAGGCTATTTCTCTCGGCTGGGTCTGTGAACCGTTAACACATAAAGGAATTGTGCCCCCAACATGACGGGTGCGATCATACCAGCACTAATGCACCGGATCCTATCAGAACTCCGAAGTTAAGCGTGCTTGGGCGAGAGTAGTACTAGGATGGGTGACCCCCTGGGAAGACCTCGTGTTGCACTACCCTTTTCAATTTTTTTTGCTCCGGTTAGGGTTGCCAAGATACTTTATCCACCCCATTTCTATTACCGAATCCCACGGCACTTTGGGCAAGACAACTTCGTTTCACGTGGAGGCCGGGCCCGCAAACCGAGGGCGTAGGGCTTGTGAGCAGGTCTCCGTCGCTCCGATGCCCATAACTTTTGATTTGTACGGAGTTACGCGACACACAACATACTGTTGGAAAGCTCTTCGAGAGCTCTACGACGAGGGCAGCTAGCTTACTTGCTGTGCCCTATTTTGGAGCCCAAAATCAAACATTTTCATCAGTTTCGGGCCACTTTTCTAATTTAGCTCTATTTTTCTGTCCCGGATCGTACGTCGTGAGTTGTTAAAAGGACAACAACCTTACTCGCGGGACATTAGAGGGCCCTACAACGCTTCAAAATCTCATCCTGCGAGGATGCTGGGTTGTTGAAGCGGATTGGTTGTCGTTAAGCCCATTGGGCCTTCTGAATGGGCTATCTCTCTAAGCTAGGTTTGTGAACCGTTAACACATAAAGGAATTGTGCCCTCAACATGACGGGTGTGATCATACCAGCACTAATGCACCGGATCCCATCAGAACTCTGAAGTTAAGCGTGCTTGGGTGAGATTAGTACAAGGATGTGTGACCCCCTGGGAAGTCCTCGTGTTGCACCCCCCTTTTCAATTTTTTTTGCTTCGGTTAGGGTTGCCAAGATACTTTATCCATCCCATTTCTATTATCGAATCCCATGGCACCTTGGGCAAGACAACTTCACTTCACGTGGAGGCTGGGCCCGCAAACCGAGGGCATAGGGCATGTGAGCAGGTCTCCGTCGCTCCGGTGCCCATAACTTTTGATCCGTAACGAGTTACGCGGCGCACAACATACTGTTGGAAAGCTCTCCGAGAGCTCTATGATAGGGGCAGCTAGCTTACTCATTGTGCCCTTTTTTGGAGCCCAAAATTGAACGTTTTCATCAGTTTCAGGCCACTTTTCTAATTTAGCTCTATTTTTGGGTCCCGGATCGTATGTCGTGAACTGTTAAAAGGACAACAACCTTACTCGCGGGACATTAGAGGTCCCTACAATGCATTGAAATCTCGTCTTGCGAGGATGCTGGGTTATTGAAGCGGATGGGTTGTCGTTAAGCCCATTGGGCCTTCTAAATGGGCCATCTCTCTAGGTTGGGTATGTGAACCGTTAACACATAAAGGAATTGTGCCCTCAACATGACGGATGCGATCATACCAGCACTAATGCACTGGATCCCATCAGAACTCCGAAGTTAAGCGTACTTGGGCGAGAGTAGTACTAGTATGGGTGACCCCCTGGGAAGTCCTCGTGTTGCACCCCCCGTTTTCAATTTTTTTTGCCCCGGTTAGGGTTGCCAAGATACTTTATCAATCCCATTTCTATTATCGAATCCCACGGCACCATGGGCAAGACAACTTCTCTTCACGTGGAGGTTGGGCCCGCAAACCGGGGGCGTATGGCTTGTGACCAGGTCTCCGTCGCTCCGGTGCCCATCACTTTTGATCCGTAAGTAGTTACGCAGTGCACAGCATACCTTTGGAAAGCTCTTCGAGAGCTCCACGACGGGGGCTGCAAGCTTGTTTGCTGTGCCCTTTTTGGAGCCCAAAATCGAACGGTTTCATCAGTTTCAGGCCACTTTTACGATTTAGCTCTGTTTACCGTCCCGGATCGTACGTCTTGAGCTGTTAAAAGGACAACAACCATACTCGCGGGACATTAGAGGGCCCTATGACGCGTCGATATCTCGTCTTGCGAGGATGCTGGGTTGTTGAAGCGGATGGGTTGTCATTAAGCCCATTGGGCCTTCTAAATGGGCCATCTCTCTAGGCTGGGTCTGTGAACCGTTAACACATTATGGAATTGTGCCCTCAACATGACGGATGCGATCATACCAGCACTAATGCAACAGATCCCATCAGAACTCCGAAGTTAAGCGTGCTTGGGCGAGAGTAGTACTAGGATGGGTGACCCCCTGGGAAGTCCTCGTGTTGCACCCCCCTTTTTCAATTTGTTTTTGCTCCGGTTAGGGTTGCCGAGATACTTTATCCATCGCATTTCTATTATTGAATCCCATGGCACCTTGGGCAAGACAACTTCGCTTCACGTGGAGGCCGGGCCCGCAAACCGAGGGCGTAGGGCTTGTGAACAGGTCTCCGTCGCTCCGGTGCCCATAAATTTTGATCCGTAACGAGTTACGCGGTACATAGCATACTGTTGGAAAGCTCTTCGAGAGCTCTACGACGGGGGCAGCTAGCTTACTCTTTGTGCCCTTTTTTAGAGCCCAAAATTGAATGTTTTCATCAGTTTTTGGCCACTTTTCTTATTTTGCTCTATTTTTCAGTCCCGGATCGTACGTCGTGAGCTGTTAAAAGGACAACAACCTTACTCGCGGGATATTAGAGGTCCCTACAATGCATTGAAATCTCGTCTTGCGAGGATGCTGGGTTGTTGAAGCGGATGGGTTGTCGTTAAACCCATTCGGCCTTCTAAATGGGCCATCTCTCTAGGCAGGGTCTCTGAACCGTTAACACATAATGGAATTGTGCCCTCAACATGATGGATGCGATCATACCAGCACTAATGCACCAGATCCCATCAGAGCTCCGAAGTTAAACGTGCTTGGGCGAGAGTAGTACTAGGATGGGTGACCCCCTTTTTCAATTTTTTTTTGCTCCGGTTAGGGTTGCCAAGATACTTTATCCACCCCATTTCTATTATCGAATCCCACGGCACCATGGGCAAGACAACTTCGCTTCACTTGGAGGCTGGGCCAGCAAACCAGGGGCGTAGGGCTTGTGACCAGTCTCCGTCGCTCCGGTGCCCATCACTTTTTATCCGTAAGGTGTTACGCAGTGCACAGCATTCCTTTGGAAAGCTCATCGAGGCCTCTACGACGGGGGCTGCAAGCTTGTTTGCTGTGCCCCTTTTGGAGCCCAAAATTGAACGGTTTCATCAGTTTCAGGCCACTTTTATGATTTAGCTCTGTTTACCGTCCCGGATCGTACGTCGTGTGCTGTTAAAAGGACAACAACCTTACTCGCGGGACATTAGAGGGCCCTACGACGCGTCGATATCTTGTCTTGAGAGGATGCTAGTTTGTTGAAGTGGATGGGTTGTCGTTAAGCCCATTGGGCCTTCTGAATGGGCCATATCTCTAGGCTGGGACTGTGAACCGTTAACACATAAAGGAATTGTGCCCTCAACATGACGAGTGTGATCATACCAGCACTAATGCACCGGATCCCATCAGAACTCCAAAGTTAAGCGTGCTCGGACGAGAGTAGTACTAGGTTGGGTGACCCCCTGGGAAGTCCTCGTGTTGCACCCCCCTTTTCAATTTTTTTTGCTCCGGTTAGGGTTGCCAAGATACTTTATCCACCCCATTTCTATTTTCGAATCCCACGGCAACTTGGGCAATACAACTTCGCTTCACGTGGAGGCCGGGCCTGCAAACCAAGGGCGTAGGGCTTGTGACCAGGTCTCCGTCGCTCCGGTGCCAATAACTTTTGATCCGTAATGAGTTACGCGGCGCACATCATTCTGTTGGAAAACTCTCCGAGAGCACTACGACGGGAGCAGCCAGCTTGATCGCTGAGCCATTTTTTGGAGCCCAAAATTGAATGTTTTTATCAGTTTCGGGCCACTTTTCTAATTTGGCTCTATTTTTCCGTCCCAAATCGTACTTCGTGAGCTGTTAAAAGGACAACAACCTTACTTGCGGGATATTAGAGGGCCCTACAACGCATTGAAATCTCATCTTGCAAGGATGCTGGGTTGTTGAAGCGAATGGGTTGTCGTTAAGCACATTGGGCCTTCTGACTAGGCCATCTCTCTAGGCTGGGTCTGTGAACCGTTAGCACATAAAGGAATTGTGCCCTCAACATGACGGGTGCGATCATACCAGCACTAATACACCGGATCCAATCAGAACTCCGAAGTTAAGCGTACTTGGGCGAGAGTAGTACTAGGATGGGTGACCCCTTGGGAAGTCCTCGTGTTGAACCCCTATTTTCAATTTTTTTTGCTCCGGTTTGGGTTACCAAGATACTTTATCCACCCTATTTATATTATCTAATCCCACGGCACCTTGGACAAGACAAATTCGATTCACGTGGAGGCCGGGCCCGCAAACTGGGGGCGTAGGACTTGTGACCAGGTCTCCGTCGCTCCGGTGCCCATAACTTTTGATCCGTAACGAGTTACGCGGCGCACAGCATACTGTTGGAAAGCTCTTTGAGAGCTCTACGACGGGGGCAGCAAGCTTTCTCACTGTGCCCTTTTTTGGAGTCGAAAATCGAACGTTTTCATCTGTTTCGGGCTACTTTTCTTATTTAGCTCTATTTTTCGGTCCCAGATTGTACGTCGTGAGCTGTTAAAAGGATAACAACCTTACTCGCGGGACATTAGCGGGCCCTACATCGCATCCAAATCTCATCTTGCGAGGATGCTGGGTTGTAGAAGTGGATGGGTTGTCGTTAAGCCCATTGGGCCTTCTGAATGGGCCATCTCTCTACGCTGGGTCTGTGAACCGTTAACACATAAAGGAATTGTGCCCTCAACATGATGGGTGCGATCATACCAGCACTAATGCACCGGATCCATTCAGAACTCCGAAGTTAAGCGTGCCTGGGCGAGTGTAGTCCTAGGATGGGTAATCCCCTGGGAAGACCTCGTGTTGCACCCTCCTTTTCAATTTTTTTTTCTCCGGTTAGGGTGTCCAAGATACTTTATCAACCCCATTTCTATTGTCGAATCCCACAGCTTCTTGGGCAACACAACTTCGCTTCAAATGGAGGCCGAGCCCGGAAACTAGGGGCATAGGGCTTGTGACCAGGTCTCCGTCGCTCCGGTGCCCATAACTTTTGATCCGTAAAGAGTTACGCGGCGAACAACATACTGTGGGAAAGCTCTCCGAGAGCTCTACGAAGGGGGCAGCCTGCTTGCTCGGTGTGCCCTTTTTGGGAGCCCAAATGGAACGTTTTCATCAGTTTTGGGCCACTTTTCTAATTTAGCTCTATTTTTCTGTACCGGATCGTACGTCGTGAGCTGTTAAAAGGACAACAACCTTACTCGCGGGACATTAGAGGGCCCTACAATGCATCAAAATCCCATCTTGCGAGGATGCTGGGTTGTTGAAGCGGATGGGTTGTCATTAAGCCCATTGGGCCTTCTGACTAGGCCATCTCTCTAGGCTGGGTCTGTGAACCGTTAGCGCATAAAGGAATTATGCCCTCAACATGACGGGTGTGATCATACCAGCACTAATGCACCGGATCCCATCAGAACTCCGAAGTTAAGCGTGCTTGGGCGAGAGTAGTACTAGAATGGGTGACCCCCTGGGAAGTCCTCGTGTTGTACCCCCCATTTCAATTTTTTTTCCTCCGGTTAGGGTTGCCAAGATACTTTATCCACCGAATTTCTATTATCGAATCCCATTGCACCTTGGGCATGACAACTTCACTTCACGCGGAGGCCGGGCCAGCAAACCGAGGGCGTAGGGCTTGTGACCAGGTCTCCGTCGCTCCGGTGCCCATATCTTTTGATCCGTAAAGAGTTACGCGGTGCACAGCATACTGTTGGAAAGCTCTTTGAGAGCTCTACAACGGGGGCAGCTAGCTTACTCACTTTGCCCTTTTTTGCAGCCCAAAATCGCACAATTTCATCAGTTTCGGGTCACTTTTTTGGTTTAGCTCTATTTTTCCGTCCCGGATCGTACATCGTGAGCTTTTAAAAGGACAACAACCTTACTCGCGGGACATTAGAGGACCCTACAACGCATCAAAATCTCATCTTGCAAGGATGCTGGGTTGTTGAAGCGGATGGGTTGTCGTTAAGCCCATTGGGCCTTCGGAATGGGCTATCTCTCTACGCTGGGTCTGTGAACCGTTAACACATAAAGGAATTGTGCCCTCAATATGACGGGTGCGATCATACCAGCACTAATGCACCGGATCCCATCAGAACTCCGAAGTTAAACGTTCTTGGGCGAGAGTAGTACTAGGATGGGTGACCCCTTGGGAAGTCCTCGTGTTGCACCGCCCTTTTCAATTTTTTTTGCTCCGATTAGGGTTGCCAAGATACTTTATCCACCGCATTTCTATTATCGAATTTCACGGCACCATGGGCAAGACAACTTCGATTCACGTGGAGGCCGGGCCCGCAAACTGAGGGTGTAGGGCTTGTGAGCAGGTCTCCGTCGCTCCGGTGCCCATAACTTTTGATCTGTATGGAGTTATGCGGCGCACAGCATACTGTTGGAAAGCTCTCCGAGAGCTCTTCGACGGTGGCAGCGAGCCTGCTCGCTGTGACCTTTTTTGGAGCCCAAAATTGAACGTTTTCATCTGTTTCCGGCCACTTTTCTAATTTAGCTCTATTTTTTTGTCCCGGATCGTACGTCGTGAGCTGTTAAACGGACAACAACCCTACTCGCGGGACATTAGAGGGCCCTAAAACGCACCAACATCTCATCTGGCGAGGTTGCTGGGTTGTTAAAGTGGATGGGTTGTCGTTAAGCCCATTGGGCCTTCTGAATGGGCCATCTCTATAGACTGGGTCTGTGAACCGTTAACACATAAAGGAATTGTGCCCTCAACATGAGGAGTGCGATCATACCATCACTAATGCACCGGATCCTATCAGAACTCCGAAGTTAAGTGTGCTTGGGCCAGAGTAGTACTAGGATGGGTTACCCCCTGGGAAGTCCTCGTGTTGCACCCCCCTTTTCAATTTTTTTTGCTCCGGTTAGGGTTGCCAAGATACTTTATCCACCCAATTTCTATTATCGAATCCCACGGCACCTTGGGCAAGACAACTTCGCTTCACGTGGAGGCTGGGGCCGCGAACAGGGGGCGTAGGACAAGTAAACAGGTCTCCGTCGCTCTGGTGCCCATAACTTTTGATCCGTAACGAGTTACGCGGCGCACAGCATACTATTGGAAAGCTCTCCGAGAGCTCTACGACTGGGGCAGCTAGCTTACTCACTGTGCCCTATTTTGGAGCCCAAAATCAAACGTTTTCATCGGTTTCGGGCCACTTTTCTAGTTTAGCTCTATTTTTCCATCCCGGATTGTACGTCGTGAGCTTTTAAAAGGACAACAACCTTACTCGCGGGACAATAGAGGGCCCCACAATGCATCAAAATCTCATCTTACGACGATGCGGGGTTGTTGAAGCGGATGGGTTGTCGTTAAGCACATTGGGCCTTCTGAATGGGCTAACTCTCTAAGCTGGGTTTGTGAACCGTTAACACATAAAGGAATTGTGCCCTCAACATGATGGGTGCGATCATACCAGCACTAATGCACCGGATCCCATCAGAACTCCGAAGTTAAGCGTGCTTGTTCGAGAGTAATAATTGGATGGGTGACCCCCTGGGAAGTCCTCGTGTTGCACCCCCCTTTTCAATTTTTTTTGCTCCAATTAGGGTTGCGAATATACTTTATCCACCCCATTTCTATTATCGAATACCATGGCACCTTGGACAAGACAACTTCACTTCACGTGGAGGCCGGGCCCGCAAACCGAGGGCGTAGGGATGGTGAGCAGGTCTCCGTCGCTCCGGTGCCTATAACTTTGGATCCGTAACGAGTTACGCGGCGCACAACATACTGTTGGAAAGCTCTACGAGAGCTCTACGACGGGAGCAGCCAGCTTGCTTGCCGAGCCCTTTTTTGGAGCCCAAAATCGAACGTTTTCATCAGTTTCGGGCCACTTTTCTAATTTAGCTCTATTTTTTTTGTCCTGGATCGTACGTCTTGAGCTGTTAAAAGGACAACAACCTTACTCGCGGGACATTAGAGGGCCCTACAACACATCGAAATCTCATCTTGCGAAGATGCTGGGTTGTTGAAGCGGATGGGTTGTCGTTAAGCCCATTGGGCCTTCTGAATGGGTCATCTCTCTAGGCTGGGTCTGTGAACCGTTAACACATAAAGGAATTGTGCCCTCAACATGACGGGTGCAATCATACCAGCACTAATACACCGGATCCCATCAGAACTCCGAAGTTAAGCGTGCTTGGGCGAGAGTAGTACTAGGATGGGTGACCCCCTGGGAAGTCCTCGTGTTGAACCCCTCTTTTCAATTTTTTTTGCTCCGATTTGGGTTACCAAGATACTTTATTCACCCCATTTCTATTATCGAATCCCACGGCACCTTGGACAAGACTACTTCGATTCACGTGGAGGCCGGGCCCACAAACCGGCGGCGTAGGGCTTGTGACCAGGTCTCCGTCGCTCCGTTGCCCATAACTTTTGATCCGTAACGAGTTACGCGGCGGACAGCATACAGTTGGAAAACTCTCTGAGAGCTCTACGACAGTGGCAGCTAGCTTACTCACTGTGCCCTTTTTTGGAGCCCAAAATCGAACATTTTCAGCAATTTCGGGCCACTTTTCTAGTTTAGCTCTATTTTTTCGTCCCGGATCGTACGTCGTGAGCTTTTAAAAGGACAACAACCTTACTCGCGGGACATTAGAGGGCCCTACAACGCATCAAAATCTTATCTTGCGAGGATGCTGGGTTGTTGAAGCGGATGGGTTGTCGTTAAGCCCATTGGGCCTTTTGAATGGGCTATCTCTCTAAGCTGGGTCTGTGTACCGTTAACACATAAAGGAATTGTGCCCTAAACATGAAGGGTGCGATCATACCAGCACTAATGCACCGGATTCCATCAGAACTCCGAAGTTGAGCGTGCTTCGACGAGAGGAGTACTAGGATGGGTGACCCCCTGGGAAGTCCTCGTGTTGCACCCCCCTTTTAAATTTTTTTTGCTCCGGTTAGGGTTGCCAAGATACTTTATCCACCCCATTTCTTTTATCGAATCCCACGGCACCTTGGGCAAGACAACTTCGCTTCACGTGGAGGTCGAGCCCGCAAACTGGGGGCATAGGGCTTGTGACCAGGTCTCTGTCGCTCCGGTGCCCATAACTTTTGATCCGTAACGAGTTACGTGGTGCACAGCACTTTGTTGGAAAGCTCTCCGAGAGCTCTACGACGGGGGCAGCCAGCTTGCTCACTGAACCCTTTTTTGGAGCCCAAAATCGAACGTTTTCATCAATTAGAGGGCCCTACAATGCATTGAAATCTCGTCTTGCGAGGATGCTGGGTTGTTGAAGCGGATGGGTTGTCGTTATGCCCATTGGGCCTTCTGAATGGGCCATCTCTCTAGGCTGGGTCTGTGAACCGTTAACACATAAAGGAATTGTGCCATCAACATGACAAGTGTGATCATACCAGCACTAATGCACCGGATCCCAACAGAACTCCGAAGTTAAGCGTGCTTGGGCGAGAGTAGTACTAGGATGGGTTACCCCCTGGGAAGTCCTCGTGTTGAACCCCTCTTTTCAATTTTTTTGCTCCGGTTTGGGTTACAAAGATACTTTGTCCACCCCATTTCTATTATCGAATCCCACGGCACCTTGGACAAGACAACTTCGATTCACGTGGAGGCCAGGCCGGCAAACCGGGGGCATAGGGCTTGTGACCAGGTCTCCGTCGCTCCGGTGCCCATAACTTTTGATCCATAACGAGTTACGCGGCGCACAACACTTTGTTGGAAAGCTCTCCGAGAGCTCTACGACGGGGGCAGCCAGCTTGCTCGCTGAGCCCTTTTTTGGAGCCCAAAATCGAACGTTTTCATCAATTAGAGGGCCCTACAATGCATTGAAATCTCGTCTTGCGAGGATGCTGGGTTGTTGAAGCGGATGGGTTGTCGTTATGCCCATTGGGCCTTCTAAATGGGCCATCTCTCTAGGCTGGGTCTGTGAACCGTTAACACATAAAGGAATTGTGCCATCAACATGACAGGTGTGATCATACCAGCACTAATGCACCGGATCCCAACAGAACTCCGAAGTTAAGCGTGCTTGGGCGAGAGTAGTACTAGGATGGGTGACCCCCTGGGAAGTCCTCGTGTTGCACACCCCTTTTCAATTTTTTTTGCTACGGTTAGGGTTGACAAGGTACATTATCCACCCTATATCTATTATCGAATCCCACGGCCCCTAGGGCAAGACAACTTCGCTTCACGTGGAGGCCGGGCCCGCAAACCGAGGGCGTAGGGCTTGTGACCAGGTCTCCGTCGCTCCGGTGCCTATTACTTTTGATCCGTAACGAGGTCTGCGGCGCACAACATACTGTTGGAATGCTCTCCTAGAGCTCTACGACGGGGGCAGCGAGCTTGCTCGTTGCGCCCTTCTTTGGAGCCCAAAATCGAACGTTTTCATCAGTTTCAGGCCACTTTTCTAATTTAGCTCTATTTTTCCATCCTGGATCGTACGTCGTGAGCTGTTAAATGGAAAACAACCTTACTCGCGGGATATTAGAGGGCCATACAACGCATCGAAATCTCATATTGCGAGGATGCTGGGTTGTTGAAGCGGATGGGTTGTCGTTAAGCCCGTTGGGCCATCTCTCTAGGCTGGGTCTGTGAACCATTAACACATAAAGGAATTGTGCCCTCAACATGACGGGTGCGATCATACCAGCACTAATACACCGGATCCCATCAGAACTCCGAAGTTAAGCGTGCTTGGGCGAGAGTAGTACTAGGATGGGTGACCCCCTGGGAAGTCCTCGTGTTTAACCCCTATTTTCAAATTTTTTTGCTCCGGTTTGAGTTACCAAGATACTTTATCCACCCCATTTCTTTTATCGAATCCCACGGCACCTAGGACAAGACAACTTCGATTCACGTGGAGGTCGGGCCCGCAAACTAGGGGCGTAGAGCTTGTGACCTGGTCTCCGTCGCTCCGGTGCCCACAACTTTTGATCCGTAACGAGTTACGCGGAGCACATCATACTGTTGGAAAGCTCTCCGAGAGCTCTACGATGGGGGAGCAAGCTTTCTCGCTGTGCCCTTTTTTTGAGCCGAAAATCGAACGTTTTCATCAATTTCGGGCTACTTTTCTTATATAGCTCTATTTTTTGGTCCCGGATTGTACGTCGTGAGCTGTTAAAAGGACAACTACCTTACTCGCGGGACATTAGAGGCCCTACAACGCATCCAAATCTCATCTTGCGAGGATGCTGGGTTGTTGAAGCGGATGGGTTGTCATTAAGCCCATTGGGCCTTCTGAATGGGCCATCTCTCTAGGCTGGGTCTGTGAACCGTTAACACATAACGTAATTGTGCCCTCAACATGACGGGTGCGATCATACCAGCACTAATGCACCGGATCCCATCAGAACTCCGAAGTTAAGCGTGCTTGGGCGAGAGTTGTAGTAGGATGGGTGAATCCCTGGGAAGTCCTTGTGTTGCACCCTCATTTTCAATTTTTTTTGCTCCGGTTAGGGTTACCAAGATACTTCATCCACCCTATTTCTATTATCGAATCCCACGGAACCTTGGGCAAGACAACTTCGCTTCACGTGGAGGCCGGGCCCGCAAACCGAGGGAGTAGGGCTTGTGACCAGGTCTCCGTCGCTCCGGTGCCCATAACTTTTGATCCGTAACGAATTACGCGGCGCACAGCATACTATTGGAAAGATCTCCGAGAGCTCTACGACGGGGGCAGCAAGCTTGCTTGCTATGCCCTTTTTTGAATCCCAAAATCGAACGTTTTCATCAGTTTCGGGCCACTTTTCTCATTTAGTCCTATTTTTTCGTCCCGGATCGTACGTCGTGAGCTGTTAAAAGGAGAACAACCTTACTCGCGGGACATTAGAGGGCCCTACCACGCATCAAAATCTCATCTTCTGAGGATGCTAGGTTGTTGAAGCAGATGGTTTGTCGTTAAGCCCATTGGGCATTCTGAATGGGCCATTTCTCTAGGCTGGGTCTGTGAACCGTTAACACATAAAGGAATCGTGCCCTCAACATGATGGGTGCGATCATACCAACACTAATGCACCGGATCCCATCAGAACTCAGAAGTCAAGCGTGCTTGGGCAAGAGTAGTATTAGGATGGGTGATCCCCTGGGAAGTCCTCGTGTTGCAACCCCCTTATCAATTTTTTTTACTTCGGTTAGGGTTGCCAAGATACTTTATCCACCCCATTTCTATTATCGAATCCCATGTCACCTTGGGCAAGACAACTTCGCTTCACGTGGAGGCCGGGCCCGCAAACCGAGGGCGTAAGGCTTGTGACCAGGCCTCCGTCGCTCCGGTGCCCATAACTTTTGATCCGTAACGAGTTACGCAGAGCACAACATATTGTTGGAAAGCTCTCCGAGAGCTCTATGACGGGGGCAGCATGCTTGCTTGCTGTGCCCTTTTTTGGAGCCCAAAATCGAACGTTTTCATCAGTTTCAGGCCACTTTTCTTGTTTAGCTCTATTTTTCCGTCCCGGATCGTACGTCGTGAGCTATTAAAAGGACAAAAACCTTACTCACGGGACATTAGAGGGCCCTACAATGCATCAAAATCTCATCTTACGAGGATGCTGGGTTGTTGAAGCGGATGGGTTGTCGTTAAGCGCATTGGGCCTTCTGAATGGGCCATCTCTCTAGGCTGGGTCTGTGAACCGTTAACACATAACGGAATTGTGCCCGCAACATGATGGGTGCAATTATACCAGCACTAATGCACAGGATCCCATCAGAACTCCGAACTTAAGCGTGCTTGGATGAGAGTAGTACTAGGATGGGTGACCCCCTAGGAAGTCCTCGTGTGGCACCCCCCTTTTAAATTTTTTTTGCTCCGGTTAGGGTTACCAAGATACTTTATCCACCCCATTTCTATTATCGAATCTCACGGCACCTTGGGCAAGACAACTTCGACTCACGTGGAGGTTGGGCACGTAAACCGAGGGCGTAGGGCTTGTGACCAGATCTCCGTCGCTCTGGTGCCTATAACTTTTGATCCGTAACGAGTTACGCGGCGCACAATGTTCTGTTGGAAAGCTCTCCGAGAGCTCTACGATTGGGGCCAGCTAGCTTGCTCGCTGTGCCCTTTTTTGGAGCCCAAAATCGAAAGTTTTCATCAGTTTCGGGCAACTTTTCTCATTTAGCTCTATTTTTTCATCCCGGATCGTACGTCATGATCTGTTAAAAGGAGAACAACCTTACTCGCGGGACATTAGAGGGCCCTACAACGCATCAAAATCTCATATTGCGAGGACTCTGGGTTGTTGAAGCGGATGGGTTGTCGTTAAGCCTATTGGGCCATCTAAATGGGCCACTCTCTAGGTTGGGTCTGTGAACCGTTAACACATAAAATAATTGTGACCTCAACATGATGGGTGCGATCATACCAGCACTAATGCACCGGATCCCATCAGAACTATGAAGTTAAGCGTGCTTGGGCTAGAGTAGTACTAGGACGGGTGACCCCCTGGGAAGTCCTCGTGTTGCACCCCCTTTTCAATTTTTTTTGCTCTGGTTAGGGTTGCCCAGATACTCTTTCCACTCCATTTCTATTATCGAATCCCACAGTACCTCGGGCAAGACAACTTCGCTTCACGTAGAGGCTGGGCCTGCAAACCGAGGCCGTAGGGCTTGTGACCAGGTCTCCGTCGCTCCGGTGCCCATAACTTTTGATCCGTAACGAGTTACGCGGCGCACAGCATACTGTTGGAAGGCTCTCCTAGAGCTCTACGATGTGGGAAGCAAGCTTTCTCGCTGTGCCATTTTTGGAAGCCCAAAATCGAACGTTTTCATCAGTTTCGGGGCACTTTTCTGGTTTAGCTCTATTTTTCGGTCTCGGATCATACGTCGTGAGCTGTTAAAAGAAAAACGACCTTAATCGCGGGACATTAGAGGGCCCTACGACGCATCCAAATCTCATCTTGCGAGGATGCTGGGTTGTTGAAGCGGATGGGTTGTCGTTAAGCCTATTGGGCCATCTGAATGGGCTATCTCTCTAGGCTGGGTCTGTGAACCGTTAACACATAAAGGAATTGTGCCCTTAACATGACGGGTGCGATCATACCGGCACTAATGCACCGGATCCCATCAGAACTCCGAAGTTAAGCGTGCTTGGGCGAGAGTAGTACTAGGATGGGTGACCCCCTAGGAAGTCCTCGTGTTGCACCCCCTTTTCAATTTGTTTTGCTCCGGTTAGGGTTGCGAAGATACTTTATCCACCCCATTTCTATTATCTAATCCCACGGCACCTTGGGCAAGACAACTGCGCTTCACGTGGAGGCCGGGCCCGCAAACCCGGGGCATAGGGCTTGTGACCATGTCTCCTTCGCTCCGGTGCCCATTACTTTTGATCCGTAACGAGTTACACGGCGCACAGCATACAGTTGGAAAGCTCTCCGAGAGCTCTACGACGGGGGCAGCCAGCTTGCTCACTTTGCCCATTTTAGGGAGCCCAAAATCAAATGTTTTCATCAGTTTTGGGCCACTTTTCTAATTTAGCTCTATTTTTCCGTCCCGGATCGTAGATCGTGAGCTGTTAAAAGGACAACAACCTTACTCGCGGGACATTAGAGGGCCCTACAACGCATCAAAATCTCATCTTGCGAGGATGCTGGGTTGTTGAAACGGATGGGTTGTCGTTAAGCCCATTGGGCCTTCTGAATGGGCCATCTCTCTAGGCTGGGTCTGTGAACCATTAACACATAAAGGAATTGTGCCCTCAACATGACGGGTGCGATCATACCAGCACTAATGCACCGGATCCCATCAGAACTCCGAAGTTAATCGTGCTTGGGCGAGAGTAGAACTAGGATAGGTGACCCCCTGGGAAGTCCTCGTGTTGCACCCCCCGTTTCAATTTTTTTTGCTCCAGTTAGGGTTGCCAAGATACTTTATCCACCCCATTTATATTATCGAATCCCACAGCACCGTGGGCAAGGCAACTTCGCTTCACGTAGTGGCCGGGCCCGCAAACCGGGGGCTTAGTGCTTGTGACCAGGTCTCCGTCGCTCTGGTGCGTATAACTTTTGATCCGTAACGAGTTACGTGGCGCACAACATACTATTCGAAAGCTCTTCGAGAGCTCTACGACGGGGGTAGCAAGCTTGCTCGCTTTGCCCTATTTTGGAGCCCAAAATCGAATGTTTTCATCAATTTCGGGCCACTTTTCTCATTTAGCTCTATTTTTTCGTCCTGAATCGTACGTCGTGAGCTGTTAAAAGGACAACAACCTTACTCGCGGGACATTAGATGGCCCTACAACGCATAAAAATCTCATCTTGCGAGAATGCTGGGCTGTTGAAGCAGATGGGTTGTCGTTAAGCCCATTGGGCCTTCTAATGGGCCATCTCTCTCGGCTGGGTCTGTGAACCGTTAACACATAATGGAATTGTGCCCTCAACATGACGGGTGCGATCATACTAGCACTAATACACCGGATCCCATCAGAACTCCGAAGTTAAGCGTGCTTGGGCGAGAGTAGTATTAGGATGGGTGACCCCGTGGGAAGTCCTCGTGTTGCACCCCCCTTTTCAATTTTTTTTCCTCCGGTTAGGGTTGCCAAGATACTTTATCTACCCCATTTCTATTATCGAATCCCACGGCACCTTGGGCAAGACAACTTCGCTTCACGTGGAGGCTGGGCCCGCAAACCGGGGGCATAGGGCTTGTGACCAGGTCTCCGTCGCTCCGGTGCCCATAACTTTTGATCTGTAACGAATTACGCGGTGCACATCATACTGTTGGAAAGCTCTCCGTGAGCTCGACGACGGGGGCAGCGAGTTTGCTCACAGTGCCCTTTTTAGGAGCCCAAAATCGAACGTTTTCATCAGTTTCGGGCCACTTTTCTAATTTAGCTCTATTTTTCCGTCCCATCAGAACTCCGAAGTTAAGCGTGCTTGGGCGAGAGTAGTATTAGGATGGGTGACCCCCTGGGAAGTCCTCGTGTTGCACCCCACTTTTCAATTTTTTTTGCTCCGGTTAGGGTTGCCAAGATACTTTATCCACCCATTTCTATTATCGAATCCCACGGCACCTTGGGCAGGAAAACTTCGCTTCACGTGGAAAGCTTCGATGCACAGCATACTGTTGGAAAGCTCTCCGAGTGCTCTACGACAGGGGCAGCGAGCCTGCTCGCTGTGCCCTTTTTTGGAGCCCAAAATCGAACATTTTCATCAGTTTCTGGCCACTTTTCTAGTTTAGCTCTATTTTTCGGCCCCGGATTGTACGTCGTGAGCTGTTAAAAGGACAACAACCTTACTCGCGAGACATTTGAGGGCCCTACTACGCATCCAAATCTCATCTTGCGAGGATGCTGGGTTGTTGAAGCGGATGGGTTGTCGTTAAGCCCATTGGGCCTTCTGATTGGGCCATCTGTCTAGGCTGGGTCTATGAACCGTTAACACATAAAGGAATTGTGCCCTCAACATGACGGGTGCGATCATACCAGCACTAATGCACCGGATCCCATCAGAACTCCGAAGTTAAGCGTGCTTGGGCGAGAGTAGTACTAGGATGGGTAACCCCTTGGGAACTCCTCGTGTTGCACCCCCTTTTTCAATTTTTTTTTGCTCCAGTTAGGGTTGCCAGTATACTTTATCCACCCCATTTCTATTATCGTATCCCACAACACCATGGGCAAGACAACTTCGCTTCACGTGAAGGCCGGGCCTGCAAACCGAGGGCGTAGGGCTTGAGACCAAGTCTCCGTCGCTCCGGTGCCCATAACTTTTGATCCGTAACGAGTGACTCGGCGCACAGCATACTGTTGGAAAGCTCTACGAGAGCTCTACGATTGGTAAGCTCTCCTAGAGCTCTACGATTGGGGGCAGCTAGCTTGCTTGCTGTGCCCTTTTTTGGAGTCCAAAATCGAACGTTTTCATCAGTTTCGGGCCACTTTTCTAATTTAGCTCTATTTTTTCATCCCGGATCGTACGTCATGAGCTGTTAAAAGGAGAACAACCTAACTTACGGGACATTAGAGGGCCCTACAACGCATCAAAATCTCATCTTGCGAGGATACTGGGTTGTTGAAGTGGATGGGTTGTCGTTAAGCCCATTAGGCCATCTAAATGGGCCATCTTTCTAGGCTGGGTCTCTGAACAGTTAACACATAAAGGAATTGTGCCCTCAATATGAAGGGTGCGATCATACCAGCACTAATGCACCGGATCCTATCAGAACTCCGAAGTTAAGCGTGCTTGGGCGAGAGTAGTACTAGGATGGGTGACGCGCAGGGAATCCCTCGTGTTGTACCCCCCTTTTCAATTTTTTTTGCTCCGGTTAGGGTTGCCAATATATTTTATCCACCCCATTTCTATTATCGAATCCCACAGCACCATGGGCAAGACAACTTCGCTTCACGTGGAGGCCGGGCCTGCAAACCGAGGGCGTAGGGCTTGAGACCAGGTCTCCGTTGCTTCGGTGCCCATAACTTTTGATCAGTAACGAGTTACGCGGCGCACAGCATACTGTTGGAAAGCTCTCCGAGAGCTCTACGACGGGGGCAAAACATTTTCTCGCTATGCCCTTGTTTGGAGCCCAAAATTGAACGTTTTCATCAGTTTCGGGCCACTTTTTTATTTAGCTCTATTTTTCGGTCCCGGATCGTACGTCGTGAGCTGTTATAAGGACAACAACCTTACTCGCGGGACATTAGAGGGCCCTATAACGCATCCAAATCTCATCTTGGAAGGATGCTAGGTTGTTGAAGCGGATGGGTTGTCGTTAAGCCCATTGGGCCATCTGAGTGGGCCATCTCTCTAGGCTGGGTCTGTGAACCATTAACACATAAAGGAATTGTGCCCTCAACATGACGGGTGCGATCATAACAGCACTAATGCACCGGATCCCATCAGAACTCCGAAGTTAAGCGTGCTTGGGCGATAGTAGTACTAGGATGGGTGACCCCCAGGGAAGTCCTTGTGTTGCACCCCCCCTTTTCAATTTTTTTTGCTTTGGTTAGGGTTGCCAAGATACATTATCCACCCCATTTCTATTATCGAATCCCTCGGCACCTTCGGAAAGACAACTTCGCTTCACGTGGAGGCCGGGCCCGCAAACCGGGGGCTTAGGGCTTATGACCAGGTCTCCGTCGCTCCGGTGCGCATAACTTTTGATCCGTAACGAGTTACGCGGCGCACAGCATACTGTTGGAAACCTCTCCGAGAGCTCTACGATAGGGGCAGCAGCTTGCTTGCTGTGCCCATTTTTGGTGCCCAAAATCGAACGTTTTCATCAGTTTCGGGCCATTTTTCGAATTTAGCTCTATTTTTGGCTCCCGGATCGTACGACGTGAGCTGTTAAAAGGAGAACAACCTTACTCGCGGGACATTAGAGGGCCCTACAACGCATCAAAATCTCATCTTGCGAGGATGCTGGGTTGTTGAAGCGGATGGGTTGTCGTTAAGCCCATTGGGCCTTCTAAATGGGCCATCTCTCTAGGCTGGGTCTGTGAACCGTTAACACATAAAGGAATTGTGCCCTCAACATGGCGGGTGCGATCATACTAGCACTAATGTACCAGATCCCGTCAGAACTCTGAAGTTTAGCGTGCTAGGGCAAGAGTAGTACTAGGATTGGTGACCCCCTGGGAAGTCCTTGTGTTGCAACCCCCTTTTCAATTTTTTTTTGCACCGGTTAGGGTTGCCAAGATACTTTATCCACCCCATTTCTATTATCGAATCCCACGGCACATTGGGCAAGACAACTTCGCTTCACGTGGAGGGTGGGCCCGCAAACCGGGGGCGTAGGGCTTGCGACCAGGTCTCTGTCGCTCCGCTGCCCATAACTTTTGATCCGTAATGAGTGATGCGGCGAACAACATATTGTTGGAAAACTCTCCCAGAGTTCTACGATGGGGGCAGCCAGCTTGCGCGATGTGTGCTTTTTTGGAGACCAAAATCCAACGTTTTCATCTGTTTCTGGCAACTTTTCTGATTTTGCTATATTTTTCCATCCAGGATCGTACGTCATGAGCTGTTAAAAGGACAACAACATTACTCGTGGGACATTAGAGGGCCCTACAATGCATCAAAATCTCGTCTTGCGAGGATGTTGGGTTGTTGAAGCGGATGGGTTGTCGTTAAGCCCATTGGGCCTTCTGAATGGGCCATCTCTCTAGGCTGGGTCTGTGAACTGTTAACACATAAAGGAATTGGGCCCTCAACATGACGGGTGTGATCATACCAGCACTAATGCACCAGATCCCATCAGAACTCTGAAGTTAAGCGTGCTTGGACGAGAGTAGAACTAGGATTGGTGACGCCCTGGGAAGTCCTCGTGTTGCACGCCCATTTTCAATTTTTTTTGCTCCGGTTATGGTTGCCAAGATACTTTATCAACCCCATTTCTATTATCGAATCCCACGGCACCTTGGGCAAGACAACTTCGCTTCACGTGGAGGCCGGGCCCGCAAACCAGGTCTCCATCGCTCAGGTGCCCATAACTTTTGATCCGTAACGAGTTACGCGGCGCACGGCATACTGTTGGAAAGCTCTCCGAGAGCTCTACGACGAGGGTAGCCATCTTGCTCGCTGTACCCTTTTTTGGAGCTCAAAATCAAACGTTTTCATCAATTTTGGGACACTTTTCTCATTTAACTCTATTTTTTCATCCCGGATCGTACGTCGTGAGCTGTTAAAAGGAGAACAACCGTACTCGCGGGACATTAGAGGGCCCTACAACGCATCAAAATCTCATCTTGCGCGGATCCTAGGTTGTGGAAGCGGATGGGTTCTCGTTAAGCCCATTGGGCCTTCTGAATGGGCCATCTTTCTAGGCTGGGTCTGTGAACCGTTAGCACATAAAGGAATTGTGCCCTCAACATGGCGGGTGCGATCATACCAGCACTAATGCACCAAATCCCATCAGAACTCCGAAGTTAAGCGTGCAAGGGTGAGAGTAGTACTAGGATGGGTGGCCCCCTAGGAAGTCCTCGTGTTGCACCACCCTTTTCAATTTTTTTTGCTCCGGTTAGGGTTGCCAAGATACTCTATCCACCCCATTTCTATTATCGAATCCAACGGCACCTTGGGCAAGACAACTTCGCTTCACGTTTAGGCCGGGCCCGCAAACCAGAGGCGTAGGGCTTGTGACCAGGTCTTCGTCGCTCCGGTGCCCATAACTTTTGATCCGTAATGAGTTACGCGGCACACAGCATATTGTTGGAAAGCTCTCCGAGATTTCTACGACGGGGGCAGCCAGCTTGCTCACTATGCCCTTTTTTGGAGCCCAAAATCGAACGTTTTCATCAATTTCGGGACACTTTTCTCATTTAGCTCTATTTTTTCGTCCGGATCGTACGTCGTGAGTTGTTAAAAGGAGAACAACCTTACTCGCGGGACATTAGAGGGCCCTACAACGCATCAAAATCTCATCTTCCGAGGATGCTAGGTTGTGGAAGCGGATGGGTTGTCGTTAAGCCCATTGGGCCTTCTGAATGGCCATCTCTCTAGGCTGGGTCTGTGAACCGTTAACACATAAAGGAATTGTGCCCTCAACATGGCGGGTGCGATCATACCAGCAGTAATGCACCGGATCCCATCAGAACTCCGAAGTTAAGCGTGCTACGGCGAGAGTAGTACTAGGATGGGAGACCCCCTAGGAAGTCCTCGTGTTGCACCCCACTTTTCAATTTTTTTTGCTCCGGTTAGGGTTGCCAAGATACTCTATCCACCCCATTTCTATTATCGAATCCCACGGCACCTTGGGCAAGACAACTTCGCTTCACGTGGAGGCCGGGCCCGCAAACCAGAGGCGTAGGGCTTGTGACTAGGTCTCCGTCGCTCTGGTGCCCATAACTTTTGATCCGTAATGAGTTACGCGGCGCACAGCATATTGTTGGAAAGCTTTCCGAGAGTTCTACGACGGGGGCAGCCAGCTTGCTCACTATGCCCTTTTTTGAAGCCCAAAATCGAACATTTTCATCAATTTCGGGACACTTTTCTCATTTAGCTCTATTTTTTCATCCGGATCGTACGTCGTGAGCTGTTAAAAGAAGAACAACCTTACTCGCGGGACATTAGAGGGCCCTGCAACGCATCAAAATCTCATCTTGCGAGGATGCCAGGTTGTGGAAGCGGATGAGTTCTCGTTAAGCCCATTAGGCCTTCTGAATGGGCCATCTCTCTAGGCTGGGTCTGTGAACCGTTAACACATAAAGGAATTGTGCCCTCAACATGACGGGTGCGATCATACCAGCACTAATGCACCGGATCCCATCAGAACTCCGAAGTTAAGCGTGATTGGGCGAGAGTAGAACTAGGATTGGTGATGCCCTGGGAAGTCCTCGTGTTGCACCCCCATTTTCAATTTTTTTTGCTCTGGTTAGGGTAGCCAAGATACTTTATCCACCCCATTTCTATTATCGAATCCCACAGCACCTTGGGCAAGGCAACTTCGCTTCACGTGGAGGCTGGGCCCGCAAACCGAGGGTGTAAGGCTTGTGACCAGGTCTCCATTGCTCAGGTGCCCATAACTTTTGATCCGTAACGAGTTACGCAGCGCACGGCATACTGTTGGAAAGCTCTTCGAGAGCTCTACGACGGGGGCAGCATGCTTGCTCGCTGTGCCCTTTTTTGGAGCCCAAAATCGAACGTTTTCATCAGTTTCGGGCCACTTTTCTAGTTTAGCTCTATTTTTCCGTCCCGGATCGTACGTCGTGAGCTGTTAAAAGGACAACAACCTTACTCGCGGGACATTAGAGGGCCGTACAACGCATCAAAATCTCATCTTACGAAGATGCTGGGTTGTTGAAACGGATGGGTTGTCGTTAAGCCCATTGGGCCTTCTGAATGGGCCATCACTCTAGGCTGGGTCTCTGACCCCTTAACACATAAAATGAATTGTGCCCTCAACATGACGGGTGCGACCATACCAGCACTAATGCACCAGATCCCATCAGAACTCCGAATTTAAGCGTGCTTGGGCGAGAGTAGAACTAGGATAGGTGACCCCCAGGGAAGTCCTCGTGTTGCACCCCCCTTTTCAATTTTTTTTGCTCCGGTTAGGGTAGCCAAGATACTTTATCCAACCCATTTCTATTATCGAATCACACAGCACCTTGGGCAAGGCAACTTCGCTTCACGTGGAGGCTAGGCCCGCAAACCGAGGGCTTAGGGCTTGTGATCAGGTCTCCGTCGCTCCGGTGCGCATAACTTTTGATCCGTAACGAGTTACGCGGTGCACAGCATACTGTTGGAAAGCTCTCCGAGAGCTCTACGACGGGACAGTAGCTTACTCACTGTGCCCCTTATTGGAGCCCAAAATTGAACGTTTTCATCAGTTTCGGGCCACTTTTCTCATTTAGCTCTATTTTTTTGTCCCGGATCGTACGTCATAAGATGGTAAAAGGAGAACAACCTTACTCGCGGGACATTAGAGGGCCTTACAACGCATCCAAATCTCATCTTGCGAGGATGCTGGGTTGTTGAAGCGGATGGGTTGTCGTTAAGCCCAATGGGCCTTCTGAATGGGCCATCTCTCTAGGCTTGGTCTGTGAACCGTTAACACATAAAGGAATTGTGCCCTCAACATGGCGGATGCGATCATACCAGCACTAATGCACCAGATCCCATCAGAACTCCGAAGTTAAGTGTGCTAGGGCAAGAGTAGTACTAGGATGGGTGACCCCCTAGGAAGTCCTCGTGTTGCACCCCCCTTTTCAAATTTTTTTGCTCCAGTTAGGGTTGCCAAGATACTTTATCCACCGTATTTCTATTATCAAATCCCACGGCACCTTGGGCAAGACAACTTCGCTTCACGTGGAGGCCGGGCCCGCAAACTGGGGGCGTAGGGCTTGTGACCTGGTCTCCGTCGCTCCAGTGCCCATAACTTTTGATCCGTAATTAGTTACGCGGCGCACAGCATATTGTTGGAAAGCTCTCCGAGAGTTCTACGACGAGCGCAGCCATCTTGCTCGCTGTGCCCTTTTTTGGAGCTCAAAATCGAACGTTTTCATCAATTTTGGGACACTTTTTTCTTTTAACTCTATTTTTTCATCCCGGATCGTACGTCGTGAGCTGTTAAAAGGAGAACAACCTTACTCGCGGGACATTAGAGGGCCCTACAATGCATCAAAATCTCATCTTGCGCGGATGCTAGGTTGTGGAAGCGGATGGGTTCTTGTTAAGCCCATTGGGCCTTCTGAATGGGCTATCTCTCTAGGCTGGGTTTGTGAACCGTTAACACATAAAGGAATTGTGCCCTCAACATGGCGAGTACCATCATACCAGCACTAATGCACCAAATCCCATCAGAACTCCGAAGTTAAGCGTGCAAGGGCGAGAGTAGTGCTAGGATGGGTGAACCCCTAGGAAGTCCTCATGTTGCACCACCCTTTTCAATTTTTTTTGCTCCGGTTAGGGTTGCCAAGATACTCTATCCACCCCATTTCTATTATCAAATCCCACGGCACCTTAGGCAAGACAACTTCGCTTCACGTGGAGGCCGGACCTGCAAACCGGAGGCGTAGGGCTTGTGACCAGGTCTCCGTCGCTCCGGTGCCCATAACTTTTGATCCGTAATGAGTTACGCGGCGCACAGCATATTGTTGCAAAAGCTCTCCGAGAGTTCTACGACGTGGGCATCCAGCTTGCTCGCTATTCCCTTTTTTGGAGCCCAAAATCGAACGTTTTCATCAATTTCGGACACTTTTCTCATTTAGCTCTATTTTTTCATCCAGATCGTACATCGTGAGCTGTTAAAAGGAGAACAACCTTACTTGCGGGACATTAGAGGGCCCTACAACGCATCAAAATCTCATCTTGCGAGGATGCCAGGTTGTGGAAGTGGATGAGTTCTCGTTAAGCCCATTAGGCCTTCTGAATGGGCCATCTCTCTAGGCTGGGTCTGTGAACCGTTAACACATAAAGGAATTGTGCCCTCAACATGACGGGTGCAATCATACCAGCACTAATGCACCGGATCCCATCAGAACTCCGAAGTTAAGCGTGCTTGGACGAGAGTAGATCTAGGATAGGTGACCCCCTGGGATGTCCTTGTGTTGCACCCCCCTTTTCAATTTTTTTTGCTCCGGTTAGGGTTGCCAAGATACTCTATCCACCCGATTTCTATTATCGAATCCCACGGCACCCTGGGCAAGACAACTTCGCTTCACGTGGAGGCCGGGCCTGCAAACCGGAGGCGTAGGGCTTGTGACCAGGTCTCCGTCGCTCTGTCTGCCCATAACATTTGATCCGTAATGAGTTACGCGGCGCACAGCATATTGTTGCAAAAGCTCTCCGAGAGTTCTACGACGGGGGCAGCCAGCTTGCTCGCTATGCCCTTTTTTGGTGCCCAAAATCGAAAGTTTTCATCAATTTCGGGCCACTTTTCTCATTTAGCACTATTTTTTCATCCCGGATCGTGTTTCGTGACTTGTTAAAAGGAGAACAACCTTACTTGCGGGACATTAGAGGGCCCTACAACGCATCAAAATCTCATCTTGCGAGGATGCCAGGTTGTGGAAGTGGATGAGTTCTCGTTAAGCCCATTAGGCCTTCTGAATGGGCCATCTCTCTAGGCTGGGTCTGTGAACCGTTAACACATAAAGGAATTGTGCCCTCAACATGACGGGTGCGATCATACCATCACTAATGCACCGGATCCCATCAGAACTCCGAAGTTAAGCGTGCTTGGGCGAGAGTAGAACTAGGATTGGTGATGCCCTGGGAAGTCCTCGTGTTGCACCCCCCTTTTCAATTTTTTTTGCTCCGGTTAGGGTAGCCAAGATACTTTATCCACCCCATTTCTATTATCGAATCCCACAGCACCTTCGGCAAGGCAACTTCGCTTCACGTGGAGGCTGGGCCCGCAAACCAAGGGCGTAAGGCTTGTGACCAGGTCTCCATTGCTCAGGTGCCCATAACTTTTGATCCGTAACGAGTTACGCAGCGCACGGCATACTGTTGGAAAGCACTTCGAGAGCTCTACGACGGGGGCAGCATGCTTGCTCGCTATGCCCTTTTTTGGAGCCCAAAATCGAACGTTTTCATCAGTTTCGGGCCACTTTTCTAGTTTAGCTCTATTTTTCCGTCCCGGATCGTACGTCGTGAGCTGTTAAAAGGACAACAACCTTACTCGCGGGACATTAGAGGGCCCTACAATGCATAAAAATCTCGTCTTACGAAGATGCTGGGTTGTTGAAACGGATGGGTTGTCGTTAAGCCCATTAGGCCTTCTGAATGGGCCATCACTCTAGGATGGGTCTATGACCCGTTAACACATAAAATGAATTGTGCCCTCAACGTGACGGGTGCGATCATACCAGCACTAATGCACCGGATCCCATCAGAACTCTGAATTTAAGCGTGCTTGGGCGAGAGTAGTACTAGGATTGGTGACCCCCTGGGAAGTCCTTGTGTTGCACCCCTTTTTTCAATTTTTTTTGCCCCGGTTAGGGTTGCCAAAATACTTTATCGACCCCATTTCTATTATTGAATCTCACGGCACCTTGGGCAAGACAACTTCGATTCAGGTGGAGGCCGGGCCCGTAAACCGAGGGTGTAGGGCTTGTGACCAGGTCTCCGTCACTCCGGAGCCCATAACTTTTGATCCGTAACGAGTTACGCGGCGCACAGCGTACTGTTGGAAAGCTCTCCGAGAGCTCTACGATTGGGGACAGCTAGCTTGCTTGTTGTGCCCTTTTTTGGAGCTCAAAATCGAACGTTTTCATCAGTTTCAGGCCACATTTCTGATTTAGCACTATTTTTTCGTCCTGAATCGTACGTCGTGAGCTGTTAAAAGGACAACAACCTTACTCGCAGGACATTAGAGGGCCCTATAACGCATCCAAATCTCATCTTGCGAGGATGCTTTGTTGTTGAAGCAGATGGGTTGTTGTTAAGCCCATTGGGCCTTCTGAATGGGCCATCTCTCTAGGCTGGGTCTGTGAACCGTTAACACATAAAGGAATTGTGCCCTCAACATGGCAGGTGCGATCATACCAGCACTAATGCACCAAATCCCATCAGAACTCCGAAGTTAAGCGTGCTTGGGCGAGAGTAGAACTAGGATAGGTGACCCCCAGGGAAGTCCTCGTGTTGCACCCCCCTTTTCAATTTTTTTTGCTCCGGTTAGGGTAGCCAAGATACTTTATCCAACCCATTTCTATTATCGAATCCCACAGCACCTTGGGCAAGGCAACTTCGCTTCACGAGGAGGCCAGGCCCGCAAACCGAGGGCTTAGGGCTTGTGATCAGGTCTCCGTCGCTCCGGTGCGCATAACTTTTGATCCGTAACGAGTTACGCGGTGCACAGCATACTGTTGGAAAGCTCTCCGAGAGCTCTACGACGGGACAGTAGCTTACTCGCTGTGCCCCTTATTGGAGCCCAAAATCGAACGTTTTCATCAGTTTCGGGCCACTTTTCTCATTTAGCTCTATTTTTTTGTCCCGGATCGTACGTCATGAGATGTTAAAAGGAGAACAACCTTACTCGCGGGACATTAGAGGGCCTTATAACGCATCAAAATCTCATCTTGCGAGGATGCTGGGTTGTTGAAGCGGATGGGTTGTCGTTAAGCCCAATTGGCCTTCTGAATGGGCCATCTCTCTAGGCTTGGTCTGTGAACCGTTAACACATAAAGGAATTGTGCCCTCAACATGGTGGATGCGATCATACCAGCACTAATGCACCAGATCCCATCAGAACTCCGAAGTTAAGCGTGCTAGGGCAAGAGTAGTACTAGGATGGGTGACCCCCTAGGAAGTCCTCGTGTTGCACCCCCCTTTTCAATTTTTTTTGCTCCGGTTAGGGTTGCCAAGATACTTTATCCACCGTATTTCTATTATCGAATCCCAAGGCACCTTGGGCAAGACAACTTCGCTTCACGTGGAGGCCGGGCCCGCAAACCGGGGGCGTAGGGCTTGTGACCTGGTCTCCGTCGCTCCAGTGCCCAAAACTTTTGATCCGTAATTAGTTACGCGGCGCACAACATATTGTTGGAAAGCTCTCCGAGAGTTCTACGACGAGCGCAGCCATCTTGCTCGCTGTGCCCTCTTTTGGAGCCCAAAATCGAACGTTTTCATCAATTTTGGGACACTTTTTTCATTTAACTCTATTTTTTCATCCCGGATCGTACGTCGTGAGCTGTTAAAAGGAGAACAACCTTACTCGCGGGACATTAGAGGGCCATACAATGCACCAAAATCTCATCTTGCGCGGATGCTAGGTTGTGGAAGCGGATGGGTTCTTGTTAAGCCCATTGGGCCTTCTGAATGGGCTATCTCTCTAGGCTGGGTCTGTGAACCGTTAACACATAATGGAATTGTGCCCTCAACATGGCGAGTGCGATCATACCAGCACTAATGCACCAAATCCCATCAGAACTCCGAAGTTAAGCGTGCTAGGGCGAGAGTAGTGCTAGGATGGGTGAACCCCTAGGAAGTCCTCATGTTGCACCACCCTTTTCAATTTTTTTTGCTCCGGTTAGGGTTCCCAAGATACTCTATCCACCCCATTTCTATTATCAAATCCCACGGCACCTTGGGCAAGACAACTTCGCTTCACGTGGATGCCGGGCCCGCAAACCGGAGGCGTAGGGCTTGTGACCAGGTCTCCGTCGCTCCGGTGCCCATAACTTTTGATCCGTAATGAGTTACGCGGCGCACAGCATATTGTTGCAAAAGCTCTCCGAGAGTTCTACGACGGGGGCAGCCAGCTTGCTCGCTATGCCCTTTTTTGGAGCCCAAAATCGAAAGTTTTCATCAATTTCGGGCCACTTTTCTCATTTAGCACTATTTTTTCATCCCGGATCGTGTTTCGTGACCGGTTAAAAGGAAAACAACCTTACTTGCGGGACATTAGAGGGCCCTACAACGCATCAAAATATTATCTTGCGAGGATGCCAGGTTGTGGAAGTGGATGAGTTCTCGTTAAGCCCATTAGGCCTTCTGAATGGGCCATCTCTCTAGGCTGGGTCTGCGAACCGTTAACACATAAAGGAATTGTGCCCTCAACATGACGGGTGCGATCATACCATCACTAATGCACCGGATCCCATCAGAACTCCGAAGTTAAGCGTGCTTGGACGAGAGTAGATCTAGGATAGGTGACCCCCTGGGATGTCCTCGTGTTGCACCCCCCTTTTCAATTTTTTTTGCTCCGGTTAGGGTTGCCCAGATACTCTATCCACCCCATTTATATTATCGAATCCTACGGCACCTTGGGCAAGACAACTTCGCTTCACGTGGATGCCGGGCCCGCAAACCGGAGGCGTAGGGCTTGTGACCAGGTCTCCGTCGCTCTGGTGCCCATAACTTTTGATCCGTAATGAGTTACGCGGCGCACAGCATATTGTTGCAAAAGCTCTCCGAGAGTTCTACGACGGGGGCAGCCAGCTTGCTCGCTATGCCCTTTTTTGGAGCCCAAAATCGAATGTTTTCATCAATTTCGGGCCACTTTTCTCATTTAGCACTATTTTTTCATCCCGGATCGTGTTTCGTGACCTGTTAAAAGGAAAACAACCTTACTTGCGGGACATTAGAGGGCCCTACAACGCATCAAAATCTCATCTTGCGAGGATGCCAGGTTGTGGAAGTGGATGAGTTCTCGTTAAGCCCATTAGGGCTTCTGAATGGGCCATCTCTCTAGGCTGGGTCTGTGAACCGTTAACACATAAAGGAATTGTGCCCTCAACATGACGGGTGCGATCATACCAGCACCAATGCACCGGATCCCATCAGAACTCCGAAGTTAAGCGTGCTTGGACGAGAGTAGAACTAGGATAGGTGACCCCCTAGGATGTCCTCGTGTTGCACCCCCCTTTTCAATTTTTTTTGCTCCGGTTAGGGTTTCCAAGATACTCTATCCACCCCATTTCTATTATCGAATCCCACGGCACCTTGGGCAAGACAACTTCGCTTCACGTGGATGCCGGGCCCGCAAACCGGAGGCGTAGGGCTTGTGACCAGGTCTCCGTCGCTCTGGTGCCCATAACTTTTGATCCGTAATGAGTTACGCGGCGCACAACATATTGTTACAAAAGCTCTCCGAGAGTTCTACGACGGGGGCAGCCAGCTTGCTCGCTATGCCCTTTTTTGGAGCCCAAAATCGAATGTTTTCATCAATTTCGGGCCACTTTTCTCATTTAGCACTATTTTTTCATCCCGGATCGTGTTTCGTGACCAGTTAAAAGGAGAACAACCTTACTTGCGGGACATTGGAGGGCCCTACAATGAATCAAAATCTCATCTTGCGAGGATGCTAGGTTGTTGAAGCGAATGGGTTGTTAAGCCCATTGGGCCTTCTGAATAGGCCATCTCTCTAAGCTGGGACTGTGAACCGTTAACACATAAAAGAATTGTGCCCTCAACATGACGGGTGCGATCTTACCAGCACTAATGCACCGGATCCCATCAGAACTCCGAAGTTAAGCGTGCTTGGGCGAGAGTAGTACTAGGATCGGTGACCCCGTGGGAAGTCCTCGTGTTGCACCCCCCTTTTCAATTTTTTTTGCTCTGGTTAGGGTTACCAAGATACTTTATCTACCACATTTCAATTATCGAATCCCACAGCACCCTGGGCAAGACAACTTCGCTTCACGTGGAGGCCGGGCCTGCAAACCGAGGGCTTAGGGCATGTGACCAATTCTCCGTTGCTCCGGTGCCCATATCTTTTGATCCGCAACGAGTTACGCGGCGCACAACATACTATTGGAAAGCTCTCCGAGTCCTCTACGACTGGGCGGCTAGTTTGCTCGCTGTGCCATTTTTTGGAGCCCAAAATCGAACTTTTCAATCAGTTTCGGGCCACTTTTCTGGTTTAGCTCTATTTTTTCGTCCCGGATCGTACGTCGTGAGCTGTTAAAAGGACAACAACCTTACTCGCGGGACATTAGAGGGCCCTACAACGCATCAAAATCTCGTCTTGCGAGGATGCTGGGTTGTTGATGCAGTTGGGTTGTCGTTAAGCCTATTGGGCCTTCTGAATGGGCCATCTCACTAGGTGGGTCTGTGAACCGTTAACACGTAAAGGAATTGTGCCCTCAACATGACGGGTGCGGTCATACTAGCACTAATGCACCAGATCCCATCAGTACTCTGAAGTTAAGCGTGCTTGGGCGAGAGTAGTACTAGGATGGGTGACCCCCTGGGAAGTCCTCGTGCTGCACCCCCCTTTTCAATTTTTTTTCCTCCGGTTAGGGTTGCCAAGATACTTTATCCACCCCATTTCTATTATCGAATCCCACGGCACCTTGGGCAAGACAACTTCGCTTCACGTGGAGGCTGGGCCAGCAAACCAGGGGCGTAGGGCTTGTGACCAGGTCTCCGTCGCTCCGGTGCCCATAACTTTTGATCCGTAACGAGTTACGCGACGCACAACATACTGTTGGAAAGCTCTCCGAGAGTTCTACGACTGGGGCAGCAAGCTTGCTCGCTGTGCCCTTTTTTAGAGCCCAAAATCGAACGTTTTCATCCGTTTCGATCCACTTTTCTAGTATAGCTCTCTTTTTTCGTCCCGGATTGTACGTCGTGAGCTGTTAAAAGGACAACAACCTTACTCGCGGGACGTTAGAGCGCCCTACAACGCACCAAAATATCATCTTGCGAGGATGCTGGGTTGTTGAAGCGGATGGGTTGTCATTAAGCCCATTGGCCTTCTGAATGGGCCATCTCTCTAGGCTGGGTCTGTGAACCGTTAACACAAAAAGGAATTGTGCCGTCAACATGACGGGTGCGATCATACTAGCACTAATGCACCAGATCCCATCAGAACTCCGAAATTAAGTGTGCTTGGGCGAGAGTAGTACTAGGATGGGTGACCCCCTGGGAAGTCCTCGTGTTGCACCCCCCTTTTCAATTTTTTTTTCTCCGGTTAGGGTTGCCAAGATACTTTATTCACCCCATTTCTATTATCGAATGCCATGGCACCTTGGGCAAGACAACTTCGCTTCCCGTGGAGGCTGGACCTGCAAACCGGATGCGTAGGGCTTGTGACCAGGTCTCCGGCGCTCCGATGCCCATAACTTTTGATCCGTAACGAGTTACGCGGCGCACAACATACTGTTGGAAAGCTCTCCAAGTGCTCTACGACGGGGGCAGCGAGCTAGCTCGCTGTGCCCTTTTTTGGAGCCCAAAATCGAACATTTTCATCGGTTTCGGGTCACTTTTCTAATTGAGCTCTATTTTTTCGTCCCGGATCGTACATCGTGAGCTGTTAAAAGGACAACAACCTTACTCGCGGGACATTAGAGGGCCCTACAACGCATCAAAATCACATCTAGTGAGGATACTGGGTTGTTGAAGCAGATGGGTTGTCATTAAGCACATTGGGCCTTCTGACTGGCCCATCTCTCTAGGCTGTATCTGTGAACCGTTAACACATAAAGGAATTGTGCCCTCAATATGACGGGTGCGATCATACCAGCATTAATGCACCGGATCCCATCAGAACTCCGAAGTTAAGCGTGGTTGGGCGAGAGTAGTACTAGGATGGGTGACCCCTGGGAAGTCCTCGTGTTGCACCCCATTTTTAATTTTTTTTGCTCCGGTTAGGGTTGCCAAGATACTTTATCCACTCCATTTCTATTATCGAATCGAAGGCACCTTGGGAAAGACAACTTCGCTTCACGTGGAGGCCGGGCCCGCAAACCGGGGGCGTAGGGCTTCTGACCAGGTCTCCGTCGCTCCGGTGCCCATAACTTTTGATCAGTAACGAGTTACGCGGCGCACACCATACTGTTGAAAAGCTCCCCGAGAGCTCTACGACGGGGGCAACGAGCCTGCTCGCTGTGCCCTTTTTTGGAGCCCAAAATCCAACGTTTTCATCAGTTTCGGGCCACTTTTCCAATTTACCTCTATTTTTCGGTCCCGGATCGTACGTCGTGAGTTGTTAAAAGGACAACAACCTCACTCGCGGGACATTAGAGGGCCCTGCAACGCATCAAAATCTCCTCTTGCGACGATCCTGGGTAGTTGAAGCTGATGGGTTGTCGTTAAGATCATTGGGCTTTTTCAATGGGCCATCTCTCTAGGCTGGGTCTGTGAACCGTTAACACATAAAGGAATTGTGCGCTCAACATGACGGGTGCGGTCATACCAGCACTAATGCACCGGATCCCATCAGAACTCCGAAGTTAAACGTGCTAGGGCGAGAGTAGTACTAGGATGGGTGACCCCCTGGGAAGTCCTCGTGTTGCACCCCCCTTTTCAATTTTTTTTGCTCCGGTTAGGGTTGCCAAGATACTTTATCCACCCCATTTCTATTATCGAATCCCACGGCACCTTGGGCAAAACAACTTCACTGCACGTGGAGGCTGGGCCAGCAAACCTGGGGCGTAGGGCTTGTGACCAAGTCTCCGTCGCTCCAGTGCCCCTAACTTTTGATCCGTAACGAGTTACGTGGCGCACATCATACTGTTGGAAAGCTCTCCAATAGCACTACAACGGGGGCAGCCAGTTTGCTCGCTGTGCCCTTTTTTGGAGCCCAAAATTGAACGTTTTCATCAGTTTCAGGCCACTTTTCTAATTTAGCTCCATTTTTCCGTCCCGGATCGTACGTCGTGAGTTGTTAAAAGGACAACAACCTTACTCGCGAGACATTAGAGGGCCCTACAATGCATCAAAATCTCAGCTTGCGAGGATGCTTGGTTGTTGAAACGGATGGGTTGTCGTTAAGCCTATTGGGCCTTCTGAATGGGCCATCTTTCTAGGTTGGGTCTGTGAACCGTTAACACATAAAGGAATTGTGCCCTCAACATGACGGGTGCGATCATACCAGCCCTAATGCACTGGATACCTTCAGAACTCCAAAGTTAAGCGTGCTTGGGCTTGAGTAGTACTACGATGGGTGACCCCTTCGGAAGTCCTCGTCTTGCACCCCCCCTTTTCAATTTTTTTTGCTTCGGTTAGGGTTGCCAAGATACTTTATCCACCCCATTTCTATTATCGAATCCCACGGCACCTTGTGCAAGACAACTTCGCTTCACGTGGAGGCTGGGCTCGCAAACCGGAGGCGTAGGGCTTGTGACCAGGTCTCCGTCGCTCCGGTGCCCATTACTTTTGATCCGTAACGAGTTACGCGGGGCACATCATACTGTTGGAAAGCTCTCTGAGTGCTCTACGACGGGGGCAGTGAGCTTGCTCGATGTGCCCTTTTTTGGAGCCCAAAATTGAACGTTTTCATCAATTTCAGCCAACTTTTTGAATTTAGCTATATTTTTCTGTCCCGGATCGTACGTCGTGAGCTGTTAAAAGGAAAACTACCCTACTTGAGGGACATTAGAGGGCCCTACAACGCATCAAAATCTCATCTTGCGAGGATGCTGGGTTGTTGAAGCGGATGGGTTGTCGTTAAGCCCATTGGGCCTTCTGAATGGGCTATCTCTCTAGGCTGGTTCTGTGAACCGTTAACACATAAAAGAATTGTGCACTCAACATGACGTGTGCTATCATACCAGCACTAATGCACCAGATCCCATCAGAACTCCGAAGTTAAGCGTGCTTGGACGAAAGTAGTAATAGGATGGGTGACCCCCTGGGAAGTCCTCGTGTTGCACCCCCCTTTTCAATTTTTTTTGCTCTAGTTAGGGTAGCCAAGATACTTTATCCACCCCATTTCTGTTATCGAATCCCACGGCACCTTGGGCAAGACAACTTCACTTCACGTGGAGGCTGGGCCAGCAAACCTGGGGCGTAGGGCTTGTGACCAAGTCTCCGTCGCTCCGGTGCCCATAACTTTTGATCCGTAACGAGTTACGCGGCGCACAGCATACTGTTGGAAAGCTCTCTGAGAGCTCTACGGTAGGGGTAGCCAGTTTGCTCGCTTTGCCCTTTTTCGAAGCCCAAAATCGAACGTTTTCATCAGTTTCGGGCCACTTTTATGATTTATCTCCATTTTTTTGTCCCGGATCGTACGTCGTGAGCTGTTAAAAGGACAACTACCCTACTTGCGAGACATTAGAGGGCCCTACAACGCATCAAAATCTTATCTTGCGAGGATGCTGGGTAGTTGAAGCGGATGGGTTATCGTTAAGCCCATTGGGCCTTCTGAATGGGCCATCTCTCTAGGCTGGGTGTGTGAACCGTTAACACATAAAGGAATTATGCCCTCAACATGACGGGTGCGATCATACCAGCACTAATGCACCGGATCCCATCAGAACTCCGAAGTTAAGCGAGCTTGGGCGAGAGTAGTACTAGGATGGGTGACCCCCTGCGAAGTACTCGTGTTGCACCCCGCTTTTCAATTTTTTTTGCTCCGGTTAGGGTTACAAAGATACTTTATCCACCACATTTCTATTATCAAATCCCACAACACCTTGGGCAAAATAACTTCGCTTCACATGGAGGCCGGGCCCGCAAACCGGGGGCGTAGGGTTTGTGACCAGTTCACCGTCACTCCGGTGCCCATAACTTTTGATCCATGACGAGTTACGCGGCGCACAGAATACTGTTGGAAAGCTGTCCGAGAGCTCTACGACGGGGACAGCAAGCATGCTTGCTGTGCCCTTTTTTTTTAGCCCAAAATCGAACGTTTTCATCAGTTTCGGGCCACTTTTCTAATTTAGCTCTATTTTTTCGTCCTGGATCGTACGTTGTGCGCTGTTAAAAGGACAACTACCCTACTCGCGGGACATTAGAGGGCCCTACAACGCATCAAAATCTCATCTTGCGAGGATGCTGGGTTGTTGAAGCGGATGGGTCATCGTTAAGCCCATTGGGCCTTCTGAATGGGCCACCTCTCTAGGCTGGGTCTGTGAACCGTTAACACATAAAGGAATTGTGCCCTCAACATGATGGGTGCGATCATACCAGCACTAATGCACCGGATCCCATCAGAACTCTGAAGTTAAGCGTGCTTGGGCGAGAGTAGTACTAGGATGGGTGACCCCTTGGGAAGTCCTCGTGTTGCACCCCCCTTTTCAATTTTTTTTGCTCAGGTTAGGGTTGCCAAAATACTTTATCCACCCCATTTCTATTATCGAATCCCACGGCACCTTGGGCAAGACAACTTCGCTTCACGTGGAGGCTGGGCCCGCAAACCGGGGGCGTAAAGCTTGTGACTTTGTCTCCGTCGCTCCGGTGCCCATAACTTTCGATCCGTATCGAGTTCCGCGGCGCACAGCATACTGTTGGAAAGCTCTCCGAGAGCTCTACGACGGGGGCAGCTATCTTGCTCGCTGTGCCCTTTTTTGGAGTCTAAAATTGAACGTTTTCATTAGTTTCGGGCCAATTTTCTAATTTAGCCCTATTTTTCAGTCCCGGATCGTACGTCGTGAGCTGTTAAAAGGACAACAACCTTACTCGCGGGACATTAGAGGGCTCTACAACGCATCAAAATCTCATCTTGCGAGGATGCTAGGTTGTTGAAGCGGATGGGTTGTCGTTAAGCCCATTGGGCCTTCTGAATGGGCCATCTCTCTAGGCTGGGTCTGTGAACCGTTGACACATAAAGGAATTGTGCCCTCAACATGACGGGTGCGATCATACCAGCACTAATGCACCGGATCCCATCAGAACTCCGAAGTTAAGCGTGCTTGGGCGAAAGTAGAACTAGGATGGGTAACCCCGCGGGAAGTCCTCGTGTTGCACCCCACTTTTCAATTTTTTTTGCTCCGGTTAGGGTTGCCAAGATATTTTATCCACCCCATTTCTATTATCGAATCCCACGGCACCTTGGGCAAGGCAACTTTGCTTCACGTGGAGGCTGGGCCTACAAAACGGGGGCGTAGGGCTAGTGACCAGGTCTACGTCGCTCCGGTGCGCATAACTTTTGATCCATAACGAGTTACGTGGCGCGCAGTATACTGTTGGAAAGCTCTCCGAGAGCTCTACGACGGGGCCAGTGAGCTTGCTCGCTGTTCCCTTTTTTGGAGCCCAAAATCGAACGTTTTCATCAGTTTCAGGCCACTTTTCTAATTTAGCTCTATTTTTCCGTCCCGGATCGTACGTCGTGAGCTGTTAAAAGGACAACAAGCTTACTCGCGGGACATTAGAGGGCCCTACAACGCAACAAAATCTCCTCTTGCGAGGATGCTGGGTTGTTGAAGCGGATGGGTTGTCGTTAAGCCCATTGGGCCTTCTAAGTGGGCCATCTCTCTAGGCTGGGTCTGTGAACCGTTAACACATAAATGAATTGTGCCCTCAACATGATGGGTGCGATCATACCAGCACTAATGCATCGGATCCCATAAGAACTCCGAAGTTAAGCGTGCTTGGGCGAGAGTAGTACTAGGATGGGTGACCCCCTGGGAAGTCCTCGTGTTGCACCCCCCTTTTCAATTTTTTTTGCTCCGGTTAGGGTTGCCAAGATACTTTATCCACCCCATTTCTATTATCGAATCCCACGGAACCTTGGGCAAGACAACTTCGCTTCACGTCGAGGCTGGGCCTGCAAATCGGGGGCGTAGGGCTTGTGACCAGGTCTCCGTCGCTCCGGTGCCCATAACTTTTGATCCGTGACGAGTTACGCGGCGCACAGCATACTGTTGGAAAGCTCTTTGAGAGCTGTACGACGGGAGCAGCAAGCCTGCTCGCTGTGCACTTTTTTGGAGCCCAAAATCGAACGTTTTCTTCAGTTTCGGGCCACTTTTTTGATTTAGCTCTATTTTTCCGTCCCAGATCTTACGTCGTGAGCTGTTAAAATGATAACAACCTTACTCGTGGGACATTAGAGGGCCCTACAACGCATCAAAATCTCAACTTGCGAGGATGCTGGGTTGTTGAAGCGGATAGGTTGTCGTTAAGCCCATTGGGCCTTCTGAATGGGTCATCTCTCTAGGCTGTGTCTGTGAACCATTAACACATAAAGGAATTGTGCCCTGAACATGACGGGTGTGATCATACCAGCACTAATGCATCGGATCCCATCAGAACTCCGAAGTTAAGCGTGCTTGGGCGAGAGTAGTACTAGGATGTGTGACCCCCTGGGAAGTCCTCGTGTTGCACCCCCCTTTTCAATTTTTTTTTGCTCCGGTTAGGGTTGCGAAGATACTTTATCCACCCCATTTCTATTATCGAATCCCATGGCACCTTGGGCAACACAACTTCGCTTCACGTGGAGGCAGGGCCCGCAAACTGGGGGCGTAGGGCTTGTGACCTAGTCTCCGTCGCTCCGGTGCCCATAACTTTTTATCCGTAAGGAGTTACGCTGCGCACAGCATACTGTTGGAAAGCTCTCCGAGAGCTCTACGACGGGTGTAGCTATCTTGCTCGCTTTGACCTTTTTTGGAGCCCGAAATCTAACGTTTTCATCAGTTTCGGGCCACTTTTCTAATTTAGCTATATTTTCCCGTCCCAGATCATACGTCGTGAGCTATTAAAAGGTCAACTATCTTACTCGCAGGACATTAGAGGGCCCTACAACGCATCAAAATCTCATCTTGCGAAGATGCTGGGTTGTTGAAGCGGATGGGTTGTCGTTAAGCCCATTGGGCCTTCTGAATGGGCCATCTCTCTAGGCTAGGTCTGTGAACCGTTAACACATAAAGGAATTGTGCCCTCAACATGACGGGTATGGTCATACAAGCACTGATGCACCGGATCCCATTAGAACTCCGAAGTTAAGCCTGCTTGGGCGAGAGTAGTACTAGGATGGGTGACCCCGCGGGAAGTCCTCGTGGTTCACCCCCCTATTCAATTTTTTTTGCTCCGGTTAGGGTTACCAAGATACTTTATCCACCCCATTTATATTATCGAATCCCAAAACACCTTGGGCAAGACAACTTTGCTTCACATGGAGGCCGGGCCCGCAATCCGAGGGCGTAGGGCTTGTGACCAAATCTCCGTCACTCCGGTGCCCATAACTTTTGATCCGTAAAGAGTTACGCGGTGCACAACATACTTTTGGAAAGCTCTCCGAGAGCTCTACGACGGGGGCAGCAAGCTCGCTTGCTCTGCCCTTTTTTGGAACCCAAAATGGAACGTTTTCATCAGTTTCGGGCCACTTTTCTAATTTAGCTCTATTTTTCCATCCCGGATCGTACGTCGTGAGCTGTTAAAAGGACAACAACCTTACTTGCGGGACATTAGAGGGCCCTACAATGCATCAAAATCTCATCTTGCGTGGATGCTGGGTTGTTGAAGCGGATGGGTTGTCGTTAAGCCCATTGGGCCTTCTGAATGGGCTATCTCTCTAGGCTGGGTCTGTGAACCGTTGACACATAAAGGAATTGTGCCCTCAACATGACGGGTGCGATCATACCAGCACTAATGCTCCGGATCCCATCAGAACTCCGAAGTTAAGCATGCTTGGGCGAGAGTAGAACTAGAATGGGTAACCCCGCGGGAAGTCCTCGTGTTGCACCCCACTTTTCAATTTTTTTTGCTCCGGTTAGGGTTGCCAAGATATTTTATCCACCCCATTTCTATTATCGAATCCCACGGCACCTTGGGCAAGACAATTTCGCTTCACGTGGTGGCTGGGCCCACAAACCGGGGGCGTAGGGCTTATGACCAAGTCTCTGTCGCTCCGGTGCCCATAACTTTTGATCCGTAACGAGTTACGCGGCGTACAACATTCTGTTGGAAAGCTCTCCGAGAGCTCTACGACGGGGGCAGCTATCTTGCTCGCTCTGCCGTTTTTTGGAGACCAAAATCGAACGCTTTCATCAATTTCAGGCCACTTTTCTAATTTAGCACTATTTTTCCATCCCGGATCGTACGTCGTGAGCTGTTAAAAGGACAACAACCTTACTCGCGGGACATTAGAGGGCCCTACAACTCATCAAACTCTCATGTTGCGAGGATGCTGGGTTGTTGAAGCGGATGGGTTGTCGTTAAGTCCATTGGGCCTTCTTAATGGGCCATCTCTCTAGGCTGGGTCTGTGAACCGTTAACACATAAACGAATTGTGCCCTCAACATGATGGGTGTGATCATACCAGCACTAATGCACCGGATCCCATAAGAACTCCGAAGTTAAGCCTGCTTGGGCGAGAGTAGTACTAGGATGGGTGACCCCCCGGGAAGTCCTTGTGTTGTAGCCCCCTTTTCAATATTTTTTGCTCCGGTTAGGGTTGCCAAGATACTTTATCCACCCCATTTCTATTATCAAATCCCACGGCACCTTGGGCAAGACAACTTCGCTTCACGTGGAGGCTGGGCCCGCAAACCGGGGGCGTAGGGCTTATGACCAGGTCTCCGTCGCTCCGGTGCTTATAACTTTTAATTCGTAACGAGTTACGTGGCGCACAGCATACTGTTGGAAAGCTCTCCAAAGCTCTACGACGGGCGCAGCGAGGTTGCTCGTTGTTCCCTTTTTTGGAGCCCAAAATCGAATGTTTTCATCAGTTTCGGGCCACTTTTCTGATTTAGCTCTATTTTTTCGTCCCGGATCGTACGTCGTGAGCTGTAAAAAGGACAACAACCTTACTCGCGGGACATTAGAGGGCCCTACAACGCATCAAAATCTCCTCTTGCTAGGATACTGGGTTGTTGAAGCGGATGGGTTGTCGTTAAGCCCATTGGGCCTTCTAAGTGGGCCATCTCTCTAGGCTGGGTCTGTGAACCGTTAACACATAAAGGAATTGTGCCCTCAATATGACGGGTGCGATCATACCAGCACTAATGCACCGGATCCCATAAGAACTCCGAAGTTAAGCGTGCTTGGGCGTGAGTAGTACTAGGATGGATGACCCCCTGGGAAGTTCTCGTGTTGCACCCCCCTTTTCAATTTTTTTTGCTCTGGTTATGGTTGCCAAGATACTTTATCCACCCCATTTCTATTATCGAAACCCACGGCACCTTGGGCAAGACAACTTCTCTTCACGTGGAGGCAGGGCCCGCAAACCGGGGGCGTAGAGCTTGTGGCCAGGTCTTCGTTGCTCCGGTGCCCATAACTTTTGATCCGTAACGAGGTACGCGGCGCACAACATACTGTTGGAAAGCTCTCCGAGAGCTGTACGATGGGAGCAGCGAGCCTACTCGCTGTGCCCTTTTTTGGAGCCCAAAATTGAACGTTTTCATCAGTTTCGGGCCACTTTTCTGATTTAGCTCTATTTTTTCGTCCCAGATCGTACGTCGTGAGCTGTTAAAACGACAACAACCTTCCTCGCGGGACATTAGAGGGCCCTACAACGCATCAAAATCTCAACTAGCGAGGATGCTGGGTTGTTGAAGCGGATGGGTTGTCGTTAAGCCCATTGGGCCTTCTGAATGGGTCATCTATCTAGGTTCGGTCTGTGAACCGTTAACACATAAAGGAATTGTGCCCTCAACAAGACGGGTGCGATCATACCAGCACTAATGCACCAGATCCCATCAAAACTCCGAAGTTAAGCGTGCTTGGGCGAGAGTAGTACTAGGATGGGTGACCCCTTGGGAAGTCCTCGTGTTGCACCCCCCTTTTCAATTTTTTTTGCTCCGGTTAGGGTTGCCAAGTTACTTTATCCACCCCATTTCTATTATCAAATCCCACGGCACCTTGGGCAAGATAACTTCGCTTCACGTGGAAGCGAGGCCCGCAAACCGGGGGCGTAGGGCTTGTGACCAAGTCTACGTTGCTCCGGTGCCCATAACTTTTGATCCGTGATGAGTTACGCGGCGCACTGCATACTGTTTGAATGCTCTCCGAGAGCTCTACGACCGGGCAGCTAGCTTGCTTGCTTTGCCCTTTTTTGGAGCCCAAAATGGAACGTTTTCATCAGTTTCGGGCCATTTTTCTAATTTAGCTCTATTTTCCCGTCCCAGATCGTACGTCGTGAGCTGTTAAAAGGTCAACTACCCTACTCGCGGGACATTAGAGGGCCCTATGATGCATCAAAATCTCATCTTGCGAGGATGCTGGGTTGTTGAAGCGGATGGGTTGTCGTTAAGCCCATTGGGCCTTCTGAATGGGCCATCTCTCTAGACTGGGTCTGTGAACTGTTAACACATAAAGGAATTGTGCCCTCAACATGATGGGTGTAATCATACCAGCACTAATGGACCGGATCCCATCAGAACTCCGAAGTTAAGCCTGCTTGGGCGAGAGTAGTACTAGGATGGGTGACCCCGCAGGAAGTCCTCGTGTTGCACCACCCTTTTCAATTTTTTTTGCTCCGGTTAGGGTCACCAAGATACTTTATCCACCCCATTTCTATTATCGAATCCCACAACACCTTGGGCAAGACAACTTCGCTTCACATGGAGGCCGGGCCCGCAAACCGAGGGCGTAGGGCTTGTGACCAAACCTCCGTCACTCCGGTGCCCGTAACTTTTGATCCGCAAAGAGTTACGCGGTGCACAGCATACTGTTGGAAAGCTCTCCGAGAGCTCTACGACGGGGGCGGCTATCTTGCTCGCTGTGCCCTTTTTTGGAGCCCAAATCGAATGTTTTCATCAGTTTCAGGCCACTTTTCTGAATTTAGCTCTATTTTTCTGTCCCGGATCGTACGTCGTGAGCTATTAAAAGGATAACAACCATAAACGCGGGACATTAGAGGGCCCTACAATGCATCAAAATCTCATCTTGTGAGGTTGTTGGGTTGTTGAAGCGAATGGGTTGTCGTTAAGCACATTGAACCTTCTGAATGGGCCATGTCTCTAGGCTGGGTCTGTGAACTGTTAACACGTAAAGGAATTGTACCCTCAACATGACGGGTGCGATCATACCAGCACTAATGTAGCGGATCCCATCAGAACTCCGAAGTTAAGCTTGCTTGCTCTGCCCTTTTTTGGAACCCAAAATCGAACATTTTCATCAGTTTCGGGCCACTTTTCTATTTTAGCTCTATTTTTCCGTCCCGGATCGTACGTCGTGAGCTGTTAAAAGGACAACAACCTTACTTGCGGGAAATTAGAGGGCCCTACCACGCATCAAAATCTCATCCTGCGAGGACGTTGGGTTGTTGAAGCGGATGGGTTGTCTTTAAGCCCATTGGGCCTTCTGAATTGGCCATGTCTCTTGGTTGGGTTAGTGAACTGTTAACACATAAAGGAATTGTGCCCTCAACATTACGGGTGCGATCATACCAGCACTAATGCACCAGATCCCATCAGAACTACGAAGTTAAGCGTGCTAGGGCGAGAGTAGTACTAGGATGGGTGCCCCCTAGGAAGTCCTCGTGTTGCACCCCCCTTTTCAATTTTTTTTGCTCTGGTTAGGGTTGCCAAGATATTTTATCCACCCCATTTCTATTATCGAATCCCATGGCACCTTGGGCAAGACAACTTCGCTTCACGTGGAGGCTGGGCCCACAAACCGGGGGCGTAGGGCTTGTAACCAGGTCTCTGTCGCTCCAGTGCCCATAACTTTTGATCCGTAACGAGTTACGGGGCACACAAAATATTGTAGGAAAGCTCTCCGAGAGCTCTACGACGGGGGCAGCTATCTTGCTCGCTGTGCCCTTTTTTGGAGCCCAAAATCGAACGTTTTCATTAGTTTCAGGCCACTTTTCTGGATTTAGCTCTATTTTTCTGTCCCGGATCGTACGTCGTGAGCTGTTAAAAGGACAACAACCTTACTCGCGGGACATTAGAGGGACCTACAACTCATCAAAATCTCATCTTGCGAGGATGCTGGGTTGTTGAAGCGGATGGGTTGGCGTTAAGCCCATGGGCCTTCTGAATGGGCCATCTCTCTAGGCTGGGTCTGTGAACCGTTAACATATAAAGGAATTGTGCCCTCAACATGACGGGTGCGATCATACCAGCACTAATGCACCGGATCCCATCAGAACTTCGAAATTAAGCGAGCTTGGGCGAGATTAGTGCTAGGATAGGTGACCCCCTGGGAAGTCCTCGTGTTGCACCCCCATTTTCAATTTTTTTTTGCTCCGGTTAGCGTTGCCAAGATACTTTATCCACCCCATTTCTATTATCGAATCCCACGGCACCTTGGGCAAGACAACTTCGCTTCACGTGGAGGCAGGGCCAACAAACCGAGGGCGTAGAGCTTGTGACCTGGTCTCCGTCGCTCCGGTGCCCATAACTTTTGATCCGTAACGAGTTACACGGCGCACAGCATACTGTTGGAAAGGTATCCGAGAGCACTACGACGGGGCCAGCGAGTTTCTATTATCGAATCCCACGGCACCTTGGGCGAGACAACTTCGCTTCACGTGGAGGCAGGGCCCGCAAATCGGGGGCGTAGGGCTTGTGACCAGGTCTCCGTCGCTCCGGTGCCCATAACTTTTGATCCGTAACGGGTTACGCGGCGTACATCATACTGTTGGAAAGCTCTCCGAGAGCTGTACGACGGGAGCAGCGAGCCTGCTCGCTGTGCCCTTTTTTGGAGCCCAAAATTGAACGTTTTCATCAGTTTCGGGCCACTTTTCTGATTTAGCTCTATTTTTCCGTCCCAGATCGTACGTCGTGAGCTGTTAAAAGGACAACAACCTTACTCGTGGGACAAAAACCTTACGCGGCGTACTGCATACTGTTGGAAAGCTCTCCGCGAGCTCTACGACGGGGCAGCTAGCTTGCTTGCTTTGTACTTTTTTGGAGCTCAAAATCGAACATTTTCATCAGTTTCGGGCCACTTTTCTAATTTAGCTCCATTTTCCCGTCCCAGATCGTATGTCGTGAGCTGTTAAAAGGTCAACTACCCTACTCGCGGGACAATAGAGGGCCCTACAACGCATCAAAATCTCATCTTGCGAGGATGCTGGTTTGTTGAAGCGGATGGGTTGTCGTTAAGCCCATTGGGCCTTCTGAATGGGCAATCTCTCTAGGCTGGGTTTGTGAACCGTTAACACATAATGGAATTGTGCCCTCAAGATGACGGGTGTGATCATACCAGCACTAATGCACCGGATCCCATCAGAACTTCGAAGTTAAGCGCGCTTGGGCGAGAGTTGTACTAGGATGGGTGACCCCGCGGGAAGTCCTCGTGTTGCAAACCCCTTTTCAATTTTTTTTGCTCCGGTTAGGGTTACCAAGATACTTTTTCCAACCCATTTCTATTATCGAATCCCACAACACCTTGGGCAAGACAACTTTGCTTCACATGGAGGCCGGGCCCGCAAACCGAGGGCGTAGGGCTTGTGACCAAATCTCCGTCACTCCGGTGCCCATAACTTTTGATCCGCAAAGAGTTATGCGGTGCACAGCATACTGTTGGAAAGCTCTCCGAGAGCTCTACGACTGGGGCAGCAAGCTTGCTTGCTTTGCCCTTTTTTGGAAGCCAAAATCGAACGTTTCCATCAGTTTCGGGCCACTTTTCTGATTTAGCTCTATTTTTTCGTCCCGGATCGTACGTCGTGAACTGTTAAAAGGACAACAACCTTACTTGCGGGACACTAGAGGGCCCTACAACGCATCAAAATCTCATCTTACAAGGACGCTGGGTTGTTGAAGCGGATGGGTTGTCGTTAAGCCCATTGGGCCTTCTGAATTGGCCATCTCTCTTGGCTGGGTCTGTGAACCTTTAACACATAAAGGAATTGTGCCCTCAACATGACGGGTGCGATCATACCATTACTAATGCACCGGATCCCATCAGAACTCCGAAGTTAAGCGTGCTTAGGCGATAGTAGTACTAGGATGGGTGACCCCCTATGAAGTCCTCGTGTTGCACCCCCCTTTTCAATTTTTTTTTCTCCGGTTAGGGTTGCCAAGATATTTTATCCACCCCATTTCTATTATCTTGTCCCACGGCACCTTGGGAAAGACAACTTCGCTTCACATGGAGGCTGGGCCCACAAATCGGGGGCGTAGGGCCTGTGACCAGGTCTCTATCGCTCCGGTGCCCATAACTTTTGATCCGTAACGAGTTACGCGGCGCACAGCATACTGTTGGAAAGCTCTCCGAGAGCTCTACGACGGGGGCAGCTATCTTGCTCGCTGTGCCCTTTTTTGGAGCCCAAAATCGAACATTTTCATCAGTTTCAGGCTACTTTTCTGATTAAGCTCTATTTTTCCGTCCCGAATCGTACGTCGTGAGCTGTTAAAAGAACAACAACCTTACTCGCGGGACATTAGAGGGCCCTACAACGCATCAAAATCTCAACTTGCGAGGATGCTGGGTTGTTGAAGCGGATGGGTGGTCGTTAAGCCCATTGGGCCTTCTGAATGGGTCATCTCTCTAGGCTGGGTCTGTGAACCGTTAACACATAAAGGAATTGTGCCCTCAACATGACGGGTACGATCATACCAGCACTAATGCACCGGATCCCATCAGAACTCCGAAATTAAGCGTGCTTGGGCGAGATTAGTACTAGGATGGGTGACCCCCTGGGAAGTCCTCTTGTTGCACCCCCCTTTTCAATTTTTTTTGCTCCGGTTAGGGTTAACAAGATCCTTTATCCACCCCATTTCTATTATCGAATCCCCCGGCACCTTGGGCAAGACAACTTCGCTTCACGTGGAGGTTGGGCCCGCAAACCGGGGGCGTAGGGCTTGTGACCAGGTCTCCGTCGCTCCAGTGACCATAAGTTTTGATCCGCAACGAGTTACGCAGCGCAAAACATACTGTTGGAAAGCTCTCCGAGAGCTCTACGACGGGGGCAGCAAGCTTGCTCCCTGTGCCCTTTTTTGGAGCCCAAAATTGAACGTTTTCATCAGTTTCGGGCCACTTTTCTAATTTAGCTCTATTTTTTCATCCCGGATCGTATGTCGTGAGCTGTTAAGAGGACAACAACCTTACTCGCGGGACATTAGAGGGCCCTACAACGCATAAAAATCTCATCTTGCGAGGATGCTGGGTTGTTGAAGTTGATGGGTTGTCGTTAAGCCCATTGGGCTTTCTGAATGGGCCATCTCTCTAGGCTGGGTCTGTGAACCGTTAACACATAAATGAATTGTGCCCTAAACATGACAGGTGTGATGATACCAGCACTAATGCACCGGATCACTTCAGAACTCCAAAGTTAAGCATGCTTGGGCAAGAGTAGTACTAGGATGGGTGACCCCCTGGCTAGTCCTTGTGTTGCACCCCCCTTTTCAATTTTTTTGCTCCGGTTAGGGTTGCCAAGATACTTTATCCACCCCATTTCTATTATCGAATCCCACGACACCTTGGGCAAGACAACTTTGCTTCACGTGGAGGCTGGGCCCACAAACCGGGGGCGTAGGGCTTGTGACCAGGTCTCCGTCGCTCCGGTGCCCATAACTCTTGATCTGTAACGAGTTACGCGGCGCACAACATACTTTTGGAAAGCACTCCGAGAGCTGTACGACAGGGGGAACGAGTTTGCTCACTGTGCCCTTTTTTGGAGCCCAAAATCAAACGTTTTCATCAGTTTCGGGCAACTTTTCTAATTTAGCTCTATTTTTCCATCCCGGATCGTACGTCGTGAGCTGTTAAAAGGACAACAACCTTACTCGCGGGACATTAGAGGGCCCTACAACGCATCAAAATCTCATCTTTCGAGGATGATGGGTTGTTGAAGCAGATGGGTTGTCGTTAAGCACATTGGGCCTTCTGAATGGGCCATCTCTCTACGCTGGGTCTGTGAACAGTTAACACATAAAGGAATTGCACTCTCAACATGACGGGTGCGATGATACCTGCACTAATCCACCGAATCCCATCAGAACTCCGAAGTAAAGCGTGCTTTGGCGAGAGTAGTACTAGGATGGGTGAGCCCCTGGGAAGTCCTCGTGTTGCACCCCCATTTTCAATTTTTTTTGCTCCGGTTGGGTTTACCAAGATACTTTATCCACCACATTTCTATTATCGAATCCCACAACACCTTGGGCAAGACAACTTCGTTTCACATGGAGGCTGGGCCAGCAAACCGAGGGCGTAGGGCTTGTGACCTGGTCTCCGTCGCTCCGGTGCCCATAACTTTTGATCCGTAACGAGTTACGGGGCGCACAGCATACTGTTGGAAAGCTCTCCGAGAGCTCTACAAATGAGGTCAGCAAGATTGCTCACTGTGCCTTTTTTTGGAGCCCAAAATCGAATGTTTTTATCAGTTTCGGGCCACTTCTCTAAATTAGCACTATTTTTCCGTCCCGGATCGTACGTCGTGAGCTGTTAAAAGGATAACAACCATACACGCGGGACTTTATAGAGCCCTACAACACATCAAAATCTCATCTTGCGAGGTTTTTGGGTTGTTGAAGCGGATGGGTTGTCGTTAAGCACATTGAGCCTTCTGAATGGGCCATCTCTCTAGGCTGGGTCTGTGAACCGTTAACACGTAAAGGAATTGTGCCCTCAACATGACGGGTGCGATCATACCAGCACTAATGCACCGGATCCCATCAGATTTCTGAAGTTAAGCGTGCTTGGGCGAGAGTAGTACTAGGATGGGTGAGCCACTGGGAAGTCCTCGTGTTGCACCCCCCTTTTCGATTTTTTTGCTCCGGTTAGGGTTGCGAAGATACTTTATCCACCCCATTTCTATTATCGAATCCCACGGCACCTTGGGCCAGACAACTTCGCTTCACGTGGAGGCTGGGCCCGAAAACCGGGGGCGTAGGTCTTGTGACCAGGTCTCCGTCGCACCGGTGCCTATAACTTTTGATCCGTAACGAGTTACACGGCGCACAGCATACTGTTGGAAACCTCTCCGAGAGCTCTACGACGGGGGTAGCGAGCCTACTCGCTGTGCCCTTTTTTGGAGCCCAAAATCGAACGTTTTCATCTGTTTAGGGCCACTTTTCTATTTTAGCTCCATTTTTTGGTCCCGGATCGTACGTCGTGAGCTGTTAAAAGGACAATACCTTACTCGCGGGATATTAGAGGGCCCTACAACGCATCAAAATCTCATCTTGCGAGGATGCTGGGTAGTTGAAGCGGATGGGTTGTCGTTAAGCGCACTGGGCCTTCTTAATGGGCCATCTCTCTAGGCTGGATCTGTGAACCGTTAACACATAAAGGAATTGTGCCCTCAACATAACGGGTGTGATCTACCAGCACTAATGCACCGGATCCCATCAGAACTCCGAATTTAAGCGTGCTTGGGCGAAAGTAGTACTAGGATGGGTGACCCCTTGGGAAATCCTCGTGTTGCACCCCACTTTTCAATTTTTTTTGCGCTGGTTAGGGTTGCCAAGAAACTTTATCCACCCCATTTCTATTATCGAATGCCTCGGCACCTTGGGCAAGACAACTTCGCTTCACGTGGAGGCTGGGACCGCAAACCGGGGGCGTAAGGCTTGTGACCAGGTTTCCGTCGCTCCGGTGCCCATAACTTTTGATCCGTAGCGAGTTACGCGGCGCACAGCATACTGTTGGAAAGCTCTCCGAGTGCTCTATGACGGGGGCAGCCAGCTTGCTCACTGTACCTTTTTTTGTAGCCCAAAATCGAACGTTTTCATCTGTTTCGTGCCACTTTTCTAATTTAGCTCTATTTTTCTGTCCCGGATCGTACGTCGTGAGCTGTTAAAAGGACAATACCTTACTCGCGGGATATTAGAGGGCCCTACAACGCATCAAAATCTCATCTTGCGAGGATGCTGGGTAGTTGAAGCGGATGGGTTGTCGTTAAGCCCACTAGGCCTTCTAAATGGGCCATCTCTCTAGGCTGGGTCTGTGAACCGTTAACACCTAAAGGAATTGTGCCCTCAATATGACGGGTGCGATCATACCAGCACTAATGCACCAGATCCCATCAGAACTCCGAAGTTAAGCGTGCTTGGGCGAGAGTAGTGCTAGGATGGGTGACGCCATGGGAAGTCCTCGTGTTGCACCCCCATTTTCTATTTTTTTTGCTCCGGTTAGGGTTGCCAAGATACTTTATCCATCCCATTTCTATTATCGAATGCCTTGGCACCTTGGGCAAGACAACTTCGCTTCACGTGGAGGCTGGGCCCGAAAACCGGGGGCGTAGGGCTTGTGACCAGGTCTCCGTCGCTCCGGTGCCCATAACTTTTGATCCGTAACAAGTTACACGGCGCACAACATACTGTTGGATACCACTCCGACAGCTCTACGACGGGGGCTGCGAGCCTGCTCACTGTGCCCTTTTTTGGAGCCCAAAATTGAACATTTTCATCAGTTTCGGGCCACTTTTCTATTTTAGCTCTATTTTTTCGTCCCGGATCCTACGTCGTGAGCTGTTAAAAGGACAATACCTTACTCGTGGAACATTAGAGGGCCTTACAACCCATCAAAATCTCATCTTACGAGGATGCTGAGTTGTTGAAGCGGATAGGTTGTCGTTAAGCCCATTGGGCCTTCTTAATGGGCCATCTCTCTAGGCTGGGTCTGTGAACCGTTAACACATAAAGGAATTATGCCATCAACATAACGGGTGCGATCTACCAGCACTAATGCACCGGATCCCATCAGAACTCCGAAGTTAAGCGTGCTTGGGCAAGAGTAGTACTAGGATTGGTGACCCCTTGGGAAGTCCTCGTGTTGCACCCCCATTTTCAATTTTTTTTGCTTCGGTTAGGGTTGCCAAGATACTTTATCCACCCCATTTCTATTATCGAATCCCACGGCACCTTGGGCAAGACAACTTCGTTTCACGTGGAGGCCGGGCTCACAAACCGGGGGCGTAGGGCTTGTGACCAGGCCTCCGTCGCTCCGGTGCCCATAACTTTTGAGCCGTAACGAGTTACGCGGCGCACAGCATACTGTTTGAAAGCTCTCCAAGTGCTCTACGACGGGGGCAGCCAGCTTGCTCACTGTGCCCTTTTTTCTAGCCCAAAATCGAACGTTTTCATCTATTTTGGGCCACTTTTCTAGTTTATCTCTATTTTTCCGTCCCGGATCGTACGTCGTGAATTGTTAAAAGGACAACAACTTTACTTGCGGGACATTAGAGGGCCCAACAATGCATCAAAATCACATCTTACAAGGATGTTGGGTTGTTGAAGCAGATGGGTTGTCGTTAAGCCCATTGGGCCATCTGAATGGGCCATCTCTCTAGACTGGGTCTGTGAACCGTTAACACATAAAGGAATGGTTCCCTCAACATGACGGGTGTGATCATACCAGCACTAACGCACCGGATCCCATCAGAACTCCGAAGTTAACCGTGCTTGGGCGAGAGTAGTACAAGGATGGGTGACCCCTTGGGAAGTCCTCGTGTTGCACCCCCCTTTTCAATTTTTTTTGCTCCGGTTTGGGTTATCAAGATACTTTATCCACCACATTTCTATTATCGAATCCCACAGCACCTTGGGCAAGACAACTTCACTTCACGTGGTGGCTGGGCCTGCAAACCGAGGTCGTAGGGCTTGTGACCAGGTCTCCGTCACTCCGGTGCCCATAACTTTTGATCCGTAACGAGTTACGCGGTGCACAACATACTGTTGGAAAGCTCTCCGAGAGCTCTACGACGGGGCAGCTAGCTTGCTCGCTTTTCCCTTTTTTGGAGCCCAAAATTGAACGTTTTCATCAGTTTCGGGCCACTTTTCTAGTTTTACTCTATTTTTCCGTCCCAGATCGTACGTTGTTAACTGTTAAAAGGACAACAACCTTACTCGCGGGACATTAGAGGGCCCTACAACGCATCAAAATATCATCTTGCGAGGATGCTGGGTTGTTGAAGCGGATGGGTTGTCGTTAAGCCCATTGGGACTTATTAATGGGCCATCTCTCTACGCTGGGTCTGTGAACAGTTAATAAATAAAGGAATTGTGCTCTCAACATGACGGGTGCGATGATACCAGCACTAATCCACCGAATCCCATTAGAACTCCAAAGTTAAGCGTGCTTTGGCGAGAGTAGTACTAGGATGGGTGAGCCCCTGGGAAGTCCTCGCGTTGCACCCCCATTTTCAATTTTTTTTGCTTCGATTAGGTTTACCAAGATACTTTATCCACCACATTTCTATTATCGAATCCCACAACACCTTGGGCAAGACAACTTCGTTTCACATGGAGGCCGGGCCCGCAAACCGAGGGTGTAGGGCTTGTGACCAGGTCTCTATCGCTCCGGTGCCCAAAACTTTTGATACGTAACGAGTTACGCGGCGCACAGCATACTGTTGGAAAGCTCTCCGAGAGCTGTACGACGGGGGCAGCTAGGTTGCTCGCTGTGCCCTTTTTTGGAACCCAAAATCGAACGTTTTCATCAGTTTCGGGCCACTTTTCTAATTTAGCTCAATGTTTCAGTCCCGGATCGTACATCGTGAGCTGTTAAAAGGACAACAACCTTACTCACGGGACATTAGAGGGCCCTACAACGCATCAAAATCTCATCTTGCAAGGATGCTGGGTTGTTGAAGCTGATGGGTTGTCGTTAAGTCCATTGAGCCTTCTGAATGGGCCATCTTTCTAGGTTGGGTCTGTGAACTGCTAACACATAAAGGAATTGTGCCCTCAACATGACGGGTGCGATCATACCAGCACTAATGCACCGGATCCCATCAGAACTCCGAAGTTAAGCGTGCTTGGGCTAGAGTAGTACTAGGATGGGTGACCCCTTCGAAAGTCCTCGTGTTGCACCCCCCTTTTCAATTTTTTTTGCTCCGGTTAGGGTTGCCAAGATACTTTATCCACCCCATTTCTATTATCAAATCCGACGGTACCTTGGGCAAGACAACATCGCTTCACGTGGAGGCTGGGCCCGCAAACCGGGGGCGTAGGACTTGTGACCAGTTCTCCGTCGCTCCGGTGCCCATAACTTTTGATCCGTAATGAGTTACGCGGCACACAGCATACTGTTGGAAACCTCTCCGAGAGCTCTACGACGGGGGTAGCGAGCTTGCTCGGTGTGCCCATTTTTGGAGCCAAAAATTGAATGTTTTCATCAGTTTCGGGCCACTTTTCTAGTTTAGCTCTATTTTTTCGTCTCGGATCGTACGTCGTGAGCTGTTAAAAGGACAATACCTTACTCGTGGGACATTAGAGGGCCGTACAACGCATCAAAATCTCATCTTACGAGAATGCTGGGTTGTTGAAGCGGATGGGTTGTCGTTAAGCCCATTAGGCCTTCTTAATGGGCCATCTATCTAGGCTGCATCTGTGAACCGTTAACACATCAAGGAATTGTGCCCTCAACATGACGGGTGCGATCATACCAGCACTAATGCACCGGATCCCATCAGAACTCCGAAATTAAGCGTGCTTGGGCGAGATTAGTACTAGGATGGGTGACCCTCTGGGAAGTCCTCGTGTTGCACCCCACTTTTCAATTTTTTTTGCTCCGATTAGGGTTGCCAAGATACTTTATCCACCCCATTGCTATTATCGAATCCCACGGCACCTTGGGCAAGACAACTTCACTTCACGTGGAGGCTGGGCCAGCAAACGGAGGGCGTAGGGCTTGTGACCTGGTCTCCGTCGCTCCGGTGCCCATTACTTTTGATCTGTAACGAGTTACGCGGTGCACAACATACTGTTGGAAAGCTCTTCGACAGCTCTACGACGGGGGCAGCGAGCTTGCTCGCTGTGCCCTTTTTTGTGCCCAAAATCGAATGTTTTCATCAGCTTCGGGCCACTTTTCTAATTTAGCTCTATTTTTCCGTCCCGGATCATGCGTCGTGAGCTGTTAAAAGGACAACAACCTTACTCGTGGGACATTAGAGGGCCCTACAACATATCAAAATCTCATCTTGCGAGGATGCTGGGTTGTTGAAGCGGATGGGTTGTCGTTAAGCCCATTGGCCCTTTTAAATGGGCCATCTCTCTAGACTGGGTCTGTGAACCGTTAACACATAAAGGAATTGAGCCCTCAACATGACGGGTGCGATCATACCCGCACTAATGCACCGGATCCCATCAGAACTCCGAAGTTAAGCGTGCTTGGGCGAGAGTAGTACAAGGATGGGTGACCCCTTGGGAAGTCCTCGTGTTGCACCCCCTTTTCAATTTTTTTTTTGCACCGGTTAGGGTTATCAAGATACTTTATCCACCACATTTCTATTATCGAATCCCACAGCACCTTGGGCAAGACAACTTCACTTCACGTGGTGGCCGGGCCTGCAAACCGAGGGCGTAGGGCTTGTGACCAGGTCTCCGTCACTCCGGTGCCCATAACTTTTGATCCGTAACGAGTTACGCGGCGCACAACATACTGTTGGAAAGCTCTCCGAGAGCTCTACGACGGGGCAGCTAGCTTCCTCGCTTTGCCCTTTTTTGGAGCCCAAAATTGAACGTTTTCATCAGTTTCGAGCCACTTTTCTAATTTTACTCTATTTTTCCGTCCCAGATCGTACGTCGTTAACTGTTAAAAGGACAACAACCTTACTTGCGGGACATTAGAGGGCCCTACAACGCATCAAAATCTCATCTTGCGAGGATGCTGGGTTGTTGAAGCGGATGGTTTTGTTAAGCCCATTGGGCCTTAATAATGGGCCATCTCTCTACGCTGGGTCTGTGAACAGTTAATACATAAAGGAATTGCGCTCTCAACATGACGGGTGCGATTATACCAGCACTAATCCACCGAATCCCATCAGAACTCCAAAGTTAAGTGTGCTTTGGCGAGAGTAGTACTAGGATGGGTGAGCCCTTGGGAAGTCCTCGCGTTGCACCCCCATTTTCAATTTTTTTTGCTCCGATTAGGTTTACCAAGATACTTTATCCACCACATTTCTATTATCGAATCCCACAACACCTTGGGCAAGACAACTTCGTTTCACATGGAGGCCGGGCCCGCAAACCGAGGGTGTAGGGCTTGTGACCAGGTCTCTGTCGCTCCGATGCCCAAAACTTTTGATACGTAACGAGTTACGCGGCGCACAGCATACTGTTGGAAAGCTCTCCGAGAGTTGTACGACGGGGGCAGCTAGGTTGCTCGCTGTGCCCTTTTTTGGAACCCAAAATCGAACGTTTTCATCAGTTTCGGGCCACTTTTCTAATTTAGCTCTATGTTTCAGTCTCGGATCGTACGTCTTGAGCTGTTAAAAGGACAACAACCTTACTCACGGGACATTAGCGGGCCCTACAACGCATCAAAATCTCATCCTGCAAGGATGCTGGGTTGTTGAAGCTGATGGGTTGTCGTTAAGTCCATTGAGCCTTTTGAATGGGCCATCTTTCTAGGCTGGGTCTGTGAACCGCTAACACATAAAGGAATTGTGCCCTCAACATGACGGGTGCGATCATACCAGCACTAATGCACCGGATCCCATCAGAACTCCGAAGTTAAGCGTGCTTGGGCTAGAGTAGTACTAGGATGGGTGACCCCTTCGAAAGTCCTCGTGTTGCACCCCCCTTTTCAATTTTTTTTGCTCCGGTTAGGGTTGCCAAGATACTTTATCCACCCCATTTCTATTATCAAATTCGACGGTACCTTGGGCAAGACAACATAGCTTGACGTGGAGGCTGGGCCCGCAAACCGGGGGCGTAGGGCTTGTGACCAGTTCTCCGTCGCTCCGGTGCCCATAACTTTTGATCCGTAATGAGTTACGCGGCACACAGCATACTGTTGGAAACCTCTCCGAGAGCTCTACGACGGGGGCAGCGAGCTTGCTCGGTTTGCCCTTTTTTGGAGCCCAAAATCGAATGTTTTCATCAGTTTCGGGCCACTTTTCTGATTTAGCTCTATTTTTTCGTCTCGGATCGTACGTCGTGAGCTGTTAAAAGAACAATACCTTACTCGTGGGACATTAGAGGGCCCTACAACGCATCAAAATCTCATCTTACGAGAATGCTGGGTTGTTGAAGCGGATGGGTTGTCGTTAAGCCCATTAGGCCTTCTTAATGGGCCATCTCTCTAGGCTGCGTCTGTGAACCGTTAACACATAAAGGAATTGTGCCCTCAACATGACGGGTGCGATCATACCAGCACTAATGCACCGGATCCCATCAGAACTCTGAAATTAAGTGTGCTTGGGCGAGATTAGTACTAGGATGGGTGACCCCCTGGGAAGTCCTCGTGTTGCACCCCCCTTTTCAATTTTTTTTGCTCCGGTTAGGGTTGCCAAGATACTTTATCCACCCCATTTCTATTATCGAATCCCACGGCACCTTGGGCAAGACAACTTCGCTTCACGTGGAGGCTGGGCCAGCAAACAGAGGGCGTAGGCCTTGTGGCCAGGTCTCCGTCGCTCCGGTGCCCATAACTTTTGATCCGTAACGAGTTACGCGGTGCACAACATACTGTTGGAAAGCTCTTCGACAGCTCTACGACGGGGGCAGCGAGCTTGCTCGCTGTGCCCTTTTTTGAGCCCAAAATCGAATGTTTTCATCAGTTTTGGGCCACTTTTCTAATTTAGCTATATTTATCCATCTCGGATCGTGCGTCGTGTGCTGTTAAAAGGACAACAACCTTACTCGCGGGACATTAGAGGGCCCTACAACACATCAAAATCTCATCTTGCGAGGATGCTGGGTTGTTGAAACGGATGGGTTGTCGTTAAGCCCATTGGCCCTTTTAAATGGGCCATCTCTCTAGACTGGGTCTGTGAACCGTTAACACATAAAGGAATTGAGCCCTCAACATGACGGGTGCGATCATACCCGCACTAATGCACCGGATCCCATCAGAACTCCGAAGTTAAGCGTGCTTGGGCGAGAGTAATACAAGGATGGGTGACCCCTTGGGAAGTCCTCGTGTTGCACCCCCTTTTCAATTTTTTTTGCTCCGGTTAGGGTTATCAAGATACTTTATCCACCACATTTCTATTATCGAATCCCACAGCACCTTGGGCAAGACAACTTCACTTCACGTGGTGGCCGGGCCTGCAAACCGAGGGCGTAGGGCTTGTGACCAGGTCTCCGTCACTCCGGTGCCCATAACTATTGATCCGTAACGAGTTACGCGGCGCACAACAAACTGTTGGAAAGCTCTCCGAGAGCTCTACGATGGGGCAGCTAGCTTGTTCGCTTTGCCCTTTTTTGGAGCCCAAAATTGAACGTTTTCATTAGTTTCGGGCCACTTTTCTAATTTTACTCTATTTTTCCGTCCCAGATCGTACGTCGTTAACTGTTAAAAGGACAACAACCTTACTCGCGGGACATTAGAGGGCCCTACAACGCATCAAAATCTCATCTTACGAGGATGCTGGGTTGTTGAAGCGGATGGGTTGTCGTTAAGCCCATTGGCCTTATTAATGGGCCATCTCTCTACGCTGGGTCTGTGAATAGTTAATACATAAAGGAATTGCGCTCTCAACATGACGGGTGCGATGATACCAGCACTAATCCACCGAATCCCATCAGAACTCCGAAGTTAAGCGTGCTTTGGCGAGAGTAGTACTAGGATGGGTGAGCCCCTGGGAAGTCCTCGTGTTGCACCCCCATTTTCAATTTTTTTTGCTCCGATTAGGTTTACCAAGATACTTTATCCACCACATTTCTATTATCGAATCCCACAACACCTTGGGCAAGACAACTTCGTTTCACTTGGAGGCCGGGCCCCAAACCGAGGGTGTAGGGCTTGTGACTAGGTCTCTGTCGCTCCGGTGCCCAAAACTTTTGATACGTAACGAGTTACGCGGCGCAAATCATACTTTTGGAAAGCTCTCCGAGAGCTGTACGACGGGGGCAGCTAGGTTGCTCGCTGTGCCCTTTTTTGGAACCCAAAATCGAACGTTTTCATCAGTTTCGGGCCACTTTTCTAGTTTAGCTCTATTTTTCAGTCCCGGATCGTACGTCGTGAGCTGTTAAAATGACAACAACCTTACTCACGGGACATTAGAGGGCCCTACAACGCATCAAAATCTCATCTTGCGAGGATGATGGGTTGTTGAAGCGGATTGGTTATCGTTAAGCCCATTCGGCCTTATGAATGGGCCATCTCTCTAGACTGGGTCTGTGAACCGTTAACACATAAAGGAATTGAGCCCTCAAGATGACGTGTGTGATCATACCAGCACTAATGCACCGGATCCCATCAGAACTCCGAAGTTAAGCATGCTTGGGCGAGAGTAGTACTAGGATGGGTGACCCCCTGGCAAGTCCTCGTGTTGCACCCCTCTTTTCAATTTTTTTTGCTCCGGTTAGGGTTGCCAAGATACTTTATCCACCCCATTTCTATTATCGAATCCCACGGTACCTTGAGAAAGACAACATCGCTTCACGTGGAGGCTGGGCCAGCAAACCGGGGGCGTAGGGCTTGTGACCAGGTCTTCGTCACTCCGGTGCCCATAACTTTTGATCCGTAACGAGTTACGCGGCGCACAGCATACTGCTGGAAAGCACGCCGAGAGCTCTACGACAATGGCAGTGAGCTAGCTCGCTTTGCCCTTTTTTGGATCCTAAAATGGAACATTTTCATCAGTTTCGTACCACTTTTCTTATTTAGCTCTATTTTTCCGTCCCGGATCGCACGTCGTGAGTTGTTAAAAGGACAACAACCTTACTCGCGGGACATTAGAGGGCTCGACAATGCATCAAAATCTCATCTTGCGAGGATGCTGGGTTGTTGAAGCGGATGGGTTGTCGTTAAGCCCATTGGGCCTTCTAAATGGGCCATCTCTCTAGACTGGGTCAGTGAACCGTTAACACATAAAGGAATTGAGCCCTCAACATGACAGGTGCGATCATACCAGCACTAATGCACCGGTTCCCATCAGAACTCCGAAGTTAAGCGTGCCTGGGCGAGAGTAGTACAAGGATGGGTGACCCCCTAGGAAGTCCTCGTGTTGCACCCCCTTTTCAATTTGTTTTGCTCCGGTTAGGGTTATCAAGATACTTTATCCACCGCATTTCTATTATCGAATCCCACAGCACCTTGGGCAACACAACTTCGCTTCACGTGGAGGCCGGGCCCGCAAACCGAGGGCGGAGGGCTTGTGACCAGGTCTCCGTCGCTCTAGTGCATATAACTTTTGATCCGTAACGAGTTACACGGCGCACAACATACTGTTGGAAAGCTCTCCAAGAGCACTACGATGGGGCAGCTAGCTTGCTCGCTTTGCCCATTTTTGGAGCCCAAAATCGAACATTTTCATCAGTTTCGGGACACTTTTCTAGTTTAGCTCTATTTTTCCGTCCCTGATCGTGCGTCGTGAGCTGTTAAAAGGACAACAACCTTACTTGCGGGACATTAGAGGGCCCTACAATGCATCAAAATCTCATCTTGCGAGGATGCTGGGTTGTTGAAGCGGATGGGTTGTCGTTAAGCCCATTGGCCCTTCTGAATGGGCCATCTCTCTAGGCTGGGTCTGTGAACCGTTAACAAATAAAGGAATTGTTCCCTCAAGATGACGGGTGCGATCATACCAGCACTAATGCACCGGATCCCATCAGAACTCCGAAGTTAAGCGTGCTTGGGCGAGAGTAGTACTAGGATGGGTGACCCCCTGGCAAGTCCTCGTGTTGCACCGCCGTTTTCAATTTTTTTTGCTCCGTTTAGGGTTGCCAAGATACTTTATCCACCCCATTTCTATTATCGAATCCCACGACACTTTGGGCAAGACAACTTCGCTTCACTTGGAGGCTGGGCCCGCAAACCGGGGGCGTAGGGCTTGTGACCAGGTCTCCGTCACTCCGGTGTCCATAACTTTTGATTCGTAATGAGTTACGCGGCGCATAACATACTGTTGGAAAGCTCTTCGACAGCTCTACGACGGGGGCTGCCAGCTTGCTCGCTGTGCCCTTTTTTGTGCCCAAAATCGAATGTTTTCATCAGTTTTGGGCCACTTTTCTAATTTAGCTCTATTTTTCCGTCCCGGATCGTGCGTCGTGAGCTGTTAAAAGGACAACAACCTTACTCGCGGGACATTAGATGGCCCTACAACGAATCAAAATCTCATTTTTCAAGGATGCTAGGTTGTTGAAGTGGATGGGTTGTCGTTAAGCCCATTGGCCCTTCTAAATGGGCCATCTCTCTAGACTGGGTCTGTGAACCGTTAACACATAAAGGAATTGAGCCCTCAACATGACGGGTGCGATCATACCCACATTAATGCACCGGATCCCATCAAAACTCCGAAGTTAAGCGTGCTTGGGCGAGAGTAGTACAAGGATGGGTGACCCCTTGGGAAGTCCTCGTGTTGCACCACCCTTTTCAATTTTTTTTGCTCCGGTTAGGGTTATCAAGATACTTTATCCACCACATATCTATTATCGAATCCCACAGCACCTTGGGCAAGACAACTTCACTTCACGTGGTGGCCGGGCTTGCAAACCGAGGGCGTAGGGCTTGTGACCAGGTCTCCGTCACTACGGTGCCCATAACTTTTGATCCGTAATGAGTTACGCGGCGCACAACATACTGTTGGAAAGCTCTCCGAGAGCTCTACGACGGGGTAGCTAGCTTGTTCGCTTTGCCCTTTTTTGGAGCCCAAAATTGAACGTTTTCATCAGTTTCGGGCCACTTTTCTAATTTTACTCTATTTTTCCGTCCCGGATCGTACGTCGTTAACTGTTAAAAAGACAACAACTTTACTCGCGGGACATTAGAGGGCCCTACAACGCATCAAAATCTCATCTTACGAGGATGCTGGGTTGTTGAAGCGGATGGGTTGTCGTTAAGCCCATTGGGCCTTCTGAATGGGCCATCTCTCTAGGCTGGGTCTGTGAACCGTTAAAAAATAAAGGAATTGTGCCCTCAACATGACGGGTGCGATCATACCAGCACTAATGCACCGGATCCCCTCAGAACTCCGAAGTTGAGCGTGCTTGGGCGAGAGTAGTACTAGGTTGGGAGACCCCCTGGGAAGTCCTCGTGTTGCACCCCCCTTTTCAATTTTTTTTGCTCCGGTTAAAGTTGCCAAGATACTTTATCCACCACTTTTCTACTATAGAATCCCACGACACCTTGGGCAAGACAACTTCGCTTCACGTGAAGGCTGGGCCCGCAAGCTGGGGGTGTAGGGCTTGTCACCAGGTCTCCGTCGCTCTGGTGCCCATAACTTTTAATCCGTAACGAGTTACGCGGCGCACAGCATACCGTTTGAAAGCTCTCCGAGAGCTCTAAGACGGGGGCAGCGAGCCTACTCGCTGCGCCCATTTCTGGAACCAAAAATCGAACGTTTACATCAGTTTCGGGCCACTTTTCTAATTTAGCTCTATTTTTCTGCCCCGGATCGTACGTCGTGAGCTGTTAAAAGGACAACAACCTTACTCGCGGGACATTAGAGGGCCCTACAACGCATCAAAATGTCATCTTGCGAGGATGCTGGGTTGTTGAAGCAGATGGGTTGTCGTTAAGCCCATTGGGCCATTTGAATGGGCTATCTCTCTAGACTGGGTCTGTGAACTGTTAAGACATAAAAGAATTGGGCCCTCAAGATGACGGGTGCGATCATACCAGCACTAATGCACTGGATCCCATCAGAACTCCAAAATTAAGTGTGCTTGGGCGAGAGTAGTTCTAGGATGGGTGATCCCCGGGGAAGTCCTCGTGTTGCACCCCCCTTTTCAATTTTTTTTGCTCCGGTTTGGGTTGCCAAAATACTTTATCCACCCCATTTCTATTATCGAATCCCACGGCACTTTGGGCAAGACAACTTCGCTTCACGTGGAGGATGGGCCCGTAAACCGGGGGCGTAGGGCTTGTGACCAGGTCTCCGTTGCTTCGGTGCCCAAAACTTTTGATCCGTAATGAGTTAAGCGGCGCACAGCATACTGTTGGAAAGTTCTCCGAGAACTCTAAGACGGGGGTAGCGAGCTAGCTCGCTGTGCCACTTTTTGGAGTCCAAAATCGAATGTTCTCATCAGTTTCGGGCCACTTTTCTAAGTTAGCTCTATTTTTTCGTCCCGGATCGTACGTCATGAGCTGTTAAAAAGACAACAACCTTACTCGCGGGACATTAGAGGGCCCTACAATGCATCAAAATCTCATCTTGCGAGGATGCTGGGTAGTTGAAGCGGATGGGTTGTCGTTAAGCCCATTGGGCCTTCTGAATGGGCCATCTCTCTAGACTGGGTCTGTGAACCGTTAACACAAAAAGGAATTGAGTCCTCAACAAGACGGGTGCGATCATACCAGCACTAATACACCAGATCCCATCAGAACTCCAAAGTTAAGCGTGCTTGGGCGAGAGTAGTACAAAGATGGGTGACCCCTTGGGAAGTCCTCGTGTTGCACCCCCTTTTCAAATTTTTTTGCTCCGGTTAGGGTTATCAAGATACATTATCCACCACATTTCTATTATCGAATCCTACAGCACCTTGGGCAAGACGACTTCGCTTCACGTGGAGGCCGGACACGCAAACCGCGGGCGTAGGGCTTGTGACCAGGTCTCCGTCGCTCCGGTGCCCATAACTTTTGATCTGTAACGAGTTACGCGGCGCACAACATGCTGTTGGAAAGCTCTCAGAGAGCACTACAACGGGGCAGCTAGCTTGCTCTCCTTGCCCTTTTTTGGAGCTCAAAATCGAACATTTTCATCAGTTTCGAGCCACTTTTCTAATTTAGCTGTATTTTTCCGTCCCCGATCGTACGTCGTGAGTTGTTAAAAGGACAACTACCTTACTCGCGGGACATTAGAGGGCCCTACAACACATCAAAATATCATCTTGCGAGGATGCTGGGTTGGTCAAGCGGATGGGTTGTCGTTAAGCCCATTGGGCCTTCTGAATGGGCCATCTCTCTTGATTGGGTATGTGAACCGTTAACACATAAAGGAATTGAGCCCCCAACATGACGGGCACGATCATACCAGCACTAATGCACCGGATCCCATCAGAACTCCGAAGTTAAGCGTGCTTGGGAGAGAGTAGTACAAGGATGGGTGACCCCCTGGGAAGTCTTCGTGTTGCACCCCCCTTTTCAATTTTTTTTGCTCCGGTTAGGGTTATCAAGATACTTTTTGCACCACATTTCCATTATCGAATCCCACAGCACCTTGAGCAAGACAACTTCGTTTCACGTGGAGGCCGGGCCCGCAAACCGAGGGAGTAGGGCTTTTGACCAGGTCTCCGTCGCTCCGGTGCCCATAACTTTTGATCCGTAACGAGTTACGCGGCGCACAACATACTATTGGAAAGCTCTCCGAGAGCTCTACGACGGGGGCAGCGAGCTTGCTCGCTTTGCCCTTTTTGGGAGCCCAAAATCGAATGTTTTCATCTGTTTCGGGCCACTTTTCTAATTTAGCTCTATTTTTCTGTCCCGGATCGTACGTCGTGAGCTGTTAAAAGGACAACTACCCTACTCGCGGGACATTAGAGGGCACTACAACGCATCAAAATCTCATATTGCGAGGATGCTGGGTTGTTGAAGCGGATGGGTTGTCGTTAAGCCCATTGGGACTTCTGAATGGGCCATCTCTCTAGGCTGGGTCTGTGAACCGTTAACGAAAAGGTATTGTGCCCTCAACATGACGGGTGCGATCACACAAGCACTAATTCACCGAATCCCATCAGAACTCCGAACTTAAGCGTGCTTGGGCGAGAGTAGTACAAGGATGGGTGATCCCCTAGGAAGTCCTCGTGTTGCACCCCCTTTTCAATTTTTTTTGCTCTGGTTAGGGTTGCCAAGATACTTTATCCACCACATTTCTACTATCGAATCCCACGGCACCTTGGGGAAGACAACTTCGCTTCACGTGGAAGCTGGCCCCGCAAACTGGGTGTGTAGGGCTTGTGACCAGGTCTCCGTCGATTTGGTGCCCATAACTTTTGATCCGTAACGAGTTACGCGGCGCACAGCACACTGTTGGAAAGCTCTCCAAGAGCTCTACGACGGGGGTAGCGAGCTTTCTCGCTGTGACATTTTTTGGAACCCAAAATCGAACGTTTTCATCAGTTTCGGGCCACTTTTCTAATTTAGCTCTATTTTTCCATCCCGGATCGTACGTCGTGAGCTGTTAAAAGGACAACAACCCTACTCGCGGGTCATTAGAGGGCCCTACAATGCATCAAAATCTCATCTTGCGAGGATGCTGGGTTGTTGAAGCGGATGGGTTATCGTTAAGCCCATTGAGCCTTCGAAATGGGCCATCTCTCTAGGCTGGGTCTGTGAACCGTTAACACATAAAGGAATTGTACCCTCAACATGACGGGTGCGATCTTACCAGCACTAATGCACCGGATCCCATCAGAACTCTGAAGTTAAGCGTGCTTGGGCGCGAGTAGTACTAGGTTGGGAGACCCCCTGGGAAGTCCTCGTGTTGCACCCCCCTTTTCAATTTTTTTTGCTCCGGTTAGGGTTATCAAGATACTTTATCCACACCATTTCTATTATCGAATCCCACGACACCTTGGGCAAGACAACTTCGCTTCACGTGGAGGCTGGGCGCGCAAACCGGGGGTATTGGGCTTGTGACCAGGTTTGTGTCGATCCGGTGCCCATAACTTTTGATCCGTAACGAGTTACGTGGCGCACATTGTACTGTTGGAAAGCTCTCCAAGAGCTCTACAACGGGGACAGCGAGCTTGCTCGCTGTGCCCTTTTTTGGAGCCCAAAATCGAACGTTTTCATCAGTTAAAGTCCACTTTTCTAATTTAGCTCTATTTTTCCGTCCTGGATTGTATGTCGTGAGCTGTTAAAAGGACAACAACCTTACCCGCGGGACATTAGAGGGCCCTACAACGCATCAAAATCTCATCTTGCGAGGATGCTGTGTTGTTGAAGCGGATGGGTTGTCGTTAAGCCCATTGAGCCTTCTGAATGGGCCATCTCTCTAGGCTGGGTCTGTGAACCGTTAACACATAAAGGAATTGTGCCCTCAACATGACGGGTGCGATCTTACCAGCACTAATGCACCGGATCCCATCAGAACTCTGAAGTTAAGCGTGCTTGGGCGAGAGTAGTACTAGGATGGGTGACCCCCTGGGAAGTCCTCGTATTGCACCCCCCTTTTCATTTTTTTTTGCTCAGGTTAGGTTTCCCAAGATACTTTATCCACACCATTTCTATTATCGAATCCCACGGCACCTTGGACAAGACAACTTCGCTTCACGTGGAGGCTGGGCCCGCAAACCGCGGGAGTAGGGCTTGTGACCAGGTCTCCGTCGCTCCGGTGCCCATAACTTTTGATCCGTAACGAGTTACGTGGCGCACATCATACTGTTGGAAAGCTCTCCGAAAGCTCTACCACGGGGCAGCTAGCTTGCTCGCTATGCCATTTTTTGGATCCCAAAATCGAACGTTTTCATCAGTTTCGGGCCCCTTTTCTTATTTAGCTCTATTTTTCTGTCCCGGATCGTATGTCGTGAGCTGTTAAAAGGACAACAACCTTACTCGCGGGACATTAGAGGGCCCTACAACGCATCAAAATCTCATCCTACGAGGATGCTGGGTTGTCGTTAAGCCTATTGGGCCTTCTGAATGGGCCATCTCTCTTGGCTGGGTCTGTGAACCGTTAACATATAAAGGAATTGTGCCCTCAACATGACGGGTGCGATCATACCAGTACTAATGCACCGGATCACATCAGAACTCCGAAGTTAAGCGTGCTTGGGCGAGAATAGTACAAGGATGGGTGACCCCCTGGGAAGTCCTCATGTTGCACCCCCATTTTCAATTTTTTTTTCTCCGGTTAGGGTTACCAAGATAATTTATCCACCACATTTCTATTATCGAATCCCACAGCACCTTGGGCAAGACAACTTCGCATCACGTGGAGGCTGTGCCCGCAAACTGGGGGTGTACAGCTTTTGACTAGGTCTCCGTCGCTCCGGTGCCCATAACTTTTGATCCGTAACGAGTTACGCGTTGCACAACATACTGTTGGAAATCTCTCCGAGAGCTCTATGACGGGGCAGCTAGCTTGCTCACTTTGCCCTTTTTTGGAGCCCAAAATCAAACGTTTTCATCAGTTTCGAGACACTTTTCTTATTTAGCTCTATTTTTCTGTCCCAAATCGTACGTCGTGAACTGTTAAAAGGACAACTGCCCTGCTCGCGGAACATTAGAGGGCCCTACAATGCATCATAATCTCATCTTGCGAGGATGCTGGGTTGTTGAAGCGGATGGGTTGTCGTTAAGTCCATTGGGCCTTCCGAATGGGCCATCTCTCTAGGCTGGGTTTGTAAACCTTTAACACATAAAGGAATTATGCCCTCAACATAACGGGTGCGATCAAACCAGTACTAATGCACCGGATCCCATCAGAACTCCGAAGTGAAGTGTGCTTGGGCGTGAGTAGTAGTAGTATGGGTGACCCCCTGGGAAGTCCTCGTGTTGCACCCCCCTTTTCAATTTTTTTTTGCTCCGGTTAGGGTTGCCACGATACTTTATCCACCACATTTCTATTATCGAATCCCACGGCACCTTGGGCAAGACAACATTGCTTCACGTGGAGGCTGGGCCCGCAAACCAGGGGTGTAGGGCTTGTGACCAGGTCTCCGTCGCTCCGGTGCCCATAACTTTTGATCCGTAAGTAGTTACGCGGCGCACAGCATACTGTTGGAAAGCTCTCTGAGAGCTCTAAGACGGGGGCAGCGACCCTGCTCACTGTAACCTTTTTTGGAGCCCAAAATCGAACATTTTTATCAGTTTTGGGCCACTTATCTAGTTTAGCTCTATTTTTCCGTCCCAGATCATACGTCGTGAGCTGTTAAAAGGACAACAACCTTACTCGCGGGACATTAGAGGGCCTTACAACGCATCAAAATCTCATCTTGCGAGGATGCTGCGTTGTTGAAGCAGATGGGTTGTCGTTAAGCCCATTGGGTCTTCTGAATGGGCCATCTCTCTAGGCTGGGTCTGTGAACTGTTAACACATAAAGGAATTGTGCCCTAAAATGACGGGTGCAATCATACTAGCACTAATGCACCGGATCCCTTCAGAACTCCGAAGTTAAAAGTGCTTGGGCAAGAGTATTACTAGGATGGGTGACCCCCTGGGAAGTCCTCGTGTTGCACCCCCATTTTCAATTTTTTTTGCTCCGGTTAGGGTTATCAAGATACTTTGTCCACACCATTTCTATTATCGAATCCCACAGCACCTTGGGCAAGACAACTTCGCTTCACGTGGATGCTGGACCGGCAAACCGGGGGTGTAGGGCTTGTGACCACGTCTCCGTCGCTCCAGTGCCCATAACTTTTGATCTGTAACGAGTTACGCGGCGCACGGCATACTGTTGGAAAGCTCTCCGAGAGCTCGACGACGGGGGCAGTGAGCTTGCTCGCTTTGCCCTTTTTTGTAGCCCAAAATCGAACGTTTTCATTAGTTTCGGGCCACAATTCTAATTTAGCTCTATTTTTCCGTCCCAGATCGTACGTCGTGAGCTGTTAAAAGGACAACAACCTTACTCGCGGGACATTAGAGGGCCCTACAATGCATCAAAATCTCATCTTGCGAGGATGCTGGGTTGTAGAAGAGGATGGGTTGTCATTAAGCCCATTGGGCCTTCTTAATGGGCCACTCTTTAGACTGGGTCTGTGAACCGTTAACACATAAAGGAATTGTGCCCTCAAATGACGGGTGCGATCATACCAGCACTAATGCACCGGATCCCATCAGAACTCCGAAGTTAAACGTGCTTGGGCGAGAATAGTACTAGGATGGGTGACCCCCTGGGAAGTCCTCGTGTTGCACCCCCTTTTCAATTTTTTTTGCTCCGGTTAGGGTTGCCAAGATACTTTATCCACCCCATTTCTGTTATCAAATCCGACGGTATCTTGGGCAAGACAACATCGCTTCACGTGGAGGCTGGGCCCGCAAACCGGGGGCGTAGGGCTTGTGACCAGTTCTCCGTCGCTCCGGTGCCCATAACTTTTGATCCGTAACGAGTTACGCGGCGCACATCATACTATTGGAAAGCTCTCCGAAAGCTCTACGACGGGGCAACTAGCTTGTTCGCTATGCCCTTTTTTGGAGCCCAAAATCGAACGTTTTCATCAGTTTCGGGCCCCTTTTCTAATTTAGCTCTATTTTTCTGTCCCGGATCGTACGTCATGAGCTGTTAAAAGGACAACAACCCTACTCGCGGGACATTAGAGGGCCCTACACTGCATCAAAATCTCATCTTGCGAGGATGCTGGGTTGTCGTTAAGCCTATTGGGCCTTCTGAATGGGCCATCTCTCTTGGCTGGGTCTGTGAAACGTTAACAAATAAAGGAATTGTGCCCTCAACATGACGGGTGCGATCATACCAGTACTAATGCACCGGATCACATTAGAACTCCGAAGTTAAGCGTGCTTGGGCGAGAATAGTACAAGGATGGGTGACCCCCTGGGAAGTCCTCGTGTTGCACCCCCCTTTTCAATTTTTTTTGCTCCGGTTAGGGTTACCAAGATACTTTATCCACCACATTTCTATTATCGAATCCCACAGCACCTTGGGCAAGACAACTTCGCATCACGTGGAGGCTGGGCCCGCAAACTGGGGGTGTAAAGCTTGTGACAGGTCTCCGTCGCTCCGGTGCCCATAACTTTTGATCCGTAACGAGTTACGCGTTGCACAACATACTGTTGGAAATCTCTCCGAGAGCTCTACGATGGGGCAGCTAGCTTGCTCACTTTGCCCTTTTTTGGAGCCCAAAATCGAACGTTTTCATCAGTTTCGGGCAGCTTTTCTTATTTAGCTCTATTTTTCCATCCCGGATCGTACGTCGTGAACTGTTAAAAGGCAACTGCCCTGCTCGCGGAACATTAGAGGGCCCTACAATGCATCAAAATCTCATCTTACGAGGATGCTGGGTTGTTGAAGTGGATGGGTTGTCGTTAAGCCCATTGGGCCTTCCGAATGGGCCATCTCTCTAGGCTGGGTTTGTAAACCTTTAACACATAAAGGATTTCTGCCCTCAACATGACGGGTGCGATCAAACCAGCACTAATGCACCGGATCCCATCAGAACTCCGAAGTGAAGTGTGTTGGGCGTGAGTAGTAGTAGGATGGGTGACCCGCTGGGAAGTCCTCGTGTTGCACCCCTCTTTTCAATTTTTTTTTGCTCCGGTTAGGGTTGCCAAGATACTTTATCCACTACATTTCTATTATCGAATCCCACGGCACCTTGGGCAAGACAACATCGCTTCACGTGGAGGCTGGGCCCGCAAACCAGGGGTGTAGGGCTTGTGACCAGGTCTCCGTCGCTCCGGTGCCCATAACTTTTGATCCGTAACTAGTTACGCGGCGCACAGCATACTGTTGGAAAGCTCTCTGAGAGCTCTAAGACGGGGGCAGCGACCCTGCTCACTGTAACCTTTTTTGGAGCCCAAAATCGAACATTTTTATCATTTTCGGGCCACTTATCTAATTTAGCTCTATTTTTCCGTCCCAGATCATACGTCGTGAGCTGTTAAAAAGACAACAACCTTACTCGCGGGACATTAGAGGGCCTTACAACGCATCAAAATCTCATCTTGCGAGGATGCTTGGCTGTTGAAGCGGATAGGTTGTCGTTAAGCCCATTGGGTCTTCAGAATGGGCCATCTCTCTGGGCTGGGTCTGTGAACCGTTAACACATAAAGGAATTGTGCCCTAAACATGACAGGTGCGGTCATACCCGCACTAATGCACCGGATCCCATCAGAACTCCGAAGTTAAGCGTGCTTGGGTGAGAGTAGTACTAGGATGGGTGACCCCCTGGGAAGTCCTCGTGTTGCACCCCCCTTTTCAATTTTTTTTTCTCCGGTTAGAGTTGCCAAGATACTTTATCTACCCCATTTCTATTATCGAATCCCACGGCACCTTGGACAAGACAACTTCGCTTCACGTGGAGGCTGGGCCCGCATACTGGGGGCGTAGGGCTTGTGACCAGGTCTCCGTCGCTCCGGTGCCCATAACTTTTGATCCTTAACGAGTTACGCGGCGCACAACATACTGTTGGAAAGCTCTCTGAGAGCTCTACGATGGGGGCAGTGAGCTTGTTCTCTTTGCCCTTTTTTGGAGCCGAAAATTGAACGTTTTCATCAGTTTCGGGCCACTTTTCTAATTTAGCTCTATTTTTCCGTCCCAGATCGTACGTCGTGAGCTGTTAAAAGGACAACAACCTTACTCGCGAGACATTAGAGGGCTCTAAAACGCATCTAAATCTCGTCTTGCGAGGATGCTGGGTTGTTGAAGCAGATGGGTTATCATTAAGCCCATGAGGCCTTCTGAATGGGCCATCTCTCTAGGCTGGGTCGGTGAACCGTTAGCACATAAAGGAATTGTGCCCTCAACATGACGGGTGCGATCATACCATCACTGATGCACCGGATCCCATCAGAACTCCGGAGTTAAGAGTGCTTGGGAAAGAGTAGTACTAGGATGGGTGACCCCCTGGGAAGTCCTCGTGTTGCACCTCCCTTTTCAATTTGTTTTGCTCCGGTTAGGGTTGCCAAGATACTTTATCCACCCTATTTCTTTAATCGGATCCCACGGCACCTTGGGCAAGACAACTTCGCTTCACGTGGAGGCTGGGCCCGCAAACCGGGGGTATAGGGCTTGTGACTAGGTCTCCGTCGCTCCGGTGCCCATAACTTTTGATCCGAAACGAGTTACGCGGCGCACAGCATACTGTTGAAAAGCTCTCCGAGAGCTCTACGACGGGGGCATCGAGCTTGCTAACTATGCCTTTTTTTGGTGCCAAAAATCAAACGTTTTCATCAGTTTCGGGCCACTTTTCTAATTTAGCTCTATTTTTCCGTCCCGGATCGTACGTCGTGAGGTGTTAAAAGGACAACAACCTTACTCGCGGGATATTAGAGGGCCCTACAATGCATCAAAATCTCATCTTGCGAGGATGCTGGGTTGTTGAAGCAGATGGGTTGTCGTTAAGCCCATTGGGCCTTCTGAATGGGCCATCTCTTTAGGCTGGGTCTGTGAACTGTTAACGCATAAAGGAATTGTACCCTCAACATGACGGGTACGATCATACCAGCACTAATGCACCGGATCCCATCAGAACTCCGAAGTTAAGCGTGCTTGGGCAAGAGTAGTACTAGGATGGGTGACCCCCTAGGAAGTCCTCGTGTTGCACCCCCCTTTTCAATTTTTTTTTCTCCGGTTAGGGTTGCCAAGATACTTTATCCACCCCATTTCTATTATCAAATCCCACGGCATTTTGGGCAAGACAACTTCGTTTCACGTGGAGGCTGGGCCCGCAAACCGGGGGCGTAGGGCTTGTGACCAGGTCTCCGTCGCTCCGGTGCCCATAACTTTTGATCTGTAACGAGTTACGCGGCGCACAATATACTGTTGGAAATCTCTCCGAGAGCTCTACGACGGGGTAGCTAGCTTGCTCAATTTGCCTTTTTTTGGAGCCCAAAATCGAACATTTTCATCAGTTTCTGGCCACTTTTCTTGTTTAGCTCTATTTTTTCGTCCCGAATCGTACGTCGTGAACTGTTAAAAGGACAACTACCCTGCTCGCGGAACATTAGAGGGCCCTACAATGCATCAAAATCTCATCTTGCGAGGATGCTGTGTTGTTGAAGCGGATGGGTTGTCGTTAAGCCCATTGGGCCTTCTGAATGGGCCATCTCTTTAGGCTGGGTCTGTGAACTATTAACACATAAAGGAATTGTGCCCTCAACATGACGGGTGCGATCATACCAGCACTAATGCACCGGATCCCATCAGAACTCCGAAGTTAAGCGTGCTTGGGCGAGAGTAGTACTAGGACGGGTGACCCCCTGGGAAGTCCTCGTGTTGCACCCCCCTTTTCAATTTTTTTTTCTCCGGTTAGGGTTGCCAAGATACTTTATCCACCCCATTTCTATTATCGAATCCCACGGCACTTTGGGCAAGACAACTTCGCTTCACGTGGAGGCTGGGCCCGCAAACCGGGGGCGTAGGGCTTATGACCAGGTCTCCGTCGCTCCGGTGCCCATAAATTTTGATCCGTAATGAGTTACGCTGCGCACAACATACTGTTGGAAAGCTCTTCGAGAGATCTACTACGGGGGCAGTGAGCTTGTTCGCTGTGACCTTTTTTGAGCCCAAAATCGAATGTTTTCATCAGTTTCGGGCCACTTTTCTAATTTAGCTCTATTTTTCCGTCCCGGATCGTACGTCGTGAGCTGTTAAACGGACAACAACCTTACTCACGGGAGATTAGAGGGCCCTACAACGCATCAAAATCTCATCTTTCGAGGATGCTGGGTTGTTGAAGCGGATGGGTTGTTGTTAAGCCCATTGAGCTTTCTGAATGGGCCATCTCTCTAGGTTGGGTTTGTGAACCTTTAACACATAAAGGCATTGTGCCCTCAACATGACGGGTGTGATGATACCAGCAATAATGCACCGGATCCCATCAGAACTCCGAAATTAAGCGTGCTTGGGCGAGAGTAGTACTAGGATGGGTGACCCCCTGGGAAGTCCTCGTGTTGCACCCCCCTTTTCAATTTTTTTTGCTCCGGTTAGGGTTGCCAAGATACTTTATCCACCCCATTTCTATTATCGAATCTCACGGAACCTTGGGCAATACAACTTCGCTTCATGTGGAGGCTGGGCCGGCAAACCGCGGGCGTAGGGCTTATGACTAGGTCTCTGTCGCTCCGGTGCCCATAACTTTTGATCCGTAACGAGTTACGCGGCGCACAGCATACTGTTGGAAAGCTCTACGAGAGCTTTACAACGGGGGCAGCGAGCTTGCTCGCTGTGCCTTTTTTTGGTGCCCAAAATCGAACGTTTTCATCAGTGTCGGGCCACTTTTCTTATTTAGCTCTATTTTTCCGTCCCGTTGAACGTTTTAATCAGTTTCGGGCCACTTTTCTAATTTAGCTCTATTTTTTGATCCCGGATCGTACGTCGTGAGCTGTTAAAATGACAACAACCCTACTCGCGGGACATTAGAGGGCCCAAAACTTTTGATCCGTAACGAGTTACGCGGCGTACAGCAAACTGTTGGAAAGCTCTCTGAGAGTTCTACGACGGGGGCAGCTAGCTTCCTTGGTGTGCCCTTTTTTGGAACCCAAAATCGAACGTTTTTATCAGTTTCGGGCCACTTTTATAATTTAGCTCTATTTTTCGATCCCGGATCGTACGTCGTGAGCTATTAAAATGACAACAACCTTACTCGCGGGACATTAGAGGGCCCAACAACGCATCAAAATCTCATCTTGCGAGGATGCTGGGTTGTTGAAGCGGATGGGTTGTCGTTAAGCCCATTGGGCCTTCTGAATGGGCCATCTCTCTAGGCTGGGTCTGTGAACCGTTAACACATAAAGGAATTGTGCCCTCAATATGACGGGTGTGATCATACCAGCACTAATGAACCGGATCCTATCAGAACTCCAAAGTTAAGCGTGCTTGGGAGAGAGTAGTACTAGGATGGGTGACCCCCTGGGAAGTCCTCGTGTTGCACCCCCCATTTCAATTTTTTTTGCTCCGGTTAGGGTTGCCAAGATACTTCATCCACCCCATTTCTATTATCGAATCCCACAGCACCTTGGGCAAGACAACTTCGCTTCACGTGGAGGCTGGGCCCGCAAACCGAGGGCGTAGGGCTTGTGACCAGGTCACCATCGCTCCGGTGCCCATAACTTTTGATCCGTAACGAGTTACACGGCGCACAAAATACTGTTGGAAAGCTCTCCGAGAGCACTACGACGGGGGCAGCGAGCTTTCTCGCTATTCCCTTTTTTGGATCCCAAAATCGAATGTTTTCATATGTTTTGGGCCACTTTTCTAATTTAGCTCTATTTTTTTGTCCCAGATCGTACGTCGTGAGCTATTAAAAGGAAAACAACCTTACTCCTGGGACATTAGAGGGCCCTACAACGCATCAAAATCTCATCTTGCGAGGATGCTGGGTTGTTGAAGCGGATGGGTTGTCATTAAGCCCATTGAGCCTTCTGAATGGGCCATCTCTCTTGGCTGGGTCTGTGAACCGTTAACACATAAAGGAATTGTGCCCTCAACATGACAGGTGCGATCATACCAGCACTAATGCACTGGATCCCATCAGAACTCCGAAGTTAAGCGTGCTTGGGAAAAAGTAGTACTAGGATGGGTGACTCCCTGGGAAATCCTAGTGTTGCACCCCCTTTTTCAATTTTTTTTTGCTCCGGTTAGGGTTTCCAAGATACTTTATCCATCCCATTTCTATTATCGAATCCCACGGCACTTTGGGCAAGACAACTTCGCTTCACGTGGGGGCTGGGCCCGCAAACTGGGGGCGTAGGGCTTGTGACCAGGTCTCCGTCGCTCCGGTGCCCATAACTTTTGATCCGTAACAAGTTACGCGGTGCACAGCATACTGTTGGAAACCTCTCCGAGAGATCTACGACGGGGTCAGCGAGCGTGCTCGCTATGCCCTTTTTTGAAGCCCAAAATCGAACGTTTTCATCAGTTTCGAGCCATTTTTCTAATTTAGCTCTATTTTTTCGTCCCGGATCGTATGTCGTGAGCTGTTAAATGGAGAACAACCTTACTCGCTTGACATTAGAGGGCCCTACAACGCATCAAAATCTCATCTTTCGAGGATGCTGGGTTGTTGAAGCGGATGGCTTGTCGTTAAGCCCATTGGGCCTTCTGAATGGGCCATCTCTCTAGGTTGGGTCTATGAACCGTTAACACATAAAGGAATTGTGCCCCCAACATGACGGGTGTGATCATACCAGCACTAATGCACCGGATCCCATCAGAACTCCGAAGTTAAGCGTGCTTGGGCGAGAGTAGTACAAGGATGGGTGACCCCTTGGGAAGTCCTCGTGTTGCACCAACTTTTCAATTTTTTTTGCTCCAGTTAGGGTTGCCAAGATACTTTATCCACCACGTTTCTATTATCGAATCTCACAGCACCTTAGGCAAGACAACTTCCTTTCGCGTGGATGTCAGGCCCGCAAACCGAAGGCGTAGGGCTTGTGACCAGGTCTCCGTCGCTCCGGTGCCCATAACTTTTGATCTGTAACGAGTTACGCGGCGCGTAACATATTGTTGGAAAGCTCTCCGAGAGCTCAACAACAGGGCAGCTAGGTTGCTCACTTTACCCTTTTTTGGAGCCCAAAATCGAACGTTTTCATCAGTTTCGGGCCACTTTTCTAATTTAGCTCTATATTTTCGTCCCGGATCGTACGTCGTGAGCTGTTAAAAGGACAACTACCGTACTCGCGGGACATTAGAAGGCCCTACAACGCATCAAAATCTCATATTGCGAGGATGCTGGGTTGTTGAAGTGGATGGGTTGTCGTTAAGCCCATTGGGCCTTCTTAATGGGCCATCTCTCTAGACTGGGCCTGTGAACCGTTAACACATAAAGGAATTGTGCTCTCAACATGACGGGAGCGATGATACCAGCACTAATGCACCGGATACCATCAGAACTCCAAAGTTAAGCGTGCTTTGGCGAGAGTTGTACTAGGATGGGTGACACCCTAGGAAGACCTCGTGTTGTACCCCCTTTTTCAATTTTTTTTGCTCCGATTAGGGTAACCAAGATACTTTATCCACCACATTTCTATTATCGAATCCTACAACACCATGGGCAAGACAACTTCGCTTCACATGGAGGCCAGGCCCGCAAACCGAGGGCGTAGGGCTTGTGACCTGGTCTCCGTCGCTCCGGTGCCCAAAACTTTTGATCCGTAACGAGTTACGCGGCGTACAGCATACTGTTGGAAAGCTCTCCGAGAGCTCTACGACGGGGGTAGTTAGCTTGCTCAGAGTGCCCTTTTTTGGAACCCAAAATCAAATGTTTTCATCAGTTTCGGGCCACTTTTCTAGTTTAGCTCTATTTTTCGGTCCCGGATCGTACGTCATGAGCTGTTAAAAGGACAACAAACTTACTCGGGGGACATTAGAGGGCCCTACAACGCATCAAAATCTCATCTTGCGAGGATGCTGGGTTGTTGAAGCGGATGGGTTGTCGTTAAGCCCATTGGGCCTTCTGAATGGGCCATCTCTCTAGGATGGGTCTGTGAACCGTTAACACAAAAAGGAATTGTGCCCTCAACATGATGGGAGCGATCATACCAGCACTAATGCACCTGATCCCATCAGAACTCTGAAGTTAAGCGTGCTTGGGCGAGAGTAGTACTAGGATGGGTGACCCCCAGGGAAGTCCTCGTGTTGCACCCCCATTTTCAATTTTTTTTGATCCGGTTAGGGTTGCCAAGATACTTTATCCACCCCATTTCCATTATCGAATCCCCCGGCACCTTGGACAACACAACTTCATTTCATGTGGAGGCTGGGCCCGCAAATAGAGGGCGTAGGGCTTGTGACCAGGTCTCCGTCGCTCTGGTGCCCATAACTTTTGATCCGTAACGAGTTACGCGGCGCACAACATACTGTTGGAAAGCTCTCCGAGAGCTCTAAGACGAGGGCAGTGAGCATGGTCGCTGTGCCCTTTTTTGGAGCCCAAAATCGAATGTTTTCATCAGTTTCAGGCCACTTTTCTAATTTAGCTCTATTTTTTCGTCCCGGATCGTATGTCGTGAGCTGTTAAAAGGATGATACCTTACTCGCGGGACATTATAGGGCCCTACAACGCATCGAAATCTCATCTTACGAGGATGCTGGGTTGTTGAAGCGGATGGGTTGTCGTTAAGCCCATTGGGCCTTCTAAATGGGCCATCTCTCTAGGCTGGGTCTGTGAACCGTTAACACATAAAGGAATTGTGCCCTCAACATGACGGGTGCGATCATACCAGCACTAATGCACCGGATCCCATCAGAACTCAGAAATTAAGCGTGCTTGGGCGAGAGTAGTACTAAGATGGGTGACCCCCTAGGAAGTCCTCGTGTTGCACCCCTCTTTTCAATTTTTTTTGCTCCGGTTAGGGTTGCCAAGATACTTTATCCACCCCATTTCTATTATCAAATCTCACGGCACCTTGGGCAAGACAACTTCGCTTCACGTGGAGGCTGGGCCCGCAAACCGCGGGCGTAGGGCTTGTGACCCGGTCTCCGTCGCTCCGGTGCCCATAACTTTTGATCCGTAACGAGTTACGCGGCGCACAACATACTTCTGGAAAGCACTCCGAGAGCTCTACGACGGGGTCAGTGAGCTAGCTCGCTCTGCCCTTTTTTGGAGCCCAAAATCGAACGTTTTCACCAGTTTCGAGCCACTTTTCTAATTTAGCTCTATTTTTCCGTCCCGGATCGTACGTCGTAAGCTGTTAAAACGACAACAACCTTACTCGCGGGACATTAGTGGGCCCTACAATGCATCAAAATCTCATCTTGCGAGGATGCTAGGTTATTGAAGCGGATGGGTTGTCGTTAAGCCCATTGGGCCTTCTGAATGGGCCATCTCACTAGGCTGGGTTTTTGAACCGTTAACACATAAAGGGATTATGCCTCAACATGACGGGTGCGATCATACCAGCACTAATGCACCGGATCCCATAAGAACTCCAAAGTTAAGCGTGCTTGGGCGAGAGTAGTACAAGGATGGGTGACCCCTTGGGAAGTCCTCGTGTTGCACCACCTTTTCAATTTTTTTTGCTCCAGTTTGGGTTGCCAAGATACTTTATCCACCACGTTTCTATTATCGAATCTCACAGCACCTTAGGCAAGACAACTTCCTTTCACGTGGAGGTCGGGCCCGCAGACCAAAGGCGTAGGGCTTGTGACCAGGTCTCCGTCGCTCCGGTGCCCATAACTTTTGATCTGTAACGAGTTACGTGGCGCGTAACATACTGTTGGAAAGCTCTCCGAGAGCTCAACAACAGGGCAGCTAGGTTGCTCACTTTGCCCTTTTTTGGAGCCCAAAATTGAACGTTTTCATCAGTTTCGGGCCACTTTTCTAATTTAGCTCTATATTTCTGTCCCGGATCGTACGTCGTGAGCTGTTAAAAGGACAACTACCGTACTCGCGGGACATTAGAAGGCCCTACAACGCATCAAAATCTCATATTGCGAGGATGCTGGGTTGTTGAAGTGGATGGGTTGTCGTTAAGCCCATTGGGCCTTCTGAATGGGCCATCTCTCTAGACTGGGTCTGTGAACCGTTAACACATAAAGGAATTGTGCTCTCAACATGACGGGAGCGATGATACCAGCACTAATGCACCGGATACCATCAGAACTCCGAAGTTAAGCGTGCTTTGGCGAGAGTTGTACTGGGATGGGTGACCCCCTAGGAAGTCCTCGTGTTGCACCCCCTTTTTCAATTTTTTTTGCTCAGGTTAGGGTAACCAAGATACTTTATCCACCACATTTCTATTATCGAATACTACAACACCATGGGCAAGACAACTTCGCTTCACATGGAGGCCAGGCCCGCAAACCGAGGGCGTAGGGCTTGTGACCTGGTCTCCGTCGCTCCGGTGCCCAAAACTTTTTATCCCTAACGAGTTACGCGGCGCACAGCATACTGTTGGAAAGCTCTCCGAGAGCTCTACGACGGGGGTAGTTAGCTTGCTCAGTGTGCCCTTTTTTGGAACCCAAAATCGAACGTTTTCATCAGTTTCGGGCCACTTTTCTAGTTTAGCTCTATTTTTCGGTCCTGGATCGTACGTCATGAGCTGTTAAAAGGACAACATACTTACTCGGGGGACATTAGACGGCCCTACAACGCATCAAAATCTCATCTTGCGAGGATGCTGGGTTGTTGAAGCGGATGGGTTGTCGTTAAGCCCATTGGGCCTTCTGAATGGGCCATCTCTCTAGGATGGGTCTGTGAACCGTTAACACAAAAAGGAATTGTGCCCTCAACATGACGGGAGCGATCATACCAGCACTAATGCACCTGATCCCATCAGAACTCTGAAGTTAAGCGTGCTTGGGCGAGAGTAGTACTAGGATGGGTGACCCCCAGGGAAGTCCTCGTGTTGCACCCCCATTTTCAATTTTTTTTGATCCGGTTAGGGTTGCCAAGATACTTTATCCACCCCATTTCCATTATCGAATCCCCCGGCACCTTGGACAAGACAACTTCGTTTCATGTGGAGGTTGGGCCCGCAAATCGAGGGCGTAGGGCTTGTGACCAGGTCTCCGTCGCTCTAGTGCCCATAACTTTTGATCCGTAACGAGTTACGCGGCGCACAACATACTGTTGGAAAGCTCTCCGAGAGCTCTACGACGGGGGCAGTGAGTATGGTCGCTGTGCCCTTTTTTGGAGCCCAAAATTGAATGTTTTCATCAGTTTCAGGCCACTTTTCTAATTTAGCTCTATTTTTCCGTCCCGGATCGTACGTCGTGAGCTGTTAAAAGGATGATACCTTACTCGCGGGACATTAGAGGGCCCTACAACGCATTGAAATCTCATCTTCCGAGGATGCTGGGTTGTTGAAGCGGATGGGTTGTCGTTAAGCCCATTGGGCCTTCTAAATGGGCCATCTCTCTAGGCTGGGTCTGTGAACTGATAACACATAAAGGAATTGTGCCCTCAACATGACGGGTGCGATCATACCAGCACTAATGCACCGGATCCCATCAAAACTCAGAAATTAAGCGTGCTTGGGCGAGAGTAGTACTAAGATGGGTGACCCCCTAGGAAGTCCTCGTGTTGCACCCCCCTTTTCAATTTTTTTTGCTCCGGTTAGGGTTGCCAAGATACTTTATCCACCCCATTTCTATTATCAAATCTCACGGCACCTTGGGCAAGACAACTTCACTTCACGTGGAGGCTGGGCCCGCAAACCGCGGGCGGAGGGCTTGTGACCAGGTCTCCGTCGCTCCGGTGCTCATAACTTTTGATCCGTAACGAGTTACGCGGCGCACAGCATACTTCTGGAAAGCTCTCCGAGAGCTCTACGACGGGGTCAGTGAGCTAGTACGCTGTGCCCTTTATTGGAGACCAAAATCAAACGTTTTCACCAGTTTTGAGCCACTTTTCTAATTTAGCTCTATTTTTCCGTCCCGGATCGTACGTCGTAAGCTGTTAAAAGGACAACAACCTTACTCGCGGGACATTAGTGGGCCCTACAATGCATCAAAATCTCATCTTGCGAGGATGTTGGGTTGTTGAAGCAGATGGGTTGTCGTTAAGCCCATTGGGCCTTCTGAATGGGCCATCTCACTAGGCTGGGTTTTTGAACCGTTAACACATAAAGGAATTGTGCCTCAACATGACGGGTGCGATCATACCAGCACTAATGCACCGGATCCCATCAGAACTCCGAAGTTAAGCGTGCTTAGGCGAGAATAGTACTAGGATGAGTGACCCCTTGGGAAGTCCTCGTGTTGTACCCCCCTTTTCAATTTTTTTTTGCTCCGGTTAGGGTTGCGAAGATACTTTATCCACCCCATTTCTATTATCGAATCTCATGGCACCTTGGGCAAGACAACTTTGCTCCACGTGGAGGCTAGGCCCGCAAACCGCGGGCGTAGGGCTTGTGACCTGGTCTCCGTCGCTCCGGTACCCATAACTTTTGATCCGTAACGAGTTACGCAGCGCACAACATACTGTTGGAAAGCTCTCCGAGAGCTCTACGACGGGGTCAGAGAGCTAGCTCGTTGTGCCTTTTTATGGAGCCCAAAATTGAACATTTTCATCAGTTTCGGACCACTTTTCTAATTTAGCTCTATTTTTCCGTCCCGGATCGTACGTCGTGAGCTGTTAAACGGACAACAACCTTACTTGCCGGACATTAGTGGGCCCTACAATGCATCAAAATCATATCTTGTGAGGATGCTAGGTTGTTGAAGCGGATGGGCTGTCGTTAAGCCCATTGGGCCTTCTGAATGGGCCATCTCTCTAGGCTGGGTTTTTGAACCGTTAACACATAAAGGAATTGTGCCCTCAACATGACGGGTGCGATCATACCATCACTAATACACCGGATCCCATCAGATCTCCGAAGTTAAGCGTGCTTGGGCGAGAATAGTACAAGGATGGGTGACCCCCTAGGAAGTCCTCGTGTTGCACCCCCCTTTTCAATTTTTTTTGGTCCGGTTAGGGTTGCCAAGATACTTTATCCACCCTATTTCTATTATCGAATCTCACGGCACCTTGGGCATGATAACATCCCTTCACGTGGAGGTCGGGCCCGCAAACCGAGGGCGTAGGGCTTGTGAACAGGTCTCCGTCGCTCCGGTGCTCATAACTTTTGATTCGTAACGAGTTACGCGGCGTGCAACATACTGTTGGAAAGCTCTCCGAGAGCTCTACGACAGGGCAGCTAGCTTGCTCACTTTGCCATTTTTTGGAACCCAAAATCGAACGTTTTCATCAGTTTCGGGCCACTTTTCTAATTTAGCTCTATTTTTCCGTCCCGGATCGTACGTCGTGAGCTATTAAAAGGATAACTACCCTACTCGCGGGACATTAGAAGGCCCTACAACGCATCAAGTGGATGCTGGGTTGTTGAAGTGGATGGGTTGTCGTTAAGCCCATTGGGCCTTCTGAATGGGCCTTCTCTCTAGGCTGGGTCTGTGAACCGTTAACACATAAAGGAATTGTGCTCTCAACATGACGGGAGAGATGATACCAGCACTAAAGCACCGGATCCCATCAGAACTCCGAAGTTAAGCGTGCTTTGGCGAGAGTAGTACTAGGATGGGTGACCCCCTTGGAAGTCCTTGTGTTGCACCCCATTTTTCAATTTTTTTTGCCCCGGTTAGGGTTACCAAGATACTTTATCCACCACATTTCTATTATGGAATCCCACAACCCCATGGGCAAGACAACTTCGCTTCACAAGGAGGCCGGGCCCGCAAACCGAGGGCGTAGGGCTTGTGACTTGGTCTCCGTCGCTCCGGTGCCCATAACTTTTGATCCGTAACGAGTTACGCGGCGCACAGCATACTGTTGGAAAGCTCTCCGAGAGCTCTACGACGGGGGTAGTTAGCTTGCACAGTGTGCCCTTTTTTGGAGCCCAAAATCGAACGTTTTCATCAGTTTCGGGCCACTTTTCTAGTTTAGCTCTATTTTTCGGTCCCGGATCGTACGTCATGAGCTGTTAAAAGGACAACAAACTTACTCGGGGGACATTAGAGGGCCCTACAATGCATCAAAATCTCATCTTGCGAGGATGCTGGGTTGTTGAAGCGGATGGGTTGTCGTTAAGCCCATTGGGCCTTCTGAATGGGCCATCTCTCTAGGTTGGGTCTGTGAACCGTTAACACAAAAAGGAATTGTGCCCTCAACATGACGGGAGCGATCATACCAGCACTAATGCACCGGATCCCATCAGAACTCCTTAGTTAACCGTGCTTGGGCAAGAGTAGTACTAGGATGGGTGACCCCCTGGGAAGTCCTCGTGTTGTACCACCCTTTTCAATTTTTTTTGCTCCGGTTAGGGTTGCCAAGATACTTTATCCACCCCATTTCCATTATCGAATCCCACGGCACCTTGGGCAAGACAACTTCGTTTCACGTGGAGGCTGGGCCCGCAAACCGAGGGCGTAGGGCTTGTGACCAGGTCTCCGTCGCTCCGGTGCCCATAACTTTTGATCCGTAACGAGTTACGCGGCGCACAACATACTGTTGAAAAGCTCTCCGAGAGCTCTACGACGGGGGCAGCGAGCTTGCTCGCTTTGCCCTTTTTGGGAGTCCAAAATCGAATGTTTTCATCAGTTTCGGGCCACTTTTCTGATTTAGCTCTATTTTTCTGTCCCGGATCGTACGTCGTGAGCTGTTAAAAGGACAACAACCTTACTCCCGGGACATTAGAGGGCTCTACAACGCATCAAAATCTCATCTTGCGAGGATGCTGGGTTGTTGAAGAGGATGGGTTGTCGTTAAGCCCATTGAGCCTTCTGAATGGGCTATCTCTCTAGGCTGGGTCTGTGAACCGTTAACACATAAAGGAATTGTGCCCTCAACATGACGGGTGCGATCATACCATCACAAATGCACCGGATCCCATCAGAACTCCGAAGTTAAGCGTTCTTAGGCGAGAGTAGTACTAGGATGGGTGACCCCGTGGGAAGTCCTCGTGTTGCACCCCCTTTTTCAAATTTTTTTTCTCCGGTTAGGGTTGCCAAGATACTTTATCCACCCCATTTCTATTATCGAATCCCACGGCACTTTGGGCAAGACAACTTCGCTTCACGTGGAGGCTGGGCCCGCAAACCGGGGGCGTAGGGCTTGTGACCAGGTCTCCGTCGCTTCACTGTCCATAACTTTTGATCCGTAATGAGTTACGCGGTGCACAGCATACTGTTGGAAACCTCTCCGAGAGCTCTACGAGGAGGGCAGCGAGCTTGCTCGCTGTGCCCTTTTTTGGAGCCCAAAATCGAACGTTTTCATAACTTTCAGGCAAATTTTCTTATTTAGCTCTATTTTTTCGTCTACGATCGTTCGTCGTGAGCTGTTAAAAGGACAATACCTTACTCGCTGGACATTAGAGGGCCCTACAATGCATCAAAATCTCATCTTGCGAGGATGCTAGGTTGTTGAAGCGGATGGGTTGTCGTTAAGCCTATTGGGCCTTCTTAATGGGCCATCTCTCTAGGCTGGGTCTGTGAACCGTTAACACATAAAGGAATTGTGCCCTCAACATGACGGGTGCGATTATACCAGCACTAATGCACCGGATCCCATCAGAACTCTGAAGTTATGCGTGCTTGGGCGAGAGTAGTACAAGGATGGGTCACCCCCTAGGAAGTCCTCGTGTTGCACCCCTTTTTCAATTTTTTTTGCTCCGGTTAGGGTTGCCAAGATACTTTATACACCACATTTCTATTATCGAATCCCATAGCACCTTGGGCAAGACAACTTCACTTCACATTAAGGTCGGGCCCGCAAACCGAGGGCATAGGTCTTGTGACCAAGTCTTCGTTGCTCCGGTGCCCATAACTTTTGATCCGTAACGAGTTACGCGGTGCGCAACATACTGTTGGAAATCTCTCCGAGAGCTCTACGATAGGGCAACTAGCTTGCTCACTTTTCCCTTTTTTGGAGCCCAAAATCGAACGTTTTCATCAGTTTCGGGCCATTTTTCTAATTTAGCTTTATTTTTCCGTCCCGGATCGTATGTCGTGAGCTGTTAAAAGGACAACTACCCTACTCGCGGGACATTAGAAGGCGCTACAATGCATCAAAATCTCATCTTGCGAGGATGTAGGGTTGTTGAAGTGGATGGGTTGTCGTTAAGCCCATTGGGCCTTCTGAATGGGCCATCTCTCTTGGCAGGGTGTGTGAACCGTTAACACATAAAGGAATTGTGCTCTCAACATGACGGGAGCGATGATACCAGCACTAATGCACCGCATCCCATTAGAACTCCGAAGTTAATCGTGCTTTGGCGAGAGTAGTGCTAGGATGGGTGACCCTCTAGGAAGTCCTCGTGTTGCACCCCCCTTTTCAATTTTTTTTGCTCCAGTTAGGTTACCAAGATACTTTATCCACCACATTTCTATTATCGAATCCCACAACACCATGGGCAAGACAACTTCGCTTCACATGGAGGCCGGGCCCGCAAATCGAGGGCGTAGGGCTTGTGACCTGGTCTCCGTCGCTCCGGTGCCCAAAACTTTAAATCCGTAATGAGTTACGCGGCGCACAGCATACTGTTGGAAAGCTCATCGAGAGCTCTACGACGGGGGCAGCTAGCTTGCTCAGTGTGCCCTTTTTTGGAACCCAAAATCGAAGGTTTTCGTCTGTTTCGGGCCACTTTTCTACTTTAGGTCTATTTTTGGGTCCCGGATCGTCCGTCGTGAGCTGTTGAAAGGACAACAACCTTACCCGCAGGACCTTAGAGGGCCCTACAACGCATCAAAATCTCATCTTGTGAGGATGCTGGATTGTTGAAGAGGATGGGTTGTCGTTAAGCCCATTGGGCCTTCTGAATGGGCCGTCTCTCTAGGCTGGGTCTGTGAACCGTTAACACATAAAGGAATTGTGCCCTCAACATGACGGGTGCGATCATACCAGTACTAATGCACCGGATCCCATCAGAACTCCGAAGTTAAGCGTGCTTGGGTGAGAGTAGTACTAGGATGGGTGACCGCCTGGGAAGTCCTCGTGTTGCACCCCCCTTTTCAATTTTTTTTTGCTCCGGTTAGGGTTGCCAAGATACTTTATCCACCCCATTTCTATTATTGAATCCCACGGCACTTTGGGCAAGACAACTTCGCTTCACGTGGAGGCTGGGCCCGCAAACCGGGGGCGTAGGGCTTGTGACCAGGTCTCCGTCGCTCCGGTGCCGATACCTTTTGATCCGTAACGAGTTACGCTGTACACAGCATATTGTTGGCCACCTCTCCGAGAGCTCTACGACGGGGGCAGGGAGCTTGCTCGCTGTGCCCTTTGTTGGAGCCCAAAATCGAACGTTTTCATCAGTTTCGGGCCACTTTTCTGATTTATATCTATTTTTCCATTCAGGATCGTACGTCGTGAGCTGTTAAAAGGACAATACCTTACACGCAGGACATTAGAGGGCCCTACAACGCATCAAATTCTCATCTTGAGAGGATGCTGGGTTGTTGAAGCGGATGGGTTGTCGTTAAGCCCATTGGGCCTTCTTAATGGGCCATCTCTCTAGGCTGGGTCTGTGAACCGTTAATACATAAAGGAATTGTGCCCTCAACATGACGGGTGCGATCATACCAGCACTAATGCACCGGATCCCATCAGAACTGCGAAATTAAGCGTGCTTAGGCGAGAGTAGTACTAGGATGGGTGACCCCCAGGGAAGTCCTCGTATTGCACCCCCCTTTTCAATTTTTTTTGCTCCGGCTAGGGTTGCCAAGATACTTTATCCACCCCATTTCTATTATCGAATACCACGGCACCTTGGGCAAGACAACTTCGCTTCACGTGGAGGCTGGACCCGCAAACCCGGGGCGTAGGGCTTGTGACCAAGTCTCCGTCGCTCCGGTGCCCATAACTTTTGATCCGTAACGAGTTACGCGGCGCACATCATACTGTTGGAAAGCTCTCCGAGAGCTCTACGACAGGGAGTGCCCTTTTTTGGTGCCCAAAATCGAACGTTTTCATCAGTTTCGAGCCACTTTTATAGTTTAGCTCTATTTTTTCGTCTCGGACCGTACGTCATGAGCTGTTAAAAGGACAACCTTACTCGCGGGACATTAGAGGGCCCTACAACGCATCAAAATCTCATCTTGCGAGGATGCTGGGTTGTTGAAGCGGATGGGTTGTCGTTAGGCCAATTGGGCCTTCTGAATGGCCCATCTCTCTAGACTGGGTCTGTGAACCGTTAACACATAAAGGAATTGTGCCCTCAACATGACGGGTGCGATCATACCCGCACTAATGCACCGGATCCCATCAAAACTCCGAAGTTAAGCGTGCTTGGGCGAGAGTAGTACGAGGATGGGTGACCCCTTGGGAAGTCCTCGTGTTGCACCCCCCTTTTCAATTTTTTTTGCTCCGGTTAGGGTTGCCAAGATACTTTATCCACCCCATTTCTATTATCGAATCCCACGGCACCTTGGGCAAGACAACATCACTTCAAGTGGAGGCTGGACCTGTAAACCGGGGGCGTAGGGCTTGTGACCAGGTCTCCGTCGCTCCGGTGCCCATAACTTTTGATCCGTAACGAGTTACGCGGCGCACAACATACTGTTGGAAAGCTCTCCGAGAGCTCTACGACGGGGTTAGCCAGCTTGCTCGCTGTGCACTTTTTTGGAGCCCAAAATTGAACGATTTCATCAGTTTCGGGCCACTTTTCTGATTTAGCTCTATTTTTTTGTCCCGGATCGTACGTCGTGAGCTGTTAAAAGGACAACAACCTTACTCGCTGGACATCAGAGGGCCCTACAACGCATCAAAATCTTATCTTGCGAGGATGATAGGTTGTCGTTATGCCTATTGGGCCTTCTGAATGGGCCATCTCTCTAGGCTGGGTCTGTGAACCGTTAACACATAAACGAATTGTGCCCTCAACATGACGAGTAGGTTCATACCAGCACTAATGCACCAAATCCCATCAGAACTAGGAAGTTAAGCGTGCTTGGGCGAGAGTAGTACAAGGATAGGTGACCCCCTGGGAAGTCCTCGTGTTGCACCCCCATTTTCAATTTTTTTTGCTCCGGTTAGGGTTACCAAGATACTTTATCCACCACATTTCTATTATCGAATCCCACAGCACCTTGGGCAAGATAAATTCGCTTCACGTGGAGGCCGGGCGCGCAAACCGAGGGCGTAGGGCTTGTGACAAGGTCCCCGTTGCTCCAGTGCCCATAACTTTTGATCCGTAATGAGTTACGCGGCGCACAACATACTGTTGGAAAGCTCTCCGAGAGCTCTACGACAGGGAAGCTAGCTTGCTTGCTTTGCCCTCTTTTGGAGCCAAAAATTGAACATTTTCATCAGTTTCAGGCCACTTTTCTTATTGAGCTCTATTTTTTCGTACCGGATCGTACGTCGTGAACTGTTAAAAGGGAAACTACCCTACTCGCGGAACATTAGCGGGCCCTACAACACATCAAAATCTCATCTTGCGAGGATGCTGGGTTGTTGAAGCGGATGGGTCGTCGATAAGCCCATTGGGCCTTCTGAATGGGCTATTTCTCTAGGCTGGGTCTGTGAACCGTTAACACATAAAGGAATTGTGACCTCAACATGACGGGTGTGATCATACCAGCACTAACGGACCGGATCCCATCAGAACTCCGAAGTTAAGTGTGCTTGGGCGAGAATAGTAGTAGGATGGGTGACCCCCTGGGAAGTTCTCGTGTTGCACCACCCTTTTCAATTTTTTTTGCTCCGGTTAGGGTTGCCAAGATACTTTATCCGCCACATTTCTTCTATCGAATTCCACGGCACCTTGGGCAGGACAACTTCGCTTCACGTGGCGGCTGGGCCCGCAATCCGGGGGTGTAGGGCTTGTGACCATTTTTCCGTTGCTCCGGTGCCCATAACTTTTGATCCGTAACGAGTTACGCAGTGCACAACATACTGTTGGAAAGCTCTCTGAGAGCTCTACGACGGGGGCAGTCACCCTGCTCGCTGTGCCCTATTTTGGAGTCAAAAATCGAACGTTTTCATCAGTTTCGGGCCACTTTTCTAATTTAGATCTATTTTTCCGTCCCGGATCGTACGTCGTGAGCTGCTAAAAGGACAAAAACCTTACTCGCGGGACATTAGAGGGCCCTACAACGCATCAAAATCTCATCTTGCGAGGATGCTGGGTTGTTGAAGCGAATGGGTTGTCGTTAAGCCCATTGGGCCTTCTGAATGGGCCATCTCTCTAGGCTGGGTCTGTGAACCGTTAACACATAAAGGAATTGTGCCCTCAACATGACGGGTGCGATCATACCAGCACTAATGTACCGGATCCCATCAGAACTCCGAAGTTAAGCGTGCTTGGGCGAGAGTAGTACTACGATGGGTGACCCCCTGGGAAGTCCTCGTGTTGCACCCCCATTTTCAATTTTTTTTGCTCCGGTTAGGGTTGCCAAGATACTTTATCCACCCAATTTCCATTATCGAATCCCACAACACCATGGGCAAGACAACTTCGCTTCACATGGAGGCCGGGCCCGCAAACCGAGGGCGTAGGGGTTGTGACCTGGTCACCGTCGCTCCGGTGCCTAAAACTTTTGATCCGTAACGAGTTACGCGGCGCACAGCATACTGTTGGAAAGCTCTCCGAGTGCTCTACGACGGGGGTAGCTAGCTTGCTCAGTGTGCCCTTTTTTGGAACTCAAAATCGAACGTTTTCATCAGTTTCGGGCTACTTTTCTAAATTAGCTCTATTTTTCTGTCCCGGATCGTACGTCGGGAGATATTAAAAGGACAACAACCTTACTCGCGGGACATTAGAGGGCCCTACAATGCATCAAAATCTCATCTTGCGAGGACGCTGGGTTGTTGAAGCGGATGGGTTGTCGTTAAGCCCATTGGGCCTTCTGAATGGGCCATGTCTCTAGGCTGGGTTTGTGAACCGTTAACACATAAAGGAATTGTGCCCTCAACATGACGGGTTCGATCATACCAGAACTAATGCACCGAATCCCATCAGAACTCCGAAGTTAAGCGTGCTTCGACGAGAATAGTACTAGGATGGGTGACCCCCTGGGAAGTCCTCTTGTTGCACCCCCCTTTTCAATTTTTTCTGCTCCGGTTAGGGTTGCCAAGATACTTTATCCACCCCATTTCTATTATCGAATCCCACGGCACCTTGGGCAAGACAACTTCACTTCACGTGGTGGCTGGGCCTGCAAACCGAGGTCGTAGGGCTTGTAACCAGGTCTCCGTCGCTCCGGTGCCCATAACTTTTGATCCGTAATGAGTTACGCGGCGCACAGCATACTGTTGGAAAGCTCTCCGATTGCTCTACGACGGGGGCAGCTAGCTTGCTTGATGTACCCTTTTTGGAGCCCAAAATCGAACGTTTTCATATGTTTCGGGCTACTTTTCTAATTTAGCTCTATTTTTTCGTCCCGGATCGTACGTTGTGAGCTGTTAAAAGGAAAACAACCTTACTCGCGGGACATTAGAGGGCCCTACAACGCATCAAAATCTCATCTTGCGAGGATGCTGGGTTGTTGAAGCGGATGGGATGTCGTTAAGCCCATTGGGCCTTCTGAATGGGCCATCTCTCTAGGATGGGTCTGTGAACCGTTAACACATAAAAGAATTGTGCCCTCAACATGACGGGTGTGATCATACCAGCACTAATGCACCGGATTCCATTAGAACTCCGAAGTTAAGCTTGCTTGGGCGAGAGTAGTACTAGGATGGGTGACCCCCTGGGAAGTCCTTCTGTTGCACCCCCCTTTTCAATTTTTTTTTGCTCCGGTTAGGGTTGCCAAGATACTTTATCCACCCCATTTCTATTATCGAATCCCACGGCACCTTGGGCAAGACAACTTCGCTTCACATGGAGGCTGGGCCCGCAAACCGGGGGAATAGGGCTTGTGACCAGGTCTCCATCGCTCCGGTGCCCATAACTTTTGATCCGTAACGAGTTACGCGGCGCACAGCATACTGTTGGAAAGCTCTCTGAGAGCTCAACGACGGGGGCAGCCAGCTTGCTCGCTGTGCCCTTTTTTGGAGCCCAAAATCGAACGTTTTCATAAGTTTCGGGCCACTTTTCTAATTTAGCTCTATTTTTCAGTCCCGGATCGTACGTCGTGAGCTGTTAAAAGGACAACAACCCTACTTGCCGGACATTAGCGGGCCCTACAACGCATCAAAATCTCATCTTGCGAGGATGCTGGGTTGTTGAAGTGGATGGGTTGTCGTTATGCCCATTGGGCCTTCTGAATGAGCCATCTCTCTATGCTGGGTCTGTGAACCATTAACACATAAAGGAATTGTGCCCTCAACATGATAGGTGTGATCATACCAGCACTAATGCACCGGATCCAATCAGAACTCCGAAGTTAAGCTTGGTTGGGCGAGAGTAGTACTAAGATGGTTGACCCCATGGGAAGTCCCCGTGTTGCACCCCCATTTTCTATTTTTTTTGCTCCGGTTAGGGTTGCCAAGATACTTTATCCACCCCATTTCTATTATCGAATCCCAAGGAACCTTGGGCAAGACAACTTCGCTTCACGTGGAGGCTGGGCCCGCATACCGGGGGCGTCGGGCTTGTGACCAGGTCTCCGTCGCTCCGTTGCCCATAACTTTTGATCCGTAACGAGTTACGCGGCGCACAGCATACTGTTGGAAAGCTCTCCGAGAGCTCTACGACGGGGGCAGCAACCATGCTTGCTTTGCCCTTTTTTGGAGCTCAAAATCGAACATTTTCATCAGTTTCGGGACACATTTCTAATTTTGCTCAATTTTTCCGTCCCGGATCGTACGTTGTGAGATGTTAAAAGGACAACTACCCTACTCGCGGGACATTAGAGGGCCCTACAACGCATCAAAATCTGATCTTGCTAGGATGCTGGGTTGTTGAAGCGGATGGTTTGTCGTTAAGCCCATTCGGCCTTCTGAATGGGCCATCTCTCCAGGCTGGGTCTGTGAACCGTTAACACATAAAGGAATTGTGCCATCAACATGACGAGTGCGATGATACCAGCACTAATGCACCAGATCCCATCAGAACACCGAAGTTAAGCATGCTTGGGCGAGAGTAGTATTAGGATGGGTGACCCCCTGGGAAGTCCTCGTGTTGCACCCCCCTTTTCAATTTTTTGTGCTCCGGTTAGGGTTACCAAGATACTTTATCCACCACATTTCTATTATCGAATCCCAAGGCTCCTTGGGCAAGACAACTTCGCTTCACATGGAGGCCGTGCCCGCAAACCGAGGGCGTAGGGCTTGTGACCAAGTCTCCGTCGCTTTGGTGCCCTTAACTTTTGATCCGCAACGAGTTACGCGGCGCACAACATGTTGTTGGAAAGCTCTCCGAGAGCTCTACGATGGGGGCGGCAAGCATGCTTGTTGTGCCCTTTTTTGGAACCCAAAATCGAACGTTTTCATTAGTTTCGGGCCACTTTTCTAATTTAGCTACATTTTTCTGTCCCGGATCGTACGTCGTGAGCTGTTAAAAGGACAACAACCTTACTCGCGGGACATTAGAGGGCCCTACAACACATCAAAATCTCATCTTGCGAGGATGCTGGGTTGTTGAAGCGGATGGGTTGTCGTTAAGCCCATTGGGCCTTCTGAATGGGCCATCTCTCTAGGCTGGGTCTGTGAACTGTTAACACATAAAAAAAATTGTGCCCTCAACATGACAGGTGCGATCATAACTGCACTATTGCACCGGATTCCATCAGAACTCCGAAGTTAAGCGTGCTTGAGCGAGAGTTGTACTAGGATGACTGACCCCCTGGGAAGTCCTCGTGTTGCACCCCGCTTTTCAATTTTTTTTGCTCCGGTTAGGGTTGCCAAGATACTTTATCCACCCCATTTCTATTATCGAATCCAATGGCACCTTGGGCAAGACAACTTCGCTTCACATGGAGGCCGGGCCCGAAAACCGAGAGCGTAGGGCTTGTGACCAAGTCTCCGTCGCTTTGGTGCCCATAACTTTTGATCTGTAACGAGTTACGCGGCGCACAACATACTGTTGGAAAGCTCTCCGAGAGCTCTACGACGGGGCAGCTAGCTTGCTCGCTTTGCCCTTTTCTGGAGCCCAAAATCGAACGTTTTCATCAGTTTCGGGACACATTTCTAATTTGGCTCTATTTTTCTTTCCCGGATCGTACGTCGTGAGCTATTAAAAGGACAACTACCCTACTAGCGGGACATTAGAGGGCCCTACAACGCATCAAAATCTCATCTTGCGAGGATATTGGGTCGTTGAAGCGGATGGGTTGTCGTTAAGCCCATTGGGCCTTCTGAATGGGCCATCTCTCTAGGCTGGGTCTGTGAACCGTTAACACATAAAGGAATTGTGCCCTCAACATGACGGCTGCGATGATACTAGCACTAATGCACCGGATCCCATCAGAACTCCGAAGTTAAGCGTGTTTGGGCGAGAGTAGTATTAGGATGGGTGACCCGCGGGGAAGTGCTCGTGTTGCACCCCGCTTTTCAATTATTTTTGCTCCGGTTAGGGTTACCAAGTTACTTTATCCACCACATTTCTATTATCAAATCCCACAACACCTTGGGCAAGACAACTTCACGTCACATGGAGGCCGGGCCCGCAAACCGAGGGCGTAGGGCTTGTGACCAAGTCTCCGTCGCTCCAGTGCCCATAACTTTTGATCCGCAACGAGTTACGCGGCGCAGAACATACTGTAGGAAAGCTCTCCGAGAGCTCTACGATGGGGGCAGCAAGATTGCTTGCTGTCCCCTTTTTTGGAACCCAAAATTGAACGTTTTCATCAGTTTCGGGCCACTTTTCTAATTTAGCTCAATTTTTCCGTCCCGGATCAAACGTCATGAGATGTAAAAAGGACAACAATCTTACTCGCGGGACATTAGAGGGCCCTACAACGCATCAAAATCTCATCTTGCAAGGATGCTAGGTTGTTGAAGCGGATGGGTTGTCGTTAAGCCTATTGGGCCTTCTGAATGGACCAACTCTCTAGGATGGGTCTGTGAGCCGTTAAGACATAAAGGATTTGTGCCCTCAACATGACAGGTGCGAGGATACCAGCACTAATGCACCGGATCCGATCAGAACTCCGAAGTTAAGCGTGCGTGGGCGAGTGTAGTATTAGGATGGGTAACCCCCTGGGAAGTCCTCGTGTTGCAACCCCTTTTCAATTTTTTGTGCTCCGGTTAGGGTTACCAAGATACTTTATCCACCACATTTCTATTATCGAATCCCAAGGCACCTTGGGCAAGACAAGTTCGCTTCACATGGAGGCCGGGCCCGCAAACCGAGGGCCTAGGGCTTGTGACCAAGTCTCCGTCGCTTTGGTGCCCATAAGTTTTGATCCGCCACGAGTTACGCGGCGCACAGCATATTGTTGGAAAGCTCTCCGAGAGCTCTACGACGGGGGCAGCAAGCATGCTTGTTGTACGAATTTTTGGAAACCAAAATCGAACGTTTTCACCAGTTTCTGGCCACTTTTCTAATTTAGATCAATTTTTCCGTCCCGGATCGTACGTCGTGACCTGTTAAAAGGACAACAACCTTACTCGCGGGACATCAGAGGGCCCTACAACGCATCAAAATCTCATCTTGCGAGGATGCTGGGTTGTTGAAGCAGATGGGTAGTCGTTAAGCCCATTGGGCCTTCTGAATGGGCCATCTCTCTAGGCTGGGACTGTGAACCGTTAACACATAAAGGAATTGTGCCCTCAACATGACGGGTGCGATCATACCAGCACTAATGCACCGGATCCCATCAGAACTCCGAAGTTAAGTGTGCTTGGGTGAGAGTAGTACAAGTATGGGTGACCCCCTGGGAAGTCCTCGTGTTGCACCCCCCTTTTCAATATTTTTTACACCGGTTAGGGTTACCAAGATACTTTATCCACCACATTTCTATTATCGAATCCCACAACACCTAGGGCAAGACAACTTCGCTTCACGTGGAGGCCGGGCCCACAAACTGAGGGCGTAGGGCTTGTGACCAGGTCTCCGTCGCTCCGGTGCCCATACCTTTTGATCCGTAACGAGTTACGCGGCGCACAACATACAGTTGGAAAGCACTCCGAGAGCTCTACGATAGGGCAGCTAGCTTGCTCGCTTTGCCCTTTTCTGGAGCCCAAAATCGAACGTTTTCATCAGTTTTGGGCAACTTTTCTTATTTAGCTCTATTTTTTCATCCCGGATCGTACGTCGTGAGCAGTTAAAAGGACAACTACCCTACTCGCGGGACATTAGATGGCCCTACAACGCATCAAAATCTCATCTTGCGAGGATGCCGGGTTGTTGAAGCGGATGGGTTGTCGTTAAGCCCATTGGGCCTTTTGAATGGGCCATCTCTCTAGGCTGGGTCTGTGAACCATTAACACATAAAGGAATTGTGCCCTCAACATGACGGGTGCGATCATGCTAGCACTAATGCACCGGATCCCATCAAAACTCTGAAGTTAAGCGTGCTTTGGCGAGAGTAGTACTAGGATAGGTGACCCCTTGGGAAGTCCTCGTGTTGCACCCCCCTTTTCAATTTTTTTTGCTCCGGTTAGGGTTGCCAAAGTACGTTATCCACCCCATTTCTATTATCGAATCCCACGACACCTTGGGCAAGACAACTTCGCTTCACGTGGAGGCTGGGCCCGCGAACCGGGGGTGTAGGGCTTGTGACCAGGTCTCCGTCGCTCCGGTGCCAATAACTTTTGATCCGTAACGAGTTATGCGGCGCACAGCATACTGTTGGAAAGATCTCTAAGAGCTCCACGATAGGGGCAGCGAGCCTGCTCATTGTGCCCTTTTTTGGAGCCCAAAATCGAAAATTTTTATCAGTTTCGGGCCACTTTTCTAATTTAGCTATATTTTTCCGTCCCGTATCGTACATCGTGAGCTGTTAAAAGGACAACAACCCTACTCGCGGGACATTAGAGGGCCCTACAACGCATCAAAATCTCATCTTGCGAGCATGCTAGGTTGTTGAAGTGGATGGGTTGTCGTTAAGCCCATTGGGCCTTCTGAATAGGCCATCTCTCTAGGCTGGGTCTGTGAACCGTTAACACATAAAGGAATTGTGCCTCCAACATGACGGGTGCGATCATACCAGCACTAATGCACCGGATCCCATCAGAACTCCGAAGTTAAGCATGCCTAGCCGAGAGTAGTACTAGGATGGGTGACCCCCTGGGAAATCCTCGTGTTGCACCCCCCTTTTTAATTTTTTTTGCTCCGGTTAGGGTTGCCAAGATACTTTATCCACCCCATTTCTATTATCGAATCCCACGGCACCTTGGGCAAGACAACTTCGCTTCACGTGGAGGCTAGGCCCGCAAACCGGAGGCGTAGGCTTATGACCTGGTATTCGTCGCTCTAGTGCCCATAACTTTTGCTCCGTAACGAGTTACGCGGCACACAACATACTGTTGGAAAGCTCTCCGAGAGCTCTACAACGGGGGTAGTAAGCTTGCTTGCTGTCCCCTTTTTTGGTGCCCAAAATCGAACGTTTTCAACAGTTTCGATCCACTTTTCTAATTTAGCTCTGTTTTTCCCTCCCGGATCGTACGTCGTGAGCTGTTAAAAGGACAACAACCTTACTCGCGGGACATTAGAGGGCCCTACAACGCATCAAAATCTCATCTTTCGAGGATGCTGGATTGTTGAAGCGGTTGGGTTGTCGTTAAGCCCATTGGGCCTTCTTAATGGGCCATCTCTCTAGGGTGGGTCTGTGAACAGTTAACACATAAAGGAATTATGCCCTCAGCATGACGGGTGCGATCATATCAGCACTAATGCACCGGATCCCATCAGAACTCCGAAGTTAAGCGTGCTTGGGCGAGAGTAGTACTAGGATGGGTGACCCCCTGGGAAGTCTTCGTGTTGGGCCGCCTTTTTCAATTTTTTTTGCTCCGGTTAGGGTTGCCAAGATACTTTATCCACCCTATTTCTATTATCGAATCCGACGGCACCTTGGGCAAGACAATTTCACTTCACGTGGAGGTTGGGCCCGCAAACCGGGGGCGTAGGGCTTGTGACCAGGTCTCCGTCGCTCCGGTGCCCTTAACTTTTGATGCGTAACGAGTTACGCTGCGCACAGCATACTGTTGAAAAGCTCTCCGAGAGCTCTACGACTGGGGCAGCTAACTTGCTCGCTTTGCCCTTTTTTGGAACCCAAAATTGAACGTTTTCATCAGTTTCGGGCCAATTTTCTAATTTAGCTCTATTTTTCCGTCCCGGATCGTACGTCGTGAACTGTTAAAAGGACAACAACCTTACTCGCGGGACATTAGACGGCCCTACAACGCATCAAAATCTTATCTTGCGAGGATGCTGGGTTGTTGAAGCGGATGGGTTGTCGTTAAGCCCATTGGGCCTTCTGAATGGGCCATCTCTCTAGGCTGGGTCTGTGAACCGTTAACACATAAAGGAATTGTGCCCTCAACATGACGGGTGCGATCATACCAGCACTAATGCACCGGATCCCATCAGAACTCCGAAGTTAAGCGTGCTTAGGCGAGAGTAGTACTAGGATGGGTGACCCCCTAGGAAGTCCTCGTGTTGCACCCCCCTTTTCAATTTTTTTTGCTCCGGTTAGGGTTGCCAAGATACTTTATCCACCCCATTTCTATTATCGAATCCCACGGCACCTTGGGCAAGACAACTTCGCTTCACGTGGAGGCTGGGCCCGCAAACCAGGGGCATAGGGCTTGTGACCAAGTCTCCGTCGCTCTGGTGCCCATAACTTTTGATCCGTAACGAGTTACGCGGTGCAAAACATACTGTTGGAAAGCTCTCCGAGAGCTTTACGACGGGAGTAGCTAGCTTGCTCGTTGTGCCCTTTTTTGGAGCCCAAAATCCAACGTTTTCATCAGTTTCGGGCCACTTTTCAAATTTAGCTCTATTTTTCCGTCCCGGATCGTACGTCGTGAGCTGTTAAAAAAACAACAACCTTACTCGCGGGACATTAGAGGGCCCTACAATGCATCAAAATCTCATCTTGCGAGGATGCTGGGTTGTTGAAGCGGATGGGTTGTCGTTAAGCCCATTGGGCCTTCTGAATGGGCCATCTCTCTAGGCTGGGTCTGTGAACCGTTAAAACATAAAGGAATTGTGCCCTCAGCATGACAGGTGCGATCATACCAGCACTAATGCACCGGATCCGATCAGAACTCCAAAGTTAAGCGTGGTTTGGCGTGAGTAGTAGTAGGATGGGTGACCCCCTAGGAAGTCCTCGTGTTGCACCCCCCTTTTCAATTTTTTTTGCTCCGGTTAGGGTTGCCAAGATACTTTATCCACCCCATTTCTATTATCGAATCCCACGGCACCTTGGGCAAGACAACTTCAATTCACGTGGAGGCTGGGACCGCAAACCGGGTGCGTAGGGCTTGTGACCAGGTCTCCATCGCTCCGGTGCCCATAACTTTTGATCTGTAACGAGTTACGCGGCGCACAGCATACTGTTGGAAAGCTCTCCGAGAGCTCTATGACGGGGGCAGCGAGCTTGCTCGCTATGCCATTTTTTCGAGCCCAAAATTGAACGTTCACATCAGTTTCGGGCCACTTTTCTAATTTAGCTCTATATTTTCGTCCCGGATCGTACGTCGTGAGCTGTTAAAAGGACAACAACCTTATTCGCAGGACAATAGAGGGCCCTACAACGCATCAATATCTCATCTTGCGAGGATGTTGGGTTGTTGAAGCAGATGGGTTGTCGTTAAGCCCATTGGGCCTTCTGAATAGGCCATCTCTCTAGACTTGGTCTTTGAACCGTTAACACATAGAGGAATTCTGCCCTCAACATGACGGGTGCGATCTTTCCAGCACTAATGCACCGGATCCCATCAGAACTCCGAAGTTAAGCGTGCTTGGGCGAGAGTCGTACTAGGATGGGTTACCCCCTGTGAAGTCCTCGTGTTGCACCCCCCTTTTCAATTTTTTTTGCTCCGGTTAGGGTTCTCAAGATACTTTATCCACCCCATTTCTATTATCGAATCCCACGGCACCTTGGGCAAGACAACTTCGCTTCACGTGGAGACTGGGCCCGCAAACTGGGCGCGTAGGGCTTGTGACCAGGTCTCCGTCGCTCCGGTGCCCATAACTTTTGATCTGTAACGAGTTACGCGGCACACAGCATACTGTTGGAAAGCTCTCCGAGAGCTCTACGACGGGGGCAGTGAGCTTGCTCGCTGTTCCATTTTTTGGAGCCCAAAATTGAACGTTTTCATCATTTTCGGGCCACTTTTCTAATTTATCTCTATTTTTTCGTCCCGGATCGTACGTCGTGAGCTATTAAAAGGACAATACCTTACTCGCGGGACATTAGAGGGCCCTGCAAAGCATCAAAATCTCATCTTGCGAGGATGCTAGGTTGTTGAAACGGATGGGTTGTATTTAAGCCCATTGGGCCTTCTTAATGGGCCATCTCTCTAGGCTGGGTCTGTGAACCGTTAACACATAAAGGAATTGTGCCCTCAACATGACGGGTGCGATCATACCAGCACTAATGCACCGGATCCCATTAGAACTCCGAAGTTAAGTGTGGTTGGGCGAGAGTAGTACTTGGATGGGTGACCCCCTGGGAAGTCCTCGTGTTGCACCCCCCTTTTCAATTTTTTTTGCTCCGGTTAGGGTTGCCAAGATACTTTATCCACCCCATTTCTATTATCGAATCCCACGGTACCTTGGGCAAGGCAACTTCGATTCACATGGAGGCTGGGCCCGCAAACCGGGGGCGTAGGGCTTGTGACCAGGTCTCCGTCGCTCCGGTGCCCATAACTTTTGATCTGTAACGAGTTACGCGGCACACAGCATACTGTTGGAAAGCTCTCCGAGAGCTCTACGACGGGGGCAGTGAGCTTGCTCGCTGTTCCATTTTTTGGAGCCCAAAATTGAACGTTTTCATCATTTTCGGGCCACTTTCCTAATTTATCTCTATTTTTTCGTCCCGGATCGTACGTCGTGAGCTATTAAAAGGACAATACCTTACTCGCGGGACATTAGAGGGCCCTGCAAAGCATCAAAATCTCATATTGCGAGGATGCTAGGTTGTTGAAGCGGATGGGTTGTATTTAAGCCCATTGGGCCTTCTTAATGGGCCATCTCTCTAGGCTGGGTCTGTGAACCGTTAACACATAAAGGAATTGTGCCCTCAACATGACGGGTGCGATCATACCAGCACTAATGCACCGGATCCCATTAGAACTCCGAAGTTAAGTGTGGTTGGGCGAGAGTAGTACTAGGATGGGTGACCCCCTGGGAAGTCCTCGTGTTGCACCCCCCTTTTCAATTTTTTTTGCTCCGGTTAGGGTTGCCAAGATACTTTATCCACCCCATTTCTATTATCGAATCCCACGGTACCTTGGGCAAGGCAACTTCGATTCACATGGAGGCTGGGCCCGCAAACCGGGGGCGTAGGGCTTGTGACCAGGTCTCCGTCGCTCCGGTGCCCATAACTTTTGATCTGTAACGAGTTACGCGGCGCACAGCATACTGCTGGAAAGCTCTCCGAGAGCACTATGACGGGGGCAACGAGCTTGCTCGCTGTGCCTTTTTTGGAGCCCAAAATTAAACGTTCTTATCAGTTTGGGGCCACTTTTCTAATTCAGCTATATTTTTCCGTCCCGAATCGTACGTCGTCTGCTATTAAATGGACAACAACCTTACTCGCGGGATATTAGAGGGCCCTACAACGCATCAAAATCTCATCTTGCGAGGATGCTGGATTATTGAAGCGGATAGGTTGTCGTTAAGCCCATTGGGCCTTTTGAATGGGCCATCTCTCTATGCTGGGTCTGTGAACCGTTAACACATAAAGGAATTGTGCCCTCAACATGACAGGTGCGATCATACCAGCACCAATGCACCGGATCCCATCAGAACTTCGAAGTTAAGCGTCCTTGGGCGAGAGCAGTACTAGGATGGGTGACCTCCTGGGAAGTCCTCATGTTGCACCTCCCTTTTCAATTTTTTTTGCTCCGATTAGGGTTGCCAAGATACTTTATCCACCCCACTTCTATTATCAAATCCCACGGCACCTTGGGCAAGACAACTTCGCTTCACGTGGAGGCTAGGCCCGCAAACCGGGGGGTAGGGCTTGTGACCCGGTCTCCGTCGCTCTGGTGCCCATAACTTTTGATCCGTAACGAGTTACGCGGTTCACAACATACTGTTGGAAAGCTCTCCGAGAGCTCTACGACGGGAACAGCTAGCTTGCTCGCTTTGCCTTTTTTTGGAGCCCAAAATCGAACGTTTTCATCTGTTTCGAGCCACTTTTCTTATTTAGCTCAATTTTTCCGTCCCGGACCGTACGTCGTGAGCTGTTAAAAGGACACCAACCTTACTCGCGGGACATTAGAGGGCCCTACAACGCATCAATATCTCATCTTGCGAGGATGCTGGGTTGTTGAAGTGCATGGGTTGTCGTTAAGCCCATTGGGCCTTCTGAATGGGCCATCTCTCTAGGCTGGGTCTGTGAACCGTTAACACATAAAGGAATTGTACCCTCAACATGACGGGTGCGATCATTCCAGCACTAAGGCACCGGATCCCATCAGAACTCCGAAGATAAGCGTGCTTGGGCGAGAGTAGTACTAGGATGGGTGACCCCCTGGGAAGTCCTCGTGTTGCACCGCCCTTTTCAATTTTTTTTGCTCCGGTTAGGGTTGCCAAGATACTTTATCCACCCCATTTCTATTATCAAATCCCACGGCACCTTGGGCAAGACAACTACGCTTCACGTGGAGGCTGGGCCCGTAAATCGGGTGGGTAGGGCTTGTGACCAGGTCTCCGTCGCTCCGGTGCCCATAACTTTTGATTTGTAACGAGTTACGCGGCGCACAGCATACTGTTGGAAAGCTCTCCGAGAGATCTATGACGAGGGCAGCGAGCTTGCTCGCTTTGCCATTTTTTGGAGCCCAAAATTGAAAGTTCTCATCAGTTTCGGGCCACTTTTCTAGTTTAGCTCAATTTTTTCGTCCCGGATCGTACGTCGTGAGCTGTTAAAAGGACCACAACCTTACTCGCCGGACATTAGAGGGCTCTACAACGCATCAAAATCTCATCTTGCGAGGATGCTGGGTTGTTGAAGCAGATGGGTTGTCGTTAAGCCCATTGGGCCTTCTTAATGGGCCATCTCTCTAGGCTGGGTCTGTGAACCGTTAACACATAAAGGAATTGTGCCCTCAACATGACGGGTGCGATCATACCAGCACTAATGCACCGGATCCCATCAGAACTCCGAAGTTAACCATGCTTGGGCGAGAGTAAAACTTGGATGGGTGACCCCCTGCGAAGTCCCCGTGTTGCACCCCCCTTTTCTATTTTGTTTGCCCCGGTTAGGGTTGCCAAGATACTTTATCCACCCCATTTCTATTATCGAATCCCACGGCACCTTGGGCAAGACAAATTTGCTTCACGTGGAGGCTGGGCCCGCAAACCGGGGGCGTAGGGCTTGTGACCAGGTCTCCGTCGCTCTGGTGCCCATAACTTTTGATCCGTAACGAGTTATGCGGCGCACAGCATACTGTTGGAAAGCTCTCTGAGAGGTCTACGACGGGAGCAGCAAGTTTGCTAGCTGTGCCCTTTTTTGGAGCCCAAAATAGAACATTTTCATCAGTTTCGGGCCACTTTTCAAGTTTAGCTCTATTTTTCCGTCCTGGATCGTACGTCGTGAGCTGTTAAAAGGACAACAACATTACTCGCGGGACATTAGAGGGCCCAAGAATGCATCAATATCTCATCTTGCGAGGATGCTGGGTTGTTGAAGTGGATGGGTTGTCGTTAAGCCCATTGGGCCTTTTGAATGGGCCATCTCTCTAGGCTGGGTCTGTGAACCGTTAACACATAAAGGAATTGTGCCCTCAACATGACGGGTGCGATCATACCAGCACTAATGCACCGGATCCCATAAGAACTCCGAAGTTAAGCGTGCTTGGGCGAGAGTAGTACTAGGATGTGCGACCCCCTGGGAAGTCCTCATGTTGCAACCCCCTTTTCAATTTTTTTTGCTCCGATTAGGGTTGCCAAGATACTTTATCCACCCCATCTCTATTATCGAATTCCACGGCACCTTGGGCATGACAACTTCGCTTCACGTGGAGGCTGGGCCCGTAAACCGGGTGCGTAGGGCTTATGACCAGGTCTCCGTTGCTCCGGTGCCCATAACTTTTGATTTGTAATGAGTTACGCGGCGCACAACATACTGTTGGAAAGCTCTCCGAGAGCTCTACGACGGGAGCAGCGAGCTTGCTCGCCTTGCCCTTTTTTGGAGCCCAAAATTGAACGTTTTCATTAGTTTCGGGCCACTTTTCTGATTTAGCTCTATTTTTCGGTCCCGGATCGTACGTCGTGAGCTATAAAAAGGACAACAACCTTACTCGCGGGACATTGGAGGGCCCTACAATGCATCAAAATCTCATCTTGCGAGGATGCTGGATTGTTGAAGCGGATGGGTTGTCGTTAAGCCCATTGGGCCTTCTTAATGGGCCATCTCTCTAGGCTGGGTCTGTGAACCGTTAACACATAAAGGAATTGTGCCCTCAACATGACGGGTGCGATCATACCAGCACTAAAGCACCGGATCCCATCAGAACTCCGAAATTAAGCGTGCTTGGGCGAGAGTAGTACTAGGATGGGTGACCTCCTGGGAAGTCCTCGTGTTGCACCCACATTTTCAATTTTTTTTGCTCCGGTTAGGGTTGCCAAGATACTTTATGTACCCCATTTCTATTATCGAATCCCACGGCACCTTGGGCAAGATAACTTCGCTTCATGTGGAGGCTGGGCCAGCAAACCGGGGGCGTAGGGCTTTTGACCAGGTCTCCGTCGCTCCTGTGCGCATAACTTTTGATCTGTAAAGAGTTACGCGGCACACAACATACTGTTGGAAAACTCTCCGAGTGCTCTACCACGGGGGCAGCGAGCATGCTCGCTGTGCCCTTTTTTGGAGCCCAAAATCGAACGTTTTCATCAGTTTCAGGCTACTTTTCTAATTTAGCTCTATTTTTTCGTCCCGGATCGTACGTCGTGAGCAGTAAAAAGGACAACAACCTTACTCGCGGGACATTAGAGGGCCCTACAACGCATCAAAATCTCATCTTGCGAGGATGCTGGGTTGTTGAAGCGGATGGGTTCTCGTTAAGCCTATTGGGCCTTCTGAATGGGCCATCTCTCTAGGCTGGGTTTGCGAACCGTTAACACATAAAGGAATTGTGCCCTCAACATGACGGGTGCGCTCATACCAGCACTAATGCACCGGATCCCATCAGAACTCCGAAGTTAAGGGTGCTTGGGCGAGAGTAGTACAGGGATGGGTGACCCCTTGGGAAGTCCTCGTGTTGCACCCACATTTTCAATTTTTTTTGCTCCGATTAGGGTTGCCAAGATACTTTATCCACCCCATTTCTATTATCGAATTCCACGGCACCTTGGGCATGACAACTTCGCTTCACGTGGAGGCTGGGCCCGTAAACCGGGTGCGTAGGGCTTGTGACCAGGTCTCCGTTGCTCCGGTGCCCATAACTTTTGATTTGTAATGAGTTACGCGGCGCACAGCATACTGTTGGAAAGCTCTCCGAGAGCTCTACGACGGGAGCAGCGAGCTTGCTCGCCTTGCCCTTTTTTGGAGCCCAAAATTGAACGTTTTCATCAGTTTCGGGCCACTTTTCTGATTTAGCTCTATTTTTCGGTCCCGGATCGTACGTCGTGAGCTATCAAAAGGACAACAACCTTACTCGCGGGACATTGGAGGGCCCTACAATGCATCAAAATCTCATCTTGCGAGGATGCTGGATTGTTGAAGCGGATGGGTTGTCGTTAAGCCCATTGGGCCTTCTTAATGGGCCATCTCTCTAGGCTGGGTCTGTGAACCGTTAACACATAAAGGAATTGTGCCCTCAACATGACGGGTGCGATCATACCAGCACTAAAGCACCGGATCCCATCGGAACTCCGAAATTAAGCGTGCTTGGGCGAGAGTAGTACTAGGATGGGTGACCTCCTGGGAAGTCCTCGTGTTGCACCCACATTTTCAATTTTTTTTGCTCCGGTTAGGGTTGCCAAGATACTTTATGTACCCCATTTCTATTATCGAATCCCACGGCACCTTGGGCAAGATAACTTCGCTTCATGTGGAGGCTGGGCCAGCAAACCGGGGGCGTAGGGCTTTTGACCAGGTCTCCGTCGCTACTGTGCCCATAACTTTTGATCTGTAAAGAGTTACGCGGCACACAACATACTGTTGGAAAACTCTCCGAGTGCTCTACCACGGGGGCAGCGAGCATGCTCGCTGTGACCTTTTTTGGAGCCCAAAATCGAACGTTTTCATCAGTTTCAGGCTACTTTTCTAATTTAGCTCTATTTTTTCGTCCCGGATCGTACGTCGTGAGCAGTAAAAAGGACAACAACCTTACTCGCGGGACATTAGAGGGCCCTACAACGCATCAAAATCTCATCTTGCGAGGATGCTGGGTTGTTGAAGCGGATGGGTTGTCGTTAAGCCTATTGGGCCTTCTGAATGGGCCATCTCTCTAGGCTGGGTTTGCGAACCGTTAACACATAAAGGAATTGTGCCCTCAACATGACGGGTGCGCTCATACCAGTACTAATGCACCGGATCCCATCAGAACTCCGAAGTTAAGGGTGCTTGGGCGAGAGTAGTACTAGGATGGGTGACCCCTTGGGAAGTCCTCGTGTTGCACCCCCCTTTTCTATTTTTTTTGCTCCGGTAAGGGTTGCCAAGATGCTTTATCCACCCCATTTCTATTATCGAATCCCACGGCACCTTGGGCAAGACAACTTCGCTTCACGTGGAGGCTGGGACCGCAAGCCGGGGGCGTAGGATTTGTGACCAGGTCTCCGTCACTCCAGTGCCCATAACTTTTGATCCGTAACGAGTTACGCGGTGCACAACATACTGTTGGAAAGCTCTCCAAGAGCTCTACGACGGGGGAAGCCAGCTTGCTCATTGTGCCATTTTTTGGAGCCCAAAATCGAACGTTTTCATCAGTTTCGGGCAACTTTTCTAATTTAGCTCTATTTTTTCATCCCGGATCGTACGTCGTGAGCAGTAAAAAGGACAACAACCTTACTCGCGGGACATTAGAGGGCCCTACAACACATCAAAATATCATCTTGCGAGGATGCTGGGTTGTTGAAGTAGATGGGTTGTCGTTAAGCCCATTGGGCCTTCTGAATGGGCCATCTCTCTAGGCTGGGTCTGTGAACCGTTAACACATAAAGGAATTGTGCCTTCAACATGACGGGTGCGATCATAGCAGCACTAATGCACCGGATCCCATCTGAACTCCGAAGTTAAGCGTGCTTGGGCGAGTGTAGTACTAGGATGGGTGACCCCCTGGGAAGTCCTCATGTTGCACCCATCTTTTCAATTTTTTTTGCTCCGGTTAGGGTTGCTAAGATACTTCATCCACCCCATTTCTATTATCGAATCCCACGGCACTTTGGGCAAGACAACTTCGCTTCACGTGGAGGCTGGGCCCACAAACCGGGGGCGTAGGGCTTGTGACCGGGTCTCCGTCGCTACTGTGCCCATAACTTTTGATCTGTAATGAGTTACGCGGCGCACAACATTATGTTGGAAAGCTCTACGAGAGCTCAACGATGGGGCAGCGAGCTTGCACCCTGTGCCCTTTTTTTGAGCCCAAAATCGAACGTTTTCATTAGTTTCGGGCCACTTTTCTAATTTAGCTATATTTTTCCATCGCGGATCGTACGTCGTGAGCTGTTAAAAGGACAACAACCTTACTCACGGGACATTAGAGGGCCCTACAACGCATCAAAATCTCATCTTGCGAGGATGCTGGGTTGTTGAAGCGGAAGGTTTGTCGTTAAGCCCATTGGGCCTTCTGAATGGGCCATCTCTCTAGGCTGGGTCTGTGAACCGTTAACACATAAAGGAATTGCGCCCTCAACATGACGGGTGCGATCATACCAGCACTAATGCAACGGATCCCATCAGAACTCCGAAGTTAAGCGTGCTTGGGCGAGAGTAGTACTAGGATGGGTGACCCCCTGGGAAGTCCTCGTGTTGTACCCCCCTTTTCAATTTTTTTTGCTCCGGTTAGGGTTGCCAAGATGCTTTATCCACCCCATTTCTATTAGCGAATCCCACGGCACCTTGGGCAAGAGAACTTCGCTTCACGTGGAGGCTGGGCCCGCAAACCGGGGACGTAGGGCTTGTGAACCGGTCTCCGTCATTCTGGTGCCCATAACTTTTGATCCGTAACGAGTTACGCGGTGCACAACATACTGTTGGAAATTGCTCCGAGAGCTCTACGACGAGGGCAGCTAGCTTGCTCGCTGTGCCCTTTTTTGGAGCCCAAAATCGAACGACTTCATCAGTTTCGTGCCACTTTTCTAATTTAGCTCTATTTTTTCGTCCTGGATCGCACGTCGTTAGCTGTTAAAAGGACAACAACCTTACTTGCGGGACATTAGAGGGCCCTACAACGCCTCAAAATCTCATCTTGCGAGGATGCTGGGTTGTTGAAGCGGATGGGTTGTAGTTAAGCCCATTGGGCCTTCTGAATGGGCCATCTCTCTAGGCTGGGTCTGTGAACCGTTAACACATAAAGGAATTGTGCCCTCAACATGACGGGTGCGATCATACCAGAACTAATGCACCGGAACCCATCAGAACTCTGAAGTTAAGCGTGCTTGGGCGAGAGTAGTACAAGGATAGGTGACCCTTGGGAAGTCCTCGTGTTGCAACCCCCTTTTCAACTTTTTTTGCTCCAGTTAGGGTTACCAAGATACTTTATCCACAACAATTCTATTATCGAATCCCACTGCACCTTGGGCAAGACAACTTCGCTTCACGTGGAGGCCAGGCCCGCAAACCGAGGGCTTAGGGCTTGTGACCAGGTCTCCGTCGCTCCGGTGCCCATAACTTTTGATCCGTAACGAGTTACGTGGTGCACAACATACTGTTGGAAAGCTCTCTGAGAGCTCTACGACGGGGCAGCTAGCTTGCTCGGTTTACCCATTTTTGGAGCCCAAAATCGAACATTTTCATTAGTTTCAGGCCACTTTTCTAATTTAGCTCTATTTTTTCGTCCCGGATCGTATGTCGTGAGCTGTTAAAAGGACAACTACCCTACTCGCGTGACATTAGAAGGCCCTACAACGCATCAAAATCTCATCTTGCGAGGATGCTGGGTTTTTGAAGCGGATGGGTTGTCGTTAAGCCCATTGGGCCTTCTGAATGGGCCATCTCACTAGGCTAGGTCTGTGAACCGTTAACACATAAAGGAATTGTACCCTCAACATGATGGGTGCGATCATACCAGCACTAATGCACCGGATCCCATCAGAACTCCGAAGTTAAGCGTGCTTGGGCGAGAGTAGTACTAGGATGGGTGACCCCCTGTGAAGTCCTTGTGTTGCACACCCTTTTCAATTTTTTTTGCTCCGGTTAGGGTTGCCAAGATATTTTATCGACCCCATTTCTATTATCGAATTCCACGGCACCTTGGACAAGACAACTTCGCTTCACGTGGAGGTTGGGCCCGCAAACCGGGGGCGTAGGACTTGTGACCTGGTATCCGTCGCTCCGGTGCCCATAACTTTTGATCTGTAACGAGTTACGCGGCACACAGCATACTGTTGGAAAGCTCTCCGAGAGCTCTACGACATGGGCAGCGAGCTTGCTCGCTGTGCCCTTTTTTGGAGCCCAATATCGAAAGTTTTCATTACTTTCAGGCCACTTTTCTGATTTTGCTCTATTTTTCCGTCCCGGATCGTACGTCGTGAATTGTTAAAAAGACAACAACCTTACTTGCGGGACATTAGAGGGCCCTACAACGCATCAAAATCTCATCTTGCCATGATGCTGGGTTGTTGAAGCGGATGGGTTATCGTTAAGCCTATTGGGCCTTCTGAATGGGCCATCTTTCTAGGCTGGGTCTATGAACCGTTAACACATAAAGGAATTGTTCCCTCAACATGACGGGTGCGATCATACCAGCACTAATGCACCGGATCCCATCAGAACTCCGAAGTTAAGCGTGCTTGGGAAAGAATAGTACAAGGATGGGTGACCCCTTGGGAAGTCCTCGTGTTGCACCCGCCTTTTCAATTTTTTTTGCTCCGCTTAGGGTTGCCAAGATGCTTTATCCACCCCATTTCTATTATCGAATCCCTCGGCACCTTGGGCAAGACAACTTCGCTTCACGTGGCGGCTGGGCCTGCAAAACGGGGGCGTAGGGCTTGTGACCAGGTCTCCGTCGCTCCGGTACCCATAATATTTGCTCCGTAACGAGCTACGTGACGCACAGCATACTGTTGGAAAGCTCTCCGAGAGCTCTACAATAGGGGCAGCCAACTTACTCACTGTGCCATTTTTTGGAGCCCAAAATCGAACGTTTTCATCAGTTTCGGGCCACTTTTCTAATTTAGCTCTATTTTTTCATCCCGGTTCTTACGTCGTGAGCTCTTAAAAGGACAACTACCCTACTCGCGGGATATTAGAGGGCCCTACAACGCATCAAAATATCATCTTACGAGGATGCTGGGTTGTTGAAGCGGATGGGTTGTCGTTAAGCCCATTGGGCCTTCTGAATGGGCCATCTCTCTAGGCTGGGTCTGTGAACCGTTAACACATAAAGGAATTGTGCCCTCAAAATGACGGGTGCGATCATACAAGCACTAATGCACCGGATCCCATCAGAACTGCGAAATTAAGCGTGCTTGGGCAAGAGTAGTACTAGGATGGGTGACCGCCTGGGAAGTCCTTGTGTTGCACCCCCCTTTTCAATTTTTTTTTCTCCGGTTTGGGTTGCCAAGATACTTTATCCACCCCATTCCTATTCTCGAATCCCACGGCACCTTGGGCAAGACAACTTCGTTTCACGTGGAGGCTGGGCCTGCAAACCGAGGGCGTAGGGCTTGTGACCAGGTCTCCGTCGCTCCGGTACCTATAACATTTGATCTGTAACGAGTTACGCGGCGCACATCATACTGTTGGAAAGCCCTCCGAGAGCTCGACGATGGGGGCAGCGAGCTTGCTCGCTGTGCCCTTTTTGGGAGCCCAAAATCGAATGTTTTCATCAGTTTCGGGCCACTTTTCTAATTTTGCTATATTTTTCTGTCCCGGATCGTACATCGTGAGTTGTTAAAAGGACAACAACCTTACTCATGGGACATTAGAGGGCCCTACAACGCATCAAAATTTCATCTTGCGAGGATGCTGGGTTGTTGAAGCGGATGGGTTGTCGTTAAGCCCATTGAGCCTTCTGAATGGGCCATCTCTCTAGGCTGGGTCTGTGAACCGTTAACACATAAAGGAATTGTGCCCTCAACATGACGGGTGCGATCATACCAGCACTAATGCACCGGATCCGATCAGAACTGCGAAATTAAGCGTGCTTGGGCGAGAGTAGTACTAGGATGGGTCACCCCCTGGGAAGTCCTCGTGTTGCACCCCCCTTTTCAACTTTTTTTGATCCGGTTAGGGTTGCCAAGATACTTTATCCACCCCATTTCTATTATCGAATCCCACGGCACTTTGGGCAAGACAACTTCGCTTCACGTGGAGGCTGGGCCCGCAAGCCGGGGGCGTAGTGCTTGTGACCAGGTCTCCGTCGCTCCGGTGCCGATACCTTTTGATCCGTAACGAGTTACGCTGTACACAGCATATTGTTTGCAACCTCTCCGAGAGCTCTACGACGGGGGCAGGGAGCTTGCTCGCTGTGCCCTTTGTTGGAGCCCAAAATCGAACGTTTTCATCAGTTTCGGGCCACTTTTCTGATTTAGATCTATTTTTCCATCCAGGATCGTACGTCGTGAGCTGTTAAAAGGACAATACCTTACACGCAGGACATTAGAGGGCCCTACAACGCATCAAATTCTCATCTTGCGAGGATGCTGGGTTGTTGATGCGGATGGGTTGTCGTTAAGCCTATTGGACCTTCTTAATGGGCCATCTCTCTAGGCTGGGTCTGTGAACCGTTAATACATAAAGGAATTGTGTCCTCAACATGACGGGTGCGATCATACCAGCACTAATGCACCGGATCCGATCAGAACTGCGAAATTAAGCGTGCTTGGGCGAGAGTAGTACTAGGATGGGTGACCCCCAGGGAAGTCCTCGTATTGTACCCCCCTTTTCAATTTTTTTTGCTCCGGTAAGGGTTGCCAAGATACTTTATCCACCCCATTTCTATTATCGAATACCACGGCAACTTGGGCAAGACCACTTCGCTTCAAGTGGAGGCTAGACCCGCAAACCCGGGGCGTAGGGCTTGTGACCAAGTCTCCGTCGCTCCGGTGCCCATAACTTTTGACCCGTAACGAGTTACGCGGCGCACATCATACTGTTGGAAAGCTCTCCGAGAGCTCTACGACGGGGGCAGCCAGCTTGCTCGCTGTGCCCTTTTTTGGAGCCCAAAATTGAACGATTTCATCAGTTTCGGGCCACTTTTCTGATTTAGCTCTATTTTTTTATCCCGGATCGTACGTCGTGAGCTGTTAAAAGGACAACAACCTTACTCGCTGGACATTAGAGGGCCCTACAACGCATCAAAATCTTATCTTGCGAGGATGATAGGTTGTCGTTATGCCTATTGGGCCTTCTGAATGGGCCATCTCTCTATGCTGGGTCTGTGAACCGTTAACACATAAACGAATTGTGCCCTCAACATGACGAGTAGGTTCATACCAGCACTAATGTACCAAATCCCATCAGAACTAGGAAGTTAAGCGTGCTTGGGCGAGAGTAGTACAAGGATAGGTGACCCCCTGGGAAGTCCTCGTGTTGCACCCCCATTTTCAATTTTTTTTGCTCCGGTTAGGGTTACCAAGATACTTTATCCACCACATTTCTATTATCGAATCCCACAGCACCTTGGGCAAGATAAATTCGCTTCACGTGGAGGCCGGGCCTGCAAACCGAGGGCGTAGGGCTTGTGACAAGGTCCCCGTTGCTCCGGTGCCCATAACTTTTGATCCGTAATGAGTTACGCGGCGCACAACATATTGTTAGAAAGCTCTCCGAGAGCTCTACGACAGGGAAGCTAGCTTGCTTGCTTTGCCCTATTTTGGTGCCAAAAATCGAACGTTTTCATCAGTTTCAGGCCACTTTTCTTATTGAGCTCTATTTTTTCGTACAGGATCGTACGTCGTGAACTGTTAAAAGGGCAACTACCCTACTCGCGGAACATTAGCGGGCCCTACAACACATCAAAATCTCATCTTGCGAGGATGCTGGGTTGTTGAAGCGGATGGGTCGTCGATAAGCCTATTGGGCCTTCTGAATGGGCCATTTCTCTAGGCTGGGTCTGTGAACCTTTAACACATAAAGGAATTGTGACCTCAACATGACGGGTGCGATCATACCAGCACTAATGGACCGGATCCCATCAGAACTCCAAAGTTAAGTGTGCTTGGGCGAGAATAGTACTAGGATGGGTGACCCCCTGGGAAGTTCTCGTGTTGCACCATCCTTTTCAATTTTTTTTGCTCCGGTTAGGGTTGCCAAGATACTTTATCCGCCACATTTCTACTATCGAATCCCACGGCACCTTGGGCAAGACAACTTCGCTTCACGTGGCGGTTGGGCCCGCAATCCGGGGGTGTAGGGCTTGTGACCATTTCTCCGTTGCTCCGGTGCCCATAACTTTTGATCCGTAACGAGTTACGCAGTGCACAGCATACTGTTGGAAAGCTCTCTGAGAGCTCTACGACGGGGGCAGTCACCCTGCTCGCTGTGCCCTATTTTGGAGCCCAAAATCGAACATTTTCATCAGTTTCGGGCCACTTTTCTATTTTAGCTCTATTTTTCCGTCCCGGATCGTACGTCGTGAGCTGCTAAAAGGACAAAAACCTTACTCGCGGGACATTAGAGGGCCCTACAATGCATCAAAATCTCATCTTGCGAGGATGCTGGGTTGTTGAAGCGAATGGGTTGTCGTTAAGCCCATTGGGCCTTCTGAATGGGCCATCTCTCTAGGCTGGGCCTGTGAACCGTTAACACATAAAGGAATTGTGCCCTCAACATGACGGGTGCGATCATACCAGCACTAATGCACCGGATCCCATCAGAACTCCGAAGTTAAGCGTGCTTGGGCGAGAGTAGTACTACGATGGGTGACCCCCTGTGAAGTCCTCGTGTTGCACCCCTATTTTCAATTTTTTTTGCTCCGGTTAGGGTTGCCAAGATACTTTATCCACCCAATTTCTGTTATCGAATCCCACAACACCATGGGCAAGACAACTTCGCTTCACATGGAGGCCGGGCCCGCAAACCGAGGGCGTAGGGCTTTTGACCTGGTCACCGTCGCTCTGGTGCCCAAAAATTTTGATCCGTAACGAGTTACGCGGCGCACAGCATACTGTTGGAAAGCTCTCCGAGTGCTCTACGACGGGGGTAGCTAGCTTGCTCAGTGTGCCCTTTTTTGGAACCCAAAATCGAACGTTTTCATCAGTTTCGGGCTACTTTTCTAATTTAGCTCTATTTTTTCGTCCCGGATCGTACGTCGGGAGCTATTAAAAGGGCAACAACCTTACTTGCGGGACATTAGAGGGCCCTACAACGCATCAAAATCTCATCTTGCGAGGATGCTGGGTTGTTGAAGCGGATGGGTTGTCGTTAAGCCCATTGGGCCTTCTGAATGGGACATCTCTCTAGGATGGGTCTGTGAACCGTTAACACATAAAGGAATTGTGCCCTCAACATGACGGGTGCGATCATACCAGAACTAATGCACCGAATCCCATCAGAACTCCGAAGTTAAGCGTGCTTCGACGAGAATAGTACTAGGATGGGTGACCCCCTGGGAAGTCCACATGTTGCACCCCCCTTTTCAATTTTTTCGGCTCTGGTTAGGGTTGCCAAGATACTTTATCCACCCCATTTCTATTATCGAATCCCACGGCACCTTGGGCAAGACAACTTCGCATCACGTGGAGGCTGGGCCCACAAACCGGGGATGTAGGGCTTGTGACCAGGTCTCCGTCGCTCCGGTGCCCATAACTTTTGATCCGTAACGAGTTACGCGGCGCACAGCATACTGTTGGAAAGCTCTCCGAGTGCTCTACGATAGGGGCAGCTAGCTTGCTCGATGTACCCTTTTTTGAAGCCCAAAATTGAACGTTTTCATAAGTTTCGGTCCACTTTTCTAATTTAGCTCTATTTTTCAGTCCCGGATCGTACGTCGCGAGCTGTTAAAAGGACAACAACCCTACTTGCCGGACATTAGCGGGCCCTACAACGCATCAAAATCTCATCTTGCGAGGATGCTGGGTTGTTGAACTGGATGGGTTGTCGTTAAGCCCATTGGGCCTTCTAAATGAGCCATCTCTCCAGGCTGGGTCTGTGAACCATTAACACATAAAGGAATTGTGCCCTCAACATGATGGGTGTGATCATACCAGCACTAATGCACCGGATCCAATCAGAACTCTGAAGTTAAGCTTGGTTGGGCGAGAGTAGTACTAGGATGGTTGACCCCATGGGAAGTCCTCGTGTTGCACCCCCATTTTCTATTTTTTTTGCTCTGGTTAGGGTTGCCAAGATACTTTATCCACCCCATTTCTATTATCGAATCCCAAGGCACCTTGGGCAAGACAACTTCGCTTCACGTGGAGGCTGGGCCCGCATACCAGGGGCGTCGGGCTTGTGACCAGGTCTCCGTCGCTCCGTTGCCCATAACTTTTGATCCGTAACGAGTTACGCAGCGTACAACATACTGTTGGAAAGCTCTCCGAGAGCTCTACGACGGGGGCAGCAACCATGCTTGCTTTGCCATTTTTTGGAGCTCAAAATCGAACGTTTTCATCAGTTTTGGGACACATTTCTGATTTTGCTCTACTTTTCCGTCCCGGATCGTACGTCGTGAGCTGTTAAAAGGACAACTACCCTACTCGCGGGACATTAGAGGGCCCTACAACGCATCAAAATCTCATCTTGCTAGGATGCTGGGTTGTTGAAGCGGATGGTTTGTCGTTAAGCCCATTGGGCCTTCTGAATGGGCCATCTCTCCAGGCTGGGTCTGTGAACCGTTAACACATAAAGGAATTGTGCCATCAACATGACGAGTGCGATGATACCAGCATTAATGCACCAGATCCCATCAGAACACCAAAGTTAAGCGTGCTTGGGCGAGAGTAGTATTAGGATGGGTGACCCCCTGGGAAGTCCTCGTGTTGCACCCCCCTTTTCAATTTTTTGTGCTCCGGTTAGGGTTACCAAGATACTTTATCCACCACATTTCTATTATCGAATCCCAAGGCTCCTTGGGCAAGACAACTTCGCTTCACATGAAGGCCGGGCCCGCAAAACAAGGCCGTAGGGCTTGTGGCCAAGTCTCCGTCGCGTTGGTGCCCATAAATTTTGACCCCCAACGAGATACGCGGCGCACAACATATTGTTGGAAAGCTCTCCGAGAGCTCTACGATGGGGGCAGCGAGCATGCATGTTGTGCCCTTTTTTGGAACCCAAAATCGAACGTTTTCATCAGTTTCGGGCCACTTTTCTGATTTAGCTCTATTTTTCTGTCCCGGATCGTACGTCGTGAGCTGTTAAAAGGACAACAACCTTACTCGCGGGACATTAGAGGGCCCTACAATGCATCAAAATCTCATCTTGCGAGGATGCTGGGTTGTTGAAGCGAATGGGTTGTCGTTAAGCCCATTGGGCCTTCTTAATGGGCCATCTCTCTAGGCTGGGTCTGTGAACCGTTAACACATAAAAAAAATTGTGCCCTCAACATGACGGGTGCGATCATGACTGCACTAATGCACCGGATTCCATCATAACTCCGAAGTTAAGCGTGCTTGGGCGAGAGTTGTACTAGGATGACTGACCCCCTGGGAAGTCCTCGTGTTGCACCCCGCTTTTCAATTTTTTTTGCTCCGGTTAGGGTTGCCAAGATACTTTATCCACCCCATTTCTATTATCGAATCCAACAGCACCTTGGGCAAGACAACTTCGCTTCACATTGAGGCCGGGCCCGAAAACCGAGAGCGTAGGGCTTGTGACCAAGTCTCCGTCGCTTTGGTGCCCCTAACTTTTGATCCGTAACGAGTTACGCGGCGCACAACATACTGTTGGAAAGCTCTCCGAGAGCTCTACGACGGGGCAGCTAGCTTGATCGCTTTGCCCTTTTCTAGAGCCCAAAATCGAACGTTTTCATCAGTTTCGGGACACATTTCTAATTTGGCTCTATTTTTCCATCCCGGATCGTACGTTGTGAGCTGTTAAAAGGACAACTACCCTACTAGGGCGACATTAGAGGGCCCAACAATGCATCAAAATCTCATCTTGCGAGGATATTGGGTCGTTGAAGCGGATGGGTTGTCGCTAAGCCCATTGGGCCTTCTGAATGGACCAACTCTCTCGGATGGGTCTGTGAGCCGTTAAGACATAAAGGAATTGTGCCCTCAACATGACAGGTGCGAGGATACCAGCACTAATGCACCGGATCCGATCAGAACTCCGAAGTTAAGCGTGCGTGGGCGAGAGTAGTATTAGGATGGGTGACCCCCTGGGAAGTCCTCATGTTGCACCCCCTTTTCAATTTTTTGTGCTCCGGCTAGGGTTACCAAGATACTTTATCCACCACATTTCTATTATCGAATCCCAAGGCACCTTAGGCAAGACAAGTTCGCTTCACATGGAGGCCGGGCCCGCAAACTGAGGGCGTAGGGCTTGTGACCAAGTCTCCGTCGCTCTGGTGCCCATAACTTTTGATCCGCCACGAGTTACGCGGCGCACAGCATATTGTTGGAAAGCTCTCCGAGAGCTCTACGACGGGGGCAGCAAACATGCTTGTTGTGCAAATTTTTTGAAACCAAAATAGAACGTTTTCATCAGTTTCTGACCACTTTTCTAATTTAGATCTATTTTTCCGTCTCGGATAGTACGTCGTGACCTGTTAAAAGGACAACAACCTTACTCGCGGGACATCAGAGGGCCCTACAACGCATCAAAATCTCATCTTGCGAGGATGCTGGGTTATTGAAGCGGATGGGTAGTCGTTAAGCCCATTGGGCCTTCTAAATGGGCCATCTCTCTAGGCTGGGTCTGTGAACCGTTAACACATAAAGGAATTGTGCCCACAACATGACGGGTGCGATCATACCAGCACTAATGCACCGGATCCCATCAGAAATCTGAAGTTAAGTGTGCTTGGGTGAGAGTAGTACAAGTATGGGTGACCCCCTGGGAAGTCCTCGTGTTGCACCCCCCTTTTCAATATTTTTTACACCGGTTAGGGTTACCAAGATACTTTATCCACCACATTTCTATTATCGAATCCCACAACACCTAGGGCAAGACAACTTCGCTTCACGTGGAGGCTGGGCCCGCAAACTGAGGGCGTAGGGCTTGTGACCAGGTCTCCGTCGCTCCGGTGCCCATACCTTTTGATCCGTAACGAGTTACGCGGCGCACAACATACAGTTGGAAAGCTCTCCGAGAGCTCTACGACGGGGCACCTAGCTTGTTCGCTTTGCCCTTTTCTGGAGCCCAAAATCAAACGTTTTCATTAGTTTCGGGCCACTTTTCTTATTTAGCTCTATTTTTTCATCCCGGATTGTACGTTGTGAGCAGTTAAAAGGACAACTACCCAACTCGCGGGACATTAGACGGCCCTACAACGCATCAAAATCTCATCTTGCGAGGATGCTGGGTTGTTGAAGCGGATGGGTTATCGTTAAGCCCATTGGGCCTTCTGAATGGGCCATCTCTCTAGGCTTGGTCTGTGAACCATTAACACATAAAGGAATTGTGCCCTCAACCTGACGGGTGCGATCATACTAGCACTAATGCACCGGATCCCATCAAAACTCTGAAGTTAAGCGTGCTTTGGCGAGAGTAGTACTAGGATAGGTGACCCCTTGGGAAGTCCTCGTGTTGCACCCTCCTTTTCAATTTTTTTTGCTCCGGTTAGGGTTGACAAAGTACTTTATCCACCCCATTTCTATTATCGAATCCCACGACACCTTGGGCAAGACAACTTCGCTTCACGTGGAGGCTGGGCCCGCGAACCGGGGGTGTAGGGCTTGTGACCAGGTCTCCGTCGCTCCGGTGCCAATAACTTTTGATCCGTAACGAGTTATGCGGCGCATAGCATACTGTTGGAAAGATCTCTAAGAGCTCTACGATAGGGGCAGCGAGCCTGCTCATTGTGCCCTTTTTTGGAGTCCAAAATCGAAAATTTTTATCAGTTTCGGGCCACTTTTCTAATTTAGCTATATTATTCCGTCCCGTATCGTACATCGTGAGCTGTTAAAAGGACAACAACCCTACTCGCGGGACGTTAGAGGGCCCTACAACGCATCAAAATCTCATCTTGCGAGCATGCTAGGTTGTTGAAGCGGATGGGTTATCGTTAAGCCCATTGGGCCTTCTGAATGGGCCATCTCTCTAGGCTGGGTCTGTGAACCGTTAACACATAAAGGAATTGTGCCCCCAACATGACGGGTGCGATCATACCAGCACTAATGCACCGGATCCCATCAGAACTCCGAAGTTAAGCGTGCCTGGCCGAGAGGAGTACTAGGATGGGTAACCCCCTGGGAAATCCTCGTGCTGCACCCCCCTTTTTAAATTTTTTTGCTCCGGTTAGGGTTGCCAAGATACTTTATCCACCCCATTTCTATTATCGAATCCCACGGCACCTTGGGCAAGACAACTTCGCTTCACGTGGAGGCTGGGCCCGCAAACCGGAGGCGTAGGCCTATGACCTGGTATTCGTCGCTCTAGTGCCTATAACTTTTGATCCGTAACGAGTTACGCGGCACACAGCATACTGTTGGAAAGCTCTCCGAGAGCTCTACAACGGGGGTAGTAAGCTTGCTTGCTGTCCCCTTTTTTGGTGCCCAAAATCAAACGTTTTCAACAGTTTCGATCCACTTTTCTAATTTAGCTCTTTTTTTCCCACCCGGATCGTACGTCGTGAGCTGTTAAAAGCACAACAACCTTACTCGCGGGACATTAGACGGCCCTACAACGCATCAAAATCTCATCTTGCGAGGATGCTGGGTTGTTGAAGCGGTTGGGTTGTCGTTAAGCCCATTGGGCCTTCTTAATGGGCCATCTCTCTAGGGTGGGTCTGTGAACAGTTAACACATAAAGGAATTATGCCCTCAACATGACGGGTGCGATCATACCAGCACTAATGCACCGGATCCCATCAGAACTCCGAAGTTAAGCGTGATTGGACGAGAGTAGTACTAGGATGGGTGACCCCCTGCGAAGTCTTCGTGTTGGGCCGCCTTTTTCAATTTTTTTTGCTCTGGTTAGGGTTGCCAAGATACTTTATCCACCCTATTTCTATTATCGAATCCGACGGCACCCTGGGCAGGACAATTTCACTTCACGTGGAGGTTGGGCCCGCAAACCGGGGGCGTAGGGCTTGTGACCAGGTCTCCGTCGCTCCGGTGCCCTTAACTTTTGATGCGTAACGAGTTACGCTGCGCACAGCATACTGTTGAAAAGCTCTCCGAGAGCTCTACGACTGGGGCAGCTAACTTGCTCGCTTTGCCCTTTTTTGGAACCCAAAATTGAACGTTTTCATCAATTTCGGGCCACTTTTCTAATTTAGCTCTATTTTTCCGTCCCAGATCGTACGTCGTGAACTGTTAAAAGGACAACAACCTTACTCGCGGGACATTGGAGGGCCCTACAACCCATCAAAATCTTATCTTGCGAGGATGCTGGGTTGTTGAAGCGGATGGGTTGTCGTTAAGCCCATTGGGCCTTCTGAATGGGCCATCTCTCTAGGCTGGGTCTGTGAACCGTTAACACATAAAGGAATTGTGCCCTCAACATGACGGGTGCGATCATACCAGCACTAATGCACCGGATCCCATCAGAACTCCGAAGTTAAGCGTGCTTAGGCGAGAGTAGTACTAGGATGGGTGACCCCCTAGGAAGTCCTCGTGTTGTATCCCCCTTTTCAATTTTTTTTGCTTCGGTTAGGGTTGCCAAGATACTTTATCCACCCCATTTCTATTATCGAATCCCACGGCACCTTGGGCAAGATAACTACAATTCACGTGGAGGCTGGGCCCGCAAACCGGGGGCGTAGGGCTTGTGACCAGGCCTTCATCGCTCCGGTGCCCATAACTTTTGATCTGTAACGAGTTACGCGGCGCACAGCATACTGTTGGAAAGCTCTCCGAGAGCTCTATGACGGGGGCAGCGAGCTTGCTCGCTATGCCATTTTTTCGAGCCCAAAATTGAACGTTCACATCAGTTTCGGGCCGCTTTTCTAATTTAGCTCTATATTTCTGTCCCGGATCGTACGTCGTGAGCTGTTAAAAGGACAACAACCTTATTCGCGGGACAATAGAGGGCCCTACAACGCATCAATATCTCATCTTGCGAGGATGTTGGGTTGTTGAAGCAGATGGGTTGTCGTTAAGCCCATTGGGCCTTCTGAATAGGCCATCTCTCTAGACTGGGTCTGTGAACCGTTAACACATAGAGGAATTCTGCCCTCAACATGACGGGTGCGATCTTTCCAGCACTAATGCACCGGATCCCATCAGAACTCCGAAGTTAAGCGTGCTTGGGCGAGAGTCGTACTAGGATGGGTTACCCCTTGTGAAGTCCTCGTGTTGCACCCCCCTTTTCAATTTTTTTTGCTCCGGTTAGGATTCTCAAGATACTTTATCCACCCCATTTCTATTATCGAATCCCACGGCACCTTGGGCAAGACAACTTCGCTTCACGTGGAGACTGGGCCCGCAAACCGGGGGCGTAGGGCTTGTGACCAGGTCTCCGTCGCTCTGGTGCCCATAACTTTTGATCTGTAACGAGTTAAGCGGCACACAGCATACTGTTGGAAAGCTCTCCGAGAGCTCTACGACGTGGGCAGCGAGCTTGCTCGCTGTTCCATTTTTTGGAGCCCAAAATTGAACATTTTCATCATTTTCGGGCCACTTTTCTAATTTATCTCTATTTTTTCGTCCCGGATCGTACGTCGTGAGCTGTAAAAAGGACAATACCTTACTCGCGGGACATTAGAGGGCCCTACAAAGCATCAAAATCTCATCTTGCGAGGATGCTAGGTTGTTGAAGTGGATGGGTTGTCGTTAAGCCCATTGGGCCTTCTTAATGGGCCATCTCTCTAGGCTGGGTCTGTGAACCGTTAACACATAAAGGAATTGTGCCCTAAACATGACGGGTGCGATCATACCAGCACTAATGCACCGGATCCCATCAGAACTCCGAAGTTAAGCGTGGTTGGGCGAGAGTAGTACTAGGATGGGTGACCCCATGGGAAGTCCTCGTGTTGCACCCCCCTTTTCAATTTTTTTTGCTCCGGTTAGGGTTGCCAGGATACTTTATCCACCCCATTTCTATTATCGAATCCCACGGCACCTTGGGCAAGACAACTTCGATTCACATGGAGGCTGGGCCCGCAAACCGGGGGCCTAGGGCTTGTGACCAGGTCTCCGTCGCTCCGGTGCCCATAACTTTTGATCTGTAACGAGTTACGCGACGCACAACATACTGCTGGAAAGCTCTCCGAGAGCTCTATGACGGGGGCAACGAGCTTGCTCGCTGTGCCTTTTTTGGAGCCCAAAATTAAACGTTCTTATCAGTTTCGGGCCACTTTTCTAATTCAGCTCTATTTTTCCGTCCCGGATCGTACGTCGTGTGCTATTAAATGGACAACAACCTTACTCGCCGGAAATTAGAGGGCCCTACAACACATCAAAATCTCATCTTGCGAGGATGCTGGATTATTGAAGCGGATAGGTTGTCGTTAAGCCCATTGGGCCTTCTTAATTGGCCATCTCTCTAGGCTGGGTCTGTGAACCGTTAACACATGAAGGAATTCTGCCCTCAACATGACAGGTGCGATCATACCAGCACTAATGCACCGGATCCAATCAGAACTCCGAAGTTAAGCGTGCTTGGGCGAGAGTAATACTAGGATGGGTGACCCCCTAGGAAGTCGTCGTGTTGCACCCCCTTTTCAATTTTGTTTGCTCCGGTTAGGGTTGCAAAGATACTTTATCCATCCCATTTCTATTATCGAATCCCACGGCACCTTGGGCAAGACAACTTCGCTTAACGTGGAGGCTGGGCCCGCAAACCGGGGGCGTAGGGCTTGTGACCTGGTCTCCGTCGCTCCGGTGCCCATAACTTTTGATCCGTAATGAGTTACGTGGCGCACAGCATACTCTTGGAAAGCTCTCCGAGAGCTCTACGACGGGAGCAGCAAGTTTGCTCGTTGTGCCCTTTCTTGGAGCCCAAAATCGAACGTTTTCATCAGTTTCGGGCCACTTTTCTAATTTAGCTCTATTTTTTCGTCCCGGATCGTACGTCGTGAGCTGTTAAAAGGACAACAACCTTAGTCGCGGGACATTAGAGGGCCCTACAACGCATCAATATCTCATCTTGCGAGGATGCTGGGTTGTTGAAGCGGATGGGTTGTCGTTAAGACCATTGGGCCTTCTGAATGGGCCGTCTCTCTAGACTTGGTCTGTGAACCGTTAACACATAGAGGATTTGTGCCCTCAACATGACGGGTGCGATCATGCCAGCACTAATGCACCGGATCCCATCAGAACTCCGAAGTTAAGCGTCCTTGGGCGAGAGTAGTAGTAGAATGGGTGACCCCCTGGGAAGTCCTCGTGTTGCACCCCCCTTTTCAATTTTTTTTGCTCCGGTTAGGGTTCACAAGATACTTTATCCACCCCATTTCTATTATCGAATCCCACGGCACCTTGGGCAAGACAACTTCGCTTCACGTGGAGGCTGGGCCAGCAAACCGGGGGCGTAGGGCTTGTGACCAGGTCTCCGTCGCTCCGGTGCCCATAACTTTTGATCTGTAACGAGTTACGCGGCACACAGCATACTGTTGGAAAGCTCTCCGAGAGCTCTGCGATGGGGGCAGCGAGCTTGCTCGCTATGCCATTTTTTGGAGCCCAAAATTGAACGTTTTCATCATTTTTGGGCCACTTTTCTTATTTATCTTTATTTTTTCGTCCCGGATCGTACGTCGTGAGCTGTTAAAAGGTCAATACCTTACTCGCGGGACATTAGAGGGCCCTACAAAGCATCAAAATCTTATCTTGCGAGGATGCTAGGTTGTTGAAGCGGATCGGTTGTCGTTAAGCCCATTAGGCCTTCTGAATGGGCCATCTCTCTAGACTGGGTCTGTGAACCGTTAACACATAAAGGAATTGTGCCCTCAACATGACGGGTGCGATCATACCTGCACTAATGCACCGGATCCCATCAGAACTCCGAAGTTAAGCGTGGTTGGGTGAGAGTAGTACTAGGATGGGTGACCCCCTAGGAATTCCTCGTGTTGCACCCCCTTTTTCAATTTTTTTTGCTCCGGTTAGGGTTGCCAAGATACTTTATCCACCCCATTTCTATTATCGAATCCCACGGCACCTTGGGCAAGACAACTTCGATTCACATGGAGACTAAGCCCGCAAACCGGGGGCGTAGGGCTTGTGACCAGGTCTCCGTCGCTCCGGTGCCCATAACTTTTGATCTGTAACGAGTTACGCGGCACACAGCATACTGTTGGAAAGCTCTCCGCGAGCTCTATGATGGGGTCAACGAGCTTGCTCGCTGTGCCTATTTTGGAGCCCAAAATTGAACGTTCTTTTCAATTTCGGGCCACTTTTCTAGTTCAGCTTTATTTTTCCGTCTCGGATCGTACGTCGTGTGCTGTTAAATGGACAACAACCTTACTCGTGGGACATTAGAGGGCCCTACAACGCATCAAAATCTCATCTTGCCAGGATGCTGGGTTGTTGAAGCGGATAGGTTGTCGTTAAGCCCATTAGGCCATCTTAATGGGCCATATCTCTAGGCTGGGTCTGTGAACCGTTAACACATGAAGGAATTGTGCCCTCAACATTACGGGTGCAATCATACCAGCACTAATGCACCGGATCCCATCAGAACTCCGAAGTTAAGCGTGCTTGGACGAGAGTAGTACTAGGATGGGTGACCCCCTGGGAAGTCCTCGTGTTGCACCACCCTGTTCAATTTTGTTTGCTCCGGTTAGGGTTGCCAAGATACTTTATCCATCCCATTTCTGTTATCGAATCCCACGGCACCTTGGGCAAGACAACTTCGCTTAACGTGGAAGCTGGGCCCGCAAACCGGGGGCGTAGGGCTTGTGACCTGGTCTCCGTTGCTCCGGTGCCCATAACTTTTGATCCAAAACGAGTTACGCGGTGCACAGCATACTGTTGGAAAGCTCTCCGAGAGCTCTACGATGGGAGCAGCAAGTTTGCTCGCTGTGCCCTTTTTTGGAGCCCAAAATCGAACGTTTTCATCAGTTTCGGTTCACTTTTCTAATTTAGCTCTATTTTTTCATCCCGGATCGTACGTCGTGAGCTGTTAAAAGGACAAGAACCTTACTCGCGGGACATTAGAGAGCCCTACAATGCATCAATATCTCATCTTGCGAGGATGCTGGGTTGTTGAAGCGGATGGGTTGTCGTTAAGCCCAATGGGCCTTCTGAATGGGCCCTCTCTCTAGACTGGGTCTGTGAACCGTTAACACATAGAGCATTTGTGCCCTCAACATGACGGGTGCGATCATACCAGCACTAATGCACCAGATCCCATCAGAACTCTGAAGTTAAGCGTCCTTGGGCGAGAGTAGTACTAGGATGGGTGACCCCCTGGGAAGTCCTCGTGTTGCATCCCCCTTTTCAATTTTTTTTACTCCGGTTAGGGTTCTCAAGATACTTTATCCACCCCATTTCTATTATCGAATCCCACGGTACCTTGGGCAAGACAACTTCGCTTCACGTGGAGGCTGGGCCCATAAACCGGGGGCGTAGGGCTTGTGACCAGGTCTCCGTCGCTCCGGTGCCCATAACTTTTGATCCGTAACGAGTTACGCGGCACACAGCATACTGTTGGAAAGCTCTCCGAGAGCTCTACGACGGGGGTAGCGTGCTTGCTCGCTGTGCCATTTTTTGGAGCCTAAAATTGAACGTTTTCATCATTTTCGGGCCACTTTTCTAATTTATCTCTATTTTTTTGTCCCGTATCGTACGTCGTGAGCTGTTAAAAGGACAACACCTTACTCACGGGACATTAGAGGGCCCTACAAAGCATCAAAATCTCAGCTTGCGAGGATGCTGGGTTGTTGAAGGGGATGGGTTGTCGTTAAGCCCATTGGGACTTCTTAATGGGCTATCTCTCTAGGCTGGGCCTGTGAACCATTAACACATAAAAGAATTGTGCCCTCAACATGATGGGTGCGATCATACCAGCACTAATGCACCGAAATTACGCGTGCTAGGGCGAGAGTAGTACTAGGATGGGTGACCCCCTGGGAAGTCCTCGTGTTGCATCCCCCTTTTCAATTTTTTTTGTTCCGGTTAGTGTTGCCAAGATACTTTATCCACCCCATTTCTATTATCGAATCCCACGGCACCTTGGGCAAGATAACTTCGCTTCACGTGGAGGCTGGGCTCTCAAATCGGGGGCGTAGGGCTTGTGACCAGGTCTCCGTCGCTCCGGTGCCCATAACTTTTGATCTGTAACGAGTTACGCGGTACACAGCATACGGTTGCAAATATCTCCGAGAGCTCTACGACGGGGGCAGCGAGTTTGCTTGCTTTGCCCTTTTTTGGAGCCCAAAATCGAACGTTTTCATCAGTTTCAGGCCACTTTTCTAATTTATATCTATTTTTCCGTCCTGGATCGTACGTCGTGAGCTGTTGAAAGGACAACAACCTTACTCGCGGGATATTAGAGGGCCCTACAAAGCATCAAAATCTTATCTTGCGGGGATGCTGGGTTGTTGAAGGGGATGGGTTGTCGTTAAGCCCATTGGGCCTTCTTAATGGGCCATCTCTCTAGCTGGGTCTGTGAACCATTAACACATAAAGGAATTGTGCCCTCAACATGACGGGTACGATCATACTAGCACTAATGCACCGGATCCCATCCGAACTCCGAAGTTAAGCGTGCTTGGGCGAGAGTAGTACTAGGATGGGTGACCCTCTGGGAAGTCCTCATGTTGCACCCCCCTTTTCTATTTTTTTTGCTTCGGTAAGGGTTGCCAAGATGCTTTATCCACCCCATTTCTATTATTGAATCCCACGGCAACTTGGGCAAGACAACTTCGCATCACGTGGAGGTTGGGCCCGCAAACCGGGGGCGTAGGGCTTGTGACCAGGTCTCCGTCGCTCCGGTGCCCATAACTTTTGCTCCATAACGAGTTACGCAGAGCACAACATACTGTTGGAAAGCTCTCCGAGAGCTCTACAACGGGGGCAGCCCGCTTGCTCGCTGTACCATTTTTTGGAGACCAAAATCGAACGTTTTCATTAGTTTCGGGCAACTTTTCTAGTTTAGCTCTATTTTTCTGTCCCGGACCATACGTCGTGAGCTGTTAAAAGGACAACTACCCTACTCGCGGGATATTAGAGGGCCCTACAATACATCAAAATATCGTCTTGCGAGGATGCTGGGTTGTTGAAGCAGATGGGTTATCGTTAAGCCCATTGGGCCTTCTGAATGGGCCATCTCTCTTGGCTCGGTCTGTGAACCGTTAACACATAAAAGAATTGTGCCCTCAACATGATGGGTGCGATCATACCAACACTAATGCACCAGATCCCATCAGAACTCCGAAGTTAAGCGTGCTTGGGCGAGAGTAGTACTAGGATGGGTGACCCCCTGGGAAGTCCTCGTGTTGTACCCCCCTTTTCAAATTTTTTTGCTCCGGTTAGGGTTGCCAAGATACTTTATTCACCCCATTTCTATTATCGAATCCCACGGCACCTTGGGCAAGACAACTTCGTTTCACGTGGAGGCTGGGCCCGCAAACCGGGGGCGTAGGGCTTATGACCAGGTCTCCGTCGCTCCGGTGCCCATAACTTTTGATCCGAAACGAGTTACGCGGCGCACAGCATACTGTTGGAAACCTCTCCGAGAGCTCTACGACAGGGGTAGCCAGCTAGCTCGCTGTGCCCTTTTTTGGAGCCAAAAATTGAACGTTTCTATCAGTTTCGGTCCACTTTTCTAATTAAGCCCTATTTTTCCGTCCCGGATCGTACGTCCTGAGGTGTTAAAAGGAAAACAACCTTACTCGCGGGACATTAGATGGCCCTACAACGCATCAAAATCTCATCTTGCGAGGATGCTAGGTTGTTGAAGCGGATGGGTTGTCGTTAAGCCCATTGGGCCTTCTGAATGGGCCATCTCTCTATGCTGGGTCTGTGAACCGTTAACACATAAAGGAATTGTGCCCTCAACATGACGGGTGCGATCATACCAGCACCAATGCACCGGATCCCATCAGAACATCGAAGTTAAGCGTGCTTGGGCGAGAGCAGTACTAGGATGGGTGACCTCCTGGGAAGTCCTCATGTTGCACCTCCCTTTTCAATTTTTTTTGCTCCGGTTAGGGTTGCCAAGATACTTTATCCACCCCACTTCTATTATCAAATCCCACGGCACCTTGGGCAAGACAACTTCGCTTCACGTGGAGGCTAGGCCCGAAACCGGGGGGTAGGGCTTGTGACCAGGTCTCCGTCGCTCCGGTGCCCATAACTTTTGATCCGTAACGAGTTACGCGGGGCACAACATACTGTTGGAAAGCTCTCCGAGAGCTCTACGACGGGAGCAGCTAGCTTGCTCGCTGTGCCCTTTTTTGGAGCCCAAAATCGAACGTTTTCATCTGTTTCAGGCCACTTTTCTTATTTAGCTCTATTTTTCCGTCCCGGATCGTACGTCGTGAGCTGTTAAAAGGACAACAACCTTACTCGCGGGACATTAGAGGGCCCTACAACGCATCAATATCTCATCTTGTGAGGATGCTGGGTTGTTGAAGTGGATGGGTTGTCGTTAAGCCTATTGGGCCTTCTGAATGGGCCATCTCTCTAGGCTGGGTCTGTGAACCGTTAACACATAAAGGAATTGTACCCTCAACATGACGGGTGCGATCATTCCAGCACTAAGGCACCGGATCCCATCAGAACTTCGAAGTTAAGCGTGCTTGGGCGAGAGTAAAACTAGGATGGGTGACCCCCTGGGAAGTCCCCGTGTTGCACCCCCCTTTTCAATTTTGTTTGCTCCGGTTAGGGTTGCCAAGATACTTTATCCATCCCATTTCTATTATCGAATCCCACGTCACCGTGGGCAAGACAAATTTGCTTCACGTGGAGGCTGGGCCCACAAACCGGGGGCGTAGGGCTTGTGACCAGGTCTCCGTCGCTCCGGTGCCCATAACTTTTGATCCGTAACGAGTTACGCGGCGCACAGCATACTGTTGGAAAGCTCACCGAGAGGTCTACGACGGGAGCAGAAAGTTTGCTCGCTGTGCACTTTTTTGGATCCCAAAATAGAACATTTTCATCAGTTTCGGGCCACTTTTCTAGTTTAGCTCTATTTTTCCGTCCTGGATCGTATGTCGTGAGCTGTTAAAAGGACAACAACATTACTCGCGGGACATTAGAGGGCCCTAGAATGCATCAATATCTCATCTTGCGAGGATGCTAGGTTGTTGAAGTGGATGGGTTGTCGTTAAGCCCATTGGGCCTTCTGAATGGGCCATCTCGCTAGGCTGGGTTTGTGAACCGTTAACACATAAAGGAATTGTGCCCTCAACATGACGGGTGCGATCATACCAGCACTAATGCACCGGATCCCATCAGAACTCCGAAGTTAAGCGTGCTTGGGCGGGAGTGGTACTAGGATGCGCGACCCCCTGGGAAGTCCTCGTGTTGCACCCCCCTTTTCAATTTTTTTTGCTCCGGTTAGGGTTGCCAAGATACTTTATCCACCCCATTTCTATTATCGAATTCCACGGCACCTTGGGCATGACAACTTCGCTTCACGTGGAGGCTGGGCCCGTAAACCGGGGGCGTAGGGCTTGTGACCAGGTCTCTGTTGCTCCGGTGCCCATAACTTTTGATTTGTAATGAGTTACACGGCGCACAGCATACTGTTGGAAAGCTCTCCGAGAGCTCTACGACGGGAGCAGCGAGCTTGCTCGCCTTGCCCTTTTTTGGAGCCCAAAATTGAACGTTTTCATCAGTTTCAGGCCACTTTTCTAATTTAGCTCTATTTTTCCGTCCCGGATCGTACGTCGTGAGCTGTAAAAAGGACAACAACCTTACTCGCAGGACATTGGGGGGCCCTACAATGCATCAAAATCTCATCTTCCGAGGATGCTGGATTGTTGAAGCGGATGGGTTGTCGTTAAGCCCATTGGGCCTTCTTAATGCGCCATCTCTCTATGCTGGGTCTGTGAACCGTTAACACATAAAGGAATTGTGCCCTCAACATGACGGGTGCGATCATACCAGCACTAATGCACCGGATCCCATCAGAACTCCGAAATTAAGTGTGGTTGGGCGAGAGTAATACTAGGATGGGTGACCTCCTGGGAAGTCCTCGTGTTGCACCCACCTTTTCAATTTGTTTTGCTCCGGTTAGGGTTGCCAAGATACTTTATGTACCCCATTTCTATTATCGAATCCCACGGCACCTTGGGCAAGATAACTTCGCTTCATGTGGAGGCTGGGCACGTAAATCGGGGGCGTAGGGCTTGTGACCAGGTCTCTGTCGCTCCGGTGCCCATAACTTTTGATATGTAACGAGTTACGTGGCACACAACATACTGTTGGAAAACTCTCCGAGTGCTCTACAACGGGGGCAGCGAGCTTGCTCGCTGTGCCCTTTTTTGGAGCCCAAAATCGAACGTTTTCATCAGTTTTGGGCAACTTTTCTGATTTAGCTCTATTTTTTCATCCCGGATCGTACGTCGTGAGCAGTAAAAAGGACAACAACCTTACTCGCGGGACATTAGAGGGCCCTACAACGCATCAAAATCTCATCTTGCGAGGATGCTGGGTTGTTGAAGCGGATGGGTTGTCGTTAAGCCTATTGGGCCTTCTGAATGGGCCATCTCTCTAGGCTGGGTTTGCGAACCGTTAACACATAAAGGAATTGTGGCCTCAACATTACGGGTGCGATCATACCAGCACTAATGCACCGGATCCCATCAGAACTCCGAAGTTAAGCGTGCTTGGGCGAGAGTAGTACTAGGATGGGTGACCCCTTGGGAAGTCCTCGTGTTGCACCCCCCTTTTCAATTTTTTTTGCTCCGGTTAGGGTTGCCAAGATGCTTTATCCACCCCATTTCTATTATCGAATCCCACGGCACCTTGGGCAAGACAACTTCGCTTCACATGGAGGCTGGGCCCACAAACCGGGGGCGTAGGGCTTGTGACCAGGTCTCCGTCGCTACTGTGCCCATAACTTTTGATCTGTAATGAGTTACGCGGCGCACAACATTATGTTGGAAAGCTCTACGAGAGCTCAACGATGGGGCAGCGAGCTTGCGCCCTGTGCCCATTTTTTGAACCCAAAATCGAACGTTTTCATTAGTTTCGGGCCACTTTTCTAATTTAGCTCTATTTTTCCATCCCGGATCGTACGTCATGAGCTGTTAAAAGGACAACAACCCTACTCACGGGACATTAGAGGGCCCTACAACGCATCAAAATCTCATCTTTCGAGAATGCTGGGTTGTTGAAGCGGATGGGTTGTCGTTAAGCCCATTGGGCCTTCTGAATGGGCCATCTCTCAAGGCTGGGTCTGTGAACCGTTAACACATAAAGGAATTGTGCCCTCAACATGACGGGTGCGATCATACCAGCACTAATGCAACGGATCCCATCAGAACTCCGAAGTTAAGCGTGCTTGGGCGAGAATAGTACTAGTATGGGTGATCGCCTGGGAAGTCCTCGTGTTGTACCCCCTTTTCAATTTTTTTTGCTCCGGTTAGGGTTGCCAAGATGCTTTATCCACCCCATTTCTATTAGCGAATCCCACGGCACCTTGGGCAAGACAACTTCGCTTCACGTGGAGGCTGGGCCCGCAAACCGGGGACGTAGGGCTTGGGAACCTGTCTCCGTCGTTCCGGTGCCCATAACTTTTGATCCGTAACGAGTTACGCAGTGCACAACATACTGTTGGAAATTGCTCCGAGAGCTCTACAATAGGGGCAGCCAACTTGATCGCTGTGCCATTTTTTGGAGCCCAAAATCGAACGTTTTCATCAGTTTCGGGCCACTTTTCTAATTTAGCTCTATTTTTTCATCCCGGATCGTACGTCGTGAGCTCTTAAAAGGACAACTACCCTACTCGCGGGATATTAGAGGGCCCTACAATGCATCAAAATATCATCTTACGAGGATGCTAGGTTGTTGAAGCGGATGGGTTATCGTTAAGCCCATTGGGCCTTTTGAATGGGCCATCTCTCTAGGCTGGGTCTGTGAACCGTTAACACATAAAGAAATTGTGCCCTCAACATGATGGGTGCGATCATACCAGCACTAATGCACCGGATCCCATCAGAACTTCGAAGTTAAGCGTGCTTGGGTGAGAGTAGTACTAGGATGGGTGACCTCCTGGGAAGTCCTCGTGTTGCACCCACCTTTTCAATTTTTTTTGCTCCGGTTAGGGTTGCCAAGATACTTTATCCACCCCATTTCTATTACCGAATCCCACGGCACCTTGGGCAAGACAACTTCGCTTCACGTGGAGGCTGGACCCGCAAACCGGGGGCATAGAGCTTATGACCAGGTCTCCGTCGCTCCGGTGTCCATAACTTTTGATCTGCAACGAGTTACACGTCACACAACATACTGTTGGAAAGCTCTACGAGAGCTCTACCACGGGGGCAGTGAGCTTGCACGCTGTGCCCTTTTTTGGAGCCCAAAATCGAACGTTTTCATTAGTTTCGGGCCACTTTTCAAATTTAGCTCTATTTTTCCGTCCCGGATCGTACTTCGTGAGCTGCTAAAAGGACAACAACCCTACTCGCGGGACATTAGACGGCCCTACAACGCATCAAAATCTCATCTTACGAGGATGCTGGGTTGTTGAAGCGGATGGGTTGTCGTTAAGCCCATTGGGCCTTCTGAATGGGCCATCTCTCTAGGCTGGGTCTGTGCACCGTTAACAGATAAATGAATTGTGCCCTCAACATGACGGGTGCGATCATACCAGCACTAATGCACCGGATCCCATCAAAACTCTGAAGTTAAGCGTGCTTGGGCGAGAGTAGTACTAGGATGGGTGACCCCTTGGGAAGTCCTCGTGTTGCATCCCCCTTTTCAATTTTTTTTGCTCTGGTTAGGGTTGCCAAGATGCTTTATCCACCCCATTTCTATTATCGAATCCCACGGCACCTTGGGCAAGACAGCTTCGCTTCACGTGGAGGCTGGGCCCGCAAACCGGGGGCGTAGGGCTTGTGACCAGGTCTCCGTCATTCCGATGCCCATAACTTTTGATCCGTAACGAGTTACGCGGCTCACAGCATACTGTTGGAAAGCTCTCCGAGAGCTCCACGACGGGGGTAGCTAGCATGCTCGCTGTGCCCTTTTTTGGAGCCAAAAATCGAACGACCTCATCAGTTTCAGGCAACTTTTGTAATTTAGCTCTATTTTTTCGTCCTGGATCGTACGTCGCGAGTTGTTAAAAGGACAACAACCTTGCTCATGGGACATTAAAGGGCCCTACAACGCATCAAAATCTCATCTTGCGAGGATGTTGGGTTGTTGAAGCGGATGGGTTGTCGTTAAGCCCATTAGGCCTCCTGAATGGGCCATCTCCCTAGGCTGGGTCTGTGAACCGTTAACACATAAAGGAATTGTGCCCTCAACATGACGGGTGCGATCACACTAGCACTAATGCACCAGATCCCATCTGAACTCCGAAGTTAAGCGTGCTTGGGCGAGAGTAGTACAAGGATGGGTAACCCCCGGGGAAGTCCTCGTGTTGCACCCCCCTTTTCAATTTTTTTTGCTTCGGTTAGGGTTACCAAGATACTTTATCCACCACATTTCTATTATCGAATCCCACAGCACCTTGGGCAAGACAACTTCGCTTCACGTGGAGGCCGGTCCCGCAAACCGAGGGCGTAGGTCTTGTGACCAGGTCTCCGTCGCTCCAGTGCTCATAACTTTTGATCCTTAACGAGTCACGCGGCGCACAGCATACTGTTGGAAAGCTCTCTGAGAGCTCTACGACGGGGCAGCTTGCTTGCTCGATTTGCCCATTTATGTAACCCAAAATCGAACATTTTCATCAGTTTCGGGCCACTTTTCTAATATAGCTCTATTTTTTCATCCCGGATCGTATGTCGTGAGCTGTTAAAAGGACAACTACCCTACTCGCGAGACATTAGAAGGCCCTACAACGCATCAAAATCTCATCTTGCGAGGATGCTGGGTTGTTGAAGCGGATGGGTTGTCGTTAATTACATTGGGCCTTCAGAATGGGCCATCTCTCTAGGCTGGGTCTGTGAACCGTTAACACGTAAAGGAATTGTGCCCTCAATATGACGGGTGCGATCATACCAGCACTAATGCACCTAATCCCATCAGAACTCTGAAGTTAAGCATGCTTGGGCGAGAGTAGTACTAGGATGGGTGATCCCCTGGGAAGTCCTCGTGTTGTACCCCCTTTTTAAATTTTTTTTGCTCCGGTTAGGGTCGGCAGGATACTTTATCCGCCCCATTTCTATTATCGAATCACATGGCACCTTGGGCAAGACAACTTCGTTTCACGTGGAGGCTGGGCCCCCAAACCGGGGGCATAGGGCTTGTGACCAGGTCTCCATCGCTCCGGCGCCTATAACTTTTGATCAGTAACGAGTTACGCGACGCACAGCATACCGTTGGAAAGCTCCCCGAGAGCTCTACGAAGGGGGCAGCGAGCTAGCTCACTGTGCCGTTGTTTGGATACCAAAATTGAACGTTTTCATCAGTTTCGGGCCATTTTTCTAATTTAACTCTATTTTTCCGTCCCGGATCGTACGTCGTGAGCTGTTAAAAGGACAATACCTTACTCGGGGGACATTAGAGGGCCCTACAACGCATCAAAATCCCATCTTGTGAGGATGCTGGGTTGTTGAAGCGGATGGGTTGTCGTTTAGCCCATTGGGCCTTCTTAATGGGCCATCTCTCTAGGCTGGGTCTGTGAACTGTTAACACATAAAGGAATTGTGCCCTCAACATGACGGGTGCGATCATACCAGCACTAATGCACCGGATGCCATCAGAACTCCGAAATTAAGCGTGCTTGGGCGAGAGTGGTACTAGGATGGGTGACCCATTAGGAAGTCCTCGTGTTGCTCCACGCTTTTCAATTTTTTTTCTCCGGTTATGGTTACCAAGAGACTTTATCCACCCCATTTCTATTATTGAATCCCACGGCACCTTGGGCAAGACAACTTCGCTTCACGTGGAGGATGGGCCCGCAAACCGGGGGCGTAGAGCTTGTGACCAGGTCTCATCGCTCCCGTGCCCATAACTTGTGATCTGTAAAGAGTTACGCGGCACACAGCATACTGTTGGAAAGCTCTCCGAGAGCTCTACGATGGGGGCAGCGAGCCTGCTCGCTGTGCCCTTTTTTGGAGCCCAAAATCGAACGTTTTCATCAGTTTCGGGCCACTTTTCTAATTTAGCTCTATTTTTCTGTCCCGGATCGTACGTCGTGAGCTGTTAAAAGGACAACAACCTTACTCGCGGGATATTAGAGGGCCCTACAACGCATCAAAATCTCATCTTGCGAGGATGCTGGGTTGTTGAAGCGGATGGGTTGTCGTTAAGCCTATTGGGCCTTTTGAATGGGCCATCTCTCTAGGCTGGGTCTATGAACTGTTAACACATAAAGGAATTGTGCCCTCAACATGACAGGTGCGATCATACCAGCACTAATGCACTGGATCCCATCAGAACTCCAAAGTTAAGCGTGCTTGGGCGAGAGTAGTACTAGGATGGGTGACCCCCTGGGAAGTCTTTGTGTTACTCCCACCTTTTCAATTTTTTTTGCTCCGGTTAGGGTTGCCAAGATACTTTATCTACCCCATTTCTATTATCGAATCCGACGGCACCTTGGGCTAGACAACTTCGCTTCACGTGGAGGCCGGGCCGACAAACCGGGGGCGTAGGGCTTGTGACTAGGTCTCCGTCGCTCCGGTGCCCATAACTTTTGATCTGTAACGAGTTACGCGGCGCACAACATACTATTGGAAAGCTCTACGAGAGCTCTACGACAGGGGCAGCGAGCTTGCTCGCTGTGCCCTTTTTTGGAGCCCAAAATCGAACGTTTTCATTAGTTTCGGGCCACTTTTCTAATTTAGCTCCATTTTTCTGTCACGGATCGTACGTCGTGAGCTGTTAAAAGGATAACAACCTTACTTGCGGGACATTAGAGGGCCCTACAATGCATCAAAATCTCATCCTGCGAGGATGCTTGGTTGTTGAAGCAGATGGGTTGTCGTTAAGCCCATTGGGCCTTCTGAATGGGCCATCTCTCTAGGCTGGGTCTGTGAACCGTTAACACATAAAGGAATTGTGCCCTCAACATGATGGGTGCGATCATACCAGCACTAATGCACCGGATCCCTTCAGAACTCCGAAGTTAAGTCTGCTTGGGCGAGAGTAGTACTAGGATGGGTGACCCCCTGGGAAGTCTTCGTGTTGCTCCCACCTTTTCAATTTTTTTTGCTCCGGTTAGGTTTGCCAAGATGCTTTATCCACCCCATTTCTACAATCGAATCCCATGGCACCTTGGGCAAGACAACTTCGCTTCACGTGGAGGTTGGGCCCTCAAACCGGGGGCGTAGGGCTTGTGACCAGGTCTCCGTCGTTCCGTTGCCCATAACTTTTGATCCGTAACGAGTTACGTGGCGCACAACATACTATTGGTAAGCTCTCCTAGAGCTCTACGACGGGGGTAGCTAGCTTGCTCGCTGTGCCCTTTTTTGGAGCCCAAAATCAAACGTCTTCATCAGTTTCGGGCCACTTTTGTAATTTAGCTCTATTTTTCTGTCCCGGATCGTACGTCATGAGCTGTTAAAAGGACAACAACAATACTCGCGGGACATTAGAGGGCCCTACAACGCATCAAAATCTAATCTTGCGAGGATGCTGGGTTGTTGAAGCGGATGGGTTGTCGTTAAGCCCATTGGGCCTTCTGAATGGGCCATCTCTGTAGGCTGGGTCTGTGACCCATTAACACATAAAGGAATTGTGCCCTCAACATGACGGGTGCGATCATACCAGCACTAATGCACCGGATCCCATCAGAACTCCGAACTTAAGCGTGCTTGGACGAGAGTAGTACAAGGATGGGTGACCCCCTGGGAAGTCCTCGTGTTGCACTCTACTTTTCAATTTTTTTTGCTCCGGTTAGGGGTACCAAGATACTTTATCCACCAAATTTCTATTATCGAATCCCACAGCACCTTGGGCAAGACAACTTCGCTTCATATGGAGACCGGGCATGCAAACCGAGGGCGTAGGGCTTGTGACTAGGTCTCCGTCGCTCCGGTGCCCATAACTTTTGATCCGTAACGAGTTACGCGGCACACAACATACTGTTGGAAAGCTCTCTGAGAGATCTATGACGGGGCAGCTAGTTTGCTCGCTTTGCCCTTTTTTGGAGCCTAAAATCGAACATTTTCATTAGTTTCGGGCCACTTTTCTAATTTGGCTCTATTTTTCCGTCCCGGATCGTATGTCATGAGCTGTTAAAAGGAAAATTACCCTACTCGCGGGACATTAGAGGGCCCTACAACGCATCAAATTCTCATCTTGCGAGGATGCAGGGTTGTTGAAGCGGATGTGTTGTCGTTAAGCCCATTGGGCCTTCTGAATGGGCCATCTCTCTAGGCTGGATCTGTGAACCGTAAACACATAAAGGAATTGTGCCCTCAACATGACGGGTGCGATCATACCAGCACTAATGCACCGGATCCCATCAGAACTCCGAAATTAAGCGTGCTTGGGCGAGAGTAGTACTAGGATGGGTGACCCCCTAGGAAGTCCTCGTGTTGCACCCCCCTTTTTAATTTTTTTTGCTCCGGTTAGGGTTGCCAAGATACTTTATCCACCCCATTTCTATTATTGAGTCCCACAGCACCTTGGGCAAGACAACTTCGCTTCACATGGAGGCTGGGCCCGCAAACCGGGGGCGTAAGGCATGTGACCAGGTCTCCGTCGCTCCAGTGCCCATAACTTCTGATCCGTAACGAGTTACGCGGCACACAGCATACTGTTGGAAAGCTCCCCGAGAGCTCTACGACAGAGGCAGCGACCATGCTCACCTTGGCTTTTTTTGGAGCCCAAATTCGAACGTTTTCATCAGTTTCGGGCCACTTTTATAATTTAGCTCTATTTTTCCGTCCCGGATCGTACGTCGAGAGCTGTTAACAGGACAACAACCTTACTCGCGGGACATTAGAGGGCCCTACAACGCATCAAAATCTCATCTTGCGAGGATGCTGGGTTGTTGAAGCAGATGGGTTATCGTTAAGCCCATTGGGCCTTCTGAATGGGCCATCTCTCTAGGCTGGGTCTGTGAACCGTTAACACATAAAGAAATTGTGCCCTCAACATGATGGGTGCGATCATACCAGCACTAATACACCGGATCCCATTAGAACTCCAAAGTTAAGCGTGCTTGGGCAAGAGTAGTACAAGGATGGGTGACCCCCTGGGAAGTCCTCGTGTTGCACCCCCCTTTTCAATTTTTTTTGCTCCGGTTTGGGTTGCCAAGATACTTTATCCAACCCATTTCTATTATCGAATCCCACGGCACCTTGGGCAAGACAACTTCGCTTCACGTGGAGGCTGGGCCAGCAAACCGAGGGCGTAGGGCTTTTGGCCAGGTCTCCGTCGCTCCGGTGCCCATAACTTTTGATCCGTAGCGAGTTACGCGACCCACAACATACTGTTGGAAAGCTCTCCGAGAGCTCTACGACGGGGGCAGCGAGCCTGCTCAATATGCCATTTTTTGGAGCCAAAAAGTGAACGTTTTCATCAATTTCGGGCCACTTTTCTATTTTTGCTCTATTTTTCCCTCCCGGATCGTACGTCGTGAGCTGTTAAAAGGACAATACCTTACTCGCAGGACATTAGATGGCCCTACAATGCATCAAAATCTCATCTTGCGAGGATGCTGGGTTGTAGAAGCAGATGGGTTGTCAATGGGCCATCGCTCTAGGCTAGGTTTGTGAACCGTTAACAGATAAAGGAATTGTGCCCTCAACATGACGGGTGAGATCATACCAGCACTAATGCACCGGATCCCATCAGAACTCCGAAATTAAACGTGCTTGGGTGAGAGTAGTACAAGGATGGGTGACACCCTGGGAAGTCCTCGTGTTGCACCCCACTTTTCAATTTTTTTTGCTCCGGTTTGGGTTGCCAAGATACTTTATCCACCCCATTTCTATTATCAAATCCCACGGCACCTTGGGCAAGACAACTTCACTTCACGTGGAGGTTGGGCCCGCAAACCGGGGACGTAGGGCTTGTGACCAGGTCTCCGTCACTCTGGTGCCCATAACTTTTGATCCGTAATGAGTTACGCGGCGCACTGCGTACTGTTGGAAAGCTCTACGAGATCTCTACGACGGGGGCAGCTCGCTCGCTCGCTGTGCCCTTTTTTGGAGCCCAAAATCGAACGTTTTCATCAATTTCGGGCCACTTTTCTAATTTAGCTCTACTTTTTCGTCCCGGATCGTACGTCATGAGATGTTACAAGGACAACAACCTTACTCGCAGGACATTAGAGGGTCCTACAACGCATCAAAATCTCATCTTGCGAGGATGCTGGTTTGTTGAAGCGGATGGGTTGTCGTTAAGCCCATTGGGCCTTATGAATGGGCCATCTCTCTAGGCTGGGTCTGTGAACCGTTAACACATAAAGGAATTGTGCCCTCGACATGACGGGTGCGATCATACCAGCACTAATGCATCGGATCCCATCAGAACTCCGAAGTTAAGCGTGCTTGGGCAAGAGTAGTACAAGGATGGGTGACCCTCTGGGATGTCCTCGTGTTGCACCCCACTTTTTAATTTTTTTTTCTCCGATTAGGGTTACCAAGATACTTTATCCACCACATTTCTATTATCGAATCCCACAGCACCTTGGGCAAGACAACTTCGCTTCACGTGGAGGCCGGGCCCGTAAACCGGGGGCGTAGGGCTTGTGACTAGGTCTCCGTCGCTCCGGTGCCCATAACTTTTGATCTGTAACGAGTTACGCGGCGCACAACATACTATTGGAAAGCTCTACGAGAGCTCTACGACAGGGGCAGCGAGCTTGCTCGCTGTGCCCTTTTTGGAACCCAAAATCGAACGTTTTCATTAGTTTCGGGCCACTTTTCTAATTTAGCTCTATTTTTCCGTCCCGGATCGTACGTCGTGAGCTGTTAAAAGGATAACAACCTTACTCGAAGGACATTAGAGGGCCTTACAACGCATCAAAATCTCATCTTGCGAGGATGCTGGGTTGTTGAAGTGGATGGGTTGTCGTTAAGCCCATTGGGCCTTCTGAATGGGCCATCTCTCTAGGCGGGGTCTGTGAACCGTTAACACATAAAGGAATTGTGCCCTCAACATGACGGGTGCGATCATACCAGCACTAATGCACCGGATCCCTTCAGAACTCCGAAGTTAAGTGTGCTTGGACGAGAGTAGTACTAGGATGGGTGACCCCCTGGGAAGTCTTCGTGTTGCTCCCACCTTTTCAATTTTTTTTGCTCCGGTTAGGTTTGCCAAGATGCTTTATCCACCCCATTTCTACAATCGAATCCCATGGCACCTTGGGCAAGACAACTTCGCTTCACGTGGAGGTTGGGCCCACAAACCGGGGGCGTAGGGCTTGTGACCAGGTCTCCGTCGTTCCGTTGCCCATAACTTTTGATCCGTAACGAGTTACGCGGCGCACAACATACTGTTGGTAAGCTCTCCGAGAGCTCTACGACGGGGGCAGCTAGCTTACTCGCTGTGCCCTTTTTTGGAGCCCAAAATCGAACATCTTCATCAGTTTTGGGCCACTTTTGTAATTTAGCTCTATTTTTCCGTCCCGGATCGTACGTCGTGACCTGTTAAAAGGACAACAACATTACTCGCGGGACATTAGAGGGCCCTACAACGCATCAAAATCTCATCTTGCAAGGATGCTGGGTTGTTGAAGCGGATGGGTTGTCGTTAAGCCCATTGGGCCTTCTGAATGGGCCATCTCTCTAGGCTGGGTCTGTGAACAGTTAACACATAAAGGAATTGTGCCCTCAACATGACGGGTGCGATCATACCAGCACTAATGCACTGGAGCCCATCAGAACTCCGAAGTTAAGCGTGCTTGGGCGAGAGTAGTACAAGGATGGGTGACCCCCTGGGAAGTCCTCATGTTGCACTCCACTTTTCAATTTTTTTTGCTCCGGTTAGGGTTACCAAGATACTTTATCCACCACATTTCTATTATCGAATCCCACAGCACCTTGGGCAAGACAACTTCGCTTCATGTGGAGACCGGGCTTGCAAACCGAGGGCGTAGGGCTTGTGACTAGGTCTCCGTCGCTCCGGTGCCCAGAACTTTTGATCCGTAACGAGTTACGCGGCACACAACATACTGTTGGAAAGCTCTCTGAGAGATCTACGACGGGGCAGCTAGTTTGCTCGCTTTGCCCTTTTTTGGAGCCTAAAATCGAAACTTTTCATCAGTTTCGGGCCACTTTTCTAATTTAGCTCTATTTTTCCGTCCCGGATCGTATGTCGTGAGCTGTTAAAAGGACAACTACCCTACTCGCGGGACATTAGAGGGCCCTACAACGCATCAAATTCTCATCTTGCGAGGATGCTGTGTTGTTGAAGCGGATGGGTTGTCGTTAAGCCCATTGGGCCTTCTGAATGGGCCATCTCTCTAGGCTGGATCTGTGAATCGTAAACACATAAAGGAATTGTGCCCTCAACATGACGGGTGCGATCATACCAGCACTAATGCACCGGATCCCATCAGAACTCCGAAGTTAAGCGTGCTTGGGCGAGAGTTGTACTAGGATGGCTGACCCCCTGGGAAGTCCTCGTGTTGCTACCCCCTTTTCAATTTATTTTGCTCCGGTTAGGGTTGCCAAGATACGTTATCCACCCCACTTCTGTTATCGAATCCCACGGCACCTCAGGCAAGACAACTTCCCTTCACGTGGAGGCTGTCCCCGCAAACCGGGGGCGTAGGGCTTGTGACTAGGTCTCCGTCGCTTCGGTGCCCAAAACTTTTGATCCGTAACGAGTTACGCAGCACACAGCATACTGTTGGAAAGCTTTCCGAGAGCTCTACGACGGGGGTAGCGAGCCTGCTCGATGTGCCATTTTTTGGAGCCCAAAATTGAACATTTTCATTAGTTTCGGGCCACTTTTCTAATTTTTCTTTATCTTTACGTCCCTGATCGTACGACGTGAGCTGTTAAAAGGGCAATACCTTACTCGCGGGACAATAGATGGCCCTACAACGCATCAAAATCTCATCTTGCAAGGATGCAGGGTTGTTGAAGGGGACGGGTTGTCATTAAGCCCATTGGGCCTTCTTAATGGGCCATTGCTCTAGGCTGGGTCTGTGAACCATTAACACATAAAGGAATTGTGCCCTCAACATGACGGGTGCGATCATACTACCACTAATGCACCGGATCCCATCAGAACTCCGAAATTAAGCGTGCTTGGGCGAGAGTAGTACTAGGATGGGTGACCCCCTGGGAAGTCCTCGTGTTGCACCTCCATTTTTAATTTTTTTTGCTCCGGTTAGGGTTGCCAAGATACTTTATCCATCCCATTTCTATTATTGAATCCCACGGCATCTTGGGCAAGACAACTTCGCTTCACATGGAGGTTGGGCCCGCAAACCGGGGGCGTAGGGCATATGACCAGGTCTCCGTCGCTCCAGTGCCCATAACTTCTGATCCGTAACGAGTTACGCGGCACACAACATACTGTTGGAAAGCTCCCCGAGAGCTCTACGACGGAGGCAGCGAGCATTCTCGCTTTGCCTTTTTTTGGAGCCCAAAATCGAACGTTTTCATCAGTTTCGGGCCACTTTTATAATTTAGCTCTATTTTTTCGTCCCGGATCGTACGTCGAGATCTGTTAAAAGGACAACAACCTTACTCGCGGGACATTAGAGGGCCCTACAACGCATCAAAATCTCATCTTGCGAGGATGCTGGGTTGTTGAAGCGGATGGGTTATCGTTAAGCCCATTGGGCCTCCTGAATGGGCCATCTCTCTAGGCTGGGTCTGTGAACCGTTAACACATAAAGGAATTGTGCCCTCAACATGACGGGTTAGATCATACCAGCACTAATGCACCGGATCCCATCAGAACTTCGAAATTAAACGTGCTTGGGTGAGAGTAGTACTAGGATGGGTGACCCCCTGGGAAGTCCTCGTGTTGCACCCCACTTTTCATTTTTTTTTGCTTCGGTTTGGGTTGCCAAGATACTTTATCCACCCCATTTCTATTATCAAATCCCACGGCACCTTGGGCAAGACAACTTCACTTCACGTGGAGGTTGGGCCCGCAAACCGGGGACGTAGGGCTTGTGACCAGGTCTCCATCACTCTGGTGGCCATAACTTTTGATCCGTAACGAGTTACGCGGCACACTGCATACTGTTGGAAAGCTCTACGAGATCTCTACGACGGGGGCAGCGAGCTTGCTCGCTGTGCCCTTTTTTGAGCCCAAAATCGAACATTTTCATCAGTTTCGGGCCACTTTTCTAATTTAGCTCTACTTTTCCTTCCCGGATCGTACGTCGTGAGATGTTAAAAGGACAACAACCTTACTCGCAGGACATTAGAGGGCCCAACAACGCTTCAAAATCTCATCTTGCGAGGATGCTGGGTTGTTGAAGCGGATGGGTTGTCGTTATGCCCATTGGGCCTTATGAATGGGCCATCTCTCTAGGCTGGGTCTGTGAACCGTTAACACATAAAGGAATTGTGCCCTCAACATGACGGGTGCGATCATACCAGCACTAATGCAACGGATCCCATCAGAACTCCGAAGTTAAGCGTGCTTGGGCGAGAGTAGTACAAGGATGGGTGACCCTCTGGGAAGTCCTCGTGTTGCACCCCACTTTTCAATTTTTTTTGCTCCGGTTAGGGTTACCAAGATACTTTATCCACCACATTTCTATTATCGAATCCCACAGCACCTTGGGCAAGACAACTTCACTTCACGTGGAGGCCGGGCCCGCAAACCGAGGGCGTAGGGCTTGTGACTAGATCTCCGTCGCTCCGGTGCCCATAACTATTGATCCGTAACGAGTTACGCGGCACACAACATACTGTTGGGAAGCTCTCTGAGAGATCTACGACGGTGCAGCTAGTTTGCTCGCTTTGCCCTTTTTTGGAGCCTAAAATCGAACATTTTCATCAGTTTCGGGCCACTTTTTTAATTTAGCTCAATTTTTCCATCCCGGATTGTATGTCGTGAGCTATTAAAAGGACAACTACCCTACTCGCGGGACATTAGAGGGCCCTACAACGCTTCAAATTCTTATCTTGCGAGGATGCTGGGTTGTTGAAGCGGATGGGTTGTTGTTAAGCCCATTGGGCCTTCTGAATGGGCCATCTCTCTGGGCTGGATCTGTGAACCTTAAACACATAAAGGAATTGTGCCCTCAACATGACGGGTGCAATCATACCAGCACTAATGCACCGGATCCCATCAGAACTCCGAAGTTAAGCGTGCTTGGGCGAGAGTTGTACTAGGATGGGTGACCCCATGGGAAGTCCTCGTGTTGCTCCCCCCTTTTCAATTTTTTTTGCTCCGGTTAGGGTTGCCAAGATACATTATCCACCCCACTTCTATTATCGAATCCCACGGCACCTCGGGCAAGACAACTTCCCTTCACGTGGAGGCTGGCCCCGCAAACCGGGGGCGTAGGGCTTGTGACCAGGTCTCCGTCACTCCGGTGCCCAAAACTTTTCATCCGTAACGAGTTACGAGGCACACAGCATACCGTTGGAAAGCTCTCCGAGAGCTCTACGACAGGGGCAGCGAGCCTGCTCGATGTGCCATTTTTTGGAGCCCAAAATTGAACATTTTCATCAGTTTCGGGCTACTTTTCTTATTTTGCTCTATTTTTTCGTCCCGGATCGTACGACGTGAGCTGTTAAAAGGAAAATACCTTACTCGCGGGACAATAGATGGCCCTAAAACGCATCAAAATCTAATCTTGCAAGGATACAGGGTTTTTGAAGGGGATGGGTTGTCATTAAGCCCATTGGGCCTTCTTAATGGGCCATCGCTCTAGGCTGGGTCTATGAACCGTTAACACATAAAGGAATTGTGCCCTCAACATGACGGGTGCGATCATACCAGCACTAATGCACCGGATCCCATCAGAACTCCGAAATTAAGCGTGCTTGGGCGAGAGTAGTACTAGGATGGGTGACCCCCTGGGAAGTCCTCGTGTTGCACCTCCATTTTTAATTTTTTTTGCTCCGGTTAGGGTTGCCAAGATACTTTATCCATCCCATTTCTATTATTGAATCCCACGGCATCTTGGGCAAGACAACTTCGCTTCACATGGAGGTTGGGCCCGCAAACCGGGGGCATAGGGCATATGACCAGGTCTCCGTCGCTCCAGTGCCCATAACTTCTGATCCGTAACGAGTTACGCGGCACACAGCATACTGTTGGAAAGCTCCCCGAGAGCTCTACGACGGAGGCAGCGAGCATTGTCGCTTTGCCTTTTTTTGGAGCCCAAAATTGAACGTTTTCATCAGTTTCGGGCCACTTTTATAATTTAGCTCTATTTTTTCGTCCCGGATCGTACGTCGAGATCTGTTAAAAGGACAACAACCTTACTCGCGGGACATTAGAGGGCCCTACAACGCATCAAAATCTCATCTTGCGAGGATGCTGGGTTGTTGAAGCGGATGGGTTATCGTTAAGCCCATTGGGCCTCCTGAATGGGCCATCTCTCTAGGCTGGGTCTGTGAACCATTAACACATAAAGGAATTGTGCCCTCAACATGACGGGTTAGATCATACCAGCACTAATGCACCGGATCCCATCAGAACTTCGAAATTAAACGTGCTTGGGTGAGAGTAGTACTAGGATGGGTGACCCCCTGGGAAGTCCTCGTGTTGCACCCCACTTTTCATTTTTTTTTGCTTCGGTTTGGGTTGCCAAGATACTTTATCCACCCCATTTCTATTATCAAATCCCACGGCACCTTGGGCAAGACAACTTCACTTCACGTGGAGGTTGGGCCCGCAAACCGGGGACGTAGGGCTTGTGACCAGGTCTCCATCACTCTGGTGGCCATAACTTTTGATCCGTAACGAGTTACGCGGCACACTGCATACTGTTGGAAAGCTCTACGAGATCTCTACGACGGGGGCAGCGAGCTTGCTCGCTGTGCCCTTTTTTGAGCCCAAAATCGAACATTTTCATCAGTTTCGGGCCACTTTTCTAATTTAGCTCTACTTTTCCTTCCCGGATCGTACGTCGTGAGATGTTAAAAGGACAACAACCTTACTCGCAGGACATTAGAGGGCCCTACAACGCTTCAAAATCTCATCTTGCGAGGATGCTGGGTTGTTGAAGCGGATGGGTTGTCGTTATGCCCATTGGGCCTTATGAATGGGCCATCTCTCTAGGCTGGGTCTGTGAACCGTTAACACATAAAGGAATTGTGCTCTCAACATGACGGGTGCGATCATACCAGCACTAATGCAACGGATCCCATCAGAACTCCGAAGTTAAGCGTGCTTGGGCGCGAGTAGTACAAGGATGGGTGATCCTCTGGGAAGTCCTCGTGTTGCACCCCACTTTTCAATTTTTTTTGCTCCGGTTAGGGTTACCAAGATACTTTATCCACCACATTTCTATTATCGAATCCCACAGCACCTTGGGCAAGACAACTTCGCTTCACCTGGAGGCCGGGCCCGCAAATCGAGGGCGTAGGGCTTGTGACTAGATCTCCGTCGCTCCGGTGCCCATAACTATTGATCCGTAACGAGTTACGCGGCACACAACATACTGTTGGGAAGCTCTCTGAGAGATCTACGATGGTGCAGCTAGTTTGCTCGCTTTGCCCTTTTTTGGAGCCTAAAATCGAACATTTTCATCAGTTTCGGGCCACTTCTTTAATTTAGCTCAATTTTTCCATCCCGGATTGTATGTCGTGAGCTATTAAAAGGACAACTACCCTACTCGCGGGACATTAGAGGGCCCTACAACGCTTCAAATTCTTATCTTGCGAGGATGCTGGGTTGTTGAAGCGGATGGGTTGTTGTTAAGCCCATTGGGCCTTCTGAATGGGCCATCTCTCTGGGCTGGATCTGTGAACCTTAAACACATAAAGGAATTGTGCCCTCAACATGACGGGTGCAATCATACCAGCACTAATGCACCGGATCCCATCAGAACTCCGAAGTTAAGCGTGCTTGGGCGAGAGTTGTACTAGGATGGGTGACCCCATGGGAAGTCCTCGTGTTGCACCCCCCTTTTCAATTTTTTTTGCTCCGGTTAGGGTTGCCAAGATACATTATCCACCCCACTTCTATTATCGAATCCCACGGCACCTCGGGCAAGACAACTTCCCTTCACGTGGAGGCTGGCCCCGCAAACCGGGGGCGTAGGGCTTGTGACCAGGTCTCCGTCGCTCCGGTGCCCAAAACTTTTCATCCGTAACGAGTTACGAGGCACACAGCATACCGTTGGAAAGCTCTCCGAGAGCTCTACGACAGGGGTAGCGAGCCTGCTCGATGTGCCATTTTTTGGAGCCCAAAATTGAACATTTTCATCAGTTTCGGGCTACTTTTCTTGTTTTGCTCTATTTTTTCGTCCCTGATCGTACGACGTGAGCTGTTAAAAGGACAATACCTTACTCGCGGGACAATAGATGGCCCTAAAACGCATCAAAATCTAATCTTGCAAGGATACAGGGTTTTTGAAGGGGATGGGTTGTCATTAAGCCCATTGGGCCTTCTTAATGGGCCATCGCTCTAGGCTGGGTCTATGAACCGTTAACACATAAAGGAATTGTGCCCTCAACATGACGGGTGCGATCATACCAGCACTAATGCACCGGATCCCATCAGAACTCCGAAATTAAGCGTGCTTGGGCGAGAGTAGTACTAGGATGGGTGACCCCCTGGGAAGTCCTCGTGTTGCACCCCATTTTTAATTTTTTTGCTCCGGTTAGGGTTGCCAAGATACTTTATCCACCCCATTTCTATTATCGAATCCCACAGCACCTTGGGCAAGACAACTTCGCTTCACATGGAGGCTGGGCCCGCAAACCGGGGGCGTAGGGTATGTGACCAGGTCTCCGTCGCTCCAGTGCCCATAACTTTTGATTCGTAACGAGTTACGCAGCACAAAGCATACTGTTGGAAAGCTCCCCGAGAGCTCTACGACGGAGGCTGCGAGCATTCTCGCTTTGCCCTTTTCTGGAGCCCAAAATCGAACGTTTTCATCAGTTTCGGGCCACTTTGATATTTTAGCTCTATTTTTCCGTCCCGGATCGTACGTCGAGAGCTGTTAAAAGGACAACAACCTTATTCGCGGGACATTAGAGGGCCCTACAACGCATCAAAATCTTATCTTGCGAGGATGCTGGGTTGTTGAAGGGGATGGGTTGTCATTAAGCCCATTGGGCCTTCTTAATGGGCCATCGCTCGAGGCTGGGTCTATGAACCGTTAAATCATAAAGGAATTGTGCCCTCAACATGACGGGTGCGATCATACCAGCACTAATGCACCGGATCCCATCAGAACTCTGAAATTAAGCGTGCTTGGGCGAGAGTAGTACAAGGATGGGTGACCCCCTGGGAAGTCCTCGTGTTGCACCACCCTTTTCAATTTTTTTTGCTCCGGTTTGGGTTGCCAAGATACTTTATCCACCCCATTTCTATTATCGAATCCCACAGCACCTTGGGCAAGACAACTTCGCTTCACGTGGATGCTGGGCCCGCAAACCGGGGACGTAGGGCTTGTGACCAGGTCTCCGTCGCTCTGGTGCCCATAACTTTTGATCGGTAACGAGTTACGCGGCGCACTGCGTACTGTTGGAAAGCTCTACGAGAGCTCTACGATGGGGGCAGCGAGCTTGCTCGCTGTGCCCTTTTTTGGAGACCAAAATCGAACATTTTCATCAGTTTCGGGCCACTTTTCTAATTTAGCTCTATTTTTCCGTCCCGGATCGTACGTCGTGAGGTGTTAAAAGGACAACAACTTTAGTCGCAGGACATTAGAGAGCCCTACAACGCAACAAAATCTCATCTTGCGAGGATGCTGGGTTGTTGAAGCGTATGGGTTGTCGTTAAGCCCATTGGGCCTTATGAATGGGCCATCTCTCTAGGTTGGGTCTATGAACCGTTAACACATAAAGGAATTGTGCCCTCGACATGACGGGTGCGATCATACTAGCACTAATGCACCGGATCCCATCAGAACTCCGAAGTTAAGCGTGCCTGGGCGAGAGTAGTAAAAGGATGGGTGACCCTCTGGGAAGTCCTCGTGTTGTACCCCACTTTTCAATTTTTTTTGCTCCGGTTAGGGTTGCCAAGATACTTTATGCACCCCATTTCTACTATCGAATCCCACGGCAACTTGGGTAAGACAACTTCGCTTCACGTGGAGGCTGGGCCCGCAAACCGGGGGCGTAGGGGTGTGACCTGGTCTCCATCGCTCTGGTGCCCATATCTTTTGATCCGTAACGAGTTACGCGGCGCACAGCATACTGTTGGAAATCTCTCCGAGAGCTCAACGATAGGGGCAGCGAACCGGCACGCTGTGCCATTTTTTGGAGCCCAAAATTGAACGTTTTCATCAGTTTTCGGCCACTTTTCTAATTTAGCTCTCTTTTTCCGTTCTGGATCGTATGTCGTGAGCTGTTAAAAGGACAATACCTTATTCGCGGGACATTAGAGGGCCCTTCAACGCATCAAAATCTCATCTTGCGAGGATGCTGGGTTGTTGAAGCGGATGGATTGTCGTTAAGACCATTGGGCCTTCTTAATGGGCCATCGCTCTAGGCTGGGTCTGTGAACCGTTAAGACATAAAGGAATTGTGCCCTCGACATGACGGGTGCGATCAAACCAGCACTAATGCACCGGATCCCATCAGAACTCCGAAGTTATGCGTGCTTGGGAGAGAGTAGTACAAGGATGGGTCACCCCTTGGGAAGTCCTCGTGTTGCACCCCTCTATTCAATTTTTTTTGCTCCGGTTAGGGTTGCCAAGATACTTTATCCATCCCATTTCTATTATCGAATCCCACGGCACCTTGGGCAAGACAACTTCGCTTCACGTGGAGCCTGGGCCCGCAAACCGGGGGCGTAGGGCATGTGACCTGGTCTCCGTCGCTCCGGTGCCCATAACTTTTGATCCGTAACGAGTTACGCGGTGCACAACATATTGTTGGAAAGCTCTTCGAGAGCTCTACGACGGGGGCAGCGAACCTGCTCGCTGTAAAATTTTTTGGAGCACAAAATTGAACGTTTTCATCAGTTTCGGGCCACTTTTCTAATTTAGCTCTATTTTTCCGTCCCGGATCGTAAGTCGTGAGCTGTTAAAAGGACAATACCATACTCGCGAGACATTAGAGGGACCTACAACGCATCAAAATCTCATCTTGCGAGGATGCTGGGTTGTTGATGCGGATGGATTGTCGTTAAGACCATTGGGCCTTCTTAATGGGCCATCGCTCTAGGCTGGGTCTGTGAACCGTTAACACATAAAGGAATTGTGCCCTCAACATGACGGGTGCGATCATACCAGCACTAATGCACCGGATCCCATCAGAACTCTGAAATTAAGCGTGCTTGGGCGAGAGTAGTACTAGGATGGGTGACCCCTTGGGAAGTCCTTGTGTTGCACCCCACTTTTCAATTTTTTTTGCTCCGGTTAGGGTTGCCAAGATACTTTATCCAGCCCATTTCTATTATCGAATCCCACGGCACTTTGGGCAAGACAACTTCGCTTCACATGGAGGCTGGGCCCGTAAACCGGGAGCGTAGGGCATGTGACCAGGTCTCCGTCGCTCCGGTGCCCATAACTTCTGATCCGTAACGAGTTACGCGGTGCACAGCATACTGTTGGAAAGCTCTCCGAGATCTCTACGACGGGGGCAACGAGCTTGCTCGCTGTACCCTTTTTTGGAGCCAAAAATCGAACATTTTCATCATTTTTGGGCCACTTTCTAATTTAACTCTATTTTTCCATCCCCGATCGTACGTCGTGAGCTGTTAAAAGGACAACAACCTTACTAGCAGGACATTTGAGGGCCCTACAACGCACCAAAATCTCATCTTGCGAGGATGCTGGGTTGTTGAAGTGGATAGGTTGTCGTTAAGCCCATTGGGCCTTCTGAATGGGCTATCTCTCTAGGCTGGGTATGTGAACCATTAACACATAAAGAAATTGTGCCCTCAACATGACGGGTTCGATCATTGCAGCACTAATGCACCAGATCCCATCAAAACTCCGAAGTTAAGCGTGCTTGGGTGAGAGTAGTACAAGGATGGGTGACCCCTTGGGAAGTCCTCGTGTTGCACCCCCCTTGTCAATTTTTTTTGCTCCGGTTAGGGTTGACAGGATACTTTATCCACCCCATTTCTATTATCGAATCCCACGGCACATTGGGCAAGACAACTTCTCTTCACATGGAGGCTGGGCCCGCAAACCGGGGGCGTAGGGCATGTGACCAGGTCTCCATCGCTCCGGTGCCCATAACTAACGAGTTACGCGGCGCACAACATACTGTTGGAAAGCTCTCCGAGAGCTCTACGACGGGGGCAGCGAGCTTGCTCGCTGTGCCCTTTTTTGGAAGCCAAAATCGAACGTTTTCATCAGTTTCGGGCCACTTTTCTAGTTTAGCTCTATTTTTCTGTCCCGGATCGTACGTCGTGAGCTGTTAAAAGGACAACAACCTTACTCGCGGGACATTAGAGGGCCCTACATCGCATCAAAATCTCATCTTGCGAGGATGCTGGGTTGTTGAAGCGGATGGGTTGCCGTTAAGCCCATTAGGCCTTCTGAATGGGCCATCTCTCTAGGCTGGGTCTGTGAACCATTAACACATAAAGGAATTGTGCCCTCAACATGACGGGTGTGATCATACCAGCACTAATTCACCGGATCCTATCAGAACTCCGAAGTTAAGCGTGCTTGGGCGATAGTAGTACAAGGATGGGTGACCCCCTGGGAAGTCGTTGTGTTGCACTCCCCTTTTCAATTTTTTTTGCTGCAGTTAGGGTTACCAAGATACTTTATCCACCACATTTCTATTATCGAGTCCCACAGCACCTTAGGCAAGACAACTTCGCTTCACGTGGAGGCCGGGCCAGCAAACCGAGGGCGTAGGGCTTGTGACCAGGTCTCCGTCGGTCCGGTGCCCATAACTTTTGATTCGTAACGAGTTATGCGGCACAAAAGATATTGTAGGAAAGCTCTCTGAGAGCTCTACGACGGGGCAGCTAGCTTGATCGCTTTGCCCTTTTTTGTAGCCCAAAATTGAACGTTTTCATCAGTTTCGGGCCACTTTTCTAATTTAATTCTATTTTTCCGTCCCGGATCGTACGTCGTGAGCTGTTAAAAGGACAACTACCCTACTCGCGGGACATTAGAGGGCCCTACAACGCATCAAAATATCATCTTGTGAGGATGCTGGGTTGTTGAAACGGATGGGTTGTCATTAAGCCCATTGGGCCATCTGAATGGGCCATCTCTCTAGGCTGGGTCTGTGAACCGTTAACACATAAAGGAATTGTGTCCTCAACATGATGGGTGCGATCATACTAGTACTAATGCAATGGATCCAATCATAACTCTGAAGTTAAGCGTGCTAGGGCGAGAGTAGTACTAGGATGGGTGACCCCCAGGGAAGTCCTCGTGTTGCACCCCCTTTTTCAATTTTTTTTGCTCCGGTTAGGTTTGCCAATATACTTTATCCACCCCATTTCTATTATCGAATCCCACGGCACCTTGGGCAAGACAACTTCGCTTCATGTGGAGGCTGGGCCCGCAAACCGGGGGCGTAGGGCTTGTGACCAGGTCTCCGTCGCCCCGGTGCCCATAACTTTTGATCCGTAACGAGTTACGTGGCGCACAGCATACTGTTGGAAAGCTCTCCGAGAGCTCTACAACTAGGGCAGTAAGCTTGCTCACTTTGCCCTTTTTTGGAGCCCAAAATAGAACGTTCTCGTCGATTTCAGGCCACTTTTCTAATTTAGCTCTATTTTTCCGTCCCGGATCGTACGTCGTGAGCTGTTAAAAGGACAACAACCTTACTCGCGGGACATTAGAGGGCCCTACAACGCATCAAAATCTCATCTTGTGAGAATGCTAGGTTGTTGAAGCGGATGGGTTGTCGTTAAGCCCATTGGGCCTTCTGAATGGGCCATCTCTCTAGGCTGGGTCTGTGAACCGTTAACACATAAAGGAATTGTGCCCTCAACATGACGGGTGCAATCATACCAGCACTAATGCACCGGATCCCATCAGAACTCCGAAGTTAAGCGTGCTTGGGCGAGAGTAGTACAAGGATGGGTGACACCCTGGGAAGTCCTCTTGTTGTACCCCCCTTTTCAATTTTTTTTGCTCTGGTTAGGGTTACCAAGATACTTTATCCACCACATTTCTATTATCGAATCCCACCGCACCTTGGGCAGGACAACTTTGTTTCACGTGGAGGCCAGGCTAGCAAACCGAGGGCGTAGGGCTTGTGACCAGGTCTCCGTCGCTCCGGTGCCCATAACTTTTGATCTGTAACAAGTTACGCAGCGCACAGCATACTGTTGGAAAGCTCTTCGAGAGCTCTACGACGGGGGCATCGAGCTTCCTTGCTTTGCCCTTTTTTGGAGCCCAAAATCGAACGTATTCATCAGTTTCGGGCCACTTTTCTAATTTAGTGATATTTTTTCATCCCGGATCGTACGTCGTGAGCTGTTAAAATGGACAACAACCTTACTCGCGGGACATTAGAGGGCCCTACAACGTATCAAAATCTCATCTTGCGAGGATGCTGGGTTGTTTAAGCGGATGGGTTGTCGTTAAGCCCATTGGACCTTCTGAATAGGCCATATCTCTAGGCTGGGTCTGTGAACCGTTAACACATAAAGGAATTGTGCCCTCAACCTGACGGGTGCGATCATACCAGCACTAATGCACCGGATCCCATCAGAACTCCGAGGGCGTAGGGCTTGTGACCAGGTCTCCGTCGCTCCGGTGCCCATAACTTTTGATCTGTAACAAGTTACGCAGCGCACAGCATACTGTTGGAAAGCTCTTCGAGTGCTCTACGACGGGGGTAGCGAACTTGCTCGTTGTGCCCTTTTTTGGAGCCCAAAATCGAACATTTTCATCAGTTTCGTGCCACTTTTCTAATTTAGCGATATTTTTCCGTCCCGGATCGTACTTCGTGATCTGTTAAAAGGACAACAACCTTACTCGCGGGACATTAGAGGGCCCTACAATGCATCAAAATCTCATATTGCGAGGATGTTGGGTTGTTGAAGCGGATGGGTTGTCGTTAAGCCCATTGGGCCTTCTTAATGGGCCATCTCTCTAGGCTGGGTCTGTGAACCGTTAACACATAAAGGAATGTGCCCTCAACATGACGGGTGCGATCATACCAGCACTAATGCACCGGATCCCATCAGAACTCCGAAGTTAAGCGTGCTTGGGCGAGAGTAGTATAAGGATGGGTGACCCCCTAGGAAGTCCTCGTGTTGCACCCCCCATTTCAATTTTTTTGGCTTCGGTTAGGGTTACCAAGATACTTTATCCACCACATTTCTATTATCGAATCCCACAGCACCTTGGGCAAGACAACTTCGCTTCACGTGGAGGCCAGGCCTACAAAACGAGGGCGTAGGGCTTGTGACAAGGTCTCCGTCACTCTGGTGCCCATAACTTTTGATCCGCAACGAGTTACGCAGCGCACAACATACTGTTGGAAAGCTCTCTGAGAGCTCTACGACGGGGCAGCTAGCTTGCTCGTTTTGCCCTTTTTTGGAGCCAAAAATCGAACGTTTTCATCAGTTTCGGGCGAGTTTTCTGATTTAGCTCTATTTTTTCATCCCGGATTGTATGTCGTGAGCTGTTAAAAGGACAACTACCCTACTCGCGGAACATTAGAGGGCCCTACAACGCATCAAAATCTCATCTTGCAAGGATGCTGGGTTGTTGAAGCGGATGGGTTGTAGTTAAGCCCATTGGGCCTTGTGAATGGGCCATCTCTCTAGGCTGGGTCTGTGAACCGTAAACACAAAAAGGAATTGTGCCCTCAACATGACGGGTGCGATCATAACAGTACTAATGCACATCCCATCAGAATTCCGAAGTTAAGCGTGCTGGGGCGAGAGTAGTACTGGGATGGGTGACCCCCGGGGAAGTCCTCGTGTTGCACCCCCCTTTTCAATTTTTTTTGCTGCGGTTAGGGTTGCCAAGATACTTTATCCAGCCCATTTCTATTATCGAATCCCACGGCACCTTGGGCAAGACAACTTCGCTTCACGTGGAGGCTGGGCCCGCAAACCGGGGGCGTAGGGCTTGTGACCAGGTCTCCGTCGCTCCGGTGCCCATAACTTTTGATCCGTAAGGAGTTACGCGGCGCACAGCATACTGTTGGAAAGCTCTTCGAGAGCTCTACGACGGGGGCAGCGAGCAAGCTCGCTGTGCCCTTTTTTGGAGCCCAAAATCGAACGTTTTCATCAGTTTCGTGCCACTTTTCTGATTTAGCTATATTTTTTCGGCCCGGATCGTACGTCGTGAGCTGTAAAAAGGACAACAACTTAACTCGCGGGATATTAGAGGGCCCCACAACGCATCAAAATCTCATCTTGCGAGGATGCTGGGTTGTTGAAGCGGATGGGTTGTCGTTAAGCCCATTGCGCCTTTTGAATGGCCCATATCTCTAGGCTGGATCTGTGAACCGTCAACACATAAAGGAATTGTGCCCTCAACTTGACGGGTGCGATCATACCAGCACTAATGCACTGGATACCATAAGGACTACGAAGTTAAGCGTGCTTGGGCGAGAGTAGTACTAGGATAGGTGACCCCCTGGGAAGTCCTCGTGTTGCATCCCCTTTTTCAATTTTTTTTGCTGCGGTTAGGGTTGCCAAGATACTTTATCCAGCCCATTTCTATTATCGAATCCCACGGCACCTTGGGCAAGACAACTTCGCTTCACGTGGAGGCTGGGCCCGCAAACCGGGGGCGTAGGGCTTGTGACCAGGTCTCCGTCGCTCCGGTGCCCATAACTTTTGATCTGTAATGAGTTACGCGGTGCACAACATACTGTTGGAAAGCTCTCCGAGAGCTCTACGACGGGGGCAGCTAGTTTGCTCGCTGTGCCCTTTTTTGGAGACCAAAATCGAACGTTTTCATCAGTTTCAGGCCACATTCTAATTTTGCTCTATTTTTCCGTCCCGGATTGTACGTCGTGAGCTGTTAAAAGGACAACAACCTCACTCGCGCGACAATAGAGGGCCATACGACGCATCAAAATCTTATCTTGCGAGGATGCTGGGTTGTTCAAGCGGATGGGTTGTCGTTAAGCCCATTGGGCCTTCTGAATGGGCCATCTCTATCGGCTGGGTCTGTGAACCGTTAACACATAAATGAATTGTGCCCTCAACATGAAGGGTGCGATCATACCAGCACCAATGCACCGGATCCCATCAGAACTCCGAAGTTAAGCGTGCTTGGGCGAGAGTAGTACAATGATGGGTGACCCCCTCGGAAGTCCTCGTGTTGCACCCCCATTTCCAATTTTTTTTGCTATGGTTAGGGTTACCAAGATACTTTATCCACCACATTTCTATTATCGAATCCCACAGCACCTTGGGCAAGACAACTTCGCTTCACATGGAGGCTGGGCCGGCAAACCGGGGGCGTAGGGCATGTGACCAGGTCTCCGTCACTCCGGTGCCCATAACTTTTAATCCGTAACGAGTTTCGTGGTGCACAACATACTGTTGGAAAGCTCTCCGAGAGCTCTACGACGGGGGCAGCGAGCTTGCTCGTTGTGCCCTTTTTTGGAGCCCAAAATCGAATGTTTTCATCAGTTTCGGGCCACTTTTCTAATTTAGCTCTATTTTTCCATCTCTGATCGCAAGTCGTGAGCTGTTTAATGGACAACAACCTTACTCGCGGGACATTAGAGGGCCCTAAAATGCATCGAAATCTCATCTTGCAAGGATGCTGGGTTGTTGAAGCGGATGGATTGTCGTTAAGCCCATTGGGCCTTCTTAATGGGCTATCTCTCTAGGCTGGGTCTGTGAACCGTTAACACATAAAGGAATTGTGCCCTCAACATGACGGGTGCGATCATACCAGTACTAATGCACCGGATCCCATCAGAACTCCGAAGTTAAGCGTGCTTGGGCGAGAGCAGTACTAGGATAGGTGACCCCCTAGGAAGTCCTCGTGTTGCACCCCCCCTTTCAATTTTTTTTGCTCCGGTTAGGGTTGCGAAGATACTTTATCCAGCCCATTTCTATTATTGAATCCCACGGTACCTTGGGCAAGACAACTTCGCTTCACGTGGAGGCTGGGCCCGCAAACCGGGGACGTAGGGCTTGTGACCAGGTCTCCGTCGCTCCGGTGCCCATAACTTTTGATCTGTAATGAGTTACGCGGCGCACAACATACTGTTGGAAAGCTCTCCGAGAGCTCTACGATGGGGGCAGCTAGTTTGCTCACTGTGCCCTTTTTTGGAGACCAAAATCGAACGTTTTCATCAGTTTCGGGCCACTTTTCGAATTTTGCTCTATCTTTCCGTCCCGAATTGTACGTCATGAGCTGTTAAAAGGACAACAACCTCACTCGCGGGACATTAGAGGGCCATACGACGCATCAAAATCTCATCTTACGAGGATGCTGGGTTGTTCAAGCGGATGGGTTGTTGTTAAGCCCATTGGGCCTTCTGAATGGGCCATCTCTATCGGCTGGGTCTGTGAACCGTTAACACATAAATGAATTGTGCCCTCAACATGAAGGGTGCGATCATACCAGTACCAATGCACCGGATCCCATCAGAACTCCGAAGTTAAGCGTGCTTGGGCGAGAGTAGTACAAGGATGGGTGACCCCCTCGGAAGTCCTCGTGTTGCACCCCCCTTTTCAATTTTTTTTGCTCTGGTTAGGGTTACCAAGATACTTTATCCACCACATTTCTATTATCGAATCCCACAGCACCTTGGGCAAGACAACTTCGCTTCACATGGAGGCTGGGCCCGCAAACCGGGGGCGTAGGCCATGTGACCAGGTCTCCGTCACTCCGGTGCCCATAACTTTTGATCCGTAATGAGTTACGCGGTGCACAGCATACTGTTGGAAAGCTCTCCGAGAGCTCTACGACAGGGGCAGCGAGCTTGCTCGTTGTGCCCTTTTTTGAAGCCCAAAATCGAATGTTTTCATTAGTTTCGGGCCACTTTTCTAATTTAGCTCTATTTTTTCCATCTCGGATCGTACGTCGTGAGCTGTTAAAAGGACAACTACCCTACTCGCGGGACATTAGAGGGCCCTACAACGCATCAAAATCTCATCTTGCGAGGATGTTGGGTTGTTGAAGCGGATGGGTTGTCCTTAAGCCCATTGGGCCTTCTGAATTGGCCTTCTCTCTTGGCTGGGTCTGTGAACCGTTAACACATAAAGGAATTGTGCCCTCAACATGACGGGTGTGATCATACCAGCACCAATGCACCGGATTCCATGAGAACTCCGAGGTCAAGCGTGCTTGGGCGAGAGTAGTACTAGGATGGGTGACCCCCTGGGAAGTCCTCGTGTTGCACCCCCTTTTTCAATTTTTTTTGCTCCGGTTAGGTTTGCCAAGATACTTTATCCACCCCATTTCTTTTATCGAATCCCACGGCACCTTGGGCAAGACAACTTCGCTTCACTTGGAGGCTGGGCCCGCAAACTGGGGCGTAGGGCTTGTGACCAGGTCTCCGTCGCTCCGGTGCCCATAACTTTTGATCCGTAACGAGTTACTTGGCGCACAGCATACTGTTGAAAAGCTCTCCGAGAGCTCTACGACGGGGGCGGCGAGCTTGGTCACTGTGCCCTTTTTTTGGAGCCCAAAATCGAATGTTTTCATCAGTTTCGGGATACTTTTCTAGTTTAGCTCTATTTTTTTGTCCCGGATCGTACGTCGTGAGCTATTAAAAGGACAACAACCTTACTCGCGGGACATTAGAGGGCCCTACAACGCATCAAAATCTCATCTTGCGGGGATGCTGGGTTGTTGAAGCGGATTGGTTGTCGTTAAGCCCATTGGGCCTTCTGAATGGGCCATCTCTCTAGGCTGGGTCTGTGAACCGTAAACACATAAAGGAATTGTGCCCTCAACATGACGGGTGTGATCATACCAGCACCAATGCACCGGATCCCATCAGAACTCCGAAGTTAAGCGTGCTTGGGCGAGAGTAGTACAAGGATGGGTGACCCCCTCGGAAGTCCTCGTGTGGCACCCCGCTTTTCAATTTTTTTTGCTCTGGTTAGGGTTACCAAGATACTTTATCCCCCACATTTCTATTATCGAATCCCACAGCACCTTGGGCAAGACAATTTCGCTTCACGTGGAGGCCGGGCCCGCAAACCAAGGGCGTAGGGCTTGTGACCAGGTCTCCGTAGCTCCGGTGCCCATAACTTTTGATCCGTAACGAGTTACACAGCGCACAATATACTGTTGGAAAGCTCTCTGAGAGCTCTACGACGGGGCAGCTAGCTTGTTCGCTTTGCCCTTTTTTGGAGTCCAAAATCGAACGTTTTCATCAGTTTCGGGCCACTTTTCTAATTTAGCTCTATTTTTCCGTCCCGGATCGTACGTCGTGAGCTGTTAAAAGGACTACAACCTTACTCGCGGGACATTAGAGGGCCCTACAACGCATCAAAATCTCATCTTGCGAGGATGCTGGGTTGTTGAAGCGGATGGGTTGTCGTTAAGCCCAATGGGCCTTCTGAATGGGCCATCTCCCTTGGCTGGGTCTGTGAACCGTTAACACATAAAGGAATTGTGCCCTCAACATGACGGATGCGATCATACCAGCACTAATGCACCGGATCCCATCAGAACTCCGAAGTTAAGAGTGCTTGGGCGAGAGTAGTACAAGTATGGGTGACCCCCTGGGAAGTCCTCGTGTTGAACCCCCCTTTTCAATTTTTTTTGCTCCGGTTTGGGTTACCAAGATACTTTATCCACCACATTTCTATTATCGAATCCCACAGCACCTTGTGTCACGCCCCGACCCAACCCCGCAAAAGGCCAAGCCCGGACCCGACACACGGACGGAGTCTCCTCTGTACCGCGGACAATCCGAAAAGCCTAAAAACAATATAACACTTGCGAAAGCTATAAAATAATCAAAACAAGCCAACTTTCTATAAAACATACATTTCTTATTATCCAACTTTCCAAACCAAAAATGATATGCATACTACACAAGTACTTATGCCACTAAACCATTAGCCATTAGCCATTAGCATGCATTTCTTCACTAATCATCAGTTACAAGTTACAACATTACAACTTTAATTCATTACAACAGCAGACCATTAAAGGTCTCAAAATAGGAAAATACATACAAGGCTACAAGCCTCAAAATTAAGCTTCCTTCACGCAATATACATAACAACAAGGTTTGCACAAAGCTGGTAACCAACCACCAGCAAAGCAGGTAAGTGCTATCACGGAAACACCTCCACCTGCTCCTCCTCCTCAATTACCTCGAGAGGGTCTGCCTCAACTACTCCTGTAAAAACATAGTATAGAGAGGAATGAGCAAAAACTATTGCTCAGCGAGGGCAATTGGTCTCAAGGACGAAGATGAGAGGAGTATGCAATGCAATTAGCCAAGCAATACATACAAAACATATAAAGATACATCCAAAGCCAACAATAAAGCAAGGCAAGTATTTAAAGCTGCAAACACTCAATCAAAGGATACGATACTCTTTTCACGAGCAACTTTCAAACACGAATTCGATGACGACGCGCCGGCCCAAAACAACCTTATAACACCAGTTTGGAATACCCCGGAAGTATCCATCAATCCTACGACCCAAATCTCCCTGGGAGGCAACCCAAGCGAGAAAGGGAATAGCAACGGAGCTAGAGCAACCAACACTGGCAACCCAAGGCTACCCAGAGAGGCCCATCACTCACGTGCGAGACACTATGCCATGCAAGACTCGATACAAGACAATAAACAAGCAATAAACAAGCGCTAAACCACACGTGGGAGAATAACAAAGTAGGTTACTCTCGCACGCAATAGCAGCAATTTGATAAGCAATTCAATCTAAAACAACTCAAACAAGTAATTCAAGTAATTCTAAGCATTCTATAAGCATAAAGACAAGTAAACACACAAAAACACAAATCGGCCCCAACTATCAAAATGCTACCATTTCCAAACGAGCCACGAGTTCTGGAAACCGACTTCGCCAACCCTCCTAGGTCACCATAAGGCACGTCTAAAGACCCCGAAACCTTACTTCACCCTAGAACTCGCGCAAAGCCCCGATTTCCCCCTTTCTCGTTTGAACTACAACTACAACAACCAAACACCCAACCAACGCCATATTCGCACCAAAAGTGCTTCCATGGCTTCCCGAAGCAATGCCAACACGCAAAACGAGAAAACGCAAAAGTCGACCTAAACGACCCCGACTTTCCCAAAGGCTTAATTCTCATTTTTTCCACTACGCAACCCAACCAAACCACACATTTTAGCATTCTAGCATACCTAGCACGTTTCTACATCAACGGAAAGCATAACGGCACAACTTCAACGTTTCAAGGTTTTACTATTCACAAAGTACTATTCATATCACAATTCAAGTTGCAATCACAACATTTAACCGCAGAAAATGTTACAAAACCATAAATACATGTTCTACCAATGCTAAGGAACATTTTAGAAGCATCAAATCGCTTTAAATAACGATCTACGGATAAATCTAAAAACTGATAAAGTTAACTAACACAACGTATAAATGCGCAAATAACATGCTTCCCTCACCTTAGGTACTCCTAGTCGCTAGGAAAACAACGTTGGTTGCCTCGGTAATCACCCCGCACGAGCTCTCGCGAAGAATGAAAGATTGGAAGTTGAAATCTTTTTTTTTCTCCCTCAAAGCTCACGGCCTGCTCTCTCTATTTGCTGCTGTTTTTTTTTTATTTTGCCTATTATTTTAGCTTATAAGGTGTCAAATGGTCAAAGGTCAAAGGTCAAAGGTCAAACCACTTAAAACTTGGTCAAAGGGCCCTATTTCGCGCGTTTTAAAGCCGTTTCAGCTATGGTAAGTTCAATTAAAGCTAGCAATATTTAAAATATAAAATTTAAGTCATCTAAATACTAGTTTCACTATTTGCTGAGGACTGGAAATCGTTATCTAGCTATCGCTCCTTAAATGCAATGCACGTTGCGTCGGTGAGAATGTAACAATTAATTCACAAAGATTTTAAGGAAATATAATTTTCAAAATAATAAACAAAGAAAATTCATATTCCGGGCTCGGGTATTACACCTTGGGCAAGACAACTTCGCTTCACGTGGAGGTCGGGCCAGCAAACCGAGGGCGTAGGGTTTGTGACCAGGTCTCCGTCGCTCTGGTGCCCATAACTTTTGATTCGTAATGAGTTACGCGGCGCACAACATATTGTAGGAAAGCTCTTTGAGAGCTCTACGACGGGGCAGCTAGCTTGCTCGCTTTGCCCTTTTTTGGGGCCCAAAATTGAACGTTTTCAATAGTTTCGGGCCACTTTCCTAATTTAGCTCTATTTTCCCGTCCCGGATCGTATGTCGTGAGCTGTTAAAAGGACAACTACCCTTCTCGCGGGACATTAGAGGGCCCTACAACGCATCAAAATCACATCTTCCGAGGTTGCTGGGTTGTTGAAGTGGATGGGTTGTCGTTAAGCCCATTGGGCCTTCTGAATGGGCCATCTCTATAGGTTGGGTCTGTGAACCGTAAACACATAAAGGAATTGTGCCCTCAACATGACGGGTGCGATCATACCAGCACTAATGCACCGGATCCCATCAAAACTCCGAAGTTAAGCGTGCTTGGGCGAGAGTAGTACTAGGATTGGTGACCCCCTGGGAAATCCTCGTGTTGCACCACCCTTTTCAATTTTTTTTGCTCCGGTTAGGGTTGCCAAGATACTTTATCCACCCCATTTCTATTATCGTATCCCACGGCACCTTGGGCAAGACAACTTCGCTTCACGTGGAGGCTGGGCCCGCAAACCGGGGGCGTAGGGCTAGTGACCAGGTCTCCTTCGCTCCGGTGCCCATAACTTTTGATCCGTAACGAGTTACGCGGCGTACAACATTCAGTTGGAAAGCTCTCCGAGAGCTCAACGACGGGGGCAGCAAACCTACTCGCTGCGCTATTTTTTGTAGCCCAAAATTGAACGTTTTCATCAGTTTCGGGCCACTTTTCTAATTTAGCTCTATTTTTCCGTCCCGGATCGTATGTCGTGAGCTGTTAAAAGGACAATACCTTACTCGCGGGACATTAGAAGGCCCTACAACGCATCAAAATCTTATCTTGCGAGGATGCTGGGTTGTTGAAGCGGATGGGTTGTCGTTAAGCCTATTGGGCCTTCTGAATGGGCCATCTCTCTAGGCTGGGTCTGTGAACCGTTAACACATAAAGGAATTGTGACCTCAACATGACGGGTGCGATCATACAAGCACTAATGCACCGGATCCCATCATAACTCCGAAATTAAGTGTGCTTGGGCGAGAGTAGTACTAGGATAGGTGGCCCCCTGGGAAGTCCTCGTGTTGCACCCCCCTTTTCAATTTTTTTTGCTCCGGTTAGGGTTGCCAAGATACTTTATCCACCCCATTTCTTTTATCGAATCCCACGACAACTTGGGCAAGACAACTTCGCTTCACATGGAGGCTGGGCCTGCAAACCGGGGGCGTAGGGCATATGACCAGCTGTCCGTCGCTTCGATGCCCATAACTTTTGATCCGTAACGAGTTACGTGGTGCACAGCATATTGTTGGAAAGCTCTCCGAGAGCTCTACGACGGGGGTAGTGAGCATGCTCCCTGTGCCCTTTTTTGGAGCCCAAAATCGAACGTTTTCATCAGTTTTGGGCCACTTTTCTAATTTAGCCCTATTTTTTCGTCCCGGATCGTACGTCGTAAGCTGTTAAAAGGACTACAACCTTACTCGCGGGACATTAGAGGGCCCTACAATGCATCAAAATCTCATCTTGCGGGGATGCTGGGTTATTGAAGCGGATGGGTTGTCGTTAAGGCCATTGGGCCTTCTGAATGGGCCATCTCTCTAGGCTGGGTCTGTGAACCGTTAACACATAAAGGAATTGTGCCCTCAACATGACGGATACGATCATACCAGCACTAATGCACCGGATCCCATCAGAACTCCGAAGTTAAGCGTGCTTGGGCGAGAGTAGTACAAGGATGGGTGACCCCCTGGGAAGTCCTCGTGTCGAACCCCCCTTTTCAATTTTTTTTGCTCTGGTTAGGGTTACCAAGATGCTTTATCCACCACATTTCTATTATCGAATCCCATAGCACCTTGGGCAAGACAACTTCGCTTCACGTGGAGGTCGGGCCAGCAAACCGAGGGCGTAGGGCTTGTGACCAAGTCTCCGTCACTCCGGTGCCCATAACTTTTGATCCGTAACGAGTTACGTGGCGCACAATATACTGTTGGAAAGCTCTCTGAGAGCTTTACGACGGGGCAGCAAGCTTGCTCACTTTGCCTATTTTTGGAGCCCAAAATCGAACGTTTTCATCAGTTTCGGGCCACTTTTCTAATTTAGCTCTATTTTTTCGTCCCGGATCATATGCCGTGAGCTGTTAAAAGGAAAACTACCCTACTCGTGGGACATTAGAGGGCCCTACAACGCATCAAAATCTCATCTTGCGAGGATGCTGGGTTGTTGAAGTGGATGGGTTGTCGTTAAGCCCATTGGGCCTTCTGAATGGGCCATCTCTCTAGGCTGGGTTTGTGAACCGTAAACACATAAAGGAATTGTGCCCTCAACATGACGAGTGCGATCATAGCAGCGCTAATGCATCGGATCCCATCAGAACTCCGAAGTTAAGCGTGCTTGGGCGAGAGTAGTACTAGGATGGGTGACCCCCTTGGAAGTCCTCGTGTTGCACCACCCCTTTCAATTTTTTTGGCACCGGTTAGGGTTGCCAAGATACTTTATCCACCCCATTTCTATTATCGTATCTCACGGCACCTTGGGCAAGACAACTTCGCTTCACGTGGAGGCTGGGCCCGCAAACCGGGGGCGTAGGGCTTATGACCAAGTCTCCGCCGCTCCGGTGCCCATAACTTTTGATCTGTAACGAGTTACGCGGCGCACAGCATACAGTAGGAAAGCTCTCCGAGAGCTCTACGACGGGGGCAGTGAGCTTGCTCGGTGTGCCCTTTTTTGGAGCCCAAAATCGAATGTTTTCATCAGTTTCGGGCCACTTTTCTAATTTAGCTCTATTTTTCTGTCCCGGATCGTACGTCGGGATCTGTTAAAAGGACAACAGCCTTACTCGCTGGACATTATAGGGCCCTACAACGCATCACAATCTCATCTTGCGAGGATGTTGGGTTGTTGAAGCGGATGGGTTGTCGTTAAGCCCATTGGGCCTTTTGAGTGGGCCATCTCTCTAGGCTGGGTCTGTGAACCGTTAAAACATAAAGGAATTGTGCCCTCAACATGATGGGTGCGATCATACCAGTACTAATGCACCGGATCCCATCAGACCTCCAAAATTAAGTGTGCTTGGGCGAGAGTAGTACTAGGATGGGTGACCCCCTGGGAAGTCCTCTTGTTGCACCCCCCTTTTCAATTTTTTTTAGCTCCGATTAGGGTTGCCAAGATGCTTTATCCACCTCATTTCTTTTATCGAATCCCACGGCAACTTGGGCAAGACAACTTCGCTTCACATGGTGGCTGGGCCCGCAAACCGGGGGCATAAGGCATGTGACCAGGTTTCCGTCGCTCCGGTGCCCATAACTTTTGATCCGTAACGAGTTACGCGGCGCACAGCAGACTGTTGGAAAGCTCTCCGAGAGCTCTACGACGTGGGCAGCGAGCATGCTCGCTGTGCCCTTTTTTGGAGCCCAAAATCGAAAGTTTTCATCAGTTTCGTGCCACTTTTCTAGTTTAGCTCTATTTTTCCGTCCCGTATCGTACGTCGTGAGCTGTTAAAAGGACAACTACCCTACTCGCGGGACATTAGTGGTCCCTACAATGCAACAAAATCTCATCTTGCGAGGATGCTGGGTTGTTGAAGCGGATGGGTTGTCGTTAAGCCCATTGGGCCTTCTGAATGGGCCATCTCTCTATGCTGGGTCTGTGAACCGTTAACACATAAAAGAATTGTGCGCTGAACATGACGGGTACGATCATACCAGCACTAATGCACCAGATCCCATCAGAACTCCAAAATTAAGTGTGCTTGGGCGAGAGTAGTACTAGGATGGGAGACCCCCTGGGAAGTCCTCTTGTTGCACCCCCCTTTTCAATTTTTTTTGCTCCGGTTAGGGTTGCCAAGATGCTTTATCCACGTCATTTCTTTTATCGTATCCCACGGCAACTTGGGCAAGACAACTTTGCTTCACATGGTGGCTGGGCCCGCAAACCGGGGGCGTAGGGCATGTGACTAGGTTTCCGTCGCTCCGGTGCCCAGAACTTTTGATCCGTAACGAGTTACGCGGCGCACAGCAGACTGTTGGAAAGCTCTCCGGGAGCTCTACGACGGGGGCAGCGAGCTTGCTCGCTGTGCCCTTTTTTGGAGCCCAAAATCGAACATTTTCATCAGTTTCGGGCAACTTTTCTAATTTAGCTCTATTTTTTTGTCCCGGATCGTACGTCGTGAGCTGTTAAAAGGACAACTACCCTACTCGCGGGACATTAGTGGGCCCTACAACTCAACAAAATCTCATCTTGCGAGGATGCTGGGTTGTTGAAGCCGATGGGTTGTCGTTAAGCCCATTGGGCCTTCTGAATGGGCCATCTCTCTAGGCTGGGTCTGTGAACCGTTAACACATAAAGGAATTGTGCTCTCAACATGACAGGTGCGATCATACCAGCACTAATGCACCGGATCCTATCAGAACTCCAAAATTAAGTGTGCTTGGGCGAGAGTAGTACTAGGATGGGTGACCCCCTGGGAAGTCCTCTTGTTGCACCCCCCTTTTCAATTTTTTTTGCTCCGGTTAGGGTTGCCAGGATGCTTTATCCACCTCATTTCTTTTATAGAATCCCATGGCAACTTGGGCAAGACAACTTCGCTTCACATGGTGGCTGGGCCCGCAAACCGGGGGCGTAGGGCATGTGACCAGGTTTCCGTAGCTCCGGTGCCCATAACTTTTGATCCGTAACGAGTTACGTGGCGCACAGTAGACTGTTGGAAAGCACGCCGAGAGCTCTACGACGGGGGCAACGAGCTTGCACGCTGTGCCCTTTTTTGGAGCCCAAAATCGAACGTTTTCATCAGTTTCGGCCCACTTTTCTAATTTAGCTCTATTTTTCCGTCCTGGATCGTACGTCGTGAGCTGTTAAAAGGACAACAACCTTACTCGCGGGACATTAGAGGGCCCTACAATGCATCAAAATCTCATCTTGCGAGGATGCTGGGTTGTTGAAGCAGATGGGTTGTCGTTAAGCCCATTGGGCTTTCTGAATGGGCCATCTCTCTAGGCTGGGTCTTTGAACCGTTAACACATAAAGGAATTGTGCTCTCAACATGACGGGTGCGATCATACTAGCACTAATGCACCGGATCCCATCAGAACTCCAAAGCTAAGCGTGCATGGGCGAGAGTAGTACTAGGATGGGTGACCCCCTGGGAAGTCCTCATGTTGCACCCAACTTTTCAATTTTTTTTGCTCCGGTTAGGGTTGCCAAGATACTTTATCCACCCCATTTCTATTATCGAATCCCATGGCACCTTGGCCAAGACAACTTCGCTTCACGTGGAAGCTGGGCCCGCAAACCGGGGGCGTAGGGCTTTTGACAAGGTCTCCGTCGCTCCGGTGCCCATAACTTTTGATCTGTAACGAGTTACGCGTCGCACAACATACTGTTGGAAAGCTCTCCGAGAGCTCTACGACGGGGGCAGCGAGCCTGCTCGCTGTGCCCTTTTTTGCAGCCCAAAATCGAACGTTTTCATCAGTTTCGGGCCACTTTTCTAATTTAGCTCTATTTTTCTGTCCCGGATCGTACGTCGTGAGCTGTTAAAAGGACAACAACCTTACTCGCGGGACAATAGAGCGCCCTACAATGCATCAAAATTTCATCTTGCGAGGATGCTGGGTTGTTGAAGCGGATGGGTTGTCGTTAAGCCCATTGGGCCTTCTGAATGGGCCATTTCTCTAGGTTGGGTCTGTGAACCGTTAACACATAAAGGAATTGTGCCCTCAACATGACGGGTGTGATCATACCAGCACTAATGCACCGGATCCCATCAGAACTCCGAAGTTAAGCATGCTTGGACGAGAGTAGTACTAGGATAGGTGACCCCCTGGCAAGTCCTCGTGTTGCACCCCCATTTTCAATTTTTTTTGCTCCGGTTAGGGTTGCCAAGATACTTTATCCACCCCATTTCTATTATCGAATCCCACGGCACCTTGGGCAAGACAACTTCGCTTCACGTGGAGGCTGGGCCCGCAAACTAGGGGCGTAGGATTTGAGACCAGGTCTCCGTCACTCCGGTGCCCATAACTTTTGATCCGTAACAAGTTACGCGGCGTATAGCATACTGTTGGAAAGCTCTTCGAGAGCTCTACGACGGGGGCAGCTAGTTTGCTTGCTGTGCCCTTTTTTGGTGCCCAAAATCGAACGTTTTCATTAGTTTCGGGCCACTTTTCTAATTTAGCTCTATTTTTCCGTCCCGGATCGTACGTCGTCAGCTGTTAAAAGGACAACAACCTTACTCGCGGTACATTAGAGGGCCCTACAACGTATCAAAATCTCATACTCCGAGGATGCTGGGTTGTTGAAGCGGATGGGTTGTCGTTAGGCCCATTGGGGCTTCTGAATGGGCCATCTCTCTAGGCTGGGTCTGTGAACCGTTAACACATAAAGGAATTGTGCCCTCAACATGACGGGTGCGATCATACCAGCACTAATACAACGGATCCCATCAGAACTCCGAAGTTAAGCGTGCTTGGGCGAGAGTAGTACAAGGATGGGTGACACCATGAGAAGTCCTCGTGTTGCACCCCCCTTTTTAATTTTTTTCGCTCCGGTGAGGGTTACCAAGATACTTTATCCACCACATTTCTATTATCGAATCCCACAGCACCTTGGGCAACACAACTTTGCTTCACGTGGAGGCTGGGCCCGCAAACCGAGGGCGTAGGGCATGTGACCAGGTCTCCGTCGCTCCGGTGCCCATAACTTTTGATCCGTAACGAGTTACGCGGTGCATAGCATACTGTTGGAAAGCTCTCCGAGGGCTCTACGACGGGGGCAGTGAGCTTGCTCGTTGTGCCCTTTTTTGGAGCCCAAAATCGAACGTTTTCATCAGTTTCGGGCCACTTTTCTAATTTAGCTCTATTTTTCCGTCCCGGATCGTACGTCGTCAGCTGTTAAAAGGACAACAACCTTACTCACGGGACATTAGAGGGACCTGCAATGCATCAAAATCTCATCTTGCGAGGATGCTGCGTTGTTGAAGCGGATGGGTTGTCGTTAAGCCAATTGGGCCTTCTGAATGGGCCATCTCTCTAGGCTGGGTTTGTGAACCGTTAACACATTAAGGAATTGTGCCCTCAACATGACGGGTACGATGATACCAGCACTAATGCACCGGATCCCATCAGAACTCCGAAGTTAAGCGTGCTTGGGCGAGAGTAGTACAAGGATGGGTGACCCCCTGGGAAGTCCTCGTGTTGCACCCCCCTTTTCAATTTTTTTTGCTCCGGTTATGGTTACCAAGATACTTTATCCACCACATTTCTATTATCGAATCCCATAGCACCTTGGGCAAGACAACTTCGCTTCACGTGGAGGCCGGGCCAGCAAACCAATGGCGTAGGGCTTATGACCAGGTCTCCGTCGCTCCGGTGCCCATAACTTTTGATCTGTAACGAGTTACGCGGCGCACAACATACTGTTGGAAAGCTCTCTAAGAGCTCTACGACGGGTTAGCTAGCTTGCTCGCTTTGCCCTTTTTTGGAGCCCAAAATCGAATGTTTTCATAAGTTTCGGGCCACTTTTATAATTTGGCTTTATTTTTTTCTTCCGGATCGTACGTCATGAGCTGTTAAAAGGACAACAACCTTACTAGCGGGACATTAGAGGGCCCTGCAAAGCATCAAAATCTCATCTTGCGAGGATGCTGGGTTGTTGAAGAGGATGGGTTGTCGTTAAGCCATTGGGCCTTCTGAATGGTCCATCTCTCTAGGCTGGGTCTGTGAACCGTTAACACATAAAGGAATTGTTCCCTCCACGTGACAGGTGCGATCATACCAGCACTAATGCACCGGATTCCATCAGAACTCCGAAGTTAAGCGTGCTTGGGCGAGAGTAGTACAAGGATGGGTGATCCCTAGGGAAGTCCTCGGGTTGCATCCACCTTTTCAATTTTTTTTGCTCCGGTTAGGGTTACCAATATACTTTATCCACCACATTTCTATTATCAAATACCACAGCACCTTGGGCAAGACAACTTTGCTTCACGTAGAGGCCGGGCCCGCAAACTGAGGGCGTAGGGCTTGTGACCAGGTCTCCGTCGCTCCGGTGCCCATAACTTTTGATCAGTAACGAGTTACGCAGCGCACAATATACTGTTGGAAAGCTCTCTGAGAGCTCTACGACGGGGCAGCTAGCTTGCTCTCTTTGCCTTTTTTGGAGCCCAAAATCGAACGTTTTCATCAGTTTCGGGCCACTTTTCTAATTTAGCTCTATTTTTCAGTCCCGGATCGTACGTCGTGAGCTGTAAAAAGGACAACTACCCTACTCGCGGGACATTAGTGGGCCCTAGAACGCAACAAAATCTCATCTTGCGAGGATACTGGGTTGTTGAAGCGGATGGGTTGTCGTTAAGCCCATTAGGCCTTCTGAATGGGCCATCTCTCTAGGCTGGGTCTGTGAACCGTTAAAACATAAAGGAATTGTGCCCTCAACATGACGGGTGCGATCATACCGGCACTAATGCACCGGATCCCATCAGAACTCTAAAGTTAAGCGTGCTTGGGCGAGAGTAGTACTAGGATGGGTGACCCCCTCGGAAGTCCTCGTGCAGCACCCCCCGTTTCAATTTTTTTTGCTCCGGTAAAGGTTGCCAAGATACTTTATCCACCGCATTTCTGTTATCGAATCCCACGGCACCATGGGCAGGACAACTTCGCTTCACATGGAGGCTGGGCACCCAAACCGGGGGCGTTGGGCTTGTGACCAGGTCTCCGTCGCTCCGGTGCCCATAAATTTTGATCTGTAACGAGTTACGCGGCGCACAGCATACTGTTGGAAAGCTCTTCGAGAGCTCTACGACGGGGGCAGCGAGCACGGTCGCTGTGCCCTTTTTTGGAGTCCAAAATTGAACGTTTTCATCAGTTTCGTGCCACTTTTCGAATTTAGCTCTATTTTTTTGTCCCGGATCGTACGTCGTGAGCTGTTAAAAGGACAACAACCTTACTCGCGGGACATTAGAGGGCCCTACAACGCATCAAAATCTCAACTTGCGAGGATGCTGGGTTGTTGAAGCGGATAGGTTGTCGTTAAGCCCATTAGGCGTTCTGAATGGGCCATCTCTCTAGGTTGGGTCTGTGAACCATTAACACATAAAGGAATTGTGCCCTCAACATGACGGGTGCGATCATACTAGCACTAATGCACCGAATCCCTTCAGAACTCCGAAGTTAAGCGTTCTTGGGCGAGAGTAGTACTAGGATAGGTGACCCCCTGGGAAGTCCTCGTGTTGCATCCCCCTTTTCAATTTTTTTAACTCCGGTTAGGGTTGCCAAGAAACTTTATCCACCCCATTTCTATTATCGAATCCCACGGCACCTTTGGCAAGACAACTTCGCTTCATGTGGAGGTTGGGCCCGCAAACCGGGGGCGTAGGGCTTGTGACCAGGTCTCCGTCGCTCCGGTGCCCATAACTTTTGATCCGTAACGAGTTACGTGGCGCACAACATACTTTTGGAAAGCTCTCCGATAGCTCTACGACGGGGGCAGGGAGCTTGCTCGCTATGCCCGTTCTTGGAGCCCAAAATCAAACGTTTTCTTCAGTTTCGGGCCACTTTTCTAATTTAGCTCTATTTTTCCGTCCCGGATCGTACGTCGTGAGCTGTTAAAAGGACAACAACCTTACTCGCGGGACATTAGAGGGCCCTACAACGCATCAAAATCTCATCTTGCGAGGACGCTGGGTTGTTGAAGCGGATGGGTTGTCGTTAAGCCCGTTGGGCCTTCTGAATGGGCCATCTCTCTAAGCTGGGTCTGTGAACCGTTAACACATAAAGGAATTGTGCCCTCAACATGATAGGTGCGATCATACAAACACTAATGCATCGGATCCCATCAGAACTCCGAAGTTAAGCGTGCTTGGGCGAGAGTAGTACAAGGATCGGTGACCTCCTGGGAAATCCTCCTGTTGCGCCCCCTTTTCAATTTTTTTTTGCTCCGGTTAGGGTTACCAAGATACTTTATCCACCACATTTCTATTATCGAATCCCACAGCACCTTGGGCAAGACAACTTCGCTTCACGTGGAGGTCGGGCCTACAAACCGAGGGCGTAGGGCTTGTGACCAGGTCTCCGTCGCTCCGGTGCCCATAACTTTTGATCCGTAACGAGTTATGCGGCGTACAACATACTGTTGGAAAGCTCTCAGAGAGCTCTACGATAGGGCAGCTAGCTTGCTCGCTTTGCCCTTTTTTGGAGGCCAGAATGGAACATTTTCATCAGTTTCGGGCCACTTTTCTAATTTAGCTATATTTTTCGGTCCCGGATCGTACGTCGTGAGCTGTTAAAAGGACAACAACCTTACTCGCGGGACATTAGAGGGCCTTATAATGCATCAAAATCTCATCTTGCGAGGATGTTGGGTTGTTGAAGCGGATGGGTTGTCGTTAAGCCCATTGGGCCTTCTAAATGGGCCATCTCTCTAGGCTAGGTCTGTGAACCGTTAACACATAAAGGAATTGTGCCCTAAACATGACGGGTGCGATCATACTAGCACTAATGCACTGGATCCCATAAGAACTCGGATGTTAAGTGTGCTTGGGCGAGAGTAGTACTAGGATGGGTGACCCCCTGGGAAGTCCTCGTGTTGCACACCCATTTTCAAATTTTTTTGCTTCGGTTAGGGTTGCCAAGATACTTTATCCACCCCATTTCTATTATCGAATCCCACGGCACCTTCGGCAAGACAACTTCGCTTCACGTGGAGGCTGGGCCCGCAAACCGGGGGCGTAGGGCTTGTGACCAGGTCTCCGTCGCTCCGGTGCCCATAACTTTTGATCCGTAACGAGTTACGTGGCGCACAACATACTTTTGGAAAGCTCTCCGATAGCTCTACGACGGGGGCAGGGAGCTTGCTCGCTATGCCCTTTCTTGGAGCCCAAAATCAAACGTTTTATTCAGTTTCGGGCCACTTTTCTAATTTAGCTCTATTTTTCCGTCCCGGATCGTACGTCGTGAGCTGTTAAAAGGACAACAACCTTACTCGCGGGACATTAGAGGGCCCTACAACGCATCAAAATGTCATCTTGCGAGGACGCTGGGTTGTTGAAGCGGATGGGTTGTCGTTAAGCCCGTTGGGCCTTCTGAATGGGCCATCTCTCTAAGCTGGGTCTGTGAACCGTTAACACATAAAGGAATTGTGCCCTCAACATGATAGGCGATCATACAAACACTAATGCATCGGATCCCATCAGAACTCCGAAGTTAAGCGTGCTTGGGCAAGAGTAGTACAAGGATCGGTGACCTCCTGGGAAATCCTCCTGTTGCGCCCCCTTTTCAATTTTTTTTTGCTCCGGTTAGGGTTACCAAGATACTTTATCCACCACATTTCTATTATCGAATCCCACAGCACCTTGGGAAAGACAACTTCGCTTCACGTGGAGGTCGGGCCTACAAACCGAGGGCGTAGGGCTTGTGACCAGGTCTCCGTCGCTCCGGTACCCATAACTTTTGATCCGTAACGAGTTACGCGGCGTACAACATACTGTTGGAAAGCTCTCAGAGAGCTCTACGATGGGGCAGCTAGCTTGCTCGCTTTGCCCTTTTTTGGAGGCCAGAATCGAACATTTTCATCAGTTTCGGGCCACTTTTCTAATTTAGCTATATTTTTCGGTCCCGGATCGTACGTCGTGAGCTGTTAAAAGGACAACAACCTTACTCGCGGGACATTAGAGGGCCTTATAACGCATCAAAATCTCATCTTGCGAGGATGTTGCGTTGTTGAAGCGGATGGGTTGTCGTTAAGCCCATTGGGCCTTCTGAATGGGCCATCTCTCTAGGCTAGGTCTGTGAACCGTTAACACATAAAGGAATTGTGCCCTAAACATGACGGGTGCGATCATACTAGCACTAATGCACTGGATCCCATAAGAACTCGGATGTTAAGTGTGCTTGGGCGAGAGTAGTACTAGGATGGGTGACCCCCTGGGAAGTCCTCGTGTTGCACACCCATTTTCAAATTTTTTTGCTTCGGTTAGGGTTGCCAAGATACTTTATCCACCCCATTTCTATTATCGAATCCCACGGCACCTTCGGCAAGACAACTTCGCTTCACGTGGAGGCTGGGCCAACAAACCGGGGTCGTAGGGCTTGTGACCAGGTCTCCATCGCTCCGGTGTCCATAACTTTTGATCTGTAACGAGTTGCGCGGTGCACAGCATACTGTTGGAAAGCTCTCCGAGAGCTCTACGACGGGCGTAGCCAGCTTGCTCGTTGTGCCCTTTTTTGGAGCTCAAAATCGAACATTTTCATCAATTTCGGGCCACATTTCTAATTTAGCTCTATATTTCCGTCCCGGATCGTACATCGTGAGCTGTTAAAAGGACAACAACCTTACTCGCGGGACATTAGAGGGCCCTACAACGCATCAAAATCTCATCTTGTGAGGATGCTGGGTTGTTGAAGCGGATGGGTTGTCGTTAAGCCCATTGGGGCTTCTGAATGGACCATCTCTCTAGGCTGGGTCTGTGAACCGTTAACACATAAAGGAATTGTGCCCTCAACATGACGGGTGCGATGATACCTGCACTAATGCACAGGATCCCATCCGAACTCTGAAGTTAAGCGTGCTTGGGCGAGAGTAGTACAAGGATGGGTGACCCCCTGGGAAGTCCTCGTGTTGCACCCCCCTTTTCAATTTTTTTTGCTCCGGTTAGGGTTACCAAGATACTATATCCACCACATTTCTATTATCGAATCCCACAGCACCTTGGGCAAGACAACTTCGCATCACGTGGAGGCCGGGCCCGCAAACCGAGGGCGTAGGGCTTGTGACCAGGTGTCCGTCGCTCCGGTACCCATAACTTTTTATCTGTAACGAGTTACGTGGCGCACAACATACTGTTGGAAAGCTCTCTGAGAGCTCTACAACAAGGAAGTGAGGTTGCTCACTTCGCCCATTTTTGGAGCCCAAAATCGAACGTATTCATCAGTTTTGGGCCACTTTTCTAATTTAGCTCTATTTTTCTGTCCCGGATCTTATGTCCTGAGCTGTTAAAAGGACAACTACCCTACTCGTGGGACATTATAGGGCCCTACAACACATCAATATCTCATCTTGCGTGGATGCTGGGTTGTTGAAGCGGATGGGTTGTAGTTAAGCCCATTAGGCCTTCTGAATGGGCCATCTCTCTAGGTTGGGTCTGTGAACCGTTAACACATAAAGGAATTGTGCCCTCAACATGACGGGTGCGATCATACCAGCACTAATGCACCGGATCCCATCAGAACTCCAAAATTAAGCGTGCTTGGACGAGAGTAGTACAAGGATAGGTGACCCCCTGGGAAGTCCTCGTGTTGCACCCCCCTTTTCAATTTTTTTTGCTCCGGTTAGGGTTACCAAGATACTTTATCCACCACTTTTCTATTATCGAATCCCACAGCACCTTGGGCAAGACAATTTCACTTCACGTGGAGGCCGGGCTCACAAACCAAGGGTGTAGGGCTTGTGACCAGGTCGCCGTCGCTCCGGTGCCCATAACTTTTGATCCGTAACGAGTTACGCGGCGCACAATATACTGTTGGAAAGCTCTCCGAAAGCTCTACCACGGGGCAGCTAGCTTGCTCACTTTGCCCTTTTTTGGAGCCCAAAATCAAACATTTTCATCAGTTTCGGCCACTTTTCTAATTTTGCTCTATTTTTCCGTCCCGGATTGTATGTCGTGAGCTGTTAAAAGGACAACTACCCTATTCGCGGGACATTAGAGGGCCCTACAACACATCAAAATCTCATCTTGTGAGGATGCTGGGTTGTTGAAGCGGATGGGTTGTCGTTAAGCCCATTGGGCCTTCTGAATGGGCCGTCTCCCTAGGCTGGGTCTGTGAACCGTTAACACATAAAGGAATTGTGCCCTCAACATGATGGGTGCGATGATACCAGCACTAATACACCGGATCCCATCCGAACTCCGAAGTTAAGCGTGCTTGGGCGAGAGTAGTACAAGGATGGGTGACCCCCTGGGAAGTCCTCGTGTTGCACCCCCCTTTTCAATTTTTTTTGCTCTGGTTAGGGTTACCAAGATACTTTATCCACCTCATTTCTATTATCGAATCCCACAGCACCTTGGGCAAGACAACTTCGCTTCACGTGGAGGCCGGGCCCGCAAACCGAGGGCGTAGGGCTTGTGACCAGGTGTCCGTCGCTCCGGTACCCATAACTTTTTATCCGTAACGAGTTACGTAGCGCACAACATACTGTTGGAAAGCTCTCTGAGAGCTCTACAACAGGGGTAGTGAGGTTGCTCACTTCGCCCATTTTTGGAGCCCAAAATCGAACGTATTCATCAGTTTCGGGCCACTTTTCTAGGTTAGCTCTATTTTTCCGTCCCGGATCGTATGTCGTGAGCTGTTAAAAGGACAACTACCCTACTCGTGGGACATTAGAGGGCCCTACAACACATCAATATCTCATCTTGCGTGGATGCTGGGTTGTTGAAGCGGATGGGTTGTCGTTAAGCCCATTAGGCCTTCTAATTGGGCCATCTCTCTAGGCTGGGTCTGTGAACCGTTAACACATAAAGGAATTGTGCCCTCAACATGACGGGTGCGATCATACCAGCACTAATGCACCGGATCCCATCAGAACTCCGAAATTAAGCGTGCTTGGGCGAGAGTAGTACAATGATAGGTGACCCCCTGGGAAGTCCTCGTGTTGCACCCCCCTTTTCAATTTTTTTTGCTCCGGTTAAGGTTACCAAGATACTTTATCCACCACATTTCTATTATCGAATCCCACAGCACCTTGGGCAAGACAACTTCGCTTCACGTGGAGGCCGGGCTCACAAACCAAGGGCGTAGGGCTTGTGACTAGGTTGCCGTCGCTCCGGTGCCCATAACTTTTGATCCGTAACGAGTTACGCAGCGCACAACATACTTTTGGAAAGCTCTACGAGAGCTCTACGATGGGGCAGCTAGCTTGCTCGCTTTGCCCTTTTTTGGAGCCCAAAATCAAACATTTTCATCAGTTTCAGCCACTTTTCTAATTTTGCTCTATTTTTTCGTCCCGGATCGTATGTCGTGAGCTGTTAAAAGGACACCTACCCTACTCGCGGGACATTAGAGGGCCCTACAACACATCAAAATCTCATCTTGCGAGGATACTGGGTTGTTGAAGCGGACGGGTTGTCGTTAAGCCCATTGGGCCTTCTGAATGGACCATCTCTCTAGGCTAGGTCTGTGAACCGTTAACGCATAAAGGAATTGTGCCCTCAACATGACGGGTGCGATCATACCAGCACTAATGCACCGGATCCCATCAGAACTCCGAAGTTAAGCGTGCTTGGGCGAGAGTAGTACTAGGATGGGTGACCCCCTGGGAAGTCCTCGTGTTGCACCCTCCTTTTCAATTTTTTTTGCTCCGGTTAGGGTTGCCAAGATACTTTATCCACCCCATTTCTATTATCGAATCCCACGGCACCTTAGGCAAGACAACTTCGATTCAAGTGGAGGCTTGGCCCACAAACCGGGGGCATAGGGCATGTGACCAGGTCTCCGTCGCTCTGGTGCCCATAACTTTTGATCTGTAACGAGTTACGCGGTGCACAACATACAATTGGAAAGCTCTCCGAGTGCTCTACAACGGGGGCAGCTATCTTGCTCGATGTGCCATTTTTTGGAGCCCAAAATCGAACACTTTCATTAGTTTCGGGCCACTTTTCTAATTTAGCCCTATTTTTCCGTCCCGGATCGTACGTCGTGAGCTGTTAAAAAGACAACAACCTTACTCGCGGGACATTAGAGGGCCCTACAATGCATCAAAATCTCATCTTGCGAGGATGCTTGGTTGTTGAAGCGGATGGGTTGTCTTTAAGCCCATTGGGCCTTCTGAATGGGCCATCTCTCTAGGCTGGGTCTGTGAACCGTTAACACATAAAGGAATTGTGCCCTCAACATGACGGGTGCGATCATACCAGCACTAATGCACCGGATCCCATCAGAACTCCGAAGTTAAGCGTGCTTGGGTGAGAGTAGTACTTGGATGGGTGACCCCCTGGGAAGTCCTCGTTTTGCACCCCTCTTTTCAATTTTTTTTGCTCCGGTTAGGGTTACCAAGATACTTTATCCACCATATTTCTGTTATCGAATCCCACAGCACCTTCGGCAAGACAACTTCCCTTCACGTAGAGGCCGGGCTCGCAAACCGAGGGCGTAGGGCTTGTGACCAGGTCTTCGTCGCTCCGGTGCCCATAACTTTTGATCCGTAATGAGTTACGCGGTGCACAACATACTATTGGAAAGCTCTCCGAGTGTTCTACAAGGGGGGCAGCCAGCTTGCTCGCTTTGCCCTTTTTTAGAGCCCAAAATCGAACGTTTTCATTAGTTTCGGCCCACTTTTCTAATTTAGCTCTATTTTTCCGTCCCGGATCGTACGTTGTGAGCTATTTAAAGGACAACAACCTTAGTCGCGGGATATTAGAGGGCCCTACAACGCATCAAAATCTCATCTTGCGAGGATGCTTGGTTGTTCAAGCGGATGGGTTGTCGTTAAGCGAATTGGGCCTTCTGAATGGGCCATCTCTCTTCGCTGGGTCTGTGAACCGTTAACACATAAAGGAATTGTGCCCTCAACATGACGGGTGCGATCATACAAGCACTAAGGCACCAGATCCCATTAGAACTCCGAAGTTAAGCGTGCTTGGGCCAGAGTAGTACTAGGATGGGTGACCCCCTGGGAAGTCCTCGTGTTGCACCCCTCTTTTCAATTTTTTTTGCTCCGGTTAGGGTTACCAAGATACTTTATCCACCATATTTCTATTATCGAATCCCACAGCAGCTTGGGCAAGACAACTTCCCTTCACGTAGAGGCCAGTCTCGCAAACCGATGGCGTAGGGCTTGTGACCAGGTCTTCGTCTCTCCGGTGCCCATAACTATTGATCCGTAACGAGTTACGCAGTGCACAACATACTATTGGAAAGCTCTCCGAGTGCTCTACAACGGGGGCAGCCAGTTTGCTCGATTTGCCCTTTTTTAGAGTCCAAAATCAAACGTTTTCATCAGTTTCGGCCCACTTTTCTAATTTAGCTCTATTTTTCCGTCCCGGATCGTACGTCGTGAGCTATTAAAAGGACAACAACCATAGTCACGGGATATTAGAGGGCCTTACAACGCATCAAAATCTCATCTTGCGAGGATGCTGGGTTGTTCAAGCGGATGGGTTGTCGTTAAGCGCATTGGGCCTTCTAAATGGGCCATCTCTCTAGGCTGGGTCTGTGAACCGTTACCACATAAAGGAATTGTGCCCTCAACATGACGGGTGCGATCATACCAGCACTAATGCACTGGATCCCATCAGAACTCCGAAGTTAAGCGTGCTTGGGCGAGAGTAGTACAAGGATGCGTGACCCCCTGGGAAGTCCTCGTGTTGCACCCCCCTTTTCAATTTTTTTTGCTCCGGTTAGGGTTACCAAGATACTTTATCCACCATGCCACGACCCCATTTCCTTAATCTTTATAATGGTTCCTAATTCCAAAATAATGACACAGACGGGAATAAACTTAACTTATGAAGGCTTTGAAATCTGGGATCGTGATGCCACGGGCTTAAGAAGATTACTCCTCTTAGGTCCGCAAAGGCACAAGATACTAGTATGAGTTTCAATTTTTTCCCGAACCAAACATTAGGTGACATTCAAGTTGCTAATCATTACTATTACACCACTTGTTAATAATTTAATTCTAATAAACACATTATACAAACTTCATCACTAATAAATAAAATTACAACCATTGAATCCAAAAGAATAATTACAATACATAAAGTTGCTCAATATTAACATAGCTTAACACCCTAAACCACATTAACAACAAGCATGATCACAGCGAGCAAAAGTCTGGCTTGTCACACATGTAAATCTCGTCCTCAGTTTGAGTCCTTGGCTCGGGATCAGTCTCACCTTAAAGATTGTCATGGAAAGGGATGAGCTACACTTAGCTCAGCGAGGGTTAAAGGTCTCGGTAGGTTTTCGTAAACATTTTTCGACATTTAGAAAACCTTTTTGAAAAGTCATGCCATGCACATATAAAACAGCTGATAAGAAACAAGGTAAAAACATGATAAAGGACCAGTTTAAGTATTTATAATAAGTAGTACTAACAGAGAACATGTATCCCGAATCTTTAATGCAAAGATAACCAAATATGTTAACAACAAAATTAAACATGTGAACAAGTAATCAACTCTTCTCCCTGAATGAGAGTGGTTGAACATATAATAAAACGATACGGGCAACGCTTTCCTCCGAGGACCTCAAGAGACCAAGTGAGAATGGTTGCAAATGCTAGAGATGGCCAATCTCGCTGCTTCATCGATGTCATAACCCCATACACCAAATTACAAGGATGAAATCCGGATATACACCCTAATGCCACGGTTGCCTGTCCGTCCTGGCAAGCCCAATGCCGCCCAAGCGGTACCGGAACATCTACCATGGGGTCCATTATATTGCTTAATTATATCATTTATATAACTTCCATCTCTCCAAGGAGAATTCACCAAGCGAGAGTGGATTTCAAATATAGAAACAAGCTCGGAGGCAACAAAGTAGGTTGCCACCGGTTAGTGATAACAATTAAACACATACAGTATAATCATAATCCAATTAGATTTCATATAACATATAAACATGCATGAGAGGATCAACCAAGTAGGATTCCTCCGATAGCCAAGAATGATCACAAATGCAATAAGAAGTTCATGCTAGCTCGGTGCTTATAGCTATGTTCAAGACAATGTATTTACATGTTTAAGGTGAAGGCTAACTTTTATGGTCAACTCCTACCCAATAATTTACCGAAAAGGGTCATGGAACAAGTTAGAAACAAAGGGACAAAGTGTGCAAAGAAAGAGGCAAGGTAGGCTAAGCAAGTGAAATGAAATAGAAGAGTTACACAAGCCCTAAGTTATACAGTTAGTTTATCTATGATCCCAAAATCCAATTAACTTTATTTTGGTATATAATCGAAGCTTATCGAATGTAGATAGTTCTAGAATCAAATGCAACTCAATTCGGAGTTAAAACGAATGAGATATGGCTTTCGCAAAATCACTGCGCAAAGCTGTCAAACATCCGGGCGCTGAGGCCTTAATCCGGGCGCTCGGAAGAAGCCAGTAACGCTCGGATTGGAGTTTTCTGCCGGGCGTTGAGGCCTCTATCCGGGCGACCGGATAGGGGCTGTAATGCCCGGACAGCTGACGGGAAACACCCAAATTCTACCCAAACCATCCAAACAACAACCAATCCTTCTACCAACATACAAACAAGTTCATTGAGGCTATTAGGCATCATACAAGGGTTCTAACTCAACCAAAACCACCCCACATCCACAATCAACAAATACCCAAAACCAAATTCAAAATCCTAAATCTACAACACAAAATACACAACTTTCTCATCAACAAAGCTATTGTATACAAGCTATAGCAAGACTAATACTCATATATAATCACAATCATGCTCAATATAGCTTTAGAAAACTTTTAAGAAAACAACCCTCACCTAGCTCGAGTGATGAAATGCCAAGGTTGGGGTTGAAGATGGAAACAAGGGCTAAGAGATGCAAGATGCTAGCTCAATCTCCATTCTTCTTCCTTCATCTTCCTCTCTCTCTTCTCTCTTCTCTCTTCTCTTCTCTTCTCCTTTCTTTCTTTGGCCGAGTGGTGTAGTGTGTGTAGTGTGTGTTGTCTGATGGGTGTGTGTGTGTTTTGTGTGTTTGTGCGTGTGCAGGATTTTAGTGTGTGTTGAGTGTGTTTTGAGTGGGAGAGAATAGTTTAAATTAGGTGATCAAAATATCAAATGGCCAAATGACCACTTTGCCCTCCAACTAAGTTATGTATTGCTAGTTTGCCATTTTGGTTGAATTGTAACTAATTAGTTACTACTCATGACTTATTTGAGTACTATTAATGTCTATGACACGTAAAACTCCATAATGCACGTAATTGAACATTTTGGCACGTTGAACATGAACACGTAAATGATATAAATTGCATATTAATTAATATAAATGCAATTTAAATGATGCAAAAATACATGAAATGTTATAAAATGCACATGAGCCTCGTGCTAGGTTTTACATCCTCCCCTCCTTAACAGAATTGCGTCCTCGCAATTCCTTCTTCATCCTTGGAATAACTCGAATGCCGAAGGTAGTTAACAGATACAACAAGCCAACCACCACTATTCTTGCTAAGCTAATCTTTATGCATACAAAATCCAAATGAGGGCAGCAACAGCATCTCAGCCAAAAGAATAAGAATCTGGTTCCATGTGAATAGCTAGTTAACTACGAATGCATCATTGCTTGTAAGAATTCAAACAGTCGCCGAGAGAGAATACCAATTTCCACATCTACCAAATAAGAATACCGAACTAGAATATCTCGACTAAAAATTCCCAAGCAAGAACTCCACGTAGAAGTGACGAACAGAAGAAGCAAGTGAAAACTCCGAATAAGAATACCAATTACCGAATGTCGTAAGAAAATACCGATGGAGAATATCGAATACCAAGTAAGAATTCTCAAAATAAGAATACTGATCGAAATTACCAAATAAGAGTCTCAAACGAGAATACCGCCGAAGAATACCAAATAAGGATATTAATAATGAGTACCGAAGAAAAATCCCGACTAAGAATCCCATAGAAGAATACCAACTCCCAAGTACTGAATATCAAATACGGAATAAAAGCACTTTATACCACTCAACCACGAGTTTGATATCATACTAACTTCATTGTTATAAGATGATTTCTCAATTGATACGCCAACATGTTGCATTCAAGAAATACGATGAAAGGATGCATACACCAATAACGAATAATACTTTAGTCAACTACTTTAAATTAAAATCTACCTTTAACCACGGTTGCTGCCAAAAGTCGGTTCATGTCTCCTCTGCCATCCGGGACAATTATTAGCTTGATGGTTATCACCCCCGCATCTCAAACATCTGCCAGATTTCCTCCAACATTGGGCTTCAGTGTGCCCTCTTTTATTGCAGTGATTACATATAACATGCTGAGAGATAGTCCTATCCCCTGATGGGCCACAAGTGGGTTGAGTGGCTGTAGTTCTAACCTGCAGTCTAGTAGTAACTAGTTCCTTCTGGTTCTGACTCTGACCTTGGCCTTGTGTACCTTCACTTATGGTCTGCTCTTGTGTCTTCCGCTGCTTTGGGCATTGCTTGGCTTTGTGTTGGTCACTTCCGCAGTCCAAACACCTTCCTGATTTCTTCCAACATTCAACTTCCACATGACCCCTACGTTTACAATAAGTACAACATGGAGTTAGTGCAATTTTACCTCTAGATGGGCCCTGAGCTACAGAAAGAACAAAACCACTCTGGCAAATCTTCTCAGCAGGTAGTTCATCTATTTTCTGAATTGAAATTGGTTGACTTGACTCTGCCACTTCCTCCTTCTTCCCTTTCTCTGCTATTGTTGCCGCAAAAAGGGCCTCACCATAAGTAGAGAACTGTAAAAGAGATAGATTATCTCGAATCTCTGGCCTTAACCCTTGAATGAACCTTTGGATCCTCTTTTTGGTAGTGTATACCATCCCCGGGGCGTAATGTGACAACTGAGTAAATCGAGCTTCATACTGTGCAACCGACAAGTCCCCTTATTTGAAAGTCATGAACTCATTCCTCCGAAGTCTTCCCATCATTGCAAGAGTTCTTCCGGCTATACTTAATTCATCAAAAGGGAGGCATCCCATCATATGATATGTATGTATGCAACTATGTTATATGAGAAGCAAATATATACACGTATAATCATATTTCACAAAAGTAGCTGTGAGCCTATGCATGGTTACATTATTATATAATACTATATTATCAATCAACTAATATGTACCTACACCCTAGCATAAAGAAAGCAATTGAATCATAACAAGCACTTAAAGCATATAGTGCACATGGATCCCACAAGCACGTTGATCACTTAAAACACATGGTTCCCATTTGTCTTACTCTAGACATAATACATATATACATCCCTCAAGACAAGTTCACATCAAAACCATTACCCAACAGTCCAATTTTATTTTTTTTTTTTTTTATTTATCTCAGCTTATGAGTTTCTTAAGCTTCTATTTTCCCATGGCCTTAAGTCCATCAAAGCCGTAGATCACTTTCACCTAGTCCAATTGATCATTGCATATTGTTATAGCCATCTGTGACCTTAAAGATTAGCTATGAATCAACTCACGAATGCAAACAACGTCACATAAAACAAAGCACATGGATTTCATATAAATAAGAAGCATTTATGATATGATAGGCACATAAGATTCACATAAGTACCGAAAGAGAAACTGAGCCACTAGGTCAAACCTCTTGATCTGCTTCTTATCTTACAACCTCACTTTAATCCCTAAACCCAAGGCAATTCTTATGTACCTAATGACACTATGACCAAATTCCTACCCTAGGATTTTCAATCTACAACCCAATCTTTTGACTATAATACCCTCAAAGAATCATAGCGTCCAACTTTAGCGTCATCTATTGACCTTATTTACACACATCATCATAATCAATTCTACCTCAAGGCTTCTACCTACCGTCCGGGGGTTCAAAACCCAGCTTACGCCTAGCTAACTAGCTAAGCTCTGATACCACTCTGTCACGACCCCATTTCCTTAATCTTTATAATGGTTCCTAATTCCAAAATAATGACACAGACGGGAATAAACTTAACTTATGAAGGCTTTGAAATCTGGGATCGTGATGCCACGGGCTTAAGAAGATTACTCCTCTTAGGTCCGCAAAGGCACAAGATACTAGTATGAGTTTCGATTTTTCCCCGAACCAAACATTAGGTGACATTCAAGTTGCTAATCATTACTATTACACCACTTGTTAATAATTTAATTCTAATAAACACATTATACAAACTTCATCACTAATAAATAAAATTACAACCATCGAATCCAAAAGAATAATTACAATACATAAAGTTGCTCAATATTAACATAGCTTAACACCCTAAACCACATTAACAACAAGCATGATCACAGCGAGCAAAAGTCTGACTTGTCACACATGTAAATCTCATCCTCAGTTTGAGTCCTTGGCTCGGGATCAGTCTCACCTGAAAGATTGTCATGGAAAGGGATGAGCTACACTTAGCTCAGCGAGGGTTAAAGGTCTCGGTAGGTTTTCGTAAACATTTTTTGACATTTAGAAAATCCTTTTTGAAAAGTCATGCCATGCACATACAAAACAGCTGATAAGAAACAAGGTAAAAACATGATAAAGGACCAGTTTAAGTATTTATAATAAGTAGTACTAACAGAGAACATGTATCCCGAATCTTTAATGCAAAGATAACCAAATATGTTAACAACAAAATTAAACATGTGAACAAGTAATCAACTCTTCTCCCTGAATGATAGTGGTTGAACATATAATAAAAGGATACGGGCAACGCTTTCCTCCGAGGACCTCAAGAGACCAAGTGAGAATGGTTGCAAATGCTAGAGATGGCCAATCTCGCTGCTTCATCAATGTCATAACCCCATACACCAAATTACAAGGATGAAATTCGGATATACACCCTAATTCCACGGTAGCCTGTCCGTCCTGGCAAGCCCAATGCCGCCCAGGCGGTACCGGAACTTCTACCATGGGGTCCATTATATTGCTTAATTATATCATTTATATAACTTCCATCTCTCCAAGGAGAATTCACCAAGCGAGAGTGGATTTCAAATATAGAAACAAGCTCGGTGGCAACAAAGTAGGTTGCCACCGGTTAGTGATAAAATTTAAAGACATACAGTATAATCATAATCCAATTAGAGTTCATATAACATATAAACATGCATGAGAGGATCAACCAAGTAGGATTCCTCCGATAGCCAAGAATGATCACAAATGCAATAAGAAGTTCATGCTAGCTCGGTGCTTATAGCTATGTTCAAGACAATGTATTTACATGTTTAAGGTGAAGGCTAACTTTTATGGTCAACTCCTACCCAATAATTTACCGAAAAGGGTCATGGAACAAGTTAGAAACAAAGGGACAAAGTGTGCAAAGAAAGAGGCAAGGTAGGCTAAGCAAGTGAAATGAAATAGAAGAGTTACACAAGCCCTAACTCATATAGTTAGTTTATCTATGATCCCAACATCCAATTAACTTTATTTTGGTATATAATCGAAGCTTATCGAATGTAGATAGTTCTAGAATCAAATGCAACTCAATTCGGAGTTAAAACGAATGAGATATGGCTTTCGCAAAATCACTGCGCAGAGCTATCAAACATCCGGGCGCTGAGGCCTTAATCTGGGCGCTCGGAAGAAGCCAGTAACGCCCGGATCGGAGTTTTCTGTCGGGCGTTGAGGCCTCTATCCGGGCGACAGGATAGGGGCTGTAACGCTCGGACAGCTGACGGGAAACACCCAAATTCTACCCAAACCATCCAAACAACAACCAATCCTTCTACCAACATACAAACAAGTTCATTGAGGCTATTAGGCATCATACAAGGGTTCTAACTCAACCAAAACCACCCCACTTCCACAATCAACAAATACCCAAAACCAAATTCAAAATCCTAAATCTACAACACAAAATACATAACTTTCTCATCAACAAAGCTATTGTATACAAGCTATAGCAAGACTAACACTCATATATAATCACAATCATGCTCAATATAGCTTTAGAAAACTTTTAAGAAAACAACCCTCACCTAGCTCGAGTGATGAAATGCCAAGGTTGGGGTTGAAGATGCAAACAAGGGCTAAGAGATGCAAGATGCTAGCTCAATCTCCATTCTTCTTCCTTCATCTTCCTCTCTCTCTTCTCTCTTCTCTCTTCTCTTCTCTTCTCCTTTCTTTCTTTGGTCGAGTGGTGTAGTGTGTGTAGAGTGTGTTATCTGATGGGTGTGTGTGTGTTTTGTGTGTTTATGTGTGTGCAGGATTTTAGTGTGTGTTGAGTGTGTTTTGAGTAGGAGAGAATAGTTTAAATTAGGTGATCAAAATATCAAATGGCCAAATGACCACCTTGCCCTCCAACTAAGTTATGTATTGCTAGTTTGCCATTTTGGTTGAATTGTAACTAATTAGTTACTACTCATGACTTATTTGAGTACTATTAATGCCTATGACAGGTAAAACTCCATAATGCACGTAATTGAACATTTTGGCACGTTGAACATGAACACGTAAATGATATAAATTGCATATTAGTTAATATAAATGCAATTTAAATGATGCAAAAATACATGAAATGTTATAAAATGCACATGAGCCTCGTGCTAGGTTTTACACACCACATTTCTATTATCGAATCCCACAGCACCTTGGGCAAGACAACTTCGCTTCACGTGGAGGCCGAGCCCGCAAATCGTGGGCGTAGGGCTTGTGACCAGGTCTCCGTCGCTCCGGTGCCCATAACTTTTGATCCTTAACGAGTTACGTGGCGCAGAGCATACTGTTGGAAAGCTCTCCAAGAGCTCTACGATGGGGGCAGCCAGCTTGCTCGCTTTGCCCTTTTTTGGAGCCCAAAATCGAACGTTTTCATTAGTTTTGGGCCACTTTTCTCATTTCGCTCTATTTTTCCGTCCTGGATCGTACGTCGTGAGCTGTTAAAAGGACAACAACCTTACTCGCGGGACATTAGAGGGCCCTACAATGCATCAAAATCTCATCTTGCGAGGATGCTGGGTTGTTGAAGCGGATGGGTTGTCGTTAAGACCATTGGGCCTTCTGAATGGGCCATCTCTCTAGGCTGGGTCTGTGAACCGTTAACACATAAAGGAATTGTGCCCTTAACATGACGGGTGCGATCATACCAGCACTAATGCACCGGATCCCATCAGAACTCCGAAACTAAGCGTGCTTGGGCGAGAGTAGTACAAGGATGGGTGACCCCCTGGGAAGTCCTCGTGTCGCACCCCCCTTTTCAATTTTTTTTGCTCCGGTTAGGGTTACCAAGATACTTTAGCCACCACATTTCTATTATCGAATCCCACAGCACCTTGGGCAAGACAACTTCGCTTCACGTGGAGGCCGGGCCTGCAAACGGAGGGCGTAGGGCTTGTGACCAGGTCTCCGTCGCTCCGGTGCCCATAACTTTTGATCTGTAACGAGTTACGCGGCGCACAACATACTGTTGGAAAGCTCTCTAGGAGCTCTACAACGGGGCAGCTAGCTTCCTCGCTTTACCCTTTTTTGGAGCCCAAAATCGAACGTTTTCATTAATTTTGGGCCACTTTTCTAATTTAGCTCTATTTTTCAGTCCCGGATCGTATGTTGTGAGCTGTTAAAAGGACAACTACCCTACTCGCGGGACATTAGAGGGCCCTACAACGCATCAAAATCTCATCTTGCGTGGATGCTAGGTTGTTGAAGCGGATGGGTTGTCGTTAAGCCCATTGGGCCTTCTGAATGGGCCATCTCTCTAGGCTGGGTCTGTGAACCGTTAACACATAAAGGAATTGTGCCCTCAACATGACGGGTGCGATCATACAAGCGCTAAGGCACCAGATCCCATTAGAACTCCGAAGTTAAGCGTGCTTGGGCGAGAGTAGTACTAGGATGGGTGACCCCCTGGGAAGTCCTAGTGTTGCACCCCCATTTTCAATTTTTTTTGCTCCGGTTAAGGTTGCCAAGAGACTTTATCCACCCCATTTCTATTATCGAATCCCACGGCACCTTGGGCAAGATAACTTCGCTTCACGTGGAGTCTGGGCCTGCAAACCAGGGGCGTAGTGCTTGTGACCAGGTCTCTGTCGCTCCGATGCCCATAACTTTTGATCTGTAAAGAGTTACGCGGCGCACATCATACTGTTCGAAAGCTCTCCGAGAGCTCTACGACGGGGGCAGTGAGCTTGCTCGCTGTGCCCTTTTTTGGAGCCCAAAATCGAATGTTTTCATCAGTTTCGGGCCACTTTTCTAGTTTACCTCTAGTTTTCGGTCCCGGATCGTACGTCGTGAGCTGTTAAAAGGACAACAACCTTACTCGCAGGATATTAGAGGGACTTACAACGCATCAAATTCTCATCTTACGAGGATGCTGGGTTGTTGAAGCGGATGGGTCGTCGTTAAGCCCATTGGGCCTTCTGAATAGGCCATCTCTCTTGGCTGGGTCTGTGAACCGTTAACACATAAAGGAATTGTGCCCTCAATATGACGGGTGTGATCATACCAGCACTAATGCACCGGATCCCATCAGAACTCCGAAGTTAAGCGTGCTTGGGCTAGAGTAGTACAAGGATAGGTGACCCCCTGGGAAGTCCTCGTGTTGCACCCCCCTTTTCAATTTTTTTTGCTCCGGTTAGGGTTACCAAGATACTTTATCCACTACATTTCTATTATCGAATCCCACAGCACCTTGGGCAATACAACTTCGCTTCACGTGGAGGCCGGGCCCGCAAACCGAGGGCGTAGGGCTTGTGACCAGGTCTCCGTCGCTCCAGTGCCCATAACTTTTGATCCTTAACGCGTTACGCGGCGCACAACATACTGTTTGAAAGCTCTCTGAGAGCCCTACGACGGGGCAGCTAGCTTGCTCGCTTTGCCCTTTTTTGGAGCCCAAAATCCAACGTTTTAATCAATTTTGGGCCACTTTTCTAGTTTAGCGCTATTTTTCCGTCCCGGATCGTATGTCGTGAGCATTTAAAAGGACAACTAGCCTACTCGCGGGACATTAGAGGGCCCTACAACGCATCAAAATATCATCTTGCGAGTATGCTGTGTTGTTGAAGCGGATGGGTTGTCCTTAAGCCCATTGGGCCTTCTGAATGGGCCATCTCTCTAGGCTGGGTCTGTGAACCGTTAACACATAAAGGAATTGTGCCCTTAACATGACGGGTGCGATCATACCAGCACTAATGCACCGGACCCCATCAGAACTCCGAAGTTAAGCGTGCTTGGGCGAGAGTAGTACTAGGATGGGTGAACCCCTGGGAAGTCCTCGTGTTGCACCCCCCTTTTCAATTTTTTTTGCTCCTGTTAGGGTTGCCAAGGTACTTTATCCACCCCATTTCTATTATCGAATCCCATGGCAACTTGGGCAAGACAACTTCACTTCACGTGGAGGCTGGGCCTGTAAACCGGGGGCGTAGGGCTTGGGACCAGGTCTCCGTCGCTCCGGTGCCCATAACTTTTGATCTGTAACTAGTTACGCGGCGCACAACATACTGTTGGAAAGCTCTTTGAGAGCTCTACGACGGGGGCAACGAGCCTGCACGCTGTGCCCTTCTTTGGAGCCCAAAATCGAACATTTTTATCAATTTCGGGCCACTTTTCTAATTTAGCTCTATTTTTCCGTCCCGGTTCGTGCGTCGTGAGATGTTAAAAGGACAACAACCTTACTCGCAGGACATTCAAGGGACCTACAACGCATCAAATTCTCATCTTGTGAGGATGCTGGGTTGTTGAAGCGGATGGGTTGTCGTTAAGCCCATTGGGCCTTCTGAATGGGCCATCTCTCTTGGCTGGGTCTGTGAACCGTTAACACATAAAGGAATTGTGCCCTCAACATGACGGGTGTGATCATACCAGCACTAATGCACCGGATCCCATCAGAACTCCGAAGTTAAGCGTGCTTGGGCGAGAATAGTACTAGGATGGGTGACCCCCTGAGAAGTCCTCGTGTTGCACCCCCCTTTTCAATTTTTTTTGCTCCGGTTAGGGTTGCGAAGAGAATTTATCCACCCCATTTCTATTATCGAATCCCACGGCACCTTGGGCAAGACAACTTCGCTTCACGTGGAGGCTGGGCCCGCAAACCGGGGGCGTAGGCCTTGTGACCAGGTCTCTGTCACTCCGGTGCCCATAACTTTTGATCCTTAACGAGTTACGTGGCGCATGGCATACTGTTGGAAAGCTCCCCGAGAGCTCTACGACAGGGGTAGCGAGCTTGCTCGCTGTGCCCTTTTTTAGAGACCAAAATCGAACATTTTCATCAGTTTCGACCCACTTTTCTGATTTATCTCTATTTTTCTGTCCCGAGTCATACGTCCTGAGCTGTTAAAAGGACAACAACCTTACTCGCGGGACATTAGAGGGCCCTACAACGCATCAAAATCTCATCTAGCGAGGATGCTGGGTTGTTGAAGCGGATGGGTTGTCATTAAGCCCATTGGGCCTTCAGAATGGGCCATCTCTCTAGGCTGGGTCTGTGAACCGTTAACACATAAAGGAATTGTGCCCTCAACATGACGGGTGCGATCATACTAGCACTAATGCGCCGGATCCCATCGGAACTCCGAAGTTAACGGTGCTTGGGCGAGAGTAGTACTAGGATGGCTGACCCCCTGGGAAGTCCTCGTGTTGCACACTTCTTTTCAGTTTTTTTTGCTCTGGTTAGGGTTGCCAAGACACTTTATCCACCCCATTTCTATTATCGAATGCCATGGCTCCTTGGGCAAGAAAAATTCGCTTCACGTGGAGGCTGGGCCCGCAAACCGGGGGAGTAGGGCTTGTGACCAGGTCTCCGTCGCTCCGGTGCCCATAACTTTTGATCCGTAACCAGTTACGCAGCGCACAACATACTGTTGGAAAGCTCTCCGAGAGCTCTACGACGGGGCAGCTAGCTTGCTCGCTTTGCACTTTTTTCGAGCCCAAAATCGAACGTTTTCAACTATTTCGGGCCACTTTTCTAATTTAGCTCTATTTTTTCATCCCGGATCGTACGTCGTGAGCTGTTAAAAGGACAACTACCCTATTCGCGGGACATTAGAGGGCCCTACAACACATTAAAATCTCATCTTGCAAGGATGCTGGGTTGTTAAAGCCGATGGGTTGTTGTTAAGCCCACTGGTCCTTCTGAATGGGCCATCTCTCTAGGCTGGGTCTGTGAACCGTTAATACATAAAGGAATTGTGCCCTCAACATGACGGGTGCGATCATACCAGCACTAATGCACCGGATCCCATCAGAACTCCGAAGTTAAGCGTGCTTGGGCGAGAGTAGTACTAGGATGGGTGACCCCCTGGGATGTCCTTGTGTTGCACCCCTCTATTCAATTTTTTTTGCTCCGGTTAGGGTTGCCAAGATACTTTACCCACCCCATTTCTATTATCGAATCCCACGGCACCTTGGACAAGGCAACTTTGCCTCACGTGGAGGCTACGCTCGCAAACCGGGGGCGTAGGGCTTGTGACCATGTCTCCGTCGCTCCGTTGCCCATAACTTTTGATCCGTAACGAGTTACGCAGCGCACATCATACTGTTGGAAAGCTCTCCGAGAGCTCTACGAAAGGGGCAGCGAGCTCGCTCGCTGTGCCCTTTTTTGGAGCCCAAAATCGAACGTTTTCATCAGTTTCGGGCCACTTTTCTAATTTAGCTCTATTTTTCCGTCTCGGGTCGTACGTCGTGAGCTGTTAAAAGGACAACAACCTTACTCGCGGGACATTAGAGGGACCTACAACGCATCAAAATCTCATCGTGCGAGGATGCTGGGTTGTTGAAGCGGATGGGTTGTCGTTAAGCACATTGGGCCTTCTGAATGGGCCATCTCTCTAGGATGGGTCTATGAACCGTTAACACATAAAGGAATTGTGCCCTCAACATGACGAGTGCGATCATACCAGCACTAATGCACTGGATCCCATCAGAACTCCGAAATTAAGCGTGCTTGGGCGAGAGTAGTACAAGGATAGGTGACCCCTTGGGAAGTCCTCGTGTTGCACCCCCCTTTTCAATTTTTTTTGCTCCGGTTAGGGTTACCAAGATACTTTATCCACCACATTTCTATTATCGAATCCCACAGCACCTTGGGCAAGACAACTTCACTTCACGTGGAGGCCGGGCTCGCAAATCGAGGGCGTAGGGCTTGTGACCAGGTCTCCGTCGCTCCGGTGCCCATAACTTTTGATCCGTAACTAGTTACCCGGCGCACAACATACTGCTGGAAAGCTCTCCGAGAGCTCTACGACGGGGCAGCTAGCTTACTCAATTTTCCCTTTATTGGAGCTCATAATCGAACGTTTTCATTAGTTTCGGGCCACTTTTCTAGTTTAGCTCTATTTTTTCGTCCCAAATCGTACGTCGTGGGCTGTTAAAAGTACAACTACCCTACTCGCGGGACATTAGAGAGCCCTACAACGCATCAAAATCTCATCTTGCAAGTATGCTGGGTTGTTGAAGCGGATGGGTTGTCGTTAAGCCCATTGGGCCTTCTGATTGGGCCATCTCTCTAGGCTGGGTCTGTGAACCTTTAACACATAAAGGAATTGTGCCCTCAACATGATGGGTGCGATCATACCAGCACTAATGCACCGGATCCCATAAGAACTCAGAAGTTAAGCGTGCTTGGGCGAGAGTAGTACTAGGATGGGTGACCCCTTGAGAAGTCCTCGTGTTGCACCCCGCTTTTAATTTTTTTTTGCTCCGGTTAGGGTTGCCAAGATACTTTATCCTCCCCATTTCTATTATTGAATCCCACGGCACCTTGGGCAAGACAACTTCACTTCACGTGGAGGCCGGGCTCGCAAACCGAGGGCATAGGGCTTGTGACCAGGTCTCCGTCGCTCCGGTGCCCATAACTTTTGATCCGTAACTAGTTACCCGGCGCACAACATACTGCTGGAAAGCTCTCCGAGAGCTCTACGACGGGGCAGCTAGCTTACTCAATTTTCCCTTTATTGGAGCTCATAATCGAACGTTTTCATTAGTTTCGGGCCACTTTTCTAGTTTAGCTCTATTTTTTCGTACCAGATCGTACGTCGTGGGCTTTTAAAAGTACAACTACCCTACTCGCGGGACATTAGAGAGCCCTACAATGCATCAAAATCTCATCTTGCAAGTATGCTGGGTTGTTGAAGCGGATGGGTTGTCGTTAAGCCCATTGGGCCTTCTGAATGGGCCATCTCTCTAGGCTGGGTCTGTGAACCTTTAACACATAAAGGAATTGTGCCCTCAACATGATGGGTGCGATCATACCAGCACTAATGCACCGGATCCCATAAGAACTCAGAAGTTAAGCGTGCTTGGGCGAGAGTAGTACTAGGATGGGTGACCCCCTGAGAAGTCCTCGTGTTGCACCCCGCTTTTAATTTTTTTTTGCTCCGGTTAGGGTTGCCAAGATACTTTATCCTCCCCATTTCTATTATCGAATCCCACGGCACCTTGGGCAAGACAATTTTGCTTCACGTGGAGGCTGGGCTCGCAAACCGGGGGCGTAGGGCTTGTGACCAGGTCTCCGTCGCTCCGGTGACCATAACTTTTGATCCGTAACGAGTTACGCGGCGCACAGCATACTGTTGGAAAGCTCTCCGAGAGCTCTACGATGGGGGCAACGAGCCTGCTAGCTGTGCTCTTTTTTGGAACCCGAAATCGAACGTTGTCATCAGTTTCGGCCCACTTTTCTAATTTAGCTCTTTTTTTTCGTCCTGAATAGTACGTCGTGAGCTGTTAAAAAGAAAACCACCTTACTCGCGGTACATTAGAGGGCCCTACAACGTATCAAAATCTCATCTTGCGAGGATGCTGGGTAATTGAAGCGGATGGGTTGTCGTTAAGCCCATTGGGCCTTCTTAATGGGCCATCTCTCTAGGCTGGGTCTGTTAACCGTTAACAAATAAAGAAATTGTGCCCACAACATGACGGGTGCGATCATACCAGCACTAATGCACCGGATCCCATCAGAACTCCGAAGTTAAGCGTGCTTGGGCGAGAGTAGTACTAGGATAGGTGACCCCCTGGGAAGTCCTTGTGTTGCACCACCCTATTCAATTTTTTTTTCTCCGGTTAGGGTTACCAAGAAACTTTATCCACCACATTTCTATTATCGAATCCCATAACACCTTGGGCAAGACAACTTCACTTCACGTGGAGGTCGGGCCCACAAACCGAGGGCGTAGGGCTTGTGACCAGGTCTCCGTCGCTCCAGTGCCCATAACTTTTGATCCGTAACGAGTTACGCGGTGCACAGCATACTGTTAGAAAGCTCTCCAAGAGCTCTACGACGAGGGCAGCTAGCTTGCTCGCTGTGCCCTTTTTTGGAGCCCAAAATCTAACGTTTTAATCAGGTTCGGGCAACTTTTCTAAAGTAGCTCTATTTTTTCATCCCGGATCGTACGTCGTGAGCTGTTAAAAGGACAACAACCTTACTCGCGGGACATTAGAGGGCCCTACAACGCGTCAAAATCTCATCTTGAGAGGATGCTGGGTTGTTGAAGTGGATGGGTTGTCGTTATGCCCATTGGGCCTTCTGAATGGGCCATCTCTCTAGGCTGGGTCTGTGAACCGTTAACACATAAAGGAATTGTGCCCTCAACATGACGGGTGCGATCATACCCGCACTAATGCACCGGATCCCATCAGAAGTCCGAAGTTAAGCGTGCTTGGGCAAGAGTAGTACTAGGATGGGTGACCCTTGGGAAAGTCCTCGTGTTGTACCCCCATTTTCAATTTTTTTTGCTCTGGTGACGGTTGCCAAGATACTTTATCCACCCCATTTCTATTCTCGAATCCCACGGCACCTTGGCCAAGACAACTTCGCTTCACGTGGAGGCTGGGCTCGCAAACCGGGGGCGTAGGGCTTGTGACCAGGTCTCCGTCGCTCCGGTGCCCAAAACTTTTGATCCGTAACGAGTTACGCGGCGTACAGCATACTATTGGAAAGCTCTCCGAGAGCTCTACGACGGGGGTAGCGAGCCTGCTCGCTGTGCCCTTTTTTGGAGCCCAAAATCGAATGTTTTCATCAGTTTCGGCCCACTTTTCTAATTTAGCTCTATTTTTCCGTCCCGGATTATACGTCGTGAGCTGTTAAAAGGACAATAACCTTACTCGCGGGACATTAGAGGGCCCTACAACGCATCAAAATCTCATCTTGCCAGGATGCTGGGTTGTTGAAGCAGATGGGTTGTCGTTAAGCCCATTGGGCCTTCTGAATGGGCCATCTCTCTAGGTTGGGTCTGTGAACCGTTAACACATAAAGGAATTGTGCCCTCAACATGACGTGTGCGATCATACCAGCACTAATGCACCAGATCCCTTCAGAACACTGAAATTAAGCATGCTCGGGCGAGAGTAGTACAACGATGGGTGAGCCCCTGGGAAGTCCTCGTGTTATACCCCCCTTTTCAATTTTTTTTGCTCCGGTTATGGTTACCAAGATACTTTATCCACCACATTTCTATTATCGAATCCCACAGCACCTTGGGCAAGACAACTTCGCTTCACGTGGAGGTCGGGCTCGCAAACCGAGGGCGTAGGGCTTATGACCAGGTCTCCGTCGCTCCGGTGCCCATAACTTTTGATCCGTAACGAGTTACGCGGCGCGCAACATACTATTGGAAAGCTCTCCGAGAGCTCTACGACAGGGCAGCTAGCTTGCTCGCTTTGCCCTTTTTTGGAGCCAAAAATCGAACGTTTTCTTCAGTTTCGGGAAACTTTTCTAGTTTAGCTCTATTTTTTCATCCCGGATCGTACGTCGTGAGCTGTTAAAAGGACAACAACCTTACTCGCTGGACATTAAAGGGCCATACAACGCATCAAAATCTCATATTGCGAGGATGCTGGGTTGTTGAAGCGGATGGGTTATCGTTAAGCCCATTGGGCCTTCTGAATGGGCCATCTCTCTAGGCTGGGTCTGTGAACAGTTAACACATAAAGGAATTGTGTCCTCAACATGACGGGTGCGATCATACCAGCACTAATGCACCGGATCCCATCAGAACTCCAAAGTTAAGCGTGCTTGGGCGAGAGTAGTACTAGGATGGGTGAACCCCTATGAAGTCCTCGTGTTGCACCCCCATTTTAAATTTTTTTTGCTCCAGTTAGGGTTGCCAAGATACTTTATCCACTCCATTTCTGTTATCGAATCCCACGGCACCTTGGGCAAGACAACTTCGCTTCACATGGAGGCTGGGCTCGCAAAACGGGGGCGTAGGGCTTGTGACCAGGTCTCCGTCGCCCCAGTGCCCATAACTTTCGATCCGTAATGAGTTACGCGGCGCACAACATACTGTTGGATAGCTCTCCGAGTGCTCTACGATGGGGGCAGCGAGCATACTCACTGAGCCCTTTTTTGGAGCTTAAAATTGAACGTTTTCATCAGTTTCGGGCCACTTTTCTAATTTAGCTCTATTTTTCTATTCCGGATCGTACGTCGAGAGCTGTTAAAAGGACAACAATCTTACTCGCAGGACATTAAAGGGCCCTATAACGCATCAAAATCTCATCTTGCGAGGATGCTGGGTTGTTAAAGCAGATGGGTTGTCGTTAAGTCCATTGGGCCTTCTGAATGGGCTATCTCTCTAGGCTGGGTCTGTGAACCGTTAACACATAAAGGAATTGTGCCCTCAACATGACGGGTGCGATCATAACAGCACTAATGCACCGGATCCCATCAGAAGTCCGAAGTTAAGCATGCTTGGGTGAGAGTAGTACTAGGATGGGTGACCCCCTGGGAAGTCCTCTTGTTGCACCCCGTTTTTCAATTTCTTTTGCTCTGGTTAGGGTTACCAAGATACTTTATCCACTCCATTTCTATTATCGAATCCCACGGCACCTTGGGCAAGACAACTTCGCTTCACGTGGAGACTGGGCCCGTAAACCGGGGGCGAAGGGCTTGTGACCAGGTCTCCGTCGCTCCGGTGCCCATAACTTTTGATCCGTAACGAGTTACGCGGCGCACAGTATACTGTTGGAAAGCTCTCCGAGAGCTCTACGACGAGGGCAACTAGATTGCTCGCTGTGCCCTTTTTTGGAGCCCAAAATCAAATGTTTTCATCAATTTCGGGCAACTTTTCTAATTTAGCTCTATTTTTCCGTCCCGGATCGTACGTCGTGAGCGGTTAAAAGGACAACAACCTTACTCGCGGAACATTAGAGGGCCCTACAACACATCAAAATCTCATCTTGTGAGGATGTTGGGTTGTTGAAGCGGATGGGTTGTCATTAAGCCCATTGGGCCGTCTGAATATGCCATCTCTCTAGGCTAGGTTTGTGAACCGTTAACACATAAAGGAATTGTGCCATCAACATGACGGGTGCGATCATACCAGCACTAATGCACCGGATCCCATCAGAACTACGAAATTATGTGTGCTTTGGCAAGGGTAGTACAATGACGGGTGACCCCCTGGGATGTCCTTGTGTTGCACCCCCCTTTTCAATTTTTTTTGCTCCGGTTTGGGTTACCAAGATACTATATCCACCACATTTCTATTATCGAATCCCACAGCACCTTGGGCAAGACAACTTCGCTCCACGTGGAGGCCGGGCTCGCAAACCGAGGGCGTAGGGCTTGTGACCAGGTCTCCGGCGCCCCGGTGCCTATAACTTTTGATCCGTAACGTGTTACGTGGCACACAACATACTGTTGGAAAGCTCTCAGAGAGCTCTACAACTGGGCAGCTAGCTTCCTCACTTTGCCATTTTTTGGAGCCCAAAATCGAACGTTTTCATCAGTTTCGGGCCACTTTTCTAATTTAGCTCTATTTTTTCGTCCCGGATCGTACGTTGTGAGCTGTTAAAAGGACAACTACCCTACTCGCGGGACATTAGAGGGCCCTACAACGCATCAAAATCTCATCTTGCGAGGATACTGGGTCGTTGAACCGGATGGGTTCTCGTTATGCCCATTGGCCCTTCTAAATGGGCCATCTCTCAAGGCTGGGTCCGTGAACCATTAACACATAAAGGAATTGTGCCCTCAACATGACGGGTGCAATCATACCAGCACTAATGCACCGGATCCCATCAGAACTCCGAAGTTAAGCGTGCTTGGGCAAGAGTAGAACTAGGATGGGTTACCCCGTGGGAAGCCCTCGTGTTGCACCCCCCTTTTCAATTTTTTTTGCTCCAGTTAGGGTTGCCAAGATACTTTATCCACCCCATTTCTATTATCGAATCCCACGGCACCTTGGGCATGACAACTTCGCTTCACGTGGAGGCTGGGCTCGCAAACCGAGGGCGTAGGGCTTGTGGCCAGGTCTCCGTCGCTCCGGTGACCATAACTTTTGATCCGTAATGAGTTACGCACGCACAGCATACTGTTGGAAAGCTCTCCGAGAGCTCTACGACGGGGCTACTAGATTCCTCGCTTTGCCCTTTTTTAGAGCCCAAAATCGAACATTTTCATCAGTTTCGGCCCACTTTTCTAATTTAGCTCTATTTTTCCGTCCCAGATCGTACGTCGTGAGCCGTTAAAAGGACAACAACCTTACTCGCGGGACATTAGAGGGACCTACAACGCATCAAAATCTTATCTTCCCAGGATGCTGGGTTGTTGAAGCGGATAAGTTGTCGTTAAGCCCATTGGGCCTTCTTAATGGGCCATCTCTCTAGGCTGGATCAGTGAACCGTTAACATATAAAGGAATTGTGCCCTCAACATGACGGGTGCGATCATACCAGCACTAATGCATCGGATCCCATCAGAACTCCGAAATTAAGAGTGCTTGGGCGAGAGTAGTACAAGGATGGGTGACCCCCTGGGAAGTCCTCGTGTTGTACCCCCCTTTTCAATTTTTTTTGCTCCGATTAGGGTTACCAAGATACTTTATCCACCACATTTCTATTATCGAATCCCACAACACCTTGGGCATGACAACTTCGCTTCACGTGGAGGCCGGGCCCACAAACCGAGGGCGTAGGGCTTGTGACCCGGTCTCCGTCGCCCCGGTGCCCATAACTATTGATACGTAACGAGTTACACGGCGCACAACATACAGTTCGAAAGCTCTCCGAGAGCTCTACGACGGGGGCAACGAGCTTGCTTGCTTTGCCCTTTTTTTTAGTACAAAATCGAACGTTTTCATCAGTTTCGGGCCACTTTTCTAATTTAGCTCTATTTTTTCGTCCCGGATCGTAAGTCGTGAGCTGTTAAAAGAACAAAAACCTTACTCGTGGGACATTAGAGGGCCCTACAACGCATCAAAATCTCATCTTGCGAGGATGCTGGGTTGTTGAAGCGGATGGGTTGTCGTTAAGCCCATTAGGCCTTCTGAATGGGCCATCTCTCTAGGTTGGGTCTGTGAACCGTTAACACATAAAGGAATTGTGACCTCAACATGACAGGTGCGATCATAACAACACTAATGCACCGGATCCCATCAGAATTCCAAAGTTAAGCATGCTTGGGTGAGAGTAGTACTAGGATGGGTGACCCCCTTGGAAGTCCTCGTGTTGCACCCCACTTTTCAATTTTTTTTTCTCCAGCTAGGGTTACCAAGATACTTATCCACCACATTTCGATTATTGAATCTCACAACACCTTGGACAAGACAACTTCGCTTCACGTGGAGGCCGGGCCCGCAAACCGAGGGCGTAGGGCTTGTGACCAGGTCTCCGTCGCTCCGGTGCACATAACTTTTGATCCGTAACGAGTTACGCGGCGCACAGCATACTGTTGGAAAGCTCTCCGAGAGCTCGACGACGGGGGCAACAAGCTTGCTTGCTCTACCCTTTTTTTGAGTACAAAATCGAACGTTTTCATCAGTTTCGGGACACTTTTCTAATTTAGCTCTATTTTTCCGTCCCGGATCGTAAGTCGTGAGCTGTTAAAAGGGCAACAAACTTACTCGCGGGACATTAGAGGGCCCTACAAGGCATCAAAATCTCATCTTCCCAGGATGCTGGGTTGTTGAAGCGGATAAGTTGTCATTAAGCCCATTGGGCCTTCTGAATGGGCCATCTCTCTAGGCTGGGTCTGTGAACCGTTAACACATAAAGGAATTGTGCCCGCAACATGACATGTACGATCATAATAGCACTAATGCACCGGATTCCATCAGAAGTCCGAGGTTAAGCGTGCTTGGGTGAGAGTAGTACTAGGATGGGTGACCCCCTGGGAAATCCTCGTGTTGCACCACCATTTTCAATTTTTTTTGCTCCGGTTAGGGTTGCCAAGATACTTTATCCACCCCATTTCTATTATCGAATCCCACGGCACCTTGGGCAAGACAACTTCGCTTCACGTGGAGGCTGGGCCCGCACACCGGGGGCGTAGGGCTTGTGACCAGGTCTCCGTCGCTCCGGTGCCTATAACTTTTTATCTGTAACGAGTTACGCGGCGCACAGCATACTGTGGGAAAGCTCTCCGAGAGCTCTACGACGGGGGCAATGAGCTTGCTCGCTTTGCCCTTTTTTGGAGCCCAAACTCGAACGATTTCATCAGTTTTGGGCCACTTTTCTAATTTAGCTCTATTTTTCCGTCCCGGATCGTACGTCGTGAGCTGTTAAAAGGACAACAACCTTACTCGCGGGACATTAGAGGGCCCTACAACGCATCAAATTCTCATCCTGCGAGGATGCTGGGTTGTTGAAGCGGATGGGTTGTCGTTAAGCCCATTGGGCCTTCTGAATGGGCCATCTCTCTAGACTGTGTCTGTGAACCGTTAACACATAAAGGAATTGTGCTCTCAACATGACGGGTGCGATCATACCAGCACTAATGCACCGGATTCCATCAGAACTCCAAAGTTAAGCGTGCTTGGGCGAGAGTAGTACTAGGATGTGTGACCCCCTGGGAAGTCCTCGTGTTGCACCCCCCTTTTCAATTTTTTTTGCTCCGGTTAGGGTTGCCAAGATACTTTATCCACCCCAGTTCGCTTCACGTGGAGGCTGGGCCCGCAAACTGGGGGCGTAGGGCTTGTGACCAGGTCTGCGTCGCTCCAATGCCCATAACTTTTGATTCGTAACGAGTTACGCGGCGCACAGCATACTGTTGTAAAGCTCTCCGAGAGCTCTACGACGGGGACAACTAGCTTGCTCGCTGTGCCCATTTTTGGAGCCCAAAATCGAACTTTCTCATCAGTTTCAGGCCACTTTTCTAATTTAGCCCTATTTTTTCGTCCCGGATCGTACGTCGTGAGCTGTTAAAAGGACAACAACCTTACTCGTGGGACATTAGAGGGCCCTACAACGCATCAAAATCTCATCTTTCGAGGATGCTAGGTTGTTGAAGCGGATGGGTTGTCGATAAGCCCATTGGGCCTTCTGAATGGGCCATCTCTCTAGCCTGGGTCTGTGAACCGTTAACACATAAAGAAATTGTTCCCTCAACATGACGGGTGCGATCATACCATCACTAATGCACTGAATCCCATCAGAACTCCGAAGTTAAGCGTGCTTGGACGAGAGTAGTACTAGGATGGGTGACCCCCTGGGAAGTCCTCGTGTTGCACCGCCCTTTTCAATTTTTTTTGCTCTGGTTAGGGTTGCCAAGATTCTTTATCCACCCCATTTCTATTATCGAATCCCACGGCACCTTGGGCAAGAAAACTTCGCTTCACGTGGACGCTGGGCCCGCAAACTGGGGCGTAGGGCTTGTGACCAGGTCTCCGTCGCTCCGGTGCCCATAACTTTTGATCTGTAACGAGTTACGCGGCGCACAGCATACTGTGGGAAAGCTCTCCGAGAGCTCTACGACGGGGGCAACGAGCTTGCTCACTTTGCCCTTTTTTGGAGCCCAAATTCGAACGATTTCATCAGTTTTGGGCCACTTTTCTAATTTATCTCTATTTTTCCGTCCCGGATCGTACGTCATGAGCTGTTAAAAGGACAACAACCTTACTCGCGGGACATTAGAGGGCCCTACAACGCATCAAATTCTCATCTTGCGAGGATGCTGGGTTGTTGAAGCGGATGGGTTGTCGTTAAGCCCATTGGGCCTTCTGAATGGGCCATCTCTCTAGGCTGTGTCTGTGAACCGTTAACACATAAAGGAATTGTGCTCTCAACATGACGGGTGCGATCATACAAGCACTAATGCACCGGACTCCATCAGAACTCCAAAGTTAAGCGTGCTTGGGCGAGAGTAGTACTAGGATGGGTGACCCCCTGGGAAGTCCTCGTGTTGCACCCCCCTTTTCAATTTTTTTTGCTCCGGTTAGGGTTGCCAAGATACTTTATCCACCCCATTTCTATTATCGAATCCCACGGCACCTTGGGCAAGACTACTTCGCTTCACGTGGAGGCTGGGCCCGCAAACTGAGGGCGTAGGGCTTGTGACCAGGTCTGCGTCGCTCCAATGCCCATAACTTTTGATTCGTAACGAGTTACGCGGCGCACAGCATACTGTTGTAAAGCTCTCCGAGAGCTCTACGATGGGGATAGCTAGCTTGCTCGCTGTGCCCTTTTTTAGAGCCCAAAATCGAACGTTATCATCAGTTTCAGGCCACTTTTCTAATTTTGCCCTATTTTTCCGTCCCGGATCGTACGTCGTGAGCTGTTAAAAGGACAACAACCTAACTCGCGGGATATTAGAGGGCCCTACAACGCATCAAAATCTCATCTTGCGAGGTTGCTGGGTTGTTGAAGCGGATGGGTTGTCGATAAGCCCATTGGGCCTTCTGAATGGGCCATCTCTTTAGGCTGGGTTTGTGAACCGTTAACACATAAAGGAATTGTTCCCTCAACATGACGGGTGCGATCATACCATCACTAATGCACTGAATCCCATCAGAACTCCGAAGTTAAGCGTGCTTGGGCGAGAGTAGTACTAGGATGGGTGACCCCCTGGGAAGTCCTCGTGTTGCACCGCCCTTTTCAATTTTTTTTGCTCTGGTTAGGGTTTCCAAGATTCTTTATCCACCCCATTTCTATTATCGAATCCCACGGCACCTTGGGCAAGACAACTTCGCTTCACGTGGAGGCTGGGCCCGCAAACCGGGGCCGAAAGGCTTGTGACCAGGTCTCCGTCGCTCTGGTGCCCATAACTTTTGATCCGTGACGAGTAACGCGGCGCATAGCATGCTGTTGGAAAGCTCTCTGAGAACTCTACGAAGGGGGTAACCAGCTTGCTCGCTGTTCCTATTTTTGGAGCCAAAAATCGAATGTTTTCATCAATTTCGGGCCACTTTTCTAATTTAGCTCTATTTTTCCGTCATGGATCGTACGTTGTGAGCTGTTAAAAGGACAACAACCTTACTCGTGGGACATTTAGAGGGCCCTACAACGCATCAAAATCTCATCTTGCGTGGATGCTGGGTTGTTGAAGCGGATGGGTTGTCGTTAAGCCCATTGGGCCTTCTGAATGGGCCATCTCTCTAGGCTGGGTCTGTGAACCGTTAACACATAAAAGAATTGTGCCCTCAACATGACGGGTGCGATCATACCAGCACTAATGCACCGGATCCCATCAGAACTCCGAAGTTAAGCGTGCTTGGGCGAGAGTAGTACTAGGATGGGTGACCCCCTAGGAAGTCCTCATGTTGCACCCCCTTTTTCAATTTTTTTTTCTCTGGTTAGGGTTGCCAAAATACTTTATCCACCCCATTTCTCGAATCCCACAGCACCTTGGGCAAGACAACTTCACTTCACGTTGAGTGGGGCCCGCAAACCAGGGGCATAGGGCTTGTGACCAGGTCTCCGTCGCGCTGGTGCCCATAACTTTTGATCTGTAACGAGTTACGCGGCGCACAACATACTGTTGGAAAGCTCTCCTAGAGCTCTACGACGGGGCAGCTAGATTGCTCGGTTTGCCCTTTTTTGGAGACCAAAATCGAACGTTTTCATCAGTTTCGTGCCACTTTTCTAATTAAGCTCTATTTTTCCGTCCCGGATCGTATGTCGTGAGCTGTTAAAAGGACAACTACCCAACTCGCGGGACATTAGAGGGCCCTACAACGCATCAAAATCTCATCTTGCGAGGATGTTGGGTTGTTGAAGCGGATGGGTTGTCGTTAAGCCCATTAGGCCTTCTGAATGGGCCATCTCTCTAGGCTAGGTCTGTGAACCGTTAACACATAAAGGAATTGTGCCCTCAACATGACGGGTGCGATCATACCAGCACTAATGCACCGGATCCCATCAGAACTCCGAAGTTAAGCGTTTTTGGGCGAGAGTAGTACTAGGATAGGTGACCCCCTGGGAAGTCCTCGTGTTGCACCCCCCTTTTCAATTTCTTTTGTTCCGGTTGGGGTTGCCAAGATACTTTATCCACCCCATTTCTATTATCGAATCCCACGACATCTTGGGCAAGATAACTTCCCTTCACGTGGAGGCTGGGCCCACAAACCGGGGGCGTAGGGCTTGTGACCAGGTCTCCGTCGCTCCGGTGCCCATAACTTTTGATCTGTAACGAGTTACGCGGCGCACAGCATACTGTTGGAAAGCTATCCGAGAGCTCTACGACATGGGTAGCGAGCTTGCTCGATGTGCCCTTTTTTTGAGGCCAAAATCAAACGTTTTCATCAGTTTCGGTCCACTTTTCTAATTTAGCTCTATTTTTCCGTCCCGGATCGTACGTCGTGAGCTGTTAAAAGGACAACAAACTTACTCGCGGGACATTAGAGGGCCCTACAACGCATCAAAATCTCATCTTGCGAGGATGCTAGGTTGTTGAAGCGGATGGGTTGTCGTTAAGCCTATTAGGCCTTCTGAATGGGCAATCTCTCTAGGCTGGGTCTGTGAACCGTTAACACATAAAGAAATTGTGCCCTCAACATGACGGGTGCGATCATACCAGCACTAATGCACCGGATCCCATCAGAACTCCGAAGTTAAGCGTGCTTGGGCGAGAGTAGTACTATGATGGGCGACCCCCTGGGAAGTCCTCGTGTTGCACCGCCTTTTTCAATTTTTTTTGCTCCGGTTAGGGTTGCCAAGATACTTTATCCACCCCATTTCTATTATCGAATCCCACGGCACCTTGGGAAAGACAACTTCACTTCACGTGGTGGCTGGGCCCGCAAACCGGGGGCATAGGACTTGTGACCAGGTCTCCGTCGCTCTGGAGCCCATAATTTTTGATCCATAACGAGTTACGCGGCGCACAACATACTATTGGAAAGCTTTCTGAGAGCTCTACGATGGGGCAGCTAGATTGCGCGCTTTGCCCTTTTTTGGAGCCCAAAATCGAACGTTTTCAACAGTTTTGGGCCACTTTTCTAATTTAGCTCTATTTTTCTGTCCCGGATCGTATGTCGTGAGTTGTTAAAAGGACAACTACCCTGCTCGCGGGACATTAGAGGGCCCTACAACGCATCAAAATCTCATCTTGCGAGGATGTTAGGTTGTTGAAACGGATGGGTTGTCGTTAAGCCCATTGGGCCTTCTGAATGGGCCATCTCTCTAGGCTGGGTCTGTGAACCGTTAACACATAAATGAATTGTGCCCTCAACATGACGGGTGCGATCATACCAGTACTAATGCACCAGATCCCATCAGAAGTCCGAAGTTAAGCGTGCTTGGGCGATAGTAGTACTAGGATGAGTGACCCCGTGGGAAGTCCTCATGTTGCACCCCCCTTTTCAATTTTTTTTGCTCCGGTTAGGGTTGCCAAAATACTTTATCCACCCCATTTCTATTATCGAATCCCACGGCACCTTGGGCAAGACAACTTCGCTTCACGTGGAGGCTGGGCCCGCAAACCGGGGGCGTTGGGCTTGTGACCAAGTCTCCGTCGCTCCGGTGCCTATAACTTTTGATCCGTAACGAGTTGCGCGGCGCACAGCATACTGTTGGAAAGCTCTCCGAGAGCTCTATGACGGGGGCTGCTTGCTTGCTCGTTGTGCCATTTTTTAGAGCCCAAAATTTAACGTTTTCATCAGTTTCTGGCCACTTTTCTAATTTAGCTCTATTTTTTCGTCCCGGATCGTACGTTGTGAGCTGTTAAAAGGACAACAACCTTATTCGCGCGACATTAGAGGGCCCTACAACGCATCAAAATCTCATCTTGCGAGGTTGCTGGGTTGTTGAAGCGGATGGGTTGTCGTTAAGCCCATTGGACCTTCTGAATAGGCCATCTCTCTAGGCTGGGTCTGTGAACGGTTAACACAAAAAGGAATTGTGCCCTCAACATGGCGGGTACGATCATACCAGCACTAATGTACCGGATCCCATTAGAACTCCGAAGTTAAGCGTGCTTAGGCGAGAGTAGTACAAAGATGGGTGACCCCCTGGGAAGTCCTCGTGTTGCACCCCCCTTCTCAATTTTTTTTGCTCCGGTTAGGGTTACCAGGATACTTTATCCACCACATTTCTATTATCGAATCCCACAGCACCTTGGGCAAGACAACTTCGCTTCACGTGGAGGCCGGGCCTGCAAACCGAGGGCGTAGGGCTTGTGACCAGGTCTCTATCGCTCTGGTGCCCATAACTTTTGATCCGTAACGAGTTACGCGGCGCACAACATACTGTTGGAAAGGTCTTTGAGAGCTCTACGTTGGGGCAGCTAGATTGCTCGCTTTGCCCTTTTTTGGAGCCCAAAATTGAAAGTTTTCATCAATTTTGGGCCACTTTTCTAATTTAGTACTATTTTTCCGTCCCGGATCGTTTGTATTGAGCTTTTAAAAGGACAACTACCCAACTCGCGGGACATTAGAGGGCCCTACAATGCATCAAAATCTCATCTTGCGAGGATGCTGGGTTGTCGAAATGGATGGGTTGTCGTTAAGCCCATTGGGCCTTCTGAATGGGCCATCTCTCTAGGCTGGGTCTGTGAACCGTTAACACATAAAGGAATTGTGCCCTCAACATGACGGGTGCGATCATACCAGCACTAATGCACCGGATCCCATCAGAAGTCCGAAGTTAAGCGTGCTTGGGCTAGAGTAGTACTAGGATAGGTGACCCCCTGGGAAGTCCTCGTGTTGCACCCCCCTTTTCAATTTTTTTTGCTCCGGTTAGGGTTGCCAAGATACTTTATCCACCCCATTTCTTTTATCGAATCCCACGGCACCTTGGGCAAGACAACTTCGCTTCACGTGGAGGCTGGGCCCGTAAACCGGGGGCGTAGGGCTTGTGACCGGGTCTCTGTCGCTCCGGTGCCCATAACTTTTGATCCGTAACGAGTTACGCGGTGCACAACATACTGTTGGAAACCTCTCCGAGAGCTCTACGATGGGGGCTGCTAGCTTGCTCGCTGTGCCATTTTTTGGTGCCCAAAATCGAACGTTTTCATCAGTTTTGGGCTACTTTTCTAATTTTGCTCTATTTTTCCGTCCCCGATCGTACGTCGTGAGCTGTTAAAAGGACCACAACCTTACTCGCGGGACGTTAGAGGGCCCTACAACGCATCAAAATCTCATCTTGCGAGGATGCTGGGTTTTTGAAGCGGATGGGTTGTCGTTAAGCCCATTGGGCCTTCTGAATGGGCCATCTCTCTAGGCTGGGTCTGTGAACCGTTAACACATAAGGAATTGTGCCCTCAACATGGCGGGTGCGATCATACCAGTACTAATGCACCGGATCCCATCAGAACTCCGAAGTTAAGCGTGCTTGGGCGAGAGTAGTGCAAGGATGGGTGACCCCCTGGGAAGTCCTCGTGTTGCACCCCCCTTTTCAATTTTTTTTGCTCCGGTTAGGGTTACCACGGTACTTTATCCACCACATTTCTATTATTGAATCCCACAGCGCCTTGGGTAAGACAACTTCGCTTCACGTTGAGGCCGGGCCCGTAAACCGAGGGCGTAGGGCTTGTGACTAGGTCTCCGTCGCTCTGGTGCCCATAACTTTTGATCCGTAACGAGTTACGCGGTGCACAACATACTGTTGGAAAGCTCTACGACGGGGCAGCTAGCTTGCTCGCTTTGCCCTTCAACAACGCAGCATCCTCGCAAGACGTGATATTGACGCATTGTAAGGCCCTCTAATGTCCTGCGAGTTAGGTTGTCGTCGTTTTAAGAGCTCACGACAAATTATCCGGGACGAAAAAACAGGGCAAATGAATAAAAGTGGCTCAAAACTGATGAAAAGATTCGATTTTGGGCTACAAGCCCCACGCCCTAGGTTTGCTGGCCCAGCCTCTACGTGAAGCGAATTTGTCTTGCCCAAGGTGCCGTGGGATTTGGTAATAGAAATGTGGTGGATAAAGCATCTTGGCAACCCTAACCGGGGCAAAAAAATTTGAAAAGGGGGGTGCAACACGAGGACTTCCCAGGGGATCACCCATCCTAGTACTACTCTCGTCCAAGCACGCTTAACTTCGGAGTTCTGATAGGATCCGGTGCATTAGTGTTGGTATGATCGCACCCGTCATGTTGAGGGTACAAATCCTTTATGTGTTGACGGTTCACAGTCCCAGCCTAGAGAGATGGCCCATTTAGAAGTCCAAATGGGCTTAATGACAACTAATCCGCTTCAACAACCCAGCATCCTCGAAAGACGTGATATCGACGCGTTGTATGGCCCTCTAATGTCCCGCGAGTTATGTTTTCGTCCTTTTAACAGCTCACGACGTACGATCTGTGACGAAAGAACATAGCAAAAGTAGAAAAGTCGCCCGAAACTGATGAATACGTATGATTTGGGGCTCCAAAAACAGGCGCAGCTGAGCAGACTTGCACCCCCCATCGTACAACTCTCGAAGAGCTTTCCAACGGTATGCTGTGCGCTGCGTAACTCCTTACAGATCAAAAATTATGGGCAACGGAGCGACGGAGACCTGGTCATAAGCCCCACCCCCTCAGTTTGCGGGCCCAGCCTCTACGTAAAGCGAAGTTGTCTTGCCCAAGGTGCCATGGGATTCGGTAATAGAAATGTGATGGATAAAGCATCTTGGCAACCCTAACTGAGGCAAAAAAAAATTGAAAAGGGGGGTGCAACACGAGAACTTCCCAGAGGGTCACCCATCCAAGTACTACTCTCACCCAAGCACGCTTAACTTCGGAGTTCTGATGGGATCCGGTGCATTAGTGTTGGTATGATCGTACCCGTCTTGTTGAGGGCACAAATCCTTTATGTGTTGACGGTTCACAGTCCCAGCCCAGAGAGATGGCCCATTCAAAAGGCCCATTGGGCTTAATGACAACCCATCCACTTCAACAATGCTGCATCCTCGAATGACGTGATATCAATATGTTGTAGGGCCCTCTAATGTCCCGCTAGTTAGGTTATCGTCCTTTTAACAGCTCACAACATACGATCCAGGATCAAAAAATAGAGCAACAGAAAAAAATTTGCCCAAAAAAGATGAAAACGTTCGATTTTGGGCTCCAAAAACGGGCGCAGCAAAGCAATCTTGCTACCCTCGTCGTGGAGCTCTAGGAGAGATTTCCAACGGTATGCTGTGCGCTGCGTAACTCCTTACGGATCAAAAGTTATAGGCACCGGAGTGACGGATACCCGGTCACAAGCCCCACGCCCTCGGTTTACGTGCACAAGCTCTACGTCAAGCGAAGTTGTCTTGCCCAAGGTGCCTTGGGATTCATTATTAGAAATGTGGTGGATAAATCATCTTGGCAACCCTAACTGGGGCAAAAAGAATTGAAAATGTGGGTACAACACGAGGACTTCCTAGTGGGTCACCCATCTTAGTACTACTCTCGCCCAAGCATGCTTAACTTCGGAGTTCTGATGGGATCCGGTGCACTAGTGCTAGTATGATCGCACCCGTCATGTTGAGGACACAAATCTTTTATGTGTTGACGGTTCACAGTCCCTGCCTAGAGAGATGGCCCATTCAAAAGGCCCAATGGGCTTAACGACAACCCATCCGCTTCAACAACGTAGCATCCTCGCAAGATGTGATATCGACGCATTTTGGGGCCCTCTAATATCCCGCGAGTTAAGTTGTCGTCCTTTTAAAAGCTCACGACAAACGATCCAGGATCGAAAAACAGAGCATAAGAAAAAAAGTGGCCCAAAATTGATGAAAACGTACGATTTTGGGCTACGAAAATAGGCACAGCTGAGCAGGCTTGCGGCCCCCGACGTAGAGCTCTCGAAGAGCTTTCCAACGGTATGTTGTGTGCCGCGTAACACCTTACAGATCAAAAATTATGGGCATTGGAGCGACGGAGACCTGGTCACAAGCCCCAACCCCTCGGTTTGCGGGCCCAGCCTTTACGTGAAGCGAAGTTGTCTTGCCCAAGGTGCCGTGGGATTCGGTAATAGAAATGTGGTGGATAAAGCATCTAGGCAACCCTAACCAAGGCAAAAAAAATTGAAAAAGGGGGTGCAACACGAGGACTTCCCAGAGGGTCACCCATCCAAGTACTACTCTCACCCAAGCACGCTTAACTTCAAAGTTCTGATGGGATCCAGTGCATTAGTGCTGGTGTGATCGCATCCATCATGTTGATGGCACAAATCCTTTATGTGTTGACGGTTCACAGTCCCAGCCCCGAGAGATGGCCCATTCAAAAGGCCCAATAGGCTTAATGACAACCCATCCGCTTCAACAAAGCAGAATCCTCGCAAGACGTGATATCGACGTGTTGTAGGGCCCTCTAATGTCCTGCGAGTTAGGTTGTCGTCCTTTTAACATCTCACAACGTACGATCCGGGACGGAAAAACATAGCTAAAGAAGAAAAGTGGCCCGAAATTGATGAAAATGTACGATTTTGGGCTCTGAAAATAGGCCCAGCCGTTCAGTCTTACTACGCTCGTCATAGCGCCCACAGAGTGCGCTGCGTAACTCCTTACGGATCAAAAGTTTTGGGCACCAGAGCGTCGGAGAGCTGTTCACAAGCCCTACGCCCTCGGTTTGCGAGCCCAGCCTCTACGTGAAGCGAAGTTGTCATGTCCAAGGTGCCGTGGAATTCGGTAATAGAAATGTGGTTGATAAAGCATCTTGGCAACCCTAACCGGGACAAAAAAAATTGAAAAGGGGGGTGCAACATGAGGGCTTCCCAGAGGGTCACCCATCCTAGTACTACTCTCACTCAAGCACGCTTAACTTCAGAGTTCTGATGGGATCCGGTGTATCAGTGTTGGTATGATAGCACCTGTCATGTTGAGGGCACAAATCCTTTATGTGTTTCCGGTTCACAGTCCCAGCACAGAGAGATGGCCCTTTCAAAAGGCCCAATGGGCTTAACGACAACCTATCCACCTCAACAACGCAGCATCCTTGCAAGACGTGAAATTGATGCGTTGTAGGGCCCTCTAATACCCGGCGAGTTAGGTTGTCGTCCTTTTAACAACTCACGACGTATGATCCGAGACAGAAAAATAGTGCAAAAGAAGAAAAGTGGCCCGAAACTGATGAAAACGTTCGATTTTGGGATACAAAAATTGGTACAGTTAAGCAGGCCTTCTGCCCCTGTCGTAGAGCTCTCGGAGAGCATTCCAAAGGTATGCTATGCACCGCGTAACTCCTTACGGATCAAAAGTTATGGGCACCAGAGCGACGGAGACCTAGTTATAAGCCCTACGCCCTCAGTTTGCTGGCCCAGCCTCTACGTGAAGCGAAGTTGTCTTGCCCAAAGTGCCATGGGATTCGGTAATCGAAATGTAGTGGGTAAAGCATCTTGGCAACCCTAACCAGGGCAAAAAAAAATTGAAAATGGGGGTACAACACGAGGACTTCCAAGGGGGTCACCCATATTAGTATTACTCTCACCCAAGCACGCTTAACTTCGTAGTGCTGATGGGATCCGGCACAATAGAACTGGTATGATCGCACCCGCATGTTGAGGGCACAAATCCTTTCTGTTGATGGTTCATAGTCCTAGCCCAGAGAGATGGCCCATTCAAAAGTCCAAATGGGCTTAATGACAACCCATCCGCTTCAACAACGCATCATCCTCGCAAGACGTGATATCGATGTGTTGTAGGCCCCTCTAATGTCCCGCGAGTTAAGTTGTTGTCCTTTTAACAGCTCACGACGTACGATCTGGGATGGAAAAACAGAGCAAAAGAAAAAAAGTGGCCTGAAACTAATGAAAATGAACAATTTTGGGCTCCGAAAAGAGGCGCAGCCAAGTAGGCTTATAGCCCCCATCGTAGAGGTCTCGAAAAGCTTTCCAACGGTATGTTGTGCGCCACGTAACTCCTTACGGATAAAAAATTATGGGCAACTGAGCGACAAAGACCTGGTCACAAGCCCCAACCCCTCAGTTTGCAGGCCCAGCCTCTATGTGAAGCGAAGTTGTCTTGCCCAAGGTGCCGTGGGATTTGGTAATAGAAATGAGGTGGATAAAGTATCTTGGCAACCCGAACAGGGGAAAAAAAAATTGAAAAGGGGGGTGCAACACGAGGACTTCCCAGAGGGTTACCCATCTTAGTACTACTCTCGCCCAAGCACGCTTAACTTCGGAGTTCTGATGGGATCTGGTGCATTAGTGCTGGTATGATCGTACCTATCATGTTGAGGGCACAAATCCTTTATGTGTTGATAGTTCACAGTCCCAGCCCCGAGAGATAGCCCGTTCAAAAGGCCCAATGGGCTTAATGACAACCCATCCACTTCAACAACGCAGCATCGTCACAAGACGTGATATCGACGCGTTGTAGGGCCCTCTAATGTCCCATGAGTTAGGTTGTTGTCCTTTTAACATCTCACGACATACGATCCAGGATGGAAAAACATAGCAAAAGTAGAAAACTGGCCCGAAACTGATGAAAACATACGATTTTGGGCTTCGAAAATAGGCGCAGCCGTGTAGGCTTGCTGCCCCCGTCGTAGAGCGCTCGGAGTGCGCCGCGTAAATCCTTATGGATCAAAAGTTATATGCACCGAAGCGTCGGAGACCTGGTCACAAGCAATACGCCCTCGGTTTACGGGCCCAGCCTCTACGTGAACCGAAGTTGTCTTGCCCAAGGTGCCGTGGGATTCGGTAATAAAAATGTGGTGGATAAAGCATCTTGGCAACACTAACTAGGGGAAAAAAAAGTTGAAAAGAGGAGTGCAACACGAGGACTGCCCAGGGGGTCACCCATCCTAGTACTACTCTCGCCCAAGCACGCTTAAGTTCGGAGTTCTGATGGGATCCGGTACATTTGTGCTGGTATGATCGCACCCGTCATGTTGAGGGCACAAATCCTTTATGTGTTGACGGTTCACAGTCCAAGCCTAGAGAGATGGCCCATTGAAAAGGCCCAATGGGATTAACGACAACCCATCCACTTCAGCAACGCATCATCCTCACAAGACGTGATATCGACGCGTTGTAGGGCCTTCTAATGGCCCGCGAGTTTGGTTGTCATCCTTTAACAACTCACAACGTACGATCCGGGATGAAAAAATAGAGCAAAAGAAAAGAAGTGGCTCGAAACTGATGAAAACGTTTGATTTTGGGATCCAAAAATGGGTGCAGCCTAGTAGGCTTGGTGGCCCTATCGTAGAGCTCTCAGAGAGCTTTCCAAAGGTATGATGTACGCCGCGTAACTCCTTACGGATCAAAAGTTATGGGCACCGTAGCGACGGAAACTTGGTCAGAAGCTCCACGCACTCGGTTTGCGGGCCCAGCCTGTACGTGAAGCAAAGTTGTCTTGCCAAAAGTGCCGTGGGATTCGGAAATAAAAATGTGGTGGATAAAGCATCTTGGCAACACTAACTAGGGGGGTGCAACACGAGGACTTCCCAGTGGGTCACCCATCCTAGTACTACTCTCGCCCAAGCATGCTTAGCTTTGTAGTTCTTATGGGATTCGGTGCATTAGTATGAGGCCCGACCCCGATTGGAGTGCGATACCTCATTTCGTGTGCCCTAATCTAGATATGCGTGCCTTGCGTAGGTTTAAGAATTGTGTTCATTATATGTGCCATGCATTGAATTACGTGCATTCATTTAGGGTTGCGTGCATTTACTTGAAGAACGTGCGTTCGTCTCGTAGTTTGTGTCCTAGATTTAGGATAGCGTGCTGTCACGCTAATCAAGAAAGCATCTTACACAAAGCACTAGACTATTAAACAATCCTACAAAATCTACTATCAATATTATAATCCTAATTCAACTCACTAGAAGACAAAAATTTACTAAACACTAAACATTCTCCATTCTTTATTCCTTATTTTTTTTGCACTTTCAAGACACTATTAAATAATGATCAAAAGTTGACAAAATTCAGAATTTTTTAGTAGCCTTGGCCGACCACTATGTGGTTTCTTGCATGCATGTTTAATTCAAAATGATTCTAGACAAGTTATGACACAAAAACACTTATCAATGCATAAAAAAATTGCCCAAAACCACGTCAATTTCCACTCATTGTTCGACCAAACCACCATTGCCCATGCTATCATTTTAAAATCACATCTTGAAGACACAAAATCAGGAATTTTGGAAGCCCAAGGCCGAACATGCTTATCAAACTCCAAGGCCTTTGTTTTTTTTGTCATTTCTTCTTTCCTCTCACATTTCTCTCTCTCTCCCTCTCAATTTCCCTCTCTCTCTCTCTCGGTCTTGGCTGAGTTCTCACCATCCCTTGCTCATCTTCATCAATTCTTGGTGCACCAAGACAAGCAACCATCGAAGAAGCTCAACCAAACTAGCTAGAGTTCGAAAATCACACATGCATGCCCTTTGAAGCCTTCATTTCGGCCCTAGGTAAGTTCTTGGCTTCCATTTATTTTCTTCTTGTTCTAACCTCATGCATGTACTAAGAGATTGATCACTAGGCTAGGAAAATAGAGAAAGCCAAGTTGGAATCTCGGCTAAGCAAGAAGAAGAAGAGATTTGAGCTTCAACAAGTTTTTGTGCATCTTCTTGGTTGTTTGCTAAGGTGAGGGCTAAAACCTTTTGAAAATCCTTCAAAAATCCACATGCATGTTCATTAAAGTATGTATTTGCTTCTGTACTTGAGTTATATGTTCGTTCATAAGCTTTTGCAACCATGCATGACAAGATCTTGGCTTGAAAGTGATGATAGGTGAATTCGGATTGTTGACAGCTCTCTGACCAGTTTGTTTCGAGGTAAGTTTAGCTAGGAAAATGATGTTGAAAATGCTTTAAAATTGGTAGGTGACTATTTTTTCCAGTTTTGACCATTTTTTGTAGAAATAGGCCAAAGCTAATTTTAACTCTAAGGTACTCAAACTGGCAAATCTTTAAAATGTGTCCAAATCTGGAAATCTGGAAAAAATGAAGCAGGTTTTGGCAGATGCACTGACCTTGTAGAACGAACCATACTTGACTTAGTAAATGATGTCCAAAATGCATGAAATTAGGTGTTCTGCTATAATTTTAAGTTCTGGACATTTTTTTCAGAAATGGACCAAGGCTAAATCTGAACTTAAGGACCACAAAAACGTCAATTACTGAAAAGTGTGCAAGTCTGGACAGTTTTGTGCTATCCCACTGCTTCGGCTATATCTAATGATCCCGAACTCCAATTGATGCAAGGTTTGTTTCTGATTATAGTTAAATTCCTAAGCTTTAATTTGACATCTTATTCACTAGAATTGGAGATTGTTTGCTTGTCTTAATATTTATGAGAAAATAGCCTATTGCAGTGAGGGTTTCACTTGGTTATATGTTGGAAAAATTATTGTAACCTCTCTTGTGGTGTTAATTGCTTGGAATTGTGGTGTTTGGATGTTGTGTGGACTGTTTTGAGTACTTGAGGATGTTGAATTAAATGATGCATGACTTGAGAATGATTTTTAGTTGGCTTAGGGTTTAATCACACGGTTAAGCATGAAACGGAAACCCTAATGACTAGGAAGGCTTGCTAAGTGTTGATCATTTGGATATTGTGTGGAATTATATGCTTGGTAGGTTGCCCGTAAATGCCTTTATAGTCCTAAATGTGATTTTGATCATTGCATGTTGACAAATGGGCTTTTCTAGCATTCGAGCCCACGTAAATATTGTTGCATGTTGAATAATTCTATCACCTAATTACGTGGACCTCGAAATGAGTTATATGGCTTGATTTACATGTGTTACATGGCTGCCCGTTTAATGTTCATATAACTCTATATGCCTTTCAAGTGAAATTACTTGTCTTATCGTGTCCTGCCTGTTTACTTGTCAATGTGCAATCTTATGACTGTCCGAAGGCAACCTACTTTGTTGTCCTCCTAACGTGATATGTTAATGTCATAAATGTGCACTGCATACAATGTTGCAACCTTTCCTGTTGGCACGGTAGCGATCATGCACACTGGGCGGCATCGGGCTTGCCGGTGCACCCGTGACTACCATGGTCCCATTCCCTCTCTCGCTTGGGGGCTAGACTTTGTCGGAGAGTTGGGTCATAGGATTTGGGGGTACATCCGGAGTACAACCACCTGGCGTGTTTGGGGAATGATTTGAAGTTGGCCGCAACAACTGATTCTGGAACTAATCTGAGAGCAAAAGCTCACTGTATCCTTTTACTATTTGTATAAGTACTCCGCTTGGTTCCTAGAGAACCTCGGGGAGGAAAGACCGGTATTTCTGTTCCTGTACTTGTAATATTGTTATATTCATGCTTGCAAAAAGGATTTCATAAGTTGAACCGGAAAATGAGTTTCAAAACCTATTTCTCGTTCCCCCTCGCTGAGTTCATAAGGACCCACACTCTTTTATCATCTCAGGTGAAGAAGATCCAGAACAGGTACCCAAGGACGGTGTGCCTAACGATGAATCCTTGGAGTGATTGCATGTTTGTGTGCTTTGCGTGTTTATGGCTATTTGCAAACCATGCTACTTGAAGACTATTTCTTTCATGTTGTTTGATGTTGTAATGTAAAAGACCGCCGTTGTAATTTGGGGTCTAATTTTGGTTTGTACTGATATTGCTAGACAGACACTAGACAGTACTATGATCGTTTTGCTATTATTACCACTATTATTTATCATAGGTTACGACGTATTAGTTAAGGACTAAGTAAATAAACCTATCCAATCTTAAACAGGTACTCGCTATTAAGCTAAGATCAACAGGTAGTTTTGTAACAAGGATAAACAAACAAACGAGACATAGTATTATGCTAGGTTATAAATCAAACGAGACATAGAGATAACCATTAGGCATTTCAATTGATGTTAAATAGTAATCCTAGTTGGAAATGAAACTTGAGATTTGAAAAAAATTTGAGGCGTTTAGAGAATTAGGCCAAACCAAAGAGTCCAACTACAGCAGTCATGCTGCTGGTTTTCTGGAAAACTTTGGAGTTTAGACTAAAACGATATGTGTTAAATCTTCATAAACGGTTAAGTATGTGACATGTCCTGAACGTTTAGATCACACCCTAGTCTAACCTTATAGGCCGGGTCAAGGCGTGACATCTTAGAATTAGAATGGTATAAGAGCTTAGATTGCTTAAGCCAGGTTTAACTCTCGGACTGTGGGTAGAGCCCTAAGATAATTATGATGACTTGTTTATATGTATTGAGTGATAGTATTAAATGTGCCTTCTATGTTTTATGTGTTTAAATGATTAACATGCCTTAAATGTTTCTAGAATTGTACCTATATTATGTTGCATATCTTATGCATTAAATTCTTAATTGTCATGTTTCAATAAATTGTGCATCGTAATCTGTGCCTATAGATGGCTGGCCCTAGTACCCGTACCACTAATAGGAGCGGTGAACCCCAAGAGACCGGAGATGCCTATCAAACTAATCCCAGTATAGCTATGTTTAATATGATGGCAAATGCCATGGATCATGTATCATGAGTGATGGAGCGGCAAGATGCACGTGAAGCCAACAACAACAACAACATCAACAACAAGAATGAGGGTAACCATGGGAGACATAGCAGAATGAAGGAGTTCCTTGACTTTCGCCCGTCTAAATTCCACGGAGAAGCTGATGACGAGAAAGCAGAGGCTTAGCTATCCGAGATCGAGAAGATTTTCAGGCCACTTGATTATACTGATGAAGAAAAGGTGGAGTTTGCAGTGTTTTTGTTGCACGGGGATGCTGAACATTGGTGGCACACTGTGGAGGTACTGTGGGAAACTGATCAGACACCTCGCTTGTGGGGTAATTTCGTTAAGGCATTTAAGGAGAAATATGTACCTGCAGTCTCCAGGCAGAGGCGGGCTGAGGAGTTCATGCACTTGACCCAGGGTAACATGATGGTGGCCTAGTACGAGGCTCGTTTTGACCGACTGTCCCGTTATGCTCAATATATGGTTAGTACTTCGGAGGCGAAGATGTGGAAATTTACTACTGGATTGAGGCCAGAGATTCAGGACCAGTTAGCTTCTCATGACTTCGATACTTATTCTGCTCTCTTTGCTGCTGCCTCTCGAGTTGAGAAGAGGAAACTAGACAGAGTCGGTTCGAGTCAGTCGAACAAGAAACCATACCAGCCTCCAGGTCAGCAGAGGAAATTCCAGAGTCAGGGTCGTAATCAGGGCCAGAGCCAGAACAGGCCAGTGAATAACCGTGGCCCGATGAAAGCGCCATCAGCCTCTTCCGCCCGTGGATCTACAGGTAACTCACATGCTACTCAGTCCGTCAGCTGTTCTTATTGCGACAGGAAGGGGCATACCAAGGCCCAGTGTTGGAGGAAGTCAGGATGGTGTATGAGATGTGGCAGTGATCAGCATCAGATCAAGGATTGCCCTAAACGGCAGGCAGGGCAGAATCAGGGTAAACCAGCTGCTAGAGGCAAGACTCCAGTTCCCAGAGTCCAGGCTCGAGCCTATGCTATTGAGTGCGAGGAGATTCCAGATGAGATCGCTGTTGTTGAAGGTACATTCTTCATACTGAATCAACCTGTTAGGGTGTTAATTGATCCGGGTGCTACTCATTCATTTATTACTCCCTTATGTGTGGAATGTGTGAAATTGAAAGTTGTATGTTTGCCATACGAAGTAGAAGTTGGTACTCCAATGTGTTCTAAACTTGTAACTAGCTCAGCTTGTAAAGCATGTAAAATCCAAATTAAGGTTAGGGAATTCTCAGCCAATCTTATTGTATTACCTTTTCGAGAATATGAGGTCATTTTAGGGATGGACTGGCTGGCAAAACATCATGTCCAACTAGATTGCCGGGCGAAGATTATAACGTTCTGGGTACCTGATCAACCAATACTGGAGGTTATGGGTCGAAGAGATTTCACCGGGAGTTCTATCATTTCATCTACAAAAGCAGTAAAGTCCTTGAGGAAAGGGTGCAGCGGAACATCAACGACCCGCATGTTTACTTCAGCCGTTGGAGATTCCTCAATGGAAATGGGAACATATAACTATGGACTTTGTTATGGACCTGCCTACATCACAAAAGGGTCATGACGCCGTTTGGGTCATAGTGGATAGATTGACTAAGTCGGCGCACTTTTTACCGATGAACAAGGAGGATAGTCCCGAGAAATTGGGAGATATGTATGTAGCGGAGATTGTAAGATTGCACAGGATGCCTGTGAGTATTGTATCGGATAGGGATCCTCGTTTTACTTCCCAATTTTGGAAGAGATTGCAAGAAGCTTTGGGAACGAAGTTGAGTTTTAGCACGGCTTATCACCCTCAGACTGATGGACAATCGGAGAGAACTATTCAGATTTTGGAAGATATGCTGAGGGCGTGTGTTTTGGATTTCGGAAAAGGTTGAGAGAAATATATGTCCTTAGCGGAGTTCACCTATAATAATAGTTATCAGGCCACTATTGGGATGGCCCCATTTGAGGCGTTGTATGGACGTAAGTGTCGATCCCCGATTTACTGGGATGAGGTAGGTGAGACGAAGACTTTTGACCCGACCCTTTTACCTGATCTTGTGAGGACTGTTGATAATATCCACCTCATCCGAAAATGGATGCTTACCGCCCAGAGCAGGCAGAAGAGTTATGCAAACCGACGGAGATAGAGTCTCGAGTTTGAGGTTGGCGACAAGGTGTTCTTGAAGATATCACCCCGGAGGGGACTGATTAAACATGGCAAGGGTGGAAAGTTGAGCCCGAGATTTGCAGGGCCATTTGAGATAACTGAGAAAGTTGGCAAGTTGGCGTATCACCTAGTACTACCCCAGAACCTCTCCAATATTCACGACGTCTTTCATGTTTCGATGCTGCAAAAGTATCACCTTGATCCATCGCATATCTTAGAGCCAGAGTCGTTGCAGCTTCGGGAGAACTTGTCTTACGAGGAGAAGCCCATTCGGATCCTAGACCAGCAGGATCGAGAGTTGCGCAACAGAACTATACCAATGGTGAAAGTGCTGTGGGATTATCATGGAGTTGAAGAAGCAACGTGGGAAAGGCGAGACCAGATGGAGCAGCAATATCCAGCTTTATTTCAAGGTAATATTGAATTTCGTGACGAAATTCTTTTAAGGAGGGGAGGATGTGAGGCCCGACCCCGATTGGCGTGCAATATATCATTTCGTGTGCCCTAATCTAGATTTGCGTGCCTTGACCTAGGTTTAAGAATTGTGTTCATTATATGTGCCATGCATTGAATTACATGCATTCATTTAGGGTTGCATGCATTTACTTGAACAACGTGCATTCGTCTTGTAGTTCGTGTCCTACCTCAAAGTGTGTGCCCTAGACCTAGGAAAGCGTGCCCTCACGCTAATCAAGAAAGCATCTTACACAAAGCACTAGACTATTAAACAATCCTACAAAATCCACTATCAATATTATAATCCTAATTCAACTCACTACAAGACAAAAAATTCACTAAACACTAAACATTCTCCATTCTTTATTCCTTATTCTTTTTGCACTTTCAAGACACTATTAAATAATGATCAAAAGTTGACAAAATTCAGCATTTTTTAGTAGCCTTGGCCGACCAATATGTGGTTTCTTGCATGCATGTTTAATTCAAAATGATTCTAGACAAGTTATGACACAAAAACACTTATCAATGCACAAAAAAATTGCCCAAAACCACCTCAATTTCCTCTCATTGTTCGACCAAACCACCATTGACCATGCTATCATTTTAAAATCACATCTTGAAGACACAAAATCAGGAATTTTGGAAGCCCAAGGCTGAACATGCTTATCAAACTCCAAGGCCTTTGTTTTTTTGTCATTTCTTCTTTCCTCTCACATATCTCTCTCTCTCCCTCTCATTTTCCCTCTCTCTCTCTCGGCCTTGGCTGAGTTCTCACCATCCCTTGCTCATCTTCATCAATTCTTGGCGCATCAAAAGAAGAAACCATCGAAGAAGCTCAACCAAACTAGCTAGAGTTCGAAAATCACACATGCATGCCCTTTGAAGCCTTCATTTCGGCCCTAGGTAAGTTCTTGGCTTCCATTTCTTTTCTTCTTGTTCTAACCTCATGCATGTACTAAGAGATTGATCACTAGGCTAGGAAAATAGAGAAAGCCAAGTTGGAATCTTGGCTAAGCAAGAAGAAGAAGAGATTTGAGCTTCAACAAGTTTTTGTGCATCTTCTTGGTTGTTTGCTAAGGTGAGGGCTAAAACCTTTTGAAAATCCTTCAAAAATCCACATGCATGTTCATTAAAGTATGTCTTTTCTTCTGTACTTGAGTTATATGTTCGTTCATAAGCTTTTGCATCTATGCATGGCAAGATCTTGGCTTGAAAGTGATGATAGGTGAAGTCGGATTGTTGACAGCTCTCTGACCAGTTTATTTCGAGGTATGTTTAGCTAGGCAAATGATGTTGAAAATGCATGCAAATTGGTAGATGACTATGTTTTCCAGTTTTGAACATTTTTTGCAGAAATAGGCCAAAGCTAATTTTGATTCTAAGGTCCTCAAAATGGCAAATCTTTAAAATGTGTCCAAATCTGGAAATCTGAAAAAAATGAAGCAGGTTTTGGCAGATGCACTGACCTTGTAGAACGAACCATATTTGACTTAGTAAATGATGTCCAAAATGCATGAAATTAGGTTTTCTGCTATAATTTTCAGTTCTGGACATTTTTGTCAGAAATGGACCAAGGCTAAATCTGAACTTAAAGACCTCAAAAACGTCAATTACTGAAAAGTGTGCAAGTCTGGACAGTTTTGTGCTATCCCACTGCTTCGGCTATATCTAATGATCCCAAATTCCAATTGATGCAAGGTTTGTTTCTGATTATATTTAACTTCCTAAGATTTAATTTGACATCTTATTAACTAGAATTGGAGATTGTTTGCTTGTCTTAATGTTTATGAGAATACAGCCTATTGCATTGAGGGTTTCACTTGGTTATATGCTGGAAAAATTATTGTAACCTCTCTTGTGGTGTTAATTGCTTGGAATTGTGGTGTTGGGATGTTGTGTGGACTGTTTTGAGTACTTGAGGATGTTGAATTAAATGATGCATGACTTGAGAATGATTTTGAGTTGGCTTAGGGTTTAATCACACGGTTAAGCATGAAACGGAAACCCTAATGACTAGGAAGGCTTGCTAAGTGTTGATCATTTGGATATTGTGTGGAATTATATGCTTGGTAGGCTGCCCGTAAATGCCTTTATGATCCTAAATGTGATTTTGATCATTGCATGTTGACAAATGGGCTTTTCTAGCATTCGAGCCCACGTAAATGTTGTTGCATGTTGAATAATTCTATCACCTGATTACGTGGACCTCAAAATGAGTTATATGGCTTGATTTACATGTGTTACATGGCTGCCCGTTTAATGTTCATATAACTCTATATGCCTTTCAAGTGAAATTACTTGTCTTATCGTGTCCTGCCTGTTTACTTGTCAATGTGCAATCTTATGACTGTCCGGAGACAACCTACTTTGTTGTCCTCCTAACGTGATATGTTAATGTCATAAATGTGCACTGCATACAAGGTTGCAACCTTTCCTGTCGGCATGGTAGCGATCACGCACACCGGGCAGCATCGGGCTTGCCAGTGCACCCATGACTACCATGGTCCCATTCCCTCTCTTGCTTGGGGGCTAGACTTCCTCGGAGAGTTGGGTCGTAGGATTTCGGGGTACAGCCGGAGTACACCCACCTGGCATGTTTGGGGAATGATTTGAAGTCGGCCGCAACAACTGATTCTGGAACTGATCTGAGAGCAAAAGCTCACTGTATCCTTTTACTATCTGTATAAGTACTCTTGCTTGGTTCCTAGAGAACCTCGGGGAGGAAAGACCGGTATTTCTGTTCCTGTACTTGTATTATTGTTATATTCATGCTTGCAAAAAGGATTTCATAAGTTGAACCGGAAAATGAGTTTCAAAACCTATTTCTCGTTCCCCCTCGCTGATTTCATAAGGACTCACTCTCTTTTATCATCTCAGGTGAATAAGATCTAGAACAGGTACCCGAGGACGGTATACCTAACGATGAATCCTTGGAGTGATTGCCTGTTTGTGTGCTTTGCGTGTTTATGGCTATTTGCGAACCATGCTACTTGAAGACTATTTCTTTCATGTTGTTTGATGTTGTAATGTAAAGACCCCCGTTGTAATTTGGGGTCTAATTTTGGTTTGTACTGATATTGCTAGACAGACACTAGACACTACTATGATTGTTTTGCTATTATTACCGCTAGTATTTATCATAGGTTATGACGTATTAGTTAAGGACTAAGTAAATAAACCTACCCAATCTTAAATAGGTACTCGCTATTAAGCTAAGATCAACATGTACTTTTGTAACGAGGATAAACAAACAAACGAGACATAGTATCATGCTAGGTTATAAATCAAACGAGACATCGAGATAACCAATAGGTATTTCAATTGATGTTAAATAGTAATCCTAGTTGGAAATGAAACTTGAGATTTGAAAAAAAAATTGAGGCATTTAGAGAATTATGCCAAACCAAAGAGTCCAATTACAACCGTTATGCTGCCGGTTTTTTGGAAAACTTTAGAGTTTAGACTAAAACGATATGTGTTAAATCTTCATAAACGGTTAAGTATGTGACATGTCCTGAACATTTAGATCACACCCTAGTCTAACCTTATAGGCCGGGTTGAGGAGTGACTATTAGTGTTGGTATGATCACACCCGTCTTGTTGAGGGCACAAATCCTTTATGTGTTGACGGTTCTCAGTCCCAGCCCAGAGAGATGGCCTATTCAAAATGCCCATTAGGCTTAACGACAACCCATCCACTTCAACAATGCAGCATCCTTGCAAGACGTGATATCGATGCGTTGTAGGGCCCTCTGATGTCCCGCGAGTTAAGTTGTCGTCCTTTTAAGAGCTCACGACGTAAGATCCGGGATGAAAAAATAGAGCAAAAGAAGAAAAGTGGCCCGAAACTGATGAAAACGTATGATTTTGTGCTACGAAAATAGGCGCAGCCGAGCAGGTTTGCTGCCCCCGTCGTAGAGCTCTCGGAGAGCTTTCCAACTGTAAGCTGTGCACCGCGTAACTCCTTACGGATAAAAAATTATGGGCACTGGAGCAACGGAGACCTGGTCAAAAGCCCCACAGCCTCGGTTTGCGGGCCCAGCCTCTACGTGAAGCGAAGTTGTCTTGCCCAAGGTGCCGTCGGATTCGGTAATAGAAAAGTGGTAGATAAAGCATCTTGGCAACCCTAACCGGGGCAAAAAAAAATGAAAAGGTGGGTGCAACACGAGGACTTCCCAGGGGGTCACCCATCCTAGTACTACTTTCACCCAAGCATACTTAACTTCGGAGTTGTGATGGTATCCGGTGCACTAGTGCTGGTATGATCACACCCGTCATGTTGTGGGCACAAATCCATTATGTGTTGTCGGTTCATAGTCCCAGCCTAAAGAGATGGCCTATTGAAAAGGCCCAATGGCTTAACGACAACCCATCCACCTCAACAACACAGCATCCTCGCAAGACGTGATATCGACGCGTTATAGGGCCCTCTAATGTCCAGCGAGTTAGGTTGTCGTCCTTTTAACAACTCACGACGTACGATCCGGGATAGAAAAACAGAGCAAAAGAAGAAAATTGGCCCGAAATTATGAAAACGTTCAATTTTGGGCTCCAAAAATGGGCGCAGCTAAGCAGTCTTGCTGCCCCAGTCGTAGAGCTCTCGTAGAGCTGTCCAACAGTATGCTGTGCGCTGCGTAACTCCTTACGGATCAAAAGTTATGGGCATTGGAGCAACGGAGACCTGGTCACAAGCCACATGCCCTAGGTATGCGGGCCCAGCCTCTACGTGAGGCAAAGTTGTCTTGCCCAAGATGTCGTGGGATTCGGTAATAGAAACGTAGTGGATAAAGCATCTTGGCAACACTAACCGAGGCAAAAAAAAATTGAAAAGGGGGTGCAACACGAGGACTTCGCAGGGGGTCACCCATCTTAGTACTACTCTCGCCCAAGCACGCTTAGCTTCGGAGTTCTGTTGGGATTCGGTGCATTAGTGCTGGTATGATCGCACCCGTCATGTTGAGGGCACAAATCCTTTACGTGTTGACAGTTCACAGTCCCAGCCTAAAGAGATGGCCCATTCAAAAGGCCCAATGGGCTTAACGACAACCCATCCGCTTCAACAATGTGGCATCCACGCAAGACATGATGTCAACGCATTGTAGGGCCCTCTAATGTCCCGCGAGTTAGGTTGTTGTCAATTTTACAGCTCACGACGTACGATTCAGGACAGAAAAACAGAGCAAAAGAACAAAATTGGCCCTAAACTGGTCAAAACGATCGATTTTGGGATCCAAAAAGGTCGCAGCCGAGCAAGCTTGCTGCCCTCGTCGTAGAGCTGTCGGAGAGCTTTCCAACGGTATGCTGTGCGCCGCGTAACTACTTACTGATCAAAAGTTATGGGCACCGGAGCGACGGAGACCTGGTCACAAGCCCCATGCCCTAGGTTTGCGGGCCCAGCCTCAACGTGAAGCGAAGTTGTCTTGCCCAAGGTGCTGTTGGATTCGGTAATAGAAATGTGGTGGATAAAGCATCTTGGCAACCTTAACTGGGGCCAAAAAAATTGAAAAGGGGGGTGCAACACGAGGACTTCCCAGGGGGTCACCCATCCTAGTACTACTCTCGCCCAAGCACGCTTTACTTCGTAGTTCTGATGGTATCCGGTGGACTAGTACTCGTATGATCACACCCGTCTTGTTGAGGGCACAAATCCTTTATGTGTTGACGATTCTCAGTCCCATCTCAGAGAGATGGCCTATTCAAAAGGCCCATTAGGCTTAACGACAACCCATCCACTTCAACAATGCAGCATTCTCGCAAGACGTGATATCGATGCATTGTAGGGCCCTTTAATGTCCCACGAGTTTGGTTGATGTCCTTTTAGGAGCTCACGATGTACGATCCGGAACGGAAAAACATAGCAAAAGAAGAAAAGTGGCCCGAAACTAATGAAAACGTTCGATTTTGGGCTTCAAAAAGGGCACAGCCAAGCAAGCTTGCTGCCCCCGTCGTAGAGCTCTTGGAGAGCATTCCAACGGTATGCTGTGCACCACGTAACTCCTTACGGATCAAAATTGTGGGCACCGGAGTGACAGAGACCTGGTCACAAGCCCTATGCCCTAGGTTTGCGGGCCCCGCCTCTACGTTAAGCGAAGTTGTCTTGTCCAAGGTGCCGTGGGATTCAGTAATAGAAATGTGGTGGATAAAGTATCTTGGCAACCCTAACGACATTAAGTTCGGAGTTCGGATGGGATCCGGTGCATTAGTGTTGGTATGATAGCACCCGCCATGTTGAGGGTACAAATCCTTTATGTGTTGTCGGTTCACAGTCCCAGCCTAGAGAGATGGCCCATTGAAATGCCCCAATGGGCTTAACGATAACCCATCTACCTCAACAACGCAGCATCCTCGCAAGACGTGATATCGACGCGTTATAGGGCCCTCAAATGTCCCGCGAGTTAGGTTGTCGTCCTTTTAACAACTCACGACGTACGATCCGGGATAGAAAAATAGAGCAAAAGAAGAAAATTGGCCCAAAATTATGAAAACGTTCAAATTTGGGCTCCCAAAACGGGCGCAGGTGAGCAGGCTTGCTGCCCAAATCGTAGAGCTCTCGTAGAGCTGTCCAACGGTATGCTGTGCGCTGCGTAACTCATTACGGATCAAAAGTTATGGGCACCGGAGCAACGGAGAGCTGGTCACAAGCCCCATACCATAGGTATGCGGGCCTAGCCTCTACGTGAAGCGAAGTTGTCTTGCCCAAGGTGTTGTGGGATTCGGTAACAGAAATGTAGAGGATAAAGCATCTTGGTAACCCTAACCGAGGCAAAAAAAATTGAAACATAAGGTGCAACACGAGGACTTCCCAGGGGGTCACCCATCCTAGTACTATTATCGCCCAAGAATGCTTAACTTCGGAGTTCTTATGGGATCCGGTGCATTAGTGCTGGTATGATCGCACCCGTCATGTTGAGGGCACTAATCCTTTATGTGTTGATGGTTCACAGTCCCAGCCCAGAGAGATGGCTAATTCAAAAGGCCCAATGGGCTTAACGACAACCCATCCACTTCAACTACACAGCATCATCGCAAGACGTGATATCGATGCGTTGTAGGGCCATCTAATGTCCTGCGAGCTAGGTTGTCATCCTTTTAACAACTCACGACGTACGATCCCGGATGAAAAAATTGAACAAAAGAAGAAAAGGGCCCAAAACTGATGAAAACGTTCGATTTTGGGATCCAAAAATGTGCGCAGCCATGTAGACTTGCTTTCCTCATCGTAGAGCTCTCGCAGAGCTTTCCAACGGTATGTTATGCGCCGCGTAACTCCTTACAGATCAAAAGTTATAGGCACCGGAGTGATGGAGACCTAGTCACAAGACCCACGCCCTCGGTTTGCGGGCGCAGCCTCTAAGTGAAGCGAAGTTGTCTTGCCCAAGGTGCTGTGGGATTCGGTAATAGATATGTGGTGGATAAAGCATCTTGGCAACACTAACCGGGGCAAAAAAAAAGTTGAAAAGGGGGGTGCAACAAGAGGACTTCCGAGGGGGTCACCCATCCTAGTACTACTTGCGCCCAAGCATGCTCAACTTTAGAGTTCTTATGGAATTTGGTACATTAGTGCTGGTATGATCGCACCCGTTGTAACGACCCGATCACCATTCCCACAGAGGGGCACACGAGTCGATACTACCAGCATATTGTCCGCTTTGAGCAAGCCCCGAAGGGAACTAATACTCTCACGATTTTGTTCCTCGCGTGGTCTCCCACATGAAAACGCATGCTGGCTGATACAAGGACTTGAACCTTTATATCCAGCTGTACCACTTCCTAATTTTTCGATGTGGGATTGTGTTACCACACTCCACCCCCCTTAAGAGGCACGCGCCCTCGCGGGCTAACGTCACAACGCCACGTTCGCACGTGGTAGGCTCTGATACCATTTATAACGACCCGATCACCATTCCCACAGAGGGGCACACGAGTCGATACTACCAGTATATTGTCCGCTTTGAGCAAGCCCCGAAGGGAACCAATACTCTCACGGTTTTGTTCCTCACGTGGTCTCCCACGTGAAAACGCGTGCTGGCTGATACAAGGACTTGAACCTTTATATCCAACTGTACCACTTCCTAATTTTTCGATGTGGGATTGTGTTACCACACTCACGTGGGAGACCACGTGAGGAACAAAACCGTGAGAGTATTGGTTCCCTTCGGGGCTTGCTCAAAGCAGACAATATGCGGGTAGTATCGACTCGTGCGCCCCTCTGTAGGAATGGTGATCGGGTCGTTACAAATGGTATCAGAGCCTACCACGTGCGAACGTGGCATTGTGACGTTAGCCCGCGAGGGTGCGTGCCTCTTAAGGGGGGTGGAGTGTGGTAACACAATCCCACATCGAAAAATTAGGAAGTGGTACAGCTGGATATAAAGGTTCAAGTCCTTGTATCAGCCAGCACGCATTTTCACGTGGGAGACCACGTGAGGAACAAAACCGTGAGAGTATTGGTTCCCTTCGGGGCTTGCTCAAAGCGGACAATATGCTGGTAGTATCGACTCGTGCGCCCCTCTGTGGGAATGGTGATCGGGTCGTTACACCCGTCATGTTGAGGGCACAAATCCTTTATGTGTTGATGGTTCACAGTCCCAGCCCAAAGATATGGCCCATTCAAAAGGCCCATTGGGCTTAACAACAACCCATCTACTTCAACAACGCAGCATCCTCGCAGGACATGATATTGATGCGTTGTAGGGCCCTCTAATGTCCCACGAGTTAAGTGTTCATCCTTTTAACTGCTCACGACGTACGTCCGGGATGGAAAAATAGAGCAAAAGAAGAAAAGTGGCCCGAAACTGATGAAAACGTTCAATTTTGGGCTCCGAAAAAAGGCGCAGCCGTGCAAGGTTGCTGCGCCCGTTGAAGCTTGCTACCCTCGTTGTAGAGCTCTCAGAGAGCTTTACAACGGCATGTTGTGCGCCGCGTAACTCCTTACGGATCAAAAGTTATAGGCACCGGACTGAAGGAGACCTGGTCACAAGCCCCACGCCCTCGGTTTGCGGGCGCAGCCTCTAAGTGAAGCGAAGTTGTCTTGACCAAGGTGCCGTGGGATTCAGTAATAGATATGTGGTGGATAAAGCATCTTGGCAACACTAACCGAGGCAAAAAAAAAAAGTTGAAAAGGGGGGTGCAACACGAGGACTTCCCAGGGGGTCACCCATCCTAGTACCACTGTCGCCCAAGCACGCTTAAGTTCGGAATTCTGATGGGATCTGGTGCACTAGTGCTGGTATGATCGCACCTGTCTTTTTGAGGGCACAAATCCTTTATATGTTGACGGTTCAAAGTCCAAGCCTAGAGAGATGGCCCATTCAAAAGGCCCAATGGGCTTAACAACAACCCATCCACTTCAACAATGCATCATACTCGCAAGATGTGATATCGACGCATTGTAGGGCCCTCTAATGTCCCGCGAGTTAGGTTGTCGTCATTTTAAGAGCTCACAACAAACGATCCGGGAGGGAAAAATCGAGCACAAGAATAAAAGTAGCCTGTAACTGATGAAAAGATTAAATTTTGGGCTCCAAAAACAGGCGCAGCGGAGCAAGCTTGCTGCCCCCATCATAGAGCTCTCAGAGAGCTTTCCAATGGTATACTGTGCACCGCGTAACTCCTTACGGATCAAAAGTTATGGGCACCGAAGCGACAGAGACCTGGTCACAAGCCCCACGCCGTAGGTTTGCTAGCCCAGCCTCTATGTGAAGCGAAGTTGTCTTGCCCAAGGTGCCGTGGGATTCGGTAATAGAAATGTGGTGGATAAAGCATCATGGAAACCCTAACCGGGGAAAAAAATTTGAAAAGGGGGGGTGCAACACGAGGACTTCACAGGGGGTCACCCATCCTTGTACTACTCTCGTCCAAGCACGCATAACTTTGGAGTTCTGATGGGATCCGGCGCAATAGTGTTGGTACGATCGCACCGGTCATGTTGAGGGCACAAATCCTTTATGTGTTGACGGTTCACAGTCCCAGTCCAGAGAGATGGCCCATTCAAAAGTACAAATGGGCTTAATGACAACCAATCCACTTCAACAACCCAGCATCCTCGCAAGACATGATATCGATGCGTTGTAGGGCCCTCTAATGAATAGTGAGTTATGTTGTCATCCTTTTAACGGCTCACAACGTACGATCTGGGATGAAAAAATAGAGCAAAAGTAGAAAAGTGGCCCGAAACTGATGAAAACGTATGGTTTTATGCTCCAAAAATAGGCGCAGACGAGCAGACTTGTAGCCCCGGCCGTAGAGCTCTCGAAGAGCTTTCCAACGGTATATTGTGCGCCGTGTAACTCCTTACAAATCAAAAATTAAGGGCAACGGAGCGACGGAGACTTGGTCACAAGCCCCACCCCCTCAGTTTGCAGGCCGAGCCTCTACGTGAAGCGAAGTTGTCTTGCCCAAGGTGCCATGGGATTTGGTAATAGAAATGTGGTGGATAAAGCATCTTGGCAACCCTATCCGGAGCAAAAAAAATTGAAAAGGGGGGTACAACACGAGGACTTCCCAGGGGGTCACCCATCCTTGTACAACTCTCGCCCAAGCACGCTTAACTTCAGAGTTTTGATGGTATCCGGTGCATTAGTGTTGGTATGATCGCACCCACCTTGTTGAGGGCACAAATCCTTTATGTGTTGACAGTTCACAATTCCAGCCCAGAGAGATGGCCCATTCAAAAGGCCCATTGGGCTTAACGACAACCCATCCACTTCAACAATGCACCATTCTCGCATGGCGAGATATCAATGCATTGTAGGGCCCTTTAATGTCCCGCGAGTTAGGTTATCGTCCTTTTAACAGCTCACAACGTACAATCCGGGATCGAAAAACATAGCAAAAGAAGAAAATTAGTCCAAAAATGATGAAAACGTTCAATTTTGGGCTCCAAAAATGGGCGCAGCAAAGCAAGCTTGCTGCCCTCGTTGTAGAGCTCTCGGAGAGATTTCCAACGGTATGTTGTGCGCTGCATAACTCCTTACGAATCAAAAGTTATGGGCACCAGAGCGGCGGAGACCGGGTCACAAGCCCCACGCCCTCAGTTTGCGGGCACAACCTCTACGTCAAGCGAAGTTGTCTTGCCCAAGGTGCCATGGGATTTGATAATAGAAATGTGGTGGATAAAGCATCTTGGCAACCCTAACCGGGGCAAAAAAAATTGAAAAAGGGGTACAACACGAGGACTTCCCAGTGGGTCACCCATCTTAGAACTACTCTCGCCCAAGCATGCTTAACTTCGGAGTTCTGATGGGATCCGGTGCACTAGTGCTGGTATGATCGCACCCATCATGTTGAGGGCACAAATCCTTTATGTGTTGATGGTTCACTGTCCCAGCTCAGAGAGATGGCCCTTTCAAAAGTCCAAATGGGATTAATGACAACCTATCAGCTTCAACAACGCAGCATCCTCGCAAGACGTGATATCAACGCCTTGTAGGTCCTTCTAATGTCCCGCGAGTTAGGTTGTTGTCCTTTTAACAGCTCACGACGTACGATCTGGGAAGGAAAAACTGAGCAAAAGAAGAAAAGTGGCACGAAACTGATGAAAAAGTACGATTTTGGGCTCCGAAAATAGGCACAGCCGAGTAGGCTTGCTGCCCTCGTTGTAGAACTCTCGAAGAGCTTTCCAACGGTATGTTGTGTGCTGCGTAACATCTTACGGATCAAAAATTATGGACATCGGAGCGACGGAGACCTGGTCATAAGCCCCAACCCCTCAGTTTACGGGCCCAGCCTTTACGTGAAGCGAAGTTGTCTTGCCTAAGGTTCCGTGGGATTCGGTTATAGAAATGTGGTGGATAAAGCATCTTGGCAACCCTAACCGGGGCAAAAAAAAATTGAAAAGGGGGGTGCAACAAGAGGACTTCCCAGAAGGTCACCCATCCTTTTATTACTCTCACCCAAGCATGCTTAACTTCAGAGTTCTGATGGGATCCGGTGCATTAGTGCTGGTATGATCGCACCCGTCATGTTGAGGGCACAAATCCTTTATGTGTTAACGGTTCACAGTCCCAGCCCCGAGAGATGACCCATTCAAAAGGCCCAATGGGTTTAATGACAACCCATCCGCTTCAACAACGCAGCATCCTCGCAAGACGTGATATCGACGCATTGTAGGGCCCTCTAATGTCCCGCGAGTTAGGCTGTCATCCTTTTAACAGCTCGTGTCGTACGATCGGGGACGGAAAAACATAGCAGAAATAGAAAACTGGCCCGAAATTGATGAAAACATACGATTTTGGGCCTAGAAAAGAAGCACAGCCGAGCAGGCTTGTGGCCCCCATCGTAGAGCTCTCGAAGAGCTTTCCAACGGTATGCTATGCGCCGCGTAACTCCTTACGGATCAAAAGTTATGGGCACCGGAGCGTCGGAGAGCTGGTCACAAGCCCCACGCCCTCGGTTTGCGGGCCCAGCCTCTACGTGAAGCGAAGTTGTCTTGCCCAAGGTGCCGTGGAATTCGGTAATAGAAATATGGTGGATAAAGCATCTTGGCAACCCTAACCGGGGCAAAAAAAATTGAAAAGGGAGGTGCAACACGAGGACTTCCCCGGGGGTCACCCATCCTAGTACTACTCTCGCCCAAGCACGCTTAACTTCGGAGTTCTGATGGTATCCGGTGCACTAGTCCTGGTATAATCACACCTGTCTTGTTGAGGGCATAAATCCTTTATGTGTTGACGGTTCTCAGTCCCATCCCAAAGAGATGGCCTATTGAAAAGGCCTATTAGGCTTAACGACAACCCATCCACTTCAACAATGCAGCATCCCCGAAAGACGTGATATCGATGCATTGTAGGGCCCTCTAATGTCCCGCGAGTTAGGTTGTCGTCCTTTTAAGAGCTCACGACGTATAATCCGGGACGGAAAAACAGAGCAAAAGAAGAAAAGTGGCCCAAAATAGATGAAAACGTTCGATTGTTGGCTCCAAAAATGGGCACAGCCGAGCAAGATTGCTACCTCCATCGTAGAGCTCTCGGTGAGCTTTCCAACGGTATGCTGTGCACCGCGTAACTCCTTACGGATCAAAAGTTGTGGGCATCGGAGTGACAGAGAGTTAGTCACAAGCCCCACGCCCTAGGTTTGTGGACCCAGCCTCTACGTGAAGGGAAGTTGTCTTGCTTAAGGTGCCGTGGGATTTGGTAATAGAAATGTGGTGGATAAAGCATCTTGGCAACCCTAACCGGGGCAAAAAAAATTGAAAAGGGGGGTGCAACACGAGGACTTCCCAGGGGGTCACCCATCCTAGTACTACTCTCGCCCAAGCACACTTAACTTCAGAGTTCTGATGGGATCCGGCGCATTAGAGCTGGTACGATCGTACCCATCATGTTGAGGGCAGAAATCCTTTATGTGTTGCCGGTTCACAGTCTCAACCCAGAGAGATGGCCCATTCAAAAGTCCAAATGGGCTTAATGACAACCCATCTGCTTCAACAACGCAGCATCCTCGCAAGACGTGATATCGACGCGTTATAGGGCCCTCTAATGTCCCGCAAGTTAGCTTGTCGTCCTTTTAACAGCTGACGACGTACGAACCAGGACGGAAAAACATAATGAAAGAAGAAAAGTGGCTCGAAACTGATGAAAACATACGATTTTGGGCTCCGAAAATAGTCGCAACCGAGCAGGCTTGCTACCCTTGTCGTAGAGCTATCGGCGAGCTTTCCAACGGTATGCTGTGCGCCGCGTAACTCGTTACGGATCAAAAATTATGGGCACCAGAGCGACGGAAACCTGGCCACAAGCCCCTTTCCCTCAGTTTGCGGGCCCAGCCTCTGCGTGAAGTGAAGTTGTCTTGCCCAAGGTACTGTGGGATTCGGTAATAGAAATGTGGTGGATAAAGAATCTTGGCAACCCTAACCGGGGTAAGAAAAATTGAAAAAGGGGGTGCAACACGAGGACTTCCCAGGGGGTCACCTATCCTAGTACTACTCTCGCCCAAGCATGCTTAACTTCGGAGTTCTGATTGGATCCGGTGCATTAGTGCTGGTATGATGGACTCGTCATGTTGAGGGCACAAATCCTTTATGCGTTGCCGGTTCACAGTCCCAGCCTAGAGAGATGGCCCATTCAAAAGGCCTAATGGGCTTACCGACAACCCATCTACTTCAACAATGCAGCATCCTCGCAAGACGTGATATCGACGTATTGTTGGTATGATAACCCGAACCCGGCATGCATTTAAGGACATTAAATTGCATTTAATTAAGTGTTATCTTAAATGTTAGCATTGAATTTGTGTTTATTTTAGTTAAACATTTATTTGTAGCTTTATTTTTATATTTATTTTAGAAGTAATTAAAATAATACTTGAGTTAATTATTTTAATGGAATGTCAACTACTTTTTATACTTATGTTAATCAGTTTTATTTTTCTTGCACCTTAATGCTCGGTTTTCAATAAAATAAAAAGTAGCTCCGAGTCGGAGTAAATTTTGAACTATGTTACTTTTCAGAAATTATATTTTCTTGAATTCTTTGAGATTTAATTGTTATTCTTTTATTGTCGAAAAGTGCATTGTATTTTGAGAGCGATAGTTAGGAAACGATTTCCAGTCCTCAGCAAATAGTGAAAACTAGTGTTTAGTGTTTTAATTTTAGTAGTTTAGTTGTTATTAACTTGAATTTGATTTGTGTTAGTTGTTTTAGCTTCAAAATGCATAAAATAAGACTACTTTGACCATGTTTAGTTAGCATTGACCATGAGGCCTTGACCATTTGACTTTGTGTCACCTTATATGCATAACAATAGCACAAAAAATAAAAAATAAAGAAAGCTGAAAAAACAGAGAGCAGCTGACCGAAAATAGAAGGAGAAAAAAAAAGAAATTTCAACTTCAAATCTTCGATTCTTCGCGTGAGCTTGCACGGGGTGGTTCCTAGGCATCCAGCGTGGTTTCCCTAGCGTCTAGGAGGGTCTAAGGTGAGGGTTTCATGTTTATTTGCGCATTTGAAAGTTTTATGTGTTAACTTTAATTTTTGGGTTTTATCCGTATATTGTTATTTTAATTGTTTTGAGGCTTAAAGAATGTTCCCTAGCAATTGTAGAACATGTATTTATAGCTTTTTAACATTTTCTGCGGTTGAATATCGAAATTGAAATATAAATTGTTAATTGAATAGTAAACCCCCGTTTCGATGAAGTTGCTCCGTTATGCATTCTGTTGATGTAGGAAGGTGCTAGATATGCTAGAATGCCTAAATGTGTGGTTTAATTGGATTGTGTAATGGAAAAACGGAGAAAAATGGCTTAGTGAAAGTCGGGGTCATTTAGGTCAAGTTTGGCATTTTATTGTTTTGCGTGATGGCATTGTCTCGGGAGGCCATGGAAGCACTTTTGGTGTGATTATGGCGTTGGTTGGGTGTTTGGTTAGGGTAGCGGTAGTTCAAACGAGCAAAGGGAGAAATCGGGGCTTTGCGTGAATTCTAGGGTTAAGTAGGGTTTCGGGGTCTTTAGACGTGCCTTATGGTGACCTAGGAGGTTTGGTGAAGTCGGTTTCCAAAACTCGTGGCTCGTTTGAAAGTAGTAGCATTTGGTAAGTTGGGGTCGTTTTGTGTTTTTGTTGGTTTTTGTAGAGTTTTGCTTGTAGAATGCTTGTTAATGCTTGATAATGCTTATTACGCTTGTTAGAGTTGATTTTGATTGAAATGTTTATCAATTGTTGATAATGCTTGATATTTTGTATATCGCCTCTAATCTATATTGTTGTGCTATCGCTCGTTTATTGCCTTGTATCGAGTCTTGCATTGCATAGTGTCAGGCGCGTGAGTGATGGGCCTCTCTGGGTAGCCTCGGGTTGCCAGTGTTGGTTGCTCTAGCTCCGTGTCCTATTCCTATTCTCGCTTGGGTTGCCTCCCAGGGACATTTGGGTCGTAGAATTGATGGATACTCCCGGGGTATTCCAAACTAAAGTTATAAGGTGGTTGCACACTTATTGTAATCATTGTCAACATCAAGCTCGAGATTGATGTATCGCCCGTGAAATGGTACATTGCTCGTATGAGTGAACCATAGCCTTCAGAGTGTGGTATAGCTTTGAATGGTTGTGTTAATGCTTTTATTAAATGTTTATTGTATTGATTGTTTATATTGATTGCTTACATGTCAGTTATATTGCTTAACTGCCTTATTTGCATTGCACTACTTTCTTTCTCTCCACCTCGATATTTATCTCGCCCACACTGAGTATACGTGTTGAGTATACTCACTCCTCACCACCACATTTCAGGAAATGTCATGTTAGCTGGAAAGTTCGTGATTTTGTGAAAGTTCGTGCTTGAAGAGTTGTCTTGCGTGCCTTTGTGGCTTGAGTTGTCGAAGTTGTAAAGATGTATGCTTTCATGTATTTTATGCATTTAATGTCAAAAGGAATGTAATTTAAGTTTCATTAGATTATTAAAGTGGTTTGATAAGTTAGATTATGTATTTAGTTAATGTAGCTTAACTTCAATGCATGTTTGTAATGCCAAAGGAAAAGAGTTAGAATTGTGTGATAGTCTAATTTATGTAATGGGTTAGTGTAGTTTAATTGCCTAGCATGAATGTTCTTGTCAAAGATGAAAAGAGATAGGTTAGCTTTTAAATTGGAAATGTATGTATACTTGCTGAGTTTAATTGATGAGAAGCGAGGCTCGGATGGCCTTGAGGTGGTTGAATGTTAGGACATGGTATTGGTCCACTTATATGCTGTCGCAGGTTTGCTTTTTGCCTAGAAACAGGGGAGACTCCGTCCGTTTTCCCTGAAAATTATGCCCGGGTTTGGATTTGGGTTGTGATTAGATCGATTGATAGAATTCTCGGTCTCGAGAGGGATCGGGGTGTTACAGTAGGGCCCTGTAAGGTCCCGCGAGTTAGGTTGTCATCCTTTTAACAGCACACGACATACGATCCTGGACGAAAAAACAGAGCAAAAGGAAAAAAATGGCCTGAAACTGATGAAAACGTTCGATTTTGGGCTCCAAAAAATGGGCAAAGCCGAGCAAGCTTACTGCACCTGTCGTAGAGCTCTCGGAGAGCTTTCCAACGGTATGCTGTGCGCCGCGTAACTCCTTACGGATCAAAAGTTATGGGCACCAGAGCGACGGAGACCTGGTCACAAGCCCCATGCCCTCGGTTTGCGGGCCCAGCCTCTACGTGAAGCGAAGTTGTCTTGCTCAAGATCCCGTGGGATTCGGTAATAGAAATATGGTGGATAAAGAATCTTGGCAACCCTAACCGGGGTAAAAAAAATTGAAAAGGGGGGTGCAACACGAGGACTTCTCAGGGGGTCACCCATCCTAGTACTACTCTCGCCCAAGGACGCTTAACTTCGGAGTTCTTATGGGATCCGGTGCATTAGTGCTGGTATGATCGCACCTGTCATGTTGAGGGCACAAATCCTTTTTGTGTTAACGGTTCACAGTCCCAGCCTAGAGAGATGGCCCATTCAAAAGGCCCAATGGGCTTAATGACAACCCATCCGCTTCAACAACGCAACATTCTCGCCAGACGTGACATTGACACGTTGTAGTGCCCTCTAATGTCCTGCGAGTTAGGTTGTCGTCCTTTTAACTGCTCACAACGTACGATTCGGGACGGAGAAACAGAGCAAAAGAAGAAAAGTAGCCCGAAACTGATGAAAACGCACGATTTTAGGCTCCGAAAATAGGCGCAGCCGAGCAGGCTTGTTGTGCCCATCGTATAGCTCTGGGAGTGCGCCGCGCAACTCCTTACGGATCAAAAGTTATGGGCACCAGAGCATCGGAGACCTGTCACAAGCCCCACGCCCTCAGTTTGCGGGCCCAGCCTCTACGTGAAGCGTAGTTGTCTTGCCCAAGGTGCTGTGGGATTCAAAAATAGAAATGGGGTTGATAAAGCATCATGGCAACCCTAACCGGGGCAAAAAAAATTGAAAAGGTGGGTGCAACAAGAGGACTTCCCAGGGGGTCACCCATCCTAGTACTACTCTCGCCCAAGCACGCTTAACTTCAGAGTTCTGATGGGATCCGGTGCATTAATAAATGTATGATAGCACCCATCATATTGAGGGCACAAATCCTTTATGTGTTGCCGGTTCATAGTCCCAGCCCAGAGAGATGGCCCATTGAAAAGGCCTAATGGGCTTAACGAGAACCTATCCACCTCAACAACGCAGCATCCTCGCAAGACGTGATATCGACACGTTATAGGGACCTCTAATGTCCCGCGAGTTAGGTTGTCGTCCTTTTAACAACTCACGATGTACGATCCGGGATGGAAAAACAGAGTAAAAGAAGAAAATTGCTCCGAAATTATAAAAACGTTCGATTTTGGGCTCCAAAAACTGGCGTAGCTGAGCAGGCTTGCTGCCCTAGTCGTAGAGCTCTCGTAGAGCTGTCCAACTGTATGCTGTGTACAGTGTAACTCCTTACGGATCAAAAGTTATGGGTACCAGAGCAACGGTGAGCTAGTCACAAGCCCCACGCCCAAGGTATGCGGGTCCAGCCTCTACGTGAAACGAAGTTGTCTTGCCCAAGGTGCCGTGGGATTCGGTAATAGAAATGTGGTGTATAAAGCATCTTGGCAACCCTAACCGAGGCAAAAAAAATTGAAAATGAGGGGTGCAACACGAGGACTTCCCAGGGGGTCACCCATTCTAGTACTACTCTTGCCCAAGCACGCTTAACTTCGGAGTTCTGATGGGATCCGGTGCATTAGTGCTGGTATGATCGCACCCATCATGTTGAGGGCACAAATCCATTATGTGTTGACGATTCATAGTCCCTGCCCAGAGAGATGGCCCATTCAAAAGACCCAATGGGCTAAATGACAATCCATCCGCTTTAAGAACGCTGCATTCTCGCAGGACGTGATATCGACGCATTTTAGGGCCCTCTAATGTCCTACAAGTTAAGTTGTCATCCTTTTAACAGCTCAAGACGTACGATCCGGGACCGAAAAATAGAACAAAACAAGAAAAGTGGCCCAAAACTGATGAAAACGTACGATTTTGAGCTTCGAAAACAAGCGCCCCCGTCGTAGAGCTCTCGGAGAGCTTTCCAACTTTATGCTATGCGCCGCCTAACTCCTTATGGATCAAAAGTTTGGGCACCAGAGTGACTGAGACTGGGTCACAAGCCCCACGCCCTCGGTTTGCGGGCCCAGCCTCTACGTGAAACGAATGCCATAGGATTCGGTAATAGAAATGTGGTGGATAAAGCATCTTGGCCGCCCTAACCAGGGCAAAAAAACTTGAAAAGGGGGGTGCAACACGAGGACTTCCCAAGGGGTCACCCATCCTAGTACTGCTCTCGCCCAGGCGCGCTTAACTTCGGAGTTCTGATGGGATCCGGTGCATTAGTGCTGGTATGATAGTACCCGTCATGTTGAGGTAAAAAATCCTTTATGTGTTGCCGGTTCAAAGTCACAGCCCCGAGAGATGGCCCATTCAAATGGTCCAATGGGGTTAACGACAACCCATCCACTTCAACAACGCAGTATCCTCGCAAGATGTGATATCGACGCATTGTAGGCCCCTCTAATGTCCTGCAGGTTAGGTTATCGTCCTTTTAACAGCTCACGACGTACGATCCGGGATGAAAAAACAAAGCAAAAGAAGAAAAGTGGCCCGAAACAGATGAAAACGTTCGATTTTGAGCTCCAAAAATCGGCGCAGCCGAGCAATCTTGTGGGCCTAGCCTCTACGTGAAGCGAAGTTGTCTTGCCCAAGGTTCCGTTGAATTCAGTAATAGAAATATGGTGGATAAAGCATCTTGGCAACCCTAACCGAGGCAAAAAAAATTAAAAAAGGGGGTGCAATACGAGGACTTCCCAAGGGGTCACCCATCCTAGTACTACTCTTGCCCAAGCGCGCTTAGCTTCAGTGTTCTGATGGGATCTTGTGCATTAGTGTCGGTATGATAGGACCCGTGATGTTGAGGGCACAAATCCTTTATGTGTTGCCGGTTCACTGTCCCAGCCCAGAGAGATGGCCCATTCAAATGGCCCAATGGGATTAACAACAACCCATCCACTTCAACAATGCAGCATCCTCGCAAGACGTGATATCGACTCGTTGTAGGGCCCTCTAATGTCCCGCGAGTTAGGTTGTTGTCCTTTTAACAGATCACGACGTACGATCCTTGATAGAAAAACAGAGTAAAAGAAGAAAACTGGCTAGAAACAGATGAAAACATTCTGTTTTGGGCTCCAAAAATGGGCACAGCTGAGCAATCTTGATGCCTCCGTCGTAGAGCTCTCAGAGAGCTTTACAACGGTATGCTGTGCACCGCATAACTCCTTACGGATCAAAAGTTATGGACACCGGAGTGACGGAGACCTGGTCACAAGCCCCACGCCCAAGGTATGCGGGTCCAGCCTCTACGTCAAGCGAAGTTGTCTTGCCTAAGGTGCCGTGGGATTCGGTAATAGAAATGTGGTGGATAAAGCATCTTGGCAACCCTAACCGGGGCAAAAAAAATTGGAAAGGGGGGTGCAACACGAGGACTTCCCAGGGGGTCACCAATCCTAGTACTACTCTCGCCTAAGCACGCTTAACTTCGGAGTTCTGATGGCATCCAGTGCATTAGTACTGGTATGATCGCACCCGTCATGTTGAGGGCACAAATCCTTTATGTGTTGAGGGTTCACAGTCACAGCCTTGAGAGATGGCTAATTCAAAAGGCCCAATGGGCTTAATGACAACCCATCTGCTTCAACAACGCAGCTGATACGAACCTGGTCAACATGTGCCCGAACCCAACACCAAGATTGGTAAAACAAACCCAAGACCTTTCAAGAATGGATGGAACCGCGACCTTTGCCTAGCAAGACAAGAACCTTGGTATAGTGAATATGATGGAAACCGCGACCCGTTGCTTAGCAAAGCAAGAACCTTGGTATGGTGAAGACGCCACAAACGGGGATGGAAATCCGCTTGATAAGTCAAGGTTGAACGCCACAAGGAATCCCTTGATAAGTTCGAAAGAGTCTCTTGGAGAACTCAAGGAGAATAATCTCACAATTTAATTTCAGAATTGTCTTCTTTATTATCACAAAAAGTGCCTTATATAGGCAATAACAAATAAGTATCCTGCTTGAAAAAGGACTCCTAAACCCTAGCTCAAGTAGGAAAAATATGAATAGTAACTAGGTCAAAGGAAACAAACTTGAAGACCAAGAAAAGACTCCTATTAACTATTCACGTGAATAGTGACGTGAATAGTAACTAAAAAGGAAGCAAACTTGCAGCCCAAGAAAAGCTCCTTTCTAGTGTGAACACCTAATCTTGTAGCCCAAGAAAGTCTCTCTCCTAGTGTGAACACCTAAATTCATCCATAGGAAATTAAACTAAAATTGAAAACTAAAACTAGGATAAAATTACAAAGAAATCAAATCTTGACTAAATCTTCAAATCTTCTTGAAACTTCTTGAAGAATCTTGAAAATAGAATCTTGACTTGAATCTTTGCTGGAAAATTCATCCAAATGGTGCAATGAATGTGGATGGCTGGTTCACATCATTCCCTCCCTCTTGAGAAGGATTTGTCCTCAAATCCACCAGGCTCAAAGACCAGCCTAGGTGGTAGACCATATGTTATGTCCTCGGAAAACACTTCCTCAAATTCCCGCAAGAGAGACACAACTCGGGGCAATGCAGAGTGAAGTTGGTTAGCATTTAAAAGAGCCTCCTTGTACATGCGTACACTCATTTTTGCATAAAAATTACTTTGTTTTCTCTCTGCTTTTACCTCATTGGCCGAGCTCTTTTCTTTTTCACTCGCAATCTTTTGCTCACTCAAATTCTTTTGTTCACTCAAATTCTTTTGTTCACTCAAGTTCTTTTGATCACTCAATTTTTGTAACCTCACTTGATCCTCATAAACTTGTTTTGGTGTCATTGGAACTAGAGTGATTGTCCGTTGATTGAACATGAATGAGTACTTGTTGGTGAAGCCATCATGCTGCACACGTCGATCAAATTGCAACTTGTATGGACATGGATGATTAATTGTGTTGAGCCCTAGCTTTTCAATCATAGAAGCACTAGCAACGTTAGTACAACTACCACCATCAATAATAACACTACATACCTTATCTTTCACGTGGCAGTGAGTATGAAAGATGTTCTCACGTTGTACTACTTCTTCTTCCTCTTTAGCATGCAAACTTAAGGCTTGACGTGCCACTAGTCCAACCATCTCTCCATAATCTGCCCCAAACTCCTCTTCTCCCTCTGTGATGTCCTCTAGGATGGGCATGACATCAAAATGTATTTCGTCTTTGGACTCAATCTCACCACTCTCCAAGACTACCAATGCTTGCTTGTTTGGGCATTGGCTTCCTATGTGTCCCCATCCCTGACATTTAAAACATCTAATCTCACTAGATTGAGTTGTAGTAGAAGCTGATTTACCTTGGGAGGTCATGTCATTGGTGGATTGTTTGGAATTGGGCTTGACCTTATATATTTGTTCTAACCTCTCATGTATTTGTTCAAATTCAGCTCTCATCATCCGTCTCATCTCTCCCAAAAAAGCTTGCAACTGTAAATTCAGAACTGGTTGTTGATCTTCTGCTTTTGTCTCATCCTCTTGATTATGAGCCATGATTGAATTTCACTCCCTCATGTGTTTCGCTCAACTCACTTTGGCTTTTACCCTCTAATAATCTCACACACTCTGCCTTTTTCCTATCGTATTCTCCTTCAAGTCCCTAGAACTTACCAAGAATACCAAGCAGCGTAATAATCAATTTCGGAACCTGAATTTTTTTTTTCAGACCTCTAAGACTCTGAAAACAAGGTTAGAGAAAGAAAATTGACCAAAACTCGAAGAAGGAAACCTAGAAAAATAAGGAAATTTGAGAAAAATCTAATAGAAATCACAAAAATGCCCAGAACTCATACTAAACGATGGAATTTGGCCCTAAGAGGGTGGTGCCCATACTTTACTATGGGTTCTGCACAGAACACCGTTTTACTTCAGAAAAGTTTAGTCTTGAGGGCTAATTCAATGAAAATAAATTTCAGCCTCTATTTTTTTTTCTTCTATTTTTCTGTATTTTCTTGACTTTTTTTTTTCTTTCTTCTTTTCTTTTCTTAATTTTTCAGAAACGAAACCAATGAGAAAATAACAAGAACTCAAGTTTAGAAGCACAAGAAACCCTAATTCAAGATTCTAGGATTTGGCCAACTGAAAACAAGAAACGGAATTGAAAAAAATCCTAGCAAGAAAAGGAATTGAAAACTAGAAAGACACATAATTGAAAAACTAGCAAGAACAAGGAATCAAGAAAAGGAATTGAAACAAGACTCAATCAAGAACGAATAAAGGAATTTAAATACCTAAACCTAGACACACGAATTGACCAAGAAAACAAGAAAAAATATAGGCAAACCTGATAAACCTAAGCTCTGATTACCAACTGATACGAACCTGGTCAACATGTGCCCGGACCCAACACCAAGATTGGTAAAACAAACCCAAGACCTTTCAAGAATGGATGGAACCGCGACCCTTTGCCTAGCAAGACAAGAACCTTGGTATAGTGAATATGATGGAAACCGCGACCCGTTGCTTAGCAAAGCAAGAACCTTGGTATGGTGAAGACGCCACAAACGGGGATGGAAATCCACTTGATAAGTCAAGGTTGAACGCCACAAGGAATCCCTTGATAAGTTCGAAAGAGTCTCTTGGAGAACTCAAGGAGAATAATCTCACAATTTAATTTCAGAATTGTCTTCTTTATTATCACAAAAAGTGCCTTATATAGGCAATAACAAATAAGTATCCTGCTTGGAAAAGGACTCCTAAACCCTAGCTCAAGTAGGAAAAATGTGAATAGTAACTAGGTCAAAGGAAACAAACTTGAAGACCAAGAAAAGACTCCTATTAACTATTCACGTGAATAGTGACATGAATACTAACTAAAAAGGAAGCAAACTTGCAGCCCAAGAAAAGCTTATTTCTAGTGTGAACACCTAATCTTGTAGCCCAAGAAAGTCTCTCTCCTAGTGTGAACACCTAAATTCATCCATAGGAAATTAAACTAAAACTGAAAACTAAAACTAGTATAAAATTACAAAGAAATCAAATCTTGACTAAATCTTCAAATCTTCTTGAAAATTCTTGAAGAATCTTGAAGTTCTTGAATCTTTGCTGGAAAATTCATCCAAATGGTGCAATGAATGTGGATGGCTGGTTCACATCAGCAGCATTCTAGCAAGACATGATATCGACGCGTTGTAGGGCCCTCTAATGTCCCGCGAGTTAGGTTGTCATCCTTTTAACAGCTCATGATATACGATTCGGGACGGAGAAATAGAGCAAAAGATGAAAAATGTCCCAAAACTAATGGAAACGTTCAATTTTGGGCTCCAAAAATTGGCGCAGCCGAGTAGGATTATTGCCCCTATTGTAGAGCTCTCGGAGAGCTTTCTAACGGTATGCTGTGCACCACGTAACTCATTACGGATCAAAAGTTATGGCACCGGAGCGACGGAGACCTGGTCCCAAGCCCCACACCCTTGGTTCACAGTCACAGCCCAGAGAGATGGCCCATTCAAATGGTCCAATGGGCTTCATGACAACCCATATGCTTCAACAACGCAGCATCCTCGCAAGACGTGATATCGATACATTGTAAGGCCCTCTAATGTCCTGCGAGTTTGGTTGTCGTCCTTTTAACAGCTCACGACGTACGATCCGGGATCGAAAAATAGAGCAAAAGTAGAAAAGTGGCCCAAAAATAGGTGCAGCCGAGCAGGCTTATTGTTCCCAGTCATAGATCTCTCGGAGAGCTTTCCAACGGTATGATGTGTGTCGTGTAACTCCTTACGAATTAAACTTTATGGGCACCGGAGCGACGGACACCTGGTCACAAGCCCCATGCCCTCGGTTTGCGGGACCAACTTCTACGTGAAGAGAAGTTGTCTTGCCCAAGGTGCCATGGGATTCGGTAATAGAAATGTGGTGGATAAAGCATCTTGACAACCCTAACCGGGGCAAAAAAAATTGAAAAGGGGGGTACAATAAGAGGACTTCCCAGGGCATCACCGATCCTTGTACTACTCTCGCCCAAGCACGCTTAACTTCGGAGTTCTGATGGAATCCAGTGCACTAGTGCTGGTATGATAGCACCAGTCATGTTGAAGGCACAAATCCTTTATGTGTTGACGATTCACAGTACCAGCCCAGAGAGATGGCCAATTCAAAAGGCCTAATGGGATTAACGACAACCCATCCACTTCAACAACGCAGCATCCTCGCAAGACATGATATCGACGCATTGTAGGACCCTCTAATGTCCCGCGAGTTAGGTTGTCGTCCTTTTAATAGCTCACGACGTACGATTCGTGACGGAAAAACAGAGCAAAATAAGAAAACTGCCCCAAAACTGATGGAAACATTCGATTTTGGGCTCCAAAAATGGGCACAGCAAAGCAGGCTTGTTGCCCCCCTTGTAGAGCTCTCGGAGAGCTTTCCAACGGTATGCTGTGCGCCGCGTAACTCTTTACGGATCAAAAGTTATGGGCACCGGAGCGACGGAGACCTGGTCACAAGCCCTACGCCCTAGGTTTGCGGGCCCAGCCTCTACGTTAAGCGAAGTTGTCTTGCCCAAGGTGCCGTTGTCATGCCCCAGCCCGACCTAAAAAGGTTAGACTAGGGTGTGATCTAAGCATTCAAGTCACGTCTCGTATTTAACCGTTCATGAAGATTTAACACTAAACGTTTTGGCCTAAGCTCCAAAATTTTTTGGTAAACCGGCAGCATGACGGCTGTAATTGGGCTCTTTGGTTTGACCTAATTATCTAAACGCCTCAATTATTCCAATCATTAATCCAATTCCATTAAGGACTCCTATATGTCAGCAACCGATTTGCCTACTAATTTATCTTGAAAGTCTCGTTTGGTTAATAAGCCTAACATGATGACTATGACTCGTTTATTTGTCAATTTCCTATCATGCAAGTACTTATTATCCTTTAGTTTGCAAATGAGCACCTAAGTGAAATTAGATAGAATTAACTTAGTTGATTGTAATCTAGTGGTTTGACTGCCTACGATAATTACTAATTAAGAAAACGAAAGCAAACAACCACATAAAAGTTCGTCCGGTTATAGATAGTACAATCCCAGAATTGGACCCAAATTACAACGGGGTCATTTACATCAATAAACAACGAGCAACATAAAAGAAATAGTCTTCAAGTAGCATAGTTCACAAATAGCCATAATCACGCAAAGCACACAAGACAAGCAATCACTCCAAGGAATCATCATTAGGCACATCGTCCTCGGGTACCTGTTCTTGATCTTCTTCACCTGAGATGATAAAAGAAGGTGAGTCCTTATGAACTCAGTGAGGGGGAAACGAGAAATACTTTTTGAAACTCATTTTCCGGTTCAATTATGAAAACTCTTTTTGAAAATATGTCACGTATTACAAATAATAAGGTACGCAAATATATGAAACAAATCGAGTAACAGATACATTTACCAATCATTTCAAGGATACGGTGAGCATTTGCTCTCAATTTCAATTTTGATACAATTGTTGCGGCCGACTTCAATAATCCACTTATCACTCCCAATTGGGTGTACTCCGGATGTACCCCGAAACCTACGACCCAACTCTCCAAGGGTGGAATGCCAAGCGAGAGAGGGAATTAGACCATGGTAGTCACGGGAGCACCGGCAAGCCCTATGCCGCCCGGCGTTCATGAAACGCTACCATGCCACAATGAAAGGTTGCAACCTCGTATGCAATGCACATTTATAACATTTAACATATCACATTAGGGGGGCAACAAAGTAGGTCGCTTCCGAACAGTTATAAGATCGCACGTTGTCGAGTAATCAAATGAGGCACGATAAGAAAAGTAATTTGACTTGAAAGGCATATAGAGCCATATGAACATTAAACGGGCAGCCATGTAACGCATGCAAGTCAAGCCATATAACTCATTTCGAAGTCCACGTAATCAAGTGATACGATTATTCAACATGCAACAACATCTACGTGGGTTTGGTTACAAGAAAAGCTTATTTGACAACATGCAATGGTCAAAATCACATTTGAAGTTATAAGATATTTACGGGCTGCCCACTAAGCATATAATTTCCACACAACATCCAAATGATCAACACTTAGCAAAACTACCTAGTCATTAGGGTTTCCATTTCGTATATATTCATGCAAGTTGAGCCTCAACCCAACTCAAAGTCAATCTCAAAATCATTCTCAAGTCATGCATCATTCAATTCAAACATCCTCAAGTACTCAAAACAGTCCACACAACATCCCAACATCACATTTCCACACAATTAGTACCACAAGAGAGGTTACAACAATTTTCCAAGCATGTAGCTAAGTGAAACCTTTTCTGCAATAGGCTGTTTTCCCACAATCAATAGGATAATAAAACAATCTCCAAATTCTGTGAGTAAGATGTCAAATTAAATCTTAAGAAGTTAATTAAAATCAGAAACAAACCTTGCATCAATTGGAGTTCGGGATCATTAGATATAGCCGAAACAGTGGAATAGCACAAAACTGTCCAGATTTGCACACATTTCGATAATTGACGTTTTTGAGGTCCTTAGGGTCAGATTCAGCCTTAATCCATTTCTGACAAAAATATCCAGAACTGAAAAATATAGCAGCACACCAATTTTTATGCATTTTGGACATCATTAACTAAGTCAGATAGGGTTCGTTCTACAAGGTCAGTGCATCTGCCAAAACCTGCTTCATTTTTCCAGATTTCCAGATTTGGACACATTTTAAAGATTTGCCATTTTGAGGATCTTAGAGTCTCAATTAGCTTCGGCCTATTTCTGGGAAAAATGTTCAAACCTGTCCAAACTAGTCACCTACCAATTTTCATGCATTTTCAACATCATTTGCCTAGCTAAACATACCTCGAAACAGACTGGTCAGAGAGCTGTCAACAATTCGACTTCATCTAGCATCACTTTCAAGCCAAGATTTTGCCATGCAGGGTTGTTTAAGCTTATGAACGAACATATAACTCATGTACAGAAGCAAATACATACATTTATGAGCATGCATGTGGATTTTTGAAGAGTTTTCAAAAGGTTTTAGCCCTCACCTTAGCAATCAACCACAAAGATGCACAAAAGCTTTGTTGAAGCACAATTTTTCTTCCTTTCCTTGCCTAGCCGAAATCCCAACTAGCTTTTCTCTATTTTTCCTAGCTTAGTGATCAATCTCTTAGCACATGCATGAGGTTAGAACATGAAGAAAAGAAATGGATTCCAAGAAGCTTACCTAGGCCGAATAGAAGTCTTCAATGCACATGCATGTGTGATTTTCACTTCCTAGCTAGCTCAGTTGAGGTCCTTTGCTTGTGGCTTGCTTTGTTTAGCTATGGTGTGAAGAAGATAAGCTATGGAGGTGAAGAACTCAGCCAAGGCCGAGAATGAGAGAGGAAATTGAGAGGGAAGTGAGAGAAGAATGAAAGAGAAATGAAGAAATGACAAAACATGACAAGAATAAAGCCTTTTGCATTCAACCAAGCAATGGTCGGCCTTGGGCTTCCAAATCTGATTTTTTGTGTGTCTTCAAGATGGAATTTTGAAATGTTAGCATGGGCCATGAGCTTTTGGTCGAGCAAGGGAGATATTTGAGGTGGTTTTGATCATTTTTTAATGCATTTTGTGTCATAGTTGTCTAAGCATGCATAGTTAATTATATAATTGTTCAAACCTTGTGCAAACACCATGGTATAGTCGGCCAAGCTAGCTCCCAATCTGAATTTTTTGTCAACTTTTGATCATTATTTAATTGTATCTTGAAAGTGCAAAAAGAATAAGGAATAAAGAATGAGAATGTCTAGCTTTTGGTGCTATTTCGTCTTCTAGTGAGTTGAATTAGGATTATTATATTGTTAGTGAATTTTGTAGGATTATTTTATTGTCTAGTGATTTGTGTAGGATTCTTTCTTGATTAACGTGGTGGCACGGATTCCTAGGTCTAGGGCACGAATTACGAGGTAGACGCGAACTACGAGGTAAGACACGAACTTCAAGACTAAGGCACGTGCTTCAAGATAAACGCCTGAATTGCAATGCAAATGCACGCAACCCTATGTAAACGTACGTAAACCAATACAAGGCACGTAATTTAATGCAATGCACGTAAATCGAGGTACAACTCTTAAACCTAGGTTAGGGCACGTAATTCAAGGTCAGTGCACGCAAATTGAGGTATCGCACTTAAATCGAAGTCAGGGTACGGAATTCAAGGATTATGGCACGTAATTCTAGGTCAAGGCACGTATGACAAGGTATGCACGAAAACCAAGATAGGGCACATAATCCAAGGTCGGTCATAAAATTCTGGGTCTATGCCACGCAAATCGAGTTATGACACGTTATTCGGGGTCGGATCTCACAGCTGTGGGATTTGGTAATAGAAATGTGATGGATAAAGCATCTTGGCAACCCTAACCGGGGCAAAACAAAATTGAAATGCGGGGTGCAACATGAGGACTTTCTAGGGGGTGACCCATCCTAGTTCTACTCTCGCCCAAGCACGCTTAAATTCGGAGTTTTGATAGGATCCGGTGCTTTAGTACTGGTATGATTGCACCCTTCATGTTGATGGCACAAATCCTTTATGTGTTGACGGTTCACAGTCCCAGCCCAGAGAGATGGCCTATTCAAAAGGCCCAATGGGCTTATTGACAACGCATCCGCTTCAACAATGCAGCATCCTCACAAGACGTGATATCAACGCATTGTAAGGCCCTCTAATGTCCCGTGAGTTAGGTTGTCATCCTTTTAACACCTCATGACGTACGATCCGGGACCCAAAAAAAGAGCAAAAGAGGAAAATTTGCCCGATATTATGAAAATATTCGATTTTGGGCTCCAAAAAAGGGCGCAGCCGAGCAGGCTTGCTGCCCTAGTCGTAAAGCCCTCAGGGAGCTTTCCAATGATATGTTGTGCGCTGTGTAACTCCTTACGGATCAAAAGTTATGGGCACCGGAGCGATGGAGAACTGGTCACAAGCCCCACGCCCTAGGTTTGCGAGCCCAACCTCTACGAGAATTGTGGTGGATAAAGTATCTTGGCAACCCTAACTGGGGCAAAAAAAATTGAAAAGGGGGGTGCAACACGAGGACTTCCTTGGGGGTTACCCATCCTAGTACTACTCTCGCCCAAGCACGCTTAACTTCGGAGTTTTGATGGGATTCGGTGCATTAGTACTAGTATGATCGCACCCGTCATGTTGAGGGAACATATCCTTTATGTGTTGCCGGTTCACCGTCCCAGCCCACAGAGATGGCCCATTCAAAAGGCCCAATGGGCTTAACGATAACCTATCCACTTCAACAACACAGCATTCTTGCAAGACGTGATATCGATACATTGTAGGGCCCTCTAATGTCCCTCGATTTAGGTTGTCGTCCTTTTAACAGCTCACGACGTACGATTCAGGATGAAAAAACAGAGCAAAAGAAGAAAAGTTGCCCGAAACTGATGGAAACATTCGATTTTGGTCTCCAAAAATAGGCGCAGCCGAGCAGGCTTGCTACCCCTATTATAGAGCTCTAGGAGAGCTTTCCAATGGTATACTATGTGCCGCGTAACTCTTTACGGATTGAAAGTTATAGGCACCGGAGCGACGAAAACCTGGTCAAAAGCCCCACGCCCAAGGTTTGCGGGCCCAGCCTCTACGTGAAGCGAAGTTGTCTTGCCCAAGGTGCCGTGGGATTCAGTAATAGAAATGTGGTGGATAAAGCATCTTGGCCACCCTAACCGGGGCAAAAAAAATTGAAAAGGGCACGAGGACTTCCTTGGGGGTCACCCATCCTAGTACTACTCTCGCCCAAGCACGCTTAAATTTGGAGTTCTGATGGGATCCGGTGCATTAGTACTGGTATGATCGCACCCGTTATGTTGAGGACACAAATCCTTTATGTGTTGACGGTTCACAATCACTGCCCAGAGAGATGGCCCATTCAAAATGCCTAATGGGATTAATGACAACCCATCCGCTTCAACAACGCAGTATTCTCGCAAGACGTAATATCGACACGTTGTAGCACCCTCTAATGTCCCGCGAGTTAGGTTGTAGTCCTTTTAACAGCTCAAGACGTACGATTCGGGATGGAAAAACATAGCAAAAGAAGAAAAGTGGGCCGAAACTGATGAAAACGTACGATTTTGGACTCCGAAAACAAGTGCAACCGAGCAGGCTTGCTACCCCCGTCATAGAGATCTCGAAGAGCTTTCCAACGGTATGCTATGCGCCGCGTAACTCCTTATGGATCAAAAGTTATGGGCACCGGAGCGACAGAGACCTATACGCCTTCTATTTGCGGGCCCAGCCTCTACGTGAAGCGAAGTTGTCTCGCCCAAGGTGTCGTGGGATTCGGTAATAGAAATATGGTGGATAAAGCATCTTGGAAACCCCAACCAGGGCAAAAAAAATTGAAAAGGGAGGTACAACATGAGGATTTCCCAAGGGGTCACCCATCCTAGTACTACTCTCGCACAAGCACGCTTTACTTCGGAACTCTGATGGGATCCGGTGCATTAGTACTGGTATGATAGTACCCATCATGTTGAGGGAACAAATCCTTTATGTGTTGCCGATTCACAGTCCCAGCCCACAGAGATGGCCCATTCAAAAGGCCCAATGGGCTTAACGACAACCTATCCACTTCAACAACGCAGCATCCTCGCAAGATGTGATATCAACGCGTTGTAGGGCCCTCTAATGTCCCTCGATTTATGTTGTAGTCCTTCTAACAGCTTACGACGTACGATCCGGGATAAAAAAAATAGTGCAAAAATAGAAAAATGGACCAAAACTAATGAAATCATACGATTTTGGGCTCCAAAAATAGGTAGAGCCGGGCAGGCTTGCTGCCCCCAGTCGTGGAGCTCTCGGAGAGCTTTCCAATGGTATGTTAAGCACTGCGTAACTTCTTACGAATCAAACGTTATGGGCACCGGAGTGACGGAGACCTGGTCACAAGCCCCACGCCCTCGGTTTGCGGGCCCAACCTCTACGTGAAGCGAAGTTGTCTTGCCCAAGGTGCCGTGAGATTCGGTAATAGAAATGTGGTGGATAAAGCATCATGGCAACCCTAACCGTGGCAAAAAAAAGTTAAAAAGGGGGGTGTAACACGAGGACTTCTTAGGGGGTCACCCATCATAGTACTACTCTCGCCCAAGAATGCTTAACTTTGGAGTTCTGATGGGATCCGATGCATTAGTTCTGGTATGATAGCACCCGTCATGTTGAGGGCACAAATCCTTTATGGGTTTCCGATTCACAGTACCAGCCCAGAGAGATAGCCCATTCAAAAGGCCCAATGGGATTAACGACAACCCATCCACTTCAACAATGTTGCATCCTCGCAAGACGTGATATCGACGCATTGTAGGGCCCTCTAATGTCCCGCGAGCTAGGTTGTCATCCTTTTAACAGCTCACGACGTAAGATCCTGGATTGAAAAACAGAGCAAAAGAAGAAAAATTGCCGAAAATTGATGAAAACGTTCTATTTTGGTCTCCAAAAATGGGCACAGCCAAGCAAGCCTGCTGCCCTCGTCGGAGAGCTTTCCAATGGTATGCTGTGCACCGCGTAACTCCTTACGGATCAAAAGTTATGGGCACCAGAGCGACGGAGACCTGGTCACAAGCCTCACACCTCGGTTTACGGGCCCAGCCTCAACGTGAAGTGAAGTTGTCTTGCCCAAGGTGCCGTGGGATTCTGTAATAGAAATGTGGTGGATAACGCATCTTGGCAACACTAACCTGGGCAAAAAAAAAAATTCAAAAGGGGGGTGCAACACGTGGACTTACCAGGGAGTCACCCATCCTAGTACTACTCTCGCCCAAGCACGCTTAACTTCGGAGTTTTGATGGGATCCAGTGCATTAGTGTTGGTATGATCGCACCCGTCATGTTGAGGGCACAAATCCTTTATGTGTTGACGGTTCACAGTCCCAGCCCAGAGAGATGGCCCATTCAAAGGACCCAATGGGCTTAACGACAACCCATCCACTAAAAACAACCCTGCATCCTTGCAGTACGTGATATCAACGCGTTGTAGGGCCCTCTAATGTCCTGCGAGTTACGTTGTCGTCCTTTTAACCGCTCAAGACATACGATCCGGGATGGAAAAATAGAACAAAAGAAGAAAAGTGACCCGAAATTGATGAAAATGTTTGATTTTGGGCTTCAAAGATCGGTGTAGCTGAGTAAGCTTGCTACCCCCGTAGTAGAGCTCTTGGAGAGCTTTCCAACGGTATGCTGTGCGCCGCGTAACTCATTACGGATCAAAAGTTATGGGCACCGGAGCGACGGAGACTTGGTGACAAGCTCCACGCCCTTGATTTGCAAGCCCAGTCTCTACGTTAAGCGAAGTTGTATTGCCCAAGGTACCGTGGGATTGGGTAATAGAAATGTGGTGGATAAAGCATCTTGGCAACCCTAACTGGGGCAAAAAAAATTGAGAAGGGGGATGCAACACGAGGACTTCCCAGGGGGTCACCCATCCTAGTACTACTTTCGCCCAAGCATGTTTAACTTCGGAGTTCTGATGGGATCCGATACATTAGTGCTGGCATGATCTCACCCGTCATGTTGAGGGCATAAATTCTTTTTGTGTTGACGGTTCACAGTCCTAGGCCAGAGAGATAGCCCATTCAAAAGGCCCAATGGGCTCAACGACAACCCACCCACTTCAGCAACGCAGCATCCTTGCAAGTCGTGAAATTAACACGTTGTAGGGCCCTCTAATGTCCAGCGAGTTAGGTTATCGTCTTTTTAACAGCTCACGACGTATGATTCGGGACAGAAAAACAGATCAAAAGAAGAAAAGTGGCCCCAAACTGATGAAAACGAACCATTTTGGGATCCAAAAATGGGCGCAGCTGAGCAAGCTTATTGCCCCCGTCGTAGAGCTCTCAGAGTGCTTTCCAACGGTATGTTGTGCAACGCGTAATTCCTTACGGATCAAAAGTCATGGGCACCGGAGTTACGGAGACCTGGTCACAAGCCCCACGCCCTAGGTTTTCAGGCCCAGCCTCTACGTGAAGTGAAGTTGTCTTGCCCAAGGTGCCGTGGGATTTAGTAATAGAAATGTGGTGGATAAAGCATCTTCGCAACCCAAACCGGGGAAAAAAAATTGAAATGGGGGGTGCAACACGAGGACTTCCCAGGGAGTCACCCATCCTAGTACTACTCTCGCCTAAGCACGCTTAACTTCGGAGTTCTGATGGGATCCAGTGCATTAGTGCTGGTATGATCGCACCCGTCTTGTTGAGGCCATAAATCCTTTATGTTTTGACGGTTCACAATCCCAGCCCAGAGATATGGCCCATTCAAAAGGCCCAATGGGCTTAATGACAACCTATCTGCTTCAACAACGCAGCATCCTCGCAAGACGTTATATCGACACATTGTAGGGCCCTCTAATGTCCCGCGAGTTAGGTTGTCATCCTTTTAACAGCTCACGACGTACGATCCAGGACGAAAAAATAGAGCAAAAGTAGAAAAGTGGCCAGAAACTGATGAAATCATACGATTTTGGGCACCAAAAATAGATGTAGCCGAGCAGGCTTGCTGGCCCCTGTCGTAGAGCTCTCAAAGAGCTTCCAAACAGTATGTTGTGCATCGCGTAACTCCTTACAAATCAAAAGTTATGGGCACCGGAGCGACGGGGACCTGGTCACAAGCCCCACGCCCTCGGTTTGCGGGCCCAACCTCTACGTGAAGCGAAGTTGTCTTGCCCAAGGTGCCGAGGGATTCGCTAATAGAAATGTGGTGGATAAAGCATCTTGGAAACCCTAACCGGGGGAAAAAAATTGAAAAGGGGGGTGCAATACTAGGACTTCTAAGGGGGTCACCCATCCTAGTACTACTCTCGCCCAAGCACGCTTAACTTCGGAGTTCTGATGTAATCCGGTGCATTAGTGGTGGTTTGATCGCACCCTTCATGTTGAGGGCACAAATCCTTTATGTGTTGACGGTTCACAGTCCCAGCCTAGAGAGATGGCCCATTCAAAAGGCCCAATGGGCTTAATGACAACCCATCTGCTTCAACAACGCAGCATCCTCATAGGACGTGATATTGACCAAAAGAAGAAAGTAGCCCGAAACTAATGAGAACAAATGATTTTAGGCTCCAAAAAAAGGCATTGCTATGCAGGTTTGCTGCCACCTGTCATAAAGCTCTCGGAGAGCTTTCCAACGGTATTCGGTGTGCCGCATAACGCCTTACGGATCAAAAATCATGGGCACCAGAGTGACGGAGACTTGGTCACAAGCCCCATGCCCTAGGTTTGTGGGCCCTGCCTCTACGTGAAGCGAAGTTGTCTTGCCCAAGGTGCTGTGGGATTCGGTAATAGAAATGTGGTGGATAAAGCATCTTTGCAACCCCAACCTGGGGAAAAAAAATTGAAATGGGGGGTGTAACCCGAGGACTTCCTGGGGGGTTACCTATCCTAGTACTACTCTCGCCCAAGCACGCTTAACTTCGGAGTTTTGATGGGATCCGGTGCATTAGTGCTTGTATGATCGCACCCGTCATGTTGAGGGCACATATCATTTATGTGTTGACGGTTCACAGTCCCAGCCCAGAGTTATGGCCCATTCAAAAGGCCCAATGGGCTTAATGACAACCCATATACTTCAACAATGCAGCATCCTCGCAAGACGTGATATCAACGCATTGTAGGGCCCTCTATTGTCCCGCGAGTTAGGTTGTCGTCCTTTTAACAGCTCGCGACGTACGATCTGGGACGGAAAAATAGAGCAAAGTAAGAAAAGTGGCCCAAAACTGATGAAATCATATGAATTTGGGCTCCAAAAATAGGCGCAACCGAGCAGGCTTGCTTCCCCATGTCGTAGAGCTCTCGGAAATCTTTCCAACGGTATGTTGTGCGCTGCGTAACTCCTTACGGATAAAAAGTTATTGGCACTGGAGTGACGGAGACCTGGTCACAAGCCCCACGCCCACGGTTTGCGGGCCCAATCTCTACGTGAAGCGAAGTTGTCTTGCCCAAGGTACCGTGGGATTTGGTAATAGAAATGTAGAGGACAAAGCATCTTGGCAACCCTAACCGGGGCAAATAAAATTGAAAAGGGGGGTACAACATGGGGACTTCCCAAGGAGGTCACCCATCCTAGTACAACTCTCACCCAAGCACGCTTATCTTCGGAGTTCTGATGGGATCCGGAGCATTAGTGCTAGTATGATTGCACCCATCATGTTGAGGGCACAAATCCTTTATGTGTTGACTGTTCACAGTCCCAGCCCAGAGAGATGGCCCATTCATAGGGCCCAATGGGCTTAATGACAACCCATCCGCTTCAACAACGCAGCATCCATGCTAGACATGATGTCAACGCGTTGTAAGGCCCTCTAATGTCCCACGAGTTAGGTTTTCATCGATTTAACTGCTCACGACATACGATCCGAGAAAGAAAAACAGGGCAAAAGAATAAAAGTGGCCCAAAATTGATGAAAACGATCAATATTGGGATCTAAAAATGGGCGCAATCGAGCAAGCTTGCTGCCCACGTCGTAGAGCTATCGGAGAGCTTTCCAACGGTATGCTGTGCACCGCGTAACTCCTTACGGATCAAAAGTTATGGGCACCGGAGCAACGGAGACCTGGTCATAAGCCCCACGCCCTAGGTTTACGGGCCAAGCCTCTACATGAAGCGCAGTTGTCTTGCCTGAGGTGCCATGGGATTCGGTAGTAGAAATGTGGTGGATAAAGCATATTGGCAACCCTAATCGGGGCAAAAAAAATTGAAAAGGGGGGTACAACACGAGGACTTCCTTGGGGGTCACCCATCATAGTACTACTCTCGCCCAAGCACGCTTAACTTCAGAGTTCTGATGGGATCCGATGCATTAGTACTGGTATGATCGCACCCGTCATGTTGAGGGCACAAATCCTTTATGGGTTGACGGTTCACAGTCCCTGCCCAGAGAGATGGCCCATTCAAAAGGCCCAATGGGCTTAATGACAACCCATCCGCTACAACAACGCAGCATTCTCGCAAGACGTCATATCGACACGTTGTAGGGCCCTCTAATGTCCAGCGAGTTAGGTTGTTGTCCTTTTAACAGCTCAAGACGTACGATCCGGGATGGAAAAACAGAGAAAAAGAAGAAAAGTGGCCTGAAACTGATGAAAGTGTACGATTTTGGGCTCCGAACACAAGTGCAGCCGAGCAGGCTTGCTGCCCCCATCGTAGAGCTCTCGGAGAGCTTTCCAACGGTATGCTATGCGCCGCGTAACTCCTTATGGATAAAAAGTTATAGGCACCGGAGCAACAGAGACCTGGTCAGAAGCCCCACGCCCTCGGTTTATGGGCCCAGCCTCTACGTGAAGGGAAGTTATATTGCCCAAGGTGGCGTGGGATTTGGTAATAGAAATGTGGTGGATAAAGCATCTTGGCAACCCTAACCAGGGCAAAAAAAATTGAAAAGGGGGGTGCAACACGAGGATTTCCCAAGGGGTCACCCATCCTAGTACTACTCTCGCCCAAGCACACTTTACTTCGGAGCTCTGATAGGATCCGGTGCATTAGTGCTGGTATGATAGTACCCGTCTTGTTGAGGGAACAAATCCTTTATGTGTTGCCGGTTCACAGTCCCAGCCCACAGAGATGGCCCATTCAAAAGGCCCAATGGGCTTAACGACAACTTATCCACTTCAACAACGCAGCATCCTCGGAAGGCGTGATATCAACGCATTGTAGGGCCCTCTAATGTCCTACGAGTTAGGTTGTCGTCCTTTTAACAGCTCACGACGTACAATCCGGGACTAAAAAATAGAGCAAAAATAGAAAAGTGGCTCAAAACTAATGAAATCATACAATTTTGGGCTCCAAAAATAGGTAGAGCCGGGCAGGCTTGCTACCCCCTGTCGTAGAGCTCTCGGAGAGCTTTCCAACGTTATGCTGAGCGCCACGTAACTCCTTACGGATCAAAAGTTATAGGCACCGGAGTGACAGAGACCTGGTCACAAGCCCCACGCCCTCGGTTTGCGGGCCCAACCTCTACGTGAAGCGAAGTTGTCTTGCCCAAGGTGCCGTGGGATTCGGTAATAGAAATGTGGTAGATAAAGCATCATGGCAACCCTAACCGTGGCAAAAAAAATTGAAAAGGGGGGTACAATGTGAGGCCCGACCTCAATTTGCGTGCGATACCTCGTTTCGTGTGCCCTAACCGAGATTTACGTGCCTTGACCTAGGTTTAAGAATCGTGTTTCGTTTTATGTCCCTTGCATTGAATTACGTGCATTCATTTAGGGTTGCGTGCATTTACTTGAAAAACGTGCATTCGTCTCGTAGTTCGTGCCTACCTCGTAGTGCGTGCCCTAGACCTAGGAAAGTGTGCCCTCACGTTAATCAAGAAAGCATCTTACACGAAGCACTAGGTCATTAATTAATCCTACAAATCCCACTAACTAATATTAAATCACTAATTCAACCCACTAGAAGATACAATCTCACAAAAAGCTAGACATTCCTTATTCTTTATTCCTTATTCTTTTGCACCTTCAAACACAATTAAATAAAGCTCAAAAGATGACAAAGATTCAGATTTTTCATGCCTTGGCCGACCACCTTGTGTGCTTTGTGATTGCTTTGCATAATTCAAATCTTATTCCCAAACATTCTATGACATTCTATGACACAAATGCATAAAAAATTAGCTCAAAGACCTCCTCAAAGCTTTCAATCTCGACATAAGCTCCTTGACCATGCTAGGAAATTCAAAAACCATGCTTCTTGAAGGCACAAATCTGAAATTTCTATGCCCAAGGCCAACACATGCTTCATCATTTGCAAGGCTTTCATTTTTTCTTTCATTTATCTCATTTCCTCACATTTCTCTCTCTCCCTCTCATTCTTCTCTCTTTCTCTTGGCTTTGGCTGAGTTCCTATACTCCATTGCTTATCTTCATCACTTCATGATTCATCAAGGCAAGTAAGAAGCTAGGGAGCTCGACTAAGCAAGCTAGGTTGCAAGAAACACACATGCAAGCTCTTTGAATCTCCATTTCGGCTTAGGTGAGTTTGCTAGCTTCCATTTATTTTCTTCTTGTTCTAACCACATGCATCTACTAAGAACTTGGTCACTAAGCTAGGAAAAATAGAGAAAATCGAGTGGTGTCTCGGCTAAGCAAGGAAGAAGATCAACTTTGTGCTTCACCAAGAGTCTTGTGCATCTTCTTGTTGTTTTGCTAAGGTGAGGGCTAAAACTTCTTGAAAATCTTTCAAAAAACCACATGCATGCTCTTAAATGTTTATCTTTGCTTCTATACTTGAGATATATGTGTGTTCATAAGCTTTTACAACCATGCATGGCAAGATTTTGGGGTAGATTGTGATGATAGATGAAATCGTGCATGTGACAGCTTTCTGTCTTGTCGGTGCGAGGTGATTTTGGCTAGGCAAATGATGTTGAAAATGCGTTAAAATTGGTAGGTAACTAGTTTTACCCATTCTGAACATTTGTCACAGAAATAGGTGAAAGTTAATTTTGATTCTAAGGTCCTCAAAATGGCAAATCATTAAAATGTGTCCAAATCTGGAAAGTCTGGAAAAATGAAGCAGGTTTTGGCAGATTCACTGATCTTGTGGAACGAACCAGTTTTAACTTAGTAAATGACATCAAAAATACATGAAATTTGGTACGAGGCTATATTTTTCAGTTCTGGACATTTTTGTCAGAAATGGACTAAGGCTAAATCTGACCCTAAGGACCTCAAAAACGACAAGTATTGAAATGTGTACAAATCTGGACAGTTTTGTGCAGTTTCACTGTTTTGGCTATAACTATTGAACCCGAACTCCAAATGATGCGAGGTTTGTTTCTGAATTTAGTTCACTTATTAAGATTTAATTTGAAATCTTATTCACTAGATTTGGATATTGTTTGCTTGTCTTAATGATAGTGAGAAAAGAGTCCATTGCAGTGAGGGTTTCACTTAGTGATATGCTTAGAAAAAATATTGTAGCTTCTCTTGTTATATTAAATGCTTGGGATTGTGGCATTGGGATGTTGTGTGGACTGTTTTGAATATGTGCTTGAATTAATCGATGCATGACTTGAGTTGATTTCGAGATGACTTGGGGCTTAATCGCACGGGTAAGCACGAGTTGGAACCCTAGTAACTAGGTGAATTTGCTAAGTGTTGATCCTTTGGATGTTGTGTTGGATTATGTGTTTAGTAGGCTGCCCGTAGTTGCTCTTGTAGCCCTAAATATGATTTCGATGATTTCATGTTGATAAGTAGGCTTTTCTTGCACCCGGTCCCACGTAGATGTCGTTGCATGTTGAATAATCTTGTTATTTGATTACGTAAACTTTGAAATGAGTTATATGACTTGATTTACGTGCATTACATGGCTGCCTATTTAATGTTCATATAACTCCATGTGCCTTTCAAGTGAAATTACTTGTCTTATCATGCCTTGCTTGTTTACTTGTCAATGTGCAATCTTATGACTGTTCGGAGGCAACCTACTTTGTTGTCCTCCTAATGTGATATATTAAATGTCATAAATGTGCATTGCATACAAGGTTGCAACCTTTCATTCTGGCGTGGTAGCGTTCACGCACACCGGGCGGCATCGGGCTTGCCGGTGCAACCGTGACTACCATTGTCCAATTCCCTCTCTCGCTTGGGGGCTAGACTTCCTCGGAGAGTTGGGTCGTAGGATTTCGGGGTACATCCGGAGTACACCCATTTGGCGTGATAAGAGGATGATTTGAAGTCGGCCGGAACAACTGATACTGGAAATGAACTGAGAGTAAAAGCTCACCGTATCCTTTTCACTATGTGTATAAGTACTCTTGCTTGGTTCCTAGAGGACCTCGGGGAGGAAAGACGGGTAATTGTGTTCCTTTACTTTTATATTATTGTTGTGTACTTATTTGTGATATATTCATGCTTGCAAAAAGGGTTTTCATATGAAAATGAGTTTCAAAACCTATTTCTCGTTCCCGCTCACTAAGTTCATAAGGACTCACCCTCTTTTATCATCTCAGGTGAAGAAGATCAAGAACAGGTACCCGAGGACAACTTGCCTAACGATGATTCCTTGGAATGATTGCCTATCCTATGTGCTTTGCTTGATTATGGCCATTGCGAACACTATGCTACTTGAAGACTATTTCTTTTCACGTTGATTGATGTTTGTAATGTAAAAGACCCCCGTTGTAATTTGGGATCTAATTTTGGCTTGTACTGATAATAACTAGACAGACACTACTATGGTTGTTTTGCTATCGTTACTGGCTAGTATCTATCATAGGATTATGAAGTATCCGGTAAGTACTAAGTAAAATGAACCTACCCAATCTTAAGCAGGTACACATTGTTAAGCTAAGGTCAACAGGTACTTTTGTAACTAGGGTTAAAAAACAATCGAGACATAGTATCATGCTAGGTTATTAATCAAACGAGACATCGAGATAACTAGTAGGCGTTTCAATTGACGGTAAACAGTAATCTTAGTTGGAAATGAAATTTGAGGCGTTTAGAGAATTAGGCCAAACTAAAGAGCCGAATTACAGCCGTTATGTTGCCGGTTTTCCAGAAAATTATGGAGTTTAGGCTAAATGTTAAGTGTTAAACTTTTATGAATGACTAAGTACGAGACATGGCTTAAATGTTTAGTTCACACCCTATTCTAACCTTTATAGGCTGGGTTGGGGCGTGACATGCAACACGAGGACTTCCCAGGGGGTCACCCATCCTAGTACTACTCTCGCCCAAGCTCGCTTAACTTCGAAATTCTGATGGGATCCGGTGCATTAGTGCTGGCATGATAGCACCCGTCATGTTGAGGGCACAAATCCTTTATGTGTTGCCGGTTCACAGTACCAGCCCAGAGAGATGGCCCATTCAAAATGCCCAATGGGATTAACGACAACCCATCCACTTCAACAACGCAGCATCCTCGCAAGACGTGATATCGACGCGTTGTAGGGCCCTCTATTGTCCCGCGAGTTCGGTTGTCATCCTTTTAATAGCTCACGACGTAAGATCCTGGATTGAAAAACAGAGCAAAAGAAGAAAAATTGCCGAAAATTGATGAAAACGTTCTATTTTGGTCTCCAAAAATGGGCACAGGCAAGCAAGCCTGCTGCCCTCATCGGAGAGCTTTCCAACGGTATACTGTGCATCACGTAACTCCTTACGGATAAAAAGTTATGGGCACCGTAGCGACGGAGACTTGGTCACAAGCCTTACGCCTCGGTTTACGAGCCTAGCCTCTACGTGAAGCGAAGTTGTCTTGCCCAAGGTGCAGTGGGATTCTGTAATAGAAATGTGGTGGATAAAGTATCTTGGCAACACTAACAGGGGCAAAAAAAATTGAAAAAGGGGGGTGCAACACGTGGACTTCCCAGGGGGTCACCCATCCTAGTACTACTCTCACCCAAGCACACATAACTTCGGAGTCTGATGGGATCTGGTGCATTCGTGCTGGTATGATCGCACCCATCATGTTGAGGACACAAATCCTTTATGTGTTGACGGTTCATAGTCCTAGCCTAGAGAGATGGCCCAGTCAAAAGACCCAATGGGCTTAACGACAACCCATCCACTAAAAACAACGCTGTATCCTTGCAGGACGTGATATCGACACTTTGTAGGGCCCTCTAATGTCCCGCGAGTTATGTTGTCGTCCTTTTAACAGCTCAAGACATACGATCCGGGAAGGAAAAATAGAGCAAAAGAAGAAAAGTGGACCGAAGTTGATGAAAACGTATGATTTTGGGCTCCAAAGATTAGCGCAGCCAAGTGGGGTTGCTGCCCCCGTCGAAAAGCTCTCGGAGAGCTTTCGAACGGTATACTGTGCACCACGTAACTCATTACATATCAAAAGTTATGGGCACCGGAGCGACGGAGACTTGATCACAAGCCCCCCGCCCTTGGTTTGCGAGCCCAGCCTCTACGTGAAGCGAAGTTGTCTTGCCCAAGGTACCGTGGGATTGGGTAATAGAAATGTGGCAGATAAAGCATCTTGGCAGCCCTAACCGGGGAGAAAAAATTGAAAAGGGGGATGCAACACGAGGACTTCCCAGGGGGTCACCCATCCTTGTACTACTCTCGCCCAAGCACACTTAACTTCGGAGCTCTTATGGGATCCAGTGCGTTAGTGCTGGTATGATCGCACCCTTCATGTTGAGGGCACAAATCCTTTATGTGTTGACGGTTCACAGTCCCAGCCCAGAGAGATGGCCCATTCAAAAGGCCCAATGGGCATAATGACAACCCTTCTGCTTCAACATCGCAGCATCCTTGCAGAATGTGATATCGACGCATTGTAGGGCCCTCTAATGTCCCGCGAGTTTGGTTGTCATCCATTTAACAGCTCACGACGTACGATCCGGGATGGAAAAATAGAGCAAAAGAAGAAAAGTGGCCCGAAATTGATGAAAACATACGATTTTGGGCTCAAAAAACAGGCGCTGCTATGCAGGCTTGATGCCCCATGTCGTAGAGCTCTCGGAGAGCTTTCCAAAGGTATGTTGAGCGCCGCGTAACTTCTTACGAATCAAACGTTATGGGCACTGGAGTGACGGAGACCAGGTCACAAGCCCCACGCCCTCGGTTTGCAGGCCCAACCTCTACGTGAAGTGAAGTTGTCTTGCCCAAGGTGTCGTGGGATTGGGTAATAGAAATGTGGTGGATAAAGCATCATGGCAACCCTAACCGTGGCAAAAAAAATTGAAAAGGGGAGTGCAACACGAGGACTTCCCAGGGGGACACCCATCCTAGTATTACTCTCGCCCAAGAACGCTTAACTTCGGAGTTCTGATGGGATCCGATGCATTAGTGCTGGTACGATAGCACCCGTCATGTTAAGGGCACAAATCCTTTATGTGTTGCCAGTTCACAGTACCAGCCCAGAGAGATGGCCCATTCAAAACGCCCAATGGGCTCAACGACAGCCCATCCGCTTCAACAACACAGTATCCTCGCAAGACATGATATCAACACGTTGTAGGGCCCTCTAATGTCCAGCGAGTTATGTTGTCGTCCTTTTAATAGCTCACGAAGTACGATCCTGGATAGAAAAACAGAGCAAAAGAAGAAAAGTGGCCTGACACTGATGAAAACAAACCATTTTGGGATCCAAAAACGGGCATAGCCGAGCAAGCTTACTGCCCCCGTCGTTGTGCTCTCAGAGAACTTTCCAACGGTATGTTGTGCACCGCGTAACTCCTTACGGGTCAAAAGTCATGGGCACCGGAGTTGCGGAGACCTGGTCACAAGCCCCACGCCCTAGGTTTTCAGGTCCAGCCTCTACGTGAAGCGAAGTTGTCTTGCCCAAGGTGCCATACGATTCAGTAATAGAAATGTGGTCGATAAAGCATCTTCGCAACCCAAACCGGGGAAAAAAATGTGAAATAGGGGGTGCAACACGAGGACTTCCCAGGGGGTCACCCATCCTAGTACTACTCTCGCCCAAGCACGCTTAACTTCGGAGTTCTGATGGGATCCAGTGCATTAGTGCTGGTATGATCGCACTCGTTATATTGAGGGCACAAATCCTTTATGTGTTGACGGTTCATAGTCCCAGCCCCGAGATATGGCCCATTCAAAAGGCCCAATGTGCTTAATGACAACCGATCCACTTCAACAACGCTGCATCCTCGTAGGACGTGATATCGATGCATTGTAGGGCCCACTAATGTCCCGCGAGTTAGGTTGCCGTCCTTTTAACAGCTCACGACGTATGATATGGGACGGAAAAACAGAGCAAAAGAAGAAAGGTGGCCCAAAAATGATGAAATCGTTCGATTTTGGGCTCAAAAAATGGGCGCAGCCCAGTAGGCTTGTTGCCCCCGTCGTAGAGCTCTCGGAGAGCTTTCCAACGATACGCTGTGCACCGCGTAACTCATTATGGATCAAAAGTTATGGCACCGGAGCGACAGAGACCTGGTCACAAGCCCCACGCCTTTGGTTTGCGGGCCCAGCCTCTAAGGGAAGCAAAGTTGTCGTGCCCAAGGTGCCATGGGATTAGTAACAGAAATATGGTGGATAAAGCAACTTGGCAACTATAACCGGGGCAAAAATAATTGAAAAGGGGGGTGCAACACGAGGACTTCCCAGGAGGTCACCCATCCTAGTACTACTCTCGCCCAAGCATGCTTAACTTAGGAGTTCTTATGGGATCCGATGCATTATTGCTGGTATAATCGCACCCATCATGTTGAGGGCACAAATCCTTATGTGTTGACGGTTTACAGTCCCAGCCCAGAGAAATGGCCCATTCAAAAGGCCCAATGAGCTTAATGACAACCCATCTGCTTCAACAACGCATCATCCTAGAAAGACGTGATATCAATGCGTTGTAGGGCCCTCTAATGTCCAGCGAGTTAGGTTGTCGTCCTTTTAACAGCTCACGACGTATGATCCGGGACGAAAAAATAGGGCAAAAGAAGAAAAGTGGCCCGAAATTGATGAAAACGTTCAATTTTGGAATCCAAAAACGGGCGCAGCTGAGCAAGCTTACTACTCCCATCGTAGAGCTCACGGAAAGATTTCCAATGGTGTATTGTGCACCGCGTAACTCCTTACCGATCAAAAGTTATGGGCACCGGAGTGACAAAGACTTGGTCACAAGCCCTACACCCTCGGTTTACGGGCCCAGTCTCTACATGTAGCAAAGTTGTCTTGCCCAAGGTGCCGTGGGACTCGGTAATAGAAATATGGTGGATAAAGCATCTTGACAACCCTAACCGGGGCAAACAAAATTGAAAAAGGGGATGCAACATGAGGACTTCCCAAGGAGTCGCCCATCTTAGTACTACACTAGCCCAAGTACGCTTAACTTTGGAATTCTGATAGAATTCGGTGCATTAGTACTGGTATGATCGCACCCGTCATGTTGAGGGCACAAATCCTTTATGTGTTGACGGTTCACAGTCCCAGCCTAGAGTGGTAGCCCATTCAAAAGGTCCAATGGGCTTAATGACAACCCATCTGCTTCAACATCACAGCATCCTCGCAAGATGTGATATCAATGCGTTGTAGGGCCCTCTAATGTCCCGGGAGTTTGGTTGTCATCCTTTTAACAGCTCACGACGTACGATCTGGGATGGAAAAATAGAGCAAAAGTAAAAAAGTGGCCCAAAAAAGGCGTAGCCGAGTAGCCTTCTTGTTCCCTGTCGTAGAGCTCTCTGAGAGCTTTCGATCGGTATGCTGTGCGTCGCGTAACTCCTTACGAATCAAACTTTATGAGCACTGGAGCGACGGAGACCTGGTCACAAGCCCCACGCCCCCGGTTTGCGGGCCCAACTTCTACGTGAAGCGAAGTTGTCTTGCCCAAGGTGCTGTGGGATTCGGTAAAAGGAATGTGGTAGATAAAACATCTTGGCAACCTTAACCGGGGCAAAAAAAATTGAAAAGGGGGGTACAACACGAGGACTACCCAGGGGGTCACCGATCCTTGTACTACTCTCGCCCAAGCACGCTTAAGTTCGGTGTTCTGATGGGATCCGGTGCATTAGTGTTGGTATAATAGCTCCCATCATGTTGAAGGCACAAATCCTTTATGTGTTACCGATTCACAGTCCCAGCCCAGAGAGATGGCCCATTGAAAAGGCCCAATGGGATTAACAACTACCCATCCACTTCAACAATGCAGCAACCTCGCAAGACGTGATATCGACGCATTGTAGGACCCTCTAATGTCTCGCGAGTTAGATTGTTGTCCTTTTAACAGCTCACGACGTATGATCCGGGACAGAAAAACAGAGCAAAAGAAGAAAACTGGCACGAAATTGATGAAAATGTTCTATTTTGGGCTCCAAAAATGGGCACAGCTGAGCAAGCTTGCTACCCCCATCGTAGAGCTCTCAGAGAACTTTCCAACGGTATGTTGTGCGCTGCGTAACACTTTACGGATCAAAAGTTATGTGCACCAGAGCGACGGAGACTTGGTCACAAGCCCCACGCCCTCGGTTTGCGGGCCCAACCTCTACGTGAAGCGAAGTTGTCTTGCCCAAGGCGCTGCGGAATTCAGTAATAGAAATGTGATGGACAAAGCATCTTGGCAACATTAAACGGGGAAAAAAAATTGAAAATGGGGGTGCAACACGTGGACTTCCCAGGGGGTCACCCATCCTAGTACTACTCTCGCCCAAGCACGCTTAACTTCAGAGTTCTGATGGGATCCGGTGCATTAGTGCTGGTATGATCGCACCTGTCATGTTGGGGGCACAAATCCTTTATGTGTTGACGGTTGATTTTCCCAGCCCAGAGAGATGGCCCATTCAAAAGGCCCAATGGGCTTAACGACAACCCATCCACTTAAGGGGTCACCCATCATAGTGCTACTCTCACCCAAGCACGCTTAACTTCGGAGTTCTGATGGAATCCGGTGCATTAGTACTGGTATGATCGCACCGGTCATGTTGAGGGCACAAATCCTTTATGTGTTGACGATTCACAGTACCAGCCCAGAGAGATGGCCCATTCAAAAGGCCTAATAGGCTTAACGACAACCCATCCGCTTCAACAACGCAGGATCCTCACAAGACGTGATATCGACACATTGTAGGGACCTCTAATGTCCCGCGAGTTAGGTTGTCATCCTTTTAACAGCTCACGACGTACGATTCGTGACAGAAAAACAGAGCAAAAGAAGAAAAATACCACGAAACAGATAGAAACGTTGGATTTTGGGCACCAAAAATGGGCACAGCAAAGCAAGCTTGCTGGCCCCCTTGTAGAGCTCTCGGAGAGATTTCCAACGGTATGCTGTGCGCCGCGTAACTCCTTACGGATCAAAAGTTATAGGCACCAGAGCGACGGAGACCTGGTCACAAGCCCAACGCCCAAGGTTTGAGGGCCCAGCCTCTACCTGAAGCGAAGTTGTCTTGCCCAAGGTGCCGTGGGATTCGGTAATAGAAATGTGGTGGATAAAGCATCTTGGCAACCCTAACCGAGGCAAAACAAAATTGAAATAGGGGTGCAACACGAGGACTTTCTAGGGGGTCACCCATCCAAGTACTAATCTCGTCCAAGCACGCTTAAATTCGGTGTTCTGATGGGATCCGGTGCATTAGTGCTGGTATGATCGCACCCTTCATGTTGATGGCACAAATCCTTCATATGTTGACGGTTCACAGTACCAGCCCAGAGAGATGGCCAATTCAAAAGGCCCAATGGGCTTAATGACAACCCATCCACTTCAACAATGCAGCACCCTCGCAAGACGAGATATCAACGCATTGTAGGGCCCTCTAATGTCCCGTGAGTTAGGTTGTCATCCTTTTAACAGCTCATGACGTACCATCATGGACGGAAAAAAAGAGCAGAAGAAGAAAATTTGCCTGATATTATGAAAACGTTCGATTTTCAGCTCCAAAAAATGGGCGCAGCCGAGCAGGCTTGTTGCCCCAGTCGTAGACCTCTCGGAGAGCTTTCCAATGGTATGCTGTGTGCTGCGTAACTCCTTACGGATCAAAAGTTATGGGCACCGGAGTGACGGAGAACTGGTCACAAGCCCCACGCCCTAGGTTTGCGGGCCCTGCCTCTACGAGAAGCGAAGTTGTCTTGCTCAAGGTGCCGTGGGATTTGGTAATAGAAATGTGGTGGATAAAGCATCTTGGAAACCCTAACCGGGGCAAATAAAATTGAAAAGGGGGGTGCAACACGAGGACTTCCCGAGGAGGTCACCCATCATAGCATTACTTTCGCCCAAGTATGCTTATCTTATGAGTTCTGATAGGATCCGAAGCATTAGTGCTGGTATGATCGCACCGGTCGTGTTGAGGGCACAAATCCTTTATGTGTTGACGGTTCACAGTCCCTGCCCAGAGAGATGGCCCATTCATAGGGCCCAATGGGCTTAACGACAACCCATCCGCATCAACAACGCAGCATCCATGCAAGACGTGATGTCAACGCGTTGTAGGGCCCTCTAATGTCCCGTGAGTTAGGTTGTTGTCGATTTAACTACTCATGACATATGATCTGGGAAAGAAAAACAGATCAAAAGAACAAAAGTGGCCCGAAATTGATGAAAATGATCAATTTTGGGATCCAAAAATAGGCGCAGCCGAGCAAGCTTGCTACCCCCGTCGTAGAGTTGTCGGAGAGCTTTCCAACGGTATGCTGTGCACCGCGTAACTCCTTACGGATCAAAAGTTATGGGCACCATAGCGACTGAGACCTAGTCACAAGCCCCACGCCCGAGGTTTGCGAGCCCAGCCTCTACGTGAAGTGAAGTTGTCTTGCCAGAGGTGCCGTGGGATTCGGTAGTAGAAATGTGGTGGATAAAGTATCTTGGCAACCCTAACTGGGGCAAAAAAAATTGAAAGGGGGGGTGCAACACGAGGACATCCTTAGGGGTTACCCATCCTAGTACTACTCTCGCCCAAGCACGCTTAACTTCGGAGTTCTGATGGGATCCGGTGCATTAGTACTGGTATGATTGCACCCGTCATGTTGAGGGAACATATCCTTTATGTGTTACCGGTTCAAAGTCCTAGACCAGAGAGATGGCCCATTCAAAAGGCCCAATGGGCTTAATGACAACCCATCTGCTTCAACAACGCAGCATCTTGGCAGGTTGTGATATCGACACGTTGTAAGGCCCTCTAATGTCCAATGAGTTAGGTTGTCGTCCTTTTAACAACTCACGACGTACGATCCAGGATGAAAAAATAGACCAAAAGAAGAAAGTGGCCCGAAATTGATGAAAACATACGATTTTGGGCTCCAAAAAAAGGCACTGCTATGCAGGCTTGCTGCCCCCTGTCGGAGAGCTCTCGGAGAGCTTTCCAACAGTATGCTGTACGCCGCATAATGCCTTACGGATCAAAAGTCATGGGCACCAGAGTGACGGAGACTTGGTCATAAGCCCCACGCCCTAGGTTTGCAGGCCCTACCTCTACGTGAAGCGAAGTTGTCTTGCCTAAGGTGCCGTGGGATTCGGTAATAGAAATGTGGTGGATAGAGCATCTTCGCAACCCCAACCTTGGCAAAAAAATTGAAATGGGGGGTGTAACACAAGGACTTCCCTGGGGGTTACCCATCCTAGTACTACTCTCGCCCAAGCACGCTTAACTTCTGAGTTTTGATGGGATCCAATGCATTAGTGCTTGTATGATCGCACCTGTCATGTTGAGGGCACAAATCCTTTATGTGTTGACGGTTCACAGTCCCAGCCTAGAGTGATGGCCCATTCAAAAGGCCCAATGGGCTTAATGACAACCCATCTACTTCAACAATGCAGCATCCTTGCAAGACGTGATATCAACGCGTTGTAGGGCCCTCTATTGTCTCGCGAGTTAGGTTGTCGTTGTGATAACCCGAACCCAGCATGCATTTAATGGCACTTGACTGCATTTGATTAAATGTTTAATTAGTTAAATCATCTAATTTTCACTGTTTTGCTATTTCTTTTAGAAGAATTCGAAAAGGATTTATATTAATTGATTAAAAGATTATTACCTATTTCTAATAATTGTAGTAATTGAATTTATTCTATTGTGATTAATTAAGTATCATCTTAAATGTTAATATTTAATTTCACTTGATTACATGTTTATATTTATTTGTTCATTTGTAACTTAACATCAACTTCATAAATTCTTTAAAATGATCTAGAAATAGTTAAATTAATTATTTTAAATGAATATTAATTACCTTGATTGTTTTGATTATTTTAATAATCGGTTTTGGTTGATTTGCATTAAAATCACTCGGTTTTCGAATAAATGAGAAAAGTAACTCCGAGCCGGAGTAAATTTTAAACTATGATGCTTTCCAAAAATGATATATTTCTTAGATTCTTTGAGAATTAATTGTTATTCTTTTAGTGTCGCAACGTGTATTGCATATCGAGGGCGTTAGCTAGAAAACGGATTCCAGTCCTCAGCAAATAGTGAAACTAGTATTTAGATGACTTAAATTTTATATTTTAATTGTTACTAGCTAGAATTAATTTTGGTGTTAGTTATTTAGCTTAAAAATGCACAAAAATAAGCCATTTTGACTAGTTTTAAGTTGTTTGACCAAACTTGACCAAAGCTTTGACCCTTTTGACCTTTGTCATCTTTAAAATAGCCTAAATAACACAAAATAAAAATAAAAACAGACCTGAAACAGCAGCATGATGGCCGAAAATAAGAAGAGAGAAAAAAAAAAGAATTCAACTTCAATTCATCAATTCTTCGCGAGGGCTTCCACGGGGTGGTTTCCGAGGCGTTCTACGAGGTTTTCCTAGCGTCTAGGAGCATCTAAGGTGAGGATTTCATCGTTATTTGCGCATTTGAAATATTTGTATCTAAACTTTGATTTTTGGATTTTATGCGTAGATTGTTGTTTTAATCGTTTTGTTGCTTAAAGAATGTTCCTTGTTGATTGTAGAACATGTATTTATAGCTTTTTAGCATTTTCTACGGTTGAAAATTGAGATTGCAATTTAAATTGATTAATGAATAGTAATTAGTGAATAGTAAACCCCTGTTTCGATGAAATTGCTCTGTTACGCGTTCTGTTGATGTAGGAAGATGCTAGGTATGCTAGAATGCCTAAATTAGTGGTTTAATTGGAATGTGTAATAGAAAAACGGAGAAAAATGGCTTAGTGAAAGTCGGGGTCGTTTAGGTCGATTTTAGCGTTTTCTCGTTTTGCATGATGACATTATTTCGGGAGCCCATGGAAGCACTTTTGGTGCAGTCGTGGTGTTGGTTGGGTGTTTGGTTGGTATAGTTGTAGTTCAAACGAGCAAAGGGGAAAAATCGGGCTTTGCGTGAATTCTAGGGTTAAGTAGGGTTTTGGAGTCTCTAGACGTGCCTTATAGTGACCTAGGAAGATTGGCGAAGTCGTTTTCCGGAACTCGTGGCTCGTTTGGAGATGGTAGTGTTTTGATAGTTGGGGCCGATTTGTGACTTTGTGTGTTTTCTTGATGTTATGCCTATAGAATGCTTGTTAATGCTTTTTATTGCTTGTTATGCTTGCTAATGCTTAGTCCGCTTGTTAGAGTTGGTTGTTGATTGAAATGTTTATCCATTGTTGAGAATGCTTGATATCTTGTTTATCGCTCGTTTATCGCCTTCTATCGAGTCTTGCATTGCATAGTGTCTCGCGCGTGAGTGATGAGCCTCTCTGGGTAGCCTCGGGTTGCCAGTGTTGGTTGCTCTAGCTCCACTGCTATTCCCTTTCTCGCTTGGGTTGCCTCCCAGGGAGATTTGGGTCGTAGATTGATGGATATTTCCGGGGTATTCCAAACTGGTGTTATAAGGTGGATGCGCGCTTATTGTCATCGTTGTCAAACATCAAGCTCGAGATTGATGTATCGCTCGTGAAATGATATATTGCTCGTATGAGTGAACCACAGCCTTCAGAGTGTGGTATAGCTTTAAAGGGCTGTGTTAATGCTTTCTTGATTGCTTATAGTATTGTTGTTTGTATTGAATGTTTCCTTATTGTCTTTATTGCTTAACTGTGATTATTTGCATTGCACGATCTTCTTTCTCTCCAACTCGATATCTGTTTCGCCCTCACTGAATATATGTGTTGTGTATACTCACTCCTCATCACCACATTTCAGGAAATGTCATGTTAGCTTGAAGTTCGTGATTTCGTGGAAGTTTGTTGCCTGAAGAGTTGTCTTGCGTGCCTATGTGGCTTGAGTGTCGAAGTTGTGAAGATATATGCTTTCATATGTTGTATGTACTTAATGCCAAAAGTATGTAATTTAAGTTTCATTAGATTGTTGAAGTAGTTTGATAAGTTAGATTATGTATCTAGTTATTATAACTTAACTTCAAATGCATGTTTGTAATGTCCAAAAGAAAAGAACTAGAATGGCATGATAGTCTATTTTATGTAGTAGCTTAGTATGGTTTAATTTTCAAGTTTGAATGTACTTGTCAAAATGAAAAGAGATAGGTTAGCTTTTAAATTTGAAATGTATGTATACTTGCTGAGTTTAAATTGTTGAGAACCGAGGCTCGGATGGCCTTGAGGAAGTTTTGTATGGTTGGACACGGTGTTGGTCCATTTAAATGCTATTACAGGTTTTACATTTTGCCTAGAAACAGGGGAGACTCCGTCCATTTTTCCTGAAAATTTTGTCCGGGTTTGGTTTGGGTTGTGATTAGATCGATTGATAGAACTCTTTGTCTCGAGAGGGATCGGGGTGTTACAGTCGTCCTTTTAACAGCTCGCGACGTACGATCTGGGATAGAAAAATAGAGCAAAAGAAGAAAAGTGGCACAAAACTGATGAAATCATATGATCTTGGGCTCCAAAAAGAGGCGCAACCGAGCAGGCTTGCTTCCCCTTGTCGTAGAGCTCTCGGAGATCTTTCCAACGGTATGTTGTGCATCACGTAACTCCTTACGAATCAAAAGTTATGGGCACCGGAGTGACGGAGACCTGGTCACAAGACCCACGCCCACGGTTTGCGGGCCCAACCTCTACGTGAAGTGAAGTTGTCTTGCCCAAGGTACCGTGGGATTCGGTAATAGAAATGTGGTGGATAAAGCATGTTGGCAACCCTAACCGGGGCAAATAAAATTGAAAAGGGGGGTGCAACATGGGGACTTCCCAAGGGGGTCACCCATCCTAGTACTACTCTCGCCCAAGCACGCTTATCTTCGGAGTTCTGATGGGATCCGGAGCATTAGTGTTGGTATGATCGCACCCGTCATGTTTAGGGCACAAATCCTTTATGTGTTGACGGTTCACAGTCCCAGTCCAGAGAGATGGCCCATTAATAGGGCCCAATGGGCTTAACGACAACCCATCCACTTCAACAACGCAGCATCCACACAAGACGTGATGTCAACGCATTGTAGGCCCCTCTAATGTCCTGCGAGTTAGGTTTTCGTCGATTTATCTACTCATGACATACGATCCGAGAAAGAAAAATAGAGCAAAAGAGCAAAAGTGGCTTGAAATTGATGAAAACGATCAATTTTGGGATCCAAAAATGGGCGCAACCGAGCAAGCTTGCTGCCCCCATCGTAGAGCTGTCGGAGAGCTTTTCAACGGTATGTTGTGCACCGCGTAACTCCTTACGGATCAAAAGTTATGGCCACCGGAGCGACAGAGACCTGGTCACAAGCCCCACGCCCTAGGTTTGCGTGCCAAGCCTCTACGTGAAGCGAAGTTGTCTTGCCAGAGGTGCCATGGGATTCGGTAGTAGAAATGTGGTGGATAAAGCATCTTGGGAACCTTAACCGGGACAAAAAAAATTGAAAAGAGGGGTGCAACACGAGGACTTCCTTGGGGGTCACCCATCCTAGTACTACTCTCGCCCAAGCACTCTTAACTTCGGAGTTCTAATGGGATCTGGTGCATTAGTACTGGTATGATCGCACCCGTCATGTTAAGGGCACAAATCCTTTATGTGTTGACGGTTCATAGTCCCTGCCCAGAGAGATGGCCCATTCAAAAGGCCCAATGGGCTTAATGACAACCCATCCGCTACAACAACGCAGCATTCTCGCAAGACGTGATATCGACACGTTGTAGGGCCCTCTAATGTCCCACGAGTTAGGTTGCCGTCCATTTAATAGCTCAAGATGTACGATCCGGGATGGAAAAACAGAGTAAAATAAGAAAAGTAGCCCAAAACTGATAAAAACGTATGATTTTGGGCTCCGAACACAAGTGCAACCGAGAAGGCTTGCTGCCCCCATCGTAGAGCTCTCGGAAAGCTTTCCAACAGTATTCTATGCGCCACGTAACTCCTTATGGATCAAAAGTTATGGGCACCGGAGCAACAGAGACCTAGTCAGAAGCCCCACGCCCTCGGTTTACGAGCCCAGCCTCTACATGAAGCGAAGTTGTCTTGCCCAAGGTGCCGTGGGATTTGGTAATAGAAATGTGGTTGATAAAGCATCTTGGCAACCCTAACCAGGGTAAAAAAAATTGAAAAGGGGGGTGCAACACGAGGATTTCCCAAGGGGTCACCCATCCTACTACTACTCTCGCCCAAGCACACTTTACTTCGAAGCTCTGATGGGATCCAGTGCATTAGTGCTGGTTTGATTGCACCCGTCTTGTTGAGGGAACAAATCCTTTTTGTCTTGCCAGTTCACAGTCCTAGCCCACAGAGATGGCCCATTCAAATGGCCCAATGGGCTTAACGACAACCTATCCACTTCAACAATGCAACATCCTCGGAAGATGTGATATCAACGCATTGTAGGGCCCTCTAATGTCCCGCGAGTTAGGTTGTCGTCCTTTTAACAGCTCATGACGTACGATCTGGGACTAAAAAATAGAGCAAAAGTAGAAAAGTGGCCCAAAACTAATGAAATCATACGATTTTGGGCTCCAAAAATAGGTAGAGCCAGGCAGGCTTGCTGCCCCCTATCGTAGAGCTCTGGGAGAGCTTTCCAACGGTATGCTAAGCACCGCGTAACTCCTTACGGATCAAAAGTTATGGGCACTGGAGTGATGGAGACCTGGTGATGAGCCCCACGCCCTCGGTTTGTGGGCCCAACCTCTACGTGAAGCGAAGTTGTCTTGCCGAAGGTGCCGTGGGATTCGGTAATAGAAATGTGGTGGATAAAGCATCATGGCAACCCTTACCGTGGCAAAAAAAATTTGAAAAGGGGGGTGCAATGTGAGGCCCGACCTCAATTTGCGTGCGATACCTCGTTTCATGTGCCATAACCGAGATTTGCGTGCCTTGACCTAGGTTTAAGAATCGTGTTTCGCTTTATGTGCCTTGCATTGAATTACGTGCATTCATTTAAGGTTGAGTGCATTTTCTTGGAAAACATGCATTCGTCTCGTAGTTCGTGCCCTTCCTCGTAGTGCATGCCCTAGACCTAGGAAAGTGTGCCCTCACGTTAATCAAGAAAGCATCTTACACGAAGCACTAGGTCATTAATTAATCCTACAAATCCCACTAACTAATATTAAATCACTAATTCAACCCACTAGAGGACAAAATCTCACAAAAAGCTAGACATTCCTTAATCTTTTGCACCTTCAAACACACAATTAAATAAATCTCAAAAGATGACAAAGATTCAGATTTTTCATGCCTTGGCCGACCACCTTGTGTGCTTTGTGATTGCTTTGCATAATTCAAATCTTATTACCAAACATTCTATGACATTCTATGACACAAATGCATAAAAAATTAGCTCAAAGACCTCCTCAAAGCTTCCAATCTCGACATAAGCTCCTTGACCATGCTAGGAAATTCAAAAACCATGCTTCTTGAAGACACAAATCTGAAATTTCTATGCCCAAGGCCGACACATGCTTCATCATTTGCAAGGCTTTCATTTTTTCTTTCATTTATCTAATTTCCTCACATTTCTCTTGCTCCCTCTCATTCTTCTCTCTTTCTCTCGGCTTTGGCTGAGTTCCTATACTCCATAGCTTATCTTCATCATTCCATGATTCATCAAGGCAAGTAAGAAGCTAGGGAGCTCGACTAAGCAAGCTAGGTTGCAAGAAACACACATGCAAGCTCTTTGAATCTCCATTTGGGCTTAGGTGAGTTTGCTAGCTTTCATTTCTTTTCTTCTTGTTCTAACCACATGCATCTACTAAGAACTTGGTCACTAAGCTAGGAAAAATAGAGAAAATCGAGTGGTGTCTCGGCTAAGCAAGGAAGAAGATCAACTTTGTGCTTCACCAAGAGTCTTGTGCATCTTCTTGTTGTTTTGCTAAGGTGAGGGCTAAAACTTCTTGAAAATCTTTCAAAAAACCACATGCATGCCCTTAAATGTTTATCTTTGCTTCTGTACTTGAGATATATGTGTGTTCATAAGCTTTTACAACCATGCATGGCAAGATTTTGGGCTAGAATGTGATGATAGACGAAATCGTGCATGTGACAGCTTTCTATCTTGTCGGTACGAGGTGATTTTGGCTAGGTAAATGATGTTGAAAATGCGTGAAAATTGTTAGGTAACTAGTTTTTCCAGTTCTAAACATTTGTCGCAGAAATAGGCCAAAGCTAATTTTGTCTCTAAGGTCCTCAAAATGGCAAATCATTAAAATGTGTCCAAATCTGGAAAGTCTGAAAAAATGAAGCAGGTTTTGGCAGATTCACTGACCTTGTGGAACGAACCAGGTTTAACTTAGTACATGACATCCAAAATGCATGAAATTCGGTGTGTGGCTATATTTTTCAGTTCTGGACACTTTTGTCAGAAATGGACTAAGGCTAGATCTGAACCTAAGGACCTCAAAAACGACAAGTATTGAAATGTGTGCAAATCTGGACAGTTTTGTGCAGTTTCACTGTTTTGGCTATAACTATTGAACCCGAACTCCAAATGATGCGAGGTTTGTTTTTGAATTTAGTTCACTTATTAAGATTTAATTTGAAATCTTATTCACTTGATTTGGAGATTATTTGCTTGTCTTGATGATTGTGAGAAAACAGTCCATTGCAGTGAGGGTTTCACTTAGTGATATGCTTAGAAAAATTATAGTAGCTTCTCTTGTTATATTAAATTCTTGGGATTGTGGCATTGGGATGTTGTGTGGACTGTTTTGAATACTTGAGGGTGTTTGAATTAATCGATGCATGACTTGAGTTGATTTCGAGATGACTTGGGGCTTAATCTCACTGGTAAGCACGAATTGGAACCCTAGTAACTAGTTGAATTTGCTAAGTGTTGATCCTTTGGATGTTGTGTTGGATTATATGTTTAGTAGGCTGCCTGTAGTTTCCCTTGTAGCCCTAAATATGATTTCGATGATTTTATGTTGATAAGTAGGCTTTTCTTGCACCCGGTCCCACGTAGATGTCGTTACATATTGAATAATCTTGTTATTTGATTACATAAACTTTGAAATGAGTTATATGACTTGATTTACGTGCGTTACATGGCTGCCCGTTTAATATTCAAATAACTCCATGTGCCTTTCAAGTGAAATTACTTGTCTTATCGTGCCTCGCTTGTTTACTTGTCAATGTGCAATCTTATGACTGTAGGAGGCAACCTACTTTGTTGTCCTCCTAATGTGATATATTAAATGTCATAAATGTGCATTACATACAAGGTTGCAACCTTTCATTCTGGCGTGGCAGCGTTCACGCACCCCGGGTGGCATCGGGCTTGCCGGTGCAACCGTGACTACCATTGTCCAATTCCCTCTCTAGCTTGGGGGCTAGATTTCCTCGGAGAGTTGGGTTGTAGGATTTCGGGGTACATCCGGAGTACACCCATTTGGCGTGATAAGGGGATGATTTGAAGTCGGCCGCAACAACTGATACTAGAAATGAACTGAGAGTAAAAGCTCACCGTATCCTTTTCACTATGTGTATAAGTACTCTCGCTTGGTTCCTAGAGGACCTCGGGGAGGAAAGACGGGTAATTGTGTTCCTTTATTTTTATATTATTGTTGTGTACTTATTTGTGATATATTCATGCTTCCAAAAAGGGTTTTCATAAGTTGAACCGGAAAATGAGTTTCAAAACTATTTCTCGTTCCCTCTCACTGAGTTCATAAGGACTCACCCTCTTTTATCATCTCAGGTGAAGAAGATCAAGAACAGGTACCCGAGGACAACTTGCCTAACGATGATTCCTTGGAATGATTGCCTGTCCTATGTGCTTTGCTTGATTATGGCCATTGTGAACACTATGCTGCTTGAAGACTGTTTCTTTTCATGTTGCTTGATGTTTGTAATGTAAAAGACCCCCGTTGTAATTTGGGGTCTAATTTTGGCTTGTACTGATAATAACTAGACAGACACTACTATGGTCGTTTTGCTATCGTTGCTGGCTAGTATCTATCATAGGATTATGAAGTATCCGGTAAGGACTAAGTAAAATGAACCTACCCAATCTTAAGCAGGTACACATTGTTAAGCTAAGGTCAACAGGTACTTTTGTAACGAGGGTTAACAAACAATCGAGACATGGTATCATGCTAGGTTATTAATCAAACGAGACATCGAGATAACTAGTAGGCGTTTCAATTGACGGTAAATAGTAATCTTAGTTGGAAACGAAATTTGAGGCGTTTAGAGAACTAGGCCAAACTAAAGAGCCCAATTACGGCCGTTATGCTGCCGATTTTCCAGAAAATTATGGAGTTTAGGCTAAACGTTAAGTGTTAAACTTTTATGAATGACTAAGTACGAGACATGGCCAAAATGTTTAGTTCACACCCTAGTCTAACCTTTACAGGCCGGGTTGGAGCGTGACATGCAACACGAGGACTTCCCAGGGGTTTACCCATCCTAGTACTACTCTCGCCCAAGCACGCTTAACTTCGGAGTTTTGATGGGATTTGGTGCACTAGTGCCGGTATGATAGCACCCGTCATGTTGAGGGCACAAATCCTTTATGTGTTGCCAGTTCACAGTACCAGCCCAGAGAGATGGCCCATTCAAAAGGCCCAATGGGATTAATGACAATCCATCCACTTCAACAATGCAGCATCCTCGCAAGACGTGACATCGATGCGTTGTAGGGCCCTCTAATGTCCCGCGAGTTAGGTTGTCAGCCTTTTAACAGCTCACGACGTACAATCCTGGATAGAAAAACAGAGCAAAAGAAGAAAACTTGCCTGAAACTAATGAAAACGTTCTATTTTGGTCTCCAAAAATAGGCACAGCCAAGCATGCCTGTTGCCCTCATCGGAGAGCTTTCCAACGGTATGCTGTGCACCGCGTAACTCCTTACGGATAAAAAGTTATGGGCACCGTAGCGACGGAGACTTGGTCACAAGCCTTACGCCTCGGTTTACGGGCCCAGCCTCTACGTGAAGCGAAGTTGTCTTGCCCAAGGTGCAGTGGGATTCTGTAATAGAAATGTGGTGGATAAGCAACTTGGCAACACTAACCGGGGCAAAAAAAAATTGAAAAGGGGGGTGCAACACGTGTACTTCCCAGGGGTTCACCCATCCTAGTACTACTCTCGCCCAAGCACGCTTAACTTCGGAGTTCTGATGGGATCTGGTGCATTAGTGCTGGTATGATCGCAGCCGTCATGTTGAGGGCACAAATCCTTTATGTGTTGACAGTTCACAGTCCCAGCCTAGAGAGATAGCCCATTCAAAAGACCCAATGGGCTCTACTGTCCCGCGAGTTACGTTGTCATCCTTTTAACAGCTCAAGACATACGATCCGGGACAAAAAAATAGAGCAAAAGAAGAAAAGTGGACCGAAATTGATGAAAACGTTTGATTTTGGGCTCCAAAGATCGGCACAGCCAAGTAGGCTTGCTACCCTCGTCGTAGAGCTCTCCGAGAGCTTTCCAACGGTATGCTGTGCGCCGCGTAACTCATTACAGATCAAAAGTTATAGGCACCGGAGCGACGGAGACTTGATCACATGCCCAACGCCCTTGGTTTGCGAGCCCAGCCTCTACGTGAAGCGAAGTTGTCTTGCACAAGGTACCATGGGATTGGATAATAGAAATGTGGCGGATAAAGCATCTTGGCAACCCTAACCGGGACAAAAAAAATTGAAAAGGGGGATGTAACATGAAGACTTCCCAGGGGGTCACCCATCCTAGTACTACTCTCGCCCAAGCACGCTTAACTTCGGAGCTCTGATGGGATCTGGTGCATTAGTGCTGGTATGATCGCACCCTTCATGTTAAGGGCACAAATCCTTTATGTGTTGACGGTTCACAGTCCCAGCCCAAAGAAATGGCCCATTCAAAAGGCCCAATGGGTATAATGATAACCCATCTACTTCAACATCGTAGCATTCTCGCAAGACGTGATATCGACGCGTTGTAGGGCCCTCTAATGTCTCGCGAGTTTGGTTGTCGTCCATTTAACAGCTGACGATGTACGATCCGGGATAAAAAAAATAGAGCAAAAGAAGAAAAATAGCCCGAAATTTATGAAAACATACGCTTTTGGGCTCAAAAAACAGGCGCTGCTATGCAGGCTTGATGCCCCTTGTCGTAGAGCTCTCGGAGAGCTTTCTAACGGTATACTGTGCGCCGCGTAACGCCTTACGGATCAAAAGTTATGGGCACCGGAGCGACAGAGACCTGGTCATAAGCCCCATGACCTCGGTTTGCGGGCCCAACCTCTACATGAAGCGAAGTTGTCTTGCCCAAGGTGTCGTGGGATTGGGTAAAAGAAATGTTGTGGATAAAGCATCTTGGCAACCTTAAACGAGGCAAAAAAAATTTAAAAAGGGGGTGCAACACGAGAACTTCCCAGGTGGTCACCCATCCTATTACCACTCTCGCCCAAGCACGCTTAACTTCAGAGTTCTGATGGGATCCGATACATTTGTGCTGGTATGATTGCACCCGTCATGTTGAGGGCACAAATCCATTTTGTGTTGATGGTTCACAGTCCCAAGCCAGAGAGATGGCCCATTCAAAAGGCCCAATGGGCTCAACGACATCCTATCAGCTTTAACAACGCAGCATCCTCGCAAGACGTGATATCAACACGTTGTAGGGCCCTCTAATGTCAAGTGAGTTAGGTTGTCGTCCTTTTAATAGCTCACGAAGTACGATCCGGGATAGAAAAATAGAGCAAAAGAAGAAAAGTGGCCTGAAACTGATGAAAATGAACCATTTTGGGATCCAAAAATGGGCGCAGCCGAGCAAGCTTACTGCCCCCGTCGCAGAGCTCTCAGAGAGCTTTCCAACGGTATGTTGTGCACCGCGTAACTCCTTACGAATCAAAAGTCATGGGCACCGGAGTTGCGGAGACCTGGTCACAAGCCCCACGCCCTAGGTTTTCGGGCCCAGCCTCTACGTGAAGCGAAGTTGTCTTGCCTAAGGTGCCGTGGGATTCAGTAATAGAAATGTGGTCGATAAAGCATCTTCGTAACCCAAACCGAGGAAAAAAAATATGAAATAGGGGGTGCAACACGAGGACTTCCAGGGGGTCACCCATCCTAGTACTATTCTCATCCAAGCATACTTAAATTCGGAGTTCTGATGGGATCCAGTTCATTAGTGCTGGTTTGATCACACCCGTCTTATTGAGGGCACAAATCCTTTATGTGTTGACGGTTCACAGTCCCAGCCTAGAGAGATGGCCCATTCAAAAGGCCCAATGGGCTTAATGACAACCCATCTGCTTTAACAACGCAGCATCCTCGCAAGACATGATATCGACGCATTGTAGGGCCCTCTAATGTCCCGCGAGTTAGGTTGTCATCCTTTTAACAGCTCACGACGTACGATCCAAGACGGAAAAATAGAGCAAAAGTAGAAAAGTGGCCAGAAACTGATGAAATCATACGATTTTGGGCACCAAAAATTGGCGCAGCCGTGTCGTAGAGCTCTCGAAGAGCTTTCCAACGGTATGCTTCGCGTAGTGTAACTCGTTACGAATCAAAAGTTATGGGCACCGGAGCGACGGAGACCTAGTCACAAGCCTTACGCCCTCGGTTTGCGGGCCCAACCTCTACGTGAAGCGAAGTTGTCTTGCCCAAGGTGCCGAGAGATTCGCTAATAGAAATGTGGTGGATAAAGCATCTTGGCAACCCTAACCGGGGCAAATAAAATTGAAAAGAGGGGTGCAACACGAGCACTTCTCAAGGGGTCACCCATCCTAGTACTACTCTCGCCCAAGCACGCTTAACTTCGGAGTTCTGATTGAATCCGGTGCATTACTGCTGGTATGATCGTACCCTTCATGTTGAGGGCACAAATCCTTTATGTGTTGACGGTTCACAGTCCTAGCCTAGAGAGATGGCCTATTCAAAAGGCCCAATGGGCTTAATGACAACCCATCTGCTTCAACAACGCAGCGTCCTCACAAGACGTGGTATTGACGTGTTGTAGGGCCCCCTAATGTCACGCGAGTTAGGTTGTCGTCGTTTTAGCAGCTCACGATCTACGATCCGGGACAAAAATATAGACCAAAAGAAGAAAAGTGGCACAAAATTGATGAAAACATATGATTTTGGGCTCCAAAAAAAGTCACTGCTCAGCAGGCTTGCTGCCCCATGTCGTAGAGCTCTCGGAGAACATTCCAACGGTATGCTGTGCGCCGCATAACACCTTACGGATCAAAAGTTATGGGCACCGGAGCGACAGAGACCTAGTCACAAGCCCCACGCCCTAGGTTTACGGGCCCATAACTTTTGATCCGGGACAGAAATATAGACCAAAAGAAGAGAAGTGGCCCAAAACTAATGAAAACATACGATTTTGGGCTCCAAAAAAAGGCACTACTCGGCAGGCTTGCAGCCCCTTGTCGTAGAGCTCTCGGAGAGCATTCCAACGGTATGTTGTGCGCCGCATAACGCCTTACGAATCAAAAGTAATGGGTCACCCATCCTAGTACTACTCTCGCCCAAGCACACTTAACTTCGGAGTTCTGATGGGATCCGATGCATTAGTGCTGGTATGATCGCGCCAGTCATGTTGAGGGCACAAATCCTTTATGTGTTAACGGTTCACAATCCCAGCCCAGAGACATGACCCATTCAAAAGGCCCAATGGTCTCAACGACAACCCATCCACTTCAACAACGCAGAATCCTCGCAAGACGTGTTATCAACATGTTGTAGGGCCCTCTAATGTCCAGCGAGTTTGGTTGTCATCCTTTTAACAGCTCACGACGTACGATCCGGGATACCAAAAACAGAGCAAAAGAAAAATAGTGGCTCGAAATTAGTGCATTAGTGCAACACGAGGAGTTCCCAGGGGGTCACCCATCTTAGTACTACTCTCGCCCAAGCACGCTTAACTTCGAAGTTCTGATGGGATCTGGTACATTAGTGCTGGTATGATCACACACTTCATGTTGAGGGCACAAATCCTTTATGTGTTGACGGCTGACAGTCCCAGCACAGAGAGATGGCCCATTCAAAAGGCCCAATGTGCTTAATGACAACCCATCTGCTTCAACAATGCAGCATCCTCGCAAGACGTGATATCGACGAGTTGTAGGGCCCTCTAATGTCCCGCGAGTTAGGTTGTCGTCTATTTAACAGCTCATGACGTACGATCCGGGACGGAAAAATAGAGCAAATGAAGAAAAGTGGCCCGAAACTAATGAAAACATATGATTTTGGGCTCCAAAAACAGGCACTGCATTGTAGGCTTGCTGCCCCCTGTCGTAGAGCTCTCGGAGAGCTTTCCAACAGTATGTTGTGCGCCGAGTAACGCCTTACGGATCAAAAGTTATGGGCATCAGAGCGACGGAGACCTGGTCACAAGCCCCACGCCCTCGGTTTGCAGGCCCAACCTCTACGTGAAGCGAAGTGGTCTTGCCCAATGTGCCGTGGGATTGGGTAATAGAAATGTGGTAGATAAGGCATCTTGGCAACCTAAACCTGGGTAAAAAAAATTAAAAAAAGGGGTGCAACACGAGGACTTCATAGGGGGTCACCCATCCTAGTACCACTCTCGCCCAAGCACACTTAACTTCGGAGTTCTGATGGGATCCAATTCATTAGTGCTGGTATGATCGCACCCCTCATGTTGAGGGCACAAATCCTTTATGTGTTGATGGTTCACAGTCCTAGCCCAGAGAGATGGCTGATTTAAAAGTCCCAATGGGCTCAACGACAACCTATCTACTTCAACAACGCAGCATCCGCGCAAGACGTTATATCAACACGTTGTAGGGCCCTCTAATGTCTAGCGAGTTTGGTTGTTGTCCTTTTAACAACTCACGACGTACGATCCGGGATGGAAAACAAAGCAAAAGAAGAAAAGTGGCCCAAAACTGACGAAAATGAACAATTTTGGGATCCAAAAACGAGAGCAGCCAAGCAAGCTTACTGCCCCCATCGTAGAGCCCTCAGAGAGGTTTCCAACGGTATACTGTGCATCGCGTAACTACTTACAGATCAAAAGTCATGGGCACCGGAGTGACGGAGACCGGGTCCCAAGCCCCACGCCCTAGGTTTGCTGGCCCAGCCTCTACGTGAAGCGAAGTTGTCTTGCCCAAGGTGCCGTGGGATTCAGTAATGGAAATATGGTGGATAAAGCATCTTCGCAACCCTAACTGGGGAAAAAAAATGAAATGGGGGGTGCAACATGAGGACTTCCCTGGGGGTCACCCATCTTAGTACTACTCTCGCCAAAGCACGCTTAACTTCGGAGTTCTGATGGGATCCAGTGCATTAGTGTTGGTATTATCGCACCCGTCATTTTGAGGGCACAAATCCTTTATGTGTTGACGGTTCACAGTCCCTGCCCAGAGAGATGGCCCATTCAAAAGGCCCAATGGGCTTAATGACAACCCATCTTCTTCAATAACGCAGCATCCTCGCAAGACGTGATATCGACACATTGTAGAGCCCTCTAATGTCTAGCGAGTTAGGTTGTCGTCATTTTAACAACTCACGACGTACGATCCGGGATGAAAAAATAGAGCAAAAGAAGAAAGTGGCTCGAAACTGTTGAAAACATACGATTTTGGGCTCCAAAAACAGGCACTACAGGGCAGGTTTACTGCGCCCGTCATAGAACTATCGGAAAGCTTTCCAACGGTATGTTGTGCACCGCGTAACTCTTTACGGATCATAAGTTATGGGTACCGGAGCGATAGAGACATGGTCACAAGCCTCACGACCTCGGTTTGAGGGCCCAGACTCTACGAGAAGTGAAGTTGCCTTGCCCAAGGTGCCATGGGATTCGGTAATAGAAATGTGGTGGATAAAGCATCTTGACAACACTAGCCGGGGCAAAAAAATATTGAAAAGGGGAGTGCAACACGTGGACTTCCCAGGGGGTCACCCATCCTAGTACTACTCTCGCCCAAGCATGCTTAACTTCAGAGTTCTGATGGGATCCGGTGCATTAGTGCTGGTATGATCGCACCCATCATGTTGAGGGCACAAATCCTTTATGTGTTGATGATTCACAGTCCCAGCCTAGAGAGATGGCCCATTCAAAATACCTAGTAGGCTTAACGACAAGCCATCCACTTCAACAACACTGCATCCTTGCAGGACGTGATATATACGCGTTGTAGGGCTCTCTAATGTCCCGCGAGTTATGTTGTCATCCTTTAAACAGCTCATGACATACGATCTGGGATGAAAAAACCGAGCAAAAGAAGAAAAGTGGACCAAAACTGATGAAAACTTTTGATTTTGTGCTCCAAAGATCGGCGCAGCCGAGTAGACTTGCTTCCCTCGTCGTAGAGCTCTTGGAGAGCTTTCCAACCGTATGCTGTGCGCCGCATAACTTATTACAAATCAAAAGTTATGGGCAGCGGAGCGATGGAGACCTGGTCACAAGCCCCACGCCCTTGGTTTACGGGACCAGCCTCTTCGTGAAGCAAAGTTGTCTTTCCCAAGGTGCCGTGGGATTGGGTAATAGAAATGTGGTGGAAAAAGCATCTTGGCAACCCTAACCGGGGCAAAAAAAATTGAAGAGGGGGGTGCAACCCGAGGACTTCCAGGGGGTCACCCATCCTAGTACTACTCTCGCCTAAGCACGCTTAACTTCAAAGTTATGATGGGATCCGGTGCATTAGTGCTGGTATGATCGCACCCGTCATGTTGAGGGCACAAATCCTTTGTGTTGACGGTGCACAGTCCTACCCTAGTGAGATGGCCCATTCAAAAGGCCCAATTGGCTCAACGACAACCTACCCACTTCAACAACGCAGCATCCTCGCACGACGTGATATCAACACGTAGTAAGGCCCTCTAATGTCCAGCGAGTAAGGTTGTCGTCCTTTTAACATCTCACGACATAAGATCCGGGACAGAAAAATAGGGCAAAAGAGGAAAAGTGGCCCAAAAATAAATGATCGATTTTGGGATCAAAAAATGGATGCAGCAGAGCAAGCTTGCTGCTCCCATCGTAAAGCTCTCAGAGAGCTTTCCAATGATATGCTGTGCACCGCATAACTCCCTACGAATCAAAACTTATGGGCACCGGAGCGACGGAGACCTGGTCACAAGCCCCACAGCCTAGGTTTGCGGGCCCAACCTCTACGTGAAGCGAAGTTGTCTTGCCCAAGGTACCGTGGGATTCGGTAATAGAAATGTGGTGGATAAAGCATCTTGGCAACCCTAACCGGGGCCAAAATAATTGAAATGGGGGTTGCAACACAAGGACTTCCCAAGGGGTTACCCATCCTAGTACTACTCTCGCCCATGCATGCTTAACTTCAGAGTTATGATGGGATCCGATGCATTAGTGCTGGTATGATCGCCCCCTTCATGTTGAGGGCACAAATCCTTTATGTGCTAACGGTTCACAGTCCAAGCCTAGAGATATGGCCCATTCAAAAGGCCCAATGGGCTTAATGACAACCCATCTGCTTCAACAACGCAACTTCATCGCAAGATGTGATATCTACGCGTTGTAGGGCCCTCTAATGTCCCGCAAATTTGGTTGTCATCCTCTTAATTGCTCACGACGTACGATCCGGGATGAAAAAATAGAGTAAAAGAAGAAATGTGGCCCGAAACTGATGAAAGCATACGATTTTGGGCTCAAAACAAGTGCTGCTAAGCAGGCTTGCTGCCCCTTGTCATAGAGCTCTCGGAGAGCTTTCCAACGGTAGGTTGTGCGCCGCGTAACGCCTTACAAATCAAAAGTTAAGAACACTGGAGTGACGGAGACCTAGTCACAAGCCCCATGCCCTCGGTTTGCGGGGCCAACCTCTACGTGAAGCGAAGTAGTCTTGCCCAAGGTGCCGTGGGATTGGGTAATAGAAATGTGGTGGATAAAGCATATTGGAAACCCTAATCGGGGAAAAAAAATTTGAAAAAGGCGGTGCAACACAAGGACTTCCTAGGGGGTCACCCATCCTAGTACTACTCTCGCCCAAGCACGCTTAACTTCGGAGTTCTAATGGGATCTGATGCATTAGTGCTGGTATGATCGAGCCAGTCATGTTGAGGGCACAAATCCTTTATGTGTTAATGGTTCACAGTCCCAGCCCAGAGAGATGGCCCATTCAAAAAGCCCAATGGTCTCAACGACAACCCATCCGCTTCAACAACGCAGCATCCTCGCAAGACGTGTTATCAACACGTTGTAGGGCCCTCTAATGTCCAGCGAGTTTGGTTGTCATCCTTTTAACAGCTCACGATGTACGATCCGTGATACAAAAAACAGAGCAGAAGAAAAATAGTGGCTCGAAATTAGTGCATTAGTTCTGGTATGATCGCGCCAGTCATGTTGGATAAAGCATCTTGGAAACCCTAACCGGGGAAAAAAATTGAAAAAATGGGGTGCAACACAAGGACTTCCTAGGGGGTCACCCATCCTAGTACTACTCTCGCCCAAGCACGCTTAACTTCGGAGTTCTGATGGGATCCGATGCATTAGTTCTGGTATGATCGCAACCATCATGTTGAGGGCACAAATCATTTATTTATTGACGGTTCACAGTCCCAACCCAGAGAGATGGCCCATTCAAAAGGCCCAATGGGCTTAATGGCAACCCATCTACTTCAACAACACAGTCATCCTCGCAAGACGTGATATTGATGCATTGGAGGGCCCTTAAATGTCCCGCGAGTAAGGTTGTCGTCCCTTTAATAGCTCACGATGTATGATCCGAGATGGAAAAATAGAGCAAAAGAAGAAAAGTTGCCCGAAACTGATGAAATCATAGGATTTTGGGCTCCAAAAATAGGTACCGCTGAGTAGGCTTGCTGCCCCTTGTCGTAGAGCTCTTGGAGAGCTTTTCAACGGTATGTTGTGCGTCGTGTAACTCCTTACGAATCAAAAGTTATGGGCACCGGAGCGACGAAGACCTAGTCACAAGCCCCACGCCCTCGGTTTACGGGCCCAACCTCTACGTGAAGCGAAGTTGTCTTGCCCAAGGTGCCGTGGAATTAGGTAATAGAAATGTGGTGGATAAAGCATCTTGGCAACCCTAATCGGGACAAAAAAAATTGAAAAGGGGAGGTGCAACACGAGGACTTCTCAGGGGGTCACCCATCCATGTAGTACTCACGCCCAAGCATGCTTAACTTCGGAGTTCTGATGGGATTCAATGCTTTAGTGCTGGTATGATCGCACCCTTCATGTTGAGGGCGCAAATCCTTTTTGTGTTGATGGTTCACAGTCCAGCCCAGAGAGATGGCCCATTCAAAAGGCCTAATGGTCTTAATGACAACCCATCTGCTTCAACAATGCAGTCATCCTCGCAAGATGTGATATTGATGCATTGGAGGGCCCTCTAATGTCCCGCGAGTTATGTTGTCGTCCTTTTAATAGCTCACGACTTACGATCCGGGACGGAAAAATAGAGCAAAAGAAGCAAACTAGCCCGAAACTGAAGAAAACATACAATTTTGGGCTCCAAAAAAGGCACTGCTAAGTAGGCTTGCTGTCCCCTGAGGTAGAGCTCTCAGAGGGCTTTCCAACGGTATGCTGTGCGCAGCGTAACGCCTTATGGATCAAAAGTTATGGGCACCGTAGCGACGGAGACTTGGTCACAAGTCCCACGCCCTCGGTTTGCAGGCCCATCCTCTACGTCAAGCGAAGTTGTCTTGCCCAAGGTGCCGTCGAATTGGGTAATAGAAATGTGGTGGATAAAGCATCTTGGCAACCCTAACTAGGGCAAAAAAAATTGAAAAAGGGGGTGCAACACGAGGACTTCCCAGGGGGTCACCCATCCTAGTACTACTCTAGCCCAAGCACGCTTAACTTCGGAGTTCTGATGGGATCCGGTGCATTAGTGCTAGTATGATCGCACTTGCCATGTTGAGGGCACAAATCCTTTATGTGTTGACGGTTCATAGTGTTAGCCCAGAGAGATGGCCCCTTCAAAAGGCCCAATGGGCTCAACGATAACCCATCCGCTTCAACAACACAGCATCATCGTAAGACGTGATATCAACACATTGTAGGGCCCTCTAATCTCCAGCGAGTTAGGTTGTTGTCCTTTTAACAACTCACGAAATACTATCCGGGACAGAAAAATAGAGCAAAAGAAGAAAAGTGGCCTAAAACTGATAAAAATGAACGATTTTAGGATTCAAAAATGGGCGCAGCTAAGCAAGCTTACTACCCTCGTCGTAGAGCTCTCAGAGAGCTTTCCAACGGTATGCTGTGCACCGCGTAACTCCTTACAGATCAAAATTCATGGCCACCAAAGTGACGGAGACATGGTCACAAGCCGCACGCCCTAGGTTTGCAGGCCCAGCCTTTACGTGAAGCGAAGTTGTCTTGCCTAAGGGGCCGTGGGATTCGGTAATAGAAATGTGGTTGATAAAGCATCTTCGCATCCCTAACAGGGGCAAAAAAAATTGAAATGGGGGGTGCAACACGAGGACTTCCCAAGGGGTTACTCATCCTACTACTACTCTCGCCTAAGCACGCTTAACTTCAGAGTTCTGATAGGATCCAGTGCATTAGTGCTTGTATGATCGTACCCGTCATGTTGAGGGCACAAATCCTTTATGTGTTGACGGTTCACAGTCCTAGCCCAGAGTGATGGCCCATTCAAAAGGCCCAATGGGCCTAATGACGTGATATCAACGCATTGTAGGGCCCTCTATTGTCCCGCGAGTTAGGTTGTTGTACTTTTAACAGCTCGCGTCGTACGATCTGGGACGGAAAAATAGAGCAAAAGAAGAAAAGTGGCCCAAAACTGATGAAATCATATGATTTTGGGCTCCAAAAATAGGCGCAGCCGAGCAGGCTTGATTCCCCTTGTCGTAGAGCTCTCGGAGAGCTTTCCAACGGTATGTTGTGCGCCGCCTAACTCGTTACGGATTAAAAGTTATGGGCACCGGAGTAACGGAGACCTGGTCACAAGCCCCACGCCCACGGTTTGCGGGCCCAACCTCTATGTAAAGCGAAGTTGTCTTGCCCAAGGTGCCGTGGGATTTGGTAATAGAAATGTGGTGGATAAAGAATCTTGGCAACCCTAACCGGGGCAAAAAAAATTGAAAAGGGGGTGCAACACGAGGACTTCCCAAGGGGTCACCCATCCTAGTACTACTCTCACCCAAGCGCGCTTAACTTCGGAGTTCTAATGGGATTCGGTGCATTAGTGCTTGTATGGTAGCACCTGTCATGTTGAGGGCACAAATCCTTTGTGTTGCCGGTTCACAGTCCCAACCTAGAGAGATGGCCCATTCAGAAGGCCCAATGGGATTAACAATAACCCATCTACTTCAATAACGTAGCATACTTGCAAGACGTGATATCGACGCGTTGTAGGGCCCTCTAATGTCCCGTGAGTTAGGTTGTCGTCCTTTTAACAGTTCACGACGTACGATCCTGGATAGAAAAATAGAGCAAAAGAAGAAAACTGGCCCGAAACTGATGAAAACGTTCTATTTTGGTCTCCAAAAATGGGCATAGCCAAGCAAACTTGCTACCCTCGTCGTAGATCTCTCAGAGAGCTTTCCAACGGTATGATGTACACCGCGTAACTCCTTACGGATCAAAAGTAATGGGCACTGGAGCGACGGAGACCTGGTCACAAGCCTCACACCCTCGGTTTGCGGGCCCAGCCTCTACTTGAAGCGAAGTTGTCTTGCCCATGGTGCCGTGGAATTCGGTAATAGAAATGTGGTGGATAAAACTTCTTGGGAACAGTAACCGGGGCAAAAAAAAATTGAAAAAGGGGGTACAACACGTGGACTTCCCAGGGGGTCACCCATCCTAGTACTACTCTCGCCCAAGCATGCTTAACTTAGGAGTTCTGATGGGATCTGGTGCATTAATGGCAGTATGATCGCACACTTCATGTTGAGGGACAAATCCTTTATGTGTTGACGGTTCATAGTCCCCGCATAGAGAGATGGCCCATTCAAAAGACCCAATGGGCTTAACGACAACCCATCCACTTCAACAACGCTGCATCCTTCCAGGACGTGATATCGACGCATTTTAGGGCCCTCTAATATCCCGTGAGTTGCGTTGTCATCCTTTTAACAGCTCACGACATACGATCCGGGATGAAAAAATAGAGCAAAAGAAGAAAAGTGGCCCGAAACTGATGAAAACGTTTGATTTTGGGCTCTAAAAGATCGGCACAACCGAGTAGGCATGCTGCCCCCGTCGTAGATCTCTTAGAAATCTTTCCAACGGTATGTTGTGCACCGCGTAACTCATTACGGATCAAAAGTTATGGGCAACGGAGTGATGGAGACCTGGTCGCAAGCCCTACGCCCTTGGTTTACGGGCCCAGCCTCTACGTGAAGCGAAGTTGTCTAGCGCAAGGTGCCGTGGGATTGGGTAATAGAAATGTGGTGGATAAAGCATCTTGGCAACCCTAATCGGGGCAAAAAAAATTGAAATTGGGGGTGCAACACGAGGACTTCCCAAGGGGTCACCCATCCTAGTACTACTCTCACCTAAGCACGCTTAACTTCGGAGTTCCGATGGGATCCGGTGCATTAGTGCTGGTATGATCACGCCCATCAAGTTGAGGGCCCAAATCCTTTATGTGTTGATGGTTCACAGTCCCAGCCTAGAGAGATGGCCCATTGAAAAGGCCCAAGGGACTGAATGACAACCCATCGGTTTCAACAACGCATCATCCTCACAAGACGTGATATAAGTACATTGTAGGTCGCTCTAATGTCCATCAAGTTAGGTTATCATCCTTTTAACAGTTCAAGACGTACGATCCGGGACGGAAAAACAGGGAAAAAGAAGAAAAGTGGCCCGAAACTAATGAAAACAATCGATTTTCTGATCCAAAATTTGGCGTAGCCGAGCAAGCTTGCTACCCCCGTCATAGAGCTCTCATAGAGCTATCCAACGGTATGCTGTGCACCACGTAACTCCTTACGGATCAAAAGTTATGGGCACCGGAGCGACAGAGACCTGGTCACAAGCCCACGCCCTAGGTCTGTAGGGCCAGCCTCTACGTGAAGCGAAGTTGTCTTGCTGGAGGTGCCGTGGGATTCGGTAATAGAAATGTGGTGGATAAACCATATTGGCAACCCTAACTGGAGAAAAAAAAATTAAATGGGGGGAGCAACATGAGGACTTCCCAGGGGGTCACCCATCCTAGTACTACTCTCGCCCAAGCACGCTTAACTTCGGAGTTCTGATGGGATCCGGTGCATTAGTGCTGGTATTATCGCACCCTTCATGTTGGGGGCACAAATCCTTTATGTGTTGCCGGTTCACAGTCCCAGCCCAAAGAGATGGCCCATTCAAAAGGCCCACTAGGCTTAATGACAACCCATCTGCTTCAACAATGCAGCATCCTCGCAAGACGTGATATCGACGTGTTGTAGGGCCCTCGAATGTCTAGCGAGTTAGGTTGTCGTCCTTTTAACAGCTCACGACGTACAATCCGGGACAGAAAAGCAGGGCAAAAGAAGAAAAGTTGCCCAAAACTAATGAAAACGAACGATTTTGGGATCCAAAAACAGGCGAAGCCGACCAAGCTTGCTACCCCCGTCGTAGAGCTCTTAGAGAGCTTTCCAACGATATGCTGTGCACCGCGTAACTCTTTGCGGATCAAAAGTTATGGGCACCAGAGCAACGGAGACCTGGTCATATGCCCCACACCCTAGGTTTGCGGGCCCAGCCTCTACGTGAAGTGAAGTTGTCTTGCCCAAGGTGCCGTGGGATTCGGTAATAGAAATGTGGTGGATAAAGCATCTTGGCAACCCTAACCGAGGCAAAAAAAAATTGAAATGGGGGGTGCAGCACGAGGACTTCCCAAGGGGTTACCCATTCTAGTACTACTCTCGCCCAAGCAAGCTTAACATCGGAGTTCTGATGGGATCCGGAGCAATAGTGCTGGTATGATCGCACCCTTCATGTGGAGGGCACAAATCCTTTATGTGTTGATGGTTCACAGTCCCAGCCCAGAGAGATGGCCCATTCAAAATGCCTAATGGAGCTAATGACAACCCATCTGCTTCAACAACGCAACATCCTCGTAAGATGTGATATCGACGCGTTGTAGGGCCCTCTAATGTCTTACAAGTTAGGTTGTTGTACTTTTAACAGCTAACGACGTACGATCCTGGACAAAAAAATAGGGCAAAAGAAGAAAAGTGGCTTGAAACTTATGTAAACAATTATTTTGGGAGCCAAAAATGGGTGCAACCGTTCAAGCTTGCTACCCCCGTCGTAGAGCTCTCAGAGAGCTTTCCAACGGTATCCTTTGCACCGCGTAACTCCTTACGGATCAAAAGTTATGGGCACCAGAGCGACGGAGACCTGGTCACAAGGCTCATGCCCTAGGTTTGCGGGCCCAGCCTCTACGTGATTTAAAGTTGTCTTGCCCAGGGTGCCGTGGGATTCGGTAATAGAAATGTGGCGGATAAAGCATTTTGGCAACCCTAACCGGGGCAAAAAAAAATTGAAATAGGGGGTGCAACACGAGGACTTCCCAGGGGGTCACCCATCCTAGTACAACTCTCGCCCAAGCACTCTTAACTTCGGAGTTCTGATAGGATCCGGTGCATTAGTATTGGTATGATAACACCCGTCATGTTGAGGGCACAAATCCTTTATGTGTTGCCGGTTCACAGTCCCAACCCAGAGAGATGGCCCATTCAAAAGGCCCAATGGGATTAACGACAACCCATCCACTTCAACAACGCAGCGTCCTCGCAAGACATGATATCGACACATTGTAGGGCCCTCTATTGTCCCACGAGTGAGGTTGTCGTCCTTTTAACAGCTCACGAAGTACTATCCGGGACAGAAAAACAGAGCAAAGGAAGAAAACTGGCCCGAAACTAATGAAAATGTTCTATTTTGGGCTCCAAAAAGGGCACAGCCGAGCAAGCTTGCCACCCCCATCTTAGAGCTCTCGGAGAGCTTTCCAATGGTATGTTGTGCGCCGGGTAACTCTTTACGGATCAAAAGTTATGGGCACCAGAGCGACGGAGACCTGGTCATCAGCCCCACGCCCTCGGTTTGCGGGCCCAACCTCTACGTGAAGCGAAGTTGTCTTGCCCAAGGTGCCGTGCGATTCGGTAATAGAAATGTGGTGAATAAAGCATCTTGGTAACACTAACCGGGGAAAAAAAAAATTGAAAAGGGGTGTGCAACACATGAATTTCCCACGGGGTCACCCATCCTAGTACTACTCTCGCCCAAGAACGCTTTGACTTCGGAGTTCTGATGGGATCCGGTGCATTAGTGCTGGTATGATCGCACTGTCATGTTGAGAGCACAAATCCTTTATGTGTTGACGGTTCACAGTCCCAACCCAGAGAGATGGCCCAGTCAAAAGGCCCAATGGGCTTAATGACAGCCCATCCACTTTAACAACGCAGCATCCTCGCAGGATGTAATATCGATGCGTTGTAGGGCCCTCTAATGTCCCTTGAGTTAGGTTGTCGACCTTTTAACAGCTCATGACGTACGATCCGGGATGAAAAACCAAAGCAAAAGATGAAAAGTGGCCCGAAACTGATGAAAACAATCGATTTTGGGATCCAAAAATAGCATGTTTTGTGCCGCATAACTCCTTACAGATCAAAAGTAATGGCCACCAAAGCGACAAAGACCTGGTCATAAGTCCCACGCCCTTGGTTTGCGGGCCGAGCCCCTACGTGAACCGAAGTTGTCTTGCCCAAGGTATCGTGGGATTCGGTAATAGAAATGTGTTTGATAAAGCATCTTGGCAACCCTAACCGGGGCAAAAAAAATTGAAAGGGGGGGTGCAACACGAGGACTTCCCAGGGGGTCACCCATCATAATACTACTCTCGCCCAAGCACACTTAACTTCGGAGTTCTGATTGGATCCGATGCATTGGTGCTGGTATGATCGGACAAATCATTTATGTGTTGACGGTTCACAGTCCCGGCCTAGAGAGATAGCCCACTCAAAAGGCCCAATGGGCTTAATGACAACCCATTCGCTTCAACAACGCAGCATCCTCGCAAGACGTGATATCAGTGTGTTGTAGGGCTCTCTAATCTCCCGCGAGTTAGGTTGTCGTCCTTTCAACAGCTCACGACGTACTAACCGGGATGGAAAAACAGAGCAAAAGAATAAAAGTGGCCAAAAAGCTTGCGCCCCTGTCGTAGAGCTCTTGGAGAGCTCTCCAACGGTATGCTGTGCACCGCGTAACTCCTTACGAATCAAAAGTTATAGGCACCGGAGCGACGGAGACCTAGCCACTAGCCCCATGCCCTAGGTTTGCGGGCCAAGCCTCTACATGAAGCGAAGTTGTCTTGCCTAAGGTGCCGTTGGATTCTATAATAGAAATGTGGTGGAAAAAGAATCTTGGCAACCCTAACCGGTGCAAAAAAAATTGAAAAGGGGGCTGCAACACGAGGACTTCCTATGGGGTCACCCATCATAGTTCTACTCTTGCCCAAGCACGCTTAACTTCGGTGTACTGATGGGATCCGGTGCATTAGTGTTGGTATGATCACACCCGTCATGTTGAGGGTACAAATCCTTTATGTGTTGACGGTTCAAAGTCCCAACCCAAAGAGATGGCCCATTCAAAAGGCCCAATGGTCTTAACGACAACTCATCCACTTCAACAATGCAGCATCCTCGCAAGATGTGATATCGACGCGTTGTAGGGCCCTCTAATATCCCATGAGTTATATTGTCGTACTTTTAACAGCTCACGACGTACGATCTGGGTCGAAAAAATAGAGCAAATTAAGAAAATTGGCCCGAAATTGATAAAAATGTTCGATTTTGGGTTCCAAAAACTGGCGCAGCTGAGCAAGCTTGATGCCCCCATCGTAGAAATCTCGGAGTGCTTTCCAACGGTATTCTGTGCGCTGTGTAACTCCTTACGGATCAAAAGTTATGGCCACCAGAGCGATGAAGACCTGGTCACAAGCCCCACGCCCTTGGTTTGCGGGCCCAGCCCCTACGTGAAACGAAGTTGTCTTGCCCAAGGTGTCGTGGGATTCGGTAATAGAATTATGTTTGATAAAGCATCTTGGCAACCCTAACTGGGGCAAAAAAAATTGAAAGGGGGGGGGGGGCGCAACACAAGGACTTCCCAAGGGGTCACCCATCCTAATACTACTCTCGCCCAAGCACGCTTAACTTTGGAGTTCTGATTGGATCCGATGCATTGGTGCTGGTATGATCACACAAATCATTTATGTGTTGACGGTTCACAGTCCCAGCCCAAAGAGATGTCCCATTCAAAAGGCCCAATGGGCTTAATGACAACCCATCCGCTTCAACAACGCAGCATCCTCACAAGACGTGATATCAGCGTGTTGTAGGGCCCTCTAATCTCCCGCAAGTTAGGTTGTCTTCCTTTTCACAGCTCACGACGTACGATCCGGGACGGAACAACAGAGCAAAAGAAGAAAAGTGGCCCGAAACTGATGAAAACGATTGATTTGGAGATCCAAAAATGGGAACAGCTGAGCAAGATTGCTGCCCCCATTGTAGAGCTCTCGGAGAGCTCTCCAACGGTATGTTGTGCACTGTGTAACTCCTTACGAATCAAAAGTTATGGGCACGGGAGCGACGGAGACCTGGTCATAAGCCCTACGCCCTAGGTTTGCGGGCCCAGCCTCAACGTGAAGCGAAGTTGTCTTGCCCAAGGTGCCGTGGGATTCGGTAATAGAAATGTGGTGGATAAAGCATATTGCCAACCCTAACCGGGGAAAAAAAATTGAAAAGGGGGGTGCAACACGAGGACTTCCCAGGGGGTCACCCATCATAGTACTACTCTCGCCCAAGCACGCTTAACTTTGGAGTTCTGATGGGATCCGGAGTATTAGTGCTGGCATGATCGCACCTGTCACGTTGAGGGAACAAATCCTTTATGTGTTAACGGTTCACAATCACAACCGAGAGAGATGGCCTATTCAAATGGCCCAATGGGCTTCATGACAACCCATCCGTTTCAACAACGCAGCATCCTCGCAAGACGTGATATCGACGCATTGTAAGGCCCTCTAATGTCTCGCGAGTTAGGTTATCGTCCTTTTAACAGCTCACGACGTACGATCCGAGACGAAAAAACAGAGCAAAAGAAGAAAAGTAGCTCGAAACTGATGAAAATGTACAATTTTGGGCTCCGAAAACAGGCACAATTGAGCAGGCTTGCTGCCCCCGTCGTAGAGCTCTCGGAGAGCTTTCCAACAGTATGTTGTGCACCGCGAAACTCCTTACGGATGAAAAGTTATGGGCACCAGAGCAACGGAGGCCTTGCCACAAGCCCCACGCCCTCGGTTTGTGGGCCCAACCTCTACGTGAAGCGAAGTTTTCTTGCCCAAGTGGGATTTAGTAATAGAAATGTGGTGGATAAGGCATCTTGGCAACCCTAACCGGGGCAAAAAAAAATTGAAAAGGGGGTTGCAACACAAGGACTTCCCAGGGGGTCACCCATCCTAGTACTACTCTCGTCCAAGTATGCTTAATTTCAGAGTTCTGATGGGATCCGGTGCATTAGTGCTGGTATGATCACACCCGTCATGTTGAGGGCACAAATTCTTTATGTGTTGACGGTTCACTGTCCCAGCCTAGAGAGATGGCCCATTCAAAAGGCCCAATTGGATTAACGACAACCCATCCACTTCCACAACGTAGCATCCTCACAAGACATGATATCGACGCGTTGTAGGGACCTCTAATCTACCGCGAGTAAGTTTGTCATACTTTTAACAGCTCACGATGTACGATCCGGGATGGAAAAACATAGCAAAAGAAGAATAGTGGCCCGAAACTAATGAAAACGTTCGATTTTGGGCTCCAGAAATGTGCATAGTCGAGCAAGCTTAATGCCCTCGTCGTAGAGCTCTTGGAAAGCTTTCTAATGCTATGTTGTGCGCCGCGTAACTCCTTACGGATCAAAAGTTATGGGCACCGGAGCGACGAAGACTTGGTCACAAGCCCCACACCCTCGGTTTGCGAGGCCAGCCTCTACGTGAAACGAAGTTGTCTTGCCCAAGGTACCGTGGGAATCGGTAATAGAAATGTGGTGGATAAAGCATCTTGGCAACCCTAACCAGGGCAAAAAAAATTGAAAAGGGGGATGCAACACAAGGACTTCCTAGGGGGTCACCCATCTTAGTACTACTCTCGGCCAAGCACACTTAACTTCGGAGTTCTGATGGAATCCGGTGCATTAGTATTGGTATGATCGCACCCGTCATGTTGAGGGCACAAATCCTTTATTTGTTGACGGTTCACAGTCCCAGCCCAGAGAGATGGCCCATTCAAAAGGCCTAATGGGCTTAACAACAACCCATCCACTTCAATAATGCAACATCCTCGCAAGATGTGATATCGACGCGTTGTAGGGACCTCTAATGTCCCGCGAGTTAGGTTGTCGTCCTTTGAACAGCTCACGACGTACGATTCAGGACGGAAAATCATAGCAAAAGAAGAAAAGTGGCCCAAAACTGATGGAAACGTTCGATTTTGGGCTCCAAAAATGGGCGCAGCAGATAGGCTTACTACCCCGATTGTAGAGCTCTCGAAGAGCTTTCCAACGGTATGCTATGCACCGCGTAACTCCTTACGGATCAAAAGTTATTGGCACTAGAGCGACGGAGACCAGGTCACAAGCCCCACGCCTTAAGTTTGCGGGTCCAGCCTCTATGTGAAGCGAAGTTGTCTTGCCCAAGGTCCCGTGGGATTCGGTAATAGAAATGTGGTGGATAAAACATCTTGGCAAACCTAACCTGGGCAAAAAAAATTGAAAAGGGGGATGCAACACGAGGACTTCCCAGGGGGTCACTATGAGGCCGTACCTCGATTTGTGTGCGATATCTCGTTTCGTGTGCCCTAACCTAGATTTGCGTGCCTTGACCTAGGTTTAAGAATCATGTTTGGTTTTGTGTGCCTTGCATTGAATTACGTGCATTCATTTAGGGTTGCGTGCATTTGCTTGAAAAATGTGCATTCGTCTCGTAGTGCGTGCCTTACCTCGTAGTGCGTGCCCTAAACCTAGGAAAGCATGCCCTCACGCTAATCAAGAAAGCATCTTACACGAAGCACTAGATCATCAATTAATCCTACAAACTCCACTAACTAATATTAAAATGCTAAGTCAATGCACTAGAAGACGAAATTGCACCAAAAGCTAGACATTCTTATTCTTTATTCTTTTGTATATTCCAAGCACTCAATTAAATAATGCTCAACAAGACAAAAAATTCAGATTTGAACACATCTTTGGCCGACCACTAGGAGCTTTTGTGCATGCAATTCAATTTCAAATTGAACCTAGACAATTCTATGACATATTATGACACAAAGCATAAAAAAAATTGGCTCAAAACTCTACCCAAAGCTCCAAATCTCGACACAAGCTCCTTGCCCATGCAAGACACTTCAAATAATGCTTCTTGAAGACACAAAATCATATTTTTGCAAGGCCCTAGGCCGACACAAGCTTCAAACATTGCAAGGCTTTTATTTTTCTTTTATTTTCTCTCATTTCCTCTCATTCTTCTCTCATTCTTCTCTCTCTCTCGGCCCTAGCTGAAAAATATACTCTCCATAGATAAGTTCTTCATCCTAAGGCTCTTCAATACTTCCAAGCTACCAAGGAACTCGACCAAGCGAAGCTAGAGTGCAAAAGACACACATGCAAGCTCTTTGAACCTTCATTTCGGCTTAGGTGAGTTGTTTGCTTCCATTTCGTTTTCTTCTTGTTCTAACCACATGCACCTACTAAGAACATGGTAACTTAGCTAGGAAATTAGAGAAATCCCAAGTTGTCTCTCGGCTAAGCAAGGAGAAGAGTCATTATTGTGCTTCATCAAGAGTTTGTGCATCTTCTTTGTTGTCTTGCTAAGGTGAGGGCTAAAACTTCTTGAAAAGCTTTCAAAATCCACATGCATGCCCTTAAATGTCTATCTTTACTTCTGTACTTGTGATATATGTGTGTTCATGAGCTTTTGTAAACATGCATGGCAAGATATTTGGCTAGAATGTGATGATAGATGAAATCGGGTATGTGACAGCCTTCTGCCTTGTTGGTGCGAGGTGATTTTGACCCGGTAAAAGATGTTAAAAATTCGTGAAATTTGGTAGGTAACTAGTTTTTCCAGTTCTTAACACTTTGTGCAGAAATAGGCCAAAGCTAATTTTGATTCCAAAGTCCTCAAAATGGAAAAATATCAAAATGTGTCCAAATCTGGAAAGTCTGAAAAAAATGAAGCAGGTTTTGGCAGATTCACTGACCTTGTAGAACGAACCAGTTTTGACTTAGTAATTGATATCAAAAATGCATGAAATTTCGTGTTCTGATAGATTTTTCAGTTCTGGACATTTTTGTCAGAAATTGACTAAGGCTAAATCTGACCCTAAGGCCCTCAAAAACGACAAGTATTAAAATGTGTGCAAATCTGGACAGTTTGGTGTAGTCTCACGGTTTTGGCTATAACTCTTGAACCCGAACTCCAAATGATGCGAGGTTTGTTTCGGAATTTAGTTCACTCCTTAAGATTTTATTTGAAATCTTGTTCACTGGAATTGGAGATTGTTTGATTGTCTCAATGATTATGAGAAGACAGTCTATTGCAGTGAGGGTTTCACCTAGTGATATGCTTAGAAAAATTATTGTAACTTCTTTTGTTGTATTAAATGCTTGCGATTGTGGCATTGGGATGTTGTGTAGACTATTTTGAATGTTTGAGGGTGTTTGACTTAGTCAATGCATGGCTTGAGTTTAATCACTTGACAACTTAGGGCTTAATCACAAGGGTGAGCATGAAATGAAACCCTAATGACTCGGTAAACTCACTAAGTGTTGATCCTATGGATATCGCATTTGATTATGTAATTAGTAGGCTGCCCGTAGTTGCCCTCATAGCCTTAAATATGAATTTGATGATTACATATTGACAAGTAGGCCTTTCTTGCACCCGGTCCCACATAGATGTCATTGCATGTTGAATAATCTCGTTATTTGATTTACGTGAACTTCGAATGAGTTATATGACTTGATTTACATGCGTTACATGGCTGCCCGTTTAATATTCATATAACTCCATGTGCTTATAAGTGAAATTACTTGTCATATCGTGCCTCGCGTGTTTACTTGCCAATGTGCAATCTTATGACTACTCGGAGGCAACCTACTTTGTTGACCTCCAAATGTGATATATTACATGTCATAAATGTGCATTGCATACAAGGTTGCAACCTTTCATTCTGGCGTGGTAGCGTTCATGCACACTGGGTGGCATCGGCCTTGCCGGTGCAACTGTGACTACCATTGTCCAATTCCCTCTCTCGCTTGGGGGCTAGACTTCCTCGGAGAGTTGGGTCGTAGGATTTCGGGGTACATCCGGAGTACACCCATTTGGCGTGATAAGGGGATGATTTGAAGTCGGCCGCAACAACTGATACTGGAAATGAACTGAGAGCAAAAGCTCACCGTATCCTTTTCACTATGTGTATAAGTACTCTCGCTTGGTTCCTAGAGGACCTCGGGGAGGAAAGACGGGTAATTGTGTTCCTTTACTTTTACATTACGTTATGTACTTACTTGTGATATATTCATGCTTGCAAAAAAGGATTTTTCATAAGTTGAACCGGAAAATGAGTTTCAAAACTTATTTCTCGTTCCCCCTCGCTGAGTTCATAAGGACTCACCCTCTTTTATCGTCTCAGGTAAAGAAGAACAGGAACTAGTACTCGAGGACAATGTGCCTAATGATGATTCTGTGGAATGATTGCTTGCCCTACGTGCCTTGCTTGACTATGGCCATTTTGTGAACAATATGTTGCTTGAAGACTATTTCATTTCTTATTTTGCTTGTTATTGTATTGTAAATAACTCCCGTTGTAATTTGGGGTCTAATTTTGGCTTGTACTGATCATAACTAGATAGACACTACTATGGTCGTTTTTGCTATCGTTATTGGCTAGTACCTATCATAGGATTATGAAGTATCAAGTAAGGATTAAGTAAAATGGACCTATCCAATCTTAAGCAGGTACTCATTGTTAAGCTAAGATCAATAGGTACTTTGGTAACGAGGATTAACAAACAAACGAGACATAGTATCATGCTAGGTTATTAATCAAACGAGACTTCGAGATAACTAGTAGGCGTTTCAATTGATGGTAAATAGTAATCTTAGTTGGAAATAAAATTGAGATTGGAAATTTTGAGGCGTTTAGAGAATTAGGTCAACTAAAGAGCCCAATTACAGCCGTTATGCTGCCGGTTTTCCAGAAAATTGTGGAGTTTAGGCTAAAACGTTAAGTGTTAAACTTTCATGAACGATTAAGTACGAGATATGACTTGAATGTTTAGATCACACCCTAGCCTAACCTTTATAGACTGGGTTGGGGCGTGACACCTATAGAAGAGAAATGGTATTAAAGCTTAGATTGCTTAAGCCAGGTTTAACTCTCGGACAATGGGTAGAAGCCCTAAGGTTATTAGGATGACTTGTTTATGTGTTATTGTGTGACAATATCAATTGTGGCTTCTTTGGTTCTATGTGCTTATGTGATTAACATGTCCTAATTGTTTCCAGAATTGTGTATCTATATAAAATTATATGTTGCATATCTTATGCATTGAATTCTTATTTGTCGTATTCCAATAAATTGTGCATCGTAATCTATGCCTATAGATGGCTGACCCTAGTATCCGTACTACTAATAGGAACGGTGAGCACCAAGAGACCAGAGATGCTTATCAAACTACTCCCGACATGACTATGTTTAATATGATGGCGAATGTCATGGAACGCGTGTCACGAGTGATGGAACGCCAAGATGCACGTGAAGCAAACAACAACAACAACAACAACAGGAATGATGGTAACCATGGGAGACATAGCAGAATGAGGGAGTTCCTTGACTTTCGCCCGTCCAAATTCCATGGGGAAGCTGATGATGAAAAGGCAGAGGCTTGGCTGTCTGAGATTGAGAGGATTTTCAAGCCACTTGACTATACTAATGAAGAAAATGTGGAGTTCGCTGTGTTTCTGTTGCATGGGGATGCTGAGCATTGGTGGCACACTATGGAGGCACTGTGGGAAACTGATCATATACCTCACTTGTGGGGTAATTTCGTTAAGGAATTCAAGGAGAAATATGTACCTACAGTTTCCAAGCAGAGGCGGATTGAGGAATTCATTCACTTGAACCAGGGTAACATGACGGTGGCCCAGTATGAGGCTTGTTTTGACCGGCTATCCCGCTATGCTCAATACATGGTCAGTACTCCTGAGGCGAAGATGTGGAAATTTACGACTAGATTGAGGCCAGAGATTCAGGACCAGTTGGCTTTGCATGACTTCGATACCTATTCTGCTCTCTTTGCTGCTGCTGCTTCCCGAGTTGAGAAGAGAAAACTTGATAGAGCCAGTTCAAGTCAGCCGAACAAGAAACCATACCAGCCTCCAGATCAACAGAGGAAATTCCAAAGTCAGAGTTGTAGTCAGGGCCAGAGCCAGAACAGACCAGTTAATAACCGTGGCCCGAATAAAGCGCCATCAGCCTCTTCCAACTGCGGATCCACAGGTAGTTCACCTGCTACTCAGTCTATCAACTGTTCTTACTGTGACAAGAAGGGGCATACCGAGGCCCATTGCAGGAAGAAGTCGGGACGATACGTGCGGTGTGGGAGTGATCAGCATCAGATCAAGGATTGCCCTAAATGGCAAGGAGGACAAAATCAAGTTAAACCAGCTGGTAGAGGCAAGACTCCAGTTCCTAGAGTTCAGGCTCGAGCTAATACTATTGAGTACGAGGAGCTTCCGGACGAGACCATTGTTGTTGAAGGTACATTCTTCATACTGAATCAACCTGTTAGGGTGCTAATTGATCTAGGTGCTACTCATTCATTTATTACTCCCTTATGTGTGCAACATGTGAAACTGAGAGTTGTATGTTTGCCTTACGAAGTAGAAGTTGGTACTCCAATGGGTTCTAAACTTGTTACTAGCTCAGCTTGTAAAGCATGTAAAATCCAAATTAAAGATAGAGAATTCTCAGCCAATCTTATTGTATTACCTTTTCGAGACTATGAAGTCATCTTAGGGATGGACTAGTTAGCAAAACATCATGCCCAACTAGATTGCCAGATGAAGATTCTAACATTCCAGATACTTGGTCAACCAATATTGGAAGTCATGGGCCAAAGAGACTTCACCAGGATTTCCATCATTTTATCTACGAACGCAATGAAGTCCTTGAGGAAAGGGTGTAGTGGATACTTAGCTTACCTCATCAACAAGCCGTCAAACAAAGCTAAGTTGGAGGAGATGCCAGTGATTAAAGATTATGTGGATGTGTTTCCAGAAGAATTACCCGGTTTACCCCCAAATCGGGAGATCGAGTTCATTATAGAATTATTGCCTGGCACCCAGCCGATATCTAAAGCTCCCTATCGTATGGCACCGGCCGAGCTACAAGAATTGAAGGACCAATTGCAAGGATTGTTGAAGAAGGGGTTTGTTCAACCAAGTTCTTCACCGTGGGGTGTGCCAGTCCTATTTGTAAAGAAAAAAGACGGAACGTTGAGGCTATGCATCGACTACCGAGGATTGAACCAAGTGACCATCAAGAATAAATACCCACTTCCACTGATCGACGAGTTGTTTGATCAACTTCAAGGAGCCAAAGTGTATTTGAAGCTCGACTTGAGGCAAGGGTACTATCAGTTGCGGATCAAAAAGGAGGATGTGCCTAAAACGGCTTTCAGGACGAGATATGGGCATTATGAATATGTAGTGATGCCATTTGGACTAACTAATACCCCTGCAGCTTTTATAGACTTGATGCACAGGGTGTTTCAACCCTACTAGGACCAATTTTTGGTGATCTTTATTGAAGATATTTTGATATACTCGAAATTCGAGGCTAAGCATGAACAACATCTACGATTGGTACTGTAGAAACTTCAGGAGCATCAATTGTATGCGAAGTTTAGCAAATACGAATTTTGGTTGCAGCAGATTGCATTTTTGGGGTACATCATATCCTAAGAGGGAATAGCAGTGGATCCAACAAAGATAGAAGAGGTGATGTCTTGGAAGAAGCCGGAAAACATTACGGAGGTTCAGAGTTTTCTTGGTCTAGCCAGCTATTATTGGAGGTTCGTGAAGGATTTCTCAAATATTGCAGGACCGCTCACAAAGCTCACTCATAAGAAAACAAAGTTTGTGTGGGATGACAAGTGTGAGAACAGTTTCCAAGAATTGAAGAGAAAATTGACTACTGCACATGTTCTTGCATTGCCTGAAGGGAGTCAAGGTTTTGTAATCTATAGCGATGCTTCGAAGGAAGGACTAGGTTGTGTGTTGATACAAAATGGTAGGGTGATTGCTTATGCTTCTAGGAAACCGAAGCCGTATGAGTTGAACTACCCGATGCATGATTTAGAGTTAGCTGCTATTGTGTTTGCACTCAAGAAATGGAGGCACTATCTGTGGGGTAACAAGTTCTAGGTGTTTACTGATCACAAGAGCTTGAAATACTTGTTCTCACAAAAAGAGTTGAACATGAGGCAAAGACGGTGGATGGAGCTTTTGGATGATTATAACTGCACAATCAATTATGTGCCCGGTAAAGCAAATGTAGTTGCAAATGCCTTAAGTAGGAAAGCGAGCATGGCTAAACTAGAAGTTAAGGTGCAGGAGTTGTTGGAGGAAACATTTTTGTGGAAACCACAATTGACTCAAAAAGGGTTACTATTTGCCACTACACAAGTTCAATCGACCTTGTTGTCTGAATTACTAGAGGCTCAATAGAAGGACCAACAGTTTCAAAAAATTAAAGAAGGCAACGCAGATTTCAGGTTTCATGATGATGGTATTTGGAGGTTTAGGAATCGGGTTTGTGTTCCTAATGAGCTAAAGCTGAAAAAGAAGATTCTTGAAGAAGCCTATAGTTCAAGATACACTATTCACTCTGGCAGAACAAAGATGTGCTGGGATTTGAAGCAACACTATTGGTGGAATAACATGAAGAGAGAGATTGTGGAGTTTGTGGCACGGTGTTTGACTTGCTAGAGAATCAAAGCAGAACATCAATGACCAGCAGGTTTACTTCAGTCGTTGGAGATCCCTCAATAGAAATGGGAACATATAACTATGGACTTTGTTATGGACCTGCCCAGGTCACAAAAGGGTCATGACGCCATTTGGGTCATAGTAGATAGATTGACTAAGTCGGCGCACTTCTTACCGATGAACAAGGAGGATAGTCCTGAGAAATTGGGAGATATGTATGTGGCAGAGATTGTAAGATTACACGGGATGCCTGTGAGTATTGTATCGAATGGGGATCCTCGTTTTACTTCCCGATTTTGGAAGAGATTGCAAGAAGATTTGGGAATGAAGTTGAGATTTAGCATGGCTTATCACCCTCAGACTGATGGACAATCTGAGAGAACTATTCAGATTCTGGAGGATATGCTAAGGGCGTGTGTTTTAGACTTTGGGAAAGGTTGGGAGAAATATATGTCTCTAGCGGAGTTCGCTTATAATAACAGTTATCAGGCCACTATCGAAATGGCCCCATTTGAGGCATTGTATGGACGTAAGTGTCGATCCCCAATTTACTGGGATGAAGTAGGTGAGACGAAGACTTTTGACCCGACCCTTCTACCTGAACTTATGAAGACTGTTGATAATATCCACCTCATCCGGAAATGGATGCTTACCGCCCAGAGCAGGCAGAAAAGTTATGCAGACCGATGGAGACGGAGCCTAGAGTTTAAGGTCGGCGACAAGGTGTTCTTGAAGATATCACCCTGGAGAGGACTGATTAAACACGGCAAGGGTGGAAAGTTGAGCCCGAGGTTTGTAGGACCATTTGAGATAATTGAGAAGGTTGGCAAGTTAACGTATCGCCTGGCACTACCCCAAAACCTCTCCAATATTCACGACGTCTTTCATGTTTCAATGCTACGGAAGTATTACTCTGATCCATCGCATATCTTGGAGCCAGAGCCGTTGCAGCTTCGGGAGAACTTGTCTTATGAAGAGAAGCCCATTCGGATCCTAGACCAGCAAGATCGGGAATTGTGCAACAAATCTATACCGATGGTGAAAGTGTTGTGGGATCATCATGGAGTAGAAGAAGCAACGTTGGAAAGGCGAGACCAGATGGAGCAACAGTATCCAGCATTATTTCAAGGTAATATTGAATTTCAGGACAAAATTATTTTAAGGAGGGGAGGATGTGAGGCCCGACCTCAATTTGCGTGCAATACCTGATTTCGTGTGCCATAACTTGGATTTGCGTGCCTTGACCTAGGTTTAAGAATCGTGTTTCGTTTTGTGTGCCTTGCATTAAATTACATGCATTAATTTAGGGTTGCATGCATTTGCTTGGGAAACGTGCATTCGTCTCATAATTCGTGCCTTACCTCGTAGTGCGTGTCCTAAACCTAGGAAAGTGTGCCCTCACGCTAATCAAGAAAGCATCTTACACGAAGCACTAGATCAACAATTAATCTTACAAACTCCACTAACTAATATTAAAATGCTAAGTCAATGCACTAGAAGACGAAATTGCACCAAAAGCTAGACATTCTTATTCTTTAATCTTTATTCTTTTGCATATTCCAAGCACTCAATTAAATAATGCTCAACAAGACAAAAAATTCAGATTTGAACACATCTTTGGCCGACCACTAGGAGATTTTGTGCATGCAATTCAATTTCAAATTGAACCTAGACAATTCTATGACATATTATGACACAAAGCATAAAACAAAATTGGCTCAAAACTCTACCCAAAGCTCCAAAGCTCAACACAAGCTCCTTGCCCATGCTAGACACTTCAAATAATGCTTCTTGAAGACACAAAATCAGATTTTTGCAAGGCCCTAGGCCGACACAAGCTTCAAACATTGCAAGGCTTTTATTTTTCTTTCATTTTCTCTCATTTCCTCTCATTCTTCTCTCATTCTTCTCTCTCTCTCGGACCTAGCTGAAAAATATACTCTCCATAGATAAGTTCTTCATCCTAAGGCTCTTCAAGACTTCCAAGCTACCAAGGAACTCGACCAAGCAAAGCTAGAGTGCAAAAGACACACATGCAAGCTCTTTGAACCTTCATTTCGGCTTAGGTGAGTTGTTAGCTTCCATTTTGTTTTCTTCTTGTTCTAACCACATGCACCTACTAAGAACATGGTAACTTAGCTAGGAAATTAGAGAAATCCCAAGTCGTCTCTCAGCTAAGCAAGGAGAAGAGTCATTAGTGTGCTTCATCAAGAGTTTGTGCATCTTCTTTGTTGTCTTGCTAAGGTGAGGGCTAAAACTTCTTGAAAAGCTTTCAAAATCCACATGCATGCCCTTAAATGTCTATCTTTACTTCTGTTCTTGTGATATATGTGTGTTCATGAGCTTTTGTAAACAAGCATGGCAAGATATTTGGCTAGAATGTGATGATAGATGAAATCGGGTATGTGACAGCCTTCTGCCTTGTTGGTGTGAGGTGATTTTGACCAGGTAAAGGATATTGAAAATGCATGAAAATTGGTAGGTATCTATTTTTTCCAGTTCTGAACACGTTTTGTAGAAATAGGCCAAAGCTAATTTTGATTCCAAAGTCCTCAAAACGGAAAAATATCAAAATGTGTCCAAATCTGGAAAGTCTGGAAAAAATGAAGCAGGTTTTGGCAGATTCACTGACCTTGTAGAACAAACCAGTTTTGACTTAGTACTTGATATTCAAAATGCATGAAATTTCGTGTTCTGATACATTTTTCAGTTCTGGACATTTTTTTCAGAAATTGACTAAGGCTAAATCTGACCCTAAGGCCCTCAAAAATGACAAGTATTGAAATGTGTGCAAATCTGGATAGTTTTGTGTAGTCTCACGGTTTTGGCTATAACTCTTGAACCCGAACTCCAAATGATGCGAGGTTTGTTTCTAAATTTAGTTCACTCCTTAAGATTTAATTTGACATCTTGTTCACTGGAATTGGAGATTGTTTGCTTGTCTCAATGATTATGAGAAAATAGTCTATTGCAGTGAGGGTTTCACCTAGTGATATGCTTAGAAAAATTATTGTAACTTCTTTTGTTGTATTAAATGCTTGGGATTGTGGCATTGGGATGTTGTGTGGACTGTTTTGAATGTTTGAGGGTGTTTGACTTAATCAATGCATGGCTTGAGTTTAATCACGTGACAACTTAGGGCTTAATCACATGGGTAAGCATGAAATGAAACCCTAATGACTAGGTAAACTCACTAATTGTTGATCCTATGGATATCGTGTTTGATTATGTAATTAGTAGGCTGCCCGTAGTTGGCCTCATAGCCTTAAATATGAATTTGATGATTACATGTTGACAAGTAGGCCTTTCTTGCACCCGGTCCCACGTAGATGTCGTTGCATGTTGAATAATCTCGTTATTTGATGTACGTGAACTTCGAAATGAGTTATATGACTTGATTTATATGCGTTATATGACTGCCCGTTTAATATTTATATAACTCCATGTGCTTACAAGTGAAATTACCTGTCATATCGTGCCTCGCGTGTTTACTTGTCAATGTGCGATCTTATGACTACTCGGAGGCAACCTACTTTGTTAACCTCCAAATGTGATATATTACATGTCATAAATGTGCATTGCATACAAGGTTGCAACCATTCATTCTGGCGTGGTAGCGTTCACGCACACCGGGTGGCATCAGGCTTGCCGGTGCAACTGTGACTACCATTGTCCAATTCCCTCTCTCGCTTGGGGGCTATACTTCCTCAGAGAGTTGGGTCGTAGGATTTCGGGGTACATCTGTAGTATACCCATTTGGCATGATAAGGGGATGATTTGAAGTAGGCCACAACAACTGATACTGGAAATGAACTGAGAACAAAAGCTCACCGTATCCTTTTCACTATGTGTGTAAGTACTCTCGCTTGGTTCCTAGAGGAACTCGGGGAGGAAAGACGGGTAATTGTGTTCCTTTACTTTTACATTACGTTATGTACTTACTTATGATATATTCATGCTTGCAAAAAAGGATTTTTCATAAGTTGAACCGGAAAATGAGTTTCAAAACTTATTTCTCATTCCCCCTCGCTGAGTTCATTAGGACTCACTCTCTTTTATCATCTCAGGGGAAGAAGACCAAGAACTTTTACTCGAGGACAACGTGCCTAATGATGATTCCTTGGAATGATTGCTTGCCCTATGTGCCTTGCTTGACTATGGCCATTTTGTAAACAATATGTTGCTTGAAGTCTATTTCATTTCTTATTTTGCTTGTTATTGTATTGTAAATAACCCCGTTGTAATTTGGGGTCTAATTTTGGCTTGTACTGATCATAACTAGATAGACACTACTATGGTCATTTTTGTTATCGTTATTGGCTAGTACCTATCATAGGATTATGAAGTATCAAATAAGGATTAAGTAAAATGACCTTTCCAATCATAAGAAGGTACGCATTGTTAAATAGTAGGCATTTCAATTGATGGTAAATAGTAATCTTAGTTGGAAATAAAATTGAGATTGGAAATTTTGAGGCGTTTAGAGAATTAGGTCAACTAAAGAGCCCAATTACAGCCGTTATGCTGCTGGTTTTCCAGAAAATTGTGGAGTTTAGGCTAAAACTTTAAGTGTTAAACTTTCATGAACGATTAAGTACGAGATATGACTTGAATGTTTAAATCACACCCTAGCCTAACCTTTATAGGCCGGGTTGGGGCGTGACAGTCACCCATCCTAGTACTACTCTCGCCCTTGCACTCTTAACTTTGGAGTTCTGATGGGATCCGTTGCATTAGTACTGGTATGATCGTACCCATCATGTTGAGGGCACAAATCCTTTATGTGTTGACGGTTCACAGTCCCATCCCAGAGAGATAGCCCATTCAAAAGGCCCAATTGGCTTAACGACAACCCATCTGCTTCAACAATGCAGCATCCTCACAAGACGTGATATCAACGCATTGTAGGGCCCTCTAATGTCCTACGAGTTAGGTTGTCATCCTTTTAATAGCTCACGACGTACGATCCGGGACGAAAAAACAAAGAAAAATTAGAAAAGTGGCCCAAAATTGATGAGAACGATCAATTTTGGGATCCAAAAACGGGCGTAGCCGAGCATGCTTACTGCCCCCGTCGTAGAACTATCGGAGAGCTTTCCAACGGTATGCTGTGCGCCGAGTAACTCATTACGGATCAAAAGTAATGGGCACCGGAGCGACGGAGACCTGGACACAAGCCCCACGCCCTCGGTTTGCGGGCCCAGCCTCTACGTGAAGCTAAGTTGTCTTGCCCAAGGCGTCGTGGGATTCGGTAATAGAAATGTGGTGGATAAAGCATCTTGGCAACCCTAACTGGGGCAACAAAAATTGAAAAGGGGGGTGCAACACGAGGAATTCCCAAGGGGTCTCCCATCCTAGTACTACTCTCACCCAATCACGCTTAACTTCCGAGTTCTGATGGAATACGGTGCATTAGTGCTGGTATGATCGCACCCATCATGTTGAGGGCACAAATCCTTTATGTGTTGACGGTTCACAGTCCCAGCCCAGAGAGAACGCCCATTCAAAAGGCCCAATGGGCTTAACGACAACCCATCTACATCAACAACGCAGCATCCTCGCAAGATGTGATATCGACGTGTTGTAGGGTCCACTAATTTCCCGCGAGTTAGGTTGTCGTACTTTTAACATCTCACGACGTACGATTCGGATCGAAAAAATAGAGCAAAAGAAGAAAAGTGGCCCGAAACTGATGAAAACGTTCAATTTTGGGCTCCAAAAACAGGTGCAGCAGAGCAAGCTTGATGCCCCCGTCGTAGAGCTCTCGGAGAGATTTCCAACGATATTCTGTGCACCAGGTATCTCCTTACGGATCAAAAGTTATGGGCACCGGAGCGATGAAGACCTGGTCACAAGCCCCACGCCCTCGGTTTGTAGGCCCAGCCTCTACGTGAAGCGAAGTTGTCTTGTCCAACATGCCGTGAGATTTGGTAATAGAAATGTGGTGGATAAAGCATCTTGGCAACCCAAACTGGGGCAAAAAAAATTGAAAAGGGGGGCACAACATAAGGACTTACCACGGGATCACCCATCCTAGTACAACTCTTGCCCAAGCACGCTTAACTTCGGAGTTCTGATGGGATCCGGTGCATTAGTGCTGGTATGATCGCACCCGTCATGTTGAGGGAACAAATCCTTTATGTGTTAACAGTTCACAGTCACAGCCCAAAGAGATGGCCTATTCAAAAGGCCCAACGGGCTTAATGACAACCCATTCGCTTCAACAATACAGCATCCTCACAAGACGTGATATCGACGCATTGTAGGGCCCTCTAATGTCCAGCGAGTTAGGTTGTCGTCCTTTTAACAGCTCACGACGTACGATCCGAGACAGAAAAATAGAGCAAAAGAAGAAAAGTAGCTTAAAACTCATCAAAACGTACAATTTTGGGCTCGAAAAACAGGCACAGTCGAGCAGGCTTGCTGCCCGCGTCGTAGAGCTCTCGGAGAGCTTTTCAACAGTATGTTGTGCATCGCGAAACTCCTTACAGATCAAATGTTATGGGCACCGGAGTGACGGAGACCTTGTCACAAGCCCCACGCCCTCGGTTTGTGGGCCCAGCTTCTACGTGAAGTGAAGTTGTCTTGCCCAAGGTACCGTGGGATTCGATAATAGAAATGTGGTGGATAAGGCATCTTGGCAACCCTAATCGGGGCAAAAAAAAAAATTGAAAAGGGGGGTGCAACACAAGGACTTCCCAATGGGTCACCCATCCTTGTACAACTCTCGCCCAAGCACGCTTAACTTCGGAGTTCTGATGGGATCCGGTGCATTAGTGCTGGTATGATCGCACCCGTCATGTTGAGGGCAGAAATCCTTTATGTGTTAATGGTTCACTATCCCAGCCCAGAGAGATGGCCCATTCAAAAGGCCCAATGGGCTTAACGACAACCCATCTGCTTCAACAACACAGCATCCTCGCAAGACGTGATATTGACACGTGGTAGGGACCTCTAATGTCCCATGAGTTAGGTTGTCGTCCTTTTAACAACTCTCGACGTATGATCAGTACAAGCCAAAATTATGATCAGTACAAGCCAAAAATTAGACCCCAAATTACAACGGGGGTCGTTTACAATACAATAACAAGCAACATAAGAAATGAAATAGTCTTCAAGCAACATATCGTTCACAAAATGGCCATAGTCAAGTAAGGCACGTAGGACAAGCAATCATTCCAAGGAATCATGAATAGGCATGTTGCCTCAGGTACCTGTTCCTGGTCTTCTTCACCTGAGATGATAAAAGAGGGTGAGTCCTTATGAACTCAGCGAGGGGGAATGAGAAATAAGTTTTGAAACTCATTTTCCAGTCCAACTTAGAAAAACCCTTTGCAAGCATGACATATATATCACAAGTAAGTTCATAATGTAATATAAAAGTAAAAGAACACAGTTACCCGTCTTTCCTCCCCGAGGTCTTCTAGGAACCAAGCGAGAGTACTTATACACATAGTGAAAAGGATACGGTGAGCTTTTGTTCTCAGTTCATTTCCAGTATCAGTTGTTGCGGCCGACTTCAAATCATCCCCTTATCACGCCAATGGGTGTACTCCAGATGTACCCCGAAATCCTACGACCCAACTCTCCGAGGAAGTCTAGCCCCCAAGCGAGAGAGGGAATTGGACAATGGTAGTCACGGTTGCACCGGCAAGCCCGATGCCGCCCGGTGTGCGTGAACGCTACCACGCCGGAATGAAAGGTTGCAACCTTGTATGCAATGCACATTTATGACATTTAGTATATCACATTAGGAGGACAACAAAGTAGGTTGCCTCCGAACAGTCATAAGATTGCACATTTATGACATTTAATATATAACATTAGAAGGACAACAAAGTAGGTTGCCTCTGAGCAGTCATAAGATTGCACATTAACAAGCAAACACGCGAGGTATGATATAACAGGTAATTTCACTTGTAAAGCACATGGAGTTATATGAATATTAAACAGGCAGCCATGTAACACATGTAGATCAAGTCATATAACTCATTTCGAAGTTCACGCAATCAAATAATAAGGTCATACAACATGCAACAATGTTTACGTGAGACCGGGTGCAAGAGTGGCCTACTTGTCAACATGTAATCATCGGAATCATATTTAGGGCTATAAGGGCAACTACGGGCAGCCTACTAATCACATAATTAAACTCGATTTTCATAGGGTCAACAGTTAGCGAGTTTACCTAGTCATTAGGGTTTAAATTCACGCTCACCCGTGCGATTAAGCCCTAAGTTGTCACGTAATTAAACTCAAGCCATGCATTGATTATTTCAAACACCCTCAAACATTCAAAACAGTCCACACAACATCCAAGTGCCACAATCCCAAGCAATTAATACCACAAGAGAAGTTACAATAATTTTTCTAAGCATATCACTAGATGGAAACCTCACTGCAAAGGTCTGATTTCTCACAATCATTGAAATCTTAAGGAGTGAACTAAATTCAGAAACAAACCTCTCATCATTTGGAGTTCGGGTTCAAGAGTTATAGCCAAAACCGTGAGACTACACAAAACTGTCCAGATTTGCACATATTTCAATACTTATCATTTTTTAGGGCCTTAGGGTACGATTTAGCCTTAGTCCATTTCTGACAAAAATGTCCAGAACTGAAAAATATAGCATCACACCAAATTTCAAGAATTTTTTATATCATTTACTAAGTTAAAACTGGTTCGTTCTACAAGGACAGTGAATCTGCCAAAACCTGCTTCATTTTCCCAGATTTTCCAGATTTGGACACATTTCGATGTTTTGCCATTTTGGGGACATTAGAGTAAAAATTAGCTTTGGCCTATTTCTACAAAAAATTCTCAGAACTGGCAAAACTAGTCACCTACCAATTTTCACACATTTTCAACATCATTTACCTGGTAAAAAGCACCTCGCACCAACAAGACAGAAGACTGTCCCATACGCGATTTCATCTATCATCACATTCTAGCAAAATATCTTGTCATGCATGTTTACAAAAGCTCATGAACACACATATATCACAAGTACAGAAGTAAAAATAGACATTTAAACGCATGCGTGTGGTTTTTTGAAAGCTTTTCAACAAGTTTTAGCCCTCACCTTAGCAAGACAACAAAGAAGATGCACAAACTCTTGATGAAGCACAATGTCGACCTTTTTCCTTGCTTAGCCGAGAGACAACTTGAGATTTCTCTAATTCCTAGCTTAGTTACCAAGTCCTTAGTAGGTGCATGTGGTTAGAACACAAAGAAAATGAATTCGGAGCTTATCAAACATACCTAGGCCGAATGAAGGTTCTAAGGGCTTGCATGTGCGATTTTTGCATTCTAGCTTGCTTGGTCGAGCTTCCTAGTAGCTTGCATGTCTTGAAGAGCCTTAGGATGAAGAACTTAAGCCATGAAGAGTGAAATAGCAGCTAGGGTCGAGAGAGAGAGAGAAGAAATGAGAGAGCGAGAGAAATGAGAGAAAAATGAAAGTTTTGAGGGACTTTGATGCTTGTGTCGGCTATGGGCTTTGGAATTTCAGAATTTGTGTCTTCAAGGAGCATGTTTTGAAATGTCTAGCATGGGCAATTGGAGTGTGTCGAGAATGGTGGAGCTTTGGGTAGATTTTTGAGTCATTTTTTGTTTTGTTTTGTGTCATAACATGTCATAGAATGTCTAGGAATAGAATTTGAAATTGGAATGCATGCACCAAGGCTCCATGTGGTCAGCCAAGCTTGTGTTCAAATCTGAATTTTTTGTCTTGTTTGAGCATTATTTAATTGGGTGCTTGGAGTATGCAAAATAATAAAGAATAAAGAATAAGAATGTCTAGCTTTTGGTGCAATTCGTCTTCTAGTGCATTGACTTAGCATTTTAATATTAGTTAGTGGAGTTTGTAGGATTAATTAATGATCTAGTGCTTCATGTAAGATGCTTTCTTGATTAGCGTGTGGGCACACTTTCCTAGGTTTAGGACACGCACTACGAGGTAGGACACGAACTACGAGACAAATGCACGTTTTCCAAGTAAACGCACGCAACCCTAAATGAATGCACATAATTCAATGCAAGGCACACAAAACGAAACACAATTCTTAAACCTAGGTCAAGGCACACAAATCTAGGTTAGGGCATACAAAATGAGGTACCGCACGAAAATCGAGGTTAGGCCTCACAACTAGAGCAACGGAGACCTGGTCACAAGCCCCACGCCATCGGTTTACGGGCCCAGCCTCTACGTGAAACGAAGTTGTCTTGCCCAAGGTGTCGGGGATTCGGTTATAGAAATGTGGTAGATAAAGCATCTTGGCAACCCTAATGGGGGCAAAAAAAATTTGAAAGGGGGGTGCAACACGAGGAATTCCCAGGGGGTCACCCGTCCTAGTACTACTCTCGCCCAAGCATGCTTAACTTCGGAGTTCTGACGGGATCCGGTGCATTAGTACTGGTATGATCGCACCAGTAATGTTGAGGGCACAAATCCTTTATGTGTTGATGGTTCACAGTCCCAGCCCAGAGGGATAGCCCATTCAAAAGTCCTAATTGGCTTAACGACAACCCATCCACTTCAACAACGCAGTATCTTCGCAAGGCGTGATATCGACGCATTGTAGGGCCCTCTAATGTCCTGCGAGTTAGGTTGTCGAACTTTTAACAGCTCACGACATACGATCCGGGACCGAAAAAGAGAGCAAAAGAAGAAAAGTGGCCCGAAACTGATGAAAACGTTCAATTTTGGGCTCCAAAAATAGGCGCAGCCGAGCAATCTTGATGCCCCCTTCGTAGAGCTCTCGGAGAGCTTCCCAATGGTATGTTGTGCACCGCGTGACTCCTTACAGATCAAAAGTTATTGGCACTGAAACGACGAAGACCTGGTCACAAGCCCTACGTCCTCGGCTTGCGGGCCCAGCCTCTATGTGAAGCAAATTTGTCTTGTCCAAGGTGCCGTGGGATTCGGTAATAGAAATGTGGTGGATAAAGCATCTTGGCAAGCCTAACCGGGGCAAAAAAAATTGAAAAGGGGGGTGCAACACTAGAACTTCCTAAGGAGTCACCCATCCTAGTACTACTCTCGCCCAAGCACGCTTAACTTCGGAGTTCTGACGGGATCCGGTGCATTAGTGCTGGTCTAACGGCACCTGTCATGTTGAGGGCACAAATCCTTTATGTGTCGACGGTTCACGGTCCCAGCCCAGAGAGATGGCCGATTCAAAAGGCCCAATGGGCTTAACGATAACCCATCCGCTTCCACAACGCTGCATTCTCGCAAGACATGATATCGACGAGTTGTAGGGCCCTCTAATGTCCCGTGAGTGAGGTTGTTGTCCTTTTAACAGCTCACGACGTACGATCCGGGACGAAAAAATAGAGCAAAAGAAGAAAAGTGGCCCAAAACTGATGAAAACATTTGATTTTGGGCTTCAAAAACAAGCGCAACCAAGCTGGCTGGCTACCCCCATCGTAGAGCTCTCGGAGAGCTTTCCAACGGTATGCTCTGCGCCGCGTAACTCCTTACGGACCAAAAGTTATGGGCACTGGAGCGACGGAGACCTGGTCACAAGCCCCACGCCCTCAGTTTGCGGGCCCAACCTCTACGTGAAGCGATGTTGTCTTGCCCAAGGTGTCGGGGATTCGATAATAGAAATGTGGTGGATAAAGCATCTTGACAACCCTAACTGGGGCAAAAAAAAATTGAAAATGGGGGTGCAACATGAGGACTTCCCAGGGGGTCACCCATCCTAGTACTACTTTCGCCCATGCACGGTTAAGTTCGAAGTTCTGATGGGATCCAGTGCATTAGTGTTGGTATGATCACAACCGTCATGTTGAGGACACAAATCCTTTATGTGTTGACTGTTCACAGTCCCAGCCTAGAGAGATGGCCCATTCAAAAAGCCCAATGGGCTTAACGACAACCCATCCACTTCAACAACGCAGCATCCTCGCAAGACGTGATATTGTAGCATTGTAGGGCCTTTTAATGTCCTGCGAGTTTGGTTTTCGTCCTTTTAACAACTCACGATGTACGATCTGGGACGAAAAAATAGAGCTAAAGAAGAAAAATGGCCCAAAACTGATGAAAACGTTCGATTTTGGGCTCTAAAAATGGACGCAGCCAAGTAGGCTTGCTGCCCCTGTCGAAGACCACTCGGAGAGCTTTCTAACGGTATGTTTTGCACCGCGTAACTCCTTACGGATCAAAAGTTATGAGAATCGGAGCGTCGGAGACCTGGTCACAAGCCCTATGCCCTCGGTTTGCGGGCTCAGCCTCGACGTGAAGCGAGGTTGTCTTGCCCAAGGTACCGTGTGATTCGGTAATAGAAATGTGGTGGATAAAGTATCTTGGCAACCCTAACCAGCGCAAAAAAAATTGAAAAGGGGGGTGCAACACGAGGACTTTCCCAAGGGGTCACCCATCCTAGTACTACTCTCAGCCAAGCATGCTTAACTTCGGAGTTCTAATGAGATCCGGTGCATTAGTGCTGGTATGATTGCACCCATCATGTTGAGGGCACAAATCCCTTATGTGTTGACGGTTCACAGTCCTAGCCCAGAGAGATGGCCCATTTAAAAGGCCCATTTGGCTTAACAACAACCCATCCACTTCAACAACGCAGCATCCTCGTAAGATGTGATATTGGCGCATTGTAGGGCCCTCTAATGTCCCGCGAGTTAGGTTGTCATCCTTTTAACAGCTCACGACGTAAGATCCGGGACGGAAAACCAGAGCAAAAGAAGAAAAGTGGCCCAAAACTGATGAAAACTTTCAATTTTGGGTTCTGATAACAAGCGCAGCCGGGCAGGCTTGCTGCCCTCGTCATAGAGCTCTTGGAGAGCTTTCCAATGGTATGCTGTGCGCCGCGTAACTCCTTACGGATCAAAAGTTATGGGCACTGGAGCGACAGAGACCTGGTCACAAGCCTCACGCCCTGGGTTTACGGGCCCAGCCTTTATGTGAAGCGAAGTTGTCTTGCCCAATGTGCCGTGGGATTCTGTAAAAGAAATGTTGTGAATAAAGCATCTTGGCAACCTTAGCCGCGGCAAAAAAAAATGAAAAGTGGGGTGCAACACTGGGACTTCCCAAGGGGTCACCCATCTTAGTACTACTCTCGTCCAAGCACACTTAACTTCGGAGTTCTGATGGGATCTGGTGCATTAGTGCTGGTATGACTCGCACCTGTCATGTTGAGGGTACAAATCCTTTATGTGTTGACGGTTCACTGTCCCAGCGCAGAGAGATAGCCTATTCAGAAGGCCCAATGGGCTTAATGGCAACCCATCCACTTCAACAAAGCAGCATCCTCGCAAGACGTGATATCGACTCGTTGTAGGACCCTATAATGTCCCGCAAGTTAGGTTGTTGTCTTTTTAATAGCTCACGACATACGATCCGGGATGAAAAAACAGAGCAAAAGAAGAAAAGTTGCTCGAAACAGATGAAAATGTTTGATTTTGGGATCCAAAAGTGGGCGCAGCCGAGCAGGTTTGCAATCCCCATCGTTGAGCACTCGGAGAGCTTTTCAACGGTATGATGTGCGCCACGTAACTTCCTACAGATCAAAAATTATGGGCACAGGAGCGACGGAGACCTAGTCACAAGCCCCACGCCCTCAGTTTGCGGGCCCAGCCTCTAGGTGAATCGAAGTTGTTTTGCCCAAGGTGACGTGGGATTTGGTAACAGAAATGTGGTGGATAAAGCATCTAGGCAACCCAAACCGGGGCAAAAACAATTGAAAAGGGGGGTGCAACACGAGGACTTCCCAGGGGGTCACCCAACCTAGTACTACTCTCGCCCAAGCACGCTTAACTTTGGAGTTCTGATGGGATCTGGTGCATTAGTGTTGGTATGATCGCACTTTAATGTTGAGGGCACAAATCCCTTATGTCTTGATGGTTCCCAGTCCCAGCCCAGAGAGATAGCCCATTCAAAATGCCCAATGGGCTTAACGATAACACATCCGCTTCAATAACGTAGCATCCTCGAAAGACGTGATATTGACGTGTTGTAGGGCCCTGTAATGTCCCGCGACTTAGGATGTCGTCATTTTAATAGCTTACAAGGTACGATCCGGGACAAAAAAACAAAGCAAAAGAAGAAAAGTGGCCCAAAACGGATGAAAATGTTTGATTTTGAGCTCTAAAAATAGGCGTAACTGAGCAGGCTTTCGCAGAGCATTCCAATGGTATGCTATGCGCCGCGTAACTCCTAAAGGATCAAAAGTTATGGGCACCGGAGCGACAAAGACCTGGTGACAAGCCCTACGCCCTCGGTTTGCAGGCCTAGCCTCTACGTGAAGCGATGTTGTCTCGCCCAATGTGTCGTGGGATTCGGTAATAGAAATGTGGTGGATAAAGTATCTTGGCAAACGTAACCGGGGCAAAAAAAATTTAAAAGGGGTGTGCAACACGAGGACTTCCCCGGGACGGAAAAACAGAGGAAAAGAAGAAAAGTGGCCCAAAACTGATGAAAACATTCAATTTTGGGCTCAAAAATCAGGCGCAGCCTAGCAAGCTTGCTACCCTTGTCGTAGAGCTCTCGGAGAGCTTTTCAACGGTATATTGTGCGCCACGTAACTCCTTACAAATCAAAAGTTATGGGCACCAGAGCGACGGAGACCTGGTCACAAGCCCCACGCCCTCGGTTTGCAGGCCCAGCCTCTAAGTGAAGCGAAGTTATCTTGCCCAAGGTGCCATGGGATTCTGTAAAAGAAATGTGGTGGTTAAAGTATCTTTGCAACCTTAACCGTGGCAAAAAAAATTGAAAAGGGGGGTGCAACACGAGGACTTCCCAGGGGGTCACCCATCCAAGTTCTACACTCGCCCAAGCACACTTAACTTTGGAGTTCTGGTGGGATCTGGTGCATCAGTGCTGGTATGATTGCACATGTCATGTTGAGGGCACAAATCCTTTATTTGTTGACGGTTCACAGTCTCAGCCCAGAGAGATGGCCCATTCAAAAGGGCCAATGGGCTTAACGACAACCCATCAGCTTCAACAACGCAGCATCCTTGCAAGATGTGATATCAAAGCATTGTAGGGCCCCCTAATGTCCCGCGAGTTAGGTTGTTGTCCTTTTAACAGCCCACGACATAAGATCCGAGATGGAAAAACAGAGCAAAAGAAGAAAAGTGGCTCGAAACTAATGAAAACTTTCAATTTTGGGCTCCGATAATAGGCGCAGCCGAGCAGGCTTACTACCCTCGTCGTAGAGCTCCCAGAGAGCTTTCCAACGGTATGCTGTGAGCCGCGTAACTCCTTACGGATCAAAAGTTATGGGCACCGGAGCGACGGAGACCTGGTCACAAGCCCCACGCCCTAGGTTTGCGGGCCCAGCCTCTCCGTGAAGCGAAGTTGTCTTGCCCAATATGCCGTGGGATTCGGTAATAGAAATGTGGTGGATAAAGCAACTTGGCAACCGTAACCGGGGTAAAAAAAATTGAAAAGTGGGTTGCAACATGAGGACTTCTCAGGGGGGCCACCCATCCTAGTATTACTCTCGCCCAAGCACGCTTAACTTCGGAGTTCTGATAGGATCCGGTGCATTAGTGCTGGTATGATCGCACCTATCATGTTGAATGCACAAATCCTTTATGTGTTGACGGTTCACAGTCCCAGCCTAGAGAGATAGCCTATTCAAAAGGCCCAATGGGCTTAACGACAACCTATCCACTTCAACAACGTAGCATCCTCGCAAGCTGTGATATCGACGCGTTGTAGGGCCGTCAAATGTCCTGCAAGTTAGGTTGTTGTCTTTTTAACAGCTCATGATGTACGATCTGGGACGAAAAAACAGAACAAAAGCAGAAAATTGGCCTGAAACTGATGAAAACGTTCAATTTTGGGAACCCAAAATAGGCGCAGCCGAGCAGACTTGTTATCCCTATCGTAGAGATCTCGGTGAGCTTTCTAACGGTATACTGTGCGCCGCGTAACTCATTACAGATCAAAAGTTATGGGCACCAGAGCGATAGAGACCTAGTCACAAGCCCCATGCTCTCGGTTTGCGGGCCCAACCTCTACGTGAATCGAAGTTGTCTTGCCCAAGGTGACGTGGGATTCGGTAATAGAAATGTGGTAGATAAAGCATCTTGGCAACCCTAACTGGGCAAAAAAAATTGAAAAGGGGGGTGCATCAAAAGGACTTCCCAGGGGGTCACCCATCCTAGTACTACGCTCGCCCAAGCACGCTTAACTTCGGAGTTCTGATGGGATCTGCTGCATTAGTGCTGGTATGATCACAACTATCATGTTGAGGGCAAAAATCCGTTATCTGTTGATGGTACACAGTCCCAGCCTAGAGAGATGGCCCATTCAAAAAGCCCAATGGGCTTAACGACAACCCATCCCCTTCAACAACGCAACATCCTCGCAAGACGTGATATCGACGCATTGTAGGGCCCTCTTATATCCCACGAGTTAGGTTGTCGTCCTTTTAACAGCTCACGACGTACGATCCGGAACGGAAAAATAGAGCAAAAGAAGAAAAGTGGCTTGAAACTGATGAAAATGTTTGATTTTAGGCACCAAAAACGAGTGCGGCCTAGCAGGCTTGCAACCCCCGTCGTAGAGCTCTCAGAGAGCTTTCCAACGGTATGCTGTGCGCCACGTGACTCCTTACAGATCAAAAGTTATGGGCAACGGAGCGACGGAGACCTGCTCACAAGCCCTACGCCCTAGGTTTGCGGGCCCAGCCTCTACGTGAAACGAAGTTGCCTTGCCCAATGTGCCGTTGGATTCGGTTATAGAAATGTGATGGAAAAAGCATCTTGGCAACCCTAACCGGGGCAAAAAAAATTGAAAAGTGGGGTGCAACACGAGGACTTCTCAAGGGGTCACCTATCCTAGTACTATTCTTACCCAAGCACGCTTAACTTCGGGGTTTTGATAGGATCTGGTGCATTAGTGCTGGTATGATCGTACCCATCATGTTTAGGGCACAAAACCTTTATGTGTTGATAGTTCACAGTCCCAGCCAGCGAGATAGCCCATTCAAAAGGCCCAATGGGCTTAACGACCACCCATCTGCTTCAACAACACAAGATCCTCGCAAGACGTGATAGGTTGTCGTCTTTTTAACAGCTCACGACGTACGATCTAGAATGAAAAAATAGAACAAAAGAAGAAAATTATCCTGAAACTGATGAAAATGTTTGATTTTGGTATCCAAAAATGGGCGCAGCTGAGCAGGCTTGCTATCCTCGTCGTTGAGCTCTCGGAGAGCTTTCCAACGGTATGCTGTGCGCCGCATAAATCCTTACGGATCAAAAGTTATGGGCACCGGAGCGACGGAGACTTAGTCACAAGCCCCACACCCACGGTTTGGAGGCCCAGCCTCTACGTGAAGCGAAGTTGTCTTGCCCAAGGTGCCGTCGGATTTAGTAATAGAAATGTGGTGGATAAACTATCTTGGAAACCCTAACCGGGGCAAAAAAAATTGAAAAGGGGTTTGCAACACCAGGACTTCCCAGGGGGTCACCTATCCTAGTACTACTCTCGCCCAAGCTCGCTTAACTTTGGAGTTGTGATGGGATCCGGTGCATTAGTACTGGTATGATCCCACCCGTCATGTTGAGGGCACAAATCCTTTATGTGTGGACGGTTCACAGACCCAGCCTCGAGAGATGGCCCATTCAAAAGGCCCAATGGGCTTAACGACAACCCTTCCACTTCAACAACACAGCATCCTCACAAGACGTGATATCGATGCATTGTAGGGACCTCTAATGTCCCGCATGTTAGGTTGTCGTCCTTTTAATAGCTCACGACATACGATCCAGGATAAAAAAATAGTGCAAAAGTAGAAAAGTGGCACGAAACTAATGTAAACGTTCGATTTTGGGCTTTGAAAACAAGCGCAGTCGAGTAGTCTAGCAGTCTAGTTGCCCCCTCGTAGAGCTCTCGGAGAGCTTTCTAATGGTATGCTATGCGCCGCATAAATCCTTACGGATCAAAAGTTATAGGCTCCAAAACAACAGACACCTGGTCACAAGCTCCATGCCCTCGGTTTGTGGGTCGAGCCTCTACGTGAAGCGAAGTTGTATTGCCCAAGGTGCAGTGGGTTTCGGTAATAGAAATGTGGTGGATAAAGTATCACGGCAAACCTATCATGGGCAAAAAAAATGAAAAGGGGTTTGCAACACGAGGACTTCCCAGGGGTTACCAAACCTAGGACTACCCTCGCCCAAGCTCGCTTAACTTCGGAGTTTTGATGGGATCCAGTGCATTAGTACTGGTATGATCACACCCATCATGTTGAGGGCACAAATCCTTTATGTGTTGACGGTTCACAGACCCAACCTAGAGAAATGGCCCATTCAAAAGGCCCAATAGGCTTAACGACAACCCATGCGATTCAACAACGCAGCATTCTCAGAAGACGTGATATTGACTCGTTGTAGGGACCTCCAATGCCCCGCGAGTTAGGTTGTCATCCTTTTAATAGCTCACGACGTACGATTCGAGACGAAAAAACAGAGCAAAAGAAGAAAAGTGGCACGAAACTAATGTAAACGTTCAATTTTGGGCTCCGAAAATAGGCGCACTCGAGCAGGCTAACTGCCCCCGTCGTAGAGCTCTCGGTGAGCTTTCCAACGGAATGCTGTGCACCGCGTAACTCTTTACAGATCAAAAGTTATGGGCACCAAAACGACGGACACCTTGTCACAAGCTCCACGCCCTCGGTTTGCTGGCCCAGCCTCTACGTGAAGCGAAGTTGTCTTGCCCAAGGTGCCGTAGGATTTGGTAATAGAAATGTGGTGGATAAAGTATCTTGGCAACCCTAACCGGGGCAAAAAAAATTGAAAGGGGGTTACCCATCCTAGTACTACTCTTGCCTAAGCACGCTTAACTTCGGAGTTCTGATGGGATCTGGGGCATTAGTGCGAGTATGATCACACCTGTCATGTTGAGGGCACAAACCCCTTATGTGTTGACGGTTCTCAGTCACAGCCCAGAGAGATTGCCAATTCAAAAGGCCCAATGGGCTTAACAACAACCCATCCGCTTCAACAACGTAGCATCCTCGCATGACGTGATTTCGATGCATTGTAGAGCCCTCTAATGTCCAGCAAGTTAGGTTGTCGTCCTTTTAACAACTCACGACGTACGATTCGGGACGGAAAAATAGAGCAAAAGAAGAAAAGTGGCCCAAAACAAATGAAAACGTTCCATTTTGGCCTCTGAAAATAGGTGCAGCTGAGCAGGCTTATTGGCACCAAAACGACGGACACCCGGTCACAAGCCCCACACCCTCGGTTTGCGGGTCCAGCCTCTACGTGAAGCGAAGTTGTATTGCCCAAGGTGCAGTGGGATTCAGTAATAGAAATGTGGTGGATAAAGTATCATGGCAACCCTAACCGGGGCAAAAAAAATTGAAAAGGGGGGTGCAACACGAGGATTTCCTAGGGGGTCACCCATCCTTGTACTACTCTCGCCCAAGCACGCTTAACTTCGGTGTTTTGATGGGATCCGGTGCATTAGTACTGGTATGATCGCATCCGTCATGTTGAGGGCACAAATCCCTTATGTGTTGACGGTTCACAGTCCTAGCCCAAAGAGATGGCCCATTCAAAAGGAACAATGGGATTAACGACAACCCATCCGCTTCAACAATGCAGCATCCTCACAAGATGTGATATTGACGTGTTGTAGGGTCCTCTAATGTCCTGCGAGTTAGGTTCTCGTCCTTTTAACAGCTCACGACATAAGAGCTTGGACGAAAAAATAGAGCAAAAGAAGAATAGTGGTGCGAAACTGATGAAAACTTTTGATTTTGGGCTCCGATAATAGGTGCAGCTGAGCAAGCTTGCTTCCCCCATCGTAGACCTCTCGGAGAGCTTTCCAATAGTATGCTGTGAGCCGCGTAACTTCTTACGGATCAAAAGTTATGGGCACTGGAGCGACGGAGACCTGGTCATAAGCCCCACGCCCTCGGTTTGAGGGCCCAGCCTCTACATGAAGCGAAGTTGTCTTGCCCAAGGTGCCGTGGGATTTGGTAATTAAAATGTGGTGGATAAAGTATCTTGGCCACCTTAACCGGGGGGGGGGGGGGGTCCAACACGAGGACTTCCCTGGTGTCACCTATCCTAGTACTACTTTCGCCCATGCATGCTTAACTTCGGAGTTCCGACGGGTTTTGGTGCATTTGTGCTGGTATGATCGCACCCGTCATGTTGAAGGCACAAATCCGTTTTGTGTTGACGGTTCACAGTCCTAGCCCAGAGAGATGGCCAATTCAAAAGGCCCAATGGGCTTAACAACAAACCATCATCTTCAACAATGCAGCATCCTCGCAAGACGTGATATCGACACGATGTAGGGCCCTCTAATGTCCTGCGAGTTAGGTTGTCATCCTTCTAACAGCTCACGACGTATGATCCGGGACAAAAAACTTGAGCAAAAGAAGAAAAGTGGCCCAAAATTGATGAAAATGTTCAATTTTGGGCTCTAAAAACAGGCGCAATCGAGCCGGCTTGGTGCCCCTGTCGTAAAGCTCTCGAAGAGCTTCCCAATGGTATGCTGTGCGCCACGTAACTCCTTAAAGATCAAAAGTTATGGGCGCCGGAGCGACGGAGACCTAGTCACAAGCACCACGCCCTAGGGTTGCGGGCCCAGCCTCTACGTGAAGCGAAGTTGTCTTGCCCAATGTGCCGTGGGATTCGATTATAGAAATGTGGTGGATGAAGCATCTTGGCAACCCTAACCGGGGCAAAAAAAATTGAAAAGTGGGGTGCAACACGTGGACTTCTCAGGGGGTCACCCATCCTAGTACTACTCTCGCCCAAGCACGCTTAACTTCAGAGTTTTGATGGGATCCAGTGCATTAATACTGGCATGATCGTACCCATCATGTTGAGGGCACAAATCCTTTATGTGTTGATGGTTCACAGTCCCAGCCCAAAGAGGTAGCCCATTCAAAAGGCCTAATGGGCTTAACGACAACCCATCCGCTTTAACAACACAGCATCCTCACAAGAAGTGATATCGACGAGTTGTAGGGCCCTCTAATGACCTGCAAGTTAGGTTGTCGTCTTTTTAACAGCTCACGATGTACAATCCGGGATTAAAAAACATAACAAAAGAAAAAAATTGGCTCGAAACTAATGAAAATGTTCGATTTTGGGATCGTAAAACGGGCGCAGCCGAGTAGGCTTGCTATCCTCGTCGTTGAGCTTTCAGAGAGCTTTCCAACGGTATGCTGTGCACTAAGTAACTCCTTACGGATCACAAGTTATGGGCACCGGAGCGATGGAGACCTAGTCACAAGCCCCACGCCCTCAGTTTCTAGGCCCAGCCTCTACATGAAGCGAAGTTTTCTTTCCCAAGGTGCCATGGGATTCAGTAATTGAAATGTGGTGGATAAAGTATCTTGGCAACCCTAACCAGGGCAAAAAAAATTGAAAAGAGGGGTACAACACGAGGACTTCCTAGGGGGTCACCCATCCTAGTACTACTCTTGCCCAAGCATGCTCAACTTTGGAGTTCATATGGAATCTGATGCACTAGTGCTGGTATGATCACATCCATCAAGTTGAGGGCACCAATCCCTTATGTGTTGATGGTTCACAGTCCCAGCCCAGAGAGATGGTCCATTCAAAAGGACCAATGGGCTTAACAACACCCCATCCGCTTCAACAACGCAGCATCCTCGCAAGATGTGATATTGACGCATTGTAGGGCTGGCTAATGTCCCGTGAGTTAGGTTGTCGTCCTCTTAACAGCTCACGACGTAAGATTCGGGACAGAAAAATAGAGCAAAAGAAGAAAAGTGGCCCAAAATTGATAAAAAATCTTGAATTTTTGGCTACTATAATAGGCGCAGCCGAGCAGGCTTGCTCCCCCCATCGTAGAACTCTCGGAGAGCTTTCCAACAGTATATTGTGTGCCGCGTAACTCCTTACGGATCAAAAGTTATGGGCACCGGACAGACGGAGACCTGGTCACAAGCCCCACGTCCACAGTTTGAGGGCCCAGCCTCTACGTGAAGTGAAGTTGTCTTGCCCAAGATGCTGTGGGTTTCGGTAATAGAAATGTGGTGGATAAAACATCTTGGCAACCCTAACCGGGGCAAAAAAAATTAAAAATGAGGGGTACAACACGAGGACTTCCCAGGGGGTCACCCATCCTAATACTACTCTCGCCCAAGCACGCTTAACTTTGGAGTTCTAATGGGATCCGCTGCATTAGTCCTGGTATGATCGCACCCGTCATGTTGAGGGCACAAATCCGTTTTGTGTTGACGGTTCACAGTCCTAGCCCAGAGAGATGACCCATTCAAAAGGCCTAGTGGGCTTAACGACAACCCATCCACTTCAACAATGCAGCATCCTCGCAAGTCGTGATATTGATGCATTGTAGGGCCCTCTAATGTCTTGCGAGTTAGGTTGCCATCCTTTTAACAGCTCACGACGTACGATCCGGGATGGAAAAATAGAGCGAAGGAAGAAAAGTGGCTAAAAACTGATGAAAATGTTCAATTTTGGGCTTTGAAAATAGGCGCAGTCGAGCAGGCTTATCACCTCTGTCGTAGAGCTCTCGGAGAGCTTTCCACCGGTAAGTTCTGCGATGTGTAACTCCTTACGGATCAAAAGTTATGGGCACCAAAACGGCGGACACCTGGTCACAAGCTCTATGCCCTCGGTTTGCGGGTCCAGCCTCTATGTGAAGCAAAGTTGTATTGCCCAAGGGGCAGTGGGATTTGGTAATAGAAATATGATGGATAAAGTATCATGGCAACCCTAACGGGGCCAAAAAAATTGAAAAAGGGTTTGCAACACGAGGACTTTCCAGGGGGTCACCCATCCTAGTACTATTCTCGCCCAAACTCGCTTAACTTCGGAGTTCTGATAGGATCCGGTGCATTGGTACTGGTATGATCGCACCCATCATGTTGAGGGTACAAATCCTTTCAGTGTGGACGGTTCACAGACCCAGCCTAGGTAGATGGCCCATTCAAAAGGCCCAGTGGGCTTAATGACAACCCATTTGCTTCAACAACGCAGCATCCTCGCAAGACGTGATATCGACGCAATGTAGGGACCTCTAATGTCTCGCAAGTTAGGTTGTTGTCCTTTTAACAGCTCACGACGTATGATCCGGGAAAAAAAATAGTGCAAAAGTAGAAAAGTGGCATGAAACTGATGTAAACGTTCGATTTTGGGCTACCAAAATAGGCGGTGTCGAGCAAGCTAGCTACCCCTGTCGTAGAGCTCTCAGAGATCTTTCAAACTGTGTGCTGTGCACCGCATAAATCCTCACGGATCAAAAGTTATGGGCTCCTAAACGACGGACACCAAGTCACAAGCTCCATGCCCTCGGTTTGTAGGTCCATCCTCTACGTGAAGCGAAGTTGTATTGCCAAAGGTGCAATGGGATTCGGTAATAGAAATGTGGTGGATAAAGTATCACAGCAACCCTAACCGGGGCAAAAAAAATTGAAAAGGGGTTTGCAACACGAGGACTTCCCAGGGGTCACCCATCCTAGTACTACTCTCGCCCAAGCTCGCTTAACTTCGGAGTTCTGATGGGATCCGGTGCATTAGTACTGGTATGATCGCACCCGTCATGTTGAGGGCACAAATCCTCTTTGTGTTGACGGTTCACAGACCCAACCTAGAGAAATGGTCCATTCAAAAGGCCCAATGGGCTTAACGACAACCCATCCACTTCAACAACGCAGCATCCTCAAAAGACATGATATCGACACATTGTAGGGACCTTCAATGTCCCGCGAGTTAGGTTGTCATCCTTTTAACAGCTCACGACGTACGATCCGGGATGAAAAAACAGAGCAAAAGAAGAACAATGGCACAAAACTGATGTAAACGTTCGATTTTGGGCTCCGAAAATAGGCGCAGTCGAGCAGGCTAGCTATCCCCGTGGTAGAGCTCTCGGTGACCTTTCCAACGGTATGTTGTGCGCTGCGTAACTCCTTATGGATCAAAAGTTATGGGCACCAAAACGACGGACACCTTGTAACTAGCTCTATGCCCTCGGTTTGCGTGCCCAGCCTCTACGTGAAGTGGAGTTGTCTTGCCCAAGATGCCGTGGGATTCGGTAATAGAAATGTGGTGGATAAAGTATCTTGGCAACCCTAACCGAGGCAAAAAAAATTGAAATGGGGGGTGCAACACAAGGACTTCCCAGGGGATCACCCATCCTAGTATTACTCTCGCCCAAGCATGCCTAACTTCGGAGTTCTGATTAGATCCGGTGCATTAGTGCGAGTATGATCACAACCGTCATGTTGAGGGCACAAATCCCTTATGTGTTGACGGTTCACAGTCCCAACCTAAAGAAATTGCCCATTCAAAAGGCCCAATGCGCTTAACGACAACCCATCCGCCTCAACAATGCAGCATCTTCAGAAGACATGATATCGACGTGTTGTAGGGACCTCCAATGTCCGGCGAGTTAGGTTGTCATCCTTTTAACAGCTCACAACGTACGATCCGAGATGAAAAAACATAGCAAAGGAAGAAAACTGGCACGAAACTGATGTAAACGTTCGATTTTGGGCTCCGAAAACAGGCGCAGTCGAGCAGGCTAGTTGCCCCTGTGGTAGAGCTCTCGGTGAGCTTTCCAACAGTATGCTGTGCGCCGCGTAACTCCTTACAGATCAAAAGTTATGGGCACCAAAATGACGGACACCTTGTAACAAGCTCCACGCCCTCTGTTTGCGGGTCCAGCCTCTACGTGAAGTGGAGTTGTCTTGCCCAATGTGCCATGCGATTTAGTAATAGAAATATGGTGGATAAAGTATCTTGGCAACCCTAACTGGGGCAAAAAATATTGAAATGGGGGGTGCAACACAAGGACATCCCAGGGGGTCACCCATCCTAGTACTACTCTCGCCCAAGCACACTTAACTTCGGAGTTCTGATGAGATCCGATGCATTAGTGAGAGTATGATCACACCCGTCATGTTGAGGGCAGAAATCCCTTATGTGTTGATAGGTCACAGTCCCATCCCAGAGATATGGCCAATTCAAAAGGCCTAATGGGCTTAACGACAACCCATCTGCTTCAACAACGTAGCATCCTCGCATGACGTGATATCGATGGATTGTAGGGCCCTCTAATGTCCAGCTAGTTAGGTTGTCGTCCTTTTAACAACTCACGATGTACGATCCGGGATGAAAAAATAGAGCAAAAGAAGAAAAGTGGCATGAAACAAATGAAAACATTCAATTTTGGCCTTTGAAAATAGGCGCAGCCGAGTAGGCTTGCTGCCCCCATCATAGAGCTCTCGGAGAGCTTTCCAATGGTATGCTGTGCGCCGCATAACTCCTTACGGATCAAAAGTTATGGGCACCGGAGTGACGGAGACTTGGTCACAAGCCCCACGCCCTCGGTTTGCTGGCCCAGCCTCTACGTGAAGTGAAGTTGTCTTGCCCAAGGTGCCGTGGGATTCGGTAATAGAAATGTGGTGGATAAAGTATATTGGCAACTCTAATCGGGGCAAAAAAATTGAAAATGGGGGTGCAACAAGAGGACTTCCCAAGGGGTCACCCATCCTAGTACTACTCTCACCCAACCACGCTTAACTTCTGAGGTTTGATGGGATCTGGTGTATTAGTGCTGGCATGAACGCACCTGTCATGTTGAGGGCACAAATCCTTTATGTGTTGGTGGTTCACAGTCCCAGCCTAGAGAGATAGCTCACTCAAAAGGCCCAATGGGCTGAACGACAACCCATCTACTTCAACAATGCAGCATCCTCGTAACAGTGATATCGACGTATTTTAGGGCCTTGTAATGTCCCGCAAGTTAGGTTGTCATCCTTTTAACAGCTCACGACGTACCATCTGGGACCGAAAAATAGGGCAAAAGAAGAAAAGTGTCTTGAAACTGATGAAAACGTTCGATTTTGGGATCCAAAAATAGGCACAGCCTAGTAGGGTTACTGCCCCCTTCGTAGAGCTCTAGGAGAGCCTTCCAACGGTATGTTATGCGTCGCGTAACTCATAACATATCAAAAGTTATGGGCACCGGAGCGACGGAGACCTGGTCACAAGCCCCACGCCCTCGGTTTGCTGACCCAGGCTTTACGTGAAGCGAGGTTGTCTTGCCCAAGGTACCATGGGATTTGGTAATAGAAATGTGGTGGATACAGTAGCTTGGCAACCCTAACTAGGGAAAAAAATTGAAAATGGGGGTGCAACGCAAGGACTTCCCAGGGGGTCACCCATCCTAGTACTACTCTCGCCCATGCTTGCTTACCTTCGGAGTTCTGATGGGATCTGGTGCATTAGTGCTGGTATGATCGCATCCATCATGTTGAGGGCACAAATCCCTTATGTGTTGACGGTTCACAGTCCCAGCCCCGAGAGATGGCCCATTCAAAAGGACCAATAGGTTTAACGACAACCAATCCTCTTCAACAACGCAACATCCTCGCAAGACGTGATATTGACACATTTTAGGGCTCCCTAATCTCCCGCGAGTTAGGTTGTCGTCCTTTTAATAGCTCACGACGTAAGATCCGGGATGGAAAAACAGAGCAAAATAAGAAAAGTGACTTGAAACTGATGAAAACATTTGATTTTGGGCTCCGGTAATAGGCGCATCCGAGCAGGCTTTCTGCCCCCATCATAGACCTCTAGGAGTGCTTTCCAACAGTATGCTGTGAGCCGCATAACTCCTTACAGATCCGAAGTTATGGGCACCGGAGCGACGGAGACCTGGTCACAAGCCCCACGCCCTCGGCTTGAGGGACCAGCCTTTACTTGAAGGGAAGTTGTATTGCCCAAGGTGCTGTGGGATTCGGTAATAGAAATGTGGTGGATAAAGTATCTTGGCAACCCTAACCGAGGCAAAAAAAATTGAAAAGGGGGGGTGCAACATGAGGCCTTCTTAGGGGGTTACCCATCTTAGTACTACTATCGCCCAAGCACGCTTAACTTCTGAGTTCTGATGGGATCCGATGCATTAGTGCTGGTATAATCGCACCCGTCATGTTGAGGGCACAAATCCTTTATGTGTTGACGGTTTCCAGTCCTAACCCAGGGAGATGGCCCATTGAAAAGGCCCAATGGGCTTAACGACAACCCATCCACTTCAACAACGCATCATCCTCACAAGACGTGATATCGACGATTTTAGGGCCCTCTACTGTTCTACGAGTTAGGTTTACGTTCTTTCAACAGCTCACGACGTACGATCTGGGACTTAAAAATAGAGCAAAAGAAGAAAAGTGGCCTGAAACTAATGAAAATGAACAATTTTAGGCTCTAAAAACTAACTCAGCCGAGCAGGCTTATTACCCCTGTCGTAGAGCTCTCGGAGAGCTTTCCAACTGTATGTTGTGCACCGCGTAACTCCTTACATATCAAAAGTTATGGGCACCGGAATGACGGACACTTGGTCACAAGCTCCACGCCCTCGGTTTGCAACCTCTACGTGAAGCGAAGTTGTCTTGCCCAAGGTGTAGTGGGATTCGGTAATTGAAATGTGGTGGATAATGTATCTTGGTAACCCTAACCGGGGCGAAAAAAATTGAAAAGGGGCTTGCAACATGAGGACTTCCCAGGGGGTCACCCATCCTAGTACTACTCTCGCCCAAGCACGCTTAACTTCGGAGTTCTGATGGGATCCGATGCATTAGTGCTGGTATGATCGCACCGGTCATGTTGAGGGCACAAATCTTTTATGTGTTGACGGTTCACAGTACCAGCCAAGAGAGATGGCCCATTCAAAAGGCCCAATGGGCTTTACGATAACCCATCTGCTTCAACAATGCAGCATCCTCATAAGACGTGATATCGATGCATTGTAGGGCCCTGTAATATCCTGCGAGTTAGGTTGTCATCCTTTTAACAGCTCATGACGTACGATCCAGGATGAAAAAATAGAGCAAAAGAAGAAAAGTGGCCCAAAATTGTTGAAAATGTTCGATTTTACACTCCGAAAATAGGTGCAGCCAAGTAGGCTTGCTGGCCCCGTCGTAGACCAATCGGAGAGCTTTTCAACGATATGTTGTGCACCACGTAACTCCTTACGGATCAAAAGTTGTGGGCACCGGAGCGACGGAGACTTGGTCACAAGCCCCACGACCTCAGTTTGCGAGCCTAGCCTCTACATGAAGGGAAGTTGTCCTGCCTAAGGTGTTGTGGGATTCGGTAATAGAAATGTGGTGGATAAAGTATCTTGGCAACCCTAACCGGGGGAAAAAAAATTGAAAAGGGGGGTGCAACACGAGGACTTCTCAGGGGGTCAGCCATCCTAGTACTACTCTCGTCCAAACACACTTAACTTCGGAGTTCTGATGGGATCCGGTGCATTAGTGCTGGTATGATCGCACCTGTCATGTTGAGGGCACAAATCCTTTATGTGTTGACGGTTCACAGTCCCATCCCAGAGAGATGGCCCATTCAAAAGGCCCAACAAGATTCACAAGAACCCATCCACTTCAACAACAAAGCATCCTCGTAAAAGGTGATATTGACGCATTGTAGGGACCTGTAATATCCCGCGAGTTAGGTTGTCGTCCATTTAATAGCTCATGACGTACGATCCGGGACCGAAAAATAGAGCAAAAGATGAAAAGTGGCCTGAAACTGATGAAAACGTTTGATTTTGGTCTCCAAAAACAAGCACAGCCTAGCAAGCTTCCTACCCCCATTGTAGAGCTCTCAGAGTGCTTTCCAATGGTATGCTGTGCGCCGCGTAACTCCTTACGGATCAAAAGTCATGGGCACCGGAGCAACGAACACCTGGTCACAAGCCCCAAGCCCTCGGTTTGTGGGCCCAGCCTCAACGTGATTTGAAATTGTCTTGCCCAAGGTCCTGAGGAATTCAGTAATAGAAATGTGGTTGATAAAGCATCTTGACAACCTTAACCGGGGCAAAAAAAATTGAAAAGGGGGGTGCAACACGAGGATTTCCCAAGGGGTCACCCATCCTAGTGCTACTCTCGCCCAAGCACGCTTAACGTCGGAGTTCTGATGGGATCCGGTGCATTAGTGTTGGTATGATCGCACCCGTCATATTGAGGGCACAAATCCTTTATGTGTTGACGGTTCACAATCCCAGCCCAGAGAGATTTCCTATTCAAAAGGCCTAATGGGCTTAACGGCAACCCATCCGCTTCAACAACGTAGTATCCTCGCAAGACGTGATATCGACGCTTTGTAGGGCCCTCTAATGTGCCTCGAGTTAGGTTGTCATCCTTTTAACAGCTCATGACGTATGATTTGGGAAGGAAAAACAGAGTAAAAGAAGAAAAGTTGCCCGAAACTGTTGAAAACGTTCTATTTTGAGCTCCGAAGATAGGCGCATCAAAGAAGGCTTGCTGCCCCAGTCATAGAGCTATCAGAGAGCTTTCCAATAGTGTGATGTGCGCTGCGTAACTCGTTACCGATGAAAAGTTATGGGCACCAGAGCGACAAAGGCCTGGTCACAAGCCCAACGCCCTCGGTTTGCTGGCCCAGCCTCTGCGCGAAGTGAGGTTTTCTTGCCCATGGTGCAGTGGAATTCGATAATGGAAATATGGTGGATAAAGTATCTTGGCAACCCTAACCGATGCAAAAAAAATTGAAAAGGGGGGTGCAACACGAGGACTTCCCATGGGGTCACCCATCCTAGTACTGCTCTCGCCCAAGCATGCTTAAGTTCGAAGTTCTGATGGGATCCGGTGCATTAGTGCTGGTATGATCGCACCCGTCATGTTGAGGGCACAAATCTTTTATGTGTTGACGGTTCACAGTCCCAGCCTAGAGAGATGGCCCATTCAAAATGCCTAATGAGCTTAACGACAACCCATCCTCTTCAACAATGCAGCATCCACGTAAGACGTGATATCGACGCGTTGTAGAGCCTTATAATGCCCTGCAAGTTAGGTTGCCGTCCTTTTAACAGCTCACGACGTACGATCCGGGATGAAAAAATAGAGCAAAAAAAGAAAAGTGGCACAAAACTGATGAAAACATTTGATTTTGGATTCCGAAAATAGGCATAGTTGAGTAGGCTTGCTGCCCCCATCGTAGAGCTCTCGTAGAGCTTTCTAACAGCATGTTTTGCACCGCGTAACTCCTTAAGGATCAAAAGTTATGGGCACCGGAGCGACGGAGACCTGCTCATCCTCTACGTGAAGCGAAGTTGTCTTGCCCAAGGTGCCGTGGGATTCGATAATAGAAATATGGTGGATAAAGTATCTTGGCAACCCTAATCGGCGCAAAAAAAATTGAAAATAGGGTGCAACACGAGAACTTCCTAGGTGGTCACCCATCCTAGTACTACTTTTGCTGAAGCACGCTTAACTTTGGAGTTCTTATGGGATCCGGTGCATTAGCACTGGTATGATCGCACCCATCATGTTGAGGGCACAATTCCTTTATATGTTGACGGTTCACAGTCGCAGCCCAGAGAGATGGCTCATTCAAAAGGCTCAATGGGATTAACGACAGCCCATCCTCTTCAACAACACAACATCCTCGCAAGACGTGATATTGATGTGTTGTAGGGCCCTCTAATGTCCCGCGAGTTAGGTTGTCGTCCTTTTAAGAGCTCATGACGTAAGATTCGAGACGAAAAAATAGAGCAAAAGAAGAAAAATGGCCCGAAATTGATGAAAACTTTCGATTTTGGGCTCCAAAAATAGGCGCAGCCAAGCAAGCTTGCTGCCACCATCATAGAGCACTCAAAGAGCTTTCCAACGGTATGTTGTGCGCCTCGTAATTCCTTAGTGCTGATATGATCGCACCCGTCATGTTGACGACATAAATACCTTATGTGTTGACGGTTCACAGTCCCAGCCTAGAGAGATGGCCCATTCAAAAGGCCCAATGGGCTTAACGACCACCCATATGCGTCAACAACATAGCATCCTCGCAAAACATGATATCGATGCATTGTAGGGCCCTCTAATGTCCAGCGGGTAAGTTTTCGTCCTTTTAACAACTCATGACGTATGATTCGGGACGAAAAAACAGAGCAAGAGAAGAAAAGTTGCCCAAAACAGATGAAAATGTTCGATTTTGGCCTCTGAAAATAGGTGCAACCGAGCAGGCTTGCTTTCCCAATCGTAGAGCTCTCGGAGAGCTTTCCAACGGTATGCTGTGCGCCGCGTAACTCTTTACGGACCAAAAGTTATGGGCACCAGAGTGACGGAGACCTGGTCACAAGCCCCACGCCCTCGGTTTATGGACCCATCCTCTACGTGAAGCGAAGTTGTCTTGCCCATTATGCAGTGGGATTCAGTAATTCAAATGTGCTAGATAAAGTAGCTTGGCAACCCTAACCGAGGCAAAAAAAATTTTAAAGGGGGGTGCAACACGAGGACTTCCCAGGGCGTCACCCATCCTAGTACTACTCTCGCCTATGTACGCTTAACTTCGGAGTTCTGACGGGATCCGGAGCATTAGTGCTGGTATGATCGCATCTGTCATATTGAGGGTACAAATCCTTTGTGTGTTAACGGTTCACAGTCCCAGTCCAGAGAGATGGCCCATTCAAAAGGCCCAATGGGCTTAACGAAAGCCAATCCACTTCAAGAACGCAGCATCATTGCAAGACGTGATATTGACGCGTTATAGGGCCCTCTAATGTCCCGCGAGTTAGGTTGTCGTCCTTTTAACAGCTCACAACGTACGATCTGAGATGGAAAAACAGAGCAAAAGAAGAAAAGTGGCCCAAAACTGAAGAAAACATTCGATTTTGCGCTATGAAAATAGGCGCAGCCAAGCAAGATTGTTGCCCCTATCGTAGAGCTCTCGGAGAGCTTTCCAACGGTATGTTGTGCGCCGCGTAACTCCTTACGGATCAAAAGTTTTGGGCACCGGAGCGACGGAGACCTAGTCACAAGTCCAACACCCTCGATTTGCGGGCCCAGCCTCTACGTGAAACGAAGTTGTCTTGCCCAAGGAGCCGTGGGATTCTGTAATAGAAGTGTGTTTGATAAAGTTTCTTTGGAACCCTAACTAAGGCAAAAAAAATTGAAAAGGGGGTGCAACACGAGGACTTCCTAGGGGGTCACCCATCCTAGTACTACTCTTGCCCAAACACGCTTAACTTTGGAGATCTGATGGGATCCGGTGCATTAGCACTGGTATGATCGCACCCGTCATGTTGATGGCACAATTCCTTTATATGTTGACAGTTCACAGTCCCAGCCCAGAGAGATGGCTCATTCAAAAGGCCCAATGGGCTTAACGACAACCCATCCTCTTCAACAACGCAGCATCCTCGCAAGACGTGATATTGACGCATTGTAGGGCCCTCTAATGTCCCGCGAGTTAGGTTGTCGTCCTTTTAACAGCTCACGACGTAAGATCCGGGACAGAAAAACATAGCAAAAGAAGAAAAGGGGCCCGAAACTGATGAAAACTTTCGATTTTGGGCACCAAACAGTCGCAGCCAAGCAGGCTGGCTGCCCCCATCGTAGAGCTCTCGGAGAGCTTTCCAACAGTATGCTATGCGGCATGTAACTCCTTACGGATAAAAAAGTTATGGGCACCGGAGCGACTAAGACCTTGTCACAAGCCCTACGCCCTCAGTTTGCGGGCCTAGCCTCTACGTGAAGCGAAGTTTTCTTACTCATGGTGCCGTGGGATTTGGTAATAGAAATGTGGTGGATAAAGTATCTAGGCAGCCCTAACCGGGGCAAAAAAAATTGAAAAGAGGGGTACAACACAAGGACTTCCCAGGGGGTCACCCATCCTAGTACTACTCTCGCCCTAGCACGCTTAACTTCGGTGTTCTGATGGGATCCGGTGCATTTGCGCTGGTATGATAGCACCCTTCGTGTTGAGGGCACAAATCCCTTATGTGTTGACGGTCCACAGTCCCATCCCAGATAGATGGCCCATTCAAAAGGCCTAACGGGCTTAACGATAACCCATCTGCTTCAACAACGTAGCATCCTCGTAAAACGTGATATAAACGAATTGTAGGGTCCTCTAATGTCCATCGAGTTTGGTTGTCATCTTTTTAACAACTCACGATGGACGATCCGGGATGGAAAAACATAGTAAAAGAAGAAAAGTGGACCGAAATAGATGAAAACGTTTGATTTTGGCCTCTAAAAACAATCGCAGCCGAGCAGGCGTGCTGGCCCCATCGTAGAGCACTCGGAGAGCCTTCCAACGGTATGCTGTGCGCAGTGTAACTCCTTAAGGATCAAAAGTTATGGGCACCGAAGCGGCAGAGACCAGGTCACAAGCCCCACGCCCTCGGTTTACGGGCCCAGCCTCTACGTGAAACGAAGTTGTCTTTGCCAAGGTTCCGTGGGATTCGGTAATAGAAATGTGGTGGATAAAGTAACTTGGTAAGCCTAATCGGGGCAAAAAAGATTGAAAAGGAGGGTGCAACACGAGAACTTCCCAGGGGGTCACCCATCATAGTACTACTTTCGCCCAAGCACGCTTAACTTCGGAGTTCTGATAGGATCCTGTACATTAGTGCTAGTATGATCGCACCACTCATGTTGAGGCTACAAATCCTTTATGTGTTGATTGTTCACAATCGCAGCCTAGAGAGATGGCCCATTCAAAAGGCCTAATGGGCTTAACGACAGCCCATCTGCTTTGACAACGCAGCATCCTCATAAGACGTTATATCGACGTGTTTTAGGGCCCCGTAATGTCCTGCAAGTTTGGTTGTCGTCCTTTCAACAGCTCACGACGTACGATCCGGGAAAAAAAATAGAGCAAAAAAGAAAAATGGACCAAAACTGATGAAAACGTTCCATTTTGGGCTCGGAATATAGGCACAGCCGAGCAGGCTTACTGCCCTAGTCATAGAGCTCTCGAAGAGCTTTCCAACAGTATGTTGTGCGCCATGTAACTCCTTACGGATCAAAAGTTATGGGTACCGGAGCGACGAAGACCTGGTCACAAGAATCACACCCTCGGTTTGCGGGCCCAGCCTCTACGTGAAGCGAAGTTTTCTTGCCCAAGGTGCCGTGGGAATCGGTACTAGAAATGTGGTGGATAAAGTATCTTGGCAACCCTAACCGGGGCAAAAAAAATTGAAAAATGGGTGCAACACTAGGACTCCCCAGAGGGTCACCCATCCTAGTACTACTTTTGCCCAAGCATGCTTAGCTTCAGGGTTCTTATGGGATCCGGTGCATTAGTTCTGTTATGATCGCACCCGTCATGTTGAGGGCACAAATCCTTTATGTGTTGACGGTTCACAATCCCAGCCTAGAGAGATAGCTCATTGAAAATGACTAATGGGCTTAACGACAACCCATCCGCTTCAACAATGTAGCATCCTTGCAAGACATGATATTGACGCATTGTAGGGCCCTCTAATGTCCCGCGAGTTAGGTTGTCATCCTTTTAACAGCTCACAACGTAAGATTCGGGACGAAAAAAAAGAGCAAAAGAAGAAAAGGGGCCCAAAACTGATGAAAACTTTCGATTTTGGGCACCAAAAATAGGCGCAGTAGAGCAGGCTGGCTACCCCCATCGTAGAGCTCCGGGAGAGCTTTCGAACGGTATGATGTGCGCCGCGTAAATCCTTACGGATCAATAGTTATGGGCACCGGAGCGATGGAGACCTAGTCAAAAGCCCCACGCCCTCGGTTTGCGGGCCCAGCCTCTACGTGAAGCGAAGTTGTCTTCCCAAAGGTGCCGTGGGATTCGATAATAGAAATGTGGTGGATAAAGTATCTTGGCAACCCTAACCGGGGCAAAAAAATTGAAAAGGGGGGTGCAACGCAAGGACTTCCCAAAGGGTCACCCATCTTAGTACTACTCTCGCCCAAGCACGCTTAACTTCAGAGTTCTGATGGGATCTGGTGCGTTAGTGCTAGTATGATCGCACCCGTCATGTTGAGGGCACAAATCCCTTATGTGTTGACGGTTCACATTCCCAGCCTAGAGAGATGGCCCATTCAAAAGGCCCAATGCGCTTAACGACAACCCATCCGCTTCGACAACGCAGCATCCTCATAAGACATGATATCGACACGCTGATGGGCCTTGTAATGCCCCGCAAGTTAGGTTGCCGTCCTTTTAACAGCTCACGACGTACGATCCTGGATGAAAATACAGGGCAAAAAAAGGAAAGTGGCCTGAAACTGATGAAAAAGTTCAATTTTGGATTCCAAAAATAGGCGCAGCCTAGCAGGCTTGCTGCCCCGTCGTAGAGCTCTCGAACAGCTTTCCAACGGTACGCTTTGAACCGCGTAACTCCTTACGGATCAAAAGTTATGGGCATCGGAGCGACGGAGACCTTGTCATAAGCACCACGCCCTTGGTTTGCAGGCCCAGCCTCTACGTGAAGTGAAGTTGTCTTGCCCAAGGTGCCGTGGGATTCGGTAATAGAAATGTGGTGAATAAAGTATCTTGGCAACCCTAACCGGGGCAAAACAAATTAAAAAAGGGGTACAACACGAGGACTTCCCAGGGGGTCACCCATCCTAGTACTACCTCGCCCAAGCACGCTTAACTTCGGAGTACTGTTGGGATCCGGTGCAATAGTGCTGGTATCATCGCACCCATCATGTTGAGGGCACAAATCCCTTTTGTGTTGACGGTTCACTGTCCTAGCCCAGAGAGATGGCCCATTCAAAAGGCCCAATGGGCTTAACGACAACCCATTCGCTTCGACAATGTAGCATCCTCGCAAGACGGGATATCGATGCATTGTAAGGCCCTCTAATGTCCAGTGTGTTAGGTTGTCATCCTTTTAACAACTCACGACGTATGATCCGGGATGAAAAAACAAAGAAAAAGAAGAAAAGTGGCCCGAAACAAATGAAAAAGTTCAATTTTTGCCTCTGAAAATAGGCGCAGCCGAGCACGCTTGCTGCCCTGGCGTAGAGCTCTTGGAGAGCTTTCCAACGATAATTTGTGCGCCGCGTAACTCCTTACGGATCAAAAGTTATGGGCGCCGGCGCGACGGAGATCTGGTCACAAGTCCCACGCCCTCAGTTTGCGGGCCCAGCCTCTACGGGAAGCGAAGTTGTCTTTGCCAAGGTGTCGTGGGATTCGGTAATAGAAATGTGGTGGATAAAGTATCTTGGCAAACCTAACCGGGGCAAAAAAAATTGAAAACGGGGGGTGTAACACGAGGACTTCCCAAGGGGTCACCCATCCTAGGATTACACTCGCCCAAGCATGCTTAACTTTGGAGTTCTGATAGGATCCGGTGCATTAGTGCTGGTATGATCACACCCGTCATGTTGAGGGCACAAATCCTTTGTGTTGATGGTTCACTGTCCTATCCCAGAGAGATGGCCCATTCAAAAGGCCCATAGGGCTTAACGACCACCCATCCACTTCAACAACGCAGCATCCTCGCAAGACATGTTGCCTACGCATTGTAGGGCCCTCTAATGTCCCGCGAGTTAGGTAGTCATCCTTTTAATAGCTCACGATGTACGATCCGAGACAGAAAAATAGAGCAAAACAAGAAAAGTGGCCAGAAATTGATGAAAATGCTTGATTTTTGTCACGCCCCGACCCGACCCCGCAAAAGGCCAAGCCCGGACCCGACACACGGACGGAGTCTCCTCTGTACCGCGGACGATCCGAAAACCCTAAAATCAATATAACACTTGCGAAAGCCATATAATAATCAAAACAAGCCAACTTTCTTCAAAAACATACATTTCTTATTATCCAACTTTCCAAACCAAAAATGATATGCATACTACACAAGTATTTATGCCACTAATCAATTCCAATAGCATGCATTTTCTTACTAGTCACAAGAGTGTAAGTTACAACTTTACATTCTTTCAACTTATACAACATAAGACCGTAGAGGTCTCAAACTAGAAAATACATACAAGGCTACAAGCCTCAAAATTAAGCGACCTCCACGCAATATACATAACAAGCAAGGTTCGCACAAAATCTGGTAACCAACCACCAGCAAAGCAGAGAAGTGCTATCACGGAAACACCTCCACCTGCTCCTCTTCCTCTATTACCTCGAGAGGGTCTGCTTCAACTACTCCTGTAAAAACATAGTATAGAGAGGAATGAGCAAAAACTATTGCTCAGCGAGGGCAATTGGTCTCAAGGACGGAGATGAGAGGAGTATGCAATGCAATTAGCCAAGCAATACATACAAATCATATAAAGATACAACCAAAGCCAACAATAAAGCAAGGCAAGTATTTAAAGCTGCAAACACTCATTCAAAGGATACGATACTCTTTTCACGAGCCACTTTCATTCAAGAATTCGATGACGACGCGCCGGCCCAAACCACCTTATAACACCAGTTTGGAATACCCCGAAAGTATCCATCAACCTACGACCCAAATCTCCCTGGGAGGCAACCCAAGCGAGAAAGGGAATAGCAGCGAAGCTAGAGCAACCAACACTGGCAACCCAAGGCTACCCAGAGAGGCCCATCAGTCACGCGCGAGACACTATGCAATGCAAGACTCGATACAAGACGATAAGCAAGCGATAAAGCCACACGTGAGAGAATAACAAAGTAGGTTACTCTCGCACGCAATAGCAGCAATTGATAAGCATTTCAATCCAAAACAACTGAAACAAGTATTTCAAGTAATTCTAAGCATTCTATAGGCATAAAGTCAAGAAAACACACAAAAACACAAACTCGGCCCCAACTATCAAAACGCTACCATTTCCAAACGAGCTACGAGTTCTGGAAACCGACTTCGCCAACCCTCCTAGGTCACCATAAGGCACGTCTAAAGACCCCGAAACCTTACTTTACCCTAGAACTCGCGCAAAGCCCCGATTTCTCCCTTTTTTCGTTTGAACTACAACTATAACAACCAAACACCCAACCAACGCCATAATCGCACCAAAAGTGCTTCCATGGCTTCCCGAAGCAATGCCAACACGCAAAACAAGAAAATACTAAAGTCGACCTAAACGACCCCGACTTTCCCAAAGGCATAATTCTCATTTTTTCCACTACGCAACCCGAAAAAACCACACATTTTAGCATTCTAGCGTACCTAGCACATTTCTACATCAACAGAAAGCATAACAGCGCAACTTCAATGTTTCAAGGTTTTACTATTCATAAAACATTATTCAATTGACAATTTAATTTGCAATCACAACATTTAACCGCAGAAAATGTTACAAAGCTATAAATACATGTTCGACAAATGCCAATGAACATTCTAGAAGCATCAAATCGCTTTTAATAACGATCTACGGACAAATCTCAAAATTGACAAAGTTAACATACATAACGTTTAAATGCACAAATAACATGCTTCCCTCACCTCAGGTACTCCTAGTCGCTAGGAAAACAACGCTAATTGCCTCGGAAATCACCCCGAACGAGCTCATGTAAAGATTGATCGATTGGAAGTTGAAAGGTTTTTTTTTCTTCTTGGAAACTCACGGCCAGAGTTGCTCTGTTTTGCTGCTATTTTTTTTTATTGTGCTTAGTTAAATGCTTATTTAAGAGTTAAATGGTCAAAGGGTCAAAGGTCCAAGTCAAACAACTTAAAACTTGGTCAAAGAGCCAAATTTTGTGCATTTTAAAGCCATTTTAGCTAAGGTAAGATCAATTAAAGCTAGCACCATTTAAAATATAAAATTTAAGTCATCTAAACACTAGTTTCACTATTTGTTGAGGACTGGAAATCGTTCTCTAGCTATCGCTCCTTAAATGTAATGCACGTTGCGACAGCGAGAAAGTAACAGTTAATTCACAAAGAATTTAAGGAAATATAATTTTCAAAATAATAAACAAGAAAATTCACATTCCGGGCTCGGGTATTACAATTTTGTTCTCCAAAAATAGGCGTAGCCTAGTCGGCTTAATGCTCCAATAGTAGAGCTCTCGGAGAGCTTTCCAACGCTATACTGTGCACCACGTAACTCCTTACGGATCAAATGTTATGGGCACCGGAGCGACGGAGACCTGGTCAAAATCCCCATGCCCTCGGTTTCCAAGCCCAGCCACTATGTGAAGCGAAGTTTTCTTTGCCAAGGTTCCTTGGGATTCAGTAATAGAAATGTGGTGGATAAAGTATCTTGGCAACCCTAACCGGGGCAACAAAAATTGAAAAGGTGTGTGCAACACAAGAACTTCCTAGGGGGTCACCCATCCTAGTACTACTCTCGCCCAAGCATGCTTAACTTCGGAGTTCTGATGGGATCTGGTACATTAGTGCTGGTATGATCGCACCAGTCATGTTGACGGCACAAATCCTTTATGTGTTGATTGTTCACCGTCGCAGCCCAGATAGATGGCCCATTCAAAATACCTATTGGGCTTAACGACAACCCATCCGCTTTAACAACGCAGCATCCTCGTAAGACGTTATATCGACGCGTTGTAGGGCCCGGTAATATCCTGCAAGTAAGGTTGTCGTCCTTTTAACAGCTCACGACGTACGATCCGGGATGGAAAAACAGAGCAAAAAAAAGGCCCGAAATTAATGAAAACGTTCCATTTTGGGCTCCGAATATAGGTGCAGACTAGCAGGCTTGTTGCCCCTATCGCAGAGCTCTCGGAGAGCTTTCCAACGGTATACTGTGCACCGCGTAACTCCTTACGGATCAAAAGTTATGGGCCCCGGAGCGACGGAGACCTGGTCACAAGCCCCACGCCCTTCGTTTGCGGGCCCAGCCTCCACGTGAAGTGAAGTTGTCTTGCCCATGGTGCCGTGGGATTCGGTAATAGAAATGTGGTGGATAAAGTATCTTGGCAACCCTAACCGGGGCAAAAAAAATTTAAAAAGGGGATGCAACACGAGGACTTCCTAGGGGGTCACCCATCCTAGTACTACTCTCGCCCAAGCACGCTTAACTTTGGAGTTCTGATGGGATCCAGTGCATTAGTACTGGTATGATCGCACCCGTCATGTTGAGGGCACAAATCCTTTATGTGTTGACGGTTCACAGTCCCAGCGTAGAGAGATGGTCCATTCAAAAGGCCCATCCATTTCAATGACACATCATCCTCGGAAGACGTGATATCGACGCATTGTAGGGACCTCTAATGTTCCGAGAGTTAGGTTGTCGTCCATTTAACAGCTCACGATGTACGATCCAGGACAGAAAATTTGAGCAAAACAAGAAAAGTAGCCCGAAAATAATGAAAACGCTCGATTTTGGGCTCCAAGAACTGGCGTAGCCTAGCAGGCGTAATGCCTCTATAGTAGAGCTCTCGTAGAGTTTTCCCACGGTATGTTGGGCGCCACGGAACTCCTTACGGATCAAAAGTTATGGGCACCAGAGCGACGGAGACTTGGTCACAAGCCCCACACCCTCGGTTTGCTGGCCCCGCCTCTACGTGAAGTGAAGTTGTCTTGCCCATGGTGCATTAGGATTCGTTAATGGAAATGTGGTGGATAAAGTATCTTGGCAACCCTTACTGGGGCAAAAAAATTTGAAAAGGGGGGTACAACACGAGAACTTCCTTGGGGATCACCCATCCTAGTACTACTCTCGCCCAAGCACGCTTAACTTCGGAGTTCTGATGGGATCCGGTGCATTAGTGCTTGTATGATCGCACCCGTCTTGTTGAGGGCACAAATCCTTTATGTGTTGATGGTTCACAGTCCCAACCCAGAGAGATGGCCCATTCAAAAGGCCCAATGGGCTTAACGACAACCCATCTGTTTAAACAACGCAGCATCCTCGTAGGACGTGATATCGACGAGTTGTAGGTCCCTGTAATGTCCCGCAAGTTAGGTTGTCGTCCTTTTAACAGCTCACGACGTACGATTCGGGACAGAAAAATTGAGTAAATAAAGAAAAATGGTTGAAAACTAATGAAAACGTTCAATTTTGGAATCTGAAAATTGGCGCAGCCGAGCAGGCTTACTACCTCCATCGTAGAACTCTCGGAGAGCTTTCCAATGGTATGCTTTGCACCACGTAACTCCTTATCGATCAAAAGTTATGGGCACCGGAGCGACGGAGACCTGGTCACAAGCACCACGCCCTCGGTTTGCGGGCCTTTCCTCTACGTGAAGCAAAGTTGTCTTGCCCATGGTGCCGTGGGATTCGACAATAGAAATATGGTGGATAAAGTATCTTACCAACCCTAACCAGGGCAAAAAAAATTGAAAAGTGGGGTGCAACACGAGGACTTCCCAGGGGGTCACCCATCCTAGTACTAATCTCGTCCAAGCACGCTTAACTTCGGAGTTATGATGGCATCCGGTGCATTAGTTCTAGTATGATTGCTCCCGTCATGTTGAGGGCACAAATCCCTTATGTGTTGACGGTTCACAGTCCCAGCCCAGAAAGATAGCCCATTCAAAAGGCCAAATCGGCTTAACGACAATCCGTCTGCTTCAACAACGTAGCATCCTCACAAGACGTGGTATCGACACGTTGTAGGGCCCTCTAATGTCCAGCAAGTTAGGTTGTCATCCTTTTAACAACTCAAGACGTACGATCCGGGAAGGAAAAATAGTGCAAAAGAAGAAAAGTGGCTTGAAACTAAAGAAAACTTTAGATTTTGGGCTCCAAAAATAGGCGCAGCCAAGCAGGCTTGCTACCCCCATTGTAGAACTCTTAGAGAGCTTTCCAACAGTATGTGGTGTGACGTGTAACTCCTTACGGATCAAAAGTTATGGGCACCGGAGCGACAGAGACCTGGTCACAAGCCCCACGCCCTCAGTTTGTGGGCCCAGCCTCTACGTGAAACAAAGTTGTCTTGGCCAAGGTGTCGTGGGATTCGTTAATAGAAATGTGGTGGACAAAGTATCTTGGCAACCCTAACCAGGGCAAAAAAAATTGAAAAGGGGGGGGGGGTGCAACACGAGGACTTCCCAGGGGGTCACCCATCCTAGTACGGCTCTCGCCCAAGCACACTTCACTTCAGAGTTACGATGGGATTTGGTGCATTACTGCTGGTATGATCGCGCCCATCATGTTGAGGGCACAAATCTCTTATGTGTTGACGGATTACAGTCCCAGCCTAGAGAGATGGCCCATTCAAAAGGCCCAATGGGCTTAACAACAACCCATCCGCTTCAACAACGTAGCATCCTCGCAAGACGTGATATAGACGTATTGTAGGGCCCTCTAATGTCCAGCGAGTTAGGTTATCGTCCTTTTAATAGCTCACGACGTACGATCCGGGACGGAAAAACAGAGCAAAAAAAGAAAAGTTGCACGAAACTGATGAAAACGTTCGATTTTGGGTTCTAAAAATAGGCACAACCGAGTAGACTTGCTGCCCCCATTGTAGGGCTCTCGGAGAGCTTTCCAACGGTATGCTGTGCGCCTTGTAACTACTTACGGATCAAAAGTTATAGGTACCAGAGCGACGGAGACCTGGTCACAAGCACCATGCCCTCAGTTTGCGGGCCCAGCTTCTACGTGAAGTGAAGTCGTCTTGCCCAAGGTGCCGTGGGATTCGGTAATAGAAATGTGGTGGACAAAGTATCTTGGCAACCCTAACTGAGGCAAAAAAATTTGAAATGGGGGGGCAACACGAGGACTTCCCTGGGGGTTACCCATCCTAATACTACTCTCACCCAAGCACGCTTAACTTCGTAGTTCTAATGGGATCCGGTGCATTAGTGCTGGTATGATCGCACCCGTCATGTTGAGGGCACAAATCATTTATGTGTTGACGGTTCACAGTCCCAGCCCAGAGAGATGGCTCATTCAAAAGGCCCAATGGGCTTAACGACAACCCATTCGCTTCAACAATGCAGCATCCCCGCAAGACGTGATATTGACATGTTGTAGGGCTCTCTAATGTCCCGCGGGTTAGGTTGTCGCCCTTCTAACAACTCACGACATAAAATCCGGGATAGAAAAACAGAGTAAAAGAAGAAAAGTGGCTCCAAACTGATGAAAACTTTCAATTTTGGGCTCCCAAAACAAGAGCAGCTGAGTAGGCTTGCTGCCCCTATCGGAGATCTCTCGGAGACCTTTCCAACAGTATACTGTGCGCCGCGTAACTCCTTACAGATAAAAGGTTATGGTCATCGAAGCGACGGAGACCTGGTCACAAGCCCTACGCCCTCGGTTTGCGAGCCCAGCCTCTACGTGAAGCGAAGTTGTCTTGCCCAAGGTGCCGTGGGATTCGGTAATAGAAATGTGGTGGATAAAGTATCTTGGTAACCCTAACCAGGGCAAAAAAAAATAAAAATGGGGTGCAACATGAGGACTTCCCAGGGGTCACCTATCCTGGTACTACTCTCGCCCAAACACGCTTAACTTTGGAATTCTGATTGGATCTGGTGCATTAGTGTAGGTATGATTAGACCCATCATGTTGAGGGCACAAATCTTTTATGTGTTGACGGTTCACAGTCGCAGCCCAGAGAGATGGTCTATTCAAAAGGCCCAATGGGCTTAACGACAACCCATCCGCTTCAACGACGTAGCATCCTCGCAAGACTTGATATCGACGCATTGTAGGGCCCTCTAATGTCCCGAGAGTTAGGTTGTCGTCCATTTAACAGCTCACGATGTATGATCCGGGATAGAAAAATAGAGCAAAACAAGAAAAGTGGCACGAAACTGGTGAAAATGTTCAATTTTGTGCTCCAAATTCAGGCGCAGTTGAGCAAGCTTAATGACCCTATAGTAGAGCTCTCAGAGAGCTTTCCAACGGCAAGCTGTGCGCCGCGTAACTCCTTACGGATCAAAAGTTATGGGCATCGGAGCAATGGAGACTTGGTCACAAGCACCACGCCCTCGGTTTGCGGGCCCAGCCTCTATGTGAGGCGAAGTTTTCTTGCCCAAGGTGCCGTGGGATTCGGTAATAGAAATGTGGTGGATAAAGTACCTTGGCAACCCTAACCGGGGAAAAAAAAAGTTGAAAAAGGAGGTGCAACATGAGGACTTACCTGGGGGTCACCCATCCTAGTACTACTCTCGCCGAAGCACGCTTAACTTCGGTGTTCTGATGGGATCCGAAGCATCAGTGCTGGTATGATCACACCCGTCTTGTTGAGGGCACAAATCCTTTATGTGTTGACGGTTCACAGTCCCAGCCTTGAGAGATGGCCCATTCAAAAGGCCCAATGGGCTTAACGATAACCCATGCGCATCAACAACGCAGCATCCTCGTAAGACGTGATATCAACGCTTTCTAGGACCTTGTAATGTCCCGTATGTTAGGTTATCGTCCTTTTAACAGCTCACGACATACGATCCGGGATGAGAAAACAGAGCAAAAAAAGAAAAGTTGCCCAAAACTGATGAAAACGTTCGATTTTAGGTTTTTAAAAAAGGCGTAGAGCTCTCGAAGAGCTTTCCAATGGTATGCTGTGCGCCACGTAACTCCTTACGGATCAAAAGTTATGGGCACCAGAGCGATAGAGACCTGGTCACAAGCACCACGCCCTCGGTTTGCGGGCCCAACTTCTACGTGAAGCGAAGTCGTCTTGCCCAAGGTGCCGTGGGATTCGGTAATAGAAATGTGGTGGATAAAGTATCTTGGCAACCCTAACCGGGGCAAAAAAAAATTGAAAAGGGGGGCAACATGAGGACTTCCCTGGGGGTCACCCATCCTTGTACTACTCTCACCCAAGCACGCTTAACTTCAGAGTTCTAATGGGATCCGGTGCATTAGTGCTGGTATGATCGCACCCGTCATGTTGAGGGTACAAATCCTTTATGTGTTGATGGTTCACCGTCCCAGCCCAGAGAGATGGCTCATTCAAAAGGTCCAATTGGCTTAACGACAATCCATCCACTTCAACAATGCAGCATCCCAGCAAGACGTGATATTGACATGTTGTAGGGCACTCTAATGTCCCATGAGTTAGGTTGTCGTCCTTTTAACAACTCACGACGTAAGATCCGCGACGGAAAAACAGAGCAAAAGTAGAAAAGTGGCTCCAAACTGATGAAAACTTTCAATTTTGGGCTCCAAAAACAAGCGCAGCCGAACAAGCTTGCTGCCCCCATCGTAGATCTCTCAGAGACCTTTCCAACGGTATGCTGTGCGCTACGTAACTCCTTACGGATCAAAAGTTATGGGCACCAGAGCGACGGAGACCTGGTCACGAGCCCCACGCCCTCGGTTTGCGGGCCCAGCCTCTACATGAATCGAAGTTGTTTTGCCCAAGGTGTCGTGGGATTCGGTAATAGAAATGTGGTGGATAAAGTATCTTGGCAACCTTAACTGGGGCAAAAAAAATTAAAAATGGCGTGCAGCACGAGGTCTTCCCAGGGGTCACCCATCCTAGTGCTACTCTCGCCCAAGCACGATTCACTTCGTAGTTCTAATGGGATTCGGTGCATTACTACTGGTATTGTGAGGCCCGACCCTGAATAACGTGCCTTATCTCGATTTGCGTGTCTTACCTCGATTTGCGTGCCCTATCTTGGTTTTCGTGCATGCTCGTTATACATGCCTTAACCTAGAATTGTGTGCCCTAATCCTCGATATACGTGCGATACCTAGATAAACATGCCATGACATTAATTTACGTGCGAGACCTCAATTTGCGTGTGTCTCTTCATTTCGTGTGCATTAACCTTGAACTGCGTGCTTTAACCTAGGTTTAAGAGTCGTGTCTTGAATTACGTGCATTGCATTGAATTACGTGCCTTATTTTGATCTATGTTCATTCACCTAGGGTTGCGTGTGTTAGCATTAGAATCCGTGCACTTATCTTGAAGTATGTGTCTTAGTCTTGAAAAAACGTGCGTTCGTCTCATAGTTCGTGTCCTACCTCGTAGTGCGTGCCCTAGACTTAGAAACGTGCCCGCACGCTAATCAATAAAGAATCCTACATGGAGCACTAAACTATAAAATAATCCTAAACCAATCCTACAAAGTCCACTATCAATATAATAATCGTAATTCAATTCACTAGAGGACAAAAATGCACCAAACACTAGACATTCCTTATTCTTTATTCTTTGTTCTTTTTGCATTTTCAACACATAACAAATTAACACTAAAAAGATGACAAGAATTCAGATTTGGCACATGCTTTGGCCAACCATACCATGGTTTTTGCACAAGGTTTGAACAATTATACAATTAACTATGCATGCTTAGACAAACTATGACACAAATGCATAAAAAATTGCTCAAACCACCTCAATTCTCACACCATTTTCGACCAAACCACCTATGCCCATGCTAACATTTCAAAATTCCATCTTGAAGACAAAAAAAGCCTGAATTTGTATGCCCAAGGCTGACCACATGCTCAAAAAATTGCAAAAGCCTCATTTTTCTCTCATTTCTCTCACTTTCCTCACATTTTCTCTCTCTCCCTCTCACTCTCTCTCTCCATTTCGGTTTTGGGCTGAGTTCTCACCTTCCATATCTCATCTTCTTCACACCATGGTTGATCAAGTCAAGCAATCATCAAAGAAACTCAAGCAAACAAGCTAGGATGCAAAAATCACACATGCATGCCCTTTGAAGTCCTCATTTCGGCCCTAGGTGAGTTTTTAGGCTTCCATTTCTTTTCTTCTTGTTCTAACCTCATGCATGTGCTAAGAGATTGATCACTAAGCTAGGAAAAATAGAGAAAAGCTAGTTGGAATCTCGGCTAAGCAAGAAGAAGAAGATATTTGAACTTCAACAAGGTTTTGAGCATTTTTTGGGTTGATTGCAAAGGTGAGGGTTAAAACCTTTTGAAAACTCTTTAAAAACTCACATGCATGCTCATAAATGTGTGTATTTGCTTCTGTACTTGAGCTATATGGTCGTTCATAAGCTTAAACAACCATGCATGGCAAGATCTTGGCTTGGAAATGATGCTAGGTGAAGTTGAAATTGTTGACAGCTCTCTGACCAGTCTGTTCGAGGTAAGTTTAGCTAGGAAAATGATGTTGAAAATGCTTGAAAATTGGTAGGTGACTAGTTTGGAAAGTTTTGAACACTTTTCCCAGAAATAGGCCGAAGCTAATTTTGACTCTAAAGTCCTCAAAATGGCAAATATTTAAAATGTGACCAAATCTGGAAATCTGGAAAACTGAAGCAGGTTTTGGCAGATGCACTGACCTTGTGGAACGAACCATATTTGACTTTGTAAATAATGTCAAAAATGCATGAAATTTGGTATTATGCTATATTTTTCAGTTCTGGACAATTTTGTCAGAAATGGACCAAGGCTAAAACTGACCCTAAGGACCTCAAAAATATCAATTTCTGAAAAGTGTGCAAATCTGGACAGTTTTGTGCTATTCCACTGTTTCGGCTATATCTAATGATCCCGAACTCCAATTGATGCAAGGTTTATTTCTGATTTTAGTTAACTTCTTAAGCTTTAATTTGACATCTTATTCAATGAATTTGGAGATTTTTTGCTTATCCGATTGATTGTGAGAAGACAGCCTATTGCAGTAAGGGTTTCACTTAATGTTGTGCTTAGAAAATTGTTGTGACTCCTCTTGTTGAATTAAATGCTTGGGATTATAGCTACGGGATGTTGTGTGGACTGTTTTGAATGTTTGAGGATGTTGAATTAAATTATGCATGGTTTGAGATTGACTTTGAGTTGGGTTGAGGCTCAAATTGCACGAATATACATGACATGGAAACCCTAATGACTTGGTAGTTTTGCTAAGTATTGATCAATTGGACATTGTGTGGGAATTATATGCTTAGTGGGCTGCCCGTAAATGTCTTATAATTTCAAATGTGATTTTGACCATTGCATGTTGACAAATAAGCTTTTCTTGCACCCGAACTCATGATTGATGTCATTGCATGTTGAATAATCGTATCACTTGATTACGTGGACTTCGAAATGAGTTATATGGCTTGACTTGCATGTGTTACATGGCTGCCCGTTTAATGTTCATATGACTCTATGTCTTCTACAAGTGAAATTTCATGTCAAGCATGCCTCGTTCGTTTACTTGGCAATATGTGATCTTGAAATTGCTCGGAGGCAACCTACTTTGTTGTCCTCCTAATGTGAATTGTTAAAAGATATTCAATGGTTTATTTGAACATGATTACTTGGCTGCCCGTTAAAGTTTAATTGCTTTCAAATGGATATATGAAATGATTATATGTTCTTACAACACCTTATATGCCAATATGTCAAAATGTGATCATATACTTGCTCGGAGGTAACCTACTTTGTTGCCCTCCTAATGTGATATGTTAAATGTTATAAATGTGCATTGCATACGAGGTTGCAACCTTCAATATGGCATGGTAGTGTTTCACGCACGCCGGGCGGCATCGGGCTTGCCGGTGTTACCGTGACTACCATGGTCCAATTCCCTCTCTTGCTTGACATTTCACCCTCGGAGAGTTGGGTCGTAGGTTTCGGGGTACATCCGGAGTACACCCAATTGGGAGCGATAAGTGGATTATTGAAGTCGGCCGCACCAAATGAATCAAAATTGATATTGAGAGCAAATGCTCACCGTATCCTTTTTACTATGTGTATAAGTACTCTCACTTGGTTCCTAGAGAACCTCGGGGAGGAAAGACTGGCATTTCTGTTCCCTTACTTTGTATCCGTTACTCGATTTGTTTCTTATAATTGCGTACCTTATTATTTGTAATACGTGACATGTTCTCAAAAAGAGTTTTCATAAATTGAACCGGAAAATGAGTTTCAAAACGTATTTCTCGTTCCCCCTCGCTGAGTTCATAAGGACTCACCCTCTTTTATCATCTCAGGTGAAGAAGATCAAGAACAGGTACCCAAGGATGATGTGCCTAACGATGATTCCTTGGAGTGATTGCCTGTCTTGTGTGCTTTGCATGATTTTGGCTATTTGAGAACTATGCTACTTGAAGACTATTTCTTTTATGTTGCTCGTTGTTTATTGATGTAAATGACCCCGTTGTAATTTGGGTCTAATTATGGGATTGTACTATCTATAACCGGACGAACTTTTATTTGGTTGTTTGCTTTCGTTTTCTTAATTAATAGTTATCGTAGGCAGTCAAACCACTAGATGAACAATCAACTAAGTTAATTCTATCTAATTTCACTTAGGTACTCATTTGCAAACTAAAGGATAATAGGTACTTGCATGGTAGGAAATTGACAAATAAACGAGACATAGTTACCATGTTAGGCTTATTAACTAAACGAGACTTTCAAGATAAACTAGTAAGTAAATCGGTTGGTGACAAATAGGAGTCCTTAATGGAATTGGATTAATGATTTGAATAACTGAGGCATTTAGAGAATTAGTCCAAACCAAAGAGCCCAATTACAGCCGTTATACTACCAGTTTACTGAAAAATTTTGGAGTTTAGGCCAAACGTTAAGTGTTAAATCTTCATGAACGGTTAAGTACGAGACGTGACTTGAATGTTTAGATCACACCCTAGTCTAACCTTTATAGGCCGGGTTGGGGCGTGACAGGTATGATCGCGCCCATCATGTTGAGGGCACAAATCTCTTATGTGTTGACGGTTCACAGTCCCAGCCTAGAGAGATGGTCCATTCAAAAGGCTCAATGGGCTTAACGACAACCCATCCACTTCAGGAACGTAGCATCCTCGCAAGACGTGATATCGACGTATTGTAGGGCCCTCTAATGTCCAGCGCGTTAGGTTGTTGTCCTTTTAACAACTCACGACATACGATTCGGGACAAAAAAATAGAGCAAAAGAAGAAAAGTGGCACGGAATAGATTAAAGTGTTCGATTTGGGCCTCTGAATATCTGCGCAGCCCAGCAGGCATAATGCTTTTGTAGTAGAGCTCTCGGAGAGCTTTCCAACGGTTTTGTGCATCGCGTAACTCCTTACGGATCAAAAGTTATGGGGACCGAAGCGATGAAGACCAGGTCACAAGCCCCGCTCCCTCGGTTTGTAGGCCCAGCCTCTACGTGAAGCGAAGTTGTCTTGCCCATGGTGCAGTGGGATTCAGTAATAGAAATGTGGTGGATAGAGGATGTTGGCAACCCTAACCGGGGGAAAAAAAAATTGAAAAGGGGGGTACAACACGAGGACTTCGCAGGGGGTCACCCATCCTAGTACTACTCTCGCCCAAGCACGCTTAACTTCGGTGTTCTGATGGGATCTGATGCATTAGTGCTGGTATGATTGCACCCATCATGTTGTGGGCACAAATCCTTTATGTGTTGACGGTTCACAGTCCCAGCCCAGAGAGATGGTCCATTCAAAAGTCCCAATGGGCTTAACGACAACCCATCCGCTTCAACGACGTAGCATCCTCGCAAGACGTGATATCGACACGTTGTAGGGCCCTCTAATGTCCCGAGAGTTAGGTTGTCTTCCATTTAACAGCTCACAAAGTACGATCTGGGACAGAAAAATTGAGCAAAAACAAGAAAAGTGGCACGAAACTGGTGAAAACGCTCGATTTTGTGCTCCAAAATAAGGCACAGCTGAGCAGGCTTAATGTCCCTGTAGTAGAGCTCTTGGAGAGCTTTCCAACGGTATGTTGTGCGCAGCGTAACTCCTTACAGATCAAAAGTTATGGGCACCAGAGCGACAGAGACCTGGTCACAAGCACCACGCCCTCGGTTTGCAGGCCCATCCTCTACGTGAGGCGAAGTTGTCTTGCCCAAGGTGCTGTGGGATTCGGTAATAGAAATGTGGTGGATAAAGTACCTTGGCAACCCTAACCGGGGCAAAAAAAATTGAAAATGGGGGTGCAAGACGAGGACTTACCAGGGGGTCACCCATCCTAGTACTACTCTCGCCCAAGCACACTTAACTTCGGAGTTCTGATGGGATTCGATGCATTAGTGTTGGTATGATTGCACCCGTCATGTTGAGGGCACAAATCCTTTATGTGTTGACGGTTCATAGTCCCAACCCAGAGATATGGCTCATTCAAAAGGCCCAATGGGCTTAACGACAACCCATCTACTTCATCAACGACGTATCCTCGCAAGACATGATATTGACGCATTGTAGGGCCCTCTAATGTCCCGCGAGTTAGGTTGTCGTCCTTTTAACAGCTCACGACGTAATATCCAAGACGGAAAAACAGATCAAAACAAGAAAAGTGGCCCCAAACTGATGAAAAGTTTCAATTTTGGGCTCCAAAAACAGGCGCAGCCAAGCAAGCTTGCTGCCCCCATCGTAGATCTCTTGGAGAGCTTTCCAACGGTATGCTGTGCGCCGCGTAACTCCTTATGGATCAAAAGTTATAGGCACCGGAGCGACGGAGACCTAGTCACAAGCCCCACGCCCTTAGTTTACAGGCCCAGCCTTTACGTGAAGCGAAGTTGCCTTCCCAAGGTACCGTGGGATTCAGTAATAGAAATGCGGTGGATAAAGTATCTTGGCAACCCTAACCGGGGCAAAAAAAATTGAAAATGGGGTGCAACACGAGGACTTCCCAGGGGGTCACCCATCCTAGCACTATTCTAGCCCAAGCATGCTTAACTTCGAAGTTTTGATCGGATCTGGTGCATTAGTGCTGGTATGATCAGACCTGTCATGTTGAGGGCACAAATCCTTTATGTGTTGACGGTTCACAGTCCCAACCTAGAGAGATGGTCCATTCAAAAGGCCCAATGGGCTTAACGACAACCCATCCACTTCAACGACGTAGCATCCTCGCAAGACGTGATATCGACGTGTTGTAGGGCCCTCTAATGTCCCGAGAGTTAGGTTGTCGTCTATTGTATGTTTTAAATTACTCGCAAGTGCACGAACCATATGAAGGTATAGCTTAGGCAAATACGAGGTCGATCCCTCAGAGACTTGTATAGTTAAGGTCAAGTTTTAGACTACGATTTAGATTTCCTAATCTAGTTGGAAAGAATGATATTCCAAGTTGAGATAAAATAGTAAAAGACTAAACAATAAATCTAAATAAGTAAGACAATTAAAAATCCTAAGTCACAAGAAATTAATGATTTAAAAAAAATAATAATGAAGTAATAATAAATGAATAGATAATGAATCTAAAGGACTAATAAAGAGATTCGAGAATCAGAACAACTAATAAATTGAACGAAATGAATTAATAAATTCTAAAACGAAAACAATTAATAATTTGAGTAAAATCAATTAAAATAAACTAAAATAAGAAAATATTAGAAAAGAAAATAACTAATTAAATAAAAGACGAACGTTAAAAAAATAAGACTAAACAAGTAATCGTAAAAGGCTAAGGCTCAGAATCCACCTTGCTAATCCGAACGTTAACTATATTTGATCAGTAATCTTTCCCAAATTTTACTACATGATAATCTCGCAGTCAAGCCTCGCTACCATGGAAAATATCATCTTTGAAGCCCTAAGTTAATGAAACCAAAAGTATGTTTATTCTTACTTTGCAAAAGAATCTTCAAATAATTAATTGTATCCCAACTAGAAATCACAATTAATATTCGGCATTAAAATAAAAACTTTCAATTATTAAGAATCATTCAAAGCATGAGAGAAACATGATTAAACCCATCTAATAAATTATCTCAACAATTGATAAAAGAATAAACATTAAACATGAATGATCAAGTTATGGGGAAAAATTAATTCACAAATATAGTATCTATGAGAATTAACTAAGGTTTCATCGTCACCTTAGCGAAGAAAATTAGCCTAACATTCTAACGAAACTAAAATAACAATTCTAAAAAATAAACATTATTTAAATAAATTAAAGTAAAGGAAAGAAAACGTTACAGAGTTTAAATGCGAAGAAACTCCAAAAGCATCCTAATGTCTCCCAGTAGAAGAAAAACTAATAAAAGTAAACTAATTTTTTTATTGAATTTCCGCCGCTGCTGCTCTGCTCGCTGCCCTCTCCTGTTTCATCTTTCATGTGCCTTATATAGGCACAAAGTTTTTTTTCCTCAACCGACCTTGGCCAATGGGCCAAGGCTTTGCTGCCTTCATTTTTTTTTATATTCCAAGTCCAACTTGGACTTGTTTGCTTTTATTTTATTTTTATTTTTATACCAAGTCCAAAAGTGGACTTGGATGATGTACGGCCAAGGCTTATGATAAGCCTTGGTCAACTTATTTTTTTTTTTTTCCTTTTTTTCTATTTTCTTTCCTTTTGTTTTATTTCTTCAAATTAAATATTCTTCAATAAGCTTTTGATCTTTTCTTCTTGTGCAATTCTTCAAAACTTTGCTCTAAGTGTTATTTCATCGGCACAACTCTTGATCTGCATGTCCTCGAGTTCTTCATATTTAATTACTTTCTCACGTACAAACAACTTTTTAGCCCTGAAATATGAAAAAGTCTCAAATAAGTGATAAACAAATTAATGACTTAATACTTATTAATTATGCTCAAATTGAATGTAACAAAGTCTAATTTAAATATATAAAAATATGCAAACCCCGACTTATATCATAACCCCCAATCAGCGTATTGCTAGTCCCTAGCAATTGAAGCGATTTAAAAGATTATTGAATAAACGAACATCAAATGATTTTTCTTTTCTTCCCTTAACCTTCACCCAAGTCAATACACCAAGCAAAAAGCTACAATTGTTAGAGATACTTCACAAATCGTCAACTCAACATGTGTGAATGAGTTTGCAAGCACAATACCAACTCCTCATCTTCAGATATCACGACTCAAGTCCCCTTTCAGAGAATACATGTCAACTTAATCCTCACAGATATGATCACTCAACAAGCAACAGCACTCAGAGGATAAGGTGTAATACTCTCAACTAGTATATGTGAGTGGAGGAATATAAACAAATAAGAATCTCACATATAGGCATGAATGAAGGAACAATAATAAAAAAGATATAATATTTAGTCTCATGAAAGGAATACCAAAAATACTTCATATCACCCTTTTAGATCCATCACATATAGTCAACATTGCCATATAACCCCTAAGATCAAGTAAGGAGTTTTTTACGATGCAATGAAGGTAAAAAGGATATATATATAGGGGTTAAGGTTAAGTGGTGAATGTTGAAAGTGTCTTAAGATTACTTGGGAAATACTTTCAGCTTTCTGTTCAATACTCTTTTTTTTTTTACTCTTTTCTCATTCACATCTTTCACAACTCCATTAGTCTTTCACTGACTTTTTTTCAATTTTTTTTTTGTTTTTTTTTTTGTTTTCTTGTACTTTTTTTTGAGTATTTTTCCTCCCCCCCCCCCCCCTCCCCCGTTTTTTTTTTTGTTTTTTTTGTTTTGGAAAAATACACATTTCCATCACTGTTTTTCTTCCCCTCAACTATGAAAACTTCAATAACGATAGAAAACGTCTCAAATAAGTCATCCTACTCCAAGAAGATAAAATCACTAGTAACAAGAGTAGCTAATGCAACTAACAAATTTAAGCTCATAATCTCCATCAATGCTGAAAGAATGTTTCTACTCTTCAATAACGATAGAAAACGTCTCAAATAAGTCATCCTACTCCAAGAAGATAAAATCACTAGTAACAAGAGTAGCTAATGCAACTAACAAATTTAAGCTCATAATCTCCATCAATACTGAAAGAATGTTTTCACTTTCTACTTGAAACACTTTGGGAAAATGGGTTTACGAAGGAAAGGCTAATTTCAAGGCTCAACGGGGCGACTAGCAGTTATGTAAAGAAAAGAAAAGAAAAAAAGAATATATTATTATAAGGCTCAAAACAAGAAACAGGGCCTAACTGTCATCTCTTAAGGATATACATGGCTTACCTAAAATTTCATGACTTCACTTCAAGTGTAACATAAAGAATTTTTAGGCAAATAAATGAAAGAATAATGAGACTATTGAATGATATAACATGAGCTTCCACAAAGGAAAATAATTAGATAGCTAAGAAAGTAACACTCTGCAATAAATGATAGGCTCAAGACTCACAAGGGTTGAAATAGTTTTCACATCTTCTCTTCACGTTATCTCATCATTCAATCCTTCAACAAAAAGTAGTATTGTGTTGTGATGGGTGCTTAGCTTAGGGTATAAAAAGTAAGATCAATTCTAAGCCAAGTTTTAACTCGCAAGTGCACGAGTAATTGTAGTGTAGTGTGCTAGGTGCGAGGTCGAATCCTCAGGGAGGCAATTTGAAAGCTTGTGAAAAAGTGAGTGTAAAATGCCTAAGTGATTAAACTAAATTAAATTGTAAATTGCGTGATTTGAATGAAAGTTAACTAAAAATAAAATAAAAGTGAAAGTAAATGCGAAAACTAAAATTAAATATGAGAGCTAAAAGTGAGGTTTGATCACAATTGGGAAAGGTTTAGGGATTGGATTCCTATGCAAAGTTGAATTCTAGGCTTGAATTTAGGATTTCCTATTTTGATGCAGAATTAGACTACAAGCCTAATTAATTAAATAATCACCTAAAGTTAAATAATTAACGGGTTAGACCTAGTTTAGAGGTGCAACGCTATCTCCAAGTCCCTTATCTAGCTGAAGTATAGATTTGTCCTAAAATCCTAAGCTCACGAGTTAATTAATTAAGTGTAAAAAACTATGGTACAACCTATAGTTTTCACAATCAAGCCCAATTTATATATTTGATCTACCATATGAATTCCTATTAATTACTAGCTACAAGCATAATAAATTAATAGGATAAATAATGAAGCATGTAAATCAAATATATAAAACTAGCATCAAAATAATTCAACCAAGTTCAAGACCATAAAATTAAACTATTACATAGTAATCCTACCCTAAATAATAACTCAAGTGTTCATATTTAACAAATTTAAATCAAAGTTATGAGAGAAAATTAGTACAAACTTTCCCATAAAATAATTTAAATAAGTCAACAAGAATATTTAATCTAAATCTAATTGTGAAACAAAACCTCAAACGAAAACCAAAATCAACGAAGAGTTGCTGTTCTCCTTTTTTTCCTACGCCGTAAAAGCTCTCTGTTTTCCTTTCTTTTTCTGCTGCGTTGCTCTTGCTTTTATAACAAATTGCCACCGCCTCAATTGTGGGCTCTGCATGGCCAAGTCCACGTTGGACTTGGCTTAATTTTTTTTGCCCTTTCAACGCCAAGTCCAACGTGGACTTGGCATATATATAAATTTTTTTATTATTATTTTTTTATTATTTTTCCTTTCTTTTGTTTTCTTAATTTCTTTTTTTTTTGTTCCTTTGTAATTCTTTTCACCATCCTTCATCATTCACGAACAAATCTTTGCTATCAGCCTTTTCATCCAATTTCTTTCAATTCAGCCCTAAATACTTTTTCATCATTCAATTCCTACACGCACAAAAACACAACTAAAATGATCAAACATTATAATTAATGTGCATAATTAATTCTAAAAAACAAACAAATAAGCTTGAAAATATGAATACATCAACACTCCCAAACCTACCTCTTGCTTGTCCCCAAGCAAGACTAGAATCTAAGCAAATCTTCAAGTTCTCAAGACGTTATTCTAACGAATCAATCAACTCTAACAAGGACAAGGTTCGGGGAACAATTGATCCTATGGTGTAGTAGTTAAGCGAACTCATTCGGATCTCTCTCTTTAAAGGCAAAACATGTTTACTACAAGATTACACTAAACACTATTAAGTATCCACGTAACAAAGTAACAAGACAACTCAATATAACTAGATCGTAATACTCGCACCCCCATTGCCTTTATAATCCTCCAAACATGCCTTTCACCCTTTTATTCATTCTAAAACATAAAAGTAGACACACTTTATCTCTTTTTATTAGGTGCTTAGTCCCCGACGGTAACACCCAACACCCAATGTAACGAGTTTTCGAGGTCATCAATCCCAGCCATTTAAGGCTTAGGTTGATAGGCTTTGAAAGGCCCCATGCATACCCTACTTACTCGAAGTGTTGAACACCGAAACACCATACACCTTAAGCACATATCCCTCAAGATAGATAATGAATATAAGGATAGTGGTGCTAAGAGATAGAAGTAAAGAATTTTTTCACTTCTTTTTTTTATTTTTTATTTTTTATTTTTTTTTCATCATTGTTTTTTTGTTTTTTCTTTTCTCTTGTTTTTTTTCACTATAAGGGCTCAAGCACGCAAACAAGACTACTCAAGCGAGGGCACTCATATCACAACCACATTATATCTCATCATCTCATAACCAAACCATGGGACCACAACAACCTAGGCATAATCTCATAGTCCCCTATGCCTCGCTTTCATCAAAATCAATCCTAAAAGTTCAATTCAAGACCACCTCATAAAATCAAGAATCTCACTCCTCAATCACTCATAAAAGCTAATCAATACATCATCACAACACCTCAATTACCAGAAAATCCACCACAAATCTACAAATAAACATAAGGATCGAAAAATATTTTCAAATTTTTTTTTCACATTTTGTTCAGATTTTTCCCAAAACAACAATAGAAACAATTAAACACCCGCACCCCCAAACCTAAAGTTTGCTTGTCCTCAAGCAAATAAAAGTAAAACATGCTAGGGGTATGCAAAGGGGAAAATATCATATAATGAGAACCCAATAGTGAAAGTACATCAAAAGAAAGCAATTAAGAGAAATAGAGGGAGTAGATAGACATACCTGAAGAGAGCAATAGTGAGAAGAAATCTAACACTTCAAATCTATGGCTTTGAATTAAGCTTAAGAGGAAAACAATAGAGGATAAGGCAAGATAAAATGAGAAAATACCATAAAAGAATAAAAATATTTTTTACTTTTTCATTTTTTTAGATTTTTTTTTGTTGGCTGACCCTATTTACATCTCCATACAAGGCTCCGAACTCTGGGAGGCACTAAAGCCGACTCACTAAAAATAACTAAGCATAATGAAACAATTTAAATAAGGAGTAATATAATGCAAATACCTGGATCCATTTAATTTCAGCCAGTAAGACAAATCTTGTGAAACTTCAGAAATAGAGTTAACTAAGTACATTAAAAATGCGGAGGAGAGGCCATTAATTTCAAACCACCAACGTACTCAAACCCCAGACATCTTCCTATACTTAAGAGGGAAGGCCAGGCATTACGCTTTCAGCCAATGATTTTAGTTTCATAGTATCCATCCTAATTAACCCCAAGACTTCATTACACAAGATAATTCATTTTTGAGAAAATGGTAAAGCCCACTATAACGCAGTGGAGGTCCAACCGAAAAGTTGGGAAACAGAATTAAAGAAAGTAAAATAAAGTAATTATTCCTAGCGACTAAAAAAAAATAACCTGGAAAAATAAATATAATAGTAAAGCAAAACAATAGATAAAATGACATAGAAATGAAATCCTAATAACTACGTCTAGGGTGCCTCCTAGTAGCGCTGAGCTTAACGCCCTCAGCCCGGCGCCAATGTTAGAGCAAAATTCTCTTAAACTCCTTCGAAACAAATAACCGAATGATGATTTCATAACATAATATGAGATGACCCTTCCACAAATATTGTTTCATAAGGGGCATGAAGCGATCCTTCTCAAGCTCACCTTGATGAGGTGAGAACTCCCATCCCAAGATTATGTGTGTATGCTTATGCTCTAATTTGCTAGTGACCTCATGGAATCCACTAAAATCGAACTCTACTTGCAAAGGGTCAACCCAAAAACTATGAGGAAGGGGGTTTCTGCTAGTAGGGTCAAACAATATAGTCCCTTCCCTATACATCATTGTGTTCAATTTTGAATTGAGCCCTAAATCTTCTTCTTTAGAGGAAAGATTTTCTTCTTCCTTTATTAACCTCCCAATGGCCCTCTTTTGATGATCAAAAACTATCAACACACGCTCCTCATTTATTGGTGAAATATTATACGCTCTAATGACAGGAGAAGTGTGGTATGGTCCTAAATGTGCATGCTCAGGTATGAGCTCTAAAACAGGAGGAGTATCATCCATAGGTGGTTCAGGACAAGGAATACAATGGGAAAAAGAAATTGGCTCAAAAGACTCATCTAAATAACAAGCAAGATCTAAGGAGTTATGTGCACCCAATTTTCTTAAAAAGGTAGAAGAGTCAAATTGATCCATTATGACATCAAGCTCATCCTCCAAACATGATCGGGGCTCAGGGATTGAAGGAGAAGGTACATCAAACTCAGAAGGCTTAACAAAGTCAAAACAAGGCATGAGAGAATTGGAGACAACCAACTTCTCTAGTATAGGAGCTAAGTCAAATTGAGTCGTAGAATCATAAAGCTCGTCTTCTCCCTCAAAACAACAAATGACATTTTCTACCTCATTCTCTCTCTCATTCTCACTATTATTCTCTCGCATTTTTTCACTCTACTCATGTCCCCTAGTTTCTACCAAACCTATGTCATGGTCACACAAAGTTTCACCACTAACAAAACTATCTTGATCAAATTGGTTTGTCACAGGTTGAATAGAGTGCTCATCATCAGTCCAACTATTTATGCTCTCAACTAGTTGACCAATTTGGTCTTGTAGCTTATCTAAGGATTGATGGTTCGATTCGACGAGCTGGACAAGTTGACTGATCTTGTTATCGAAATCTGATTCAGGAGAAGTAAGTTCAGTCGAGTTAGGATGACAAATATTTTGATTGAAAGAATTGCATTCAAAGTCTTGACAAAACTCAGAAGGATCGAGGTTGGGGAATCGAGATACATTATTCTGATTTTGAAAACTATGAGGCAGAAAAGATGAATTGCTTTGATCCCAAAATGAATTTTGATGATTCTGCCACTCAGGGATATATGCATTAGAGTACAAACCATTTTTTGAAAAATAACCCCGAGTGGTAGTTACATTACTATGAAAGAACTCGGAATATTGAGGACAATTAATAATGGCATGCCCAAATTGAGAACATAAAACACAAATTTCACATGTATTTGGGATAAGAGATGAGGTTATATCCTTAGAAGGCCAATGATTGGGTGACTTTCTAGATAGATTAAGAAAAGCATTCACATCAAAATGAGTCATATTCCAATCAACAAAATTTCCCTTATACTTTTTCTGAAGTTTTTTTTCAAAAATAAAATAAAAATAATAATAAATAATAATAATAATAATAATAAAGACAAAAAAAGAAAAAAAAATAAAATAAGATAAAGAAAAGATAAAACAAACACTTAAACAAATTACTACTCTAATCCAAAAACAATACTGTGCCTCTCCGGCAACGGCGCCAAAAACTTGATGGGTGCTTAGCTTAGGGTATAAAAAGTAAGATCAATTCTAAGCCAAGTTTTAACTCGCAAGTGCACGAGTAATTGTAGTGTAGTGTGCTAGGTGCGAGGTCGAATCCTTAGGGAGGCAATTTGAAAGCTTGTGAAAAAGTGAGTGTAAAATGCCTAAGTGATTAAACTAAATTAAATTGTAAATTGCGTGATTTGAATGAAAGTTAACTAAAAATAAAATAAAAGTGAAAGTAAATGCGAAAACTAAAATTAAATATGAGAGCTAAAAGTGAGGTTTGATCACAATTTGGAAAGGTTTAGGGATTGGATTCCTATGCAAAGTTGAATTCTAGGCTCGAATTTAGGATTTCCTATTTTGATGCAGAATTAGACTACAAGCCTAATTAATTAAATAATCACCTAAAGTTAACTAATTAATGGGTTAGACCTAGTTTAGAGGTGCAACGCTATCTCCAAGTCCCTTATCTAGCTGAAGTATAGATTTGTCCTAAAATCCTAAGCTCACGAGTTAATTAATTAAGTGTAAAAAACTATGGTACAACCTATAGTTTTCACAATCAAGCCCAATTTATATATTTGATCTACCATATGAATTCCTATTAATTATTAGCTACAAGCATAATAAATTAATAGGATAAATAATGAAGCATGTAAATCAAATATATAAAACTAGCATCAAAATAATTCAACCAAGTTCAAGACCATAAAATTAAACTATTACATAGTAATCATACCCTAAATAATAACTCAAGTGTTCATATTTAACAAATTTAAATCAAAGTTATGAGAGAAAATTAGTACAAAATTTCCCATAAAATAATTTAAATAAGTCAACAAGAATATTTAATCTAAATCTAATTGTGAAACAAAACCTCAAACGAAAACCAAAATCAACGAAGAGTTGCTGTTCTCCTTTTTTTCCTGCGCCGTAAAAGCTCTCAGTTCTCCTTTCTTTTTCTGCTGCGTTGCTGTTGCTTTTATAACAAATTGCCACCGCCTCAATTGTGGGCTCTACATGGCCAAGTTCACGTTGGACTTGGCTTAATTTTTTTTGTCCTTTCAACGCCAAGTCCAACGTGGACTTGGCATATATATAAATTTTTTTATTATTATTTTTTTTATTATTTTTCCTTTCTTTTGTTTTCTTAATTTCTTTTTTTTTTGTTCCTTTGTAATTCTTTTCACCATCCTTCATCATTCACGAACAAATCTTTGCTATCAGCTTTTTCATCCAATTTCTTTCAATTCAGCCCTAAATACTTTTTCATCATTCAATTCCTACACGCACAAAAATACAACTAAAATGATCAAACATTATAATTAACGTGCATAATTAATTCTAAAAAACAAAAAAATAAGCTTGAAAATATGAATACATCAACACTCCCAAACCTACATCTTGCTTGTCCCCAAGCAAGACTAGAATCTAAGCAAATCTTCAAGTTCTCAAGACGTTGCTCTAACGAATCAATCAACTCTAACAAAAGGACAAGGTTCGGGGAATAATTGATCCTATGGTGTAGTAGTTAAGCGAACTCATTCAAATCTCTCTCTTTAAAGGCAAAACATGTTTACTACAAGATTACACTAAACACTATTAAGTCTCCACATAACAAAGTAACAAGACAACTCAATATAACTAGATTGTAATACTCGCACCCCCATTGCCTTTATAATCCTCCAAACATGCCTTTCACCCTTTTATTCATTCTAAAACATAAAAGTAGACACACTTTATCTCTTTTTATTAGGTGCTTAGTCCCCGACGGTAACACCCAACACCCCATGTAACGAGTTTTCGAGGTCATCAATCCCAGCCATTTAAGGCTTAGGTTGATAGGCTTTGAAAGGCCCCATGCGTACCCTACTTGCTCGAAGTGTTGAACACCGAAACACCACACACCTTAAGCACATATCCCTCAAGATAGATAATGAATATAAGGATAGTGGTGCTAAGAGATAGAAGTAAAGAATTTTTTCACTTCTTTTTTTTATTTTCTTTTTTTTATTTTCTTTTTTTTATTTTTTTTTCATCATTGTTTTTTGTTTTTTCTTTTCTCTTGTTTTTTTTTCACTATAAAGGCTCAAGCACGCAAACAAGACTACTCAAGCGAGGGCACTCATATCACAAGCACATTATATCTCATCATCTCATAACCAAGCCATGGGACCACAACAGCCTAGGTATAATCTCATAGTCCCCCACGCCTTGCCTTCATCAAAATCAATCCTAAAAGTTCAATTCAAGACCACCTCACAAAATCAAGAATCTCTCTCCTCAATCACTCATAAGAGCTAATCAATACATCATCACAACTCCTCAATTACCAGAAAATCCCCCACAAATCTACAAATAAACATAAGGATCGACAAATATTTTCAAATTTTTTTTTCACATTTTGTTCAGATTTTTCCCAAAACAACAATAGAAACAATTAAACACCCGCACCCCCAAACCTAAAGTTTGCTTGTCTTCAAGCAAATAAAAGTAAAACATGCTAGGGGTATGCAAAGGGGAAAATATCATATAATGAGAACCCAATAGTGAAAATACATCAAAAGAAAGAAATTAAGAGAAATAGAGGGAGTAGATAGACATACTTGAAGAGAGCAATAGTGAGAAGAAATGTAACACTTCAAATCTATGGCTTTGAATTAAGCTTAAGAGGAAAACAATAGAGGATAAGGCAAGATAAAATGAGAAAATACCATAAAAGAATAAAAATATTTTTTACTTTTTCATTTTTTTAGATTTTTTTTTTTGTTGGCTGACCCTATTTACATCTCCATACAAAGGCTCTGAACTCTGGGAGGCACTAAAGCTGACTCACTAAAAATAACTAAGCATAATGAAACAATTTAAATAAGGAGAAATATAATGCAAATACCTGGATCCGTTTAATGTCAGCCAGTAAGACAAATCTTGTGAAACTTCAGAAATAGAGTTAACTAAGTACATTAAAAATGCGGAGGAGAGGCCATTAATTTCAAACCACCAACGTACTCAAACCCCAGACATCTTCCTATACTTAAGAGGGAAGGCCAGGCATTACGCTTTCAGCCAATGATTTTACTTTCACAGTATCCATTCTAATTAACCCCAAGACTTCCATTACACAAGATAATCCATTTTTAAGAAAATGGTAAAGCCCACTATAACCCAGTGGAGGTCCAACCGAAAAGTTGGGAAACAGAATTAAAGAAAGTAAAATAAAGTAATTATTCCTAGTGACTAAAAAAAAATAACCTGGAAACATAAATATAATAGTAAAGCAAAACAATAGATAAAATGACATAAAAAGGAAATCCTAATAACTACGTCTAGGGTGCCTCCTAGTAGCGCTGAGCTTAACGCCCTCAGCCCGGCAACAATGTTAGAGCAAAATTCTCTTAAACTCCTTCGAAACAAACAACCGAATGATGATTTCATAACATAATATGAGATGACCCTTCCACAAATATTGTTTCATAAGGGGCATGAAGCGATCCTTCTCAAGCTCACCTTGATGAGGGGAGAACTCCCATCCCAAGATTATGTGTGTATGCTTATGCTCTAATTTGCTAGTGACCTCATGGAATCCACTAAAATCGAACTCTACTTGCAAAGGGTCAACCCAAAAACTATGAGGAAGGGAGTTTCTGCTAGTAGGGTCAAACAATATAGTCCTTTCCCTATACATCATTGTGTTCAATTTTGAATTGAGCCCTAAATCTTCTTCTTTGGAGGAAATATTTTCTTCTTCCTTTATTAACTTCCCAATGGCCCTCTTTTGATGATCAAAAACTATCAACACACGCTCCTCATTTATTGGTGAAATATTATACGCTCTAATGACAGGAGAAGTGTGGTACGGTCCTAAATGTGCATGCTCAGGTATGAGCTCTAAAACAGGGGGAGCATCATCCATAGGTGGTTCAGGACAAGGAATACAAGGGGAAAAAGAAATTGGCTCGAAAGACTCATCTAAATAACAAGCAGGATCTAATGAGTTGTGTGCACCCAACTTTCTTAAAAAGGTAGAAGAGTCAAATTGAGCCATTATGACATCAAGCTCATCCTCCAAACATGATCGGGGCTCACGGATTGAAGGAGAAGGTACATCAAACTCAGAAGGCTTAACAAAGTCAAAACAAGGCATGAGAGAATTGAAGACAACCAACTTCTCTAGTATAGGAGCTAAGTCAAATTGAGTCGTAGAATCATGAAGCTCGTCTTCTCCCTCGAAACAACAAATGACATTTTCTACCCTATTCTCTCTCTCATTCTTATTATTATTCTCTCACATTTTTTCACTCTACTCATGTCCCCTAGTTTCTACCAAACCTATGTCATGGTCACACAAAGTTTCACCACTAACAAAACTATCTTGATCAAATTGGTTTGTCACAGGTTGAATAGAGTGCTCATCATCAGTCCAACTATTTATGCTCTCAACTAGTTCTCCAATTTGGTCTTGTAGCTTATCTAAGGATTGATGGTTGGATTCGACGAGATGGACAAGTTGACTGATCTTGTTATCGAAATCTGATTCAGGAGAAGTAAGTTCAGTCGAGTTAGGATGACAAATATTTTGATTGAAAGAATTGCATTCAAAGTCTTGACAAAACTCAGAAGGATCGAGGTTGGGGAATCGAGATACATTATTCTGATTTTGAAAACTATGAGGCAGAAAAGATGAATTGCTTTGATCCCAAAATGAATTTTGATGATTCTGCCACTCAGGGTTATATGCATTAGAGTACAAACCATTTTTTGAAAAATAACCCTGAGTGGTAGTTACATTACTATGAAAGAACTCAGAATATTGAGGACAATTAATAATGGTATGCCCAAATTGAGAACATAAAACAAAAATTTCACATGTATTTGGGATAAGAGATGAGGTTATATCCTTAAAAGGCCAATGATTGGGTGACTTGCTAGATAGATTAAGAAAAGCATTCAAATCAAAATGAGTCATATTCCAATCAACAAAATTTTCCTTATACTTTTTCTTAAGTTTTTTTTCAAAAATAAAAAAAAAATAAAAATAAATAATAATAATAATAAAGACAAAAAAAGAAATAAAATAAAATAAGATAAAGAAAAGATAAAACAAACAGTTAAACAAATTACTACACTAATCCAAAAACAATACCGTGACTCCCCGACAACGGCGCCAAAAACTTGATGGGTGCTTAGCTTAGGGTATAAAAAGTAAGATCAATTCTAAGCCAAGTTTTAACTCGCAAGTGCACGAGTAATTGTAGTGTAGTGTGCTAGGTGCGAGGTCAAATCCTCAGGGAGGCAATTTGAAAGCTTGTGAAAAAGTGAGTGTAAAATGCCTAAGTGATTAAACTAAATTAAATTGTAAATTGTGTGATTTGAATGAAAGTTAACTAAAAATAAAATAAAAGTGAAAGTAAATGCGAAAACTAAAATTAAATATGAGAGCTAAAAGTGAGGTTTGATCACAATTGGGAAAGGTTTAGGGATTGGATTCCTATGCAAAGTTGAATTCTAGGCTCGAATTTAGGATTTCCTATTTTGATGCAGAATTAGACTACAAGCCTAATTAATTAAATAATCACCTAAAGTTAACTAATTAACGGGTTAGACCTAGTTTAGAGGTGCAATGCTATCTCCTAGTCCCTTATCTAGCTGAAGTATAGATTTGTCCTAAAATCCTAAGCTCACGAGTTAATTAATTAAGTGTAAAAAACTATGGTACAACCTATAGTTTTCACAATCAAGCCCAATTTATATATTTGATCTACCATATGAATTCCTATTAATTACTAGCTACAAGCATAATAAATTAATAGGATAAATAATGAAGCATGTAAATCAAATATATAAAACTAGCATCAAAATAATTCAACCAAGTTCAAGACCATAAAATTAAACTATTACATAGTAATCCTACCCTAAATAATAACTCAAGTGTTCATATTTAACAAATTTAAATCAAAGTTATGCGAGAAAATTAGTACAAACTTTCCCATAAAATAATTTAAATAAGTCAACAAGAATATTTAATCTAAATCTAATTGTGAAACAAAACCTCAAACGAAAACCAAAATCAACGAAGAGTTGCAGAAAAAATCGATTCAAGCTTGTTGCTACTACTGCTATTTTTTCCTCTTCTCTACGCCGTAAAAACAAACTCTCTGTTCTCCTTTTTTTCCTGCGCCGTAAAAGCTCTCTGTTCTCCTTTCTTTTTCTGCTGCGTTGCTGTTGCTTTTATAACAAATTGCCACCGCCTCAATTGTGGGCTCTACATGGCCAAGTCCACGTTGGACTTGGCTTAATTTTTTTTGTCCTTTCAACGCCAAGTCCAACGTGGACTTGGCATATATATAAATTTTTTTATTATTTTTTTTAATTATTTTTTCTTTTTTTTGTTTTCTTAATTTCTTTTTTTTTTTGTTCCTTTGTAATTCTTTTCACCATCCTTCATCATTCACGAACAAATCTTTGCTATCAGCTTTTTCATCCAATTTCTTTCAATTCAGCCCCAAATACTTTTTCATCATTCAATTCCTACACGCACAAAAACACAACTAAAATGATCAAACATTATAATTAATGTGCATAATTAATTCTAAAAAACAAACGAATAAGCTTGAAAATATGAATACATCATGTTGCTACATGAATGTGCAAAGAGCTAAGTATGATGACAGTGAAGTCCTTTTCACAAAAGCGGCTAATTAACTTGGCATACAACTTAAGCTAAGACAATGGAAAAAGTAGGGAGAAACAAAAATAATGATGATTGAAAAATAACTCCCCACCCCCAATCAAAACCAAACATTGTCCTCAATGTTTAAAAATAAACTCTCAAATATATGCAACAATGAATGGATAGTAAAAACAAATAAAGAAAGCACATGAGAACAAGTTAGCTAAGAAAATAAAGTCTGGACGAGAACATACTTAAAGCACTTGATAAGGAAAAGGAGAACAATGCCTTAAATCTGAAACTATTTAGTGAAACCCAAAAAAAACAAGAGAAAGCAAAGTAACAAGAAACAACAAAAATAATAAATTTTTTTATTTTTATTTACTTTTTCCAATTCTTTATCTATATATTTTTTTGGCCTACCCTTTTTACATCCACATACAAAGGCTCCGAAATCTGGGAGGCACTAAAGCTGACTCTATGAAACAATAAAAATAATGAACGAACTAAAACAAAAATAGAAAAAAGAGATAGAATTTAAATACCTGGATCCATTTAATGTCATCCAGTAAGACAAATCCTGTGAAACTTCAGAAATAGAGTTAACCAAGTACATTAAAAATGCGGAGGAGAGGCCATTAATTTCAAACCACCAACATACTCAAACCCCGGTCAGTCCCCCATACTTAGGAGGGAAAGCTAGGCATTACGCTTTCGGCCAATGGTTTTACTTTCATAGTATCCATCCTAGTTAAGCCCAAAACTTCCGTTACACAAGATAATCCATTTTCGAGAAAATGGTAACGCCCACTATAACCCAGTGGAGGTCCAACCAAAAGTTGGGAAAAATAAAGATTGCATAAAAAGTATTTTAATCCTGATAAACAGGATCATCTACCAGAACCTCTTCGATCTCTAGGTTTTTAAGTTCTAGAAATGGTTTTAATCATTGCCCATTTACTTTAAAAATATTACCATTCTGAGGATTTTCAATTTCAATAGCACCATGAGGATAGACAGTACGCACAACATATGGACCAGACCACCTAGATCTCAGTTTTCCTGGAAATAAATGTAAATAGGAATTATACAGCAAGACTTTTTGACCAGGCTCAAAGGATTTCCTAAAGATGTTAGAATCATGCACTTTCTTCATTCTATCTTTATATGACTTGGCACAATCATAAACATCATTACAGATTTCTTCCAACTCATTGAGTTGAAGTTTTCTTTGAAGACCAGCCTTATCAAGATCAAAATTTAAAGTTCTGATAGCCTAGTATGCCTTATGCTCTAGCTCAATAGGAAGATGACATGCTTTACCAAACACTAGACGATATAGAGACATTCCAATGGAGTCTTATATGTTGTTCTATATGCCCATAATGCATCATCTAATTTCAAAGACCAATCTTTCCGTGTGGGATTTACAGTCTTTTCTAGAATTCTTTTTATTTCCCTGTTAGATATTTCAACCTAGCCACTAGTCTGTGGGTGATAAGGAGTAGCTACCTTATGAGTAATGTCATATTTTTTCATTAACTGCTCAAATACCTTATTGCAAAAATGTTTACCCCCATCACTAATGATAGCCCGTGGAGTACCAAATCGTGCAAAAATGTGTTCTTTCAAAAATTTAACAACTGTTCTATGATCATTACTCCTACATGCTTTAGCCTCTATCGATTTTGACACATAATCTACTGCAACTAGAATGTAAAGATTACCAAAAGAATTATGGAATGGACCCTTAAAATCAATACCCCAAACATAAAAAATATCAACAATTAAAATTGGGTTCAAAGGCATCATGTTTTTCTTACCAATACTCCCTAATCTCTGGCATCGTTCACAAGCTCTACAATAATCATGTGAATCACGAAATATAGAAGGCCAATAAAATCCACATTGCAAAATTTTAGTAGCTGTTTTCCTAGAGCTAAAGTGACCACCACATGCATGATCATGACAAAAAGAAATAATATTTTGTTGCTCACTTTCAGGAATGCATCTTCTAATAAACTGGTCAGAACAATATTTAAACAAGTAGGGATCATCCCAAAAGAAATGTTTTACCTCAGACAAAAACTTGAACTTATCTTGCTTGCTCCAATGTGTTGGTAGCTGATTTGTAACCAAGTAGTTTACAATATCAGCATACCATGGTGTTTGAGAAATCTGTAGCAGCTGCACATCAGGAAAAGACTCAACAATAGGAGAAACATCATCATCATGCTCAATCACTAATCTAGATAAATGATCAGCTACTACATTTTCTGACCCCTTTTTATCTCTAATCTCAAGATCAAATTCTTGAAGAAGTAAAATCCATCTAATGAGTCTAGCCTTAGCATCCTTTTTAGAGAACAAATATTTCAAAGCAGCATGATCAGAAAATATGACAACTTTAGACCCTAGAATATAAGATCTGAATTTTTCCAAAGCAAAAACAACAGCCAATAGCTCTTTCTCAATGGTGGAATAGTTCAATTGACATCATTCAGTGTTCTGCTAGCATAATAAATCACATGAGGAAGTTTATCAATTTGTTGACCCAAAACAGTACCAATAGCATAATCAGAAGCATCACACATAATTTCAAAAGGCATATTCCAATCAGGTGGTCTAATAATAGGTGCAGAAGTCAATTCATTTTTCAGTCTATTGAAAGCTTCAATACATGTATCATCAAAAACAAAAGGTGTATCCTTACCAAGGAGATTACATAAAGGTCTAGCTATCATACTAAAATCTTTTATGAACCTCCTGTAAAATCCTGCATGGCCAAGAAATTATCTAATTTCTTTTACATTCCTAGGAAAAGGAAGATTAGAAATCAAACCAATTTTTGCCTTATCTACTTCAATGCCTTTTTCAGAAATGATATGACCAAGTACAATACCCTTTTTAACCATGAAGTGACATTTTTTTTCCAATTAAGCACAAGATTCTTTTCTTTACACCTAGCTAGCACCAAAGATAAATTATGCAAACAAGTATCAAATGAAGTTCCAAAGACAGAAAAATCATCCATAAACACTTCTAAAAATTGCTCAACCATATCAGAAAAAATACTAATCATGTATCTTTGAAAAGTGGCCGGAGCATTGCACAACCCAAAAGGCGTGCGACGATATGCAAAAGTGCCAAATGGACATGTAAATGTGTCTTTTCTTGATCCTCATGTACAATTGCAATTTGATTATAACCAGAATATCCATCAAGAAAACAATAATATGTATGGCCAACTAATTTTTCCAACATCTGATCTATGAAAGGGAGAGGGAAGTGATCTTTCCTAGTCATAGAATTCAACTTACGATAATCAATACACACTCTCCACCCAGTTTTCACTCTTGTTGGAACTAGCTCATCATCTTCATTTTTAACAACAGTTACACCAGACTTCTTAGGTACTACCTGCACAGGACTCACCCAATTACTGTCAGAAATAGGATAGATAACACCCACATCTAAAAGTTTTAGAATTTCAGCCTTTACCACATCTTGCATGATAGGATTTAGACGCCTTTGTGATTCACGTGTAGGCTTAGCATCTTCCTCCAAATGGATTCTATGCATAACAACTGATGGACTAATACCCTTAATGTCTGCTATTGTCCAACCTATGGCCTCTTTATGCTATTGTAAAACACTCACTAACTGACGTTCTTGAGACTCATCTAAATCAAAAGCTACAATGGCAGGCAGTGTCTCATTAGCTCCTAAAAAGACATATTTAAGGGTATCTGGCAAAGGTTTTAACTCTAACTTAGGTGGCTCTACTACAGATGGTAATGGTGGTGATGAGGAAAGGGTAAGCGGTAATGGTTTAGGCTGCCACTTATCAACATTCATGAGAGGCATAGAATCTAGCAAAGAATTAACCTCAGCAACAACATTATCAATATCCAAATCAAAACCAAAATGAGCCAAACATGCTTCTAATGGGTCAACACAACTTGACTGCACAAATGCATCATGAACTAAATCTTCAATCATATTAACTTCACAGACATCATCATTATCATCAGGCATTTGTTTACTTATATGGAAAATATTAAGCTCAACAGTCATGTTACCAAAAGAAATTTTCATCACACCATTCCTATAATTAATCAATGCATTTGATGTGGCTAAAAATGGACGACCTAAAATAACATGAGTTTGCACAACAAGGTTATCAACGGGCTCAGTATCCAAAACAACAAAATCCACCGGGAAGTAAAAAGTATCTACCTTAATCAAAACATCCTCAACTATACCTCTCGGAATTTTCACATATCAATCAGCTAACTACAGTGTCATCTTAGTAGGCTTTAGCTCACCTAGACCGAATTGCAGGTAAATAGTGTAAGGCAGTAAATTCACACTTGCACTTAAATCTAGCAAAGCTCTCTCAATCTGATGTTCTCCAATTTTGCAAGAAACAGTAGAAGATCCAGGATCTTTATACTTAACAGGATATTTATTTTGAATTACTGAGCTCACCTGTTCTGTTAAAAATGCTTTCTTAGGAACATTTGCCTTTCTTTTTGCTGTAACAAGATCTTTCAAAAATTTAGCATATGCAGGCACTTGTTTAATGGCATCCAGAAAGGATATATTTATTTGTACCTACTTGAAGACCTCTAAAATGTCACCAACCTGTGCACTGTCTTTCTTACTAAGAAGCCTATGGGGAAATGGAGCTTTAGGCACGAACTCTTTAATTTCAGGCTCTATGACTCTAGGATGTGACTCTTTAGGCTCAATAGGTATATCATGTGATGAATGCACTCTACTTTCATTATGATCATCCTCAGAGTTTTTAGCTTTCTCTACTTTCCTATTGCTACACTCAAGAACAGTCACATGGTTATCAATTTGCTTACCAGACCTAAGTATAGTGATGGATTGCACATGCTCCTGCCCTGAATTAGAACTAGATGCCCCATTAATAGCATATTGCCCCTTGGGATTGGGTATGGGTTGACTTGGAAATTTTCCTTTCTCTTTTCTCCTACTTGTGTAGCCAATTGACCCATCTGAGTCTCTAACTTAGATATAGCATTAGTGTTCAATTGAGTTGAATTTTTCATGTCCTAAATTGCCTGGGCCGTGGTCTGCATGAATGCTTTAAGAGACTCCTCTAGTGATGATTATTGCCTAAACTGACCTGCAAACTGAGGTGGAACTTGAGCATGAGAGTAGTTCTGATTAGGTGGCCTAAACTGATTCTGATATTACACTGGTGGGACAACTGGGTTACCAGAAGGTTGATTTAATTTCCATGAAATATTTGAATGGTTCCGCAAATTAGGATTATATGTCTCCACATATGGATTAACAAATGGTCTTCCTAAATTATTAAGTGAATTCGCTTGTTCAGCATAACACTCATTATATGCAGGCCTAGAAGGACACATTGCAGTTACATGCATATGGCTCGCACAAATAGAAAATATTTTATTATGAACATTATTAACAGAACCTCCTCCATTATTCACAGCTAAGGCATCTACTTTTCTTGTAAGAGCATCTAATTTAGCCTTTATATCTACCTCCTCACTAATCTCATACAAACCCCCTTTCTTTGCTATCTGAATTGACTTCTCTTTACGGTTAGAGAAATCCCATTGCTGGGAGCTCTCTGACAAACATTCAAGAAAATTATATGCATCATCCTCTGTTAGACTCAAGAAACCCCACCATTCATTGACTCTACCATATACCTACTTGACTGTGTCAACCCATTATAAAAGTATTGCACTAATCTCCAAGTTTCAAAACCATGATGAGGACATTTAATTTGCAAATCCTTAAACCTCTCCCAACTTCATAAAATTTTTCATGCCCATCTTGACAAAAATCAGTAATTTCTCTCCTTAAAGCATTAGTTTTATTCATGGGAAAGAATTTTGACAAAAACTTTTTTACCATTGCTGCCCAAGATGTAATAGATCCAGAAGGAAGAGAATTAAGCCATGCTTTGGCCTTATCCTTTAGTGAAAAAGGAAATAGGCGCAAGCGAACAGATTCTTCAGAAAAATTTTGAAATTTAAATGTAGTACATATTTCCAAAAATTCTTTAACATACAAATAAGGATCATCTCTATCTAGACCATGGAAAGTGAGAAGAAGATTTATTACCTGCGGTTTTAACTCAAAATGTGCGGCTATAGTGGCGGGCAAAACTATGCATGAAAGAGGATTGGTAGAGATGGGGTGGGACAACTCCCTAAGAGGCTTAATCTCCTCTCCCTGTTGACTCATTTTAGATTCTTGTTTTAACTCAATGCTAACTAGCCTGTTTGTGTGATCACGTGCCCAAACTTTCATGCAACACAAATATCACACAAAAAGAAACAAAGAAAGAAAATAAAGAATGTACTTATTATTTTTTTAAATTTTTTTTTTCATTTTTTTTTCAAAAAGCAATAAAACAACTAGTAGAAGAAAAGTCTAACCAAAAGTCTAAAAACTTATCCTATTCAAGTCCCCGGCAACGGCACCAAAAACTTGTTGTACGTTTTAAATTACTCGCAAGTGCACGAACCGTATGAAGGTATAGCTTAGGCAAATACGAGGTCGATCCCTCAGAGACTTGTATAGTTAAGGTCAAGTTTTAGACTACGATTTAGATTTCCTAATCTAGTTGGAAAGAATGATATTCCAAGTTGAGATAAAATAGTAAAAGACTAAACAATAAATCTAAATAAGTAAGACAATTAAAAATCCTAAGTCACAAGAAATTAATGATTTTAAAAAATAATAATAAAGTAATAATAAATGAATAGATAATGAATCTAAAGGACTAATAAAGAGATTCTAGAATAAGAACAACAAAAAAAATGAACGAAATGTAAAAAAAAATTCTAAAACGAAAACAATTAATAACTTGAGTAAAATCAATTAAAATAAACTAAAACAAGAAAATATTAGAAAAGAAAATAACTAATTAAATAAAAGACGAACGTTAAAAAAACGAGACTAAACAAGTAATCGTAAAAGGCTAAGGCTCAGAATCCACCTTGCTAATCCGAACGTCAACTATATTTGATCATTAATCTTCCCCAAATTTTACTACATGATAATCTCGCAGTCAAGCCTCGCTACCATGGAAAATATCATCTTTAAGCCCTAAGTTAATGAAACCAAAAGAATGTTTATTCTTACTTTGCAAAAAAATCTTCAAATAATTAATTGTATCCCAACTAGAAATCACAATTAATATTCGGCATTAAAATCAAAACTTTCAATTATTAAGAATCATTCAAAGCATGAGAGAAACATGATTAAACCCATCTAAGAAATTATCTCAACAATTGATAAAAGAATAAACATTAAACATGAATGATCAAGTTATGGGGAAAAATTAATTCACAAATATAGTATCTATGAGAATTAACTAAGGTTTCATCGTCACCTTAGCGAAGAAAATTAGCCTGACATTCTAATGAAACTAAAATAACAATTCTGAAAAATAAAAATTATTTAAATAAATTAAAGTAAAGGAAAGAAAATGTTACAGAGTTTAAATGTGAAGAAACTCCAAAAGCATCCTAATGTCTCGCAGTAGAAGAAAAACTAATAAAACTAAACTAATTTTTTTATTGAATTTCTGTCGCTGCTGCTATGCTCGCTGCCCCCTCCTGTTTCGTCTTTCATGTGCCATATATAGGCACAAAGTTTTTTTTCCTCAACCGACCTTGGCCAATGGGCCAAGGCTTTGCTGACGTCATTTTTTTTTTATATTCCAAGTCCAACTTGGACTTGTTTGCTTTTCTTTTTTAATCTTTTTTTTTATACCAAGTCCAAAAATGGACTTGGATGATGTACGGCCAAGGCTTATGATAAGGCTTGGTCAACTTATTATTATTTTTTTTCCTTTTTTTCTATTTTCTTTCCTTTTGTTTTATTTCTTCAAATTAAATATTCTTCAATAAGCTTTTGATCTTTTCTTCTCGTGCAATTCTTCAAAACTTTGCTCTAAGTGTTATTTCATAAGCACAACTCTTGATCTGCATATCCTCGAGTTCTTCATATTTAATTACTTTCTCATGTACAAACAACTTTTTAGCCCTGAAATATGAAAAAGTCTCAAATAAGTGATAAACAAATTAATGACTTAATACTTATTAATTATGCTCAAATTGAATGTAACAAAGTCTAATTTAAAAATATAAAAATATACAAACCCCGACTTATATCATTGCCCATTTAACAGCTCACGATGTACGATCCGGGACAGAAAAATAGAGCAAAACAAGAAAAGTGGCCTGAAACTGGTGAAAACGCTCAATTTTGTGCTCCAAAATCAGGCTCAGCTGAGCAGGCTTAATGCCCCTATAGTAGAGCTCTCGGAGAGCTTTCCAACAGTATGTTATGCGCCGCGTAACTCCTTACGGATCAAAAGTTATGGGCACCAAAGCGACAGAGACCTGGTCTCAAGCACCACGCCCTCGGTTTGCGGGCCCAGCCTCTACGTGAGGTGAAGTTGTCTTGCCCAAGGTGCCGTGGGATTCGGTAATAGAAATGTGGTAGATAAAGTACCTTGGCAACCCTAACCGGGGCAAAAAAAATTGAAAAGGTAGGTGCTACACGAGGACTTCCCAGGGGGTCACCCATCCAAGTACTACTCTTGCCCAAGCATGCTTAACTTCGGAGTTCTGATAGGATCTGAAGCATTAGTACTAGTATGATCGCACCCGTCATGTTGAGGGCACAAATCCTTTATGTATTGACGGTTCACAGTCCCAGCCCAGAGAGATGGCCCATTCAAAAGGCCCAATGGGCTTAACGACAACCTATCTACTTTAACGATGCAGTATCCTCGTAAGACGTGATATTGATGCATTGTGGGGCCCTGTAATGTCCCGCAAGTTAGGTTATCGTACTTTTAACAGCTCACGATGTACAATTCGAGACGGAAAAATAGAGCAAAAAAAGAAAACTTGCCTGAAACTGATGAAAATGTTCAATTTTGGGTTCTAAAAATAGACGCAGTCGAGTAGACTTGCTGCCGCCATCGTAGAGCTCTCAGAGAGCTTTCCAACGGTATGTTGTGCGCCGCGTAACTCCTTACGGATCAAAAGTTATGGGCACTGGAGCGACGGAGACCTGGTCACAAGCACCACGCCCTCGGTTTGCTGGCCTAACCTCTACGTGAAGTGAAGTTGTCTTGCCCAAGGTACCGTGGGATTTGGTAATAGAAAAGTGGTGGATAAAGTATCTTGGCAACCCTAACCGGGGCAAAAAAAATTGAAAATGGGGGTACAACAAGAGGATTTCCCAGGGGGTCACCCATCCTAGTACTATTCTCGCCCAAGCACGCTTAACTTTTGAATTCTGAAGGGATCTGGTGCATTAGTACTGGTATGATCGCACTCGTCATGTTGAGGGCAAAAATCCTTCATGTGTTGATGGTTCACAGTCCCAGCACGGAGAGATGGCCCATTCAAAAGGCCCAATGGGCTTAATGACAACCCATCTGCTTCAACAATCTAGCATCCTCATAAGACGTGATATCAACGTGTTATAGGGCCCGGTAATGTCCTGCGAGTTAGGTTGTCGTCCTTTTAACAGCTCATGATGTACGATCTGTGACGGAAAAACAGAGCAAAAGAAGAATAGTGGCCCGAAACTAATGAAAACATTCGATTTTTGGATCTGAAAATAGGTGCAGCCGAGTAGGCTTGCTGCCCCCATCGTAGAGCTCTCAGAGAGCTTTCCAACGGTATGTTGTGCACCGCGTAACTCATTACGGATCAAAAGTTATGGACACCGGAGCGACGGAGACCTGGTCACAAGCACCACGCCCTCGGTTTGCTGGCCTAACCTCTACGTGAAGTGAAGTTGTCTTGCCCAAGGTACCGTGGGACTTGGTAATAGAAAAGTGGTGGATAAAGTATCTTGGTAACCCTAACCGGGGCAAAAAAATTGAAAAGGGTGGTGCAACACGAGGACTTCCTAGGGGGTCACCCATCCTAGTACTATTCTTGCCGAAGCACGCTTAACTTCGGAGTTGTAATGGGATCCGGTGCATTAGTGCTGGTATGATCGCACCCGTCATGTTGAGGGCACAAATCCTTTATGTGTTGACAGTTCATAGTCCCAGCCCAGAGAGATGGCCAATTGAAAAGGCCCAATGGGCTTAACGACAACCCATCCGCTTCAACAACGCAACATCCTCGCAAGACGTGATATCGATGCGTTGGAGGGCCTTCTAATGTCCCGCAAGTTTGGTTGTCGTCCTTTTAACAGATCACGACGTACAATATGGGGCGAAAAAACATAGTAAAAGAAGAAAAGCGGCCCGAAACGGATGACAATGTTTGATTTTGGCCCCTGAAAATAAGCGAAACTAAGCAGGATTGCTACCCACGTCGTAGAGCTCTTTGAGAGCTTTCCAACGATATGTTGTGCGCCGCATAACTACTTACGGATCAGACGTTATGGGCACCGGAGTAATGAAGACTTGGTCACAAGCCCCACGCCTTCGGTTTGTGGGCCCAGCCTCTATTTGAAGGAAAGTTGTCTTGCCCAAGGTGCCGTGGGATTCGGTATTAGAATTATGATGGAAAAAGCATCTTGGCAACCCTAACTGGGGTAAAAAAAATTGAAATGTGGGGTGCAACACGAGGACTTCCTAGGGGGTCACCCATCCTAGTACTACTCTCGCCCAAGCACGCTTAACTTCGGAGTTCTGATGGGATCCGGTGCATTAGTGCTGGTATGATCGCACCCATCATGTTGAGGGCACAAATCCTTTATTTATTGACTGTTGACAGTCCCAGCCCAGAGAGATGGCCTATTCAAAAGGCCCAATGGGCTTAACGACAACCCATCCACTTCAACAACGCAGCATCCTCATAAGACATGATATCAATGTGTTGTAGGGCCCTCTAATGTCCCGCGATTTATGTTGTCGTCATTTTAACAACTCACGATGTATGATCCGGGACGGAAAAACATAGCAAAAGAAGAAAAGTGGCCCCAAACTGAGGAAAATGTTCAATTTTGGGCCACAAAAACAGGCGAATTGGAGCAGGCTTCTCGCCCCCGTCGTAGAGCTCTCAGAGAGCTTTCCAACGATATGTTGTACGACGTGTATCTCCTTACGAATCAAAAGTTATGGGTACTAGAGCGACAGAGACCTGGTCACAAGCCCCATGCCCTAGGTTTGCGGGCCCAGCCTCTACGTGAAGCGAAGTTGTCTTGCCAAAGGTGGCGTGGGATTCAGTAATAGAAATGTGGTAGATAAAGCATCTTGGCAACCTTAACCGGGGCAAAAAAAATTGAAAATGGGGGTACAACACAAGGACTTCCCAGGGGGTAACCCATCCTAGTACTACTCTTGCCCAAGCACGCTTAACTTCAGAGTTCTGATGGGATCCGGTGCATTAGTGCTAGTATGATTGCACCCGACATGTTTAGGGCACAAATCCTTTATGTGTTGACGGTTCACAGTCCCAGCCCAGAGACCTAGCCCATTCGAAAGGCCCAATGGGCTTAACGACAACCCATCTGCTTCAACAACGCAGTATCACGGCAAGATGTGATATCGGCCCGTTGTAAGGCCCTCTAATGTCCCGCGAGTTAGGTTGTCGTCCTTTCAATAGCTCACGATGAACGATCTTGGATGAAAAAACATTGCAAAGGAAGAAAAGTGACCCAAAATTGATGAAAATTTTTGATTTTGGGCTCCAAAAAACCGGCGCAGCCGAGCAGGCGTAATGCCCCTGCTGTAGAGCTCGCGGAGAGCTTTCCAACGGCATGCTGTGTGCCGTGTAACTTCTTACGGAGCAAAAGTTATGGGCACTAGAGCGACGGAGACCTGGTCACAAGCCCCACGCCCTCGGCTTGCGGGCCCAGCCTCTACATGAAGCTAAGTTGTCTTGCCCAAGGTGCCGTGGGATTCCGTAATAGAAATATGGTGGATAAAGTATCTTGGCAACCCTAACCAGGGCAAAAAAAATTAAAAATGGGGTACAACACGAGGACTTCCCAAGGGGTCACCCATACTAGTACTACTCTCGCCCAAGCACGCTTAACTTCGAAGTTCTGATCGGATCTGGTGCATTAGTGCTGGTATGATCAGACCCATCCTATTGAGGGCACAAATCCTTTATGTGTTGACGGTTCACAGTCCCAGCCCAGAGAGATGGTCCATTGAAAAGGCCCAATGGGCTTAACGACAACCCATCGCTTCAACGACGTAGCATCCTCACAAGACGTGATATCAACATGTTGTAGGACCCTCTAAAGTCCTGAGAGTTAGGTTCTCGTCCGTTCAACATCTCACGATGTACGATCTGCAATAGAAAAATAGAGCAAAACAAGAAAAGTAGCTCGAAATTGGTGAAAAACCTTGATTTTGTGCCCCAAAATCAGGTGCAGCTAAGCAGGATTAATGCCCCTGTAGTAGAGCTCTCGGAGAGCTTTCCAACGGTATGCTGTGCGCCGCGTAATGCCTTACAGATCATAAGTTATAGACACCAGAGCGACGGAGACCTGGTCACAAGCACCACACCCTCAGTTTGCCGGCCCAGCCTCTACGTGAGGCGAAGTTTTCTTGCCCAAGGTGCCGTGGGATTTGGTAATAGAAATGTGGTGCATAAAGTACCTTGGCAACCCTAACCGAGGCAAAAAAAAATTGAAAAGGTGGGTGCAACACGAGGACTTACCAGGGGGTCACCCATCCCAATACTATTGTTGCCCAAGCACGCTTAACTTCGGAGTTCTGATGGGATCCGATGCATTAGTGCTGGTATGATCGCACCCATCATGTTGAGGGCACAAATCCTTTATGTGTTGACGATTCACAGTCCCAGCCCAGAGAGATGGCCCATTCAAAAGGCCCAATGGGCTTAACGACAACCCATGTACTTCAACAACGCAGCATCCTCATAAGATGTGTTATCGACGCGTTGTAGGACCCTATCATGTCCAGCAAGTTAGGTTGTCGTCCTTTTAACAGCTCACGACGTACGATCCAGGACGGAAAAATAGAGCAATAAAAGAAAAGTTGCCCAAAATTGTTGAAAACGTTAGATTTTGGGTTCTAAAAATGGCCGCAGCCGAGTAGACTTGCTGCCCCCGTTGTAGAGCTCTTGGAGAGCTTTCCAACGGTATGTTGTGCGCCACGTAACTCCATACGGATCAAAAGTAATGGGCACCAAAGCGACAGAGACCTAGTCACAAGCACCACGCCCTTGGTCTGCGGACCCAACTTCTGCGTGAAGTGAAGTTGTCTTGCCCAAGGTGTCGTGGGATTCGGTAATAGAAATTCGGTGGATAAAGTATCTTGGCAACCCTAACCGGGGCAAAAAACAAATTGAAAAGTGGGGGCAACACTAGGACTTCCCTAGGGGTCACCCATCCAAGTACTACTCTCACCCAAGCACGCTTAACTTCGGAATTCTAATGGGATCCGGTGCATTAGTGCTGGTATGATCACACCCGTCATGTTGAGGTCACAAATCCTTTATGTGTTGACGGTTCACAGTCCCAGCCCAGAGAGATGGCTCATTCAAAAGGCCCAATGGGCTTAACGACAACCCATCCGCTTCAACAATGCAACATCCTCGCAAGACGTGATATTGATGCATTGTATGGCCCTCTAATATCCTGCGAGTTAGCTTGTCGTCCTTTTCACAACTCACGACGTAAGATCCGGGACGAAAAAATAGAGCAAAACAAGAAAATTGGCCCCAAACTGATGAAAACTTTCAAATTTAGGCTCCAAAAAAAGGGACAATGGAGCAAGCTTGCTGCCCCCATCGTAGAGCCCTCAGAGAGCTTTCTAATGGTATGATGTGCGATGCGTAACTCCTTGCGGATCAAAATTTATGGGCACCGGAGCAACAGAGACCTAGTCACAAGCCCCACGCCCTCGGTTTGCATGCCCAGCCTCTACGTGAGCAAAGTTGTCTTGCCCAAGGTGCCGTGGGATTCGGTAATAGAAATGTGGTGGATAAAGTATCTTGGCAACCCTAACCGGGGAAAAAAAAATTGAAAATGGGGTGCAACACGAGGACTTCCCAGGGGGTCACCCATCCTAGTACTACTCTCGTCCAAGCACTCTTAACTTCGAAGTTCGGATTGGATCTGGTGCATTAGTGCTGGTATGATTAGACCCGTTATGTTGAGGGTACAAATCCTTTATGTGTTGACGGTTCACAGTCCCAGCCCCGAGAGATGGTCCATTCAAAAGGCACAATGGGCTTAACGATAACCCATCCGCTTCAACGATGTAGCATCCTCGCAAGACGTGATAACAACGCATTGTAGGGTCCTCCAATGTCCTGAGAGTTAGGTTGTCGTCCATTTAACATCTCACGATGTACGATCCGGGACAGACAAATAGAGCAAAACATGAAAAGTGGCCCAAAACTGGTGAAAACGCTCGATTTTGTGCTCCAAAATTAGTCGCAGCTGAACAGGCTTAATGTTCCTGTAGTAGAGCTCTCGAAGAGCTTTCCAATAGTATGATGTGCTCCACGTAACTCCTTACGGATCAAAAGTTATGGGCACCGGAGCGACGGAGAACTGGTCATAAGCACCACGCCCTCGGTTTGCTGGCCCAGCCTCTACATGAGGCGAAGTTGTCTTGCCCAAGGTGCTGTGGGATTCAGTAATAGAAATATGGTGGATAAAGTACCTTGGCAACCCTAACCGGGGCAAAAGAAATTAAAAAGGGGGGTGCAACACAAAGACTTCCCAGGGGGTCACCTATCCTAGTACTACTCTGGCCCAAGCACGCTTAACTTCGGAGTTCTAATAGGATCTGATGCATTAGTACTAGTATGATTGCACCCGTCATGTTGAGGGCACAAATTTTTTATGTGTTGACGGTTCACAGTCCCATCCCAGAGAGATGGCCCATTCAAAAGGCCTAATGTGCTTAACGACAACCCATGCGCTTCAACAATGCAGCATCCTCGTAAGACGTAATATCGATGGGTTGTAGGGCCCTGTAATGTCCCACAAGTTAGGTTGTCATCCTTTTAACAACTCACGACATACGATCCGGGATGAAAAAACAGAGCAAAAAAAGAAAAGTTGATCGAAATTGATAAAAATGTTCGATTTTGGGTTCTAAAAATAGGCGCAGCCGAATAGACTTGCTGCCGCCATTGTAGAGTTCTAGAAGAGCTTTCCAACGGTATGTTGTGCGCCGCGTAACTCTTTACGGATCAAAAGTTATGGGCACTGGAGCGACGGAGACCTGGTCACAAGCACCACGCCCCCGGTTTGCGGGCCTAGCCTCTACGTGAAGCGAAGTTGTCTTGCCCAAGGTGCCATGGGATTCAATAATAGAAATGTGGTGGATAAAGTATCTTGGCAACCCTAACCTAGGCAAAAAAAATTGAAAAGGGGGGTGCAACAAGAGGATTTCCCAGGGGGTCACCCATCCTAGTACTACTCTCGCCCAAGCGTGCTTAACTTTTGAGTTCTGAAGGGATCCGGTGCATTAGTGTTGGTATGATCGCACCCGTCATGTTGAGGACACAAATCCTTTATGTGCTGACGATTCACAGTCCCAGCCTAGAGAGATGTCCACTCAAAAGGCCCAATGGGCTTAATGACAACCCATCCGCTTCAACAATGCAGTATCCTTATAAGACGTGATATCGACGTGTTATAGGGCCCGGTAATGTCCTGTGAGTTAGGTTGTCGTCGATTTAATAGCTCAAGACGTACAATCTATGACGAAAAAATAGAGCAAAAGAAGAAAAGTTGCCTGAAACTGATGAAAACATTCGATTTTGGGATCCGAAAATAGGCCTAGCTGAGTAGGCTTGCTACCCCTATCGTAGAGCTCTCGGAGGGCTTTCCAACGGTATGCTGTGCCTTGCGTAACTTATTACGGACCAAAAGTTATGGGCACTGGAGAGATGGAGACCTCGTCACAAGCACCATGCCCTTAGTTTGCGGGCCCAACCTCTACGTGAAGCGAAGTTGTCTTGCCCAATGTGCCGTAGGATTCAGTAATAGAAATGTGGTGGATAAAGTATCTTGGCAACCCTAATCGGGGCAAAAAAAATTGCAATGGGGGGTACAACACAAGGACTTCCCAAGGGTGACCTATCCTAGTACTACTATCGCCTAAGCACGCTTAAATTCGGAGTTCTGATGGGATTCGGTGCATTAGTACTGGTATGATCGCACCCGTCATGTGAGGGCACAAATTCTTTATGTGTTGACGGTTCACAGTCCCAGCCTAGAGAGATGGCCCATTCAAAAGGCCCAATGGGCTTAACGACAAGCCATCCGTTTCAACAACGTAACATCCTCGCAATACATGATATCGACACATTGGAAGGCCTTCTAATGTCCCGCAAGTTTGGTTGTCGTCCTTTTAACAGCTCACGACGTACAATCTGGGACGAAAAAACATAGAAAAAGAAGAAAAGTGGCCCAAAACTGATGAAAACATTCAATTTTGGGCTCCAAAAATGGGTGCAACTGAGCAAGCTTGCTACCCCTATGGTAGAACACTCGGAGAGCTTTCCAACGGTATGTTGTGCGCTGCATAACTCCTTACGGATCAAAAGTTATGGGCACCGGAGCGACGGAGACCTTGTCACAAGCCCCACGCCCTCGGTTTGTGGGCCCAGCCTCTACATGAAGCGAGGTTGTCTTGCTCAAGGTATCGTGGGATTTGGTAATAGAAATGTGGTGGATAAAGTATCTTGGCAACCCTAATCGGGGCAAAAAGTATTGAAAAGGAGGGTGCAACAAGAGGATTTCCCAGGGGGTCACCCATCCTAGTACTACTCTCGCCCAAGCACGCTTAACTTTTGAGTTTTGATGGGATCCGGTGCATTAGTGTTGGTATGATCGCACCCGTCATGTTGAGGGCACAAATCCTTTATGTGTCGACGGTACACAGTCCCAACCCAGAAAGATGGCCCATTCAAAAGGCCCAATGGGCTTAATGAAAACCCATCCGTTTCAACAACGCAGGATCCTCAGAAGACATGAAATCGACGCATTGGAGGGCCTTCTAATGTCCCGCGAGTTTGGTTGTCGTCCTTTTAACAGCTCACGACATACGATCCGGGACGAAAAAACATAGCAAAATAAGAAAAGTGGCCCAAAACTGATTGAAACATTCGATTTTGGGCTCCAAAAATGGGTACAGCTGAGCAAGCTTGTTGTCCCGGTGGTAGAACACTCGGAGAGCTTTCCAACGGTATGCTGTGCGCTGCATAACTCCTTACGGATCAAAAGTTATGGCCACCGGAGTGACGGAGACCTTGTCACAAGCCCAACGCCCTCGATTTGTGGGCCCAGCCTCTACGTGAAGCGAGGTTGTCTTGCCCAAGGTACCGTGGGATTTGGTAATAGAAATGTGGTGGATAAAGTATGTTGGCAACCCTAACCAGGGCAAAAAATTTTGAAAAGGGGGGTGCAACAAGAGGATTTCCCAGTGGGTCACCCATCCTAATACTACTCTCGCCCAAGCACGCTTAACTTTTGAGTTCTGATGGGATCCGGTGCATTAGTGCTGGTATGATCGTACCTGTCATGTTGAGGGAAGAAATCTTTTATGTGTTGACGGTACACAGTCCCAGCCCCGAGAGATGGCCCATTCAAAAGGCCCAATGGGCTTAATGACAACCCATCCTCTTCAACAATGCAGCATCCCCGTAAGACGTGATATCGACGTGTTTTAGGGCCCGTTAATGTCCCGAGAGTTAGGTTGTCTTCCTTTTAACAGCTCATGACATACGATATGGGATGGAAAAACAGATCAAAAGAAGAAAAGTGGCCCAAAACTGATGAAAACGTTTGATATTGGGATCTGAAAATAGGCGTAGCATAGTAGACTTGCTGCCCCCATCGTAGAGCTCTCAGAGAGCTTTCCAACGGTATGCTGTGCACCGCGTAACTCATTACGGATCAAAAGTTATGGGCACTAGAGCGACGGAGACTTGGTCACAAGCACCAGGCCCTCGGTTTGCCAGCCCAACCCCTACATGAAGCGAAGTTGTCTTGCCCAATGTGCCGTGGGATTTAGTAATAGAAATGTGGTGAAAAAAGTACTCTGGCAACCCTAACCGGGGCAAAAACATTTGAAAAGGGGGGTGCAACACGAGGACTTCCCAAATGTCACCCATCCTAGTACTACTCTCGCCCAAGCACGCTTAACTTCGAAGTTCGGATGGGATCCGGTGCATTAGTACTGGTATGATCGCACCCGTCATGTTGATGGCATAAATCCGTTACGTGTTGATGGTTCACAGTCCCAGCCCAGAGAGATGGCCTATTCAAAAGGCCCAATGGGCTTAACGACAACCCATCCGCTTCAACAATGCAACATCCTCGCAAGACGTGATATCGACGTGTTGTAGGGCCCTCTAATGTCCCGCGAGTTAGGTTGACGTTCTTTTAACAGCTCACGACGTACGATCCAGGATGAAAAAACATAGTAAAAGAAGAAAAGTTGCTCGAAACTGATGAAAACATTCAATTTTAGGTTGCAAAAATGGGTAAAGCCGCACAGCCTTGCTGCCCATGTGGTAGAGAACTCGGAGAGCTTTCCAACGGTATGTTGTGCGCTGCATAACTCCTCACGGATCTAAAGTTAAGGGCACCAGAGCAATGGAGACTTGGTCACAAGCCCCACACCCTCGGTTTGTGGGCCCAGCCTCTACGTGAAGCGAGGTTATCTTGCCCAAGGTACCGTGGGATTTGGTAATAGAAAGGTGGTGGATGAAGTATCTTGGCAACCCTAACCGGGCCAAAAAATTTTGAAAAGGGGGGTGCAACACGAGGACCTCCCAAGGGGTCACTCATCCTAGTACTACTCTTGCCCAAGCATGCTTAAGTTCGGAGTTCTGATTAAATCCGGTGCATTAGTGCTAGTATGATCGCACCCATCATGTTGAGGGCACAAATGCCTTATGTGTTGGCGGTTCACAGTTCCAGCCTAGAGAGATGGCCCATTCAAAAGGCCCAATAGGCTTAACGACAACCCATCCGCTTCAACAACGTAGGATCCTCGGAAGACGTGATATCGACGCCTGTAGGGCCCTCTAATGTCCAGTGAGTTAGTTTGTCATCCTTTTAACAACTCACGACGTACGATCCGGGATAAAAAAATAGAGCAAAAGAAGAAAAGTGGCCCAAAACTGATGAAAAAGCTCGATTTTAGCCTCTGAATATAGGCGAAGCCAAGTAGGCTTGTTGTCTCGGTGGTAGAACACTCAGAGAGCTTTCCAATGGTATGCTGTGCGTGCATAACTCCTTACGGATCAAAAGTTATGGCCACCGGAGCGATGGAGACCTGGTCACAAGCATCACGCCCTCGGTTTACGGGCCCAGCCTCTACGTGAAGCGAAGTTGTCTTGCCCAAGGTGCCGTGGGATTCGGTATTAGAAATATGGGGGATAAAGTATCTTGGCAACCCTAACCGGGGCAAAAAAAATTATAAAAGGGGTGCAACACGAGGACATCCCAGGGGGTCACCCATCCTAGTACTACTCTCGCCCAAGCACGCTTAAATTTGAAGTTCTAATGGGATCCGGTGCATTAGTGCTGGTATGATCTCACCCGTCATGTTGAGGGCACAAATTCTTCATGTTTTGACAGTTCACATTCCCAGCCCAGAGAGATGGTGCATTCAAAAGGCCCAATGGGCTTAACGACAACCAATCCGCTTCTACAATGCAGCATCGTCGCAAGACGTGATATCCACGCTTTGTAGGGCCCTCTAATGTCCTGCAAGTTAGGCTGTCGTCCTTTTAATAGCTCACAACGTACGATCCAGGATGGAAAAACAGAGCAAAAGAAGAAAAGTGGCCCGAAACTAATGAAAACATTCAATTTTGGAATCCGAAAATAGGTGCAGCTAAGTTGGCTTGCTGGCCCCATCGTAGAGCTCTTGGAGAGCTTTCCAACCGTATGTTGTGCACTGTGTAACTCCTTACGGATCAAAAGTTATGGCAACGGTGCGACAAAGACATGGTCACAAGTCCCACGCTCTCGGTTTGGGGGCCCAGCCTCTACGTGAAGCGAAGTTTTCTTGCTGAAGGTGCAGTGGGCTTCGGTAATAGAAATGTGATGGATAAAATATCTTGTCAACCCTAACCAGGGCAAAAAAAATTGAAAAGGGGGGTGCAACACGAGGACTTCCTAGGGGGTCACCCATCCTAGTACTACTCTCGCCCAAGCACGCTTAACTTCAGAGTTCTGATCGGATCCGGTGCATTAGTGCGGGTATGATCTCACCCGTCATGTTGAGGGTAGAAAATCCTTTATGTTTTGACGGTTCACAGTCCCAGCCCAGAGAGATAGCCCATTCAAAAGGCCCAATGGGCTTAACGACAACCAATCAGCTTCAACAACGCAGCATCCTCGCAAGACGTGATATCGACGCGTTGTTGGGCCCTCTAATGTCCCGCGAGTTAGGTTGTCATCCTTTTAACAACTCACGATGTATGATCCAGGACAGAAAAATAGAGCAAAACAAGAAAAATGGCCCAAAACTGATGAAAATGCTTGAATTTGGGCTCCAAAAATAGGCACAACCGAGCCGGCTTAATACCTTTGCCGTAGAGCTCTCGGAGAGCCTTCCAACGGTATGTTGTGAACCGCGTAACTTCTTACGGATCAAAAGTTATGGGCACCAGAGCGACGGAGACCTGGTCACAAGCCCCCATCGCTCGGTTTGCGGGCCCAGCCTCTACGTGAATTGAAGTTGTCTTGCCCAAGGTGCAGTGGGATTCAGTAATAGAAATGTGAGGGATAAAGTATCTTGGCAACCCTAACCGGGGCAAAAAAAATTGAAAAGGGGGGTGCAACACGAGGACTCCCTAGGGGGTCACCTATCCTAGTACTACTCTCGCCCAAGCACGCTTAACTTCGGAGTTCTGATGGGATCCGGTGCATTAGTGCTGGTATGATCGCACCTGTCTTGTTGAGGGCACAAATCCTTTATGTGTTGACGGTTCACAATCCCAGTCCTGAGAGATGGACCATTCAAAAGGTCCAATGGGCTTAACGACAACCTATCCGCTTCAATAACACAGCATCCTCATAAGATGTGATATCGACACGTTGTAAGGCCCTGTAATGTCCCGCAAGTTTAGTTGTTGTCCTTTTAACAGCTCATGACATACGATCCGGGATGGAAAAACAGAGCAAAAAAGAAAAGTGGCCTGAAACTGATGAAAATGTTCGATTTTGGGCTCTGAAAATAGGCGCAGCCTAGCAGGCTTGCTGCCCCCATCGTAGATCTCTCAGAGAGCTTTACAACGGTATGATGTGTACCGTATAACTCCTAACGAATCAATAGTTATGGGCACCAGACCAACGGAGACCTGGTCACAAGCACCACGCCCTCGATTTGCGGGCCCAGCCCCTACGTGAAGCGAAGTTGTCTTGCCCAAGGTGCCGTGGAATTCGGTAATAGAATTGTGGTGGATAAAGTATCTTGGCAACCCTAACCAAGGCAAAAAAAAATTGAAAGGGGGTGCAACACGAGGACTTCCCAGGGGGTCACCCATCCTCGTACTACTCTCGCCCAAGCACGCTTAACTTCAAAGTTCATATGGAATCCGGTGCATTAGTGTTGGTATGATTGCACCCGTCATGTTGAGGGCACATATCCTTTATGTGTTGACGGTTCACAGTCCCAGCCTAGGGAGATGGCTCATTCAAAAGACCCAATGGGCTTAACGATAACCCATCCGCTTCAACAATGCAGTATCCTCGCAAGACGTGATATCGACGCATTGTAGGGCCCTCTAATGTCCCGCGAGTTAGGTTGTCGTCCTTTTAACAGCTCACGACGTACGATCCGGGACGGAAGAACATAGTACAAGAAGAAAAGTAGCCCGAAACTGATGAAAAAGTTCAATTTTGGGCTCCAAAAATGGGTGCAGCCGAGCAGGCTTGCTGCCCCTATCGTAGAGCTCTCGGAGAGCTTTCCAACGGTATACTGTGCGCTGCGTAACTCCTAACGGATCAAAAGTAATGGGCACCGGACCGATGGAGACCTGGTGACATGCCCCACGCCCTCAGTTGATAGGCCCAGCCTCTACGTGAAGTGAAGTTGTCTTGCCCAAGGTACTGTGGGATTCGGTAATAGAAATGTAGTGGATAAAGTATCTTGGCAACCCTAACTGGGGCAAAAATAATTGAAAAGGGGGGTGCAACACGGGGACTTCCTAGGGGGTCACCGATCCAAGTACTACCCTCACCCAAGCACGCTTAACTTCGGAGTTCTGATGGGATCCAGTGCATTGGTGCTGGTATGATCGCACCCGTCATGTTGAGGGCACAAATCCTTTATGTGTTGACGGTTCACAGTCCCAGCCTAGAGAGATGGCCCATTCAAAAGGCCCAATAGGCTTAACGACAACCCATCTGCTTCAACAACGCAGCATCCTCATAAGATGTGATATTGACACGTTGTAGGGCCCTTCAATGTCCCACGAGTTAGGTTGTCGTCCTTTTAACAACTTATGATGTACGATCAAGGACGGAAAAATAGAGCAAAAGAAGAAAAGTGGCCCGAAACTGATGAAACTGTTCAATTTTGGGCTCCGAAAACAGGTGCAGCTAAGTTGGCTTGCTGGCCCCATCGTAGAGCTCTTGGAGAGCTTTCCAACCGTATGTTGTGCACTGTGTAACTCCTTACGGATCAAAAGTTATGGCAACGGTGCGACAAAGACATGGTCACAAGTCCCACGCTCTCGGTTTGGGGGCCCAGCCTCTACGTGAAGCGAAGTTTTCTTGCTGAAGGTGCAGTGGGATTCGGTAATAGAAATGTGATGGATAAAGTATCTTGTCAACCCTAACCGGATCAAAAAAAATTGAAAAGGGGGGTGCAACACAAGGACTTCCTAGGGGGTCACCCATCTTAGTACTACTCTCGCCCAAGCACGCTTAACTTCAGAGTTCTGATCGGATCCGGTGCATTAGTACTGGTATGATCTCATCCGTCATGTTGATGGCAGAAAATCCTTTATGTGTTGACGGTTCACAGTCCCAGCCCAAAGAGATAGCCTATTCAAAAGGCCCAATGGGCTTAACGACAACCAATCCGCTTCAACAACGCATCATCCTCTCAAGACGTGATATCGACGCGTTCTTGGGCCCTCTAATGTCCCACGAGTTAGGTTGTCATCCTTTTAACAACTCACGATGTACGATCCGGGACAGAAAAATAGAGCAAAACAAGAAAAGTGGCCCAAAACTTATGAAAATGCTCGAATTTGGGCTCCAAAAATAGGCACAACCGAGCTGGCTTAATACCCCTGTCGTAGAGTTCTCGGAGAGCCTTCCAACGGTATGTTGTGCACCGTGTAACTCCTTACGGATCAAAAGTTATGGGCACCGGAGCGACGGAGACCTGGTCACAAGCCCCCCTCCCTCGGTTTGCGGGCCCAGCCTCTACGTGAATTGAAGTTGTCTTGCCCAAGGTGCAGTGGGATTCAGTAATAGAAATGTGGGGGATAAAGTATCTTGGCAACCCTAACCGGGGCAAAAAAATTTGAAAATGGGGGTGCAACACGAGGACTTCCTAGGGGGTCACCCATCCTAGTACTACTCTCGCCCAATCATGCTTAACTTCGGAGTTCTGATGGGATCCGGTGCATTAGTGCTGGTATGATCGCACCTGTCATGTTGAGGGCACAAATCTTTTATGTGTTGACGGTTCACAGTCCCAGCCTTGAGAGATGGACCATTCAAAAGGCCCAATGGGCTTAACGACAACCTATCCGCTTCAATAACACAGCATCCTCATAAGATGTGATATCGACACGTTGTAAGGCCCTGTAATGTCCCGCAAGTTCAGTTGTCGTCCTTTTAACAGCTCACGACATACGATCCGGGATGGAAAAACAGAGCAAAAAAATAAAAGTGGCCTGAAACTGATGAAAATGTTTGATTTTGGAATCTGAAAATAGGGGCAGCCGAGCAGGCTTGCTGCCCCCATCGTAGAGCTCTCAGAGAGCTTTCCAACGGTATGCTGTGCGTCGTATAACTCCTTACGAATCAATAGTTATGGGCACCAGACCGACAGAGACCTGGTCACAAGTACCACGCCCTCGATTTGCGGGCCCAGCCCCTACGTGAAGCGAAGTTGTCTTGCCCAAGGTGCCGTGGAATTCGGTAATAGAAATGTGGTGGATAAAGTATCTTGGCAACCCTAGCCAGGGCAAAAAAAATTGAAAGGGGGTACAACACGAGGACTTCCCAGGGGGTCACCCATCCTAGTACTACTCTCGCCCAAGCACGCTTAACTTCAAAGTTCATATAGGATCCGGTGCATTAATGTTGGTATGATCGCACCCGTCATGTTGAGGGCACATATCCTTTATGTGTTGACGGTTCACAGTCCCAGCCCAGGGAGATGGCTCATTCAAAAGGCCCAATAGGCTTAACGACAACCCATCCGCTTCAACAATGTAGTATCCTCGCAAGACGTGATATCGACGCATTGTAGGGCCCTCTAATGTCCCGCCAGTTAGGTTGTTGTCCTTTTAACAGCTCACGACATACGATCTAGGACGGAAGAACATAGTACAAGAAGAAAAGTGGCCCGAAACTAATGAAAAAGTTCAATTTTGGGCTCCAAAAATGGGCGCAGCCGAGCAGGCTTGCTACCCCTATCGTAGAGCTCTCGGAGAGCTTTCTAACAGTATACTGTGCGCTGCGTAACTCCTAACGGATCAAAAGTAATGGGCACCGGACCGACAAAGACCTGGTGACATGCCCCACGCCCTCAATAGATGGGCCCAGCCTCTACGTGAAGCGAAGTTGTCTTGCCCAAGGTACTGTGGGATTCGGTAATAGAAATGTGGTGGATAAAGTATCTTGGCAACCCTAACTGGGGCAAAAATAATTGAAAAGGGGGGTGCAACACGGGGACTTCCTAGGGGGTCACCGATCCAAGTACTACCCTCACCCAAGCACGCTTAACTTCGGAGTTCTGATGGGATCCAGTGCATTGGTGCTGGTATGATCGCACCCGTCATGTTGAGGGCACAAATCCTTTATGTGTTGACGGTTCACAGTCCCAGCCTAGAGAGATGGCCTTTTGAAAAGGCCCAATGGGCTTAACGACAACCCGTTCGCTTCAACAACGCAACATCCTCGCAAGACGTGATATCGTCGCATTGTAGGGCCCTCTAATGTCCCGTGAGTTAGGTTATCGTCCTTTTAATAGCTTATGACGTACGATCCGAGATGAAAAAACAGAGCAAAAGAAGAAAAGTGGCCCGAAACTGATGAAACTGTTCAATTTTGGGCTCCGAAAACAGGTGCAGCCGAGCAGGCTTGCTACCCCCGTCGTAGAGCTCTCGAAAAGCTTTCCAACGGTATGCTGTGCGCCGCATAACTCCTTGCGGATCAATAGTTATGGGCACCAAAGGGACGGAGACCTGGTCCCAAGCACCACGCCCTCAGTTTACGGGCCCAGCCTCTACGTGAAGCGAAGTTGCCTTGCCCAATGTGCCGTGGGATTCGGTAATAGAAATGTGGTGGATAAAGTATTTGGCAACCCTAACCAGGGCAAAAAAAAATTGAAAAAGCGGTGCAACACGAGGACTTTACAAGGGGTCACCCATCCTAGTACTACTCTCACCCAAGCACGCTTAACTTCGAAGTTCTGATGGGATCCGGTGCATTATTGCTGGTATGATCGCACCCGTCGTGTTGAGGGCACAAATCCTTTATGTGTTGACGGTTCACTGTCCCAGCCCAGGGAGATGGCTCATTCAAAAGGCCCAATGGGCTTAACGACAACCTATCTGCTTCAACAATGCAGCATCCTCGCAAGAAGTGATATCGACGCATTATAGGGCTGCCCTCTAATGTCCCACGGGTTTCGTTGTCGTCCTTTTAACAGCTCACGACGTACGATCCGGAATGGAAAAACAAAGCAAAAGAAGAAAAGTGGCCTGAAACTGATAAAAACGTTCGATATTGGGCTCTGAAACCTGGCACAACAAAGCAGGCTTGCTGTCCCCATCATAGAGCTCTCAGAGAGCTTTCCAACAGTATGTTGTGAGCCACGTAACTTCTTACGGATCAAAAGTTATGGCACCAGAGTGACAGAGACCTGGTTACAAGCCCCACGCCCTCGGTTTGCGGGCCTAGCCTCTAAGTGATGTGAAGTTGTCTTGCCGAAGGTGCCATGGGATTCGGTAATAGAAATGTGGTGGATAAATCATCTTGGCAAACCTAACAGGGGCAAAAAAAATTGAAAAGCGGGGTGCAACACGAGGACATCCCAGGGGGTTACCCATCCAAGTACTACCCTCACCCAAGCACGCTTAACTTCGGAGTTCTGATGGGATTCAGTGCATTAGTGCTGGTATGATCGAACCTATCATGTTGAGGGCAGAAATCCTTTATGTGTTGACGGTTCACAGTCCCAGCCCTGAGAGATGGCCTTTTCAAAAGGTCCAATGGGCTTAACGACAACCCATTCGCTTCAACAACGCAACATCCTCGCAAGACGTGATATCATCACGTTGTAGGGGCCTCTAATGTCCCGCGAGTTAGGTTGTCGTCCTTTTAATAGCTTATGACGTACGATCCGAGACGGAAAAATAGAGCAAAAGAAGAAAAGTGGCTCGAAACTAATAAAAACGTTCGATTTTGGGCTCCGAAAACAAGCACAGCCAAGCAAGCTTGTTGCCCTTGTCGTAGAGCTCTCGGAGAACTTTCCAACGGAATGCTATGCGCCGCGTAACTCCTTACGAATCAAAAGTTATGGGCACCGGAGCGACGGAGACCTGGTCACAAGCCCCACGCCCTAGGTTTACGGGCCCATCCTCTATGTGAAGCAAAGTTGTCTTGCCCAAGGTGCTGTGGGATTCGGTAATAGATATGTGGTGGATAAAGTATCTTGGCAACCCTAACCGGGGCAAAAAAAATTGAAAAGGGCGGGTGCAACACGAGGACTTCCCACGAGGTCAACCATCCTAGTACTACTCTCGCCCAAGCATGCTTAACTTCGGAGTTCTGATAGGATCCTGTGCATTAATGCTGGTATGATCGCACCCGTCATGTTGAGGACACAAATCCTTTATCTGTTGACGGTTCATAGTCCCAGCCTAGAGAGGTGGCCCATTCAAAAGGCCCAAAGGGCTTAACGACAACCCATCCGGTTCAACAACGTAACATACTCACAAGACGTGATATCGACGCATTGTAGGGCCCTCTAATGTCTCGTGAGTTAGGTTGTCATCCTTTTAACAACTCATGACGTACGATCCGGGATGAAAAAACATAGCAAAAAAAGAAAAGTGGCCTGAAACTGATGAAAATGTTTGATTTTGGGCTCCGAAAATAGGCGCAGCCAAGCAGGATTAATGCCCCTGTTGTAGAGCTCTCGGAGAGCTTTCTAACGGTATGTTGTGCGCCGTGTAACTTCTTACGGATCAAAAGTTATGGCACCAGAGTGACGGAGACTTGGTCACAAGCCTCACGACCTCAGTTTGCGGGCCCAGCCTCTACGTGAAGCGAAGTTGTCTTACCAAAGGTGCCGTGGGATTCGGTAATAGAAATGTGGTGGATAAAGCATCTTGGCAACCCTAACCGGGGGAAAAGAAATTGAAAAGGGAAGTGCAACACGAGGACTTCCCGGGGGGTCACCCATCCTAGTACTTCTCTCGCCCAAGCACGCTTAACTTCGGAGTTCTGATGGGATCCGGTGCATTAGTGTTGGTATGATCGCACCCGTCATGTTGAGGGCATAAATCCTTTATGTGTTGACGGTTCACAGTCCCAGCCCAAACATATGGCTCATTCAAAAGGCCCAATAAGCTTAACGACAACCCATCCGCTTCAACAATGCATCATCCTCGCAAGACATGATACCGACGTGTTGTAGGGCCCTCTAATGTCCCGCGAGTTTTATTGTCATCCTTTTAACAGCTCACGACATACGATGCGGGACAGAAAAACAGAGCAAAAGAAGAAAAGTGACCCAAAACTGATGAAAATGTTTGATTTTGGGCTTCGAAAAAAGGCGCAGCCGAGCAGGTTTGCTGCCCCCGTCGTAGAGTACTCGGAGAGCTTTCCAACGGTATACTGTGCACTACGTAACTCTTTACGGATCAAAAGTTATGGGTATCGGAGCGACGGAGACCTGGTCACAAGCCCCACGTCGTCGGTTTGCGGGCCCATCCTCTACGTGAAGCGAAGTTGTCTTTCCCATGGTGTCGTAGGATACGGTAATAGAAATGTGGTGGATAAATATCTTGGCAACCCTAACTGGGGCAAAAAAATCACATAACTATGGACTTTGTCATGGACCTACCCAGGTCATAAAAGGGTCATGACGCTGTTTGGGTCATAGTGGATAGATTGACCAAGTCAGCGCACTTCTTACCGATGAACAAGGAGGATAGTCCTGAGAAACTGGGAGATATGTATGTGGCGGATATTGTAAGGTTGCACGGGATGCCTATGAATATCGTGTCGGATAGGGATCCTCGTTTTACTTCCCGATTTTGGAAGAGATTGCAAGAACCTTTGTGAACGAAGTTGAGTTTCAGCACGGCTTATCACCCTCAGACTGATGGACAATCTAAGAGAACTATTCAGATTCTGGAGGATATGCTGAGGGCATGTGTTGTAGATTTCGGAAAAGGTTGGGAGAAATATCTGTCTCTAGCGGAGTTCGCTTATAATAACAGTTATCAGACCACTATCGGGATGGCCCTATTTGAGGCATTGTATGGATGTAAGTGTCGATCCCCAATTTACTGGGATGAAGTAGGTGAGACGAAGACTTTTGACCCGACCCTACTACCAGAACTTATGAAGACTGTTGACAATGTCCACCTCATCCAGAAACGGATGCTTACCGCCCAAAGCAGGCAGAAAAGTTATGCAGACTGACTGAGACGGAATCTAGAGTTTGAGGTCGGCGACAAGGTGTTCTTGAAGATATCACCTCGGAGGGGACTGATTAAGCATGACAAGGGTGGAAAGTTGAGCCCGAGGTTTGAAGGACCATTTGAGATAATTGAGAAGGTTGGCAAATTGGCGTGTCGCCTGGAACTACCCCAAAACCTCTCCAATATTCACGACGTTTTTCATGTTTCAATGCTACGGAAGTATCACCCTGATCCATCGCATATCTTGGAGCCAGAGCCGTTGCAGCTTCGGGAGAATTTGTCTTATGAAGAGAAGCCCATTCAGATCCTAGACCAGCAAGATCGGGAGTTGCGCAACATATCTATGCCGATGGTGAAAGTGTTATGGGATCACTATGGAGTTGAAGAAGCAACGTGGGAAAGAGGAGACCAGATGGAGCAATAGTATCCAGTATTATTTCAAATGTAATATTGAATTTCGGGACGAAATTCTTTTAAGGAGGGGAAGATATGAGGCCCGACCTCGATTTGCGTGCGATACCTCATTTCGTGTGTCCTAACCTAGATTTGCGTGCCTTGACCTAGGTTTAAGAGTCGTGTTTCATTTTGTGTGCCTTGCATTGAATTACGTGCATTCATTTAGGGTTGCGTGCATTTACTTGGGAAACGTGCATTCATCTTGTAGTTCGTGCTTTACTTTGTAGTGCGTGCCCTAGACCTAGGTAAGTGTGCCCATACACTAATCAAAAAGCATCTTACACGAAGCACTAGATCATTAATTAATCCTACAAATTCCACTAACTAATATTAAAATGCTAAGTCAATGCACTAGAAGACAAAATCTCACAAAAAGCTAAACATTCCTATTCTTTATTCTTCATTCTTTTTGCATGTTCCAAGCACACTCAATTAAATAATGCTCAAAACATGACAAAAATTCAGAATTGAGCAATGCTTTGGCCGACCATGTGAAGATATTGGCATGCTTTGCAATTTCAAAAATCATTCCAAGACAAACTATGACAAATCACTTCAAACAATGCATAAAATATGAAACCAAAGCTCCACATTCTCGACACACTCAATTGCCCATGCTAAGGTGATTCAAAAATATGCTCTTGAAGGCACAAAATCATAATTTTGCAAGCCTATAGCCGACACAAGCATTCAAAGCATCAAAACTCTTCAAAGCTTTTCATTTCTTTCTCACATTCTCTCACTCTCTCATTTCCTCTCTCTCTCTCGGCCTTGGCTGCAATTATAGACTCCATAGCTTAAGCTCATCATCCTAAGGTTCATCAAGACATTCAAGCCACTAAGGAACTCGACCAAGCAAGCTAGAAGCAAAGAAACATGCATGCAAGCTCATAGAACACTCATTCGGCCCTTAGGTATGTTGATAGCTTCTATTTCATTTCATTTTTGTTCTAACCACATGAACATACTAAGGACATGGTAACTTAGCTAGGAATTAAGGGAATCAAGCAATATCCCTCGGCCAAACAAGGAAAGAACACCATTTGTGCATCTCCAAGAGTTTTGAGCATCCTTTGTTGATAAAGTTGCTAAGGTGAGGGTTAATCCTTTTTAAAGCTTTCCAAAATCACATGCATGCCTTTAAATGTATATTTTTACCTCTGTACTTGTGATATATGTGTGTACATGAGCTTTTGTAAACATGCATGGCTAGATATTTGGCTAGAATTTGAAGATAGGTGAAATCGCGTAAATGGAAATTTTCTGTCTTGTTGGAGCGAAGTGAATTTGACCAAGTAAATGATGTTGAAAATGGGTGAAAATTGGTAGGTAACTATTTTTGCTAGTTCGGAGCATTTTTCATAGAAATAGGCCAAGGCCAATTTTGACTCTAAGGTCTCCAAAATGGCAAAACATCGAAAGGTGTCCAAATCTGGGAAAATGAAGCAGGTTTTTGGCAGTTCACTGTCCTTGTATAACGAAACAGTTTTGTCATAGTAAATGATATCCAAAATGCATGAAATTTGGTAAACTGCTAGATTTTTCAGTTCTAGACATTTTTGTCAGAAATAAACTAAGGCTAAATCTGACCCTACTGTCCTAAAAAATGACAAGTATTGAAATGTGTGCAAATCTGGAGAGTTTTGCGTAGTCTCACGGTTTTGGCTATAACTCTTGGATCCGAACTCCAAATGATGCGAGGTTTGTTTCTGGATTTAGTTCACTCCGTAAGATTTAATTTGAAATCTTGTTCACTGGAATTGAAGATTGTTTGCTTGTCTAAATGATTGTGGGAAAACAGACCATTGCAATGAGATTTTCATCTAGTGCTATGCTTTGAAAATTATTGTAACTTCTCTTGTTGTATTAAATGCTTGGGATTGTGGCACTTGGGTGTTGTGTGGACTGTTTTGAATGCTTGAGGATGTTTAATTAATCAATGCATGGCTTTGGTTTAATTACTTGTCAACTCGTGGCTTAATCGTACGTGTAAGCCTGAATCGAAACCCTAGTGACTATGAAAAACTCGCTAAGTATCGATCCTATGGTTATCGTGTCTAATTGTGTGATTAGTGGGCTGCCCGTAGTTTCCCTTATAGCCCTAAATGTGATTCCGATGATTACATGTTGACAAGTAGACCTTTCTTGCACCCGGTCCCACGTAGATATCGTTGCATGTTGTATGACCTTATTATTTGATTGCGTGAACCCCGAAATGAGTTATATGACTTGATTCACATGTGTTACATGGCTGTCCGTTTAATATTCATGTAACTCCATGTGCCTTACAAGTGAAATTACTTGTCATAGCATGCCTTGTGTGTTTACCTGTCAACGTGTGATCTTATAACTGTTTGGAGGCAACCTACTTTGTTGTCCTCCAAATGTGATATGCTAAATGTTATAAATGTGCATGGCATACAAGGTTGCAACCTTCCATTGTGGCATGGTAGCGTTTCACGCACGCCGGGCGGCATCGGGCTTGCCGGTGCTACCGTGACTACCATGGTCCAATTCCCTCTCTCGCTTGGCATTCCACTCTCGAAGAGTTAGGTCATAGGTTTTTGAGCTACATTCGGAGTACACCCAAGTAGGAGTGATAAGTGGATTATTGAAGTCAGTCGCAACAATTGCATCGAAATTGATATTGAGAGCAAATGCCCACCGTATCCTTGAAACGATTGGTAATTGTATCTGTTGCTCAATTTGATTGTTATACTTTGCGTACCTTATTACTTGTAATACGTGACATGTTTTCAAAAAGGGATTTTTCATAAGTTAACCGGAAAAAGAGTTTCAAAACGTATTTCTCGTTCCCCCTCGTTGAGTTCATAAGGACTCACCCTCTTTTATCATCTCAGGTGAAGAAGACCAGGAACAGGTACCCGAGGACAACGTGCCTATTGATGACTCCTTGGAATGATTGCTTGCCCTACGTGCCTTACTTGACTATGGCCATTTTGTGAACGATATGTTGCTTGAAGACTATTTCTTATGTTGCTTGTTGTTGTATTGTAAATGACCCCCGTTGTAATTTGGGGTCTAATTTTGGCTTGTACTGATCATAACTAGGTACACACTCTTCTGGTCATTTTGTTATCGCTATTTTGGTTTAGTATTTATCACAGACTTATGAAGTACTAGATAAGAGTTAAGTAAAATGAATTTATCCAATCTTAAGCAGATACTCATTGTTAAGCTAAGATCAATAGGTACCAGTGTAACTGGATTGACAAATAAACGAGACATAGTATCATGCTAGGTTATTAGTCAAACGAGGCTTCGAGATAACTAGTAGGCACCCCGATTGGTGATAAATAGTAACCTTAGTGGGAAATGAATATGAGATTGAAAGTTTTGAGACGTTTAGAGAATTAGGTCAAACTAAAGAGCCCAATTACAGCCGTTATGCTGCCGGTTTTTCAGAGAATTTGTGGAGTTTAGGCTAAACGTTAAGTGTTAAACCTTCATGAGCGATTAAGTACGTGAAATGACTTGAATGTTTAGATCACTCCCTAGTCTAAACTCTATAGGTCGGGTTGGGGCGTGACAGCTGTGCCTATATTTGGAGCCCAAAATCGAACGTTTTCATCAGTTTTTGTATATTTTTCTTCTTTGGAGCTATTTTTCCGTCCAGGATCGTACGTCGTGACCCGCGAAAAGGACGACAGCCTAATCCATCACATTTCTATTACCAAATCCCACCACACCTTGGGCAAGACAACATTGCCTCACGTAAAGGCTGGGCTCGCAAACCGATGGCGTGGGGCATGGGACAAGGTCTCCGTCGCTCCAGTGCCCATAACTTTTGATCCGTAAGGTGTTACGCAGCGCACAGCATATCGTTGGAAAGCTCTCCAAGAGCTCTACGACGGGCACGACAAGCCTTCTCAGCTGCGCCTATTTCTGAAGCCCAAAATTCAACATTTTCATCAGTATCGGGACACCTTTCTTCTTTTACGCTATTTTTTCATCCCGGATCGTACGTCGTGAGCCACGAAAAGGACAACAACCTAATCCATCACATTTCTATTACCGAATCCCATGACATCTTGGGCAAGACTGTCACGCCCCGACCCGACCCCGCAAAAGGCCAAGCCCGGACCCGACACACGGACGGAGTCTCTTCTGTACCGTGGACGATCCGAAAACCCTAAAATCAATATAACACTTGCGAAAGCCATATAATAGTAATCAAACCAGCCAACTTTCTTCCAAACATACATTTCCTATTATCCAACTTTCCAAGCCAAAAATGCCATGCATACTACACAGGTATTCATGCCACTAAACCATTAGCTATTAGCATGCATTTCTTCACTAGTCATCCGAGTATAAGTTTACAATTTTACAAACTTTAAACCATTACAACATAAGACCATTAAAGGTCTCAAAATAGGAAAATACATACAAGGCTACAAGCCTCAAAATTAAGCGTCCTTCACGCAATATACATAACAAACAAGGTTTGCACAAAACTGGTAACCAACCACTAGCAAAGCAGGGAAGTGCTATCACGGAAACACCTCCACCTGCTCCTCCTCCTCTATTACCTCGAGAGGGTCTGCTTCAACTACTCCTGTAAAAATATGGTATAGAAAGGAATGAGCAAAAACTATTGCTTAGCAAGGGCAATTGGTCTCAAGGACGGAGATGAGAGGAGTATGCAATGCAATTAGCCAAGCAATACATACAAATCATATAATGATACAACCAAAGCCAACAATAAAGCAAGGCAAGTATTTAAAGCTGCAAACACTCAATTAAAGGATACGATACTCTTTTCACGAGCAACTTTCAAACACGAATTCGATGACGACGCGCCGGCCCAAACCACCTTATAACACCAGTTTGGAATACCCCGGAAGTATCCATCAACCTACGACCCAAATCTCCCTGGGAGGCAACCCAAGCGAGAAAGGGAATAGCAGCGGAGCTAGAGCAACCAACACTGGCAACCCAAGGCTACCCAGAGAGGCCCATCACTCACGCGCGAGACACTATGCAATGCAAGACTCGATACAAGGCGATAAACAAGCGATAAAGCCACACGTGGGAGAATAACAAAGTAGGTTACTCTCGCACGCAATAGCAGCCATTTGATAAGCAATTCAATCCAAAACAACTCAAACAAGTAATTCAAGTAATTCTAAGCATTCTATAAGCATAAAGACAAGAAAACACACAAAAACACAAATCGGCCCCAACTATCAAAATGTTACCATTTCCAACCGAGCCACGAGTTCTGGAAACCGACTTCGCCAACCCTCCTAGGTCACCATAAGGCACGTCTAAATACCCCGAAACCTTACTTTACCCTAGAACTCGCGCAAAGCCCCGATTTCCCCCTTTCTCGTTTGAACTACAACTACAACAACTAAACACCCAACCAATGCCATAATCGCACCTAAAGTGCTTCCATGGCTTCCCGAAGCAATGCCAACACGCAAAACGAGAAAAGGCCAAAGTCGACCTAAACGACCCCGACTTTCCCAAAGGCTTAATTCTCATTTTTTCCTCTACGCAACCCAAAAAAACCACACATTTTAGCATTCTAGCATACCTAGCACGTTTCTACATCAACGAAAAGCATAACAGCGCAACTTCAACGTTTCAAGGTTTTACTATTCACAAAATACTATTCATTTCACAATTCAATTTGCAATCACAACATTTAACCGCAGAAAATGTTACAAAGCTATAAATACATGTTCTACAAATGCCAAGGAACATTCTAGAAGCATCAAATCGCTTTAAATAACGATCTACGGATAAATCTAAAAATTGACAAAGTTAACAAACACAACGTATAAATGCGCAAATAACATGCTTCCCTCACCTTAGGTACTCCTAGTCGCTAGGAAAACAACGTTGGTTGCCTTGGAAACCACCCCGCACGAGCACACGCGAAGATTGATCGTTTGGAAGGTGAAAGGTTTTTTTTTTTTTTCTTCTATGGAGCTCACGGCCTGCTGCTCTATTTTGCTGCTGTTTTCTTTTTATTTTGTTTAGTTATTTTAGCTTATAAGTGTTAAATTGGTCAACAAGTCAAAGGTCCAAGGTCAACAACTTAAAATTTGGTCAAAGAGCCCTATTTTGTGCGTTTTAAAGCCATTTCAGCTAAGGTAAGTTCAATTAAAGCTAGCAACATTTAAAACATAAAATTTAAGTCATCTAAATACTAGTTTCACTATTTGCTGAGGACTAGAAATCGTTATCTAGCTATCGCTCCTTAAATGCAATGCACGTTGCGTCGGCGAGAATGTAACAATTAATTCACAAAGAATTTAAGGAAATAAAATTTTCAAAATAATAAACAAAGAAAATTCACATTCCGGGCTCGGGTATTACACCCTCTCCCCCTTAAAACAATTGCGCCCACGTAATTCTTACCTGGTCAACAAATAACTCCGGATACTGATCCCGAACTTGGTCCTCTCTTTCCCAAGTCGCTTCCTCAAACCCATGATGATTCCACAGAACCTTTACTAACGGAATACTCTTCCTGCGAAGCTCCTGAATCTTCCGATCCACAATTCTAATCGGTTTCTCTTCATAAGACAACTTCTCTTCAATCTGCAAAGGCTCTGGTTCAAGTACATGTGAAGGGTCTGGATGGTATTTCTTCAACATAGACACGTAGAACACATCGTGCAGTCTCGACAAGCTCGGAGGCAAAGCTAATCGATAAGCCAAAGGACCTACCTTTTCAGTGATCTCATACAGACCCACATACCTGGGACTAAGCTTCCTGCTCTTGTCGTGCCGAATCAATCCCTTCCGTGGAGAAATCTTAAGAAACACCCAATCTCCCAAATCAAACTCAAGATCTCGACAGTGCTTATCCGCATAACTCTTCTGACGACTCTGAGCTGTAAGCATATGCTGGCGAATAAGGTGAACATTATCTACCATCTTAATCATCTCAGGTAACACAGTCGGATCAACTGTTCTCATCTCTCCAACCTCTTCCCAATATAACGGGGATCTGCATTTCCGACCATACAACGCCTCGTAGGGAGCCATACCTATAGTAGATTGATAACTATTGTTGTAGGCGAACTCCGCTAAAGGCAAAAACTTCTCCCAATTCTTCCCAAAGTCAAGCACACATGCCCGAAGCATGTCTTCCAAGATCCTAATGGTTTTCTCAGACTGGCCATCAGTTTGTGGATGATATGCAGTGCTGAAGCTCAACTTAGTTCCCATGGCCTCTTGCAACTTCTGCCAAAAACGAGATCTGAATCTAGGATCCCTATCTGACACTATACTCTGTGGCACACCATGCAATCTCACAATATTAGCAACATACAATTCAGCTAGCTTATCAAGGCTATCCTGTTTGTTCACGGGAATAAAATGTGTAACTTTAGTCAAACGGTCCACAACAACCCAAACAGAATCACATCCTCTCGGAGATCTAGGAAGAGCGGTTACAAGGTCCATTGTAATATGTACCCACTTCCACTGCGGAATCGACAATGGCTGTAGAAGTCCGGCTAGCCTCTGATGCTCAACTTTAACCCTCTGACAAGTCAAACATCTGGATACATACCCAACAATCTCCCTCTTCATATTGTTCCACCAGAAGTGTTGCTTCAAATCTCTATACATCTTAGTACTGCCCGGGTGAATCGTATACCTCGAATTATGTGCCTCGGACAGGATCTCATTCTTCAAAGTCGGATCATCAGGAACACATACTCTATCCCTGAATCTGAAGATGCCATTTGCATGTAATTTAAACTCCGACTCTCCCCCTTTAGCTTTTTCCTGGATTTTCAAGATGTGAGGATCAGTCTTCTGAGCCTCTCTGATCTGTGCTAGCAACCCTGACTGAATCTGCAAACTAGCAAACCGAATCCCTACCTCAGTAGCTTCTGGTTTCCATGAACAAATTTCTTCCAAAGTCTCCCAGTCCTTGATAATCAAGCTTGCAACAGTAGCCTTTCGACTCAAAGCATCAGCAACAACATTTGCCTTACCTGGCACATAGTTAATAGAACAGTTATAACCACCCAATAGCTCTAGCCATCTCCGCTGCCTCATATTTAGATCCTTCTGTGAAAACAAATACTTGAGACTCTTGTGGTCAGTAAATATTTCAAATCTGCAACCCCACAAGTAATGACGCCACTTCTTCAATGCAAACACAACTGCAGCTAACTCAAGATCATGTGTAGGGTAATTGACTTCATAAGGTTTCAATTTCCTAGAAGCATAGGCAATCACCTTACCATTCTGCATTAAAACACAGCCCAAACCTTCCTTAGATGCATCACTGTAGACAACAAAGTTCTCTGTTCCCTCAGGTAAAGCTAGTATAGGAGCTATAGTTAGTCTCTTCTTCAATTCTTGGAAACTGGATTCACATTTGGCATCCCAGTTGTAAGCAACTTTCTTCCGAGTCAACTGGTTCAAAGGTCCAGAAATTTTAGAAAAGTCTTTAACAAATCTCCGGTAGTAACCTGCCAATCCAAGAAAACTCCGAATCTCTGACACCGTCTCACGTCTCTTCCAAGATGAAACAACCTCAATCTTAGCTGGGTCCACTAAAATTCCTCGATCTGAAATGATATGGCCTAGAAAAGATATCTGATTCAACCAGAACTCACACTTGCTGAATTTAGCAAAAAGCTTGTTTTCCTTCAAAGTCTGAAGCACAATCCTCAAGTGTTGCTCATGTTCAGCCTCGTTCTTCGAATACACTAAAATGTCGTCAATAAAGATCACGACAAACTGATTAAGGTAAGGCCGAAAGACCCTCTGCATCAAGTCCATGAATGCAGCTGGTGCATTCGTCAATCCAAACGGCAACACAACAAACTCATAGTGGCCATATCTAGTCCTGAATGCCGTCTTTGGTATATCATCACTCCGAATTCTAAGTTAGTAACCCTGCCTCAAGTCAAATTTGGAGTAAACACTCGCACCCTGCAACTCGTCAAACATTTCTTCAATCAACGGCAAGGGGTATTTATTCTTAATCGTGACTTGATTAAGTCCCCTGTAATCAATACATAACCGTAGCGTGCCGTCTTTCTTTCTCACAAACAACATAGGTGCACCCCACGGCGAAGAACTAGGTTGTATAAACCCTTTCTCAAGCAAGTTATGAAGCTGAATTTTTAACTCCTGAAGTTCGGCCGATGCCATCCTATAAGGACTCCTAGAAATTGGCGCAGTGCCTGGTACAAGATCAATCACAAACTCAATCTCCCTATCCGGTGGTAAACCCGGTAATTCCTCGGGAAATACACCAGGGAAGTCTCTAACAATCAGAACCTCATTCACACTCAACTTATCAGCAGGCTGATTGATCAAATAGGCTAAGTAAGCTTCACAACCCCTATTCAACAACTTAGAAGTCTTGATCGCTGATAAAAGTGGAATGCGGGCAGCCCTGCAGTTCCCAACAATCTCTAGTACCGGTAGGTCAGGAACCTTAAGATAAACGACCTTTGTTCTACAATCCAACTGAGCATAATACTTTCCCAACCAGTCCATTCCCAAAATGATTTCAAAGTCACGAAATGGTAATATAATTAAATCAGCAGGAAATTTACGGTTCTCAATACATATATCACAGGATTTGCAAATAGACTCAGTAACAAACTTTTCACCCAAATGAGTACTAACTTCAACTTCATGAGGCAAATTATCAATGCAAACATTCACAGATCGTGCACATGCAGGAGTTATAAACGAATGTGTAGCTTCGGGATCAATCAAAACTTTAACTGGCTGAGTATTGAGAAGAAAGGTACCTTCCACTATAGCTGTGGTATCAGGTAGCTCCTCCGCATCCAGTGCAAAGACTCTAGCCTGAACTCTCTGTGCTGGTCGTGCACCTGCAGCCCTATTCTGAACACCTTGGCCTCCACCACGGCCCTGAACATTATTATATTTAGGGCAATCTCTCACCCTGTGGTCATCACTGCCACAACCCGTACATTTACCACTCTTCCTCCAGCAGTTAGCCTCAATATGCCCTGGCCGATTACAATAATTACACTGCTGATTTTGCCTGACCGCAATGTTTCCTGTAGGTGCTGGGGCTCTGGCAGGGGTAGGAACTGTACCTCCCTGCTGGGGTCTAGTCACAGCTGGCCTAGCCTGAATCTGCTGCTGTGGCTGATACGGACGCTGCTGAGGAACCTGTGCAGAAGCCTGATACTGCCTCGGCTGACTCTGGCTGCTCTGGCCCAAATACTGCTTCTTACTCGGTTGACTGCTCTCAGCTAACATCTCAGCCTTCCGTTTCTCAAACTTCGAGGCTACCTGAAATGCCTCGGGAAAAGTAGTGTAGGTCTGTCCAGTCAAATGCAACTGTATGTCCATTCTCAACCCACGGACAAACCTATGTATCATCCTCCTAGCTGGCCGTACCAACTCGGGCATATACCTCGACAGGCTAACAAACCTGGCCTCGTACTGTGCAACAGTCATATTTCCCTGCTTCAGGGCCACAAACTCATCTTCCCGTCTCTCCATAGCCATCTCGGGAATATATTTGTCCCGGAACTCACTTACGAAATCATCCCATAAGTGAGGAACATCCTCACAATCCCACCTCAATCTGACAGTATTCCACCACTGCTCTGCATCACCCTCAAATAAAAATGATGCATAATCTATTCTTGCCTCATCAGTGTAACTCAAAGCAGTAAAAATCTTCTCAACTCAATTAATCCATCTCTCGGCCGCCTCATCATCTGGCTCCCCGAAGAACTTTCCCGGCTCGTGCCTCAGAAATTTCTCTAACTGATTGTTCTCAACTCTGTACCCCTGTCCACCAGGATTAGCTTGATTACCCTGGGGATTAATGCGGTCCTGCCTCTGCTCATGTAGCACCTGTGTGATCCGGTCTACTGCAGTAGTCATGGTAGCCATAAACTGCTCAGGCAACGGTTGCTGACCTTGTTCTGCTGCCTCTTCATCTGATCCTATTCCTTGAGTACCACGACGTGGCGGCATAGTAGCAACTCACAATAGCTAGCAACATTTAAAAGCAGTTTATAGACAGAAATATAACACATAAGATTAGATAACACTCAAGTCAATAACAATCCAATATTCTATCACACAATTCACATAAGACAAGTTTAACTTGCCAAACTATTTCACTTAAACACATAAACATTCCAAGTTCACAAAGTCATGCTATAACATTTTCTTTTCACTTAGCAATCATACATAAACACTTTAGCATTTTAGACCTTTACCCCACAGACCGAGAATCATATCCCGGCTCATGCAAGTCTATCATGCTCTGATACCACCTAAAGATGTCACGCCCCGACCTGACCCCGCAAAAGGCCAAGCCCGGACCCGACACACGGACGGAGTCTCCTCTGTACCGTGGACAATCCGAAAACCCTAAAATCAATATAACACTTACGAAAGCCATATAATAGTAATCAAACCAGCCAACTTTCTTCCAAACATACATTTCCTATTATCCAACTTTCCAAGCCAAAAATGCCATGCATACTACACAGGTATTCATGCCACTAAACCATTAGCTATTAGCTTGCATTTCTTCACTAGTCATCCGAGTATAAGTTTACAATTTTACAAACTTTAAACCATTACAACATAAGAACATTAAAGGTCTCAAAATAGGAAAATACATACAAGGCTACAAGCCTCAAAATTAAGCGTCCTTCACGCAATATACATAACAAACAAGGTTTGCACAAAACTGGTAACCAACCACCAGCAAAGCAGGGAAGTGCTATCATGGAAACACCTCCACCTGCTCCTCCTCCTCTATTACCTCGAGAGGGTCTGCTTCAACTACTCCTGTAAAAATATGGTATAGAAAGGAATGAGCAAAAACTATTGCTTAGCGAGGGCAATTGGTCTCAAGGACGGAGATGAGGGAGTATGCAATGCAATTAGCCAAGCAATACATACAAATCATATAATGATACAACCAAAGCCAACAATAAAGCAAGGCAAGTATTTAAAGCTGCAAACACTCAATTAAAGGATACGATACTCTTTTCACGAGCAACTTTCAAACACGAATTCGATGATGACGCGCCGGCCCAAACCACCTTATAACACCAGTTTGGAATACCCCGGAAGTATCCATCAACCTACGACCCAAATATCCCTGGGAGGCAACCCAAGCGAGAAAGGGAATAGCAGCGGAGCTAGAGCAACCAACACTGGCAACCCAAGGCTACCCAGAGAGGCCCATCACTCACGCGCGAGACACTATGCAATGCAAGACTCGATACAAGGCGATAAACAAGCGATAAACAAGCGGTAAAGCCACACGTGGGAGAATAACAAAGTAGGTTACTCTCGCACGCAATAGCAGCCATTTGATAAGCAATTCAATCCAAAACAACTCAAACAAGTAATTCAAGTAATTCTAAGCATTCTATAAGCATAAAGACAAGAAAACACACAAAAACACAAATCGGCCCCAACTATCAAAATGCTACCATTTCCAACCGAGCCACGAGTTCTGGAAACCGACTTCGCCAACCCTCCTAGGTCACCATAAGGCACGTCTAAAGACCCCGAAACCTTACTTTACCCTAGAACTCGCGCAAAGCCCCGATTTCCCCCTTTCTCGTTTGAACTACAACTACAACAACCAAACACCCAACCAACGCCATAATCGCACCAAAAGTGTTTCCATGGCTTCCCGAAGCAATGCCAACACGCAAAACGAGAAAAGGCCAAAGTCGACCTAAACGACCCCGACTTTTCCAAAGGCTTAATTCTCATTTTTTCCTCTACGCAACCCAAACAAACCACACATTTTAGCATTCTAGCATACCTAGCACGTTTCTACATCAACGGAAAGCATAACAGCGCAACTTCAACGTTTCAAGGTTTTACTATTCACAAAATACTATTCATTTCACAATTCAATTTGCAATCACAACATTTAACCGCAGAAAATGTTACAAAGCTATAAATACATGTTCTACAAATGCCAAGGAACATTCTAGAAGCATCAAATCGCTTTAAATAACGATCTACGGATAAATCTAAAAATTGACAAAGTTAACAAACACAACATATAAATGCACAAATAACATGCTTCCCTCACCTTAGGTACTCCTAGTCGCTAGGAAAACAACGTTGGTTGCCTTGGAAACCACCCCGCACGAGCACACGCGAAGATTGATCATTTGGAAGGTGAAAGGTTTTTTTTTTTTTCTTCTATGGAGCTCACGGCCTGCTGCTCTATTTTGCTGCTGTTTTCTTTTTATTTTGCTTAGTTATTTTAGCTTATAAGTGTTAAATTGGTCAACAAGTCAAAGGTCCAAGGTCAACAACTTAAAATTTGGTCAAAGAGCCCTATTTTGTGCGTTTTAAAGTCATTTCAGCTAAGGTAAGTTCAATTAAAGCTAGCAACATTTAAAATATAAAATTTAAGTAATCTAAATACTAGTTTCACTATTTGCTGAGGACTAGAAATCGTTTTCTAGCTATCGCTCCTTAAATGCAATGCACGTTGCGTCGGCGAGAATGTAACAATTAATTCACAAAGAATTTAAGGAAATAAAATTTTCAAAATAATAAACAAAGAAAATTCACATTCCGGGCTCGGGTATTACAAAGACAACTTTGCCTCACGTAGAGGCTACGCTCGCAAACCGAGGGCGTGGGGCATGGGACCAGGTCTTCGTTGCTCTGGTGCACATAACTTTTGATCCATAAGAAGTTACGCGGCGCACAACATATCGTTGGAAAGCTCTCCGAGAGCTCTACGACAAGGGCAACAAGCCTACTCGGATGCGCCTATTTTCAGAGTCCAAAATTGAACGTTTTCATCAGTTTTGGGACCTTTTTCTTCTTTTGCGATATTTTTTCATCCCGAATCGTACGTCGTGAGCCGCGAAAAGGACGACAACCTAATCCATCATATTTCTATTACTGAATCCCAAAGCACCATGGGCAAGACAACTTCGCCTCACGTAGAGGCTGGGCTCGCAAACCGAGGACGTAGGGCTTGGGACCAGGTCTCCGTCACTCCGGTGCCCATAACTTTTGATCCATAAGGTGTTACGCGGTGCACAGCATATCGTTGGAAAGCTCTCCCAGAGCTCTACAATGGGGGAAGCATGCCTACTCGACTGCGCCTATTTTTGGAGCCCAAAATCTAATGTTTTCATCAGTTTTGGGACACATTTCATCTTTTGTGCTATTTTTTCGTCCCGGATCGTACGTCGTGAGCTACGAAAAGGACGACAACCTAATCCATCACATTTCTATTACTGAATGCCACGACACCTTGAGCTAGACAACTTTGCCTCACGTAGAGGCTGGGCCCACAAATCGAGGGCGTGGGGCTTGGGACTAGGTCTCCGTCGCTCCGGTGCCCATAACTTTTGATCCATTAGGAGTTACACGGCGCACAACATACCGTTGGAAAGCTCTTCGAGAGCTCTACGACGGGGTTAGCAAGCCTACTCAACTACGCCTATTTTGGGAGTCCGAAATTGAACGTTTTCATCAGTATCGGGACATTTTTTTACTTTTGCGCTATTTTTTTATCCCGGATCGTACGTCGTGAGCCGCGAAAAAGATGACAACCTAATCCATCACATTTCTATTACCGAATCCCATGGCACCTTCGGCAAGAAAACTTTGCCTCACGTAGAGGTTGGGCTCGCAAACTGAGTACGTGGGGCTTGGGACCTGGTCTTCGTCGCTCCGGTGCCCATAACTTTTGATCCGTAAGGAGTTACGTAGCGCACAACATATCGTTGGAAAGATCGCCGAGAGCTCTATGACAGGGGCAGCAAGCCTGCTCGTCTAAGCCTATTTTCGCAGCCCAAAATTAAACATTTTCATCAGTTTCGGGACACTTTTCTTCTTTTGCACTATTTTTTCATCCCGGATCGTACGTCGCGAAAAGGACGACAACCTAATCCATCGCATTTCTATTACCGAATCCCATGGCACCATGGGCAAGATAACTTCGCCCCACGTAGAGGTTGGGCTCGCAAATCGAGAACGTAGGGCTTAGGACCAGGTCTCCGTCGCTCCGGTGCCCATAACTTTTGATCTGTAAGGAGTTACGCGGCGCACAGCATATCGTTGGAAAGCTCTTCGAGAGCTCTACGATGGGTGCAGCAAGCCTCCTCGGCCGCAAATATTTTCAGAGCCCAAAATTGAACGTTTTCATCAGTTTCGGGACACTTTTCTTCTTTTGCACTATTTTTTCATCCCGAATCGTACGTCGTGAGCCGCGAAAAGGACGACAACCTAATCCATCACATTTCTATTACTGAATGCCATGACACCTTGAGCTAGACAACTTTGCCTCACGTAGAGGCTGGGCCTGCAAACCGAGGGCATGGGGCTTGGGACTAGGTCTCTGTCGCTCCGGTGCCCATAACTTTTGATCCGTTAGGAGTTATGCGGCGCACAACATACCGTTGGAAAGCTCTCCAAGACCTCTATGACGCGGTTAGCAAGCCTACTCAATTGCGCCTATTTTAGGAGTCCAAAATCGAACATTTTCATCAGTATCGGGACATTTTTTTTACTTTTGCACTATTTTTTCATCCCGGATCGTACGTCGTGAGCCGCGAAAAGGACGACAACCTAATTCATCACATTCTATTAATGAATCCCATGGCACCTTGGGCAAGAAAACTTCGCCTCACGTAGTGGCTGCGCTCGCAAACCGAGGACATGGGGCTTAGGACCAGGTTTCCGTCGCTCCGGTGCCCATAACTTTTGATCCGTAAGGAGTTACGTGGCGCACCGCATGTCGTTGGAAAGCTCTCTGAGAGCTCTACGACGGTGGCAGCAAGCTTGATCAACTGTGCCTATTTTTGGAGCCCCAAATGGAATGTTTTCATTAGTTTCTGGATATTTTTCTTCTTTGGAGCTATTTTTCTGTCCAGGATCGTACGTCGTGAGCCGCGAAAAGGACGACAACCTAATCCATCACATTTCTATTACCGAATCCCACGACACCTTGGGCAAGACAACATTGCCTCACGTAGAGGCTGGGCTCGCAAACCGATGGCGTGGGGCATGGGACAACATCTCCGGCGCTCCGGTGCCCATAACTTTTGATCTGTAAGGAGTTACGCAGCGCACAACATACTATTGGAAAGCTCTCCGAGAGCTCTACGAAGGGGATAGCAAGCCTGCTCGGTTGAGCCTATTTCTGAAGCCCAAAATTGAATGTTTTCATCAATATTGGGACACTTTTCTTCTTTTGCGCTATTTTTTCATCCCGGATCGTACGTCGTGAGCCGCGAAAAGGTTGACAACCTAATCCATCACATTTCTATTACCGAATCCCACGACATCTTTGGCAAGACAACTTCGCCTCTCGTAGAAGCTGGGCTCACAAACTGAGGGCGTGGGGCATGGGACCAGGTCTTCGTCGCTCTGGTACACATAACTTTTGATCCAGAAGGAGTTACGTGGCGCACAACATATCGTTAGAAAGCTCTCCGAGAGCTCTACGACGGGGGCAACAAGCCTGCTCGGCTGTGCCTATTTTCGGAGCCCAAAATTGAACGTTTTCATCAGTTTCAGGACACTTTTCTTCTTTTGCGCTATTTTTTCATCCCGAATCGTACGTCATGAGCCTCGAAAAGGACGACAACCTAATCCATCACATTTCTATTACTGAATCCCATGGCACCATGGGCAAGACAACTTCGCCTCACGTAGAGGCTGGGCTCGTAAACCGAGGACGTGGGGCTTGGGACCATGTCTCCATCACTCTGGTGCCCATAAGTTTTGACCTGTAAGGTGTTACGCGGCGTACAGCATATCGTTGGAAAGCTGTCCCAGAGCTCTACAACGAGGGAAGTGTGCCTGCTCAACTGCGCCTATTTTTGGAGCCCAAAATCGAATGTTTTCATAAGTTTTGGGACACATTTCATCTTTTGCGCTATTCTTTCATCCCAAATCGTACATCGTGAGCCGTAAAAAGGACGACAACATAATCCATCACATTTCTATTACCGAATCCCACGGAACCTTGGGCAAGTCAACTTTGCCTCACGTAGAAGCTGGGCTTGCAAACCGAGGGCGTGGGGCTTGGGACCAGGTCTTCGTCGCTCCGGTGCCCATAACTTTTGATCCGTAAGGAATTATGCGGCGTACAACATACTGTTGGAAAGCTCTCTGAGAGCTCTACGACGGGGTTGGCTAGCCTGCTCAGCTGCGCTTATTTTTGGATCCCAAAATCGAATGTTTTTTTCAGTATCAGGACACTTTTCTTCTTTTGTGCTTTTTTTTCATCCCGGATCGTACTTTGTGAGCTGCGAAAAGGATGACAACCTAATCCATCGTATTTCTATTACTGAATCCCACGGCACCATGGGAAAGACAACTTTGCCTCACGTAGAGGCTGGGCTCACAAACCAAGGATGTGGGGTTTGGGACCTAGTCTTCATCGCTCTAGTGCCCATAACTTTTGATCCGTAAGGAGTTACGCAGCGTACAACATATCGTTGGAAAGCTCGCCGAGAACTCTATGATGGGGGCGTAAGCCTTCCTGGCTGCGCCTATTTTCGGAGCCTAAAATTGAACGTTTTCATCAGTTTCGGGACACTTTTCTTCTTTTGCGCTATTTTTTCATCCCAGATCGTACGTTGTCAGCCGCGAAAAGGACGACAACCTAATCCATCTCATTTCTATTACCGAATCCCGCGGCACCATGGGCAAGACAACTTTGCCTCATGTAGAGGCTAGGCTCGCAAACCGAGGATGTGGGGCTTAGGACCAGTTCTCCGTCGCTTCGGTGCCTATAACTTTTGATTCGTAAGGAGTTACGCGGCGCACAGCATACCGTTGGAAAGCTCTCCGAGAGCTCTAGGACGGGGTTAGCAATCCTGCTCAACTGCGCCTGTTTTCAAAGCCAAAAATCAAATGTTTTCTTCACTATCGGGACACTTTTCTTCTTTTGCATTATTTTTTTGTCCCGAATCATACGTTGTGAGCCGCGAAAAGGATGAGAACCTAATCTACCACATTTCTATTACCGAATCCCATGGCACATTGGGCAAGAAAAATTTGCCTCACATAGAGGCTGGGCTCGCAAACCGAGGTCGTGGGGCTTGGGACCTAGTCTTCGTCGCACTAATGCCCATAACTTTTGATCCGTAAGGAGTTACGCGGCGCACAGCATATCGTTAGAAAGCTCTTCGAGAGCTATACGACATGGGCAGCAAGCCTGCTTAGCTGCGCCTATTTTCAAAGCCCAAAATTGAACATTTTTATCAGTTTCGGGACATTTTTCTTCTTTTGAGCTATTTTTCCGTCCCGGATCGTACATCGTGAGCCGTGAAAAGGACGACAGCCTAATCCATCATATTTCTATTACCGAATCCCATGGGACCTTGGGCAAGACAACATTGCCTCACGTAGAAGCTGGGCTCGCAATTCGAAGGTGTGGGGCATGAGACCAGGTCTCTGTCGCTCTAATACCCATAACTTTTGATCCATAAGGAGTTATGCGGCGCAAAACATACCGTTGGAAAGCTCTACGAGAGATCTACGACAGGGACAGCAAACCTGTTCGGCTGCGTCTATTTTTGGAGCCCAAAATCGAACATTTTCATCAGTATCGGGACACTTTTCTTCTTTTGCGCTATTTTTTCATCCCGGATCGTACGTCGTGAGCCGCAAAAAATACGACAACCTAATCTGTCACGCCCCAACCCAGCCTATAAAGGTTAGACTAGGGTGTGATCTAATCATTCCAGTCACGTCTCGTACTTAACTGTTCATGAAGATTTAACACTTAACGTTTCGGCCTAAACTCCAAAATTTTTTGAAAAACTGGCAGCATAACGGCTGTAATTGGGCTCTTTGGTTTGACCTAATTCTCTAAACGCCTCGAAATTTACCATCTCAAATTCATTTCCAACTAAGATTACTATTTATCATCAACTGAAATGCCTGCTAGTTGTCCTGATGTCTCATTGATTAATAACCTAACATGATACTATGTCTCGTTCGTTTGTTAATCCTCGTTACAAAAGTACCTGTTGATCCTAGCTTAATAACGTGTACCTGCTTAAGATTTAGTTGGTTCATTTTACTTAGCCTTTTCCTAATACCTCATAAACCTATTATAGATATTAGCTATCATGCCCCGACCCGACCCCGTAAAAGGCCAAGCCCAGACCCGACACACGGACAGAGTCTCCTCTATACCGCGGACGATCCGAAAACCCTAAAACCATCATAACACTTGCAAAAGCCATAAAACAATTCAAACAAGCCAACTTTCTTTTAAAAACATACATCCTCTTATTAGCCAACTTTCCAAACCAAAATGCCATGCATACTACACAAGTATTGATGCCACTAACCAGTTAGCTATTAGCATTCATTTCTTTACTAGTTATAAGAGTAATCTTTACATTCTTTCAACTTATACAACATAAGACTGTAGAGGCCTCAAACTAGAAAATACATACAAGGCTACAAGCCTCAAAATTAAGCGACATCCAAGCAATATACATATCATGCAAGGCTCGCACAAAATCTGGTAACCAACCACCAGCAAAGCAGAGAAGTACTATCACGGAAGCACCTCCACCTGATCCTCCTCCTCTATTACCTCGATAGGGTCTGCTTCAACTACTCCTGTAAAAATATAGTATAGAGATGAATGAGCAAAAACTATTGCTCAGCGAGGGCAATTGGTCTCAAGGACGGAGATGAGAGGAGTATGCAATGCAATTAGCCAAGCAATGCATACAATTATTATTTAAAGATACAAACAAGCCAATATTATATCAAGGCAAGCATTAAAGACTATAAACATTCATTCAAAGGATACGGTAGTCTTTTCACGAGCAACTTTCATTCAAGGATTCGATGATGACGCGCCGGCCCAAACCACCTTATAACACCAGTTTGGAATACCCCGGAAGTATCCATCAACCTACGACCCAAATCTCCCTGGGAGGCAACCCAAGCGAGAAAGGGAATAGCAGCGGAGCTAGAGCAACCAACACTGGCAACCCAAGGCTACCCAGAGAGGCCCATCACTCACGCGCGAGACACTATGCAATGCAAGACTCGATATAAGGCGATAAACAAGTGATAAAGCCACACGTGAGAGAATAACAAAGTAGGTTACTCTCGCACGCAATAGCAACAATTGATAAGCATCTCAATCCAAATCAATTCAAACAAGTATTTCAAGCAACCCTAAGCATTCTATAGGCATAAAATCAAGAAAACAAGCAAAAACACAAATCGACCCCAATTATCAAAATACTACCATTTCCAAACGAGCCATGAGTTCTGGAAACCGACTTCGCCAACCCTCCTAGGTGACCATAAGGCACGTCTAAAGACCCTGAAACCTTACTTTACCCTAGAACTCGCGCAAAGCCCCGATTTCCCCCTTTCTCGTTTGAACTACAACTATACCAACCAAACGCCCAACCAACGCCATAATCGTACCAAAAGTGCTTCCATGGCCTCCCGATACAATGCCAACACGCAAAATGAGAAAACGCCAAACTCGACCTAAACGACCCCGAATTTTTACAAGGCTTAATTCCCGTTTTTTCCATTTCGCAACCCAAACAAACCATGCATTTAGGCATTCTAGCACACCTAGCACAATTCTACATCAACGGATAGCATAACGGAACAACTTCATCGTTCCAAAGGTTTACTATTCATAAAACACTATTCAACATCCAAATTTATTTGCAATCTCAACATTTAACAGCAGAAAATATTAAAAAGCTATAAATACACGTTCTACAATAGCCAAGGAACATTCTAGAAGCATCAAAACGCTTTAAACAACAATCTACATATAAAATCTAAAAATTGCAAAGTTGATACACTAAACATTTAAATGCGCAAATAGCATGATTCCCTCACCTTAGGCACTCCTAGTTGCTAGGAAAACAAAGCTAGTCACCTCGGAAACCACCCCGCACGAGCTTACGCGAAGATTGAATGATTTAAAGGTTGAAAGGTTTTTTTGTTCTCTATGAAACTCTCGGCCTGCTCTCTGAATTTCAGCTGCTGTTTTTTTTTATTTTGCTTTGTTTTAGCTCACTAAGGTTTTAAGTTGGTCAAATGGTCAAAGTCCTAGGTCAAACCACTTAAAACTTGGTCAAAGGCCCTTATTTTGTGCATTTTAAAACCATTTTAACTAAGGAAAGATTAATTAAAGCTAGCAACAATTAAAATATAAAATTTAAGTCATCTAAATACTAGTTTCACTATTTGCTGAGGACTAGAAATTGTTCTCTAGCTATCGCTCACTAAATGCAATGAACGTTGCGACAGCAAGAAAGTAACAATTAATTCACAAAGAATTTAAAGAAATATAATTTTCAAAATAATAAACAAGAAATTTCACATTCCGGGCTAGGGTATTACACCATCTCCACCTTAAAACAATTGCGCCCACGCAATTCCTACCTGGTCAACAAACAACTCCGGATACTGATCCCGAACCTGGTCCTCTCTTTCCCAAGTTGCTTCCTCAAACCCATGATGATTCCACAGAACCTTTACTAACGGAATACTCTTCCTGTGAAGCTCCTGAACTTTCCTATCCACAATTCGAATCGGTTTCTCTTCATAAGACAACTTCTCTTCAATCTGCAAAGGTTCTGGTTCAAGTACATGTGAAGGGTCTGGATGGTATTTCTTCAACATAGACACGTGGAACACATCGTGTAGTCTCGACAAGCTCGGAGGCAAAGCTAACCGATAAGCCAAAGGACCTACCTTTTCGGTGATCTCATACGGACCCACATACCTGGGACTAAGCTTCCCGCTCTTACCGTGCCGAATCAATCCCTTCCGTGGAGAAATCTTAAGAAACACCCAATCTCCCAAATCAAACTCAAGATCCCGACGGTGCTTATCCGCATAACTCTTCTGACGACTCTGAGCTGTAAGCATACGCTGGCGAATAAGGTGAATATTATCTACCATCTTAATCATCTCAGGTAACACAGTCGGATCAACTGTTCTCATCTCTCCAACCTCTTCCCAATATAACGAGGATCTGCATTTCTGGCCATACAACGCCTCGTATGGAGCCATACCTATAGTAGATTGATAACTATTGTTGTAGGCGAACTCCGCTAAAGGCAAAAACTTCTCCCAATTCTTCCCAAAGTCTAGCACGCATGCTCGAAGCATGTCTTCCAAGATCCTGATGGTTCTCTCAGACTGGCCATTAGTTTACGGATGATATGCAGTACTGAAGCTCAACTTAGTTCCCATGGCCTCTTGCAACTTCTGCCAAAAACAAGATCTGAATCTGGGATCCCTATCTGACACTATACTCTGTGGCACACCATGCAATCTCACAATATTAGCAACATAAAGTTCAGCTAGCTTATCAAGGCTATCCTGTTTGTTCACGGGAATAAAATGTGTAACTTTAGTCAAGCGGTCCACAACAACCCAAATAGAATCACATCCTCTCGGAGATCTAGGAAGATCGGTCACAAGGTCCATTGTTATATGTACCCACTTCCATTGCGGAATCGACAACGGCTGTAGAAGTCCGGCTGGCCTCTGATGCTCAACTTTAACCCTCTGACAAGTCAAACATCTAGATACATACCCGACAATCTCCCTCTTCATATTGTTCCACCAGAAGTGTTGCTTCAAATCTCTATACATTTTAGTACTGCCCGGGTGAATCGTATACCTCGAATTATGTGCCTCGGACAGGATCTCATTCTTCAAAGTCGGATCATCAGGAACACATACTCTATCCCTGAATCTGAAGATGCCATCTGCATGTAATTTAAACTCCGACTCTCCCCCTTTTGATTTTTCTTGGATCTTCAAGATGTGAGGATCAGTCTTCTGAGCGTCTCTGATCTGTGCAAGCAATCCTGACTGAATCAGCAAACTAGCAAATCGAATCCCTACCTCAGTAGCTTCTAGTTTCCATGAACAAATTTCTTCCAAAGTCTCCCAATCCTTGATAATCAAGCTTGCAATAGTAGCCTTTTGGCTCAAAGCATCAGCAACAACATTTGCCTTACCTGGCACATAGTTAATAGAACAGTTGTAACCACCCAATAGCTCTAGCCATCTCCGCTGCCTCATATTCAGATCCTTCTGTGAAAACAAATACTTGAGACTCTTGTGGTCAGTAAATATTTCAAATCTGCAACCCCACAAGTAATGACGCCACTTCTTCAAAGCAAACATAACTGCAGCTAACTCAAGATCATGTGTAGGGTAATTGACTTCATAAGGTTTCAACTTCCTGGAAGCATAAGCAATCACCTTACCATTCTGCATTAAAACATAGCCCAATCCTTCCTTAGATGCATCACTGTAGACAACGAAGTTCTCTGTTCCCTCAGGTAAAGCTAGTATAGGAGTTGTAGTTAGTCTCTTCTTCAATTCTTGGAAACTGGATTCACATTTAGCATCCCAGTTGTAAGCAACTTTCTTCCGAGTCAACTGGCTCAAAGGTCCAGAAATTTTGGAAAAGTCTTTAACAAATCTCCGGTAGTAACCTGCCAATCCAAGAAAACTCGGAATCTCTGACACCGTCTCATGTCTCTTCCAAGATGAAACAACTTCAATCTTAGCTGGGTCCACTGAAATTCCTCGATCTGAAATGATATGGCCTAGAAAAGATATATGATTCAACCAGAACTCGCACTTGCTGAATTTAGCAAAAAGCTTGTTTTCCTGCAAAGTCTGTAGCACAATCTTCAAGTGTTGCTGTTCAGCCTCGTTCTTCGAATACACTAAAATGTCGTCAATAAAGATCACGACAAACTGATCAAGGTAAGGTCGGAAAACCCTCTGCATCAAGTCCATGAATGCGGCTGGTGCATTCGTCAAACCAAACGGCAAAACAACAAATTCATAGTGGCCATATCTAGTCCTGAATGCCGTCTTTGGTATATCGTCACTCCGAATTCTAAGTTGATAGTAACCCTGTCTCAAGTCAAATTTGGAGTAAACACTCGCACCCTGCAACTGGTCAAACAATTCTTCAATCAACGGCAAGGGGTATTTGTTCTTAATCGTGACTTGATTAAGTCCCCTGTAATCAATGCATAACCGTAGCGTGCCATCTTTCTTTCTCACAAACAACACAGGCGCACCCCACGGCGAAGAACTAGGTTGTATAAACCCTTTCTCAAGCAAGTTCTGAAGCTGAATTTTTAACTCCTGAAGTTCAGCCGATGCCATTCTATAAGGACTCCAAGAAATCGGCGCAGTGCCTGGCACAAGATCAATCACGAACTCAATCTCCCTATCCGGTGGTAAACCCGGTAATTCGTCGGGAAATACACCAGGAAAGTCTCTAACAATCGAAACCTCATTCAAACTCAACTTATCAGTAGGCTGATTGATCAAATAGGCTAAGTAAGCTTCACAACCCCTATTCAACAACTTAGAAGTCTTGATCGCTGATAAAAGTGGAATTCGGGCAGCCCTGCAATTCCCAACAATCTCTAGTACTGGTAGGCTAGGAACCTGAAGATAAACGACTTTGTTCTATAATCCAACTGAGCATAATACTTTCCCAACCAGTCCATTACCAAAATGATTTCAAAATCACGGAATGGCAATATAATTAAATCAGCAGGAAATTTACGGTTCTCAATGCATATATCACAAGATTTGCAAATAGACTCAGTAACAAATTTTGCACCCAAAGGCGTACTAACTTCAACTTCATGAGGCAATTTATCAATGCAAACATTCACAGATCGTGCACATGCAGGAGTTATAAATGAATGTGTAGCTCCGGGATCAATCAAAACTTTAACTGGCTGAGTATTGAGAAGAAGGGCAGCTCCTCCGCATCTAGTGCAAAGACCCTAGCCTGAACTCTCTGTGTTGGACGTGCACCTACAGCCCTATTCTGAACACCTTGGCCTCCACCACGGCCCTGAACATTGTTATACTTAGGGCAATCTCTCACCCTATGGTCATCACTGCCACAACCCGTACATTTACCACTCTTCCTCCAGCAGTTAGCCTCAATATGCCCTGATCGATTACAATAATTACACTGCTGATTTTTCCTAACTGCAGTGTTTCCCGTAGGTGCTGGGGCTCTGGCAGGGGTAGGAACTGTACCTCCCTGCTGGGGTCTAGTTACAGCTGGCCTAGCCTGAATCTGTTGCTGTGGCTGATACGAACGTTGCTGAGGAACCTGTGCAGAAGACTGATACTGCCTCGGCTGACTCTGGCTGCTCTGGCCCAAATACTGCTTCTTACTCGGCTGACTGCTCTTAGCTATCATCTCAGCCTTCCGTTTCTCAAACTTATAGGCTGCCTGAAATGCCTCGGGAAAAGTAGTGTAGGTCTGCCCAGTCAAATGCAACTATATGTCCATTCTCAGCCCACGGACAAACCTATGAATCATCCTCCTAGCCGGCCGTACCAACTCGGGCATATACCTCGATAGGCTAACAAACCTAGCCTCATACTGTGCAACAGTCATGTTTCCCTGCTTCAGGGCCACAAACTCATCTTCCCTCCTTTCCATAGCCATCTCGGGAATATATTTGTCCTGAAACTCACTTACAAAATCATCCCACAAATTTGGTACATCCTCACAATTGTGGCGTTCCCACATCGAAAAATTAGGAAGTGATGCAGCTGTATATAAGGGGGCGACTCCTTGTATAAGCCAAGACGCGTTTTCACGTGGGAGACCACGTGAGGAACAAAACCGTGAGAGTATTGGTTCCCTTCGGGGCTTGCTCAAAGCGGACAATATCTTGGTAGTGACGTGTCCGTGCCCGTGATAAACCGTGGCGGTGCGTTACAAATGGTATCAGAGCCTACCGGGGTGACCCGGCGTTGTGACGTTAGCCCGCGAGGGCGCGTGCCTCTTAAGGGGGGTGGAATGTGGCGCTCCCACATCGAAAAATTAGGAAGTGATGCAGCTGTATATAAGGGGGCGACTCCTTGTATAAGCCAAGACGCGTTTTCACGTGGGAGACCACGTGAGGAACAAAACCGTGAGAGTATTGGTTCCCTTCGGGGCTTGCTCAAAGCGGACAATATCTTGGTAGTGACGTGTCCGTGCCCGTGATAAACCGTGGCGGTGCGTTACAACAATCCTACCTCCTCCTGACAGTATTCCACCACTGCTCTGCATCACCCTCAAATAAGAATGATGCATAGTCTATTCTTGCCTCATCGGTGTACCTCAACGCGGTAAAAATCTTCTCAACTCGATTAATCCATCTCTCGGCCGCCACATCATCTGGCTCCCCGAAGAACTTTCCCGGCTCGTGCCTCAAAAATTTCTCTAGCTGGTTATTCTCAACTCTATACCCCTGTCCACCAGGATTAGCTTGATTTCCCTGGGGATTATTCCGGTCTTGCCTCTGCTCATGCAGCACCTGTGTAATCCGGTCTACTGCAGTAGTCATAGTAGCCATAAACTGCTCAGGCAACGGCTGACGACCCTGTTCTGCTGCCTCTTCATCTGATCCTATACCTTGAGTACCACGACTTGGCGATAAGTAGCAATTCACAATAGCTGGCAACATTTAAAAGCAGTTTATAGACAGAAATATAGCACATAAGATTAGATAACACTCAAGTCAATAACAATCCAATATTCTATCACACAATTCACATAAGACAAGTTCAACTTGCCAAACTATTTCACTTAAACACATAAACATTCCAAGTTCACAAAGTCATGATAGAACATTTCCTATTCACTTAGCAATCATACATAAACACTTTAACAATTTAGACCTTTACCCCACAGACCGAGAATCATATCCCGGCTCATGCAAGACTATCATGCTCTGATACCACCTAAAGATGTCACGCCCCGACCCGACCCCGCAAAAGGCCAAGCCCGGACCCGACACACGGACGGAGTCTCCTCTGTACCGCGGACGATCCGAAAATCCTAAAACCATCATAACACTTGCGAAAGCCATAAAACAATTCAAACAAGCCAACTTTCTTTTAAAAACATACATCCTCTTATTAGCCAACTTTCCAAACCAAAATGACATGCATACTACACAAGTATTTATGCCACTAAACAGTTAGCTATTAGCATGCATTTCTTTACTAGTAACAAGAGTAATCTTTACATTCTTTCAACTTATACAACATAAGACCGTAGAGGCCTCAAACTAGAAAATACATACAAGGCTACAAGCCTCAAAATTAAGCGACATCCAAGCAATATACATATCATGCAAGGCTCGCACAAAATCTGGTAACCAACCACCAGCAAAGCAGAGAAGTGCTATCACGGAAACACCTCCACCTGCTCCTCCTCCTCTATTACCTCGATAGGGTCTGCTTCAACTACTCCTGTAAAAATATAGTATAGAGAGGAATGAGCAAAAACTATTGCTCAGCGAGGGCAATTGGTCTCAAGGACGGAGATGAGAGGAGTATGCAATGCAATTAGCCAAGCAATGCATACAATTATTATTTAAAGATACAAACAAGCCAATATTATATCAAGGAAAGCATTAAAGATTATAAACATTCATTCAAAGGATACGGTAGTCTTTTCACGATCAACTTTCATTCAAGGATTCGATGACGACGCGCCGGCCCAAACCACCTTATAACATCAGTTTGGAATACCCCGGAAGTATCCATCAACCTACGGCCCAAATCTCCCTATGAGGCAACCCAAGCGAGAAAGGGAATAGCAGCGGAGCTAGAGCAACCAACACTGGCAACCCAAGGCTACCCAGAGAGGCCCATCACTCACGCGCGAGACACTATGCAATGCAAGACTCGATATAAGGCGATAAACAAGCGATAAAGCCACACGTGAAAGAATAACAAAGTAGGTTACTCTCGCACGCAATAGCAACAATTGATAAGCATCTCAATCCAAATCAATTCAAACAAGTATTTCAAGCAACCCTAAGCATTCTATAGGCATAAAATCAAGAAAACAAGCAAAAACACAAATCGGCCCCAATTATCAAAACACTACCATTTCCAAACGAGCCATGAGTTCTAGAAACCGACTTCGCCAACCCTCCTAGGTCACCATAAGGCACGTATAAAGACCCCGAAACCTTACTTTACCCTAGAACTTGCGTAAAGCCCCGATTTCCCCCTTTCTCGTTTGAACTACAACTATACCAACCAAACGCCCAACCAACACCATAATCGCACCAAAAGTGCTTCCATGGCCACCCGATACAATGCCAACACGCAAAACGAGAAAATGCCAAACTCGACCTAAACGACCCCGACTTTCAACAAGGCTTAATTCCCATTTTTTCCTTTACGCAACCCAAACAAACCATGCATTTAGGCATTCTAGCACACCTAGCACAATTCTACATCAATGGACAGCATAACGGAACAACTTCATCGTTCCAAGGGTTTACTATTCATAAAACACTATTCAACATCCAAATTTAATTGCAATCTCAACATTTAACCGCAGAAAATATTTAAAAGCTATAAATACACGTTCTACAATAGCCAAGGAACATTCTAGAAGCATCAAAACGCTTTAAATAACAATCTACAGATAAAATCTAAAAATTGCAAAGTTGATACACTAAACATTTAAATGTGCAAATAGCATGATTCCCTCACCTTAGGCACTCCTAGTCGCTAGGAAAACAATGCTAGTCACCTCGGAAACCATCCCGCACGAGCTTACGCGAAGATTGAACGATTGAAAGGTTGAAAGGTTTTTTTTTTTCTCTATGAAGCTCTCGGCCTGCTCTCTGAATTTCAGCTACTGTTTTTTTTTATTTTGCTTTGTTTTAGCTCACTAAGGTTTTAAGTTGGTCAAATGGTCAAAGTCCTAGGTCAAACCACTTAAAACTTGGTCAAAGGCCCTTATTTTGTGCATTTTAAAGCCATTTTAGCTAAGGAAAGATTAATTAAAGCTAGCAACAATTAAAATATAAAATTTAAGTCATCTAAATACTAGTTTCACTATTTGCTGAGGACTAGAAACCGTTCTCTAGCTATTGCTCACTAAATGCAATGCACGTTGCGACAGCGAGAAAGTAACAATTAATTCACAAAGAATTTAAGGAAATATAATTTTCAAAATAATAAACAAGAAATTTCACATTTCGGGCTCGGGTATTACACTAGCAGTAATAGCAAAATGACCATTGTAGTATCTAGTGTCTGTCTAGAAATATCAGTACAAACCAAAATTATACCACAAATTACAATGGGGGTCTTTTACATTACAACATTAAGCAACATGAAAGAAACAGTCTTCAAGTAGCATGGTTTTCATAAATGGCCATAAATCAAGCAAACCACACAGGACAGGCAATCATTCCAAGGAGTCGTCGTTAGACACATTGCCCTTGGGTACCTGTTCTTGATCTTCTTCACCTGAGATGATAAAAGATGGTGAGTCCTTATGAACTCAACGAGGGAGAACGAGAAATAGGTTTTAAAACTCATTTTTCGGTTCAATCTTATGAAAAATCCTTTTGCAAGCATGATGTGTATCATAAGCAAGTACATAGCGTAATATAATAGTAAAGAACGCAATTACCAGTCCTTCCTCCCTGAGGTCCTCTAGGGACCAAATGAGAGTACTTATACATATAGTAAAAAGGATACGGTGAGCTTTCGCTCGCAGATCAATTCCAGTATCAGTTGTTACGACCGACTTCAAATCATCCCCCATAACACGCCAAGTGGGTGTACTCCAGATGTACCCTGAAATCCTACGACCCAACTCTCCGAGGAAGTCTAGCCCCCAAGCGAGAGAGGGAATGGGACCATGGTAGTCACGGGTGCACCGGCAAGCCCGATGCCACCCGGTGTGCGTGATCGCTACCATGCCGACATGAAAGGTTGCAACCTTGTATGCAATGCACATTTATGACATTAACATATCACATTAGGAGGACAAAAAAGTAGGTTGCCTCCGGACAGTCATAAGATTGCACATTGACAAGTAAACTGGCGAGGCACGAATGGACAAGTAGTTTCACTTGAAAAGCATTTGGAGTTATATGAACATTAAACGGACAGCCATGTACCACACATAAATCAAGTCATATAACTCAATTCAAAGTCCACGTAATCAATTAATAAGATTATATAACATGCAACAACATCTACGTGGGCTCGGATGCAAGAAAAGCCTATTTGTCAACACGCAATGATCAAAATCACATTTAGGACTATAAGGGAATCTACGGGCAGCCTACTAAGCACATAATTCCACACAATATCCAAATGATCAACACTTAGCAAGACCACCTAGTCATTAGGGTTTCCATTTCGTGCATATCCGTGCAATTTAAGCCCCAAACCATTTCAAAATCAATCTCAAGCCATGCATCATTTAATTCAACATCCTCAAACATTCAAAAAAGTCCACACAACATCCCAAAGCTACAATCCCAATAATTTATTTCAACAAGAGAAGTTACAACAATTTTCTAAGCATAACACTAAGTGAAACCCTTACTGCAATAGGCTGTTTTCTCACAATCATGAAGATAAGCAAACAATCTCCAATTCCAGTGAATAAGATTTCAAATTAAATCTGAAGAAGTGAACTAAAATCAGAAACAAACCTTGCATCATTTGGAGTTCGGGATCATTAGTTATAGCCAAAACAGTGGGATAGCACAAAACTGTCCAGATTTGCACACATTTCGATAATTGACGTTTTTGAGGTCCTTAGGGTCATATTTAGCCTTAGTCCATTTCTGACAAAAATGTCCAGAACTGAAAAATATAGTAGTACACCAAATTTAATGCACTGTGGACATCATTTACTAAGTCAAATCTGGTTCGTTCTACAAGGTCAGTGCATTTGCCAAAACCTGCTGCATTTTTCCAGATTTCCAGATTTGGACACATTTTAATGATTTGCCATTTTGAGGACCTTAGATTCGAAATTAGCTTTGTCCTATTTCTGAGAAAAATGTTCAAAACTGGCAAAACTAGTCACCTACCAATTTTCATACATTTTCAACATCCTTTGCCTAGCCAAACTCACCTCGAAAAAACAGGTCAGAGAGCTGTCACATAATCCGATTGCACCTATCATCATTTTCAAGCCAAAATCTTGCCATGCATGCTTGTAAAAGCTTAATAACGAACATATAACTCAAGTACAGAAGAAAAGACATACATTTATGAGCATGCATGTGGATTTTTGAAGGATTTTCAAAAGGTTTTAGCCCTCACCTTAGCAATCAACCAAGAAGATGCACAAAAACTTGTTGAAGCACAATTTTCTTCTTCTCCTTTGCCTAGCCGAGATTCCAACTATATTTTCTCTATTTTTCCTAGCTTAGTGACCAAGCTCTTAGTACATGCATGAGGTTAGAACAAGAAGAAAAGAAATGGAAGCTTAGAAACTCACCTAGGGCCAAAATGAAGACTCTATGTGCTTGCATGCATCCTTTGAGCTAGCTACTTGCTTTCCTTTGCTTGGGCTTGCTTTGACTAACCTTAGGATGATGAAGATGAGTTGTGAAGTGAAGAGAATCAGCCAAGGCCGAGAGAGAGAGAGAAAATGAGAGGGAGAGAGAGAAGATGAGAGGAAAAAAGGAAGAAATGACAAAGAATGACAAAGTGTGAAGTTTTGCATTGTTTCAAGCATATGGTCGGCCTTGGGCAGCCCATTTTCAGCCTTTTGTGTCCTCAAGGTATAATTTAAAATTGCTAGCATGGGCATGGAAGAGTTGGTCGAGTATGGTGAAGAATTGAGGAGATTTTTGAGCAATTTTTTATGCATTTGTGTCATAGAACGTCATAGTATGTCTAGGGTTATAAATAAATTATGCAATGATAGATTAAATGCACATAGTGGTCGGCCAAAGTTAGCTTCAATTCTGAATTTTTGTCATCTTTGAGCATTATTTTAATTGTGTCTTGAAAGTGCAAAAAGAATAAGGAATAAAGAATAAGGAATGTCTAGCTTTTTGTGAGATTTTGTCTTCTAGTGGGTTGAATTAGTAATTTAATAATAGTTAGTGGATTTTGTAGGATTAATTAATGACCTAGTGCCTCGTGTAAGATGATTTCTTGATTAGCGTGAGGGCACGCTTTCCTAGGTCTAGGGCACGCATTACGAGGTAGAACACAAACTACGAGACGAACACACGTTTTTCAAGTAAATGCACGTAACCCTAAATGAGTGCACGTAATTCAATGCAAGGCATGCAAAACGAACACAATTCTCAAACCTAGGTCAAGGCACGTAAATCTAGGTTAGGACACACGAAACGACGTATCGTACGCAAATCGAAGTCAGGGCACATAAGACGAGGCATGCACGAAAGCCAAGACATGGCATATAATCCAAGGTCGGTCATACAGTTTTGGGTCTAAGGCACGCAAATCGAGGTAAGGCACGTTTTCGGGGTCGGGCCTCACATAATCTATCACATTTCTATTATCGAATCCCACGCATCTTGGGCAAGACAACTTCGCCTCACGTAAAGGCTGGGCTCGCAAACCGAGGATGTGGGGCTTGGGACCTGGTCTTCGTCACTCCGTTGCCCATAACTTTTGATTCGTAAGGAATTACGCGGCACACAACATATTGTTGGAAATCTCTCTGAGAGATCTACGACTGGGACAGCAAATCTGCTAGGCTGCGTATATTTTTGGAGCCCAAAATCGAATGTTTTCATTAGTATTGGGACACTTTTCTTCTTTTGCGCTGTTTTTTCATCCCGGATCGTGCGTCGTGAGTCGTGAAAAGGACGACAACCTAATCCATCACATTTCTATTACCGAATCCCACGACATCTTGGGCAAGACAACTTCGCCTCACGTAGAGGCTGGGCTCGCAAACCGAGGGCGTGGGGAATGGGACTAGGTCTTTGCCACTCTGGTGCACATAACTTTTGATCCATAAGGAGTTACGCGACGCACAACATATCGTTGGAAAGCTCTCCGAGAGCTCTACGATGGGGGCAACAAGCCTGCTAGGTTGCGCCTATTTTTGGAGCCCAAAATTGAAGTTTTCATCAGTTTCGGGACACTTTTCTTCTTTTGCGCTATTTTTTCATCCCGAATTGTATGTCGTGAGCTGCGAAAAGGACGACAACCTAATCCATCGCATTTCTGTTTCTGAATCCCACGGCACCATGGGCAAGACAACTTTGCCTCACGTAAAGGCTGGGCTCGTAAACCGAGGACGTGGGGCTTGGGACCTGGTCTTTGTCGCTCCGTTGCCCATAACTTTTGATTCGTAAGGAGTTACGCGGCGTACAGCATATCGTTGGAAATCTCTCCGAGAGATCTACAACGGGGACAGCAAACCTGCTCGGCTGCGTCTATTTTTGGAGCCCAAAATTGAACGTTTTCATCAGTATGGGGATACTTTTCTTCTTTTGCGTTGTTTTTTCGTCCTGGATCGTAAGTTGTGAGCTGCGAAAAGGATGACAACCTAATCTATCACATTTCTATTACCGAATCCCATGGCACCTTGGGCAAGAAAAATTTCGCCTCACGTAGAGGTTGGGCTCGCAAACCGAGGACGTGGGGCTTGGGATCTAGTCTTCGTCACTCCGGTGCCCATAACTTTTGATCTGTAAGGAGTTACGCAGTGCACAACATATCGTTGGAAAGCTCGCCGACAGCTCTAGGACGGGGGCAGCAAGCTTGCTTGGCTGCGCTAGTTTTCAGACCCCAAAATTGAACATTTTCATCAGTTTCGGGACACTTTTCTTCTTTTGCGCTATTTTTTCATCCCGGATCGTACGTCGTCAGCCGCGAAAAGGATGACAACCTAATCCATCGCATTTCTATTACCGAATCCCACGGCACCATGGGCAAGGCAACTTCGCCTCACGTAGAGGTTGGGCTCGCAAACCGAGGATGTGGGGCTTGGGACCTGGTCTCCGTCGCTTTGGTGCCTATAACTTTTGATCCGTAAGGAGTTATGCGACACACAACATACTGTTAGAAAGCTCTCCGAGAGCTCTACGACGAGGTTAGCAAGCCTGCTCAGTTGTGCCTAATTTCGAAGCTAAAAATCAAATGTTTTCTTTAGTATCGGGACACTTTTCTTCATTTGTGCTGTTTTTTCATCCCGGATCGTACGTTGTGAGCCGCAAAAAGGATGACAACCTAATCCACCACATTTCTATTACCAAATCCCATGGCACATTGGGCAAGAAAACTTCGCCTCACGTAGAGGCTGGGCTCACAAACCGAGGTCGTGGGGCTTGGGACCTAGTCTTCATCGCTCCAGTGCCCATAAATTTTGATCCGTAAGGAGTTATGCGGAGCAAAACATATCGTTGGAAAGCTCTTTGAGAGCTATACGACATGGGCAGCAAGCCTGCTCAGCTGTGCCTATTTTCAGAGCCCAAAATTGAACGTTTTCATAAGTTGCGGGACACTTTTCTTCTATTGAGCTATTTTTCTGTTCGGGATCGCACATCGTCAGCCGCGAAAAGGACGACAGCCAAATCCATCACATTTCTATTACTAAATCCTATGGCACCTTGGGCAAGACAACATTGCCTCACGTAGAAGCTGGGCTCACAAATCGAGGTCGTGGGGCTTGGGACCTGGTCTTCGTCGCTCCAGTGCCCATAACTTTTGATCCGTGAGGAGTTACGCGGCGCACATCATATCGTTGGAAAGCTCTTCAAGAGCTATACGACATGGGCAAAAAGCGTGCTCGGCTGCGCCTATTTTCAGAGCCCAAAATTGAACGTTTTCATCAGTTTTGGGACACTTTTATTCTTTTGAGCTATTTTTTCATCCCGGATCGTACATCGTGAGCCGCGAAAAGGTCGACAGCCTAATCCATCACATTTCTATTACCAAATCTCATGGCACCTTGGGCAAGACAACATTGCCTCACGTAGAAGCTGGGCTCGCAAACCGAGGGTGTGGGGCATGGGACCAGGTCTCCGTCGCTCCAGCGCCCATAACTTTTGATCCGTAAGGAGTTACGCGGCGCAAAGTGTCACGCCCCAACCCGGTCTATAAGGTTAGACTAGGGTGTGATCTAAACGTTCAGGACATGTCACATACTTAATCGTTTATGAAGATTTAACACCTATCATTTGAGTCTAGACTCCAAAGTTTTTTGGAAAACCGGTAGCATGACGGCTGTAATTAGACTATTTGGTTTGGCCTAATTCTCTAAACGCCTCAAATTTTTCTAATCTTAAGTTTCATTTCCAACTAGGATTACTATTTAACATCAATTGAAATGCCTATTGGTTATCTCGATGTCTCGTTTGATTTTTAACCTAGCAAGATACTATGTCTCGTTTGTTTGTTTATCATCGTTACAAAAGTACCTATTGATCTTAGTTTAATAGCGAGTACCTGTTTAAGATTGGATAGGTTCATTTACTTAGTCCTTAACTAATACGTCATAACCTATTATAGATACTAGCGGTAATAATAGCAAAAAACGATCATAGTAGTGTCTAGCGTCGGTCTACTTAATATCAGTACAAACCAAAATTAGACCCCAAATTACAACGGGGGTCTTTTTACATTACAAATAACAAGCAACATAAAGGAAATAGTCTTCAAGTACCATAGAGTTCACAAGTAGCCACAATCATGCAAGGCACACAAACAGGCAATCACTCCAAGGATTCATCGTTAGGCACACCGTCCTCGGGTACTTGTTTTGGATCTTCTTCACCTGAGATGATAAAAGAGGGTGAGTCCTTATGAACTCAGCGAGGGGGAACGAGAAATAGGTTTTGAAACTCATTTTCCAGTTCAACTTATGAAAATCCTTTTGCAAGCGTGAATATAACAATAATATAAGGTAAAGAAATAGAAATACCAGTCTTTCCTCCCCGAGGTTCTCTAGGAACCAAGCGAGAGTACTTATACACATAGTAAAAAGGATACAATGAGCTTTTGCTCTCAGATCAGTTCCAGAATCAGTTGTTGGGCCGACTTCAAATCATCCCCCAAACACGCCAGGTGAGTGTACTCCGGATGTACCCCGAAATCCTACAACCCAACTCTCCGAGGAAGTCTAGCCTCCAAGCGAGATAGGGAATGGGACCATGGTAGTAACGGGTGCACCGGCAAGCCCGATGTTGCCCGGTGTGCGTGATCGCTACCATGACGACAGGAAAGGTTGCAACCTTGTATGCAGTGCACATTTATGACAATAACATATCACGTTAGGAGGACAACAAAGTAGGTTGCCTTCGGACAGTCATAAGATTGCACATTGACAAGTAAACAGGCAGGGCACGATAGGACAAGTAATTTCACTTGAATGGCATATAGAGTTATATGAACATTAAGCGGGCAGCCATGTAACACATGTAAATTAAGTCATATAACTCATTTCGAAGTCCACGTAATCAAGTGATAGGATTATTCAACATGCAACAACATCTACGTGGGTTCGGATGCAAGAAAAGCCTATTTGTCAACATGATGTAATGACCCCCAACCCAGCCCTTCTCAAGACTATGTCAAAGTCTGCGTTTACTGTTGCTGTGGTCTCATGTAAATAATTAATGGTAACCTTACGAGAAAGAAAATACATAAAACTATTCAATAATAAATTTTTATATAATAATTTAAGTACAAAAAGTGTTACAATATTTGAGATCTGATAACTACCCGACTATTTACAAACTAGGGTTTTAGCACAGCTACCCTTCCACCCGAAATTAATACAACAAATTCTAATTTTTACAACTTGGATCCAACTATGACAGCAAAAGACTTCGAGCATGTAAACATTCAAAGTCAATTTCCATTTCAAGCTAAGTTGCACCTGCACTGGGGGGAGAAAAAAACGGTGAGCTATGGGGAAGCTCAGTGAGGATAGAATAGAAGAGTTTTGAAAACATTTCTGGTCGGTCTCTTTTGCAAATCATGATGCAATTCACGTATGGTAGTATAACAAACTGTCCATATAAGATATAATAACCAACAGAGATTACTAACATATTTGAATCACGTAACGACATGTAAATAACAAGCAGATTTCCTCCCCGAGGGTAGAGATCGCCAAGCGGGAGTGCTTAATCATACCAGGTTGCAAAGGATACGTTTTGTTATGTACAGGACGCTAGAGGTGGCTCCTACGGGCTCAAGAGGTGACTCCCACCACTTTTGGGTGTAGCACTTTCTCCCGCATAGCACTTAGTTCCTGCTGTTGAGGTGGCCGGCCTCGAATCAAGATCACAACTTCTTATCTCTCCCAAGAGGATACTCCAGATTGTATCCAAAATCTATGACCCAACTCTCCGAGGGTGGAAGGCCAAGCGTGAGAGGGACTAGGACCATGATAGTCACGGGATCACCGGCAAGCCCTGTGCCGCCCGACATTCGTGAAACGCTATCGTGCCTGAGGTTGCAACCCCCAAGTACACACAAGCATGCACAAGTAGTCATAGAACACACAACAAATCATATGGGGATCAACTAAAGTGGTTGTCCCGGCAAGTAATAAATATTTTCTTGGCAATAGAATAACGGCTATAATAAAGCAATGTTCAAGTATAAATAGGGCATTATGACGGCATGCAAATAATATGTATAACATTTATGTAAATATTTGGCCAACATCAATCGAGCAGTATATAATATCTAAGTCAACTCTAATTCAAATAAATAAAGAATATTAATAAGCATGATATTTATCTCAGGCTAGAATATTAAAATAACAAATCATGTTATAGACATATAATAATCATATAAACATATAAGATGCTGTTTTTAATAAAATCTCCTCACCTCAAAATGCCGAAAATTGGAAAAGATTCGGACCCGTTTTGAAACTTTCGAAACATTAACTAAACTGAATCGATATAATTTAATAAAATTGGGTCAGAGAAAAATGTTCGTCTGTTTGATTTCAAGGGGTCAAGTGACCCCTTTATATAGTTTTTCAAAGTTGACGCATGCAGGACAAGTGTCCCGCCACGTGTCTCACATGCGTGGCACGTCCATGCATGTGTGACACGTGTCCTCCTATGTGTCACGCATGCGTGGCATGTCCACGCATGTATGACACGAGTCCCTCCACGTGTCTTACATGCGTGGCACATCCACGCATGTATGACACGTATCCTAAGACACATGTCACTCCCCGAGAGTGACACCAACGTTCCACTTTTTAACCCGTTTTGTGCGTAAGTGTCCTAATTTTCGTATTTTCGGGCCGGAATACAATTTTGCCAAACTTCACCGTTAAATAGTACAAGTTAAAAGAAACTCAATGACGTATACCCATTTTTCAAGACAGAAACCCGATTTTTCTATAATTGGCCCCGAAGTAAACCCCTTTTCCAGATCAAAAACTCCTAAATTCAGAAAAACAGCCGAAATGACCTGAAAAGTTAAAGGAAATCACCTATACTCTTGTAAGCAGCTGAAAAGTTTTATTTAATCATGATATGAAACTTTACATCCCTGTAACGACCCTAAGTTTAATGTTATAAGAATACCTAATAATAGGTTACTATTAATCGTAATACCAATTGATTTTTAAATAGTAAGACAATTAATTATAAATTAAATGCAGACAAATAATCACAAAGACACATTTTTCAAAAATAACAAATTAATAAATATAAATAAATATTTGTAAATACATGGTCGGGCTCGGGTATTACACATGCAATGGACAAAACCACATTTAAGGCTATAAGGCAACTACGGGCAGCCTACTAAACATATAATTACACACAATATCCAAATGATCAATACTTAACAAGCCTACCTAGTTATTAGGGTTTCCATTTCGTGCTTACCCGTGTAATTAAACCCTAAGTCAATTCAAAATCAATCTCAAGCCATGCATCATTTAATTCAAACATCCTCAAGTACTCAAAACTGTCCACACAACATCCCAACACCACAATTCCAAGCAATTAACACCACAAGATAGGTTACAACAATTTTCCAAGCATATAACTAAGTGAAATCCTCACTGCAATAGGCTGTTTTCTCACAAACATTAAGATAAGCAAACAATCTCCAATTCCAGTGAATAAAATGTCAAATTAAAGCTTAAGAAGTGAACTAAAATCAGGAGCTAACCTTGCATCAATTGGAGTTCAGGGTCATTAGATATAGCCGAAATAGGGGGATAGCACAAAACTGTCCAGATTTGCACACTTTTCAGTAATTGACGTTTTTGAGGTCCTTAGGGTCAGATTTAGCTATGGTCCATTTCTGACTAAAATGTCCAGAACTGAAAATTCTGCAGCACATCCAATTTCATGCATTTTGGACATCATTCACTAAGTCAAATCTGGTTCGTTCTACAAGGTCAGTGCATCTGCTAAAACCTGCTTCATTTTTCTAGATTTTCAGATTTGGACACATTTCAAATATTTGCTATTTTGAGGACCTTAGAGTCAAACTTAGCTTCGGCCTATTTCTGCGAAAAATGTTCAAAACTGGAAAAAATATTCACCTACCAATTTTCATGCATTTTCAACATCATTTGCCTAGCTAAACTTACCTCGAAACAGCCTGGTCAGAGAGCTGTCAACAATCCAACTTCACCTATCATCACTTTCAAGCCAAGATCTTGCCATGCATGGTTGCAAAAGCTTTTGAACGAACATATAACTCAAGTACAGAAGCAAAGACATACTTTTATGAGCATACATGTGGATTTTTGAAGGATTTTCAAAAGGTTTTAGCCCTCACCTTAGCAATCAACCAAGAAGATGCACAAAAACTTGTTGAAGCACAATCTTCTTCTTCTCCTTTGCCTAGCCGAGGTTCCAACTAGATTTTCTCTATTGTTCCTAGCTTAGTGACCAAGCTCTTAGTACATGCATGTGATTAGAACAAGAAGAAAATAAATGGAAGCCAAGAAACTTACCTAGGACCGAAATGAAGACTTCGAAGGACATGCATGTGTGATTTTCGTATCCTAGCTTGTTTGCTTGAGTTTATTTGATTGTTGCTTGTCTTGATGCACCATGAGTTGATGAAGATGAGCAAAGGATGGTGAGAACTCAGCCAAGGCCGAGAGAGAGAGAGAAAAATGAGAGGGAGAGAGAGAAGATGAAAGGAAAAATGAAGAAATGACAAGGAATGACAAGCTTTTACATTTCTTCATGCATATGGTCGGCCTTGGGCAGCCCAAAATTCCTGATTTTGTGTCTTCAAGATGTGATTTTAAAATGCTAGCATGGGCAATGGTGGTTTGGTCGAGCAAGGTAGAAATTTGAGGTGGTTTTGAGCATTTTTTTATGCATTGATAAGTGTTTTTGTCATAACTTGTCTAGAAATGAATTGAATTGAGCAAACATGTATAAAATTTGATGTGGTGGTCGGCCAAGGCTATTAAAATTCTGAATTTTTGTCAACTATTGGAGTATTATTTAATTGTGTGTTGGAAGTGCAAAAAGAATAAGGAATAAAGAATGAAGAATGTTTAATGTTTAGTGAATTTTTGTCTTTTAGCGAGTTGAATTAGGATTATAATATTGATAGTGGATTTTATAGGATTGTTTAATAGTCTAGTGCTTTGTGTAAGATGCTTTCTTGATTAGCGTGAAGGCACGCTTTCCTAGGTCTAGGGCATGCACTACGAGGTATGACACGAACTACGAGACAAATGCACGTTTTTCAAGTAAATGCACGTAATCCTAAATGAATGCACGTAATTCAATGCATGGCACATAAAACAAACACAATTCTTAAACCTAGGTCAAGGCACGCAAATCTAGATTAGGGCACACGAAACGATGTATCGCACGCAAATCGGGGTCGGGCCTCACATCCTCCCCTCCTTAAAAGAATTTCGTCCCAAAATTCAATATTACCTTGAAATAAAGCTAGATATTGCTACTCCATCTGGTCTCGCCTTTCCCACGTTGTTTCTTCAACTCCATGATGATCCCACAGCACTTTCACCATTGGTATAGTTTTGTTGCGCAACTCCCGATCTTGCTGGTCTAGGATCCGAACGGGCTTCTCCTCGTAAGACAAGTTCTCCCGAAGCTGCAACGGCTCTGGCTCCAAGATATGCGACGGATCAGGATGATACTTCTGCAGGATCGAAACATGAAAGACGTCGTGAATATTGGAGAGGTTCTGGTGTAGTACTAGGCGATACGCCAAATTGCCAACCTTCTCAATTATCTCGAATGGTCCTACGTACCTCGGGCTCAATTTTTCACCCCTGCCAAGTTTAATCAGTCCCCTCCGGGGTGATATCTTTAAGAACACCTTGTCGCTAACCTCGAACTCGAGACTCCATCTCCGTCAGTCTGCATAACTCTTCTGCCTGCTCTAGGCGGTAAGCATCCGTTTTCGAATGAGGTGGATATTATCAACAGTCTTCATAAGTTCAGGTAAAAGGGTCGGGTCAAAAGTCTTCATCTCCCCTACTTCATCCCAATAAATTGGAGATCGACACTTCCGGCCATACAACGCCTCAAATGGGGCCATCCCGATAGTGGCTTGATAACTATTATTATAAGCGAATTCTGCTAGAGATAGATATTTCTCCCAACCTTTTCCAAAATCCAAAACACACGCCCTCAGCATATCCTCCAGAATCTGAATAGTTCTCTCCGATTGTCCATCGGTCTGAGGGTGATAAGCCGTGCTGAAACTCAACTTCGTTCCCAAAGCTTCTTGCAATCGCTTCCAAAATCGGGAAGTAAAACGAAGATCCCTATCCGATACAATACTCATAGGCATCCCGTGCAATTTTACAATTTCCACTACATACCTATCTCCCAATTTCTCTGGACTATCCTCCTTGTTCATCGGTAAAAAGTGTGCCGACTTAGTTAATCTATCCATTATGACCCAAACGGCGTCATGACCCTTTTGCGACCTGGGCAGGTCCATAACAAAATCCATAGTGATATGTTCCCATTTCCATTGAGGAATCTCCAACGGCTGAAGTAAACCTGCGGGTCGCTGATGTTCCGCTTTGACTCTCTGGCAGGTCAAACACCGTGCCACAAACTCTGCAATTTCTCTTTTCATGTTATTCCACCAATAGTGTTGCTTCAAATTCTGGTACATCTTTGTTCTGCCAGGGTGAATAGTATATCTTGAATTATAGGCTTCTTCAAGAATCTTCTTTTTCAGCTCTGGCTCATTAGGAACACAAATCCGATTCCTAAACCTCCAAATACCATCATCATGAAACTTGAAATCTGTGTTGCTTTCTTTAATCTTTTGAAACTGTTGGTCCTTCTGTTGAGCCTCCCGTAACTCAGACAACAAGGTCGATTGAACTTGTGTAGTGGCAAAAAGTAACCCTTTCTGAGTCAATTGCAGTTTCCACAAAAATGCTTCCTCCAACAACTCCTATACCTTGACTTCTAGTTTCGCCATGCTTGCTTTTCTACTTAAGGCATCTGCAACTACATTTGCTTTACCGGGCACATAATTGATTGTGCAGTTATAATCATCCAAAAGCTGCATCTACCGCCTTTGCCTCATATTCAACTCCATTTGAGAGAACAAGTATTTCAAGCTCTTATGATCAGTAAATACCTCAAACTTGTTACCCCACAGATAATGCCTCCATTTCTTGAGTGCAAACACAATAGCCGCTAATTCCAAATCATGTGTCGAGTAATTCACTTCATACGGCTTTGGTTTCCTAGAAGGATATGCAATCACTCTTCCATTTTGCATCAATACACAACCCAATCTGTAATACCCGAGCCCGGAATGTGAAATTTTCTTGTTTATTATTTTGAAAATTATATTTTCTTAGATTCTTTGAGATTTAATTGTTACTTCTTTGCTGTCGCAACGTGCATTGCATATCGAGAGCGATAGATAGAGAGCGGTTCCTAGTCCTCAACAAATAGTGAAACTAGTATTTAGATGACTTAAATTTTATATTTTACTTGTTGTTAGCTAGAATTAAATTGGTGATGTTTGTTAGCTTTAAAAATGCATGAAAATAAGGCAATTTGACCAACTTAAGCTATTTTGACTAAGGCTTGACCATTTGACCAAAGGTTTGTCACCTTAAATAGTTAAAACAAAGCAAAATGAAGAAAAATAAAAGCTGAAACAGCCCTTGTGCAGGCCGAGACATAGAAGAGAAAAAAAAAACAATTCAAATCTTCAAAAACTCAAATCTTCGCGTGAGCTCGTGTGGGGTGGTTTCCAAGGCAACCAGCGTTGTTTTCCTAGCGACTAGGAGTGCCTAAGGTGAGGGAAGCATGTTATTTGCGCATTTAAATGTTATGTATGTCAACTTTTTTATTTTTAGAATTTATCCGTAGATTGTTGTTTTAATCGATTTAGTGCTTAAAGATTGTTCCTTGCCAATTGTAGAACATGTATTTATAGCTTTTTAACATTTTCTGCAGTTGAATGTTGAGATTGTAATTTAAAATTTCAATTAAATAGTAATATGTGAATAGTAAACCCTTGAAACGATGAAGTTACGCTGTTATGCTTTTTGTTGATGAAAAAATGTGCTAGGTATGCTAGAATGCCTAAATGCATGGTTTGTTTAGGTTGCGTAATGGAAAAACGAGAAATATGCCTTGGTGAAAGTCGGGGTCGTTTAGGTCGAGTTTGGCGTTTTCTCATTTTGTGTGTTGGCATTGTTTCGGGAGGCCATGGAAGCACTTTTGGTACGGTTGTGGTGTTGGTTGGGTGTTTGGATAGAGTAGTTGTAGTTCAAACGAGCAAAGAAAAAAATCGGGGCTTTGCGTGAATTCTAGGGTCAAGTAGGGTTTTGGGGTCTTTAGACGTGCCTTATGGTGACTTAGGAGGATTGGCGAAGTCGGTTTCCAGAACTCGTGGCTCGTTTGGAAATGGTAGTGTTTTTATAGTTGGGGTCGATTTGTGATTTTAGTTGTTTTCTTGATATTATGCCTTTAGAATGTTTAAATATAGCTTGATATGCTTGTTTGAGTTGATTTTGATTGGAATGGTTATCAACTGTTGCTATTGCGTGCGAGAGTAACCTACTTTGTTATTCTTTCACGTGTGGCTTTATTGCTCGATTGTTGCATTGTATATTGTATTGCATTCATAGAGTTAGGGCGGTGTGATGGGCCTCTCTGGGTAGCCTAGGGTTGCCAGTGTTGGTTGCCCTAGCTCCATGTCCTATTCCCTTTCTCGCTTGGGTTGCCTCCCAGGGAGATTTGGGTCATAGATTGATGGATACTTCCGGGGTATTCCAAACTGGTGTTATAAGGTGGTTTGGGCCAGCGCGTCGTCATCGAATTCGTGATTGAAAGTGGCTCGTGAAAAGAGTATCGTATCCTTTGAATGAGTGTTTATAGTTTTAAAGCTTGCCTTGCTTTATTGATGGCTTTGTTTGTATCTCTATATGATATTTGTATGAATTGCTTGACTAATTGCATTGCATACTCCTCTCATCTCCGTCCTTGAGACCAATTGCCCTCGCTGAGCAATAGTTTTTGCTCATTCCTTTCTATACTATATTTTTACAGGAGTAGTTGAAGCAGACCCTATTGAGGTAATAGAGGAGGAGGAACAGGTGGAGGTGTTTCCGTGATAGCACTTCTTTGCTTTGCTGGTGGTTGGTTGCCAGACTTTTTGTGCCAGCCATGCTTGATATGTTTAATGCTTGGTTGTCGCTTTATTTTGAGGCTTATAGCCTTGTATGTAGTTCTATTTTGAGACCTTAATGGTTTTTATTGTAAAGGTTTAAAGATTGTAAACTTGTAAAGCTATACTCTTATGACTAGTAAATAATTGCATACTAATGGTTAAATGTTTAGTGGCATAAATACTTGTGTAGTATGCATGGCATTTTGGTTTGGAAAGTTGGTTAATAAGAGGATGTACGTTTTGAAAGAAATTCGGCTTGTTTTAATTGTTTTTATGGCTTTTCTAAGTACTATGTTGATTTTAGGGTTTTCGGATCGTCCGCGGTACAGAGGAGACTCTGTCCATGTGTGGGGTCTGGGCTTGGCCTTTTGCGGGGTCGGGTCAGGGCGTGACATCTTTAGGTGGTATCAGAGCATGATAGTCTTGCATGAGCCGAGATATGTTTATCGGTTTGTGGGGTAAAGGTCCAAAATGCTAGAGTGTTATTGTATGATTGTTAAGTGGAAAGAAAGTGTTATAGCATGACTTTGTGAACTTAGAGTGCTTATGTGTTTAAAGTGAATTAGTTTGGCATGTCAAACTTGTGTTATGTGATTTGCGTGTTAGAATGTTTGATCGTTATTGACTTGAGTATTATCTAATCTTATGTGCTATATTTTAGTCTATAAACTGCTTTTAAATGTTGCCAACTATTGTGAGTTGCTACTATGTCGCCACGTCGTGGTACTCAAGGTCTAGGGTCAGATGAAGAGGCAGCAGAACAGGGTCAGCAACCGTTGCCTGAGCAGTTTATGGCTATTATGAGCACTGCAGTTGACCGGATTACCGAGGTACTGCATGAGCAGAGGCAGGATAGGAATAATAATCCCCAGGGAAATCAAGCTAATCCTGGTGGACAGGGGTATAGGGTTGAGAATAACCAGTTAGAGAAATTCCTAAGGCACGAGCCGGGTAAGTTCTTTGGAGAGCCGAATGATGAGGCAGCCGAGAGATGGATTAATCGTGTTGAGAAAATTTTCACTGCTTGAGGTACACTGATGAGGCAAGAATAGATTATGAGTCATTCCTGTTTGAGGGCGACGCAGAGCAGTGGTGGAATACTGTCAGATTGAGGTGGGATTGTGAGGATGTTCCACATTTATAGGATGATTTTGTAAGTAAGTTTCGGGACAAGTATATTCCCGAGATGGCTATGGAAAGGCGGGAATACGAGTTTGTGGCCCTGAAGCAGGGAAACATGACTGTTGCACAGTATGAGGCTAGGTTTGTTAGCCTGTCGAGGTATATGCCCGAGCTGGTACGGCCAGCTAGGAGGATGATTCATAAGTTTGTTCGTGGGCTGAGAATAGATATACAGCTACATTTGATTGGACAGACCTACACTACTTTTCCCGAGGCATTCCAAGCAGCCTTGAAGTTTGAGAAACGGAAGGCTGAGATGATAGCTGAGAGCAGTCAGCCGAGTAAGAAACAGTATTTGGGCCAGAGCAGCCAGAGTCAGCCGAGGCAGTATCAGACTTCTGTGCAGGTTCCTCAGCAACGTCCGTATCAGCCTCAGCATCAGATTCAGGGGAGGCCAGCTGTGACTAGACCCCAGTAGGGAGCTACAGTTCCTACTACTGCCAGAGCCCCTACACCTACGAGAAACACTGTTGTAAGGCAAAATCAGCAGTGTAACTTTTGTAATCGATCGGGGCACGTTAGGCTAATTGCAGGAGGAAGAGTGGTAAATGCATAGGTTGTGGGAGTGATGACCATAGGGTGAGAGATTGCCCTAAGTATAGGAATGTTCAGGGATGTACTAGAGGCCAAGGTGTGCAGAATAGGGCTACAGGTGCAAGTCCAGCACAGAGGGTACAGGCTAGGGTCTTTGCACTGGATGCAAAGGAGCTACCCGACACTACAGCTATAGTGGAAGGTACCTTTCTTCTCAATACTCAGCCAGTTAAAGTTTTGATTGATCCCGGAGCTACACATTCGTTCATAACTCCGGCATGTGCACGATGTGTGAATGTTTGCATTGATAAACTGCCGCATGAAGTTGAAGTTAGTACGCCTTTGGGTGCGAAATTTGTTACAGAGTCTATTTACAAATCTTGTGATATATGCATTGAGAACCGTAAATTTCCTGCTGATTTAATTATATTGCCCTTCCGTGATTTTGAAATCATTTTGGGAATGGACTGGTTGGGGAAATACTATGCTCAATTAGATTGTAGAACAAAGATTGTTTATCTTCAGATTCCTGACCTACCGGTACTAGAGATTGTTAGGAACTGCAGGGCTGCCCGGATACCTCTTTTATCATTGATCGAGGCTTCTAAGTTGTTGAATAAGGGTTGTGAAGCTTACTTGGCTTATCTAATCAATCAGCCTACTGATAAGTTGAATTTGAATGAGGTTCCAATTGTTAAAGACTTCCCTGGTGTATTTCCTGAGGAATTACCGGGTTTACCACCGGATAGGGAGATTGAGTTTATGATTGATCTTGTGCCAGGCACTGCGCCAATTTCTAGAAGTCCTTATAGAATGGTATCGGCTGAACTTCAGGAATTAAAAATTCAGCTTCAGAACTTGCTTGAGAAAGGGTTTATACAACCTAGTTCTTTGCCGTGGGGTGCGCCTGTGTTGTTTGTGAGAAAGAAAGACGGCACGCTACGGTTATGTATTGATTACAGGGGACTTAATCAAGTCACGATTAAGAACAAATACCCCTTGCCGTTGATTGAAGAATTGTTTGACTAGTTGCAGGGTGCGAGTGTTTACTCCAAATTTGACTTGAGGCAGGGTTACTATCAACTTAGGATTCGGAGTGACGATATACCAAAGACGGCATTCAGGACTAGATATGGCCACTATGAATTTGTTGTGTTGCTGTTTGGATTGACGAATGCACCAGCCGCATTCATGGACTTAATGCAGAGGGTCTTTCGACCTTATCTTGATCAGTTTGTCATAATCTTTATTGACGACATTTTAGTGTATTCTAAGAATGAGGCTGAACGTGAGCAACATTTGAAGATTGTGCTACAGACTTTGCAGGAAAACAAGCTTTTTGCTAAATTCAGCAAGTGCGAATTCTGGTTGAATCAGATATCTTTTCTAGGCCATATCATTTCAGATCAAGGAATTTCAATGGACCCAGCTAAGATTGAAGTTGTTTCATCTTGGAAGAGACCTGAAACGGTGTCAGAGATTCGGAGTTTTCTAGGGTTGGCAGGTTACTATCGGAGGTTTGTTAAAGACTTTTCCAAAATCTCTGGACCTTTAAGCTAGTTGACTCAAAAGAAAGTTACTTACAACTGGGATGCTAAATGTGAATCCAGTTTCCAAGAACTGAAGAAGAGATTAACTACAACTCCTATACTAGCTTTACCTGAGGGTACAGAAAACTTTGTTGTCTACAGTGATCCATCTAAAGAAGGTTTGGGTTGTGTTTTAATGCAGAATGGTAAGGTGATTGCCTATGCTTCTAGGAAGTTGAAACCATATGAAGTCAATTACCCTACTCATGATCTTGAGTTAGCTGCAGTTGTGTTTGCTTTGAAAAAGTGGCGTCATTACTTGTGGGGTAGCAGATTTGAAATTTTTACTGACCACAAGAGTCTCAAGTATTTGTTTTCATAGAAGGATTTGAATATGAGGCAGTGAAGATGGCTAGAGTTATTAAGTGGTTACAACTATTCTATAAACTACGTGCCAGGTAAGGCAAATGTTGTTGCTGATGCTTTGAGCCGAAAGGCTACTGTTGCAAGCTTAATTATCAAGGATTGGGAGACTTTGGAAGAAATTTGTTCATGGAAGCCGGAAGCTACTGAGGTAGAGATTCGATTTGCTAGCTTGCAGATTCAGTCAGGGTTGCTAGCACAAATTAGAGAGGCTCAGAAGACTGATCCTCACATCTTGAAAATCCAAGAAAAAGCAAAAGGGGGAGAGTCGGAGTTTAAATTGCATGCAGATGGTATCTTTAGATTCAGGGACCGAGTATGTGTTCCTGGAGATCCGACTTTGAAGAATGAGATTCTGTCCGAGGCACATAATTCGAGGTATACGATTCACCCGGGCAGTACTAAAATGTATAGAGATTTGAAACAACACTTATGGTGGAACAATATGAAGAGGGAGATTGTTGGGTATGTATCCAAATGTTTGACTTGTCAGAGGGTTAAAGTTGAGCATCAGAGGCCAGCCGGGCTTCTGCAACCGTTGTCGATTCCGCAATGGAAGTGGGTGCATATAACAATGGACCTTGTGACCGATCTTCCTAGATCTCTGAGAGGGTATGATTCTGTTTGGGTTGTTGTGGACCACTTGACTAAAGTTACACATTTTATTCTCGTGAACAAACAGGATAGCCTTGATAAACTAGCTGAGCTTTATGTTGCTAATATTGTGAGACTTCATGGTGTGCCACAGAGTATAGTGTCAGATAGAGATCCCAGATTCAGATCTCATTTTTGGCAGAAGTTGCAAGAGGCCATGGGAACTAAATTGAGCTTCAGCACTACATATCATCCGCAGACTGATGGCCAGTCTGAGAGAACTATCAAGATCTTGGATGACATGCTTCGGGCATGCGTGTTAGACTTTGGGAAGAATTGGGAGAAGTTTTTGCCTCTAGCGGAGTTCGCCTACAATAATAGTTATCAATCTACTATAGGTATGGCTCCCTACGAGGCATTGTACGGTCGTAAATGCAGATCTCCATTGTATTGGGAAGAGGTTGGAGAGATGAGAACAGTTGATCCGACTGTGTTACCTGAGATGATTAAGATGGTAGATAATGTCCACCTTATTTGCCAGCATATGCTTACTGCTCAGAGTCATCAGAAGAGTTATGCAGATAAGCACTGTCGAGATCTTGAGTTTGCTTTGGGAGATTGGGTATTTCTTAAGATTTCTCCTAGAAAGGGATTGATTCGGCACGGTAAGAGCGGGAAACTTAGTCCCAGGTATGTGGGTCCGTATAAGATCACTGAAAAGGTAGGTCCTTTGGCTTATCGGTTAGCTTTACCTCCGAGTTTGTCGAGACTACACGATGTTTTCCACGTGTCAATGTTAAAGAAGTACCATCCAGATCCTTCACATGTACTTGAACCAGATCCTTTGCAGATTGAGGAAAAGATGTCTTATGAGGAGAAACCGATTCGAATTGTGGATTGAAAAATTCAGGAGCTTCGCAGAAAGAGTATTCCGCTAGTAAAGGTTATGTGGAATCATCATGGGTTTGAGGAAGCAACTTGGGAAAGAGAGGACCAGGTTCGGAATCAGTATCCGGAGTTGTTTGTTGACCAGGTAAGAATTGCGTGGGCGCAATTGTTTTAAGGGGAAAGGGTGTAATACCCGAGCCCGGAATGTGAAATTTTCTTGTTTATTATTTTGAAAATTATATTTTCTTAGATTCTTTGAGATTTAATTGTTAATTCTTTGTTGTCGCAACGTGCATTGCATATTGAGAGCGATAGATAGAGAGCAGTTCCTAGTCCTCAACAAATAGTGAAACTAGTATTTAGATGACTTAAATTTTATATTTTACTTGTTGTTAGCTAGAATTAAATTGGTGATGTTTGTTAGCTTTAAAAATGCTCGAAAATAAGGCAATTTGACCAACTTAAGCTATTTTGACTAAGGCTTGACCATTTGACCAAAGGTTTGTCACCTTAAATAGTTAAAACAAAGCAAAATGAAAAAAAATAAAAGCTGAAACAGCCCTTTTGCAGGCCGAGACATAGAAGAGAAAAAAAAACAATTCAAATCTTCAAAAACTAAAATCTTCGCATGAGCTCGTGCGGGGTGGTTTCCAAGGCAACCAGCGTTGTTTTCCTAGCGAATAGGAGTTCCTAAGGTGAGGGAAGCACGTTATTTGTGCATTTAAATGTTATGTATGTCAACTTTTTGATTTTTAGAATTTATCCGTAGATTGTTGTTTTAATCGATTTAGTGCTTAAAGATTGTTCCTTGCCAATTGTAGAACATGTATTTATAGCTTTTTAACATTTTCTGCAGTTGAATGTTGAGATTGTAATTTAAAATTTCAATTGAATAGTAATATGTGAATAGTAAACACTTGAAACGATGAAGTTGTGCTGTTATGCTTTCTATTGATCTAAAAATGTGCTAGGTATGCTAGAATGCCTAAATGCATGGTTTGTTTAGGTTGCTTAATGGAAAAACGAGAAATATGCCTTGGTGAAAGTCGGGGTCGTTTAGGTCGAGTTTGGCATTTTCTCGTTTTGCGCGTTGACATTGTTCGGGAGGCCATTGAAGCACTTTTGGTGCGGTTATGGTGTTGGTTGGGTGTTTGGATAGAGTAGTTGTAGTTCAAACGAGCAAAGGGGGAAATCGGGGCTTTGCGTGAATTCTAGGGTCAAGTAGGGTTTCAGGGTCTTTAGACGTGCCTTATGGTGACCTAGGAGGATTGGCAAAGTCAGTTTCCAGAACTCGTGGCTCGTTTGGAAATGGTAACGTTTTGATAGTTGGGGTCGATTTGTGATTTTACTTGTTTTCTTGATATTATGCCTATAGAATGTTTAAAAATAGCTTGATATGCTTGTTTGAGTTGATTTTGATTGGAATGGTTATCAATTGTTGCTATTGCGTGCGAGAGTAACCTACTTTGTTATTCTCCCACGTGTGGCTTTATTGCTCGATTGTTGCATTGTATATTGTATTGCATTCATAGAGTCCGAGCGGTGTGATGGGCCTCTCTGGGTAGCCTCGAGTTGCCAGTGTTGGTTGCCCTAGCTCCATGTCCTATTCCCTTTCTCGCTTGGGTTGCCTCCCAGGGAGATTTGGGTCGTAGATTGATGGATACTTCCGGGGTAATCCAAACTGGTGTTATAAGGTGGTTTGGGCCGGCGCGTCATCATCGAATTCGTGATTGAAAGTGGCTCGTGAAAAGAGTATCGTATCCTTTGAATGAGTGTTTATAGTTTTAAATCTTGCCTTGCTTTATTGATGGCTTTGTTTGTATCTCTATATGATATTTGTATGAATTTCTTGACTAATTGCATTGCATACTCCTCTCATCTCCATCCTTGAGACCAATTGCCCTCGCTGAGCAATAGTTTTTGCTCATTCCTTTCTATACTATATTTTTACAGGAGTAGTTGAAGCAGACCCTATTGAGGTAGTAGAGGAGGAGGAGCAGGTAGAGGTGTTTCCGTGATAGCACTTCTTTGCTTTGCTGGTGGTTGGTTGCCAGACTTTTTGTGCGAGCCATGCTTGATGTGTTTAATGATTGGTTGTCGCTTTATTTTGAGGCTTATAGCCTTGTATGTAGTTCTATTTTGAGACCTTAATGGTTTTTATTGTAAAGGTTTAAAGATTGTAAACTTGTAAAGCTATACTCTTATGACTAGTAAAGAATTGCATACTAATGGTTAAATGTTTAGTGGCATAAATACTTGTGTAGTATGCATGGAATTTTGGTTTGCGAAGTTGGTTAATAAGAGGATGTATGTTTTGAAAGAAAGTCGGCTTGTTTTAATTGTTTTTATGGCTTTCGTAAGTACTATGTTGATTTTAGGGTTTTCGGATCGTCCGTGGTACAGAGGAGACTCCGTCCGTGTGTCGGGTCCGGGCTTGGCCTTTTGCGGGGTCGGGTCAGGGCGTGACACAATCCTTCCTTCGAAGCATCGCTATAGATTACAAAACCTTGACTTCCTTCAGGCAATGCAAGAACAGGTGCAGTAGTCAATCTTTTCTTCAACTCTTGGAAGATGTTCTCACCCTTATCATCCCACGCGAACTTTGTTTTCTTTTGAGTGAGCTTTGTAAGTGGTCCTGCAATCTTAGAGAAATCCTTCACGAATCTCCGATAATAACCGGCTAGACCAATAAAACTCCGAACCTCCATAACATTTTCCGGCTTCTTCCAAGACATCACAGCATCTATTTTTGCTGGGTCCACTACTATTCCCTCTTGGGGTATGATATGCCCCAAAAATGCAATCTACTGCAACCAAAATTCACACTTGCTAAACTTTGCATACAATTGATGCTCCACCTCATATTTTGAGTATACCAAAATATCATCAATGAAAATCACCACAAATTGGTCCAAGTAGGGTTGAAACACCCTGTGCATCAAATCCATAAAAGCTGTAGGGGCATTAGTTAGTCCAAAAGGCATCACCACATATTCATAATGCCCATATCTCGTCCTGAAAGCCGTTTTAGGCACATCTTCCTTTTTGATCCGCAACTGATAATACCCTTGCCTTAAGTCAAGTTTCGAATACACTTTGGCTCCTTGCAGTTGATCAAATAACTCGTCGATCAGTGGAAGTGGGTATTTGTTCTTGACAGTCACTTGGTTCAGTCCTCGGTAGTCGATGCATAGCCTCAACATTCCATCTTTCTTCTTTACAAATAAAACTGGTGCACCCCATGGTGAAGAACTCGGTTGAACAAACCCCTTCTTCAACAATCCTTGCAACTGGTCCTTCAATTCCTATAGCTCGGCCGGTGCCATACGATAGGGAGCTTTAGATATCGGCTGGGTGCCAGGTAGTAGCTCTATAACGAACTCGATCTCCCGATTTGGGGGTAAACCAGGTAATTCTTCTGGAAATACATCCACATAGTCTTTGATCACAGGTATCTCCTCCAACTTAGCTTTGTCCGACGGCTTGTTGATGAGGTAAGCTAAATATCCGCTGCACCCTTTCCTCAAGGACTTCACTGCTTTCGTAGATGAAATGATAGAACTCCCGGTGAAATCTCTTCGACCCATTACCTCCAGTATTGGTTGATCAGGTACCCGGAACGTTATAATCTTCGCCCGGCAATCTAGTTGGACATGATGTTTTGCCAACCAGTCTATCCCTAAAATGACCTCATAATCTTGAAAAGGTAATACAATAAGATTGGTTGAGAATTCCCTATCCTTAATTTGGATTTTACATGTTTTACAAGCTGAGCTAGTAACAAGTTTAGAACCCATTGGAGTACCAACTTCTACTTCGTATGGCAAACATACAACTTCCAGTTTCACACGTTCCACACATAAGGGAGTAATAAATGAATGAGTAGCACTCGGATCAATTAACACCCTAACAGGTTGATTCAGTATGAAGAATGTACATTCAACAACAACGGTCTCATCTGGAATCTCCTCGCACTCAATAGCATAGGCTCGAGCCTGGACTCTGGGAACTGGAGTCTTGCCTCTAGCAGCTGGTTTACCTTGATTCTGCCCTGCCTGCCGTTTAGGGCAATCCTTGATCTGATGCTGATCACTGCCACATCTCATACATCGTCCTGACTTCCTCCAACACTGGGCCTCGGTATGCCCCTTCTTGTCACAATAAGAACAGTTGATGGACTGAGTAGCAGGTGAACTACCTGTGAATCCGCGGGCAGAAGAGGCTGATGGCACTTTCGTCGGGCCACGGTTATTCACTGGTCTGTTCTGGCTCTGGCCCTGATTACGACCCTGACTCTGGAATTTCCTCTGCTGACCTGGAGGCTGGTACGGTTTCTTGTTCGGCTGACTCGAACCGGCTCCATCTAGTTTCCTCTTCTCAACTCGAGAGGCAGCAGCAAAGAGAGTAGAATAGGTATCAAAGTCATGAGAAGCTAACTGGTCCTGAATCTCTAGCCTTAATCCAGTAGTAAATTTCCACATCTTAGCCTCCGAAGTACAAACCATATATTGAGCATAACGGGACAGTCGGTCAAAACGAGCCTCGTAATGGGCCACCGTCATGTTTCCCTGGGTCAAGTGCATGAACTCCTCTATCCATCTCTGCCTAGAAACTGCAGGTACATATTTCTCCTTGAATGCCTTAACGAAATTGCCCCACAAGCGAGGTGTCTGATCAGTTTCCCACAGTGCCTCAACAGTGTGCCACCAATGCTCGGTATCCCTGTGCAACAGAAACACAACAAACTCCACATTTTCTTCATCTGTATAATCAAGTGGCCTGAAAATCTTCTCGATCTCGGACAGCCAAGCCTCTGCTTTCTCGTCATCAGCTTCTCCATGGAATTTAGATGGGCGAAAGTCAAGGAACTCCCTCATTCTGCTATGTCTCCCGTGGTTACCCTAATTCCTGTTGTTGTTGTTGTTGGCTTCACGTGCATCTTGCCGCTCCATCACTCATGATACACGATCCATGGCATTCGCCATCATATTAAACATAGCTATATCGGGATTAATCTGATAGGCATCTCCGGTCTCTTGGGGTTCACCGCTCCTATTAGTAGTACGGATACTAGGGCCAGCCATCTATAGGTATAGATTACGATGCACAATTTATTGGAATATGACAATTAAGAATTTAATGCATAAGATATGCAATATAGATACAATTCTAGAAACAATTAAGGCATGTTAATCACTTAAGCACATAGAATATAGAAGGCACATTTAGCATTATCACACAATAACACATAAACAAGTCATCCTAATTATCTTAGGGCTCTACCCACGGTTCGAGAGTTAAACCCTGCTTAAGCAATCTAAGCTCTGATACCATTCTTCTATATGGGTGTCATGCCCCAACCCGGCCCATAAGGTTAGACTAGGGTATGATCTAAACGTTCAAGACATGTCATATACTTAACCGTTTATGAAGATTTAACACCTATCATTTGAGTCTAGACTCCAAAGTTTTTTGGAAAACCGGCAGCATGACGGCTGTAATTGGACGCTTTGGTTTGGCCTAATTCTCTAAGCGCCTCAAAATTTTCTAATCTCAAGTTTCATTTCCAACTAGGATTACTATTTAACATCAATTGAAATGTCTATTGGTTATCTCAATGTCTCGTTTGATTTATAACCTAGCATGATACTATGTCTCATTTGTTTGTTTATCATCGTTACAAAAGTACCTGTTGATCTTAGCTTAATAGCGAGTACCTGTTTAAGATTGGATAGATTCATTTACTTAGTCCTTAACTAATACGTCATAACCTATGATAGATACTAGCGGTAATAATAGCAAAAAACGATCATAGTAGTGTCTAGCGTCGGTCTACTTAATATCAGTACAAACCAAAATTAGACCCCAAATTAGAACGGGGGTCTTTTTACATTACAAATAACAAGCAACATAAAGGAAATGGTATTCAAGTAGCATAGAGTTCACAAGTAGCCACAATCATGCAAGGCACACAAACAGGCAATCACTCCAAGGATTCATCGTTAGGCACACTGTCCTCGGGTACCTATTCTGGATCTTCTTTACCTGAGATGATAAAAGAGGGTGAGTCCTTATGAACTCAGCGAGGGGAAACGAGAAATAGGTTTTGAAACTCATTTTCCGGTTCAACTTATGAAAATCCTTTTGCAAGTGTGAATATAACAATAATATAAGGTGAAGAAACAGAAATACCAGTCTTTCCTCCCCGAGGTTCTCTAGGAACCAAGCGAGAGTACTTATACACATAGTAAAAAGGATACAATGAGCTTTTGATTTCAGATCAGTTCCAGAATCAGTTGTTGCGACCGACTTCAAATCATCCCCCAAACACGCTAGGTGGGTGTACTCTGGATGTACCCCGAAATCCTACGACCCAACTCTCCGAGGAAGTCTAGCCTCCAAGCGAGAGAGGGAATGGGACCATGGTAGTTACGGGTGCACTGGCAAGCCCGATGCTGCCAGGTGTGCATGATCGCTACCATGCTGACAGGAAAGGTTGCAACCTTGTATGCAGTGCACATTTATGACAATAACATATCACGTTAGGAGGACAACAAAGTAGGTTGCCTCCGAACAGTCATAAGATTGCACATTGACAAGTAAACAGGCAGGGCACGATAGGACAAGTAATTTCACTTGAAAGGCATATAGAGTTATATGAACATTAAGCGGGCAGCCATGTAACACATGTAAATCAAGCCATATAACTCATTTCGAAGTCCACGTAATCAAGTGATAGGATTATTCAACATGCAACAACATCTACGTGGGTTCGGATGCAAGAAAAGCCTATTTGTCAACATGCAATGGACAAAACCACATTTAAGGCTATAAGGCAAATACGGGCAGCCTACTAAACATATAATTACACACAATATCCAAATGATCAATACTTAACAAGCCTACCTAGTTATTAGGGTTTCCATTTCGTGCTTACCCATGTAATTAAACCCTAAGTCAACTCGAAATCAATCTCAAGCCATGCATCATTTAATTCAAACATCCTCAAGTACTCAAAACAGTCCACACAACATCCCAACACCACAATTCCAAGCAATTAACACCACAAGAGAGGTTACAACAATTTTCCAAGCATATAACTAAGTGAAACCCTCACTGCAATAGGCTGTTTTCTCACAAACATTAAGACAAGCAAACAATCTCCAATTCCAGTGAATAAGATGTCAAAATAAAGATTAAGAAGTGAACTAAAATCAGGAACAAACCTTGCATCAATTGGAGTTCGGGGTCATTAGATATAGCCGAAACAGTGGAATAGCACAAAACTGTCCGGATTTGCACATTTTTCAGTAATTGACGTTTTTGAAGTCCTTAGTGTCAGATTTAGCCTTGGTCCATTTCTGACAAAAATGTCCAGAACTGAAAATTCTAGCAGCACACCTAATTTCATTCATTTTGGACATCATTCACTAAGTCAAATCTGGTTCGTTCTACAAGGTCAGTGCATCTGCTAAAACCTGCTTCGTTTTTCTAGATTTCCAGATTTGGACACATTTCAAAGATTTGCTATTTTGAGGACCTTAGATTCAAAATTAGCTTCGGCATATTTCTCCGAAAAATGTTCAAAACTGGAAAAACTAGTCACCTACCAATTTTCATGCATTTTCAACATCATTTGCCTAGCTAAACTTACCTCGAAACAAACTGGTCAGAGAGCTGTCAACAATCCGACTTCACCTATCATCACTTTCAAGCCAAGATCTTGCCATGCATGGTTGCAAAAGCTTATGAACGAACATATAACTCAAGTACAGAAGAAAAGACATACTTTTATGAGCATGCATGTGGATTTTTGAAGGATTTTCAAAAGGTTTTAGCCCTCACCTTAGCAATCAACCAAGAAAATGCACAAAAACTTGTTGAATCACAATCTTCTTCTTCTCCTTTGCCTAGCCGAGGTTCCAACTAGATTTTCTCTATTTTTCCTAGCTTAGTGACCAAGCTCTTAGTACATGCATGTGATTAGAACAAGAAGAAAAGAAATGGAAGCCAAGAAACTTACCTAGGGCCGAAATGAAGACTTCAAAGGACATGCATGTGTGATTTTCGTATCCTAGCTTGTTTGCTTGAGTTTCTTTGATTGTTGCTTGTCTTGATGCACCATGAGTTGATGAAGATGAGCAAAGGATGGTGAGAACTCAGCCAAGGCCGAGAGAGAGAGAGAAAAATGAGAGGGAGAGAGAGAAGATGAAAGGAAAAATGAAGAAATGACAAGGAATGACAAGCTTTTACATTTCTTCATGCATATGGTCGGCCTTGGGCAGCCCAAAATTCCTGATTTTGTGTCTTCAAGATGTGATTTTAAAATGCTAGCATGGGCAATGGTGGTTTGGTCGAGCAAGGTAGAAATTTGAGGTGGTTTTGAGCATTTTTTATGCATTGATAAGTGTTTTTGTCATAACTTGTCTAGAAATGAATTGAATTGAGCAAGCATGTATAAAATTTGATGTGGTGGTCGGCCAAGGCTATTAAAATTCTGAATTTTTGTCAACTATTGGAGTATTATTTAATTGTGTGTTGGAAGTGCAAAAAGAATAAGGAATAAAGAATGAAGAATGTTTAGTGTTTAGTGAATTTTTGTCTTTTAGCGAGTTGAATTAGGATTATAATATTGATAGTGGATTTTGTAGGATTGTTTAATAGTCTAGTGCTTTGTGTAAGATGCTTTCTTGATTAGTGTGAGGGCACGCTTTCCTAGGTCTAGGGCACGCACTACGAGGTAGGACACGAACTACGAGACAAATGCACGTTTTTCAAGTAAATGCACGCAACCCTAAATGAATACACGTAATTCAATGCATGGCACATAAAACGAACACAATTCTTAAACCTAGGTCAAGGTACGCAAATCTAGATTAGGGCACACGAAACGAGGTATCGCACGCAAATTGGGTTCGGGCCTCACACAAAGCATACCGTTGGAAAGCTCTACGAGAGATCTACGATGGGGACAGCAAACCTGTTTGGCTGTGTATGTTTTTGGAGCCCAAAATTGAACGTTTTCATCAGTATCGGGACACTTTTCTTCTTTTGCGCTGTTTTTTCATCCCGGATAGTACGTCGTGAGCCGCGAAAAGGACAACAACCTAATCCATCACATTTCTATTACCGAATCCCATGACATCTTGGGCAAGACAACTTTGCCTCACGAAAAGGTTGGGCTCGCAAACCGAGGACGTAGGGCTTGGGACCTGATCCTCGTCGCTCCGTTGCCCATAACTTTTGATTTGTAAAGAGTTACGCGGCACACAGCACATCGCTGAAAATCTCTCCGAGAGATCTACGACGAGGACAACAAAGCTGCTCGGCTTCGTCTATTTTTGGAGCCCAAAATCGAACATTTTCATCAGTATCGGAACACTTTTCTTCTTTTGCGATATTTTTTCATCCCGGATCGTGCGTCGTGAGCCGCGAAAAGGATGACAACCTAATTCATCACATTTCTATTACCGAATACCACGACATCTTGGGCAAGACAACTTTGCCTCATGTAGAGGCTGTGTCACGCCCTAACCCGGCCTATAAAGGATAGACTAGGGTGTGATCTAAACATTCAAGTCCTCTCGCATTCTTAATCATTTTAGGAGGTTTAACACTTAACGTTTTATTCTAGACTTCAAAATTTTTCCAGAAATCCGGCAGCATAACGGCTGTAATTGGGCTATTTGTTTTGACCTAAATTTTCAAACAGCCTCAAAACTTTCAATTCAAGTTCATTCCCGACTAGAATTTACTACTTAATCATCAATTGAATTGCCTATTGGTTATTTCGACGTCCCGTTTGATTTATAACCTAGCATAATACTATGCCTCTTTAGTCCATTTATTCTCATTTCAAAATATGCCTGTTTATCATAGCTTATTAGCGAGTACCTGTTGAGATTGGATAAGTTCATTTACCTATTCCTTAACCAAGCATCATAACCTGCGATAGATACTAGCGGTAGTAAAAGCAAAACGATCAAAGTAGTGTCATGTCTAGTAGCGGTCTACCTAAAATAAGTACAAATCAAAATTAGACCCCAAATTACAACGGGGGTCTTATACATTAGCAACAGCAAGCAACATAAGATAAATGGTCTTCAAGCAGCACAAAATACACAAGTAATCACGTTCATGCAAAACAACGATAACAGGCAATCACTCCAGGGGTTCATCATTAGGTACATTATCCTCATGTTCCTGTACCTGTTCTTCTTCACCTGAAATGATAAAAGAGGGTGAGTCCTTATGAACTCAGCGAGGGGGAAACGAGAAATAAATTTTGAAACTCATTTTCCGGTTCACTTTATGAAAACCCCTTTTTTAAAACATGTCACATATTACAAATAATATGGTAAGCAGTTATAAGAAACAAATCGAGAAACGGATACAATTACCAATCATTTCAAGGATACGGTGAGCATTTGCTCTCAATTTCAATTTCGAATTATTTGGTGCGGCCGACTTCAATAATCCACTTATCACTCCCAAATAGGTGTACTCCGGATGTACCCCGAAACCTACGACCCAACTCTCCGAGGGTGAAATGCCAAGCGAGAGAGGGAATTGGACCATGGTAGTCACGGTAACACCGGCAAGCCCGATGCCGCCCGGCGTGCGTGAAACACTACCACGCCACACGAAAGGTTGCAACCTCGTATGCAATGCACATTTATAACATTTATCATATCACATTAGGAGGACAACAAAGTAGGTTGCCTCCGAGCAGTTATAAGATCGCATGTTGACAAGTAGTCAAACGAAGCACGATAAGGCAAGTAATTTCACATGAAGGAAAATAGAGTCATATGAACATTAATCGGGCAGCCATGTAACACATATAAAACAGGCCATATAACACATTAAGAAGCTCACGGGATCAAGTGATAAGTTTATGCAACAGGCGAGGATATCAAAGGGGTTTGGGTGCAAGAAAAGCTTATTTGTCAACATGCAATGGCCTACTCACATTTGGAACTATAAAACATTTTACGGGCAGCCCACGCAACGTACATTTTCCACACAATAACCCCCGGTTAACACTTAACAAGAATTCCTAGTCATTAGGGTTCGCTTTTCATGCAAAATCGTGCGATCAAAACCCTAAATCAACTCAATCATCATTCCAAAGTCATGCATCGTCTCCTTCAACATCCTCAACATTCAATACAGTCCACACAATATTCCAATACTACCATTCCAAGCAATTAGTACCACAAAAGAGGTTCAACAAGTTTTCCCAAGCACATAGTCAATTGAAACCCTAACTGCAATAAGCTGTTTTCTCACAATCAACTGGGAAGGCAAATGAACTCCAAATTCAGTGAATAATATATCAAATTAAAGCTTAAGAAGTTAACTAAAATCAGAAATAAACCTTGCATCAATTGGAGTTTTGGATCGTTAGTTATAGCCAAAATGGTGGAACTGCTCAAAACTGTCCAGATTTGCCTATCTTTCGATATTGAATGATTTTGAGGTCCTTAGGTTCATTTTTAGCCTAAGCCTATTTCTGGAAAAAATGTCCAAAACTCAAAAATCTAGCAGCACACAAATTTTCACATATTTTGGATGTCGTTTGTTATGTCAAAATCATCTCGTTCCACACGGGCAGTAAATTTGTCAAACTGCTTCCTTTTTCTCAAAACTTTCCAGATTTAGCTATATTACGTGATTTTGCCATTTTGAGGGCCTTAGAGCCAAAATTTGACTTTGCTTATTTGTGCGAAAAATGTTCAAAATTGGCCAAACTAGTCACCTAGGGATTTTCACGCAATTTCAACATCATTTGCTTAACCAAAAATTGCCTCGAACAGACGGGTCAGAAGCAGTCTCAAATTTTGACTTTGTCTAGTATCATTTTCAAGCCAAGTTATTGCCATGCATGGTTGTTTAAACTCATGAACGACCACATAGCTCAAGCACAGAAGCAAATACACACATTCATGGTCATGCATGTGAAGTTTTAAAGAGTTTTCCAAAAGTTTTGAACCCTCACCTTATCAAAACAACCAGGTAGATGCAGAATGTTCTTGAAAATGCACCAATGAAGCTTCTTTCTTGCTTCTAGTTGCTTGGCCGAATTTCTTTTGCTTGTGGCTTGCTTGGCTGACTATGATATAATGAAGAGAAGCTATAGAAGTGGTAATGTGCAGCTAAAGTCGAGAGAAGAGAGAAATGAGAGGAAGAGAGAGAGAACCGAAAAAGAAATGAAGAAAGACAACAAATGAAGGCCTTGCAATTTTTTGGAGGTTGTGGTCGGTCCTTGGGCAGTCCAAATTCTGCATTCTTGTCTTCAATATGCTATTTTTAAATTGCTAGGATGGGCATGCAAAGGCTGGTCGGGTATGGTGAGAAATTGAGAGGAATTGAGCAATTATTTTAATGGCTTATGCTAAGTGTTTGACTAAGATTATGAATAAAATATACAATTGCTAAAACAATGCTCCTAGTGGTCGGCCAAAGCTATTGAATTGGCTGAAATTGTGTCATCTTAAGCATTATTCTAATTGTATTTTGAAGTGCAAAAAGAATAATGGAAAAAAAAAATAAAGAATGTTTTGTTTTTTTTTATGCATTTTTGTCTTCTAGTGAAAGGAATTTGGATTATTATACTGTTAGTGGATTTTGTAGGATTGTTTAATAGCCTAGTGCTTCGTGTAAGATGCTTTCTTGATTAGCGTGAAGACACGCTTTCCCAGGTTTAGGGCACGCACTTCGAGGTAGGACACGAACTACGAGACGAACGCACGTTTTTCAAGTAAACGCACGTAACCCTATATGAATGCATGAAATTCAATGCAAGGCACACAAACTAAATACAATTCTCAAACCTAGGTCATGGCACGCAAATCTAGTTTAGGGCAAATGAAGCTAGGTTTCACACGCAAATCGAGGTCGGGCCTCACAGGCTGGGCTCGCAAACCGAGGGCGTGGGGCATAGAACCAGGTCTTTGTCGCTCCGGTTCACATAAATTTTGATCCATAAGGAGTTACGCGGCGCACAACATATCGTTGGAAAGCTCTCTGAGAGCTCTACGACGAGGGCAACAAGCCTGCTAGGCTGCGCCTATTTTCGGAGCCCAAAATTGAAGTTTTCATTAGTTTTGGGACACTTTTCTTCTTTTACGCTATTTTTTCATCCCGAATCGTACGTCCTGAGCCGCGAAAAGGACGACAATCTAATCCATCGCATTTCTATTACTGAATCTCACGGCACCATGGGCAAGACAAGTTCGCCTCACGTAAAGGCTGGGCTCGCAAACCGAGGACGTAGGGCTTGGGACCTGGTCTTCGTCGCTCCATTGCCCATAACTTTTCATTCGTAAGGAGTTACGCGACGCACAACATATCGTTGAAAATCTCTCTGAGAGATCTATGACGGGGATAGCAAACCTGCTCGGCTGCGTCTATTTTTGGAGCCCAAAATCGAACATTTTCATCAGTATCGGGACACTTTTCTTCTTTTGCACTGTTTTTTCGTCCTGGATCGTAAGTTGTGAGCTGCGAAAAGGATGACAACCTAATCCATCATATTTCTATTACCGAATCCCATGGCACCTTGGGCAAGAAAACTTCGCCTCACGTAGAGGTTGGGCTCGCAAACCGAGGACGTGGGGCTTGGGACCTAGTCTTCGTCGCTCTGGTACCCATAAATTTTGATTCGTAAGGAGTTACGCAGTGCACAGCATATCATTGGAAAGTTCGCCGAGAGCTCTAGGACGGGGGCAGCAAGCCTACTTGGTTGTGCTTGTTTTCAGAACCCAAAATTGAACATTTTCATCAGTTTTGGGACACTTTTCTTCTTTTGCGCTATTTTTTCATCCCGAATCGTACGTCGTCAGCTGCAAAAAGGACAACAACCTAATCTATCACATTTCTATTACTGAATCCAACAGCACCATAGGTATGACAACTTCGCCTCACGTAGAGGCTGGGCTCGCAAACCGAGGATGTGGGGCTTGGGACCAAGTCTCCGTCGCTCCGGTGCCCATAACTTTTGATCCGTAAGGAGTTACGCAGTGCACAGCATACCGTTGGAAAGCTCTCGGAGAGCTCTACGACGGGGTTAGCAAGCCTGCTTAGCTGCTCCTATTTTTGGAGCCCAAAATCAAACGTTTTCATCAGTATCGCGATACTTTTCTTCTTTTGCACTGTTTTTTCATCTCGAATGGTACGTCGTGAGCCGCAAAAAGGACAATAACCTAATCCATCACATTTCTATTACCGAATCCCATGACATCTTGGGCAAGACAACTTCGCTTCACGTAGAGGCTGGGCTCGCAAATCGAGGACGTGGGGCTTGGGACCGGGTCTTCATCGCTCCGGTGCCCATAACTTTTGATCCGTAAGGAGTTACGCGTCGCACAACATATCGTCGAAAAGCTCTTCGAGAGCTATACGACAGGGGCAGCAAGGTAGCTCAGGTGCGCCTATTTCTAGAGCCCAAAATTGAACATTTTCATCAGTTTCGAGACACTTTTCTTCTTTTGCGCTTTTTTTTATCCCGGATCGTACGTCGTGAGTTGCGAAAAAGACGACAACCTAATCCATCACATTTCTATTACCGAATCCCATGGCACTATAGGCAAAAAAACTTCGCCTCACGTAGTTGCTGGGCTCGCAAACCGAGGACGTGGGGCTTGGGACCAGGTCTCCATCGCTCTGATGCCCATAACTTTTGATCCGTAAGGAGTTACGTGGCGCACAACATACCATTGGAAAGCTCTCCGAGAGATCTACAAAGGGGTTAGCAAGCCTGCTCAGTTGGGCCTATTTTTGGAGGCCAAATCGAATGTTTTCATCAATATCGCGACACTTTTCTTCTTTTGCGCTGTTTTTTCATCCTGGATCGTACGTCGTGAGCTGCGAAAATGACGACGAGCTAATCCATCACATTTCTATTACCGAATCCCATGACATATTGGGCAAGACAACTTCGCTTCACGTAGAGGCTGGGCTCGCAAACCGAGGACATGGGGCTTGGGACTTAGTCTTCGTCGCTCCGGTGCCCATAACTTTTGATCTGTAAGGAGTTACGCGGTGCACAGCATATCGTTGGAAAGCTCTTCGAGAGCTATACGACAGAGGTAGCAAACCTGATCAACTGTGCCCATTTTCAGAGCCCAAAATTGAACGTTTTCATCAGTTTCGGGACATTTTTCTTCTTTTACGCTATTTTTTTGTCCCGTAATGTACGTCGTGAGCCTCGAAAAGGACGACAACCTAATCCATCACATTTCTATTATCGAATCCCATGGCACTATGGGCAAGACAACTTTGCCTCACGTAGAGGCTGGGCTCGCAAACCGAGGACGTGGGGCTTGGGACAAGATCTCCATCGCTCCAATGCCCTTAACTTTTGATCCGTAAGGAGTTAAGCGGCGCACAACATACTGTTGGAAAGATCTTCGAGAGCTCTACGACGGGGTTAGGAAACTTGCTCAGCTGCGCCTATTTTTGGAGCCCAAAATCGAACGTTTTCATCAGTATCGTGACATTTTTCTTCTTTTGCGCTCTTTTTTCATCCCGGATCGTATGTCGTGAGCCGCGAAAAGGACGACAACCTAATCCATCACATTTCTATTACCAAATCCCATGACATCTTGGGCTAGAAAACTTCATCTCATGTAGAGACTGGGCTTGCAAGCCGAGGACGTGGGGCTTGGGACCAGGTCTCCGTCGCTCCAGTGCCCATAACTTTTGATCCGTAAGGAGTTACGTGGCGCGCATCATATCTTTGGAAAGCTCTCCCAGAGCTCTACGATGGGGCTACAAACCTGCTCGGCGGTGCCTATTTTCGGAGCCTTAAATCGAATGCTTTAATCAGTTTTGGGATATTTTTCTTCTTTGGAGTTGTTTTTCCATCCCAAATCGTACGTCGTGAGCCGTGAAAAGGACGACAGCCTAATCCAACACATTTCTATTACCGAATCCCACGTCACCTTGGGCAAGACAACATTGCCTTTCGTAGAGGCTGGGCTCGCAAATCGAGGGCGTGGGGAATGGGACCAGGTCTCCGTCGCTCCGGTGCCCATAACTTTTGATCCGTAAGGAATTATGCGGCACACAACAAACCGTTGGAAAGCTATCCGAGAGCTCTACGACTGGGTTTACAAGCCTGCTCAGCTGCGCCTATTTTCGGAGCCCAAAATTGAACATTTTCATCAGTATCGAGACACTTTTCTTCTTTTGCGCTATTTTTTTATCCCGGATCGTACGTCGTGAGCCACGAAATGGGCGACAACATAATCCATCACATTTCTATTATCGAATTCCACAGCACCTTGGGCAAAAAAACTTCACCACACGTAGTGGCTGGGCTCGTAAACCGAGAACGTGGGGCTTAGGACAAGGTCTTCGTCGCTCCGATGCCCATAACTTTTGATCCGTAAGGAGTTAAGCAGCGCACAACATATCTTTGGAAATCTCTCCGAGAGCTCTACGACGGGGGCAGCAAGCCTGCTCAGATGTACCTGCTTTCAGAGCCCAAAATCGAACGTTTCATTAGTTTTGGGATATTTTTCTTCTTTGGAGCTGTTTTTCTGTCCTGGATCGTACGTCGTGAGCTGCAAAAAGGATGACAGCTTAATCCATCACATTTCTATTATGAAATCCCATGGCACCTTTTGCAAGAAAACTTCACCTCATTTAGAGGTTGGGCTCGCAAACCGAGGACGTGGGGCTTGGGACCAGGTTTCCCTCGCTCTGGTGCCTATAACTTTTGATCCGTAAGGAGTTACGGGGCGCACAGCATATCGTTGGAAATCTCTCTGAGAGCTTTACGACGGGGGCAGCAAGCCTGCTTGGCTGTGCCTGTTTTTGGAGCCCAAAATTGAACGTTTTTATTAGTTTCGAGATATTTTTCTCCTTTGGAGCTGTTTTTTCTATCCTAGATCGTACATCGTGAGCCGAGAAAAGGACGACAGCCTAATCCATCACATTTCTATTACTGAATTCCATGGCACCTTTCGCAAGAAAACTTCACCTCACCTAGAGGTTGGGCTCGCAAACCGAGGATGTGGGGCTTGGGACCAGGTTTTCGTCGCTCCGGTGTCCATCACTTTGGATCCGTAAGGAGTTACGTGGCGCACAGCATATCATTGGAAAGCTCTCCGAGAGCTCTACGATGGGGGCAACAAGCCTGCTCGGCTGTGCCTGTTTTCGGAGCCCAAAATCAAATGTTTTCATTAGTTTCGGGATATTTTTGTTTTTTGGAGCTGTTTTTTTGTCCCGGATCGTACGTCGTGAGCCGCAAAAAGGACGACCGCCTAAACCATCACATTTCTTTTACCGAATCACACAACATCTTGGGCAAGACAACTTCGTCTCACGTAGAGGTTGGTCTCGTAAACCGAGGGCGTGGGACTTGGGACCAGGTCTTCGTCGCTCCGGTGCCCATAACTTTTGATCCATAAGGAGTTACGTGGCGCACAACATATCATTGGAAGGCTCTTGCAGAGCTCTACGACGGGGGTAGAAAGCCTGCTCTGCAGCGCCTATTTTTGGAGCCCAAAATTGAACGTTTTCATCAGTTTCAAGATACTTTTCTTCTTTTGTGCTATTTTTTCGTCTCGGATTGCACGTCGTGAGCCACGAAAAGGATGACAACCTAATCCATCACATTTCTACTACCGAATCCCATGGCACCATGGGCTAGACAACTTCGCCTCACGCAGAGGTTGGGCCCACAAACCGAGGGCGTGGGGCTTGGAACCAAGTCTCCGTCGCTCTAGTGCCCATAACTTTTGATCCGTAAGGAGTTACGCGGCACACAACATGTAACACCCCGATCCCTCTCGAGACCGGGAGTTCTATCAATCAAACTAATCACAACCCAAACCAAACCCGGGCAAAGTTTTAGGGAAAGATGGACGGAGTCTCCCCTGTTTCTAGGCAAAAGCAACAAACCTGCGACAGCATATAAATGGACCAATACCATGTCCAAACATTCAACCACCTCAAGGCCATCCGAGCCTTGGTTCACCACATGCAAATCACAAGTAAATATACATTCATGCTTAGCAATTAAACTTCACCATCCTATTGTATAAGCTAGACTATCAAATTTTTCTATCTTTTTCTTTGTCATTACTAACATACATTGAAGATAAGCTACATTAACTAAGTACATAATCTAACTTATCAAACCACCTCAACCACTAAGCTAGATTTAAATTTACATTTCTTTTAACAATAAATACATACAACATATGAAAGCATATATCTTTACATCTTTGATAGCTCAAGCCACAAAGCACGCGAGACAACTCTTCAGGCACGAACTATCACATATCCACGAACTTTTCAGCTAACAAGGCATTTCCTGAAATGTGGTGGTGAGGAGTGAGTATACACAACACGTATACTCAGTGAGGGCGAGACAGTTATCGAGTGGGAGAGAAAGAAAGTCGTGCAATGCAAATAAGACAGTTAAGCAATATAACTGATAAATAAGCAATCAAAACAAACAATCAATACAATAAGCAATTACTGAAAGCATTAACACAACCATTCAAAGCTATACCACACTTTGAAGGCTATGGTTCACTCTTACAAGCAATATACCATTTCACGAGCGATACATCAATCTCGAGCTTGATGTTGACAACGATGACAATAAGCGCGCAACCACCTTATAACACCAGTTTGGAATACCCCGGAAGTATCCATCAATTCTACGACCCAAATCTCCCTGGGAGGCAACCCAAGCGAGAATGGGAATAGCAGCGGAGCTAGAGCAACCAACACTGACAACCCGAGGCTACCCAGAGAGGCTCATCACTCACGCGCGAGACACTATGCAATGCAAGACTCGATACAAGGCGATAAACGAGCGATAAACATGATATCAAGCATTCTCAACAATGGATAAACATTTCAATCAACAACCAACTCTAACAAGCGGAATAAGCATTAGCAAGCATAACAAGCAATAATAAGCATTAACAAGCATTCTATAGGCATAACTTCAAGAAAACACACAAAGTCACAAATCGGCCCCAACTATCAAAACACTATCATCTCCAAACGAGCCACGAGTTCCGGAAACCGGCTTCGCCAATCTTCCTAGGTCACTATAAGGCACGTCTAGAGACTCCGAAACCCTACTTAACCCTAGAATTCATGCAAAGCTCGATTTTTCCCCTTTGCTCGTTTGAACTACAACTATACCAACCAAACACCCAACCAACACCACGACTGCACCAAAAGTGCTTCCATGGCCTCCCGAAACAATTCCATCACGCAAAACGAGAAAACGCTAAAGTCGACCTAAACGACCCCGACTTTCACTAAGCCATTTTTCTCCGTTTTTCTATTACACATTCCAATTAAACCACACATTTAGGCATTCTAGCATACCTAGCACCTTTTCACATCAACAAACAACATAACAGCGCAACTTTATCGTTTCAAGGGTTTACTATTCACTAATTACTATTCATTAAACAATTTAAATTGCAATTTCGATTTTCAACCGTAGAAAATGCTAAAAAAGCTATAAATACATGTTCTACAATCAACAAGGAACATTCTTTAAGCAACAAAACGATTAAAACAACAATCTACGCATAAAATCCAAAAATCAAAGTTTAGATACAAAATTTTCAAATGCGCAAATAACGATGAAACCCTCACCTTAGACGTTCCTAGACGCTAGGAAAACCTCGTAGGATGCCTCCGAAATCACCCCGTGCAAGCTCACACGAAGAATCGAAGATTTTGGCTTGAAATCTTTTTTTTTCTTCTCCCTCATTTTCGGCCAGCTCTCTCTCTGTTTTCAGCTCTCTTTTTTTTGTGCTATTTTAAGCTATTTTAAAAGATGACACAAAGTCAACTTGGTCAAGGTTTGGTCAACTAACTTAAACTTGGTCAAACTAGCCTATTTCATGCATTTTTAAGCTAAAACAACTATGGAAATATTAATTCTAGCTAGCAATAATTAAAATATAAAATTTAAGTCATCTAAATACTAGTTTTCACTATTTGTTGAGGACTAGAATTCATTTCCTAACTATCTCTCTCGATATGCTATGCACTTTGCGTCAATAGAAGAACAACAATTAAATCTCAAAGAATCTAATAAATATATAATTTTTGGAAAGCATCATAGTTTAAAATTTACTCCGGCTCGGAGTTACTTTTCATTTAATTGAAATCTGAGCATTTAAGCGCAAGAAAAATAAAACCGATTGACATCAATATGAAAAGTAGTTGTTATCCCGTTAGAATAATTAGCTCAAGTATTATTCTAGTTACTTCTAAAAGAAATATGAAAATAGAGCTACAAATAAATGTTCAACTAAAAGTAAACACATAATCCAATGCTAACATTTAAGATGTCACTAGTTAAATGCAATTAAATGTCATTAAATACATGCCGGGTTCGGGTTTTCACATCCTTCCCCCCTTAAAACAATTGCGTCCTCGCAATTCTTCTTCCAATAAAACTCTGCATCCACTGAAATCCAATTATGACTAATCTTCATTAGCTACTGAACAAGTATTTCATCAAGATGACCAATAGGAAAGTTCAAGTAGAAATGCCATGTAGTAACGCCAAATAAAGGCTCAAATGTAGATACCGTACAAGAATCCCGTTGACACGAATACCGAAGAATAATAAATTCCAACCAAGAGCGCCGAGATAATACCAACAAAGACTAAAGCAAAGATACTGTAGATGTTATCAATACCACATACTAATGGCAAGAAGAGTACCGAAGGAATACCCTACTTAAGAATCTTCAATAGAAGTCTAACAAGTACCCAATAAGAAAGTTAAGAGATAACCAGAGTAGATGCACCTCATGCAGTGCTGATTACTATAAATAGACCCAGCTGAAAGTTCTGTAAAGGAATATAGAGAAGAATACCAAAGGCCAACCTCTAAATGAAATCTTCCAATCACTGAGTTCCTACCGCAACATCTTAATCAAATAGCAAGTAAAGATTCCCCTGAGTGGAAAGACCGAAGGAGAAGCCATAAACAGTACAAAATAATATGTCCAATCAGAATTCCAAGTGTAGGATCTTCCATTAAATGCCAATAAGGAAAATACTAGTAGAATGTCCAATAAGAATTCCAAAGAATACTGTAAGTAATATGAGATAATGGGTCTGATAGGGATTCCAGTTACCAAACCAACTAAGGGATGCCGAAGAAAATACCCGAACAATACTCCAATAAGAAAGTAGCCAAGTTTGCCCAATAAGTAAATACTAAATAATTGGCCACTGAGAATTTCATAAAATACCATTGAAGAATTTCCAATCAGAGATGCCAGTATTATACCAATAAAGATCAAGACACATATACCACAGATAATACTGTGCAGTAAGGCCGATTAAAATCTCAAAAGCCAAATCCACCAAGAAATGCCAACATAAGTCCCCAAAGAATACCCAATAAAAAACCAAAGAATGCCACCAGACAACAACCAAATAGAATCCCAAAAGAAAGCTACTCTTTTATGATTGCCAATCACAAGGAAGAATCTTAGAAGTTTGCCAATAACCGAGCTCCAAAGACAAACACCAACTCCCAAATCAAGGCTAGTCAAATGCCATTCATTTCTTGCCAATTCATACACCTTGAAAAGCCAGCGGTGAACCACTTTCTTCAGGGGAGGAAGAGGACTTACTTACCATTTCAACGGAACATGTATGAATGCCAGGATATCACATTTATACACATGCCTTATACTATTATGAAAGCAAGTTTACAAAAGAGTTTATTCAACAAAGTCACTCTAGCATAACAATCAAGTCAAGCACAACATAATCAATTTCAAATCACGGCACAACCAATTCAAGACATTCCAATACACACATTACAAGCAATACTCCAAGCAAATAACAATTCACGAGGTCGATTCGATTCACAATACCAATTCGATAGGTCAATTCAATGCACAACTAAACACTTTACTTCACTTAGCACACAATTAACACATAACACATAACTATATCACATAGGAGCACACTTTCATGTCAAGACACATAATCTCACATACAAGCATACACTTTCAAGACACACTTAACAAGCACACATTCAAGGACCACTACCTACCAAACCAAGGACCCTGTCCCGGCTTATGAGCTAGACAAGCTCTGATACCACCTGTAACACCCCGATCCCTCTCGAGACCGGGAGTTCTATCAATCAAACTAATCACAACCCAAACCAAACCCGGGCAAAGTTTTAGGGAAAGACGGACGGAGTCTCCCCTGTTTCTAGGCAAAAGTAACAAACCTGCGATAGCATATAAATGGACCAATACCATGTCCAAACATTCAACCACCTCAAGGCCATCCGAGCCTTGGTTCACAACATGCAAATCACAAGTAAATATACATTCATGCTTAGCAATTAAACTTCACCATCCTATTGTATAAGCTAGACTATCAAATTTTTCTATCTTTTTCTTTGTCATTACTAACATACATTGAAGATAAGCTACATTAACTAAGTACATAATCTAACTTATCAAACCACCTCAACCACTAAGCTAGATTTAAATTTACATTTCTTTTAACAATAAATACATACAACATATGAAAGCATATATCTTTACATCTTTGACAGCTCAAGCCACAAAGCACGCAAGACAACTCTTCAGGCACGAACTATCACATATCCATGAACTTTTCAGCTAACAAGGCATTTCCTGAAATATGGTGGTGAGGAGTGAGTATACACAACATGTATACTCAGTGAGGGCGAGAGAGTTATCGAGTGGGAGAGAAAGAAAGTCGTGCAATGCAAATAAGACAGTTAAGCAATATAACTGATAAATAAGCAATCAAAACAAACAATCAATACAATAAGCAATTACTGAAAGCATTAACACAACCATTCAAAGCTATACCACACTTTGAAGGCTATGGTTCACTCTTACAAGCAATATACCATTTCACGAGCGATACATCAATCTCGAGCTTGATGTTGACAACGATGACAATAAGCGCGCAACCACCTTATAACACCAGTTTGGAATACCCCGGAAGTATCCATCAATTCTACGATCCAAATCTCCCTGGGAGGCAACCCAAGCGAGAATGGGAATAGCAGCGGAGCTAGAGCAACCAACACTGACAACCCGAGGCTACCCAGAGAGGCTCATCACTCACGCGCGAGACACTATGCAATGCAAGACTCGATACAAGGCGATAAACGAGCGATAAACATGATATCAAGCATTCTCAACAATGGATAAACATTTCAATCAACAACCAACTCTAACAAGCGGAATAAGCATTAGCAAGCATAACAAGCAATAATAAGCATTAACAAGCATTCTATAGGCATAACTTCAAGAAAACACACAAAGTCACAAATCGGCCCCAACTATCAAAACACTATCATCTCCAAACGAGCCACGAGTTCCGGAAACCGACTTCGCCAATCTTCCTAGGTCACTATAAGGCACGTCTAGAGACTCCGAAACCCTACTTAACCCTAGAATTCACGCAAAGCCTGATTTTTCCCCTTTGCTCGTTTGAACTACAACTATACCAACAACCCAACCAACACCACGACCGCACCAAAAGTGCTTCCATGGCCTCCCGAAACAATTCCATCACGCAAAACGAGAAAACGCTAAAGTCGACCTAAACGACCCCGACTTTCACTAAGCCGTTTTTCTCCATTTTTCTATTACACATTCCAATTAAACCACACATTTAGGCATTCTAGCATACCTAGCACCTTTTCACATCAACAAACAACATAACAGCGCAACTTTATCGTTTCAAGGGTTTACTATTCACTAATTACTATTCATTAAACAATTTAAATTGCAATTTCGATTTTCAACCGTAGAAAATGCTAAAAAGCTATAAATACATGTTCTACAATCAACAAGGAACATTCTTTAAGCAACAAAACGATTAAAACAACAATCTACGCATAAAATCCAAAAATCAAAGTTTAGATACAAAATTTTCAAATGCGCAAATAACGATGAAACCCTCACCTTAGACGTTCCTAGACGCTAGGAAAACCTCGTAGGATGCCTCCGAAACCACCCCGTGCAAGCTCACGCGAAGAATCAAAGATTTTGGCTTGAAATCTTTTTTTTTTCTTCTCCCTCATTTTCGGCCAACTCTCTCTCTGTTTTCAGCTCTCTTTTTTGTGCTATTTTAAGCTATTTTAAAAGATGACACAAGGTCAACTTGGTCAAGACTTGGTCGACTAACTTAAACTTGGTCAAACTACCCTATTTCATGCATTTTTAAGCTAAAACAACTATGGAAATATTAATTCTAGCTAGCAACAATTAAAATATAAAATTTAAGTCATCTAAATACTAGTTTTCACTATTTGTTGAGGACTAGAATTCATATCCTAACTATCTCTCTCGATATGCTATGCACTTTGCGTCAATAGAAGAACAATAATTAAATCTCAAAGAATCTAATAAATATATCATTTTTGGAAAGCATCATAGTTTAAAATTTACTCCGGCTCGGAGTTACTTTTCATTTAATTGAAATCTGAGCATTTAAGCGCAAGAAAAATAAAACCGATTGACATCAATATGAAAAGTAGTTGTTATTCCGTTAGAATAATTAGCTCAAGTATTATTCTAGTTACTTCTAAAAGAAATATGAAAATAGAGCTACAAATAAATGTTCAACTAAAAGTAAACACATAATCCAATGCTAACATTTAAGATGTCAATAGTTAAATGCAATTAAATGTCATTAAATACATGCCGGGTTTGGGTTATCACACAACATACCGTTGGAACACTCTCCGAGAGCTCTACAAAGGGGTTAGCAAGCCTGCTCAACTGTGCCTATTTTTGGAGACCAAAATCGAACATTTTCATTAGTATCGGGACACTTTTCTTCTTTTGCGCTGTTTTTTCATTCCGGATCGTACGTCGTGAGCGGCGAAAAGGATGACAACCTAATCCATAACATTTCTAATACCGAATCCCATGGCACCTTGGGCAAGAAAACTTTGCCTCACGTAGAGGCTGGGCTCACAAACCGAGGTTGTGGGGCTTGGGACCTGGTCTCCGTCGCTTCAGTGCCCATAACTTTTGATCCGTAAGAAGTTACGCGGCGCACAGCATATCGTTGGAAAGCTCTCCAAGAGCTCTACGATGAGGCAGGAAGCCTGCTCGACTGTGCCTATTTTCAGAGACTAAAATTGAACGTTTTCATCAGTTTCTGGATATTTTTCTTCTTTGGAGCTGTTTTTTCGTCCCCGATCGTACATCGTGAGCCGCAAAAAGGACGATAGCCTAATCCATCACATTTCTATTACCGAATACCACAGTACCTTGGGCAAGACAACATTGCCTCACGTAGAGGCTGGGCTCGCAAACTGTGGGCGTAGGGCATGGGACCAGGTCTCCGTCGCTTTGGTGCCCATAACTTTTGATCCGTAAAGAGTTACGCGGCGCACAACATACCGTTGGAAAGCTCTACGAGAGATCTACGATGGGAACAATAAGCCTGCTAGGTTACGCCTATTTTCGGAGCCCAAAATTGAACGTTTGCATCAGTATTAGGACAATTTTCTTCTTTTGTGCTATTTTTTCACCCAGGATCGTACGTCGTGAGCCGCGAAAAGGACGACAACCTAATCCATCACATTTCTAATACCGAATCCCAAGACATCTTGGGTATGAAAATTTTACCTCACGTAAAGGCTGGGCTCAAAAATCGAGGACGTGGGGCTTGAGACCTGGTCTTCGTCGTTCCAGTGCCCATAACTTTTGATCCGTATGGAGTTACGCGGTGCAGAGCATATCGTTGGAAATCACTCCGAGAGCTCTACGACGGTGGCAGCAAGCTTGCTCACCTATGCCTATTTTTGAAGCCCAAAATGGAACATTTTCATCGAATTCGGGATATTTTTCTTCTTTGGAGCTATTTTTTCGTCCCGGATCGTACATCGTGAGCCGCGAAAAGGACGACAGCCTAATCCATCACATTTCTATTACCGAATCCCGTAGCACCTTGGGCAAGACAACATTGCCTCACGTAGAGGCTGGGCTCACAAATCGAGGGTGTGGGGCATGGGACCAGGTCTTCGTCGCTCCGGTGCCGATAACTTTTGATCCGTAAGGAATTACGCGGTGCACAACATACCGTTGAAAAGTTCTCTAAGAGCTATACGATTGGGTTAGCAAGCCTGCTCAGCTACGGCTGTTTTCGAAGCCCAAAATCGAACGTTTTCATCAGTATCGGGACACTTTTCTTATTTTGTGCTTTTTTTCATCCCGGATGGTACGTCGTGAGCCGCGAAATGGATGACAAAATAATCCATCGCATTTCTATTACCGAATCCCATGGCACCTTGGTCAAGAAAACCTCGCCTCACGTAGTGGCTGGACTCGCAAACCGAGGACGTGGGGCTTGGGACCAGGTGTCTGTCGCTCTGGTGCCAATAACTTTTGATCCGTAAGGAGTTACGCGGCGCAAAGCATATCGTTGGAAATCTTTTCGAGAGCTCTACGACGGGGGCAGGAAGCCTGCTCAGCTGTGCTTGTTTTTGGAGTCCAAAATCGAACATTTTCATCAATTTTGGGATATTTTTCTTCTTTGGAGCTATTCTTCTATCCCGGATCGTACATCGGGAGCCACAAAAAGGACGACAGCCTAATCTATCACATTTCTAATACCGAATCCCATGGCACCTTGGGCAAGACAACATTGACTCACATAGAGGCTGGGCTTGCAAACTGTGGGCGTGGGGCATGAGACCAGGTCTCTGTCACTCTGGTGCCCATAAATTTTGATCCGTAAGGAGGTACGCAGCGCACAGCATACCGTTGGAAAGCTCTTCGAGAGCTCTACGATGGGGATAGCAAGCCTTCTAGGCTGTGCCTATTTTCGAAGCCCAAAATTGAACGTTTTTATCAGTTTTGAGATATTTTTCTTCTTTGGAGTTGTTTTTCCATCCCGGATCATACGTCGTGAGCCGCGAAAAGGACGACAGCCTAATCCATCACATTTCTATTACCGAATCCCATGACATTTTGGGCTAGAAAACTTCGCCTCGCATAGAGGCTGGGCTCGTAAACCAATGACGTGGGGTTTAGGACCAGGCCCATGTCACTCCGGTGTTCATAACTTTTGATCCGTAAGGAGTTACGCGGCGCATAGCATATCGTTGGAATGCTCTCCGAGAGCTCTACGATGGGGGTAGCAAGCCTGCTCTGCTGTGCCTATTTGTGGAGCCCAAAATCGAACATTTTCATTAGTTTTGAGAAAATTTTCTTCTTTGGAGCTGTTTTTTCGTCCCAGATCGTACGACGTGAGCCGCGAAAAGGGGGACCACCTAATCCATCACATTTCTATTACCGAATCCCATGGCACCTTGGGTAAAACAACATTGCCGCACGTAGAGGTTGGGCTCGCAAACCAAGGGTGTGGGGCATAGGACCATGTCTCCGTCGCTCCGGTGCCCATAACTTTTGTTCCGTAAGCAGTTACACGGCGCACAACATACTGTTGGAAAGCTCTACGAGAGATCTACGATGGGGACAACAAGGCTACTAGGCTGCGCCTATTTTTAGAGCCCAAAATCGAACATTTTCATCAGTACCGGGACACTTTTCTTCTTTTGCGCTATTTTTTCATCCCGGATCGTACTTCGTGAGCCGCAAAAAGGACGTCAACCAAATCCATCACATTTCTATTACCGAATCACATGACATCTTGGGCAAGACAACTTCGCCTCATGTAAAGGTTGGGCTCGCAAACTGACGTAGGGCTTGGGACCTGGTCTTCGTCGCTCCAGTGCCTATAACTTTTGATCCATAAGGAGTTACGTGGCGCATAGCATATCATTGGAAATCTCTCCGAGAGCTCTACGACCGGCGTACCAAGCCTGCTCAGCTGCGCCTATTTTTGAAGCCTAAAATCGAACGTTTTCATCAGTATCATACATCAAATTCAGCTGTGCCTGTTTTCGGAGCCCAAAATGGAACGTTCTCATCAAATTCGGGATATTTTTCTTCTTTGGAGCTGTTTGTCCGTCTCGAATCGTACATCGTGAGCCGCAAAAAGGACGACAGCCTAATCCATCACATTTCTATTACCGAAACCCACGGTACCTTAGGCAAGACAACATTGCCTCACGTAGAGGCTAGGCTCACAAACCGAGGGCGTGGGGCATGGGACCAGGTCTCCGTCGTTTCGGTGCCCATAACTTTTGATCCGTAAGGAATTATACGGCGCACAACATAGTGTTGGAAAGCTCTCTAAGAGCTCTACGACTAGGTTAGGAAGCCTGCTCAGCTGCGCCTATTTTCGGAGCCTAAAATCGAACATTTTCATTAGTATCGGGACACTTTTCTTCTTTTTTGCCATTTTTTCATCCCGGATCGTACGTCGTGAGCCGCAAAATGGACGACAACATTATCCATCACATTTCTATTACCGAATCCCATGGCACCTTGGGAAAGAAAACTTCGCCTCACATAGTGGCTGGGCTTGCAAACCGAGGACGTGGGGCTTGGGACCAGGTCTCCATCGCTCCGGTTCCCATAACCTTTTATCCACAAGGAGTTACGCGGCGCACAGCATATCGTTGGAAATCTCTCTGGGAGCTCTACGATAGGGGTAGCAAGCCTGCTCGGCTGTGCCTATTTTTAGAGCCCAAAATCGAACGTTTTCATCAATTTCGGGATATTTTTCTTCTTTAGAGCTGTTTTTCCCTCCCGGATCGTACATCGTGAGCTGCAAAAAGGACAACAGCCTAATCCATCACATTTCTATTACCGAATCCCACGGTACCTTGGGCAAGACAACATTGCCTCACGTAGAGGCTAGGCTCGCAAACCGAGGGCGTGGGGCATGGGACTAGGTCTCTGTTGTTCCAGTGCGTATAACTCTTGATTTGTAAGGAGATACGCGGCGCACAACATACCGTTGGAAAGCTCTCCGAGAGCTCTACAATGAGGACAGCAAGCCTGCTCGATTGCGGCTGGTTTTGGAGCCAAAAATCGAACATTTTCAATAGTGTCGGGACACTTTTCTTCTTTTGCGCTGTATTTTCGTCGTGGATCATACGTCGTGAGTCGCAAAATGGACGACAACCTAATCCATCACATTTCTATTATCGAATCCCATGATATCTTGGGCAAGAAAACTTCACCTCGCATAGAGGCTAGGCTCGCAAACTGAGGACGTGGGGCTTGAGACCAAGTCTCTGTCGCTCTGGTGCCCATAACTTTTGATCCGTAAGGAGTTACGTGGCGCATAGTGTCACGCCCCAACCCGACTTATAGAGGTTAGACTAGGGTGTGATCTAACGTTCAAATCATTTCACGTACTTAATCATTCATGAAGGTTTAATACTTAACGTTTAGCCTAAACTCCACAAATTCTCTAGAAAACCGACAGCATGACGGCTGTAATTGGGCTCTTTAGTTTGACCTAATTCTCTAAGCGCCTCGAAACTTTCAATCTCAAATTCGTTTCCAACTAAGATTACTATTTATCACAAATCGGGGTGCCTACTAGTTATCTCGAAGTCTCGTTTGAACAAAAACCTAGCATGATACTATGTCTCGTTTGTTTGTTAATCCTTGTTACAAGAGTACCTGTTGATCTTAGCCTACCAATGAGTACCTTCTTAAGATTGGATAGATTCATTTTACTTAATCCTTTACCTGATACTTCATAAGCTTGTGATAGATACTAACCAGTAGCAATAGCAAAAACGATCATAAAAGTATCTAACTAGTTATGATCAGTACAAGCCAAAATTAGACCCTAAATTACAACGGGGGTCATTTACAATACAATAACAAGCAACATAAGAAATAGTCTTCAAGCAACATATCGTTCACAAAATGGCCATAGTCAATTAAGGCACGTAGGGCAAGCAATCATTCCAAGGAATCATCTATAGGCACGTTGTCCTCGGGTACCTGTTCCTGGTCTTCTTCACCTAAGATGATAAAAGAGGGTGAGTCCTTATGAACTCAGCGAGGGGGAAAATGAGAAATACGTTTTGAAACTCTTTTTTTTTCGGTTCAACTTATGAAAACTCTTTTGCAAGCATGACATATATCACAAGTAAGTACATAATGTAATATAAGAGTAAAAGAACACAATTACCCGTCTTTCCTCCCCGAGGTCCTCCAGAAATCAAGCGAGAGTTGTGGCCGACTTCAAATCATCCACTTATCATGCCAAATGGGTGTACTCCGGATGTACCCCGAAATCCTATGACCCAACTCTCTGAGGAAGTCTAGCCCCCAAGCAAGAGAGGGAATTAGACAACGGTAGTCACGGTTGCACCGGCAAGCCCAATGCCGCCCGGTGTGCGTGAAACGCTACTACGCCAAAATAAAAGGTTGCAACCTTGTATGCAATACACATTTATGACATTTAATATATCACATTAGGAGGACAACAAAGTAGGTTACCTCCGAGCAGTCATGAGATTGCATGTTGACAAGTAAACACCCGAGGCATGATATGACAGGTAATTTCACTTGTAAAGCGCATGGAGTTATATGAATATTAAACGGGCAGCCATGTAACGCATGTAAATCAAGTCATATAACTCATTTCGAAGTTCACGTAATCAAATAATAAGATTATACAACATGCAATGACATCTACGTGGGACCGGGTGCAAGAAAGGCCTACTTGTCAACATGTAATCATTGGAATCACATTTAGGGCTATAAGGGAAACTACGGGCAGCCTACTAATCACATAATTAAACACGATATCCATAGGATCAACACTTAACGAGTTTTCCTAGTCATTAGGGTTTCAATTCATGCTCACCCGTGCGATTAAGCCCCAAGTTGTCCCGTAATTAAACTCAAGCCATGCATCAATTAATTAAAACAACCTCAAGCATTCAAAACAGTCCACACAACATCCAAGTGCCACAATCCCAAGCATTTAATACAACAAGAGAAGTTACAATAATTTTCGAGGCATATCACTAGATGAAAACCTCACTGCAATGGTCTGTTTTCTCACAATCATTGAGACAAGCAAACAATCTACAATTTCAGTGAACAAAATGTCAAATTAAATCTTAAGGAGTGAACTAAATCTAGAAACAAACCTCGCATCATTTGGAGTTCGGGTTCAAGAGTTATAGCCAAAACCGTGAGACTACGCAAAACTGTCCAGATTTACACATATTTCAATACTTGTCGTTTTTGAGGACCTTAGGGTCAGATTTAGCCTTAGTCTATTTCTGAGAAAAATGTCCAGGACTGAAAAATATGGCAGCATACCAAATTTCATGTATTTTTGATATCATTTACTAAGTCAAAACTTGTTCATTCTACAAGGACAGTGAACTGCCAAAACCTGCTTCATTTTCCCAGATTTGGACACCTTTCGATGTTTTGCCATTTTGGGGACCTTAGAGTCAAAATTGGCCTTGGCCTATTTCTATGAAAAATGCTCAGAACTGGCAAAACTAGTCACCTACCAATTTTCAACATCATTTACCTGGTCAAATTCATTTTGCTCCAACAAGTCAGAGAACTGCCATATACGCGATTTCACCTATCTTCCAATTCTAGCCAAATATCTTGCCATGCATATTTACAAAAGCTCATGTACACACATATATCACAAGTACAGAGGTAAAAATAGACATTTAAAGGCATGCATGTGGTTTTTGAAAGCTTTTCAAAAGAGTTTTAGCCCTCACCTTAGCAAGACAACAATGAAGATGCACAAAGCTCTTGATGATGCACAAGGTTGTCTTTTCTCCTTGCTTAGCCGAGAGACAACTTGAGATTCTCTAATTCCTAGCTTAGTAACCATGTTCTTAGTATGTGCAAGTGGCTAGAACAAAAAGAAAATGAAATAGAAGCTATCAAACATACCTAAGCCGAAGTGAAGGTTCTATGAGCTTGCATGTGTGTCTTTTGCATTCTAGCTTGCTTGGTCGAGTTCCTTAGTAGCTTGAAGGTCTTGATGAATCTTAGGATGATGAACTTGAGCTATGGAGTGTAGAATTGCAGCTAAGGCCGAGAGAGAGAGAGAGAAAATGAGAGAGTGAATGAGAGAAAGAGAGAATGTGAGAAAGAATGAAAAGCTTGAGGAGTTTTGATGCATGTGTCGGCCTAGGGCCTTGAAAATTTAAGAATTTGTGTCTTCAAGAGCATAATTTGAATCACCCTAGCATGGGAAATTGAGTGTGTCGAGATTTTGGTGCATTGGGTAGGGTTTTTGAGTCATTTTTTTATGCTTTGTGTCATGAGCTTGTCATACAATGTCTAGGTATAAATTTTGAAATTACAAAGCATTGTCAAATGCAAGAAGTGGTCGGCCAAGGCTTGCAAAATTCTGAATTTTTTTTGTCTTGTTTGAGCATTATTTAATTGTATGCTTGGAATATGCAAAAGAATAAAGAATAAAGAATAAGAATGTCTAGCTTTTTGTGAGATTTCGTCTTCTAGTGAGTTGAATTAGCATTTTAATATTAGTTAGTGGAGTTTGTAGGATTAATTAATGATCTAGTACTTCGTGTAAGATGCTTTCTTGATTAGCGTGCGGGCACGCTTTCCTAGGTTTAGGGCACGCACTACGAGGTAAGGCTCGAACTACGAGACAAATGCACGTTTTCCAAGTAAATGCATGCAACCCTAAATGAATGCACGTAATTCAATGCAAGGCACACAAAACAAAACACGACTCTTAAACCTAGGTCAAGCACGCAAATCTAGTTTAGGGCACATGAAACGAGGTATCGCACTCAAATCGAGGTCGGGCCTCACACATAGCATATCGTTGGAATGCCTCCGAGAGCTCTACGATGGGGGCTGCAAGATTGCTCGGCTGTGCCTATTTTCGGAGCCCAAAATCGAACATTTTCATCAGTTTCGGGATATTTTTCTTCTTTGGAGCTATTTTTCCATCCCGGATCATACGTCGTGAGTCGCAAAAAGGACGACAGTATAATCCATCACATTTCTATTACCGAATCCCACAGCACCTTGGGCAAGACAACATTGCCTCATGTAGAGGCTAGGCTCACAAACCGAGGGCGTGGGGCGTGGGGCGTAGGACCAGGTCTCCGTCGCTCCGGTGCCCATAACTTTTGATCCGTAAAGAGTTACACGACGGACAACATACCGTTGGAAAGATCTCTGAGAGCTCTACGACGGGCATAGCAAGTCTGCTGCGCAGCGTCTATTTTCGGAGCCCAAAATCGAACGTTTTCATCAGTATCGGGACACCTTTCTTCTTTTGCGCTATTTTTTCATCCCGGATTATTTGTCGTGAGCCTCGAAAAGGACGACAACCTAATCCATCACATTTCTATTACCGAATCCCACGACATCTTGGGCAAGACAACTTCGCCTCACGTAGAGGCTGGGATCGCAAACCGAGGACGTGGAGCTTGGGACCTGGTCTTCGTCGCTCCGGTGGCCATAACTTTTGATCCATAAGGAGTTACGCGGCGAAGAGCATATCGTTGGAAATGTCTCCGAGAGCTCTACGATGGGGACAGCAAGCCTCCTCAGCTGTGCCTATTTTCGGAGCCCAAAATGGAACGTTTTCATCAGATTCGGGATATTTTTCTTCTTTGGAACTGTTTTTCCGTCATGGATCGTACATCGTGAGCCGAAAAAAGGACGACAGCCTAATCCATCACATTTCTATTACCAAATCTCACGGCACCTTGGGCAACATAACATTACCTCACGTAGAGGCTGGGCTCGCAAACCGAGGACGTCAGGCATGAGACCAGGTCTCCGTCGCTCCGGTGCCCATAACTTTTGATCCGTAAGGAATTACGCGGCGCACAACATACCGTAGGAAAGCTCTCCGAGAGCTCTACGACTGGGTTAGCAAGCCTGCTCAGCTGCGCCTATTTTTGGAGCCCAAAATCGAACATTTTCATCAGTATCGGGACACTTTTCTTCTTTTGTGATGTTTTTTTGTCCCGGATCGTACGTTGTGAGCCGCGAAATGGACGACAACATAATCCATCACATTTCTATTACCGAATCCCACAGCACCTTGGGCAACAAAACTTCACCTCACGTAGTGGCTGGGCTCACAAACCGAGGACGTGGGGCTTGGGACCAGGTCTCCGTCGCTCCGGTGCCCATAACTTTTGATCTGTAAGGAGTTACGCGTCGCACAACATATCGTTGGAAATCTCTGCGAGAGCTCTACGACGGGGGCAGCAAGCCTGGTCGGCTGTGCCTATTTTTGGAGCCCAAAATCAAACGTTTTCATCAATTTTGAGATATTTTTCTCATTTAAAGCTGTTCTTCCGTCCCGGATCGTACATCGTGAGCCGCAAAAAGCGCGACAGCCTAATCCATCACATTTCTATTACCGAATCCCACCGCACCTTGGGCAAGATAACATTGCCTCATGTAGAGGCTGGGCTCGCAAACCGAGGGCGTGGGGCATGGGACCAGGTCTTTGTCGCTCCGGTGCCCATAACTTTTGATCCGTAAGAAGATACGCGCCGCACAGCATACCGTTGGAAAGCTCTCCCAGAGCTCTACGATGGGGACAACAAGTCTGCCCAACTGCGGCTATTTTCGGAGCTGAAAATCGAACGTTTTCAATAGTGTCTGGATACTTTTCTTCTTTTGCACTATATTTTCGTCCCGGATCATACGTCATGAGCCGCGAAATGGACGACAACCTAATCCATCACATTTCTATTACCGAATCTCATGACATCTTGGGCAAGAAAACTTCGCCTCGCATAAAGGCTGGGCTCGCAAACCGAGGATGTGGGGCTTGAGACCAGGTCTCCGTCGCTCTAGTGCCCATAACTTTTGATTCATAAGGAGTTACGCTGGGCACAGCATATCGTTGGAACGCACTCCGAGAGCTCTATGATGGGGTTGCAAGACTGCTCGGCTGTGCCTATTTTTGGAGCCCAAAATCGAACATTTTCATCAGTTTTGGGATATTTTTCTTCTTTGGAGCTGTTTTTCCATCCCGGATCGTGCGTCGTGAGCCACGAAAAGGACGACAGTCTAATCCATCACATTTCTATTACCGAATCCCACGGTACCTTGGGCAAGACAACATTGCCTCACATAGAGGCTAGGCTCGCAAACCGAGGGCCTGGGGCATGGAACCAGGTCTCTGTCGCTTCGGTGCCCATAACTTTTGATCCGTAAGGCGTTATGCGGTGTACAACATACCGTTGAAAAGTACTCCGAGAGCTTTACGACGGGCACAGCAAGCCTGCTCGGTTGCGCCTATTTTCGGAGCCCAAAATCGAACGTTTTCATCAGTATCGGGACACCTTTCTTCTTTTGCGCTGTTTTTTCATCCTGGATTGTTTGTCGTGAGCCGCGAAAAGGGCGACAACCTAATCCATCACATTTCTAGTACCGAATCCCACGACATCTTGGGCAAGATAACTTTGCCTCACGTAGAGGTTGGGATCGTAAACCGAGGATGTGGAGCTTGGGACCTGGTCTTCGTCGCTCCGGTGCCCATAACTTTTGATCCGTCAGGAGTTACGCGGCGCAAAGCATATCGTTGGAAATGTCTCTGAGAGCTCTACGACGAGGGTAGCAAGCCTCCTCGGCTGTGCCTATTTTCGGAGCCCAAAATGAAACGTTTTCATCAGATTCGGGATACTTTTCTTCTTTTGCGCAATTTTTTCATCCCGAATTGTATGTCTTGAGCCATGAAAAGGACGACAACCTAATCCATCACATTTCTATTACCGAATCCTACGACATCTTGGGCAAGAGAACTTCGCAAACCGAGGGCGTGGGGCGTGGGACCAGGTCTCCGTCACTCCGGTGCCCATAACTTTTGATCCGTAAGGCGTTACGCGGCGCGCAGCATACCGTAAGAAAGCTCTCTGAGAGCTCCACGATGGGCACAACAAGCCTGCTCGTCTGTGTCTATTTTCGGAGCCCAAAATAAAACATTTTCATATGTATCGGGACACCTTTCTTCTTTTGCGCTGTTTTTTCATCCCGGATTGTTTGTCATGAGCTGCGAAAAGGATGACAATCTAATCCATCATATTTCTATTACCGAATCCCACGACATCTTGGGCAAGACAACTTCGCCTCACATAGAGGCTGAGATCGCAAACCGAGGACGTGGAGCTTGGGACTAGGTCTTCATCGGTCCGGTGCTTATAACTTTTGATCCATAAGGAGTTACGCGGCGCAGAGCATATCATTAGAAATGTCTCCGAGAGCTCTACGATGGGGGCAGCAAGCCTCCTCGGCTGTGCCTATTTTCGGAGCCCAAAATGGAACGTTTTCATCATATTCGGGGTATTTTTCTTCTTTGGAGCTATTTTTCAGTCATGGATCGTACATCGTGAGCCGCGAAAAGGACGACAACCTAATCCATCACATTTCTATTACCGAATCCCACAGCACCTTGGGCAAGACAACATTGCCTTACGTAGAGGCTGGGCTCGCAAACCGAGGACGTCGGGCATGAGACCAGGTCTCCGTCGCTCCGATGCTTATAACTTTTGATTCGTAAGGAATTACGCAGCACACAACATACCGTAGGAAAGCTCTCCGAGAGCTTTACGACTGGGTTAGCATGTCTGCTCAACTGCGCCTGTTTTTGGAGCCCAAAATCGAACATTTTCATCAGTATCGGGACACTTTTCTTCTTTTGCACTATTTTTTTTTATCCCGGATCGTACGTCGTCAGCCGCAAAATGGACGATAACATAATCCATCACATTTCTATTACCGAATCGCATAGCACCTTGGGCAAAAAAACTTCGCCTCACGTAGTGGCTGGGCTCACAAACCGAGGACGTGAGGCTTAGGACCAGGTCTCCGTCGCTTTGGTACCCATAACTTTTGATCCGTAAGGAGTTACGTGGCGCATAGCATATCGTTGGAAATCTCTCCGAGAGCTCTACAAAGGGGGCAGCAAGCCTTCTCGGCTGTGCCTATTCTCGGAGCCCAAAATCGAACGTTTTCTTCAATTTCGGGATATTTTTCTCCTTTAAAGCTGTTCTTCCGTCCCGGATCGTACATCGTGAGCCTCGAAAAGGACGACAGCCTAATCCATCACATTTCTATTACCGAATCCCACGGCACCTTGGGCAAGACAACATTGCTTCACGTAGAGGCTGGGCTCGCAAACCGAGAACGTCGGGCATGACACCAGGTCTCCGTCGCTCCGGTGCCCATAACTTTTGATCTATAAGGAATTACGTGGCGCACAACATACTGTAGGAAAGCTCTCCGAGAGCTCTACGACTGGGTTAGCAAGCCTGCTCAGCTGCGCTTATTTTTGGAGCCCAAAATTGAACATTTTAATCAGTATCGGGATATTTTTCTTCTTTTGCGCTATTTTTTTTATCCCGGATCGTACGTCGTGAGCCGCGAAATAGACGACAACATAATCCATCACATTTCTATTACCGAATCCCACAGCACCTTGGGCAACAAAACTTCGCCTCACGTAGTGGCTGGGCTAGCAAACCGAGGACGTGGGGCTTGGGACCAGGTCTCTATCGCTCCGGTGCCCATAACTTTTGATCCGTAAGGAGTTACGCGGCGCACAGCATATCGTTGGAAATCTCTCCGAGAACTCTACGACGGGGGCAGTAAGCCTGCTCGGCTGTGCTTGTTTTCGGAGCCCAAAATCGAACGTTTTCATCAATTTTGGGATATTTTTCTCCTTTAAAGCTGTTCTTCCGTCCCGGATCGTACATCGTGAGCCGCAAAATAGGCGACAGCCTAATCCATCACATTTCTATTACCGAATCCTATGTCACCTTGGGCAAGACAACATTACCTCATGTAGAGGCTGGGCTCGCAAACCGAGGGTGTGGGCATGGGACCTAGTCTTCGTCGCTCTGGTGCCTATAACTTTTGATCTGTAAGGAGATGCACGCCGCACAACATACCGTTAGAAAGCTCTCCGAGAGCTCTACGATGGGGACAGCAAGCCTGCTCAGCTAAGGCTGTTTTTAGAGCAAAAAATCGAACGTTTTCAACAGTATCTGGATACTTTTCTTCTTTTGCGCTGTATTTTCATCCCGGATCATACGTCATTAGCCGTGAAATGGACGACAACCTAATCCATCACATTTCTATTACCGAATCCCATGACATCTTGGGCAAGAAAACTTCGCCTCGCAAACCGAGGATGTGGGGCTTGAGACCAGGTCTCCGTCGCTCTAGTGCCCATAACTTTTGATCCGTAAGGAGTTACGCTGTGCACAGCATATCGTTGGAACGCACTCCGAGAGCTCGACGATGAGGTTGCAAGACTGCTCGGCTATGCCTATTTTTGGAGCCCAAAATCGAACATTTTCATCAGTTTCGGGATATTTTTCTTCTTTGGAGCTGTTTTTTCGTCCCGGATCGTACGTCGTGAGCCGCGAAAAGGACGACAGTCTAATCCATCACATTTCTATTACCGAATCCCACTATACCTTGGGCAAGACAACATTGCCTCACGTAGAGGCTAGGCTCGCTCCGGTGCCCATAACTTTTGATCCGTAAGGAGTTATGCGGTGTACAGCATACCGTTAGAAAGCTCTCCGAGAGCTTTACGACGCGCACAGCAAGCCTACTCAGTAACGACTATTTTCGAAGCCCAAAATCAAACGTTTTCATCAGTATCGGGATACTTTTCTTCTTTTGTGCTGTTTTTTCATCCCGGATTGTATGTCGTGAGCTGCGAAAAGGACGACAACCTAATCCATCACATTTCTATTACCGAATCCTACAACATCTTGGGCAAGACAACTTCGCCTCACGCAGAGGCTGGGATCGCAAACCGAGGACGTGGAGCTTGGGACCTGGTCTTCGTCGCTCCGGTGCCCATAACTTTTGATCTGTAGGGAGTTATGCGGCGCACAGCATATCGTTGGAAATGTCTTCGAGAGCTCTACAACGGTGGCAGCAAGCCTGCTTGGCTGTGCCTGTTTTCGGTGCCCAAAATGGAACATTTTCATCAGATTTGGGATATTTTTCTTCTTTGGAGTAGTTTTTCCGTCCCGGATCGTACATTGTGAGCCGCGAAGAGGACGATAGCCTAATCCATCACATTTCTATTACCGAATCCCACGGTACCTTGGGCAAGACAACATTTCCTCATGTAGAGCCTGGGCTCACAAACCGAGTGCATCGGGCATAGGACCAGGTCTCCGTCGCTCCGGTGCCCATAACTTTTGATCTGTAAGGAATTACGCAGTGCACAACATACTGTAAGAAAGCTCCCCGAGAGCTCTACGACTGGGTTAGCAAGCCTGCTCAGTTGCGTCAGTTTTCAGAGCCCAAAATTGAACATTTTCATCAGTATTAGGACACTTTTCTGCTTATACGCTCTTTTTTTTATCCCGGATCGTACGTCGTGAGCCACGAAATGGACAACAACATAATCTATCACATTTCTATTACCGAATCCCACAGCACCTTAGGTAACAAAACTTAGCCTCACGTAGTGGCTAGGCTCACAAACCGAGGACGTGGGGCTTGGGACCAGGTCTCCGTCGCTCCGGTGTCCATAACTTTTGATCCGTAAGGAGTTACGCGGCGCACAGCATATCGTTGGAAATCTCTCTGAGAGCTCTACGACGGGGGCAGTAAGCCTGCTCAGCTATACCTGTTTTCAGAGCCCAAATTCGAATGTTTTCATCAATTTTTGGATATTTTTCTTCTTTAAAGCTGTTCTTCCGTCCCGGATCGTACATCGTGAGCCGCGAAAAGGAACACAGCCTAATCCATCACATTTCGATTACCGAATCCCATGGCACCTTGGACAAGACAACATTGCCTCACATAGAGGCTGGGCTTGCAAACCGAGGGCGTGGGGCATGGGACCAGGTCTCCGTCGCTCCGGTGCCCATAACTTTTGATTTGCAAAGAGTTACGCGGCGCACAGCATACCGTTGGAAAGCTCTCCGAGAGCTTTACAATGGGGACAACAAGCCTGCTCGGTTGCGCCAGTTTTCGGAGCCCAAAATTGAACATTTTCATCAGTATTAGGACATTTTTCTGCTTATACGCTGTTTTTTTTATCCCGGATCGTACGTCGTGAGCCGCGAAAAGGACGACAACGTAATCCATCATATTTCTATTACCGAATCCCATGACATCCTAGGCAAGAAAACTTCACCTCGCATAGAGGCTGGGCTCGCAAACCGAGGACGTGGGGCTTGGGACCAAGTCTCCGTTGCTCCGGTGCCCATAACTTTTGATACGTAAGGAGTTACGCGGCGCACAGCATATCGTTGGAACGCTCTCCGAGAGCTCTACGATGGGGGCTACAAGCCTGCTCCGCAGTACCTATTTTCGGAGCCCAAAATTGAACGTTTTCTTCCGTTTCAAGATATTTTTCTTCTTTGGAGCTGCTTTTTAGTCCCGGATAGTACGTCGTGAGCCGCGAAAAGGACGACAGCCTAATCCATCACATTTCTATTACTGAATCCCATAGCACCTTGGGCATGACAACATTCCCTCACGTAGAGGCTGAGCTCGCAAACCGAGGGCGTGGGGCATGGGACCAGGTCTCTGTCGCTCCGGTGCCCATAACTTTTGATCCGTAAGGAGTTACGCGACGCACAGCATACCGTTAGAAAGCTCTCCGAGAGCTCTACGACAGGGACAGCAAGCCTGCTCAGCACAACTTACCGTTGGAAAGCTCTTCGAGAGCTTTACGATGGGGACATCAAGCCTGCTCGGCTGCGCCTATTTTCGGAGCCCAAAATCAAAAGTTTTCATCAGTATCGGCTCACTTTTCTTCTTTTGCGCTGTTTTTTCATCCCGAATTGTACATCGTGAGCAGCGAAAAGGACGACAACCTAATCCATCGCATTTCTATTACCGAATCCCACGACATCTTGGGCAAGACAACTTTGCCTCACGTAGAGGCTGGGCTCGCAAACCGAGGACGTGGGGCATGAGACCTGGTCTTCATCGCTCCGTTGCCTATAACTTTTGATCCGTAAGGAGTTACGCGGCTCACAGTATATCGTTGGAAGGCTCGCCTAGAGCTCTACGACAGGGGCAGCAAGCATGCTCGGCTGTGCCTATTTTTGGATTTCAACAGTTTCGAGACACTTTTCTTCTTTTGAGCTATTTTTTCATCCCGGATCGTACGTCGTGAGCCGTGAAAAGGACGACAACCTAATCCATCGCATTTCTATTACCGAATCCCACGACACCATGGGCAAGACAACTTCGTCTGACGAAGAGGCTTGGCTCGTAAACTGAGGATGTGGGGCTTGGGACCAGGTTTCCTTCGCTTCCGTGCCCATAACTTTTGATCCGTAAGGTGTTATGCGACGCACAACATATCGTTGGAAAGCTCTCCGAGAACTCTACGACTGAGGCAGCAAGCCTGCTCAGTTGTGCTTATTTTCGGAGCCCAAAATTGAACTTTTTCATCAGTTTCGGGATATTTTTCTTCTTTGGAGCTATTTTTCTGTCCCGGATCGTACGTCGTGAGCCGCGAAAAGTATGACAGCCTAATCCATCCCATTTCTATTATCGAATCCCAAGGCACCTTAGGCAAAAAACTTCATCTCACGTAGAGACTGGGCTCTCAAACCGAGGACGTGGGGCATAGGACCAGGTCTCCGTCGCTCCGGTGCCCATAACTTTTGATCCGTAAGGAGTTACGTGGCGCACAGCATATCGTTGGAAAGCTCTCTAAGAGCTCTACGACGGGGGCAGCAAGCCTGCTTGGCTCTGCCTATTTTCAGAGCCCAAAATTGAACGTTTTCATCAGTTTCGGGATATTTTTCTTCTTTGGAGCTATTTTTCGTCCTGGATCGTACGTCGTGAGCCGCGAAAAGGACGACAGCCTAATCCATCACATTTCTATTACCGTATCCCACAGCACCTTGGGCAAGACAACATTGCCTCACATAGAGGCTGGGCTCGCAAACCGAGGGCGTGGGGCTTAGGACCAGGTCTCCGTCACTCCGGTGCCCATAACTTTTGATCCGTAAGGAGTTACGCGGCGCACAGCATATCGTTGGAAAGCTCTCCGAGAGCTCTACGACGGGCATAGCAAGCCTGCTTGGCTGCACGTATTTTCAGATCCTAAAATTGAACGTTTTCATCAGTATCGGGATACTTTTCTTTTTTTGTGCTATTTTTTCATCCCGGATCGTACGTCGTGAGCCACGAAAATGACGACAATGTAATCCATCACATTTCTATTATCGACTCCCATGACATCTTGGGAAAGACAACTTCATCTCACATAGACATCTTGGGAAAGACAACTTCATCTCACATAGAGGCTGGGCTCGCAAACCGAGGACGTGGGGCTTGGTAGCTAGTCTTTGTCACTCTGGCGCCAATGAATTTTGATCCGTAAGGTGTTACGCGGCGCACAGCATATCGTTGGAAAGTTCTTCGAGAGCTCAACGACGAGGGCAGCAAGCCTGCTCAGTTGTGCCTATTTTTGGAGCCCAAAATTGAACATTTTCATTAGTTTCGGAACACTTTTGTTCTTTTGCGCTGTTTTTTCATCCCAGATCGTACGTCGTGAGCCACGAAAAAGACGACAACCTAATCCATCACATTTCTATTACCGAAACCCATGGCACTATGGGCAAGACAACTTCGTCTCATGTTGAGGCTGGGCTCACAAACCGAGGACGTGGGGCTTGGGACCAGGTCTCTGTCGCTCCGGTGCCCATAACTTTTGATCCGTAAGGTGTTACGCGGCGCACAACATATCGTTGGAAAGCTCTCCCAGATCTCTACGACCGGGGAAGTATGCCTGCTCGACTGCGCCTATTCTCAGAGCCCAAAATCAAACATTTTCATCAGTTTCGGGACACTTTTCTTCTTTTGCGCTGTTTTTTCGTCTCGAATCGTACGTCGTGAGCCGCGAAAAGGATGACAACCTAATCCATCACATTTCTATTACCGAATCCCGCTGTATGTTGGGCAAGACAACTTTGCCTCACATAGAGGCTGGGCTGGCAAACCGAGGACGTGGGGCTTAGGACCAAGTCTCCGTCGCTCCGGTGCTCATAACTTTTGATCCATAAGGAGTTACGCGGCACACAACATATCGTTGTAAAGCTCTCTGAGAGCTCTACGACAGGGGCAGCAAGCCTGCTCGGTTGTGCCTATTTTCGGAGCCCAAAATCGAACGTTTTCATCATTTTTGGGATATTTTTCTTCTTTGGAGCTATTTTTTCGTCCCGGATCGTACGTCGTGAGCCGCGATAAGGGCGACAACCTAATCCATCACATTTCTATTACCGAATACCACGATACCTTGGGCAAGACAACATTACCTCACGTAGAGGCTGGGCTCGAAAACCGAGGGCGTGGGGCATGGGGCATGGGACTAGGTCTCCATCGTTACGGTGCCCACAACTTTTGATCCGAAAGGAGCTACGCGGCGCACATCATACTGTTGGAAAGCTCTCCGAGAGCTCTACGACGGGGACAACAATCCTGCTTGGCAGTTCCTATTTTCGGAGCTCAAAATCGAACATTTTCATCAGTATCGGGATAATTTTCTTCTTTTGCTCTATTTTTTCATCCTGGATCGTACGTCGTGAGCCGCGAAAATGACAACCTAATCCATCACATTTCTATTACTGAATCCCATGACATCTTGGGCAAGACAACTTCGCCTCATGTAGAGGTTGGGCTCGCAAACCGAGGATGTGGGGCTTGGGACCTGGTTTCTGTTGCTCCAGTGCCTATAAGTTTTGATCCGTAAGGAGTTACGCGATGCACGACTTATCGTTGGAAAGCTCTCCGAGAGCTCTACGATAGTGGCAGTAAGCCTACTTGACTGCGCCCATTTTTGGAGCCCAAAATTGATCATTTTCATCATTTTTGGGACACTTTTCTTCTTTTACGCTGTTTTTTCGTCCCAAATCGTACGTCGTGAGCCGCAAAAAGGACGACAACCTAATGTATCACATTTCTATTACCGAATCCCAACAAACCTTGGGCAAGACAACTTTACTTCACGTTGAGGCCGGGCTCGCAAACCGAGGGCATAGGGCTTGGGACCAAGTCTTCGTCGCTCCGGTGCCTATAAATTTTGATTCGTAAGGAGTCACACGTCGCACAACATATCGTTGGAAAGCTCTCCGAGAGCTTTACGACAGAGGCAACAAGCCTGCTCGGCTGTACCTATTTTCGGAGCCCAAAATCGAACGTTTTCATCATTATTGAGACAATTTTCTTCTTTTGCGCTGTTTTTCGGTCCCGAATCGTACGTCTTGAGCTGCGAAAAGAATGACAACCTAATCCATCACATTTCTATTACCAAATACCAGGGCACCTTGGGCAAGACAACTTTGCCTCACGTAGAGGCTGGGACCGCAAACTGAGGACGTAGGGCTTGGGACAAGCTCTCCGTCGCTCTGGTGCCCATAACTTTTGACCCGTAAGGAGTTACGCGGTGGACAGCATATCGTTGGAAAGCTCTCCTAAAGCTCCACAACGGGAGCAGCAAGCCTGCTTGGTTGCACCTATTTTCGGAGTCCAAAATCGAACATTTTCATTAGTTTCTGGAGAATTTTCTTCTTTTGCACTATTTTTTCATCCTGGATCGTACGCTGTGAGTCGCGAAAAGGACGACAACCTAATCCATCACATTTCTATTACAGAATTCCACGGTACCTAGGGCAAGACAACTTCGCCTCACGTAGAGGCTGGCCCCGCAAACCGAGGGCGTGGGGCTTGGGACCAGGTCTCCGTCGCTCCGGTACCCATAACTTTTAATCCGTAAGGAGTTATGTAGCACACATCATACCGATTGAAAGCTCTCCGAGAGCTCTACGACGTGGGCAACAAACTAGCTTGGCCGCGACTATTTTTGGAGTCCTTAATCAAACGTTTTCATCAGTTTTGGGATATTTTTCTTCTTTCGAGCTGTTTTTTCATCCCGGATCGTACGTCGTGAGCTGCGAAAAAGATGACAACCTAATCCATCACATTTCTATTACCGAATCCCACGGCACCCTGGGCAAGACAACTTTGCCTTACGTGGAGGCTGGGCTCGCAAACTGAGGGCGTGGGGCTTAGGACCAGGTCTCCGTCGCTTCGGTGCCCATAACTTTTGAACCGTAAGGAGTTACACGGCGCACAGCATACCGTTGGAAAGCTCTCCGAGAGCTCTAAGACAGGGGCGCTAGCCTACTCAGCTGCGCTTGTTTTCGGAGCCCAAAATCGAATATTTTCATCAGTATCGGGACACTTTTCTTCTTTTGCGCTGTTTTTTCATCCCGGATCGTACGTCATGAGCCGCTAAAAGGACGACAACCTAAGCCATCACATTTCTATTACCGAATCCCAACGCACCTTGGGCAAGATAGCTTTGCTTCACGTAGAGGCTGGGCCCGCAAACCGAGGGCGTGGGGCTTGGGACCAAGTCTCCGTCGCTCCGGTGCCCATAAATTTTCATCCGTAAGAAGTTACGCATCGCACAGCGTACTGTTGGAAAGCTCCCCGAGAGCTCTACGACGGGGGCAACAAGTCTGCTTGGCTGTGCTTATTTTTGGAGCTGCAAATCGATTGTTTTCATCTGTTTGGGGACACTTTTCTTCTTTTGCGTTGTTTTTTCTTCACAAATCGTACGTCCTGTGCCGCGAGAAGGAGGACAACCTAATCCATCACATTTCTATTATAGAATCCCATGACTCCTTGGGTAAGACAACTTCGCTTCACTTAGAGGCTGGCCCAACAAACCGAGGGCGTGGGGCTTGGGACCAGGTCTCCGTCGCTCCGGTGCCCATAACTTTTGATTCGTAAGGAGTTACACGACGCACAACATACCGTTCGAAAGCTCTCCGAGAGCTCTACGATGGGGGCAGTGAGCTTGCTTGACTATGCCTGTTTTCGGAGCCCAAAATTGAATGTTTTCATCAGTTTTGGGACACTTTCTTCTTTTGTGCTGTTTTTCCATCCTGGAACGTACGTCATGAGCCGCGAAAAGGACGACAACCTAATCCATCACATTTCTATTACTGAATCCCATGGCACATTGGGCAAGACAACTTCACTTCTCGTAGAGGCTGGGCCCGTAAACCGAGGGCGTGGGACTTGTGAATCCGTCGCACCGGTGCCCATAACTTTTGATTCATAAGGAGTTACGTGGCGCATAGCATGCCGTTGGAAAGCACTCCAAGAGCTTTACGACGGGGGCACCAATCCTGCTCAGCTGTGCCCATTTTTGAAGCCTAAAATCGAATGTTTTCACTAGTTTTGGGACACTTTTCTTCTTTTGCGCTATTTTTTCATCCTGGATCGTACGTCGTGAGCCGCGAAAAGTATGACAACCTAATCCATCACATTTCTATTACCGAATCCCGCGGCCCTTTGGGCAAGACAACTTCACTTCACATAGAGGCTGGGCCCGAAAATCGAGGGCGTGGGACTTGTGACCAGGTATCTGTCGCTCCGGTGCCAATAACTTTTGATCCGTAAGGAGTTATACGGTGCACAGTATACCGTTGGAAAGCTCTCCGAGAGCTCTATGACGGGGGCAGCAATCCTGCTTTGTAGCGCCAGTTTTCAGAGATTAAAATCGAATGTTTTCATTAATTTCGGGACACTTTTCTTCTTTTGCGCTGTTTTTCCATCCCGGATCGTACGTTGTGAGCCGCAAAAAGGACGACAACCTAATCCATCACATTTCTATTACCGAATCCCATGGTACATTGGGCAAGACAACTTCACTACACGTAGAGGCTGGGCCAGCAAAACGAGGGCGTGGGACTTGTGACTAGGTATCCGTCGCTCCAATGCCCATAACTTTTGATCCGTAAGGAGTTGCGTGGCGCACAGCATACCGTTGGAAAGCTCTCCGAGAGCTCTACGATGTGGGTAGCAAGCCTGCTCAACTGCGTCCATTTTCAAAGCCTAAAATCGAAAGCTTTCATCAGTTTTGGGAAACTTTTCTTCTTTGGCAGTGTTTTTCCGTCCCGGATCGTATGTCATAAGCCGCAAAAATGATAACAACCTAATTCATCACATTTCTATTACCGAATCCCACTGCACATTGGGCAACACAACTTCACTTCACGTAGAGGATGGGCCCGTAAACCGTGGGCGTAGGACTTGTGACCTGGTATCCGTCGCGCCGGTGCCCATAACTTTTGATCTGTAAGGAGTTATGCGGCGCACAGCTTACCGTTGGAAAGCTCTCCAAGAGCTCTACGACTGGGGTGGCAAGCCTGAATTCAGCGCCCGTTTTCAGAGCCCAAAATTGAATATTTTCATCAGTTTCGGGATACTTTTCTTCTTTTTAGCTATTTTTTCATCCCGGAACGTACGTCGTGAGCTGCGAAAAGGACGACAATCTAATCCATCATATTTCTATTACCGAATCCCAATGCACCTTGGGCAAGATAGCTTTGTTTCACCTAGAGGCTGGGCCCGCAAACCGAAGGTGTGGGGCTTGGGACCAAGTCTCCGTCGCTCCAGGGCACATAAGTTTTGATCCGTAAAAAGTTACAAGTCGCACAGTGTACCGTTGGAAAGCTCTCCGAGAGCTCTATGATGGGGGCAGCAAGCTTGCTCAGCTGCGCCCGTTTTTGGAGTCCAAAATCAAACATTTTTATTAGTTTCGGGACACTTTTCTTCTTTGCCGCAGTTTTTCCATCCCTGATCGTACGTTGTGAGCCGTAAAAATGACGACAACCTAATCCATCACATATCTATTACAGAATCCTACAGCACATTGGGCAAGCAAACTTCACTTCACGTTGAGGCTGGGCCCGCAAACCGAGGGGGTGGTACTTGTGACCAGGTATCCGTCGCTCCGGTGCCCATAACTTTTGAACCGTAAGGAGGTACGTGGCGCACAACATACCTTTGGAAAGCTCTCCGGGAGCTCTACGACGGGGGCAGCAAGCCTGCCTAATAGTGCCTATTTGTGAAGCCCAAAATCGAATGTTTTTATTAGTTTCGGGATACTTTTGTTCTTTTGCGCGATTTTTCCATCCCAGATCGTACGTCGTGAGCGCGAAAAGGACGATAGCCTAATCCATCACATTTCTATTACCGAATCCCATAGCATATTGGGCAAGACAACTTCCCTTCACGTAGAGGCTGGGCCCGAAAACCGAGGGCGTGGGACTAGTGACCAGGTATCCGTCGCTCCAATGCCCATAACTTTTGATTCGTAAGGAGTTACGCGGCGCACAACATACCTTTGGAAAGCTCTCCGAGAGATCTACGATGGGGGCAGTAAGCCTGCTTTGTAGCGCCAGTTTTCAGAGAATAAAATTGAACGTTTTCATCAATTTTGGGACAGTTTTCTTCTTTTGCGCTGTTTTTCCGTGTCAGATCGTATGTCGTGAGCAGTGAAAAGGACGACAACCTAATCCATCACATTTCTATTACCGAATCCCATAGTACATTGGGCAAGACAACTTCACTTCACGTAGTGCTATCATGCCCCAACCCGACCTATAAAGGTTAGACTAGGGTGTGATCTAAACATTCAAGTCATATCACGTACTTAACCTGTCACGCTCGACCCGGCCTATAAAGGTTAGACTAGGGTGTGATCTAACATTCAAGTCATATCCCATACTTACCCGTTTATGAAGGTTTAACACTTAACATTTTCGCCTAAACTCCACAAATTCTCCGAAAAATCGGCAGCATAACGACTGTAATTGGGCTCCTTAGTTTGACCTAATTCTCTAAATGCCTCAAAATTTACCATCTCAAATTCATTTCCAACTAAGATTACTATTTATCATCAATTGAAATGCCTACTAATTATCTTGAAGTCTCGTTTGATTAATAACCTAGCATGATACTATGTCTCGTTTGTTTGTTAATCCTCGTTACAAAAGTATCTGTTGATCTTAGCTTAACAATGAGTACCTGCTTAAGATTGGATAGGTTCATTTACTTAGTCCTTACCTAATACTTCATAAACCTATGGTAGATGCTAGCCAATGACAATAGCAAAACGACCATAGTAGTGTCTGTCTAGTTAATATCAGTACAAACCAAAATTAGACCCCAAATTACAACGGGGGTCTTTTACATTACAAACATTAAGCAATATGAAAAGAAATAGTCTTCAAGTAGCATGGTGTTCACAAAGGCCATGATCAAGCAAAGCACACATGATAGGCAATCATTCCAAAGAATCGTCATTAGGTACGTTGTCCTCGGGTACCTGTTCTGGATCTTCTTCACCTGAGATGATAAAAGAGGGTGAGTCCTTATGAACTGAGTGAGGGGGAACGAGAAATAGGTTTTGAAACTCATTTTTCGATTCAACTTATGAAAACCCTTTTTTTGCAAGCATGAATATATCACAAATAAGTACATAACAATAATATAGAAGTAAAGGAACACAATTACCCGTCTTTCCTCCTCGAGCTCCTCTAGGAACCAAGCGAGAGTACTTATACACATAGTGAAAAAGATATGGTGAGCTTTTGCTCTCAGTTTATTTCCAGTATCAGTTGTTGCGGCCGACTTCAAATCATCTCCTTATCACGCCAAATGGGTGTACTCCGGATGTACCCTGAAATCCTACGACCCAACTCTCCGAGGAAGTCTAGCCCCCAAGCGAGAGAGGGAATTGGACAATGGTAGTCACGGTTGCACCGGCAAGGCCGATGCCGCCCGGTGTGCGTGAACGCTACCACGCCAGAATGAAAGGTTGCAACCTTGTATGCAATGCACATGTATGCCATTTAACATTTCACATTGGGAGGTCAACAAAGTAGGTTGCCTCCGAGCAAGTATATGATCACATTTTGACATATTGACATATAAGGCATTGTAAGAACATGTAATCATCTCATATATCAATTCGAAAGCAATTAAACTCTCACGGGCAGCCAAGTAACCATGTTCAAATAAGTCATAGCATGTCTTTTACATGTACATTCACTTTGTAAAACACTTAGGAGCATGTGAAAATTTAATGGACAGCCGAGTATCACCATATAAAACAAGTCATATAGCTCATTTTAGTTCACATATTAAGTGTTGAGATCATACGAGCATGCAACGACACTTGTACAAGACCGGGTGCAAGAATAGTTCACGTATCAATATGCAATCATCGGGAGTCATGTTTAGAGCTATATGGACAATTACGGGCAGCCTATTAATCTTCCTCAACGTCATTTATAATTCACAAAAGAATGGTTTATGACTCGGGAACCTACGGGGCAATTCGGATTTACTAGGCCGTGCTCGGGGTCGGTTCCGTTTGCTAAGCACCACAAGCAACTCTTAAACCATTTCAAGCATACTTAACATAGATTAGGCAGCCCACGAATCACACAATTAAACACAATAACCATAGGATCAACACTTAGCGAGTTTTTCCTAGTCATTAGGGTTTCATTTCATGCTCACCCGTGCGATTAAGCCCTAAGTTGTCACGTAATTAAACTCAAGCCATGCATTGATTAATTAAAACACCCTCAAGCATTCAAAACAGTCCACACAACATCCAAGTGTCACAATCCCAAGCATTTAATACAACAAGAGAAGTTACAATAATTTTCAAAGCAATTCCCTAATTGAAAACCTCACTGCGATGGTCTGTTTTCTCACAATCATTGAGACAAGCAAACAAACTCCAATTCCAGTGAACAAAATTTCAAATTAAAGCTTAAGGAGTGAACTAAATCCAGAAACAAACCTCGCATCATTTGGAGTTCGGGTTCAAGAGGTATAGCCAAAACCGTGAGACTACGCAAAACTGTCCAGATTTGCACACATTTCCATACTTGTCATTTTTGAGGACCTTAGGGTACGATTTAGCCTTAGTCTATTTCTGACAAAAATGTCTAGAACCGAAAACTCTAGCAGAAAGCCCAATTTCATACATTTTGGATATCATTTACTAAGTAAAAACTGGTTCGTTCTACAAGGACAGTGAATCTGCCAAAACCTGCTTCATTTTCCCAGATTTTCCAGATTTGGACACCTTTCAATATGTTGCCATTTTGGGGACCTTAGAGTCAAAATTAGCTTTGTCCTATTTCTACGAAAAATGCTCAGAACTGGCAAAAATAGTCACCTACCAATTTTCATGTATTTTCAACATCATTTACATGGTCAAAATCACTTCGTTACAACAGAATAGAAAGCTGCCAAATACACGATATCTTCAAATTCTAGCCAAGTATCTTGCCATGCATGCTCACAAAAGCTCATGTACACACATATATCACAATTACAGAGGTAAAAATAGACATTTCAAGGCATGCATGTGGTTTTTAAAAGCTTTTCAAAGAAGTTTTAGCCCTCACCTTAGCAAGACAACAAAGAAGATGCACGAACTCTTGATGAAGCACAATGTCGACCTTTTTTCCTTGCTTATCCGAGAGATATCTTGATTTCCTTTAAATCCCAGCTTAGTTAGCTTATGATTAGTGTGTGCATATGACTAGAACAAAAAGAAATGGAAGAAAACTATCAAGACTTACCTTAGGCCGAAAATGATGAGTTTTGTGAGCTTGTGTGCGTTTTTGAGCTAGTTGCCTTGCTTGTGCTTGCTATGGCCGAGCTTGGGAGAGCCTTAGAGAGTTTTTAGGAGTCTTGAATGCTCAAGGGGCTGCCATGGTCGAAAATGAGAGAGAAGGAGAGAGAATGAGAGAGTTTGTGAGGAAAAGTGAAGTTTTAGTGTGTGTGTGTGCGTGTGTGCTCGGTTTTGGTGAGTTGAGAGAGCATGTGTGAGATGTTTTTGATGTAAAGATCTGAATTTTAATTGTATTTGGGTTCCTTGGTCGAAAATGAGGGCTAGGGTAGTGTGTGGTGTGTATTTTTTATGCATTCTTGTGCTTTGTGAGGAATATTGAGTGTTTAAAATATGATTGTTTTTGTTTTTCTATCCTAGGTAGCATAGTGTCTTGTATTGTCATAGGAATGTTGGGAAATTAGGGAATCTAGGTAGAATAAAATATATGAATGTTTGTTGATGAGTTTGAATTATGAATAGAATAATAGATGGTGGGAAATGTAGGAATAGTTTAGTATTATTTTATTGTTAGTGGAGTTTGTAGAGAATTTGAATTAGGAATATAATATTGGTTAGTGGATTGTGTAGGATTATTTTAGTGTCTAGTGCTTTGTGTAGGATTCTTTCTTGATTAACGTGGTGGCATAGATTCCTAGGTCTAGGATACGAATTACGAGGTAGACACGAACTATGAGATAAGACACAAACTTCAAGACTAATGCACGCAATCCTAGGTGAATGCACGTAAACCAATGCAAGGCATGTAATTCAATGCAATGCACGCAAATCAAGGCACGACTCTATATCTAGGTTAAGGTACGCAGTTCAAGGTTGGGGCATACGAAACGAGGTAACGCATGTATATCGAGGTTAGGGCACGTATATTTAGGTATCGCACGTCAGTATGGGATTAGGGCACACTATTCTAGGTCAAGGCACATATGACGAGGCATGCACGAAAACCAAGACAAGACACGTAATCCAGGGTCAGTTATATAATTTTGGGTCCAAGGCACGCAAATTGAGGTAAGACACGTTATTCGGGGTCGGGCCTCACACGTAGAGGCTGGGCTTGCAAAACGAGGGCGTGGGACTTGTGAGCAGGTATCCGTCACTCCAGTGCCCATAACTTTTGGTCCGTAAGGAGTTGCGTGGCGTACAACATACCGTTCAAAAGCTCTCTAAGAGCTCTACGACGTGGGTAGCAAGCCTGCTCAGCTGCGCCCATTTTCGAAGCCCAAAATCGAACATTTTCATCAATTTTAGGAAACTTTTCTTCTTTGGCGGTGTTTTTCCATCCTGGATTGTATGTCGTAAGCCGCAACAATGACGACAACCTAATCCATCACATTTCTATTACCGCACATTGGGCAACACAACTTTACTTCACGTAGAGGATGGGCCTGCAAACCGTGGGCGTGGGACTTGTGACCCGGTATCCGTCGCGCCGGTGCCCATAACTTTTGATACGTAAGGAGTTATGCGGCGCACAGCTTACCGTTGGAAAGCTCTCCGAGAGCTCTACAACTGGGGCAGCAAGCTTGATTTCAGCGCCCGTTTTCAGAGCCCAAAATCAAACATTTTCATCAGTTTCAGGACACTTTTATTCTTTTGAGATGTTTCTCCGTCCCGGATTGTACGTCGTGAGCCGCGAAAAGGACAACAACCTAATCCATCACATTTTTATTAACGAATCCCATAGCACATTGGGAAAGACAACTTCACTTCACGTAGAGGCTGGGCCCACAAACCGAGGGCGTGGGACTTATGACCAGATATCTGTCGCTCCGGGGCACATAACTTTTGATTCGTAAGGAGTTGCACGGCACACAGCATACCGTTGGAAAGCTCTCCGAGAGCTCTACGTCGGGTGCAACAAGCTTGTTCAGCTGCACCCTTTTTGGAGCCCAAAATCTAACGTTTTCATCAGTTTTAGGATAATTTTCTTCTTTGGCGCAATTTTTCCGTCCCTGATAGTACATTGTGAGCCGCAAAAATGACGACAACCTAATCCATCACATATCTATTACAGAATCCCACAGCACATTGGGCAAGCCAACTTCACTTCACATAGAGGCTGGGCCAGCAAAACGAAGGCGTGGGACTTGTGGCTAGGTATCCGTCACTCCAGTGCCTATAACTTTTGATCCGTAAGGAGTTGCGTGGCGTACAGCACACCGTTGGAAAGCTCTCCAAGAGCTCCACGACGTGGGTAGCAAGTTTGCTCCACTGCGCCCATTTTTGGAGCCTAAAATTGAATGCTTTCATCAGTTTCGGGACACTTTTCTTCTTTGGCAGTGTTTTTCCATCCCGGATCGTATGTCGTAAGCCGCAAAAATGACGACAACCTAATCCATCACATTTCTATTACTGAATCCCACTGCACATTGGGCAACACAACTTCACTTACCGTAGAGGATGGGCCCGCAAACCGTGGGCATGGGACTTGTGACCCGGTATCCGTCGCGCCGGTGCCCAGAACTTTTGATCTGTAAGGAGGTATGCGGCGCATAGCTTACCGTTGGAAAGTTCTCCAAGAGCTCTACGACTGGGGAAGCAAGCCTGAATTTAGCACCTGTTTTCAGAGCCAAAAATCGAACATTTTCATCAGTTTCGGGACACTTTTCTTCTTTTGAGCTGTTTTTTCGTCACGGAACGTACGTCGTGAGCTGCAAAAAGGACGACAACCTAATCCATCACATTTCTATTACCGAATCCCAATGCACATTGGGCAAGACAGCTTTGCTTCACTTAGAGACTGGGCCCACAAACCGAGAGCATGGGGCTTGGGACCAAGTCTCCGTCGCTCTGGGGCACATAACTTTTGATTTGTAAGAAGTTACGTGTCACACAACATACCGTTGGAAAGCTATCCGAGAGCTCTACAATAGGAGCAGCAAGCTTGCTCAGCTGCGCCCATTTTTGGAGCCTAAAATCGAACGTTTTCATTAGTTTCGGGACACTTTTCTTCTTTGCCACAGTTTTTCCATCCCTGATCGTACGTTGTGAGCCGCAAAAATGACGACAACCTAATCCATCACATTTCTATTACCGAATCCCACCGCACATTGGGCAACACAACTTTACTTCACGTAGAGGATGGGCCTGCAAACCGTGGGCGTAGGACTTGTGACTCGGTATTCGTCGCGCCGGTGCCCATAACTTTTGATCCGTAAGGAGTTATGCGGCGCACAGCTTACCATTGGGAAACTTTCTGAGAGCTCTACGACTGGGGCAGCAAGCGTGATTTCAGCGCCCATTTTTAGAGCCCAAAATCGAATATTTTCATCAGTTTCGGGACACTTTTCTTCTTTTGAGCTATTTTTTCATCCCGGAACGTACGTCGTGAGCCGCGAAAAGGACGACAACCTAATCCATCACATTTCTATTACCGAATCGCACAGCAAATTGGGCAAGACAACTTCACTTCATGTAGAGGCTAGGCCCGCAAACTGAGGGCGTGGGACTTGTGACCTGATATCCGTCGCTCCGGGGCATATAACTTTTGATCCGTAAGGAGTTGTGCGACACACAGCATACCGTTGGAAAGCTCTCCGATAGCTCTATGATGGGGGCAGCAAGCTTGCTCAGCTGCGTCTATTTTTGGAGCCCAAAATCAAACGTTTTCATTAGTTTCGGGACACCTTTCTTCTTTGCCGTAGTTTTTCCATCCCTAATCGTACGTCGTGAGCCGCAAAAATGACGACAACCTAATCCATCATATATCTATTACAGAATCCCACAGCACATTGGGCAAGCCAACTTCACTTCACGTAGAGGCTGGGCCCGCAAACTGAGGGCGTGGTACTTGCGACCAGGTATCCGTCGCTCCGGTGCCCATAACTTTTGACTTGTAAGGAGTTATGTGGTGCCCCACATACCTTTGGAAAGCTCTCAGAAAGCTCTACAACGGGGGCTGAAAGCCTGCCAAGCAGTGCCCATTTTCGGAGCCCAAAATCGAATGTTTTCATCAGTTTCGGGATACTTTTGTTCTTTTGCGCGGTTTTTTCATCCCGGATCGTACGTCGTGAGCCGCAAAAAGGACGATAGCCTAATCCATCACATTTCTATTACCGAATCCCATGGCACATTGGGCAAGACGACTTCACTTCACGTAGATGCTAGGCCCAAAAACCGAGGGCGTGGGACTTGTGACCAGGTATCCGTCGCTCCGGTGCCCATAACTTTTGATCCGTAAGGAGTTACGCGGCGCACAGCATACCGTTGGAAAGCTCTCCGAGAGCTCTACGACGAGGGCAGCAAGCCTGCTTTGTAGCACCAGTTTTCAGAGAATAAAATCGAACATTTTCATCAATTTCGGGACACTTTTCTACTTTTGCGCTGTTTTTTCGTCCCGGATCTTACGTCGTGAGCCGTGAAAAAGACGACAACCTAATCCATCACATTTCTATTACCGAATCCCACGGTACATTGGGCAAGACAACTTCACTTCACGTAGAGGCTGGGCCCGCAAAACGAGGGTGTAGGACTTGTGAGCAGGTATCTATCGCTCCAGTGCCCATAACTTTTGGTCCGTAAGGAGTTGCGTGGCGTACAACATATCGTTGGAAAGCTCTCCGAGAGCTCTACGATGTGGGTAGCAAGCCGGCTCAGCTGCACCCATTTTCGGAGCCCAAAATCGAGCGTTTTCATCAGTTTTAGGAAACTTTTCTTCTTTGGCGATGTTTTTCCGTCCTAGATCGTATGCCGTAAGACGCAAAAATGATGACAACCTAATCCATCACATTTCTATTACCGAATACCACCTCACATTGGGCAACACAACTTTACTTCACGTAGAGGATGGGCCCGCAAACCGTGGGCGTGGGACTTATAACCCGATATCCGTCGTGCCGGTGCCCATAACTTTTGATCCGTAAGGAGTTATGTGGCGCACAGCTTACCGTTGGAAAGCTCTCTGAGAGCTCTACGACTGAGGCAGCAAGCCTGCTTAGCAGTCCCCATTTTCAGAGCCCAAAATTGAACGTTTTCATCAGTTTCGAGACATTTTTCTTCTTTTGAGCTATTTTTCCCTCCCCAGATCGTACGTCGTGAGCCGCGAAAAGGACGACAACCTAATCCATCACTTTTTTATTACCGAATCTCACAGCACTTTGGGCAAGACAACTTCTGTGAGGCTCGACACCGAATAACGTGCCTTACCTCGATTTGCGTGCCTTAGACCTAGAACTGTACGATCGACCCTAGATTACGTGCCCTGTCTTGGTTTTCATGCATGCCTCGTTATACGTGCCTTAACCTAGAATTGTGTGCCCTAATCCTCGATATATGTGCGATACCTAGATAAACATACCATGACCTTAATTTACGTGCGAGACCTCGATTTGCGTGTGTCTCTTCGTTTCGTGTGCATTAACCTTGAACTATGTGCTTTAACCTAGGTTTAAGAGTCGTGTCTTGAATTACGTGCCTTGTATTGGTTTACGTACATTTATCTAGGGATTGCGTGCATTTGCATTGAAATCTGTGCATTAGTCTTGAAGTACGTGCATTAATCTTGTAGTTCATGTCTTACCTCGTAGTTCGTGTCTACCTCGTAATTCGTGCCCTAGACCTAGGAATCCGTGCCACCACGTTGATCAAGAAAGAATCCTACACAAAGCACTAGACACTAAAATAATCCTACACAATCCACTAACCAATATTATATTCCTAATTCAAATTCTCTACAAACTCCACTAACAATAAAATAATACTAAACTATTCCTACATTTTCCACTATCTATTATTCTATTCATAATTCAACTCATCAACAAACATATCCTATATTCTATTCTACCTAAAATCCCTAAATACCCAACATTCTCTTACACACATGTTAAAACAATTCAAAAGATGACACAAAATCAGATTTTTGCATGCATGTTTAATTCAAAATGATTCTAGACAAGTCATGACACAAAAACACTTATCAATGCATAAAAAATTGCTCAAACCACCTCAATTCTCACACCATTTTCGACCAAACCACCTATGCCCATGCTAACATTTCAAAATTCCATCTTGAAGACAAAAAAAATCTGAATTTGTATGCCCAAGGCTGACCACATGCTCAAAAAATTGCAAAAGCCTCCTTTTTCTCTCATTTCTCTCACTTTCCTCACATTTTCTCTCTCTCCCTCTCATTTTCTCTCTCCATTTCGGTTTTGGCTGAGTTCTCTACCTCCATAGCTTCTCTTCTTCACACCATAGCTAAACCAAGCAAGCCACAAGCAAAGGACCTCAACCGAACAAGCTAGGATGCAAAAATCACTCATGCATGTGCATTGAAGCTTCATTTTCGGCCTAGGTGAGTTACTAAGCTTCCATTTCTTTTCTTCAAGTCCTAACTACATGCATGTACTAAGAGATTGCTTACTAGGATAGGAAAAATAGAGAAAACCAAGTTGGAAACTCGGCTAAGCAAGAAGAAGAAGAAATTTGAGCCTCAACAAGGTTTTTGTGAATCTTTTGGTTGATTGCAAAGGTGAGGGTTAAAAGCTTTTGAAAACTCTTTGAAATTTCACATGCATGTTCATAAATGTGTGTATTTGCTTCTGTACTTGAGCTATATGGTCGTTCATAAGCTTAAACAACCATGCATGGCAAGATCTTGGCTTGAAAATGATGCTAGGTGAAGTCGAAATGGATGACAGCTCTCTGACCAGTCTGTTCGAGGTAAGTTTAGCTAAGCAAATGATGTTAAAAATTCATGAAAATTGGTAGGTGACTAGTTTGGACAGTTTTGAACACTTTTCACAGAAATAGGACAAAGCTAATTTTGAATCTAAGGTCCTCAAAATGGCAAATCTTTAAAATGTGACCAAATCTGGAAATCTGGAAAAATGAAGCAGGTTTTGGCAGATGCACTGACCTTGTGGAACGAACCATATTTGACTTAGTTAATGATGTCCAAAATGTATGAAAATTGGTGTGCTGCTAGATTTTTCAGTTCTGGACAATTTTGTCAGAAATGGACCAAAGCTAAAAATGACTCTAATGACCTCAAAAACGTCAATTATCGAAATGTGTGCAAATCTGGACAGTTTTGTGCTATTCCACTGTTTCGGCTATATCTAATGATCTTGAACTCCAATTGATGCAAGGTTTGTTTCTGATTTTAGTTAACTTCTAAATATTTAATTTGACATCTTATTCACTGTATTTGGAGGTTGTTTGATTATCCTATTGATTGTGAGAAAACAGCCTATTGCAGTAAAGGTTTCACTTAGCTATATGCTTGGAAAATTGATGTAACCTCCCTTGTGGTACTAATTGCTTGGAATTGTGGTGTTGGAATGTTGTGTGGACTGTTTTGGGTACTTGAGGATGTTTGAATTGAATGATGCATGACTTGAGAATGATTTTGAGTTGACTTAGGATTTAATCACGCGGTTAAGCATGAAACGGAAACCCTAATGACTAGGTAGTCTTGCTAAGTGTTGATCATTTGGATATTGTGTGGAAATTAGATGCTTAGTGGGCTGCCCGTAAATGTCTTATAACTTCAAATGTGATTTTGACCATTGCATGTTGACAAATAAGCTTTTCTTGCACCCGAACCCATGATTGATGTCATTGCATGTTGAATAATCTTATCACTTGATCACGTGGGCTTCTTAATGAGTTATATGGCCTGTTTTACATGTGTTACATGGCTGCCCGTTTAATTTTCATATAACTCTATATGCCTTCAAGTGAAATTTTCATGTCTTATCGTGCCTTGCTTGTCTACCTGTCAATGTGCAATCTTATGACTGTCCGGAGGCAACCTACTTTGTTGTCCTCCTACTGTGATATATTACCTGTTTTATCGTGCCCTGCCTGTTTACTTGGTCAATGTGCAATCTTATGACTGTCCGGGGGCAACCTACTTTGTTGTCCTCCTACTGTGATATATTACCTGTCATAAATGTGCATTGCATACAAGGTTGCAACCTTTCCTGTCGGCATGGTAGCGATCACGCACGCCGGGCGGCATCGGGCTTGCCGGTGTTACCGTGACCACCATGGTCCCATTCCCTCTCTCGCTTGGGGGCTAGACTTTCTCGGAGAGTTGGGTCGTAGGATTTTGGGGTACATCCGGAGTACACCCACCTGGTGTGTTTGGGAAATGATTTGAAGTCGGCCGCAACTTCTGATTCTGAAACCGATCTGAGAGCAAAAGCTCGCCGTATCCTTTTTATTATGTATATAAGTACTCCCGCTTGGATCCTAGAGAACCTCGGGGAGGAAAGACCGGTATTCCTGTTCTGTACTTGTATTTCTGTACTTGTATTTCTGTTGTATTCATGCTTGAGAAAGGGATTTTCATAAGTTTAACCGGAAAATGAGTTTCAAAATGTATTTCTCGTTCCCCCTCGCTGAGTTCATAAGGACTCACCCTCTTTTTATCACAGGTGAAGAAGAACAGGTACAGGTACCCGAGGACAACGTGCTTATCGATGATTCCTTGGAGTGATTGCCTGTCCCTACGTGCTTTTGTGCCTTGCCTGAAAGTGGTTGCTATATGGATGTTGTGTTTGATTGCAAATATTCATTTTATTGATGTAAATGACCCCGTTGTAATTTGGGTCTAATTCTGGGATTGTACTATCTATAACCGGACGAACTTTTATTTGGTTGTTTGCTTTCGTTTTCTTCATTATTAGTTATCGTAGGCATTCAAACCACTAGATGAACAATCAACTAAGTTAATTCTATCTAATTTCACTTAGGTGCTCATTTGCAAACAAAAGGATAATAGGTACTTGCATGATAGGAAATTGACAAATAAACGGGACATAGTTATCATGTTAGGCTTATTAACCAAACAAGACTTTCAAGATAAACTAGTAGGCAAATCGGTTGGTGACAAATAGGAGTCTTTAATGGAATTGGATTAATGATTGGAATAATTGAGGCGTTTAGAGAATTAGGTCAAAACAAATAGCCCAATTACAGCCGTTATGCTGCCGGATTTTCGAAAAAATTTGGAGTCTAGAATAAAACGTTAAGTGCTAAACCTCCTAGAATGATTAAGAATGTGGAAGGACTTGAATGTTTAGATCACACCCTAGTCTAACCTTTATAGGCCGGGTTGGGGCGTGACAACTTCAATTCATGTAGAGGCTGGGCCCACAAACCGAAAGGGTAGGACTTGTGACTAGATATCTGTCGCTCCGAGACACATAACTTTTGATCCGTAAGGAGTTACGGGGCACACAGCATACCGTTGGAAAGCTCTCTGAGAGCTCTACGATAGGGACAGCAAGCTTGCTCAGTTGTGCTCATTTTTGGAGCCCAAAATTAAACATTTTCAACAGTTTTGAGATATTTTTCCTCTTTGGCGCAATTTTTCCGTCCCTGATCGTACGTCGTGAGCCGCAAAAATGACGACAACCTAATCCATCACATATCTATTACAGAATCCCACAGTACAATGGGCAAGCCAACTTCACTTCACATAGAGGCTGGGCCCGCAAACCAAGGGCGTGGGACTTGTGACCAGGTATCCGTCGCTCCAGTGCGCATAACTTTTGAACTGTAAGGAGTTACACGGCGCACAGCATACCTTTGGAAAGCTCTACGATGGGGGAAGCAAGCCTGCCCAGCAGTGCCCATTTTCGGAGCCCAAAATCGAATGTTTTCATTAGTTTCGGGACACTTTTGTTCTTTTGCGCTGTTTTTCTGTCCCAGATCGTACGTCGTGAGCTGCGAAAAGGACGATAGCCTAATCCATCACATTTCTATTACCGAATCTCACGGCACATTGGGAAAGATAACTTACCTTCACGTAGAGGCTGGGCCCGCAAACCGAGGGCGTGGGACTTGTGACCAAGTATCCGTCGCTCCGATGCCCATAAGTTTTGATCCGTAAGGAGTTGCGTGGCGCATAGTATACCGTTGGAAAATTTTCCGAGAGCTCTACGATGGGGGCAACAAGCCTGCTATGCTACGCCCATTTTTGGAGCCCAAAATCGAACATTTTCATCAATTTCGGGATACTTTTCTTCTTTGGCAGTGTTTTTTCATCCTGGATCGTGCGTCGTAAGTAGCAAAAATGACGACAACCTAATCCATCATATTTCTATTACCGAATCCCACAGCACATTGGGCAACACAACTTCACTTCACGTAGAGGCTGGGCTCGCAAACCGAAGGCGTGGGATTTGTGACTAGGTATCCGTAGCGCCAGTGCCCATAACTTTTGATCCTTAAGGTGTTATGCGGCGCACATCATACAGTTGGAAAGCTCTTTGAGAGCTCTACGATGGAGGCAGTAAGCCTGCTTAGCAGTCCCCATTTTCAGAGCCCAAAATCGAACGTTTTCATCAGTTTCGGGATACTTTTCTTCTTTTGCGCAGTTTTTTCGTCCCGGATCGTACGTCGTGAGCCGCGAAAAGGACGACAACCTAATCCATCACTTTTTTATTACCGAATCCCATAGCACTGTGGGCAAGACAACTTCACTTCATGTAGAGGCTGGGCCCACAAACCGAAGGCGTGGGACTTGTGACCAGATATCCGTCTCTCCGGGGCACATAAGTTTTGATCCGTAAGGAGTTGTGGGGCACACAGCATACCGCTGGAAAGCTCTCTGAGAGCTCTACGACAGGGACAACAAGCTTGCTCAGTTGCGCCTATTTTTGTAGCCCAAAATCAAACGTTTTCATTAGTTTTGGGACATTTTTCTTCTTTGGCGCAATTTTTCCGTCCCTGATCGTACATCGTGAGCCGCAAAAATGACGACAACCTAATCCATCACATATCTATTACAGAATCCCACAACACAATGGGCAAGCCAACTTCACTTCACGTAGAGGCTGGGCCCGCAAACTGAGGGCGTGGGACTTGCGACCAGGTATCCGTCGCTCCAATGCGCATAACTTTTGAACTGTAAGGAGTTACACGACGCACATCATACCTTTGGAAAGCTCTACGACGAGGGCGGCAAGCCTGCCCAGCAGTGCCCATTTTCGGAGCCCAAAATCGAACGTTTTCATCAGTTTCGGGACACTTTTGTTCTTTTGCGCGGTTTTTCTGTCCCGGATCGTACGTGAGCTTCGAAAAAGACTATAGCCTAATCCATCACATTTTTATTACCGAATCCCACGGCACATTGGGCATGACAACTTACCTTCACGTAGAGGCTGGGCCCGCAAACCGAGGGCGTAGGACTTGTGACTAGGTATCCGTCGCTCCGATGCTCATAAGTTTTGATCCATAAGGAGTTGCGCGGCGCATAGTATACCGTTGGAAAGCTTTCCGAGAGCTCTACGATGGGGGCAACAAGCCTGCTATGCTACGCCCATTTTTGGAGCCCAAAATCGAACGTTTTCATCAATTTTGGGATACTTTTCTTCTTTGGCGGTGTTTTTTCGTCGTGGATCGTGCGTCGTAAGCAGCAAAAATGATGACAACCTAATCCATCATATTTCTATTACCGAATCCCACAGCACATTGGGCAACACAACTTCACTTCACGTAGAGGCTGGGCTCGCAAACCGAGGGCGTGGGATTTGTGACTAGGTATCCGTAGCGCCAATGCCCATAACTTTTGATCCTTAACGTGTTATGCGGCGCACATCATACAGTTGGAAAGCTCTTTGAGAGCTCTACGATGGGGGCAGTAAGCCTGCCTAGCAGTCCCCGTTTTCAGAGCCCAAAATCGAACGTTTTCATCAGTTTCGGGATACTTTTCTTCTTTTGCGCAGTTTTTCCGTCCCGAATCGTACGTCATGAGCCGCTAAAAGGACGACAACCTAATCCATCACATTTCTATTACCAAATCCCACTGCACATTAGGCAAGACAACTTCACTTCACGTAGATGCTGGGCCCGTAAACCGAGGGCATGGGTCTTGTGACCAGGTATCCGTCGATCCGGTGCACATAACTTTTGATCTGTAAGGAGTTGTACGACACATAACATACTGTTGGAAAGCTCTCCATGAGCTCTACGACGGAGGTAGTAAGCTTGCACAACTGCGCCCATTTTTGGAGCCCAAAATTAAAAATTTCCATCAGTTTCAGGACACTTTTTTTCTTTGGCACTGTTTTTCCATTCCTGATCGTACGTCGTGAGCCGCAAAAATGACTACTACCTAATCCATTACATTTTTATTACCGAATTACACAGCACATTAGGCAAGACAACTTCACTTCACATAGAGGCTGGGCCCGCAAACCGAGGTCATGGGACTTGTGACCAGGTATCCGTCGCTCTGGTGCCTATAACTTTTGATCCGTAAGGAGTTACGTGGCGCACAGCATACCGTTGGAAAGCACTCCAAGAGCTCTACGATGGGGGTAGCCAGCCTGCACAGCTGCTCCTATTTTTGGAGTCCATAATCGAACATTTTCATCAGTTTTGGGACACTTTTCTTCTTTTGCACTATTTTTTCGTTCTTGATCGTTCGTCGTAAGCCGCGAAGAGGACAACAACCTAATCCATCACATTTCTATTACCGAATCGCATAGCACCTTGGGCAAGAAAACTTCACTTCATGTAGAGGCTGGGCTCGTAAACCGAGGGTATGGGGCTTGTGACCAGGTATCTGTCGTTTCGGTACCCATAACTTTTGATCCGTAAAGAGTTATGCGACGCACAACATACTGTTGGAGAGCTCTCCAAGAGCTTTATAACAGGGGTAGTAAGCCTGCTCGGCTGCGCCTGTTTTTGGAGCCCAAAATTGAACATTTTCATCAGATTTGGGACACTTTTCTTCTTTTGTGCTGTTTTTCTGTCCCGTATCATGCGCCGTGAGCCGTGAAAAGGACGACAACCTAATCCATCACATCTCTATTACCAAATTCCATGGGACCTTGGGCATGAAAACTTCACTTCACGTAGAGGCTGGGCCCGTAAACTGAGGGTATGGGGCTTGTGACCAGGTATCCGTTGCTCCGGTGCCCATAACTTTTGTTCCGTAAGGAGTTACGCGGCTCACAACATACCGTTGGAAACCTATCCGAGAGCTTTACAATAGGGGTAGCAAGCCTGCTCAGTTGCGCCTATTTTCGGAGCCCAAAATAGAATGTTTTCATCAGTGTTAGGACACTTATCTTCTTTTACGCTATTTTTTCATCCCGGATCGTACGTCGTTAGCCGCGAAAAGGACGACAACCTAATCCATCACATTTCTATTACCGAATCCCACAGCACATTAGGAAAGACAACTTCACTTGATACAGAGGCTGGGCCCGCACATCGAGGGCGTGGAGCATGTGACCAAGTATTCGTCGCTCCAATGACGATAACTTTTGATCTGTAAGGAGTTACGTGGCGCATAGCATACCATTGCAAAGTACTCCAAGAGCTCTACGATGGTGGCAGCAAGCTTGCTCGACTGCGCTTGTTTTCGGAGACCAAGATCGATATTTTTCATCAGTTTCGGGACACTTTTATTCTTTTGCGCTGTTTTTCTGTCCCAGATCGTACATCGTGAGCCACGAAAAGTACAACAACCAAATCCATCACATTTCTATTACCGAATCCCACGACACCTTGGCGAAGAAAACTTCACTTCATGTAGAGGCGGGGTCCGCAAACCAAGGGCATTGGGGCTTGTGACCAGGTATCTGTCGCTCTGGTGCCCATAACTTTTGATCGGTAAGGATTTACGTGGCGCACAACATACCGTTGGAAAGCACTCCAAGAGCTCTACGATAGGGGAAGCAAGCTTGCACGACTGCGCCTATTTTCGGACCCAAAATTAAAAGTTTTCATAAGTTTTGGAACACTTTTCTTCTTTTGCACTATTTTTCCATCCCCGATCGTACGTCGTGAGCCGCGAAAAGGACGACAACTTAATCCCTCGCATTTCTATTACCGAATTCCACGGCACCTTAGGAAGACAACTTCAGTTCACGTAGAGGCTAGGCTCGCAAACCGAGGGCGTGAGGCTTGCGACCCTATATCCGTCGCTCCGATGCCCATAACTTTTGTTCCGTAAGGAGTAACACGTCGCACAACATACCATTGGAAAGCACTTCGAGAGCTCTACAACGAGGGCAGCAAGCCTTCCCAGCTGCGCCTATTTTTGGAGCCCAAAATCAAACGTTTTCATCAGTTTTGGGACACTTTTCTTCTTTTGCGCTATTTTTCTGTCCCGAATCGTACGTCGTGAGCCGCAAAAAGGATGACAACCTAATCCATCACATTTCTATTACTGAATCCCATGGCACCTTGGGCAAGACAACTTCACTTCACATAGAGGCTGGGCCTGCAAACCGAGGGCGTGAGGCATGTGACTAGGTATCTGTCGTTCCGGTGCCGATAACTTTTGATCTGTAAGGAGTTACGTGGTGCACAACATACCGTTGGAAAGCAATCCAAGAGCTCTACGACGGGAGCAACAAGCTTGCTCGATTGTGCCTATTTTCAGAGCCCTAAATTGATCATTTTCATTAGTTTCGGGACACTTTTCATCTTTTGCGCTATTTTTTCGTCCAGGATTGTACGTCGTGAGCCGCGAAAAGGACGACAACCTAATCCATCACATTTCTATTACCGAATCTCGCGGCACCTTGGGCAAGAAAACTTCACTTCATGTAGAGGCTAGGCCCATAAACCGAGGGGTTGGGGCTTGTGACCTGGTATCCGTCACTCTGGTGCCCATAACTTTTGTTCCGTAAGGAGTTACGTAGTGCACAGTACACCGTTGGAAAGCTCTCCGAGAGCTCTACAATGGGGGCCGCATTCCTACTCAGCTGTGCTTGTTTTTGGAGCCCAAAATCGAATGTTTTCATCAGTGTTGGGACACTTTTCTTCTTTTGCGCTGTTTTTCCGTCCCAGATCGTACGTCGTGAGCCGCAAAGAAGACGACAACCTAATCCATCATATTTCTATTACTGAATCCCTTGGCACCTTGGGCAAGACAACTTCACTTCACGTAGAGGCTGGGCCCGCAAAACGAGGACGTGGGGCATGTGACCAGCTATCCGTCGCTTCGGTGCTAATAACTTTTGATGATTCGTAAGGAGTTACATGGCGCACTGCATGCCGTTGGAAAGCACTCCAAGAGCCCTACGACTGGGGCAGCAAGCTTGCTCTACTGCGCCTGTTTTCGAAGCCCAAAATCGAATGTTTTCATCAGTTTTGGGACACTTTTCTTCTTTTGCGCTATTTTTCCGTCCCGGATCGTACGTCGTGAGCCGCAAAAAGGACGATAACCTAATCCATCACATTTCTATTACCGAATCCCACAACAGATTAGGCAAGACAACTTCACTTCACATAGAGGCTGGGCCCGCAAACCGAGGGCGTGGGGCATGTGACCAGGTATCTATCGCTCTGGTACCGATAACTTTTGATTTGTAAGGAGTTACGTGGTGCACAGCATACCGTTGGAAAGCAATCCAAGAGCTCTACGACGGGGGCAACAAGCTTGCTCGACTATGCCTATTTTCAGAGCCCTAAATTGACCGTTTTCATTAGTTTCGGGACACTTTTCTTCTTTTGCGCTGTTTTTTCGTCCCGGATCGTACGTCGTGAGCCGCAAAAAGGACAACAACCTAATCCATCACATTTCTATTACCGAATCTCACGACACCTTGGGCAAGAAAACTTCACTTCATGTGGCGGCTAGGCCCACAAACCGAGGGTGTGGGGCTTGTGACCAGGCATCCGTCGCTCCGTTGCCCATAACTTTTGTTCCGTAAGGAGTTACGTAGCGCACAGTACACCGTTGGAAAGCTCTCCGAGAGCTCTACAACGGGGGCTACAATCCTGATCAGCTGCGCTTATTTTTGGAGCCCAAAATCGAACGTTTTCATCAATATTGGGACATTTTTCTTCTTTTGCGCTGTTTTTCAGTCCCAGATCGTACGCCGTCAGCCGCATCCATCATTTTTCTATTACTGAATCCCTCGGCACCTTAGGCAAGACAACTTCACTTCACGTAGAGGCTGGACCCGCAAACCAAGGGCGTAGGGCATGTGACTAGCTATCCGTCGTTCTGGTGCTGATAACTTTTGATGATCCGTAAGGAGTTACGTGGCGCACTGCATGCTGTTGGAAAGCACTCCAAGAGCTCTACGACAGGGGTAGCAAGCTTGTTCTACTACGCCTATTTTCGGAGCCCAAAATCGAACGTTTTCATCAGTTTTGGGACACCTTTCTTCTTTTGCGCTATTTTTCCGTCCCAGATCGTATGTCGTGAGCCATGAAAAGGACGACAACCTAATCCCTCACATTTATATTACCGAATCCCATGGCACCTTGGGCAAGAAAACTTCAGTTCACGTAGAGGCTGGGCTCGCAAACCGAGGGCATGGGGCTTGTGACCAGGTATCCGTTGCTCCAATGCCCATAACTTTTTTTTCGCAAGAAATTACGCGGCCTACAGCATACTGTTCAAAAGCACTCCGAGAGCTCTACAACGAGGGTAGCAAGCCTACTCAGTTACGCCTATTTTTGGAGCCCAAAATCGAACGTTTTCATCAGTGTTGGGACACTTTTCTTCTTTTGCGTTGTTTTTTCGTCCCGGATCATACGTCGTGAGCCGCAAAAAGGATGACAACCTAATCCATCATATTTCTATTACCGAATCCCACGGCATATTGGGCAAGACAACTTCACTTCACGTAGAGGCTGGGCCCGCAAACGGAGGGCGTGGGGCATGTGACCAGGTATCCGTCGCTTCGGTGCCGATAACTTTTGATCCGTAAGGAGTTACGTGGTACACAGCATACCGTTAGAAAGCACTCGAAGAGCTCTACGACGGGCGCATCAAACTTGCTGGATTGTACCTTTTTTTGGAGCCCAAAATTGAACATTTTCATCAGTTTCGAGACACTTTTCTTCTTTTGCGCTATTTTTTTGTCCTATATCTTACATCGTGAGCCGCAAAAAGGACGACAACCTAATCCATCACATTTCTATTACCGAATCCCACGGCACCTTGGGCAAGAAAACTTCACTTCACGTAAAGGCTGGGCCCGCAAACTGAGGGTGTGGGGCTTGTGACCAAGTATTCGTCTCTCCGATGCCCATAACTTTTGTTCCATAAGGAGTTACGTGGCGCACAACATACCGTTGGAAAGCTCTCTGAGAGCTCTACAACAGGGGTAACAAGCCTGCTCAGCTGCGCTCTTTTTTGGAGCCCAAAATTGAACGTTTTCATCAGTGTTGGGACACTTTTCTTCTTTTGTACTGTTTTTTCGTCCTGGATTGTACGGCATGAGTCGCGAAAAGGATGACAACCTAATCCATAACATTTCTATTACCAAATCCCACAGTACATTGGGCAAGACAACTTTACTTCACGTAGAAGCTGGGCCCGCACACCGAGGGCATGGGGCATGTGACCAGGTATTCGTTACTCCGGTACTGATAACTTTTGATCCGTAAGGAGTTACGTGGCGCACAGCATGCCGTTCGAAAGTACTCCAAGAGCTCTACGACGGGGGTAGCAAGCTTTCTCGACTGTGCCTATTTTCGAAGCCCAAAATTAAACTTTTTCATTAGTTTCGGGACATTTTTCTTCTTTTGCACTATTTTTTCATCCCAGATCGTACGTCATGTATAAACAGTCAATCATGGTTATGTAACATACACATGTATCAAAGAAGGAGTATAAAAGCATGCATGCATTATTGAGGGCACAAACGTGTTGGTGTGTATGACACATAATACATATGGTCCACAAAGGCACATAATATTCAATGCTCAAACAATTGAAGCACATTAGTACACATTAACACATATAAACAAGACATCATAATTACCTTAGGGCTTCGATCTACGGTCCAAGAGTTGAACCCGACTAATGCCTAGTTAGCAAACTAAGCTCTGATACCATTCTAATATAGGTGTCACGCCCCAACCCGACCTAAGGAGGCTAGACTAGGGTATGACCTAATTCATTTATACTATTTCACATTCTTAGCCTTTTTGTTATGATTTAATGCTTAACGTTGGCCTAGAACTCCAAAAGTTTTTTCAGAAAACCGACAGCATAACAGATGTAGTTTAAGACCTTTGGTTTGACCTATTTTCTAAAACGCCTCAAAACCTTTAATCATTGATTCAATTCCAACTAAAACTTCCTATTTTGTTATCAATAGATATGCCTACTAATTTATTTCGATAGTCTCGTTTGATTGACATGCCTAGCATAATAACTACGTCCCGTTTATTTGCCAGTTTCTGTCTTGCAAGTACTTATTATCCCTTATCTTACGCATAAGCACCTAAGTGAGATTAGATAGAGTTTCATTATATGTTTCTTCATCTAGTGGTTTAAACACCTATGATAACTACTAATCAAGATAATGAAAGCAAACAAACAATAAAGAGTTCATCCGGTTATAATCAGTACAAGCCAAAATTAAACCCAAATTACAACGGGGTCATTTACATCAACAAAATAAGTAGTCTTCAAAGAAAACACAATGTTCACAAAACAGCCACTGACAAGCAAGGAACATAAAGTACGTAATCACTCCAAGGAATCATCAACAGGCACATTCTCTTAGGGTACCTGTTCCAAATCTTCTTCACCTGTGATGACAAAAAAGGGTGAATCCTTATGAACTCAATGAGGGGGAACAAGAGATAACATTTTAAAAACTCTTTTCTGATTACTCTTATGAAAAACCCTTTTGAAAACACGTCATATGAAATAAGCAAGTTCATAACATAACATAAATATAAATGAACATATTTACCCGTCTTTCCTCCCCGAGGTCCTTTAGGAACCAAGCGAGAGTACTTAAACACATAGTGAAAAGAATACGTTGAGCTTTCGCTCTCAAGATCAATCGGTGAGCATTTGTTCTCAAGATCATTTTCGATAACAATTGTTGCAGCTGGCTTCAATCATTCACTTATCACTCCAAATGGGTGTACTCCGGATGTACCCCAAAATCCTACGACCCAACTCTCTGAGGGTGGAATGCCAAGCGAGAGAGGAAATTGGACCATGGTAGTCATGGGAGCACCGACAAGCCCTATGTTGCCCGGTGTTCGTGAAACGCTCGTGTTGCACCCCCTTTTCAATTTTTTTTGCCCTGGTTAGGGTTGCCAAGATACTTTATCCATCAAATCCCTATTACCAAATCCCATGAAACAATTGGCAAGACAACTTCGCTTCATGTAGATGCTGGGCCTGCAAACCGAGGGCGTAGGGTTTGCGACCAGGTCTCCGTCGTTCCGGTGCCCATAACTTTTGATCCGCAAGGAGTTACGCGGCGCACAACATACCATTGCAAAGCTCTCTGAGAGCTCTACGATGGGAGCAGCTACCTTGCTTATAGCACCTATTTTTTAAGCCCAAAATCGAACGTTTTCATCAGTTTTAGACCACTTTTATTCTTTTGCTCTGTTTTTTCATCCCGGATCGTACGTCGTCAGATGTTAAAAGGACGACAACCTGACTCACGGGACATCAGAGGGCCCTACAACATGTCGATATCACGTCTTGCGAGGATGCTGTGTTGTTAAAGCGGATGGGTTGTCGTTAAGCCCATTGGGCCATTTGAATGGGCCATCACTTTAGGCTGGGACTGTGAACCGTTAACACATATAGGAATTGTGCCCTCAACTTGATGGGTGCGATCATACCAGCACTAATGCACCGGATCCCATCAGAACTCCGAAGTTAAGCATGCTTGGGCGAGAGTAGTACTAGGATGGGTGACCCCCTGGGAAGTCCTCGTGTTGTACCCCCTTTTGAATTTTTTTTGCCCTGGTTAGGGTTGCCAAGATACTTTATCCACCAAATCTCTATTACCGAATCCCATGGAACATTGGGCAAGACAACTTCGCTTCACGTAGAGGCCGGGCCCGCAAACCTAGGGCGTAGGGTTTGTGACCAGGTCTCCGTCGCTCCGGTGCCCATAACTTTTGATCCGTAAGGAGTTACGCGGCACACAGCATACCGTTACAAAGCTCTCAGAGATCTCTACGACGGAGGCAACGAGCTTGCTCGCTTTGCCCTTTTTTGGAGCCCAAAAATGAACGTTTTCATCAATTTTAGGCCACTTTTCTTGTTTTGCCCTATTTTTCCATCTCTGATCGTACGTCGTGAGCTGTTAAAAGGACAACAACCTGACTCTTGATACATCAGAGGGCCCTACAACGTGTCAATATCAAGTCTTATGAGGATGATGCGTTGTTGAAGTGGATGGGTTGTCGTTAAGACCATTGGGCCTTTTGAACGGGTCATCTCTCTAGGCTGGGACTGTGAACCGTGAACACATATAGGAATTGTGCTCTCAACATGATGGGTGCGATCATACCAGCCCTAATACGCCGGATCCCATCAGAACTCCTAAGTTAAGCGTGCTTGGGCGAGAGTAGTACTAGGATGGGTGACCCCTTTGGGAAGTCCTCGTGTTGCACCCCCTTTTCAATTTTTTTTGCCCTGGTTATGGTTGCCAAGATACTTTATCCACCAAATCTCTTTTACCGAATCCCACGAAACATTGGGAAAGACAACTTTGCTTCACGTAGAGGCCAGGCCCGTAAACCGAGGGCGTAGGGTTTGTGAGCAGGTCTCCGTCGCTCCGGTGCCCATAACTTTTGATCCGAAAGGAGTTACGCAGCGCACAGCATACCGTTGCAAAGCCCTCAGAGAGCTCTACGACAGGGGTAGCCAGCTTGATCGATGTACCCATTTTTGGAGCCCAAAATCGAACATTTTCATCAGTTTCAGGCCACTTTTCTACTATTGCTCTGTTTTCCATCTCGGATCTTACGCAATGCGCTGTTAAAATGACGACAACCTGACTCGCGGGACATCAGAGGGCTCTACAACGTGTCGATATCACGTCTTGCGAGGATGCTGCGTTGTTGAAGTGGATGGCTTGTCGTTAAGCCCATTGGGCCTTTTGAATAGGCCATCTCTCTAGGCTGGGACTGTGAACCGTTAACACATATAAGAATTGTGCCCTCAACATGACGGGTGCGATCATACCAGCACTAATGCACCGGATCCCATCAGAACTCCGAAGTTAAGCGTGCTTGGGCGAGAGTAGTACTAGGATGGGTGACCGCCTGGGAAGTCCTCGTGTTGCCCCCCCTTTTCAATTTTTTTTGCCCTGGTTGGAGCTGCCAAGATACTTTATCCACCAAATCTCTATTATCGAATCCCACGGAACATTGGGCAAGACAAATTCGCTTCACGTAGAGGCCGGGCCCATAAACCGAGGGCGTAGGGTTTGTCACAAAGTCTCCGTCGCTCATGTGCCCATAACTTTTGATGCATAAGGAGTTACGCGGTGCACAGAACACTGTTGCAAAGCTCTTTGAGAGTTCTACGACGAAGGCAGCCAGCTTGCTCGCTATGGACGTTTTTGGAGCTCAAAATTGAACGTTTTCATCAGTTTCAGTGCACTTTTCTTATTTTGCTCTATTTTTTCGTCCTGGATCGTACGTCGTGAGTTGTTAAAAGGACGACAACCTAACTCGCGAGAAATCAAAGGGCCCTTCAACGTGTCGATATCACGTCTTGCGAGGATGCAGCGTTGTTGAAGCGGATGGTTTGTCGTTAAGCCCAATGGGCCTTTTGAATGGGCCATCTCTCTAGGTTGGCAATGTGAACCGTTAACACATATAGGAATTGTGCCCTCAACATGATGCGTGCGATCATACTAGCACAAATGCACCAGATCCCATCAGAACTCCAAAGTTAAGCGTGCTTGGGTGAGAGTAGTACTAGGATGGGTGACCCCTGGGGACGTCCTCGTGTTGCACCCCCTTTTCAATTTTTTTTGCCCTGGTTAGGGTTGCCAAGATACTTTAACCACCAAATCTCTATTACCGAATCTCACGGAACATTGGGCAAGACAACTTCGCTTCATGTAGAGGCTGGGCCTGCAAACCTAGGGCGTAAGGTTTATGACCAGGTCTCCGTCGCCACGGTGCCCATAACTTTTGATCCGTAAGGAGTTACGCAGCGCACAGTATACCGTTGCAAAGCTCTCTTAGAGCTCTATGACAGGGGCAACAAGCTTGCTCGCCGTGCCCTTTTTGGAGCCCAAAATCGAACGTTTTCATCAGTTTCATACCGCTTTTCTTCTTTTGCTCTATTTTTCCATCCCGAATCGTACGTCGTGAGCTGTTAAAAGGACGACAACCTGACTCGCGGATCGTACATTAGAGGGCCCTACAGCGTGTCGATATCACGTCTTGCGAGGATGCTGCGTTGTTAAAGCGGATGGGTTGTCGTTTAGTCCATTGCGCCTTTTGAATAGGCCATCTCTCTAGGCTGGGACTGTGAACCGTTAACACATATAAGAATTGTGCCCTCAACATGACGGGTGCAATCATACCAGCACTAATACAGCGGATCTCATCAGAACTCTGAAGTTAAGCGTGCTTGGGCGAGAGTAGTACTATGATGGGTGACCCCCTAGGAAGTTCTCGTGTTGCGGCCCCTTTTTAATTTTTTTTCCCTAGTTAGGGTTGCCAAGATACATTATCTACCAAATCTCTATTACCGAATCCCACGGAACATTGGGCAAGACAACTTCACTTCATGTAGAGGCCAGGCCCGCAAACCGAGGGCGTAGGGTTTATGACCAGGTCTCCGTCGCTCCGGTGCCCATAACTTTTGATCCGAAAGGAGTTACGCAGCTCACAACATACCGTTGCAAAGCTCTCTTAGAGCTCTACGACAGGGGCAGCAAGCTTGCTCGCTGTGCCCTTTTTGGAGCCCAAAATCGAACGTTTTCATTAGTTTCAGGCCACTTTTCTTCTTTTGCTCTATTTTTTCGTCCTGGATCGTACGTCGTGAGCTGTTGAAAGGATGACAACTTTACTCGCGGGACATCAGAGGGCCCTACATTGTGTCGATATCATGTCTTGCGAGGATGCTGCGTTGTTGAAGCGGATGGGTTGTCGTTAAACCCATTGGGCCTTTTTGAATGGGCCATCTTTCTTGGATGGGACAGTGAAACGTTAACACATATAGGAATTGTGCCCTCAACATGACGGGTGCGATCATACCAGCACTAATGAACCGGATCCCATCAGTACTCCGAAGTTAAGCGTGCTTGGGCGAGAGTAGTACTAGGATGGGTGACCCCTGGGGAAGTCCTCGTGTTGCACCCCCTTTTCAATTTTTTTTCCACTGGTTAGGGTTGCCAATATGCTTTATCCACCAAATCTCTATTACCGAATCCCACGGAACATTGGGCAAGACAACTTCGCTTCACGTAGAGACCGGGCCTGCAAACCGAGGGCGTAGGGTTTGTGACAAGGTCTCCGTCGTTTCGGTGTCCATAACATTTTATCCGTAAAGAATTACACGGTGCACAATGTACCGTTGCAAAGCCCTCTGAGAGCTCTACGATGGGGCAGCCAGATTGCTCGCTGTGCTCGTTTTTGGAGCCCAAAATCGAACATTTTCATCAGTTTCAGTCCATTTTTCTTCTTTTGCACTATTTTCCCATCCCGGATCATACGTCGTGAGCTGTTAAAAGGATGACAACCTGACTCACGGGACATCAGAGCGTCCTACAACCTGTCGATATCACGTCTTGCGAGGATGCTGCATTGTTGAAGCAGATGGGTTGTCGTTTAGTCCATTGGGCATTTTGAATGGGCCATCTCACTAGGCTGGGACTGTGAACCGTTAACACATATAGGAATTGTGCCCTCAACAAGACAAGTGCGATCATACCAGCACTAATGCACCAGATCCCATCAGAACTCCGAAGTTAAGCGTGCTTGGGCGAGAGTAGTACTAGGATGGATGACCCCCTGGGAAGTCCTCGTGTTGCACCCCCTTTTCAATTTTTTTTTTCCCTGGTTACGGTTGCCAAGATAATTTATCCACCAAATCTCTATTACCGAATCCCATGGAACATTGGGCAAGACAACTTCGCTTCACGTAGAGGCCGGGCCAGCAAACCGAGGGCGTAGGGTTTGTGACCAGGTCTCCGTCGTTCCGGTGCCCATAACTCTGATCCGTAAGAAGTTACGCGGCGCACAGCATACCGTTGCAAAACTCTCTGAGATCTCTACGACGGAGGCAGCGAGCTTGCTCGCTTTGCCCTTTTTTGGAGCCCAAAAACGAACATTTTCATCAATTTTAGGCGACTTTTCTTGTTTTGCCCTATTTTTCCATCACGGATCGCACGTCGTGAGCTATTAAAAGGACGACAACCTAACTCTTGATACATCAGAGGGCCCTACAATGTGTCGATATCAAGTCTTATGAGGATGATGCGTTGTTGAAGCGGATGGGTTGTCGTTAAGCTCATTGGGCCTTTTGAATGGGCCATCTCTCTAGGCTGGGACTGTGAACCGTAAACACATATAGGAATTGTGCTCTCAACATGACGGGTGCGATCATACTAGCACTAATGCGCCGGATCCCATCAGAACTCCAAAGTTAAGCGTGCTTGGGCGAGAGTAGTACTAGGATGGGTGACCCCTTTGGGAAGTCCTCGTGTTGCACCCCCTTTTCAATTTTTTTTGCCCTGGTTATGGTTGCCAAAATACTTTATCCACCAAATCTCTTTTACTGAATCCCACTGAACATTGGGAAAGACAACTTCGCTTCACGTAGAGGCCGGGCCCGCAAACCGAGGGCATAGGGTTTGTGACCAGGTCTCCGTCGCTCCGGTGCCCATAACTTTTGATTCAAAAGGAGTTATGCAGTGCACAGCATACCGTTGCACAGCCCTCAGAGAGCTCTATGACAGGGGCAGCCAACTTGCTCGATGTACCCATTTTTGGAGCCCAAAATCGAACATTTTCATCAGTTTCAGGCCAATTTTCTACTATTGCTCTGTTTTTCCGTCTCGGATCGTACGCAATTCGCTGTTAAAATGACGACAACCTGACTCGCGGGACATCAGAGGGCTCTACAACGTGTCGATATCACGTCTTGCGAGGATGCTGCGATGTTGAAGTGGATGTGTTGTCGTTAAGCCCATTGGGCCTTTTGAATGGGCCATCTCTCTAGGTTGGGACTGTGAACCGTTAACACATATAGGAATTGTGCCGTCAACATGACGGGTGCGATCATACCAGCACTAATGCACCGGATCCCATCAGAACTCCGAAGTTAAGCGTGCTTGGGCGAGAGTAGTACTAGGATGGGTGACCCCTTGTGAAGTCCTCGTGTTGCACCCTCTTTTCAATTTTTTTTGCCCTGGTTGGGGTTGCCAAGATACTTTATCCACCAAATCTCTATTACCGAATCCCACGAAACATTGGGTAAGACAAATTCGCTTCACGTAGAGGCCGGGCCCGTAAACCGAGGGCGTAGGGTTTGTCACAAAGTCTCCGTCGCTCAGGTGCCCATAACTTTTGATGCATAAGGAGTTACGCGGTGCACAGCATACCGTTGAAAAGCTCTTTGAGTGCTCTACGACAAAGGTAGCCAGCTTGCTCGCTGTGGCCATTTTTGGAGCCCAAAATCGAACGTTGTCATTAGTTTCAGTCCACTTTTCTTATTTTGCTCTATTTTTTCATCCTGGATCGTACGTCGTTAGTTGTTAAAAGGACGACAACCTGACTCGCGGGACATCAAAGGGCCCTTCAACCTGTCGATATCACGTCTTGCGAGGATGCAGCGTTGTTGAAGCGGATCCGTTGTCGTTAAGCCCATTGGGCCCTTTGAATGGGCCATTTCTCTAGGCTGGCACTGTGAACCGTTAACACATTTAGGAATTGTGCCCTCAACATGACGTGTGCGATCATACCAGCACAAGTGCACCAGATCCCATCAGAACTCCGAAGTTAAGCGTGCTTGGGCGAGAGTAGTACTAGGATGGGTGACCCCGGGGAAGTCCTCGTGTTGCACCCCCTTTTCAATTTTTTTTGCCCTGGTTAGGGTTGCCAAGATACTTTATCCACCAAATCTCTATTACCGAATTCCACGGAACATTGGGCAAGACAACTTCGCTTCACGTAAAGGCCGGGCCTGCAAACCGAGGGCGTAGGGTTTGTGACCAGGTCTCCGTCGCCACGGTGCCCATAACTTTTGATCTGTAAGGAGTTACGCAGCGCACAGTATACCGTTGCAAAGCTCTCTTAGAGCTCTACGACAGGGGCAGCAAGCTTGCTCGCCGTGTCCTGTTTGGAGCCCAAAATCGAACGTTTTCATCAGTTTCATACCACTTTTCTTCTTTTGCTCTGTTTTTCCATCCCGGATCGTACGTCGTGAGCTGTTAAAAGGATGACAACCTGACTCACGGATCGTACATCAGAGGGCCCTACAACGTGTCGATATCATGTCTTGCGAGGATGCTGCGTTGTTGAAGCGGATGGGTTGTCGTTTAGTCCATTGCGCCTTTTGAATGGGCCATCTCTTTAGGCTGGGACTGTGAACCGTTAACACATATAGGAATTGTGCCCTCAACATGACGGGTGCGATCATACCAGCACTAATGCAGCGGATCTCATCAGAACTCCGAAGTTAAGCGTGCTTAGGAGAGAGTAGTACTATGATGGGTGACCCCCTAGGAAGTTCTCGTGTTGCGCCCCCTTTTTAATTTTTTTTCCCTGGTTAGGGTTGCCAAGATACATTATCCACCAAATCTCTATTACCGAATCCCACGGAACATTGGGCAAGACAACTTCGCTTCATGTAGAGGCTGGGCCCGCAAACCGAGGGCGTAGGGTTTCTGACCAGGTCTCCGTCGCTCCGGTGCCCATAACTTTTGATCTGAAAGGAGTTACGCAGCGCACAGCATACCGTTGCAAAGCTCTCTTAGAGCTCTATGACAGGGGCAGCAAGCTTGCTCGCCGTGCCCTTTTTGGAGCCCAAAAATCGAACGTTTTCATCAGTTTCAGTCCACTTTTCTTTTTTTGCTCTATTTTTTCGTCCCGGATCGTACGTCGTGAGCTGTTAAAAGGACGACAACTTGACTTCCAGGACATCAGAAGGCCCTACATTGTGTCGATATCACGTCGTGCGAGGATGCTGCGTTGTTGAAGCGGATGGGTTGTCGTTAAGCCCATTGGGCCTTTTGAATGGGCCATCTTTCTTGGATGGGACTGTGAAACGTTAACACATATTGGAATTGTGCCCTCAACATGACGGGTGCGATCATACCAGCACTAATGAACTGGATCCCATCAGTACTCCAAAGTTAAGCGTGCTTGGGCGAGAGTAGTACTAGGATGGGTGACCCCTGGGGAAGTCCTCGTGTTGCACCCCTTTTCAATTTTTTCTCCACTGGTTAGGGTTGCCAATATGATTTATCCACCAAATCTCTATTACCGAATCCCACGGAACATTGGGCAAGACAACTTCGCTTCACGTAGAGACCGGGCCCGCAAACCGAGGGCGTAGGGTTTGTGACCAGGTCTTCGTCGTTCCGGTGTCCATAACATTTGATCCGTATAGAGTTACACGGTGCACAACGTACCGTTGCAAAGCTCTCTGAGAGCTCTACGACGGGGGCAACCAGCTTGTTCGCTGTGCTCATTTTTGGAGCCCAAAATCGAACATTTTCATTAGTTTTAGTCCACTTTTCTTCTCTTGCACTTTTTTTCCGTCCCGGATCGTACGTCGTGAGCTGTTAAAAGGATGACAACTTGACTCGCGGGAGATCAGAGGGTCCTACAACCTGTCGATATCACGTCTTGCGAGGATGCTGCATTGTTGAAGCGGATGGGTTGTCGTTTAGTCCATTGGGCGTTTTGAATGGGCCATCTCACTAGGCTGGGACTGTGAACCGTTAACACATATAGGAATTGTGCTCTCAACAAGACGAGTGCAATCATACCAGCACTAATGCACCGGATGCCATAAGAACTCCGAAGTTAAGCGTGCTTGGGCGAGAGTAGTACTAGGATGGATGACCCCCTGGGAAGTCCTCGTGTTGCACCCCCTTTTCAAATTTTTTTTGCCCTGGTTAGGGTTGCCAAGATACTTTATCCACCAAATCTATATTACCGAATCCCACGAAACATTGGGCAAGACAACTTCGCTTCACGTAGAGGACGGGGCTGCAAACCGAGGGCGTAGGGTTTGTGACCAGGTCTCTGTCGCTCCGGTGCCTATAACTTTTGATCCGTAAAGAGTTACGCGGTGCAAAGCATACCGTTGCAATGCCCTCTGAGAGCTCTACGACGGGGGCAGCGAGCTTCCTCGCTGTGCCCATTTTTGGAGCCCAAAATCGAATGTTTTCATCAGTTTCAGTATACTTTTCTTCTTTTGCCCTATTTTTCCATCCCGGATCATACGTCGTGAACTGTTAAAAGGACAACAACCTGACTCGCGGTACATCAGAGGGCCCTACAACGTGTCGATATCAAGTCTTGCAAGGATGCTACGTTGTTGAAGCAAATGGGTTGTCGTTAAGCCCATTGGGCCTTTTGAATGGGCCATCTCTCTAGGTTGGCACTATGAACCCTTAACACATATAGGAATTGTGCCCTCAACATGACGGGTGAGATCATACCAGCACTAATGCACCAGATCCCATCAGAACTCCGAAGTTAAGCATGTTTGGGCAAGAGTAGTACTAGGATGGGTGACCCCCAGGGAAGTCCTCGTGTTGCACCCCCTTTTCAATTTTTTTTCCCTGGTTAGGGTTGCCATGATACTTTATCCACCAAATCTATATTACCGAATCCCACGGAACATTGGGCAAGACAACTTCGCTTCACGTAGAGGCCGGGCCCGCAAACCGAGGGTGTAGGTTTTGTGATCAGGTCTCCGTCGCTCTGGTGTTCATAACTTTTGATCCGTAAGGAGTTACGCAGCGTACAACATACCGTTGCAAAGCTCTCTGAGAGCTCTGCGACTGGGGCAGCTACCTTGCTCACTGCGCCCATTTTTGGAGTCCAAAATCGAACGTTTTCACTAGTTTCAGGCCACTTTTCTTCTTTTGCTCTGTTTTTTCATCCCGGATCGTACTTATTGAGCTGTTAAAAGGATAACAACCTGACTCGCTGGACATCAGAGGGCCCTACAACGTGTCGATATCACGTCTTGCGAGGATGCTGCGTTGTTGAAACGGATGGGTTGTCGTTTAGTCCATTGGGCCTTTTGAATGAGCCATCTATCTAGGTTGGGACTGTGAACCGTTAACACATATAGGAATTGTGCTCCCAACATGACGGGTGCGATCATACCAGCACTAATGCACCAGATCCCATTAGAACTCTGAAGTTAAGCGTGCTTGGGCGAGAGTAGTACTAGGATGGGTGACCCCCTGGGAAGTCCTCGTGTTGCACCCCCTTTTCAAGTTTTTTTGCCCTGGTTAGGGTTGCCAAGATACTTTATCCACCAAATCTCTATTACCGAATCCCACGGAACATTGGGCAAGACAACTTCGCTTCACGTAGAGGCTAGGCCCGCAAACCGAGGGCGTAGAGTTTGTGACCAGGTCTCCGTCGCTCTAGTGCCCATAACTTTTGATCCATAAGGAGTTACACGACGCACAACATACCGTTGCAAAGCTCTCTGAGAGCTCTACGACGAGGGCAGCCAGCTTGCTCACTGTGCCCATTTTTGGAGCCCAAAATCAAACATTTTTATCAGTTTCAGGACATTTTTCTTCTTTTGCCCTGTTTTTGCATCCCATATCGTACGTTATGAGCAGTTAAAAGGACGACAACCTGACTCGCGATACATCAGAGGGCCCTACAACATGTCAATATCATGTCTTGCGAAGATGCTGCATTGTTGAAGCAGATGGGTTGTCGTTATGCCCATTGGGCCTTTTGAATGGGCCATCTCTCTAGGTTGGGACTGTGAACCGTTAACACATATAGGAATTGTGCTCCCAACATGACGGGTGCGATCATACCAGCACTAATGCACCAGATCACATTAGAACTCCGAAGTTAAGCGTGCTTGGGCGAGAGTAGTACTAGGATGGGTGACCCCCTGGGAAGTCCTCGTGTTGCACCCCCTTTTCAATTTTTTTTGCCCTGGTTAGGGTTGCCAAGATACTTTATCCACCAAATCTCTATTACCGAATCCCACGGAACATTGGGCAAGACAACTTCGCTTCATGTAGAGGCCGGGCCCGCAAACCGAGGGCGTAGGGTTTGTGACCAGGTCTCTGTCGCTCTAGTGCCCATAACTTTTGATCCGTAAGGAGTTACGCGACGCACAACATACCGTTGTAAAGCTCTCTGAGAGTTCTACGACGAGGGCAGCCAGCTTGCTCACTGTGCCCATTTTTGGAGCCCAAAATTGAACATTTTCATCAGTTTCAGGACATTTTTCTTCTTTTGCCCTGTTTTTGCATCCCAGATCGTACGTTATGAGCAGTTAAAAGGACGACAACCTGACTCGCGATCATCAGAGGGCCCTACAACGTGTCGATATCATGTCTTGCGAAGATGCTGCATTGTTGAAGCGGATGGGTTGTCGTTAAGCCCATTGCGCCTTTTGAATGGGCCATCTCTCTAGGCTAGCACTGTGAACCGTTAACACATATAGGAATTGCGCCCTCAACATGATGGGTGCGATCATACCAACACTAATGCAACGGATCCCATCAGAACTCCGAAGTTAAGCGTGCTTGGGCGAGAGTAGTATTAGGATGGGTGACCCCTTGGGAAGTCCTCGTGTTGCACCCCCTTTTCAATTTTTTTTGCCCTAGTTATGGTTGCCAAGATACTTTATCCACCAAATCTCTATTACTGAATCCCACGGAACATTGGGCAAGACAACTTCGCTTCACGTAGAGGCCGGGCCCGTAAACCGAGGGCGTATGGTTTGTGACCAGGTCTCCGTCGCTCCAGTGCCCATAACTTTTGATCCGTAAGGAGTTACGCGACGCACAGCATACCGTTGCAAAGCTCTCTGAGAGCTCTACGACGAGGGCAGCGAGCTTGCTTGCTGTGCCCTTTTTGGAGCCCAAAATTGAAAAATTTCATCTGTTTCAGGATAGTTTTCTTCTTTTGCCCAATTTCTCCGTCCCGGATCGTGCGTCGTGAGTTGTTAAAAGGACGACAACCTAACTCGCTGTATATCAGATGGCCCTACCATGTGTCAATATCATGTCTTGTGGGGAAGCTGCGTTGTTGAAATGGATGGGTTGTCGTTAAGCCCATTGGGCATTTTGAATGAGCCATCTCTCTAGGCTGGCACTGTGAACCGTTAACACAAATAGGAATTGTGCCCTTAACATTACTGGTGCGATCATTCCAGCACTAATGCACCAGATCCCATCAGAACTCCAAAGTTAAGCGTGTTTGGGCGAGAGTAGTACTAGGATGGGTGAGCCCCTCGGAAGTCCTCGTATTGCACCCCCTTTTCAATTTTTTTTGCCCTGGTTATGGTTGCCAAGATACTTTATCCACCAAATCTCTATTACTGAATCCCACGGAACATTGGGCAAGACAACTTCGCTACACATAGAGGCCGGGCCTGCAAACCGAGGGCGTATGGTTTGTGACCAGGTCTCCGTCGCTCCAGTGCCCATAACTTTTGATCCGTAAGGAGTTACGCGACACACAGCATACCGTTGCAAAGCTCTCTTAGAGCTCTACGGCGAGGATTGCGAGCTTGCTCATTGTGCCCATTTTTGGAGCCCAAAATTGAATGTTTTCATCTGTTTCAGGATACTTTTCTTCTTTTGCCCAATTTTTTCGTCCCGGATCATGCGTTGTGAGTTGTTAAAAGGACGACAACCTAACTCGCTGTATATCAGATGGCCCTACCATGTGTCGATATCACGTCTTGTGGGGAAGCTGCGTTGTTGAAATAGATGGGTTGTCGTTAAGCCCATTGGGCATTTTGAATGAGCCATCTCTCTAGACTGGCACTGTGAACTGTTAACACAAATAGGAATTGTGCCCTCAACATTACTGGTGTGATCATACCAGCACTAATGCACCAGATCCCATCAGAACTCCAAAGTTAACCGTGCTTGGGCGAGAGTAGTACTAGGATGGGTGACCCCCTCGGAAGTCCTCGTATTGCACCCCCTTTTCAATTTTTTTTGCCCTGGTTATGGTTGCCAAGATACTTTATCCACCAAATCTCTATTACTGAATCCCACGGAACATTGGGCAAGACAACTTCGCTTCACATCGAGGCCGGGCCCGCAAACCGAGGGCATATGGTTTGTGACCAGGTCTCCGTCACTCCGGTGCCCATAACTTTTGATCCGTAAGGAGTTACGCGGTGTACAACTTACCGTTGCGAAGCTCTCTGAGAGCTCTACGACGGGGGCAGCCAGCTTACTCGCTGTGAACTTTTTGGAGCCCAAAATTGAATGTTTTCATCAATTTCAGGACACTTTTCTTCTTTTGCCCTGTTTTTTCGTCCTGGATCGTACGTCGTGAGTTGTTAAAAGGACGACAACCTGACTCGCGGTACATCAGAAGGCCCTACAACGTGTCGATATCACGTCTTGCGAGGATGCTACGTTGTTGAAGCGGATGGGTTGTCGTTAAGTCCATTGGGCCTTTTGAATGGGCCATCTCTCTTGGCTGGCACTGTGAACTGTTAACTCATATAGAAATTGTGCCCTCAAAATTACGGGTGCGATCATACTACCACTAATGCACCGGATCCCATCAGAACTCCGAAGTAATGGGTGCTTAGGCGAGAGTAGTACTTGGAGCACAAAATTGAATACTTTCATCAGTTTCAGGACACCTTTCTTCTTTTGCCCTATTTTTCTATCCCGGATCGTACTTCGCGAGCTGTTAAAAGGAGGACAATCTGACTCGCGGTACATCAGAGGCCACTACAACGTGTCGATATCACGTCTTACGAGGATGCTGCGTTGATGAAGCAGATGGGTTGTCGTTAAGCCCATTGGGCCTTATGAATGGGCCATCTTTCTAGGCTGGCACTGTGAACCGTTAACACATATAGGAATTGTGCCCAGAACAAGATGGGTGCGATCATACCAGCACTAATGCACCGGATCCCATCAGAACTCTGAAGTTAAGCGTACTTGGGCAGGAGTAGTACTATAATGGGTGACACCCTGGGAAGTCCTTGTGTTGCACCCCCTTTTCAATTTTTTTTGCCCTGGTTAGGGTCGCCAAGATTCTTTATCCACCAAATCTCTATTATCGAATCCCACGAAACATTGGGCAAGACAACTTCGCTTCATGTAGAGGTCGAGCCCGCAAACCGAGGGCGTAGGGTTTGTGACCAGGTCTCCGTCGATCCGGTGCCCCTAACTTTTGATCCATAAAGAGTTACGCGGTGCACAACATACCGTTGCAAAGCTCAATGAGAGCTCTACGACGGGGGCAGCTAGCTTGCTCGTTGTACCCCTTTTTGGAGCCCAAAATCGAATGTTTTCATCAGTTTTAGGCCACTTTTGTTCTTTTGTTCTATTTTTTCGTCCCGGATCGTATGTCGTGAGCTGTTAAAAGGACGACAACCTGACTCGCGGTACATCAGAGGGCCTTACAACGTGTCGATATCACATCTTGCGAGGATGTTGCGTTGTTGAAGCGGATGGGTTGTCGTTAAGCCGATTGGGCCTTTTGAATGGGCCATCTCTCTAGGTTGGCACTGTGAACCGTTAACACATATAGGAATTGTGCCTCATCATGACGGGTGCTATCATACCAACACTAATGCACCGGATCCCATAAGAACTCTGAAGTTAAGCGTGCTTGGGCAAAAGTAGTACTAGGATGGGTGACTCGCTAGGAAGTCCTCGTGTTGCACCCCCTTTTCAATTTTTTTTGCCCAGGTTAGGGTTGCCAAGATACTTTATCCACAAAATCTCTATTACCGAATCCCAAGGAACATTGGGCAAGATAACTTTGCTTCACGTAGAGGCCGGGCCCATAAACCGTGGGCGCAGTGTTTGTGACCAGGTCTCTGTCGCTCCGGTGCCCATAAATTTTGATCTGTAAAGAGTTACGCGACGCACAGCATATCGTTGCAAAGCTCTTTGAGAGCTCTACGACGGGGGCAGCTAGCTTGCTCGTTCTGCCCCTTTTTGGAACCCAAAATCGAACGTTTTCATAAGTTTTAGGCCACTTTTGTTCTTTTACTCTATTTTTTCGTCCCGGATCGTTCGTCGTGAGATGTTAAAAGGACGACAACCTGACTCACGATACATCTGAGGGCCCTACAACTTGTCGATATCACGTCTTGCAAGGATGCTGCGTTGTTGAAGTAGATGGGTTATCCTTAAGCGCATTGGGCCTTTTGAATGGGCCATCCCTCTAGGCTGGCACTGTGAACCGTTAACACATATAGGAATTGTGCCCTCATCATGACGGGTGCGATCATACCAACACTAATGCACCAGATCCCATAAGAACTCCGAAGTTAAGCGTGCTTGGGCAAAAGTAGTACTAGAATAGGTGACCCGTTGGGAAGTCCTCGTGTTGGACCCCCTTTTCAATTTTTTTTGCCCAGGTTAGGGTTTCAGGACACTTTTCTTCTTTTGCCCAGTTTTTTCATCCCGGATCGTACGTCAAGAGCTATTAAAAGGACGACTACCTGACTCGCGGTACTCAAGAGAGCCCTACACCGTGTCGATATCACGTCTTGCGAGGATGCTGCATTGCTGAAGCGGATGGGTTGTCGTTAAGCCCATTGGGCCTTTTGAATGAGCCATCTCTCTAGGCTGGCACTGTGAACCGTTAACACATATAGGAATTATGCCCTCAACATGACGGGTACTAGGAATTACGCCGCACACAGCATACCGTTGCAAAGCTCTCTGAGAGCACTACGACGGGGGCAGCCAGCTTGCTCGCTTTACCTTTTTTGGAGCCCAAAATTTAACATTTTCATCAATTTCAGGACACTTTTATTCTTTTGCCCTGTTTTTTTGTCCCGGATCGTACGTCGTGAGATGTTAAAAGGACGACAACCTTACTCGCGGTACATTAGAGGGCCCTACAACATGTCGATATCACGTCTTGCGAGGATGCTGCGTTGTTGAAGCGGATGGGTTGTCGTTAAGCCCATTGGGCCTTTTGAATGGGCTATCTCTCTAGGCTGGCACTGTGAACCGTTAACACATATAGGAATTGTGCCCTCATCATGATGGGTGCGATCATACCAGCACTAACACAACGGATCCCATCAGAACTTCGAAGTTAAGCGTTGTTGGGCGTGAGTAGTACTAGGATGGGTGACCCTCTGGGGAGTCCTCGTGTTGCACCCACTTTTCAATTTTTTTTGCCCTGGTTAGGGTTGCCAAGATACTTTATCCACCAAATCTCTATTATAGAATCCCATGGAACATTGGGCAAGAAAAAACTTCGCTTCACGTAGTGGCCGGGCCCGCAAACCGAGGGCGTAGGGTTTGTCACCAGGTCTCCGTCTCTCTAGTGCCCATAACTTTTGATCCGTAAAGAGTTACGCAGCGCACAGCATACCGTTGCAAAGCTCTCTGGGAGCTCTACAACGGGGGCAGCCAGCTTTCATGCTATGCCCCTTTTTGGACCTCAAAATCGAACGTTTTCATCAGTTTCAGGCCACTTTTGTTCTTTTGCTCTATTTTTTCATCCCGGATTGCACGTCGTGAGCTGTTAAAAGGACGACAACCTGACTCGTGGGACATCAGAGGGCCCTGCAACTTGTCGATATCACGTCTTGCGAGGATGCTGCGTTGTTGAAGCGGATGCATTGTCGTTAAGCCCATTGGGCCTTTTGAATGAGCCATCTCTCTAGGCTGGGACTGTGAACCGTTAACATATATAGGAATTGTGCCCTCATCATGAAGGGTGTCATCATACCAGCACTAATGCAACGGATCCCATTAGAACTCTGAAGTTAAGCGTGCTTGGCTAGAGTAGTACTAGGATGGGTGACCCCTTGGGAAGTCCTCGCGTTGTACACCCTTGTCAATTTTTTTTGCCCCGATTAGGGTTGTCAAGATACTTAATCCACCAAATCTCTATTACCGAATCCCATGGAACATTGGGCAAGACAACTTCGGTTCACATAGAGGCCGGGCCCACAAACCGAGGGCGTAGGGTTTGTGACCAGGTCTCCGTCGCTCCGGTGCCCATAACATTTGATCCGTAAGGAGTTACGCGGTGCACAGCATACCGTTGCAAAGCTCTCTGAGAGCTCTACGACTGGGGCAGCCAGCTTACTCGCTGTACCCAATTTTGGAGCCCAAAATCGAATGTTTTCATCAGTTTTAGGAGACTTTTCTTCTTTTGCCTTGTTTTTTCATCCCGTATCGTACATCGTGAGCTGTTAAAAGGACGACAACCTGACTCGCGGTACATCAGAGGTCCCTACAACGTGTCGATCTCACGTCTTGCGAGAATGCTGCATTGTTGAAGTGGATGGGTTGTCGTTAAGCCCATTGGGCCTTTTGAATGGGCCGTCTCTCTAGGCTGGCACTATGAACCGTTAACACATATATGAATTGTGCCCTCATCATGACGGGGGCGATCATATCAGCACTAATGCAACGGATCCCATCAGAACTCCGAAGTTAAGCATGCTTGGGCAAGAGTAGCACTAGGATGGGTGACCCCCTGGGAAGTCCTCGTGGTGCACACCCTTTTCAATTTTTTTTGCCCTGGTTAGGGTTGCCAAGATACTTTATCTTCCAAATCTCTATTAGCGAATCCCACGAAACATTGGGCAACACAACTTCGCTTCACGTAGAGGCCGGGTCCGCAAACCGAAGGCGTAGGGTTTGTGACAAGGTCTCCGTCGCTCCGGTGCCCATAACTTTTGATCCGTAACGAGTTACGCATCGCACAGCATACCGTTACAATGCTCTCTAAGAGCTCGACGACGGGGGCAGCCAACTTGAGCGCTGTGCCCCTTTTTGGAGCCCAAAATCGAACGTTTTCATCAGTTTCAGGCCACTTTTGTTCTTTTGATATATTTTTTCGTTCCGGATTGTACGTCGTGAGTTGTTAAAAGATGACAACCTGACTCGTGGGAAATCAGAGGGCCCTACAACGTGTCGATATCAGGTCTTGCGTGGATTCTGCGTTGTTTAAGCGGATGGCTTGTCGTTAAGCCCATTGGGCCTTTTGAATGAGCCATCTCCCTAGGCTGGGATTGTGAACCGTTAACACTTATAGGAATTATGCCCTCAACATGACGGGTGCGATCATACCAGCACTAATGCACCGGATACAATCAGAACTCCGTAGTTAAGCGTGCTTGGGTGAGAGTAGTATTAGGATGGGTGAGTCCCTGGGAAGCCCTCGTGTTGCACCCCCTTTTCAATTTTTTTTGCCCTGGTTAGGGTTGCCAAGTTACTTTATCCACCAAATCTCTATTACCGAATCCCACGGAACATTGGGCAAGACAACTTCGCTTCACGTAGAGGCCGTGCCCGCAAACCGAGGGCGTAGGGTTTGTGGCCTGGTCTTCGTCACTCCAGTGCCCATAACTTTTGATCCGTAAGGAGTTACGCGGTGCACAGCATAACGTTGCAAAGCTCTCTGAGATCTCTACGACGGGGGCAGCCAGCTTGCTCGCTGTGCTCCTATTTGGTGCCCAAAATTGAATGTTTTCATCAGTTTCGGGACACTTTTCTTATTTTGCCCTGTTTTTTCGTCCCTGATCGTTCGTCGTGAGCTGTTAAAAGGACGACAACTTGACTCGCGGTACATCAGAGGGCCCTACAACGTGTCGATATCATGTCTTGTGAGGATGCTGCGTTGTTGAAGCGGATGGGTTGTCGTTAAGCCCATTGACCCTTTTGAGTGGGCCATCTCTCTAGGCTGGCACTGTGAACCGTTAACACATATAGGAATTGTGCCTCAACATGACGGGTGCGATCAAACTAGCACTAATGCACCGGATCCCATCAGAACTCTGAAGTTAAGTGTGCTTGGGCGAGAGTAGTACTAGGATGGGTGACCCCCTGGGAAGTCCTCGTGTTGCACCCCCTTTTCAATTTTTTTTGCCCTGGTTAGGGTTGCCAAGATACTTTATCCACCAAATCTCTATTATCGACTCCCGCGGAACATTGGGCAAGGCAACTTCGCTTCACGTAGTGGCCGGGCCCGCAAACCGAGGGCGTAGGGTTTGTGACCAGGTCTCCGTCCCTCCGGTGCCCATAACTTTTGATCCATAAGGAGTTACGCGGCGCACAACACACCATTACAAAGCTCTCTGAGAGCTCCACGACGGGGGCAGCCAGCTTGCTCACTGTGCCCCTTTTTGGAGCCCAAAATCGAACGTTTTTATCAGCTTCAGGACACTTTTCTTCTTTTGCCCGATTTTTTCGTCCCGGATTGTACGTCGTGAGCTGTTAAAAGGACCACAACCTGACTCGCTGTACATCAGAGAGCCCTACAACGTGTCGATATCACGTCTTGCGAGGATGCTGAATTGTTGTAGCAGATGGGTTGTCGTTAAGCCCATTGGGCCTTTCGAATGGGCCATCTCTCTAGGCTGGGACTGTGAACCATTAACACATATAGGACTTGTGCCCTCAACAAGATGGGTGCGATCATACTAGCACTAATGCACCGGATCCCATCAGAACTCCGAAGTTATGCGTGCTTGGGCGAGAGTAGTACTAGGATGGGTGACCCCTTGTGAAGTCCTTGTGTTGCACCCTCTTTTCAATTTTTTTTGCCCTGGTTAGGGTTGCCAATATACTTTATCCACCAAATATGTATTACCGAATCCCACGGAACATTGGTCAAGACAACTTCACTTCACGTAGAAGCCGGGCCCGTAAACCGAGGGCGTAGGGTTTGTGACCAGGTCTCCGTCGCTCCGGTGCCCATAACTTTTGATCCGTAAGGAGTTACGCGACGCACTGCATACCGTTGCAAAGCTCTCTAAGAGCTCTACGACGGGGGCAGCCAGCTTGCTCGTTGTGCCCCTTTTTGGAGCCCAAAATTGAACGATTTCATCTGCTTCAAGACACTTTTCTTCTTTTGCCCTATTTTTCCGTCCTGGATCGTACGTCGTGAGCTGTTAAAAGGACGACAACCTGACTCGTGGTACATCAGAGAGCCCTACAACATGTCGATATCACCTCTTGCGAGGATGCTGCGTTGTTGAAGCGGATGGATTGTCGTTAAGCCCATTGGGCCTTTTGAATGGGCCATCTTTCTAGGCTGGGACTGTGAACCGTAAACACATATAGGAATTGTGCTCTCAACATGACGGGTGCGATCATACTAGCACTAATGCGCCGGATCCCATCAGAAATCCGAAGTTAAGCGTGCTTGGGCGAGAGTAGTACTAGGATGGGTGACCCCTTGGGAAGTCCTCGTGTTGCACCCCATTTTCAATTTTTTTTGCCCTGGTTAGGGTTTCCAAGATACTTTATCCACCAAATCTCTATTACTGAATCCCACGGAACATTGGGCAAGACAACTTCGCTTCACGTAGAGGCCAGGCCCGCTAACCGAGGTCGTAGGGTTTGTGACCAGGCCTCAGTCACCTCGATGCCCATAGCTTTTCATCTGTAAGGAGTTACGTGGCGTACAGCATGCCATTGCAATGCTCTTTGAGAGCTCTGCGATGTGGGTAGCCAGCTTGCTCGCTGTGCCCATTTTTGGAGCCCAAAATCGAACGTTTTCATCAGTTTCAGGCCACTTTTATTCTTTTGCCCTATTTTTTCATCCTAGATCGTACGTCGTAAGCTATTAAAAAGATGACAACCTGACTCGAGGTACATCAGAGGGCCCTACAACGTGTCGATATCACGTCTTGCGAGGATGCTGCGTTGTTGAAGCAGATGGGTTGTTGTTAAGCCCATTGACCCTTTTGAATGGGCCATCTCTCTAGGCTGACATTGTGAACCGTTAACACATATAGGAATTGTGCCCTAAACATGACCGGTGCGATCATACCAACACTAATGCACCGGATCCTATCAGAACTCCGAAGTTAAACGTGCTTGGGCAAGAGTAGTACTAGGATGGGTGACCCCCTGGGAAGTCCTCGTGTTGCACCGCCTTTTCAATTTTTTTTGCCCTGGTTAGGGTTGCCAAGACACTTTATCCACCAAATCTCTATTACCGAATCCCACGGAACATTGGGCAAGACAACTACGCTTCACGTAAAGGCTGGGCCTGCAAACCGAGGGCGTATGGTTTGTGACCAGGTCTCCGTTGCTCCAATGCCCATAACTTTTGATCCGTAGGGAGTTACGCGGCGCACAACTTACCGTTCCAGAGCTCTTTGAGAGCTCTACATTGGGGGCAGCTTTCATACTCGCTGTGCCCCTTATTGGAGACCAAAATCCAATGTTTTCATCAGTTTCAAGCCACTTTTGTTCTTTTGCTCTATTTTTCCATCCCGGATCGTACGTCGTGAGTTGTTAAAAGGACGACAACCTGACTCGCGGTACATTAGAGGGCCTTTTAACGTGTCGATATCACATCTTGCGAGGATGCTGCATTGTTGAAGCGGATGGGTTGTCGTTAAGCCCATTGGGCCTTTTGAATGGGCTATCTCTATAGGCTGGCACTGTGAACCGTTAACACATATAGGAATTGTGCCACAACATGACGGGTGCGATCATACCAGCACTAATGCAACAGATCCCATCAGAACTCCGAAGTTAAGCGTGCTTGGACAAGAGTAGTACTAGGATGGGTGACCTATTGGGAAGTCCTCATGTTACTCCCCATTTTCATTTTTTTTTTGCCCTGGTTAGGGTTTCCAAGATATTTTATCTACCAAATCTCTATTACCGAATCCCACGGAACATTGGGCAAGACAACTTCGCTTCACGTAGAGGTCGGGCCCGCAAACCGAGGGCGTAGGGTTTGTGACCAAGTCTCCGTCGCTCCGGTGCCCATAACTTTTTATCCATAACGAGTTACGCGGCGCACAGCATAACATTGCAAAGCACTCTGAGAGATCTACGACGGGGGCAGCCAGCTTGCTCGCTGTGCCCATTTTTGGAGCGTAAAATCTAACATTTTCATCAATTTCAGGACACTTTTCATATTTTGCCTTGTTTTTTCGTCCCAGATCGTACCTCATGAGCTGGTAAAAGGACGACAACCTGACTCGCGGTACATCAAAGAGCCTTACAACGTGTCGATATCACGTCTTGCGAGAATGCTGCATTGTTGAAGCGGATGGGTTGTCGTTAAGCCCATTGGGCCTTTTGAATGGGCCATCTCTCTTGGTTGGGACTGTGAACCGTTAACACATATAGGACTTGTGCCCTCAACATGACGGGTGCGACCATACCAGTACTAATGCATCGAATCCCATCAGAACTCCGAAGTTAAGCGTGCATGGGTGAGAGTAGTACTAGGATGGGTGACCCCGTGGGAAGTCCTTGTGTTGCATCCTCTTTTCAATTTTTTTTGCCCTGGTTAGGGTTGCCAAGATACTTTATCCACCAAATCTCTATTACCGAATCCCATGGAACATTGGGCAAGACAATTTCGCTTCACGTAGAGGTCAGGCTCGCAAACCGAGGGTGTAGGGTTCGTGACCGGGTTTCCGTCGCTCTGGTGCCCATAACTTTTGATCCGTAAGGAGTTACGCGGTGCACAGCATACCGTTGCAAAGTTCTCTGAGAGCTCTACGACGGGGGCAGCAAGCATGCTCGTTGTGCCCCTTTTTGGAGCCCAAAATTGAATGGTTTCATCAGCTTCAGGACACTTTTCTTCTTTTACCCTATTTTTCCATCCCGGATCGTACGTCGTGAGCTGTTAAAAGGACGACAACCTGACTCGCGGCACATCAGAGGGACCTACAATGTGTCGATATCACGTCTTGCGAGGATGCTGAGTTGTTGAAGCGGATGGGTTGTCGTTAAGCCCATTGGGCCTTTTGAATGGGCCATCTTTCTAGGCTGGCTCTTTGAACCGCTAACACATAGAAGAATTCTGCCATAAACATGATGGGTGCGATCATGCCAGTACTAATGCACCGGATCCCACCAGAACTCCGAAGTTAAGTGTGCTTGGGCGATAGTAGTACAATGATGGGTGACCCCCAGGGAAGTCCTCGTGTTGCACCCCCTTTTCAATTTATTTTGCCCTTGTTAGTGTTGCCAAGATACTTTATCCACCAAATTTCTATTACCGAATCCCACGGAACATTGGGTAAGACAAATTCGATTCACGTAGAGGCTTGGCCCGCAAACCGAGGGCGTAAGGTTTTTGACGAGGTCTCCGTCGCTCCAGTGCCCATAACTATTGAACCGTAAGGAGTTAAGTGCCGCACAGCTTACCGTTGCAAAGCTCTCTGAGAGCTCTACGACGGGGGCAGCCAGATTGCTCGCTGTGCCTCTTTTTGTAGCGTAAAATCGAACGTTTTCATCAATTTTTGGCCACTTTTCTTCTTTTGCCCTGTTTTTTCATCCCGGATCGTACGTGGTCAGCTATTAAAAGGACGACAACCTTACTCGCGGTACATCAGAGGGTCCTACAACGTGTCGATATCACGTCTTGCGAGGATGCTGCGTTGTTAAAGCGGATGGGTTGTCGTTTAGCCCATTGGGCCTTTTGAATGGGCCATCTCTCTAGGCTGGGACTGTGAACCGTTAACACATATAGGAATTGTGCCTCATCATGACGGGTGCGATTATACCAATACTAATGCACCGGATCCCATCAGAACTCCAAAGTTAAGCGTGCTTGGGCGAAAGTAGTACTAGGATGGGTGACCCCCTGGGAAGTCCTCGTGTTGTACCCCATTTTCAATTTTTTTTGCCCTGGTTAGGGTTGCCAAGATACTTTATCCACCAAATTTCTATTACTGAATCCCACGGAACATTGGGCAAGATAACTTCACTTCACATAGAGGCCTGGCCGGCAAACGGAGGGCGTAGGGTTTGTGACGAAGTCTCCATCGCTCCGGTGCCCATAACTTTTTATCTGTAACGAGTTACGCGGCGCACAGCATAACGTTGCAAAGCACTCTGAGAGATCTACGATGTGGGCCACCAGCTTGCTCGCTGTTCCTATTTTTGGTGCCCCAAATCGAACGTTTTCATTAGTTTCAGGACACTTTTCTTCTTTTGCCTTGTTTTTTTGTCCCGGATCGTACGTCGTGAGCTATTAAAAGCTCGACAACCTGACTCGCGATACATCAGAGGGCCCTACAACATGTCGATATCACGTCTTGTGAGGATGCTACGTTGTTGAAACGGATGGGTTGTCGTTAAGCCCATTGGGCCTTTTGAATGGGCCATCTCTCTAGGCTGGGACTGTGAACCGTTAACACATATTGGAATTGTGCCCTCAACATGACGGGTGCAATCATACCAGCACTATTGCATCGGATCCCATCAGAACTCCGAAGTAAAGTGTGCATGGGCGAGAGCAGTACTAGGATGGGTGACCCCTTGGGAAGTCCTCGTGTTGCACCCCTTTTTCAATTTTTTTTGCCCTGGTTAGGGTTGCCAAGATACTTTATCCTCCAAATCTCTATTACCGAATCCCAGAACATTGGGCAAGAGAACTTCGCTTCACGTAGAGGCCGGGCCCGCAAACCGAGGGCGTAGGGTTTGTGACCAGGTCTACGCCGCTCCGGTGCCCATAACTTTTGATCAGTAAAGAGTTACGCGGCGCACAGCACATCGTTGCAAAGCTCTCTGAGAGCTCTACGATGGGGGCAGCTAGCATGCTCGCTGTGCCGCTTTTTGGAGCAAAAAATCAAAAATTTTCATCAGTTTCAGGCCACTTTTGTTCTTTTGGTCTATTTTTTCGTCCCGGATCGTACGTCGTGAGTTGTTAAAAGCACGACAACCTGACTCGCGGTACATCAGACGGCCCTACAATGTGTCGATATCACATCTTGCGAGGATGTTGCATTGTTGAAGTGGATGGGCTGTCGTTAACCCATTGGCCCTTTTGAATGGGCCATCTCTCTAGGCTGGCACTGTGAACCGTTAACACATATAGGAATTGTGCCTCAACATGACGGTTGCGATCATACCAGCACTATTGCACCGGATCCCATCAAAACTCTTAGTTAAGCGTGCGTGGGCGAGAGTAGTAATAGGATGGATGACCCCCTGGGAAGTCCTCGTGTTGCACCCCCTTTTCAATTTTTTTTGCCCTGGTTAGGGTTGCCAAGATACTTTATCCACCAAATCTCTATTACTGAATCACAGGGAACATTAGGCAAGACAACTTCGCTTCATGTAGAGGCCGAGCCCGCAAACCGAGGGCGTAGGGTTTGTGACCAGGTCTGCGTCATTCTGGTGCACATAACTTTTGATCTGTAAAGAGTTACGCAGTGCATAGCATACCGTTGCAAAGCTCAATGAGAGCACTACGACGGGGGCAGCTAGCATGCTCGCGGTGCCCTTTTTTGGAGACAAAAATCGAACGTTTTCATCAGTTTTAGGCCACTTTTGTTCTTTTGCTCTATTTTTCCATCTCGGATCATACGTCGTGAGTTGTTAAAAGGACGAAAACCTGACTCGCGGTACATCTGATGGTCCTACAACGTGTCGATATCACGTCTTGCGAGGATGCTGCATTGTTGAAGCGGATGGGTTGTCGTTAACCCGTTGGGCCTTTTGAATGGGTTATCTCTCTAGGCTGGCACTGTGAACCGTTAACACATATAGGAATTGTGCCTCAACATGACGGGTGCGATCATACCAGCACTAATGCACCGGATCCCATCAGAACTCTAAAGTTAAGCGTGCTTGGGCGAAAGTAGTACTAGGATGGGTGACCCCCTGGGAAGTCCTCGTGTTGCACCCCTCTTTCAATTTTTTTTGCCCTGGTTAGGGTTGCCAAGATACTTTATCCACCAAATCTCTAATACCGAATCCCACGGAACATTGGGCAAGACAACTTCGCTTCACATAGAGGCCGGGCCACAAACCGATGGCGTAGGGTTTGTGACCAGGTCTCCGTAACTCCGGTGCCCATAACTTTGGTTCCGTAAGGAGTAACGCGGCGCACAACATACCGTTGCAAAGCTCTCTAAGAGCTCTACGTCGGGGGCAGCTTGCATGCTCGCTGTGCCCCTTTTTGGAGCCAAAAATCGAAAGTTTTCATGAGTTTCAGACCACCTTTGTTCTTTTGCTCTATTTTTTCATCCCGGATCGTACGTCGTGAGCTGTTAAAAGGACGACAACTTGAATCGCTATACATCAGACGGCCCTACAACGTGTCGATATCACATCTTGCGAGGATGCTGCGTTGTTGAAACGAATGGGCTGTCGTTAACCCATTTGGCCTTTTGAATGGGCCATCTCTCTAGGCTGGCACTGTGAACCGTTAACACATATAGGAATTGTGCCTCAACATGACGGGTGCGATCATACCAGCACTAATGCACCGGATCCCATCAGAACTTTGAAGTTAAGCGTGCTTGGGCGAGAGTAGTACTAGGATGAGTAACCCCCTGGGAAGTCCTCGTGTTGCACCCCCTTTTCAATTTTTTTTGCCCTTGTTAGGGTTGCCAAGATACTTTATCCACCAACTCTCTATTACCGAATCCCACGAAAAATTGGGAAAGACAACTTCGCTTCACGTAGAGGCCGGGCCCGCAAACGGAGGGCGTAGGGTTTGTGAGCAAGTCTGCGTCGCTCCGGTGCCCATAACTTTTGATCTGTAAGGTGTTACGTGCCGTACAGCATACCGTTACAAAGCTCTCTGAGAGCTCTACGATGTGGGCAACCAGCTTGCTCGCTGTGCCCATTTTTGGTGCCCAAAATTGAAAGTTTTCATCAGTTTCAAGACACTTTTCTTCTTTTGCCCTGTATTTTTGTCCAGGATCGTACGTCGTGAGCTGTTAAAAGCACGACAACCTGACTCGCGATACATCAGAGGGCCCTACAACATGTCGATATCATATCTTGCGAGGATGCTGCGTTGTTGAAGCGAATGGGCTGTCGTTAACCCATTGGGCCTTTTCAATGGGCCATCTCTCTAGGCTGGCACTGTGAACCGTTAACACATATAGGAATTGTGCCTCAACATGACGGGTGCGATCATACCAGCACTAATGCACCAGATCCCATCAGAACTCTGAAGTTAAGCGTGCTTGGGCGAGAATAGTACTAGGATGAGTAACCCCTTGGAAAGTCCTCGTGTTGCACCCCCTTTTCAATTTTTTTTGCCCTGGTTAGGGTTGCCAAGATACTTTATCCTCCAAATCTCTATTACCGAATCCCACGGAACATTGGGCAAGACAACTTCGCTTCACGTAGAGGCCGGGCCCGCAAACCGAGGGCGTAGGGTTTGTGACCAGGTCTGTGTCGCTCCGGTGCTCATAACTTTTGATCCGTAAAGAGTTACGTGGCGCATAGCTTACCGTTGTAAAGCTTTCTGAGAACTCTACGATGGGGGCAGCTTGCATGCCCGCTGTGCCCTTTTTTGGAGACAAAAATCGAACGTTTTCATCAATTTCAGGCCACTTTTGTTCTTTTGCTCTTTTTTTCCATCCCGGATCATACGTCGTGAGTTGTTAAAAGGATGACAACCTGACTTGCGATACATCAGATGTCCCTACTTCGTGTCGATATCATGTCTTGCGAGGATGCTGCGTTGTTGAAGCGGATGGGTTGTCGTTAACCCATTGGGCCTTTTGAATGGGCCATCTCTCTAGGCTGGCACGGTGAACCGTTAACACATATAGGAATTGTGCCTCAACATAACGGGTACGATCATACCAGCACTAATGCACCGGATCCCATCAGAACTCCGAAGTTAAGCGTGCTTGGGTGAGAGTAGCACTAGGATAGGTGATCCCTTGGAAAGTCCTCGTGTTGCACCCTTTTTTCAATTTTTTTTACACTGGTTAGGGTTGCCAAGATACTTTATCCACCAAATCTCTATTACCGAATCCCACAGAACAATGGGCAAGACAACTTCGCTTAACGTAGAGGCTGGGCGCGCAAACCGAGGGCGTAGGGTTTGTGACCAGGTCTCCGTCGCTCCGGTGCCCATAACTTTTGATCCGTAAGGAGTTACGCGGTGCACATCATACCGTTGCAAAGCTTTCTAAGAGCTTTACGATGGGGGCAGCTAGTTGCTCGCTGTGCCCATTTTTGGAACCCAAAATTGAACGTTTTCTTCAATTTTAGGACACCTTTCTTCTTTTGTCGTATTTTTTCATCCCGGATCGTACGTCGTGAGCTGTTAAAAGGACGACAACCGGACTTGAGGTACGTCAGAGGGCCCTACAACGTGTCGATATCCCCTCCTGCGAGGATGCTATGTTGTTGAAGCGGATGGGTTGTCGTTAAACCCATTGGGACTTTTGAATGGGCCATCTCTCTAGGCTGGCACTGTGAACCGTTAACACATATAGGAATTGTGCCCTCAACATGATGGGTGCGATCATACCAGCACAAATGCGCCGGATCCCATCAGAACACCGAAGTTAAGCGTGCTTGGGCGAGAGTAGTACTAGGATGGGTGACCCCCTTGGAAGTCCTCGTGTTGCACCCCTTTTGAATTTTTTTTGCCCTGGTTAGGGTTGCCAAGATACTTAATCCACCAAATCTCTATTACCGAATCCCACAGAACATTGGGCAAGACAACTTCATTTCACGTAGAGCTCGGGCCCACAAACCGATAGCATAGGGTTTGTGACCAGGTCTCTGTCGCTCCGGTGCCCATAACTTTTGATCCGTAAGGAGTTACGCGGCACACAGCATACCGTTGCAAAGTTCCCTGAGAGCTCTACGACGGGGGCAGCTAGCTTGCTCGCTGTGCCCATTTTTGGAGCCCAAAATTGAACGTTTTCATGAATTTCAAGACACTTTTCTTCTTTTGCCCTATTTTTTCATCCTGGATCGTACGTCGTAAACTATTAGAAGGACGACAACCGGACTCGAGGTACATCAGAGGGCCCTACAACGTGTCGATATCATGTCTTGCGAGGATGCTGCGTTGTTGAAGCGGATGGGTTGTCGTTGAACCCATTGGGCCTTTTGAATGGGCCATCTCTCTAGGCTGGCACTGTTAACCGTTAACACATATAGGAATTGTGCCCTCAACATGGTGGGTGCGATCATTCCAGCACAAATGCACCGGATCCCATCAAAACTGCGAAGTTAAGCGTGCTTGGGCGAGAGTAGTACTAGGATGGGTGACCCCCTTGGAAGTCCTCGTGTTGCACCCCCTTTTCAATTTTTTTTGCCCTGGTTAGGGTTGCCAAGATACTTTATCCACCAAATCTCTATTACCGAATCCCACGGAACGTTGGGCAAGACAACTTCGTTTCACGTGGAGGCCGGGCCCGCAAACAGAGGGGGTAGGGTTTGTGACCAAGTCTCCGTCGCTCCGGTGCCCATAACTTTTGATCCGGAAGGAGTTACGCGGCGCACAGCATACCGTTGCAAAGCTCTCTGAGAGCTCTACGACGGGGGCAGCTACCATGCTCGTTGTTCCCCTTCTTGGAACCCAAAATCGAATGTTTTCATCACCTTCTGGACACTTTTCTTCTTTTGCCCTATTTTTTCATCCCGGATCGTACGTCGTGAGCTGTTAAAAGGATAAAAACTTGACTCGTGGTACATCAGAGAGCCTTACAGCGTGTCGATATCACAACTTGCAAGGAGGCTGCGTTGTTGAAGCACCGGATGCGATCATACCAACACTAATGCACCAGATCCCATCAGAACTCCAAAGTTAACCGAGCTTGGGCGAGAGTAGTACTAGGATGGGTGCCCCCATGGGATGTCCTCGTGTTGCACCCCCTTTTCAATTTTTTGTGCCCTGGTTAAGGTTGCCTAGATACTTTATGCACCAAATATCTATTACCGAATCCCACGGAACATTGGGCAAGACAACTTCGCTTCACGTAGAGGCCAGGCCTCCAAACCGAGGGCGTAGGGCTTATAACCATGTCTCCGTTGCTCCGGTGCCCATATCTTTTGATCCGTAAGGAGTTACGCGGTGCACAGCATACCGTTGCAAAGCTCTCTGAGAGCTCTACTACAGGGGTCGTGAGCTTGCTCGCTATGCCCATTTTCATCTTTTACCAAGTTTTTCAGTCCTGGATCGTATGTTGTGAGCTACTAAAAGGACGACAACCTGACTCGTGGTACATCAGAGGGCCCTACAACGTGTCAATATCACATCTTGCGAGAATGCTGCGTTGTTGAAGCGGATGGGTTGTCGTTAAGCCTATTGGGCCTTTTGAATGGGCCATCTCTCTAGGCTGGCACAGTGAACCATTAACACATATAAGAATTGTGCCCTCAATAAGACGGTTGGGATCATACCAGCACTAATGCACCGGATCCCATCAGAACTACGAAGTTAAGCATCCTCGGGCGAGAGTAGTACTAGGATGGGTGACCCCCTGGGAAGTCCTCGTGTTGCACCCTCTTTTCAATTTTTATTGCCCTGGTTAGGGTTGCCAAGATACTTTATCCACCAAATCTCTATTAACGAATCCCACGGAACATTGGGCAAGACAACTTCGCTTCACGTAGAGGCCGGGCCTGCGAACCGAGGGCGTAGGGTTTGTGACCAGGTCTCCGTCGCTCCGGTGCCCATAACTTTTGATCCGTAAGGAGTTACGCGGCGCACAGCATACCGTTGCAAAGCTCTCTGAGAGCTCTACGATGGGGGCAGCTACCATGCTCGTTGTTCCCCTTCTTGGAACCCAAAATCGAATGTTTTCATCACCTTCTGGACACTTTTCTTCTTTTGCCCTATTTTTTCATCCCGGATCGTACGTCGTGAGCTGTTAAAAGGATAACAACTTGACTCGTGGTACATCAGAGAGCCTTACAGCGTGTCGATATCACAACTTGCAGGGATGCTGCATTGTTGAAGCACCGGATGTGATCATACCAACACTAATGCACCAGATCCCATCAGAACTCCGAAGTTAACCGAGCTTGGGCGAGAGTAGTACTAGGATGGGTGCCCCCCTGGGAAGTCCTCCTGTTGCACCCCCCTTTTCAATTTTTTGTGCCCTAGTTAAGGTTCCCAAGATACTTTATCCACCAAATCTCTATTACCGAATCCCACGGAACAATGGGCAAGACAACTTCGCTTCACGTAGAGGCTGGGCCCCCAAACCGAGGGCGTAGGGCTTATAACCATGTCTCCGTTGCTCCGGTGCCCATATCTTTTGATCCGTAAGGAGTTACGCGGTGCACAGCATATCGTTGCAAAGCTCTCTGAGAGCTCTACTACAGGGGCCGTGAGCTTGCTCGCTATGCCCATTTTCTTCTTTTGCCAAGTTTTTCAGTCCTGGATCGTATGTAGTGAGCTGCTAAAAGGACGACAACCTGACTCGTGGTACATCAGAGGGCCCTACAACGTCTCGATATCACATCTTGCGAGAATGCTGCGTTGTTGAAGCGGATGGGTTGTCGTTAAGCCTATTGGGCCTTTTGAATGGGCCATCTCTCTAGGTTGGCACTGTGAACCATTAACACATATAAGAATTGTGCCCTCAATATGACGGTTGTGATCATACCAGCACTAATGCACCGGATCCCATCAGAACTACGAAGTTAAGCATCCTCGGGCGAGAGTAGTACTAGGATGGGTGACCCCCTAGGAAGTCCTCGTGTTGCACCCTCTTTTCAATTTTTATTGCCCTGGTTAGGGTTGCCAAGATACGTTATCCACCAACCCTCTATTACCGAATCCCACGGAACATTGGGCAAGACAACTTCGCTTCACGTAGAGGCCGAGCCAGCAAACCGAGGGCGTAGGGTTTGTGACCAGGTCTCCGTCGTTCCGGTGCCCATAACTTTTGATCCGTAAAGAGTTACGTAGCGCACAGCATACCGTTGCAAAGCTCTCTGAGATCTCTACCATGGGGGCAGCGAGATTGCTCGTTGTGCCCCTTTTTACAGCCCAAAATCAAACGTTTTCATCTGTTTTAGGCTACTTTTGTTGTTTTGCTCTATTTTTTCGTCCCGGATCGTACGTCGTGAGATGTAAAAAGGACGACAACCTAACTCACGGTACATCAGAGGGCCCTACAACGTGTCAATATCACGTCTTGCGAGGATGCTTCGTTGTTGAAGCGGATGGGTTGTCGTTATGCCCATTGGGCCTTTTGAATGGGCGATCTCTCTAGGCTGGGACTGTGAACCGTTAACACATATAGGAATTGTGCCCTCAACATGTCGGGTGCGATCATACCAGCACTAATCCACCGGATCCGATCAGAACTCCGAAGTTAAGCGTGCTTGGGCGAGAGTAGTACTAGGATGTCCTCGTGTTGCACCTCCTTTTCAATTTTTTTTTGCCCTGGTTAGGGTTGCCAAGATACTTTATCCACCAAATCTGAATTACCGTATCCCACGAAACATTGGGCAAGACAACTTCGCTTCACGTAGAGGCCGGGCCCGCAAACCGAGGGCGTAGGGTTAGTTACTAGGTCTCCGTTGCTCCGATGCCCATAACTTTTGATCTGTAAGGAGTTACACGGTGCACAGCATACCGTTGCAAAGTTCCCTGAGAGCTCTACGACGGGGGCAGTGAGCTTGCTCACTTTGCCCATTTTTGGAGCCCAAAATCGAATGTTTTCATCAGCTTCAGGACACTTTTCTTCTTTTGCCCAATTTTTTCATCCTGGATCGTACGTCGTGAGCTGTTAAAAGGATGACAACCTGACTCACGGTACATCAGAGGGCCCTACAACGTGTCGATATCACGTCTTGCAAGGATGCTGTGTTGTTGAAGCAGATGGGTTGTCGTTAAGCCCATTGGGCCTTTTCAATTGGCCATCTCTCTAGGCTAGCACTGTGAACCGTTAACACATATAGGAATTGTGCCCTCAACATGACGGGTGCGATCATACCAACACTAATGCACCAGATGCCATCAGAACTCCGAAGCTAAGCGTGCTTGGGCGAGAGTAGTACTAGGATGGGTGACCCCCTGGGATGTCCTCGTGTTGCACCCCCTTTTCAATTTTTTTTTGTCCCTGGTTAGGGTTGCCAAGATACTTTATCCACCAAATCTCTATTACCGAATCCCACGGAACATTGGGCAAGACAACTTCGGTTCACCTAGAGGCCGGGCCAGCAAACCGAGGGCGTAGGGTTTGTGACCAGGTCTCCATCGCTCCGGTGCCCATAACTTTTGATCCGTAAGAAGTTACGCGGTGCACAGTATATCGTTGCAAAGCTCTATGAGAGCTCTACGACGGTGGTAGCCAGCTTGCTCGTTGTACCCATTTTTTGAGCCCAAAATCGAACGTTTTCATCAGTTTTAGATCACTTTTCTTCTTTTACCCTGTTTTTCCGTCCCAGATCGTACGTCGTGAGCTGTTAAAAGGATGACAACTTGACTGGCTGTACATCAGAGGGCACTACAACGTGTCAATATTACGTCTTGCAAGGATGATGCTTTGTTGAAGCGGATGGGATGTCGTTAAGCCCATTAGGCCTTTTGAATGTGCCATCTCTCTAGGTTGGCACTGTGAACCGTTAACACATATAGGAATTGTGCCCTCAACATGACGGGTGTGATCATACCAGCACTAATGCACTGGATCCCATAAGAACTCCAAAGTTAAGCATGCTTGGGCGAGAGTAGTACTAAGATAAGTGCCCCCTGGGAAGTCCTCGTGTTGCACCCCCTTTTCAATTTTTTTTATCCCTGGTTAGGGTTGAAAAGATACTTTATGCACCAAATCTCTATTATCGAATCCCACGGAACATTGGGCAAGACAACTTGGCTTCAACTAGAGGTCGGGCCAGCAAACCGAGTTCGTAGGGCTTGTCACTAGGTCTCCGTCGCTACGGTGCCCCTAACTTTTGATCCGTAAGAAGTTACGCGGCACACAACATACCGTTGCAAAGCTCTCTAAGAGCTCTACGACGGGGGCATCGAGCATGCTCGCTGTGCCCGTTTATGGAGCCTAAAATCGAACGTTTTCATCAGTTTCAGGCCACTTTTCTTCTATTGCACTATTTTCCCGTCCCGGATCGTACATCGTCAGCTATTAAAAGGACGACAACCTGACTCACGGTACATCAGAGGGCCCTACAATGTGCCGATATCACGTGTTGCGAGAATGTTGCATAGTTAAAGTGGATGGGTTGTCGTTAAGCCCATTGGGCCTTTTGAACGGGCCATCTCTCTAGGCTGGCACTGTGAACCGTTAACACATATAGGAATTGTGCCCTCAACATGATGGGTGCGATCATACCAGCACTAATGCACTGGATCCCGTCAGAACTCCGAAGTTAAGCGAGCTTGGGCGAGAGTAGTACTAGGATGGGTGACCCCTTGGGAAGTCCTCGTGTTGCACCCCCTTTTCAATTCTTTTTGCCCTAGTTAGGGTTGCCAAGATCCTTTATCCACCAAATCTCTATTACTGAATCCCACGAAACATTGGGCAAGACAACTTCGCTTCACGTAGAGGTCGGGCCGGCAAACCGAGGGCGTTGGGTTTTTGACCAGGTCTCCGTCGCTACGGTGCCCATAACTTTTGATCCGTAAGGAGTTACGCGGCGCACAACATACCGTTGTAAAGCTCTCTGAGAGCTCTACCATGGGGGCAGCGAGATTGCTCGTTGTGCCCCTTTTTGGAGCCCAAAATCAAACGTTTTCATCAGTTTTAGGCCACTTCTGTTCTTTTGCTCTGTTTTTCCATCCCGGGTCGTACGTCGTGAGCTGTTAAAAGGACGACAGCCTGACTCACGGGACATCATAAGGCCCTACAACGTGTCGATATCATGTCTTACGAGGATGCGGCGTTGTTGAAGCAGATGGGTTGTCGTTAAGCCCATTGGGCCTTTTGAATGGGCCATCTCTCTAGACTGGCACTGTGAACCGTTAACACATATAGGAATTGTGCCCTCAATATGACGGGTGCGATCATACCAGCACTAATGCACCGGATCCCATCAGAACTCCGAAGTTAAGCGTGCTTGGGTGAGAGTAGTACTAGGATGGGTAACCCCCTGGGAAGTCCTTGTGTTGCACCCCCTTTTCAATTTTTTTATCCTTGGTTAGGGTTGCCAAGATACTTTATCCACCAAATCTCTATTATCGAATCCCAAGAAACATTGGGCAAGACAACTTCGGTTCACTTAGAGACCGGGCCAGCAAACCGAGGGCGTAGGGTTTATGACCAGGTCTCCGTCGCTCTGGTGCCCATAACTTTGGATCCGTAAGGAGTTACGCGGCGCAGAGAGCATACCGTTACAAAGCTCTCTGAGAGCTCTACGACAGGGGCAGAGAGCTTGCTCACTTTGCCTGATTTTGGAGCCCAAAATCCAATGTTTTCATCAGTTTCAGGCCACTTTTCTTCTTTTGCCCTATTTTTCCGTCCCGGATCGTACGTCGTGAGCTATTAAAATGACAACAACCTGACTCGCGGGACATCAGAGGGCCCTACAATGTGTCGATATCACGTCTTGCGAGGATGCTGCGTTGTTGAAGCGGATAGGTTGTCGTTAAGCCCATTGGGCCTTTTGAATGGGCCATCTCTCTAGGCTGGCATTGTGAACCGTTAACATATATAAGAATTGTGCCCTCAACATGACGGGTGCGATCATACCAATACTAATGCACCGGATCCCATTAGAACTCTGGTGTTAAGCGTGCTTGGGCGAGAGTAGTAGTAGGATGGGTGACCCCCTGGCAAGTCCTCGTGTTGCACCCCCTCTTCAATATTTTTTTGCCCTGGTTAAGGTTGCCAAGATACTTTATCCACCAAATCTCTATTACCGAATCACACGGAACATCGGGCAAGACAACTTTGCTTCACGTAGAGGCCGGGCCCGCAAACCGAGGGCGTAGGGTTTGTGACCAGGTCTCCGTCGCTCTGGTGCCCATAACTTTTGATCCGTAAGGCGTTACGCAGCGCATAGCATACCGTTGCAAAGCTCTCTGACAGTTCTATGATGGGGGGCTGCGAGCTTGCTTGCTGTGCCCATTTTTGGAGCCCAAAAATGAACGTTTTCATCAGTTTTAGGCCATTTTTGTTCTTTTGCTCTGTTTTACCATCCCAGATCATACGTCATGAGTTGTTAAAAAGACGACAACTTGACACGTGGGACATCAGAGGGCCCGAAAATGTGTCGATATCATGTCTTGCGAGGATGCTGCGTTGTTGAAGCGGATGGGTTGTCGTTAAGCCCATTGGTCCTTTTGAATGGGCCATCTCTCTAGGCTGGCACAGCGAACCGTTAACACATATAGGAATTGTGCCCTCAACATGATGGGTGCGATCATACCAGCACTAATGCACAGGATCCCATAAGAACTCCGAAGTTAAGCGTGCTTGGGCAAGAGTAGAACTAGGATGGGTGACCCCTTGGGAAGTCCTCGTGTTACACCCCCTTTTCAATTTTTTTTGCCCTGGTTAGGGTTGCCAGGATACTTTATCCACCAAATCTGTATTACCGAATCCCACGGAACATTGGGCAAGACAACTTCAGTTCACGTAGAGGCCGGGCCCGCAAGCCCAGGGCGTAGGGTTTGTGACTAGGTCTCCGTCGCTCCGGTGCCCATAACTTTTGATCCGTAAGGAGTTACGCGGTGCACAACATACCGTTGCAAAGCTCTCTGAGAGCTCTACGACTGGGGCTGCGAGCTTGATCGTTGTGCCCATTTTTGGAGCCCAAAATTGAACGTTTTCATCAGTCTCAGGCCACTTTTCTTCTTTTGTCTTATTTTTCAGTCCCGGATCGTACATCGTGAGCTGTTGAAAGGACGACAACCTGACTCGCGGGACATTAGAGGGCCCTACAACGTGTCAATATCACGTCTTGCGAGGATGCGGTGTTGTTGAAGCGGATGGGGTGTCGTTAAGCACATTGGGCCTTTTGAATGGGCCATCTCTCTAGGCCGGCACTTTGAACCGTTAACACATATAGGAATTGTGCCCTCAACATGACAGTTGTGATCATAACAGCACTAATGCACCGGATCCCATTAGAACTCCGAAGTTAAGCGTGTTTGGGCGAGAGTAGTACTAGGATGGGTGACCCCCTGGGAAGTGCCCGTGTTGCCACCCCTTTTCAATTTTTTTTGACCTTGTTATGGTTGCCAAGATACTTTATCCTCCAAATCTCTGTTACCGAATCCCCCAAAACATTGGGCAAGACAACTTCGCTCCACGTAGAGGCCGGGCCCACAAACCGAGGGCGTAGGGTTTGTGACTAGGTCTCCGTCGCTCCGGTGCCCATAACTTTTGATCCGTAAGGAGTTACACGGCGCACAGCATACCGTTGACATGATATCGACCCGTCGTAGGGCCCCCTAATGTCCAACGAGTAAGGTTGTCGTCCTTTTAATAGCTCACGACGTACGTTCCGGGATTAAAAAACAGAGCAAAAGAAGAAAAGTGGACTGAAACTGATGAAAATGTTCGATTTTAGGCTCCAAGAAAGGGCACAGCGAGCAAGCTGGCTGCCCCTGTCGTAGAGCTCTCATAGAGCTTTGCAACGGTATGTTGTGCACTGCGTAACTCCTTACGGATCAAAAGTTATAGGCACCGGAGCGACGGAGACCTAGTCAAAAGCCCTACGCCCTCGGTTAGCGGGCCCAGCCTCTACGTAAAGCGAAGTTGTCTTGCCCAAGGTGCCGTGGGATTTGATAATAAAAATGTGGTGGATAAAGTATCTTGGAAACCCAAACTGGAGCAAAAAAAATTGAAAAGGGGGGTGCAACACGAGGACTTCCTAGGGGGTCACCCATCCTAGTACTACTCTCGCCCAAGCACGCTTAACTTCTGAGTTCTGATGGTTTCCGGTGCATTAGTGCTGGTATGATCGCACCCATCATGTTGAGGGCACAATTCTTTTATGTGTTAACGGTTCACAGTCCCAACCTAGAGAGATGGCCAATTCAAAAGGCCCAATGGGCTTAACGATAACCCATCCGCTTCAACAACGCAGCATCCTAGCAAGACAAGATATCGACGCGTCGTAGGGCCCCCTAATGTCCCACGAGTAAGGTTGTCATCCTTTTAACAGCTCCCGACGTACGATCCGGGATTAAAAAACAGAGCAAATGAAGAAAAGTGGCCTGAAACTGATGAAAACGTTCAATTTTGGGGTCCAAAAATGGGCACAGCGAGCAAGCTGGCTACCCCCGTCGTAGAGATCTCAGATAGCTTTGGAACGGTATGTTGTGCGCCACGTAAATCCTTATGGATCAAAAGTTATGGGCACCGGAGCGACGGAGACCTGGTCACAAGCCCTACGCCCTCGGTTTGCTGGCCCAGCCTCTACGTGAAACGAAGTTGTCTTGCCCAATGATCCGTGGGATTCGGTAATAAAAATTTGGTGGATAAAGTATCTTGCCAACCCTAACCAGGGAAAAAAAATTGAAAATGGGGTGCAACACGAGGACTTCCCTGTGGGTCACCCATCCTAGTACTACTATCGCCCAAACACGCTTAACTTCGGGGTTCTGATGGGATCCGGTGCATTAGTGCTGGTATGATGGCACCCGTCATGTTGAGTGCACAATTCCTTTATTTGTTAACGGTTCACAGTCCCATCTTAGAGAGATGGCCCATTCAAAAGGCCCAATGGGCTTAACAACAACCCGTCCGCTTCAACAACGCAACATCCTCGTAAGACGTGATATGGACACGTTGTAAGGCCCCCTAATGTCCCGCGAGTAAGGTTGTCGTTCTTTTAACAGCTCTCGACGTACGATCCGGGATGAAAAAGCAGAGCAAAAGAAGAAAAGTGGCCTAAAACTGATGAAAACGTTCGATTTTGGGCTCCAAAATTGGGCAAAGCGAGCAAGCTGGCTTCCCCCATCGTAGAGCTCTCAGAGGGCTTTGCAACGGAATGCTGTGCGCCGCGTAACTCCTTACGGATCAAAAGTTATGGGCACCGGAGCGACGGAGACCTGGTCACAAGCCCTACGTGAAGCGAAGTTGTCTTGCCCAATGTTCCGTGGGATTCGGTAATGGAAATTTGGTGGATAAAGTATCTTGGCAACCCTAACCAGGGCAAAAAAAATTGAAAAGGCGGTGCAACACAAGGACTTCCCAGGGGTTCACCCATCCTAGTACTATTCTCGCCCAAGCACGCTTGACTTCGGAGTTCTGCTGGGATCCGGTGCATTAGTGCTGGTATGATCACACCTGTCATGTTGAGTGCACAATTCCTTTATTTGTTAACGGTTCATAGTCCCATTCAGAAGGCCCAATGGGCTTAACGACAACCCATCTGCTTCAACAATGCAGCATCCTCACAAGACGTGATATCGACGTGTTGTAGGGCCCTCTAATGTCCCGCGAGTAAGGTTGTCGTCCTTTTAACTGTTCATGACGTACGATCCGGGATGAAAAAACAGAGCAAAAGAAGAAAATTAGCCTGAAACTGATGAAAACGTTTGATTTTGGGCACCAAAAAGGGCACGACGAGCAAGCTCGCTGCCCCCTTTGTAGAGCTGTCAGAGAGCTTTGCAACGGTATGCTATGCTTCGTTTAACTCCTTATGGATCAAAAGTTATGGGCACCGGAGCGATGAAGACCTGGTCACAAGCCCTACGCCCTCGGTTTGCTGGCCCAGCCTCTACGTGAAGTGAAGTTGTATTGCCTAATGTTCCGTGGGATTCGGCAATTGAAAATTTGGTGGATAAAGTATCTTGGCAACACTAACTAGGGAAAAAAAAATTGAAAAGGGGGTGCAACACGAGGACTTCCCAGGGGGTCACCCATCCTAGTACTACTCTCGCCCAAGCACGCTTAACTTCAGAGTTTTGATGGGATCCGGTGCATTAGTGCTGGTATGATCGCACCCGTCATGTTGAGGGCACAATTTCTTTATTTGTTAATGGTTCACAGTCCCATCCTAGAGAGATGGCCCATTCAAAAGGCCCAATGGGATTAACGATAACCCATCCGCTTCAACAACGCAGCATCCTCGCAAGACGTGATATCGACGCGGCGTAGGGCCCTCTAATGTCCCGCCAGTAATGTTGTCGTCCTTTTAATAGCTCACGACGTACGATCCGGGACAAAAAAACAGAGCAAAAGAAGAAAAATGGCCTGAAACTGATGAAAATGTTTGATTTTGGGCTCCAAAAAGGGAACAGCGAGCATGCTCACTGCCCCCTTCGTAGATCTGTCGGAGAGCTTTACAAGGTTTGTTGTGCGCCGCGTAACTCCTTACGGATCAAAAGTTATGGTCACCGTAGCCACAGAGACCTGGTCACAAGCCCTACGCCCTCGGTTTGCAGGCCCAGCCTCCACGTGAAGTGAAGTTGTCTTGCCCGAGGTGCCGTGAGATTCGATAATAGAAATGTGGTGGATAAAGTATATTGCCAATCCAAACCGGAGCAAAAAAATTAGAAAAGGGGGGTGCAACACGAGGATATCCCAGGGGGTCACCCATCCTAGTACTACTCTCGCCCAAGCACGCTTAACTTTGGAGTTCTGATGGGATCCGGTGCATTAGAGCTGGTATGATCGCACCCGTAATGTAGAGGACACAATTCCTTTATGTGTTAACGTTTCACTGTCCCAGCCTAGAGAGATGGCCAATTCAAAAGGCCCAATAGGCTTAACGATAAACCATCTGCTTCAACAACGTAGCATCCTAGCAAGACGTGATATCGACGCATTGTAGGGCCACCTAACGTCCCCCGAGTAAGGTTGTCGTCCTTTTAACAGCTCACGACGTACGATTAGGGATGAAAAAACAGAGCAAAAGAAGAAAAGTGGCCTGAAACTGATGAAAAAGTTCAACTTTAGGCTCCAAAAATGGGCATAGCGAGCAAGCTGGCTGCCCCCGTCGTAGAGCTCTCAGATAGCTTGGCAACGGTATGCTGTGCGCCGCGTAACTCCTTACAGATCAAAAGTTATGGGCACCGGAGCGACGGAGACCTGGTCATAAGCCCTACGCCCTCGGTTTGCGGGCCCAGCCTCTACGTGAAGCGAAGTTGTCTTGCCTAATGATCCGTGGGATTCGGTAATAGAAATTTGGTGGATAAAGTATCTTGGCAACCCTAACCAGGGCAAAAAAAATTGAAAAGGGGGTGCAACACGAGGACTTCCAAGGGGGTTACCCATCCTAGTACTACTCTTACCCAAACATGCTTAACTTCGGAGTTCTGATGGGATCTGGTGCATTAGTGCTGGTATGATCGCACCCGTCATGTTGAGGGCACAATTCCTTTATTTGTAAACGGTTCACAGTCCCATCCTAGAGAGATGGCCCATGCACAAGGCCCAATGGGCTTAACGACAACCCATCCGCTTCAACAACGCTGCATCCTCATAAGACGTGATATGGATGCGTTGTAGGGCCGCCTAATGTCCCGCAAGTAAGGTTGTCGTCCTTTTAACAGCACACGACGTACGATCCGGGATTAAAAATCAGAGCAAAAGATGAAAAGTGGACTAAAACTGATGAAAACGTTCGATTTTGGGCTTCAAAAACGGGCAAAGTGAGCTAGCAAGCAGCCCCTGTCATAGAGCTCTCAGAGAGCTTTGCAACGGTATGCTGTGCTCTGCGTAACTCCTTAAGGATCAAAAGTTATGGGCACCGGAGCGACGGAGACCTGGTCACAAGCCCTACGCCCTCGGTTTGCGGGCCCAGACTCTACATGAAGCGAAGTTGTGTTGCCCAAGGTTCTGCGGGATTCGATAATAGAAATGTGGTGGATAAAGTATCCTTGCAACCCAAACCGGAGCAAAAAAAATGGAAAAAGGGGGGTGCAACACGAGGACTTCCATGGGGGTCACCCATCCTAGTACTACTCTCGCCCAAACTCGCTGCCTCCTTCGTAGAGCTGTCGGAGAGCTTTGCAACTGTATGCTGTGTGCCGCGTAACTCCTTACGGATCAAAATTTATGGGCATCGGAGCGACGGAGACATAGTCACAAGCCCTACGCCCTCGGTTTGCGAGCCCAGCCTCCACGTGAAGCGAAGTTGTCTTGCCCAAGATGCCGCAGGATTCGATAATAGAAATATGGTGGATAAAGTATCTTGGCAACCCAAACCGGAGCAAAAAAAATTGAAAAGGGGGGTGCAACACGAGGACCTCCGAGGGGGTCACCCATCCTAGTACTACTCTCGCCCAAGCACGCTTAACTTCAGAGTTGTGATGGGATCCGGTGCATTAGTGCTACTATGATCGCACCCGTCATGTTGAGGGCACAATTCATTTATGTGTTAACGGTTCACAGTCCCAACCTAGAGAGATGGCCAATTCAAAAGGCCCAATGGGCTTAACGATAACCAATCTGCTTCAACAACGCAGCATCCTAGCAAGACTTGATATCGAAGCGTTGTAGGGCCCCCTAATGTCCCGCGAGTAAGGTTGTCGTTCTTTTAACATCTCACGACATACGATCCGGACGAAAAAACAGAGCAAAAGAAGAAAAGTAGCCTAAAACTGATGAAAACGTTTGATTTTGGGCTCGAAAAATGGGCACAGCGAGCAAGCTGGCTGCCCCCATCGTAGAGCTCTCAGAGAGCTTTGCAACGGTATTTTCTGCGCCGCGTAACTCCCTACGGATCAAACGTTATGGGCACCGGAGCGACGAAGACCTGGTCACAAGCCCAACGCCCTCCGTTTACAGGCCTAGCCTCTACGTGAAGCGAAGTTGTCTTGCCCAAGGTGCCGTGGGATTCGATAATAGAAATGTGGTGGATAAAGTATCTTGGCAACCCAAACCGGAGCAAAAAAAATTGAAAAGGGGGGTGTAACACGAGGACTTCCAAGGGGGTCACCCATCCTAGTACTACACTCGCCCAAGCACGCTTAACTTCGGAGTTCTGATGGGATCCGGTGCATTTGTGCTAGTATTATCGCACCCGTCATGTTGAGAGCACAATTCTTTTATGTGTTAAACGTTCATAGTCCCAACCTAGAGAGATGGCCAATTCAAAAGGCCCAATGGGCTTAACGATAACCAATCTGCTTCAACAACGCAGCATCCTAGCAAGACATGATATCGACGCGTTGTAGGGCCCCCTAATGTCCCACGAGTAAGGTTGTCATCCTTTTAACAGCTCATGATGTACGATCTGGGATTAAAAAACAGAGCAGAAGAAGAAAAGTGGCTTGAAACTGATGAAAACGTTCGATTTTTGGCTCCAAAAATGGGCATAGCAAGCTAGCTGGTAGCCCCCGTCATAGAGCTCTCAGAGAGCTTTGCAACGGTATGTTGTGCGCCACGTAACTCCTTACGGATCAAAAGTTATGGGTACCGGAGCGACGGAGACCTGGTCACAAGTCCTACACCCTCGGTTTGCCGGCCCAACGTCTACGTGAAGCGAAGGTCTTGCCTAATGTTTCGTGGGATTTGGTAATAAAAATTTGGTGGATAAAGTATCTTGGCAACCCTAACTAGGGCAAAAAAAATTGAAAAGGGGGTGCAACACGAGGACTTCCCAGGGGGTCACCCATCCTAGTACTACTCTCACCCAAGCACGCTTAAGTTCGGAGTTCTGATGGGATCCGGTGCATTAGTGCTGGTATGATCACACCCGTCATGTTGAGGGCACAATTCCTTTATTTGTTAACGGTTCACAGTCCCATCCTAGAGAGATGACCCATTCAAAAGGCCCAATGGGCTTAACGACAACCCATTCGCTCCAACAACGCATCATCGTCGCAAGACGTGATATCAACGCATCGTAGGGGCCTCTAATGTCCCGCGAGTAAGGTTGTCATCCTTTTAACAGCTCACAACGTACGATCCGAAATGAAAAAACAGAGCAAAAGAAGAAAAGTGGTTTGAAACCGATGAAAACGTTCGATTTTAGGCTCCAAAAAGGGCATAGAGGGCAAGCTCGTTGCCCCCTTCGTAGAACTGTCGGAGAGCTTTGCAACGGTATACTGTGTGCCGCATAACTCCTTACGGATCAAAAGTTATGAGCACTAGAGCGACGTAAACCTGGTCACATTCCCGACGCCCTTGGTTTACAGGCCCAGCCTCCACGTGAAGCGCAGTATTCTTGCCCAAGGTGCCCTGGGATTCGATAATAGAATTGTGGTGTATAAAGTACCTTGGCAACCCAAACCGGAGCAAAAAAAATTGATAAGGGGGGTGCAACACGAGGACTTCCTAGGGGGTCACCCATCCTAGTACTACTCTCGCGCAAGCACGCTTAACTTCGAAGTTCTGATGGGATCCGGTGCATTAGTGCTGGTATGATCGCACCTGTCATGTTGAGGGCACAATTCCTTTATGTGTTAACGGTTCACAGTCCCAGCCTAGAGAGATGGCCAATTCAAAAGGCCCAATGGGCTTAACGATAACCCATCTGCTTCAACAACGCAACATCCTAGCAAGATGTGATATAGAGGCGTTGTAGGGCCCCCTAATGTCCTGCGAGTAAGGTTGTCGTCCTTTTAACAGCTCACGACGTACGATCCGAGATGAAAAAACAGAGCCAACGAAGAAAAGTGGCCTGAAACTGATTAAAACGTTCGATTTTGGGCCCCAAAAAGGGGCACAGTGAGCAAGCTGCTTGACCCCGTCGTAGAGCTCTCAGAGAGCTTTGCAACGGTATGTTGTGCATTGTCACGCCCCGACCCGACCCCGCAAAAGGCCAAGCCCGGACCCGACACATGGACGAAGTCTCCTCTGTACCGCGGACGATCCGAAAACCCTAAAATCATCATAATACTTACGAAAGCCATAAAACAATTCAAACAAGCCAACTTTCTTTGAAACATACATTTCTTATTAACCAACTTTGCAACCCAAAAATGATATGCATACTACACAAGTATTTGTGCCACTAATCAATTCCATTAGCAGGCATTTCCTTACTAGTCGCAAGAGTATAAGTTTACAACTTTACATTCTTTCAACTTATACAACATAAGTCCGTAGAGGCCTCAAACTAGAAAATACAAACAAGGCTACAAGCCTCAAAATTAAGCGACTTCCAAACAATATACATATCAAGCAAGGCTCGCACAAAAACTGGTAACCAACCACCAGCAAAGCAAAGAAGTGCTATCACGGAAACACTTCCACCTGCTCCTCCTCCTCTATTACCTCAATAGGGTCCGCTTCAACTACTCCTGTAAAAATATAGTATAGAGAAGAATGAGCAAAAACTATTACTCAACGAGGGCAATTGGTCTCAAGGACGGAGATGAGAGGAGTATGCAATGCAATTAGCCAAGCAATGCATACAATTATCATTTAAAGATACAAACAAGTCAATATTATAACAAGGCAAGCATTAAAGACTATAAACATTCATTCAAAGGATACAGTACTATTTTCACGAGCAACTTTCATTCAAGATTTCGATGACGACGCGCCGGCCCAAACCACCTTATAACACCAGTTTGGAATACCCCGGAAGTATCCATCAACCTACGACCCAAATCTCCCTGGGAGGCAACCCAAGCGAGAAAAGGGAATAGCAGCGGAGCTAGAGCAACCAACACTGGCAACCCGAGGCTACCCAGAGAGGCCCATCACTCACGCGCGAGACACTATGCAATGCAAGACTCGATACAAGGCGATATACGAGCAATTAAGCCACACGTGGGAGAATAACAAAGTAGGTTACTCTCGCACGCAATAGCAACAATTGATAAGCATTTCAATCCAAATCAATTCAAACAAGTATTTCAAGCAACCCTAAGCATTCTATAGGCATAAAAACAAGAAAACAAGCAAAAACACAAATCGGCCCTAACTATCAAAACGCTACCATTTCCAAACGAGCCACGAGTTCTGGAAACCGACTTCGCCAATCCTCCTAGGTCACCATAAGGCACGTCTAAAGACCCCGAAACCCTACTTAACCCTAGAAACCACGCAAAGTCCCGATTTCCCCCTTTGCTCGTTTGAACTACAACCATATCTACCAAACACCCAACCAACGCCATAATTGCACCAAAAGTGCTTCCATGGCCTCCCGAAACAATGCCAACACGCAAAATGAGAAAACGCCAAACCCGACCTAAACGACCCCGACTTTTCCCAAGGCTTAATTCCTGTTTTTTCCATTACACAACCCAAACAAACCATGCATTTAGGCATTCTAGCACACCTATCACATTTCTACATCAACGGACAGCATAACGGAACAACTTCATCGTTCCAAAGGTTTACTATTCACAAAATACTATTCAACATCCAAATTAAATTGCAATCTCAACATTTAACCACAGAAAATGTTAAAAAGCTATAATTACATGTTCTACAATTGCGAAGGAACATTCTAGAAGCATCAAAACGCTTTAAACAACAATCTACGGATAAAATCTAAAAATTGCAAAGTTGACATACATATCATTTAAATGCGCAAATAACATGCTTCCCTCACCTTAGGTACTCCTAGTCGCTAGTAAAACAACGCTGGACACCTCAGAAACCACCCCGCATGAGCTAACGCGAAGATTGAACGATTGGAAGTTGAAAGGTTTTTTTTTTTCTCTTTGAAGCTCACGGCCTGCTCTCTGATTTTCAGCCTTATTTTTTTTTATTTTGCTTTTTTTTAGCTTATTTAGTGGTCTACTTGGTCAAAGGGTCAAAGCCCTTGGTCAAACAACTTAAAACTTGGTCAAATGGCCTTATTTCAATTCATTTTAAGCTAAAATAACTATCACCAATATAAATTTCAGCTAGCAACAATTAAAATATAAAATTTAAGTCATCTAAATACTAGTTTCACTATTTGCTAAGGACTAGAAACCGTTCTCTAGCTATCACTCCCTAAATGCAATGCACGTTGCGATAGCAAGAAAGTAACAATTAATTCTCAAAGAATTTAAGGAAATATAATTTTCAAAATAATAAACAAGGAATTTTCACATTCCGGGCTCGGGTATTACACCCTCTCCCCCTTAAAACAATTGCGCCCACGCAATTCTTACCTGGTCAACAAACAACTCTGGATACTAATCCCTAGCTTGGTCCTCTCTTTCCCAAGTTGCTTCCTCAAACCCATGATGATTCCACAGAACCTTTACTAACGGAATACTCTTTCTGCGAAGCTCCTGAACCTTTCGATCCACAATTCGAATCGGTTTCTCTTCATAAGATAACTTCTCTTCAATCTGCAAAGGCTCTGGTTCAAGTACATGTGAAGGGTCTGGATGAGACTTCTTCAACATAGACACGTGGAACACACCGTGCAGTCTCGACAAGCTCGGAGGCAAAGCTAACCGATAAGCCAAAGGACCTACCTTTTCGGTGATCTCATACGGACCCACATACCTGGGACTAAGTTTCCCGCTCTTACCATGCCGAATCAATCCCTTCCGTGGAGAAATTTTAAGAAACACCCAATCTCCTAAATCAAACTCAAGATCCCGACGGTGCTTATCCGCATAACTCTTCTGACGACTCTGAGCTGTAAGCATACGCTGGCGAATAAGGTGAACATTATCTACCATCTTAATCATCTCAGGTAACACAGTCAGATCAATTGTTCTCATCTCTCCAACCTCTTCCCAATATAATGGGGATCTGCATTTCTGACCATACAACGCCTCGTAGGGAGCCATACCTATAGTAGATTGATAACTATTATTGTAGGCGAACTCCGCTAAAGGCAAAAACTTCTCCCAATTCTTCCCAAAGTCTAGCACACATGCTCGAAGCATGTCCTCCAAGATACTGATAGTTCTCTCTGACTGGCCATCAGTTTGTGGATGATATGCAGTACTGAAGCTCAACTTAGTTCCCATGGCCTCTTGCAACTTCTGCCAAAAATGAGATATGAATATGGGATCTCTATCTGACACTATACTCTGTGGCACACCATGCAATTTCACAATATTAGCAATATAATGCTCAGCTAGCTTATCAAGGCTATCCTGTTTGTTCACGGGAATAAAATGTGTAACTTTAGTCAAGCGGTCCATAACAACCGAAACAGAATCACACCCTCTCGGAGATCTAGAAAGATCGGTCACAAGGTCCATTGTTATATGTACCCATTCCATTGCGGAATCGACAACGGCTGTAGATGTCCGGCTGGCCTCTGATGCTCAACTTTAACCCTCTGACAAGTCAAATATCTGGATACATACCCAGCAATCTCCCTCTTCATATTGTTCCACCATAAGTGTTGTTTCAAATCTCTATACATTTTTGTACTGCCCGGGTGAATCGTATATCTCGAATTATGTACCTCGGACAGAATCTCATTCTTCAAAGTCGGATCATCAGGAACACATACTCTATCCCTGAATCTGAAGATGCCATCTGCATGTAATTTAAACTTTGACTCTCCCCCTTTTGATTTTTCTTGGATCTTCAAGATGTGAGGATCAGTCTTCTGAGCCTCTCTGATCTGTGCTAGCAACCCTGACTGAATCTGCAAACTAGCAAATCGAATCCCTACCTCAGTAGCTTCTGGCTTCCATGAACAAATTTCTTCCAAAGTCTCCCAATCCTTGATAATTAAGCTTGCAACAGTAGCCTTTCGGCTCAAAGCATCAGCAACAACATTTGCCTTACCTGGCACATAGTTAATAGAACAATTGTAACCACTCAATAGCTCTAGCCATCTCCACTGCCTCATATTCAGATCCTTCTATGAAAACAAATACTTGAGACTCTTGTGGTCAGTAAATATTTCAAATCTGCAACCCCACAAGTAATGACGCCACTTCTTCAAAGCAAACACAACTGCAGCTAACTCAAGATCATGTGTAGTGTAATTGACTTCATAAGGTTTCAACTTCCTAGAAGCATAGGTAATCACCTTACCATTCTACATTAAAACATAGCCCAAACCTTCTTTAGATGCATCACTGTAGACAACGAAGTTCTATGTTCCCTCAGGTAAAGCTAATATAGGAGCTGTAGTTAATCTCTTTTTCAATTCTTGGAAACTGGATTCACATTTGGCATCCCAGTTGTAAGCAACTTTCTTCCGAGTCAACTGGCTTAAAGGCCCAGAAATTTTGGAAAAGTCCTTAACAAATCTCCGGTAGTAACCTGCCAATCCAAGAAAACTCTGAATCTCTGACACCGTCTCAGGTCTCTTCTAAGATGAAACAACTTCAATCTTAGCTGGGTCTACTGAAATTCCTCGATCTGAAATGATATGGCCTAGAAAAGATATCTGATTCAACCAGAACTCGCACTTGCTGAATTTAGCAAAAAACTTGTTTTCCTGCAAAGTCTGAAGCACAATCTTCAAGTGTTGCTCGTCTTCAGCCTCGTTCTTTATTATACATTAAAATGTCGTCAATAAAGATCACGACAAACTAATCAAGGTAAGGTCGAAAAACTCTCTGCATCAAGTCCATGAATGCGGCTGGTGCATTCGTCAAACCAAACGGCAAAACAACAAATTCATAGTGGCCATATCTAGTCCTGAATGTCGTCTTTGGTATATCGTCACTCTGAATTCTAAGTTGATAGTAACCCTTCCTCAAGTCAAATTTGGAGTAAACACTCACACCCTGCAACTGGTCAAACAATTCTTCAATCATCGGCAAGGGGTATTTGTTCTTAATCGTGACTTGATTAAGTCCCCTGTAATCAATGCATAACCGTAGCGTGCCGTCTTTCTTTCTCACAAACAACACAAGCGCACCCCACGGCGAAGAACTAGGTTGTATAAACCCTTTCTCAAGCAAGTTATGAAGCTGAATTTTTAACTCCTGAAGTTCAGCCGATGCCATTCTATAAGGACTCCTAGAAATTGGCGCAGTGCCTGGCACAAGATCAATCACGAACTCAATCTCCCTATCCGGTGGTAAACCTGGTAATTCCTCAGGAAATACACCAGGGAAGTCTCTAACAATCGGAACCTCATTCAAACTCAACTTATCAGTAGGCTGATTGATCAAATAAGCTAAGTAAGCTTCACAACCCTTATTCAACAACTTAGAAGTCTTGATCGCTGATAAAAGTGGAATTCGGGCAGCCTTGCAATTCCCAACAATCTCTAGTACCGGTAGGTCAGGAACCTAAAGATAAACGACCTTTGTTCTACAATCCAACTGAGCATAGTACTTCCGCAACCAGTCCATTCCCAAAATAATTTCAAAGTCACGGAATGGCAATATAATTAAATCAGCAGGAAATTTACGGTTCTCAATGCATATATCACAAGATTTGCAAATAGACTCAGTAATAAATTTTGCACCCAAAGGCGTACTAACTTCAACTTCATGTGGCAATTTATCAATGCAAACATTCACAGATCGTGCACATGCAGGAGTCATAAACGAATGTGTAGCTCCGGGATCAATCAAAACTTTAACTGGCTGAGTATTGAGAAGAAAGGTACCTTCCACAATAGTTGTAGTATCGGGTAGCTCCTCTGCATCTAGTGCAAAGCCCTAGCCTGAACCCTCTGTATTGGACGTGCACCTGCAGCCCTATTCTGCACACCTTGGCCTCCAGTACGGCCCTGAACATTGTTATACTTAGGACAATCTCTCACCCTATGATCATCACTCCTACAGCCTGTGCATTTACCACTCTTCCTCCAGCAGTTAGCCTCAATATGCCCCGATCGATTACAATAATTACACTGCTGATTTTGCCTAACTGCAGTGTTTCCTGTAGGTGCTGGGGCTCTGGTAGTAGGAACTGTACCTCCCTACTGGGGTCTAGTCACAGCTGGCCTAGCCTGAATCTGCTGCTGTGGCTGATACGGACGTTGCTGAGGAGCCTGTGCAGAAGTCTGATACTACCTCGGCTGACTCTGGCTGCTCTGGCCCAAATACTGCTTCTTACTCGGCTAACTGCTCTCAGCTAACATCTCAGCCTTCCGTTTCTCAAACTTCGAGGCTGCCTGAAATGCCTCGAGAAAAGTAGTGTAGATCTGCCTAGTCAAATGCAACTGAATGTCCATTCTCAGCCCACAGACAAACCTATGAATCATCCTCCTAGCCGGCCATACCAACTCGGGCATATACCTCGATAGGCTAACAAACCTAGCCTCGTACTGTGCAACAGTCATATTTCCCTGCTTCAGGGCCACAAACTCGTCTTCCCTCCTTTCCATAGCCATCTCGGGAATATACTTGTCCCGAAACTCACTCACAAAATCATCCCACAAATGTGGTACATCCTCACAATCCCACCTCCTCCGGACAGTATTCCACCACTGCTCTGCATCACCCTCAAATAAGAATGACGCATAATCTATTCTTGCCTCATCGGTGTACCTCAAAGCAGTGAAAATCTTCTCAACACGATTAATCCATCTCTCGGCCGCCTCATCATCCGGCTCCCCGAAGAACTTTCCCGGCTCGTGCCTCAGAAATTTCTCTAACTGATTATTCTCAACTCTATACCCCTGTCCACCAGGATTAACTTGATTTCCTTGGGGATTATTCCTGTCCTGCCTCTGCTCATGCAGCACCTGTGTAATCCGGTCTACTGCAGTAGTCATGGTAGCCATAAACTGCTCAGGCAACGGTTGCTGACCCTGTTCTGCTGCCTCTTCATCTGATCCTATACCTTGAGTACCACGACGTGGCGGCATAGTAGCAATTCACAATAGCTGGCAACATTTAAAAATAGTTTATAGACAGAAATATAGCACATAAGATTAGATAACACTCAAGTCAATAACAATCCAATATTCTATCACACAATTCACATAAGACAAGTTTAACTTGCCAAACTATTTCACTTAAACACATAAACACTCCAAGTTCACAAAGTCATGCTATATCATTTTCTTTTCACTTAGCAATCATACATAAACACTTTAGCATTTTAGACCTTTACCCCACAGACCGACAATCATATCCTGGCTCATGCAAGACTATCATGCTCTGATACCACCTAAAGATGTCACGCCTCGACCCGACCCCGCAAAAGGCCAAGCCCGGACTCGACACATGGACGGAGTCTCCTCTGTACCGCGGACGATCCGAAAACCCTAAAATCATCATAATACTTGCGAAAGCCATAAAACAATTCAAACAAGCCAACTTTCTTTAAAACATACATTACTTATTAACCAACTTTGCAACCCAAAAATGATATGCATACTACACAAGTATTTATGCCACTAATCAATTCCATTAGCAGGCATTTCCTTACTAGTCGCAAGAGTATAAGTTTACAACTTTACATTCTTTCAACTTATACAACATAAGTCCGTAGAGGCCTCAAACTAGAAAATACAAACAAGGCTACAAGCCTCAAAATTAAGCGACTTCCAAGCAATATACATATCAAGCAAGGCTCGCACAAAAACTGGTAACCAACCACCAGTAAAGCAAAGAAGTGCTATCACGGAAACACCACCACCTGCTCCTCCTCCTCTATTACCTCAATAGGGTCCGCTTCAACTACTCCTATAAAAATATAGTATAGAGAGGAATGAGCAAAAACTATTGCTCAGCGAGGGCAATTGGTCTCAAGGATGGAGATGAGAGGAGTATGCAATGCAATTAGCCAAGCAATGCATACAATTATCATTTAAAGATGCAAACAAGTCAATATTATAACAAGGCAAGCATTAAAGACTATAAACATTCATTCAAAGGATACGGTACTCTTTTCACGAGCAACTTTCATTCAAGAATTCGATGACGACGCACCAGCCCAAACCACCTTATAACACTAGTTTGGAATACCCCAGAAGTATCCATCAACCTACGACCCAAATCTCCCTGGGAGGCAACACAAGTGAAAAAAGGGAATAGCAGCGGAGCTAGAGCAACCAACACTGGCAACCCGAGGCTACCCAGAGAGGCCCACCACTCACGCGCGAGACACTATTCAATGCAAGACTCGATACAAGGCGATATACGAGCAATTAAGCCACACGTGGGAGAATAACAAAGTAGGTTACTCTCGCACGCAATAGCAACAATTGATAAGCATTTCAATCCAAATCAATTCAAACAAGTATTTCAAGCAACCCTAAGCATTCTATAGGCATGAAAACAAGATAACAAGCAAAACACAAATTGGCCCCAACTATCAAAACGCTACCATTTCCAAACGAGCCACGAGTTCTGGAAACTGACTTCGCCAATCCTCCTAGGTCACCATAAGGCACGTCTAAAGACCCCGAAACCCTACTTAACCCTAGAAACCACGCAAATTCTAGATTTTTCCCTTTGCTCGTTTGAACTACAACTATATCAACCAAACACCCAACCAACGCCATAATCGCACCAAAAGTGCTTCCATGGCCTCCCGAAACAATGCCAACACAAAAAACGAGAAAACGCCAAACTCGACCTAAACGACCCCGACTTTCCCCAAGGCTTAATTCCCGTTTTTTCCATTACGCAACCCAAAAAAACCATGCATTTAGGCATTCTAGCACACCTAGCACATTTCTACATCAACAGACAGCATAACGGAACAACTTCATCATTCCAAGGGTTTACTATTCACAAAACACTATTCAACATCCAAATTAAATTGCAATCTCAACATTTAACCGCAGAAAATGTTAAAAAGCTATAATTACACGTTCTACAATTGCCAAGGAACATTCTAGAAGCATCAAAACGCTTTAAACAACAATCTACGGATAAAATCTAAAAATTGCAAAGTTGACATACATATCATTTAAATGCGCAAATAACATGCTTCCCTCACCTTAGGTACTCCTAGTCGCTAGGAAAACAACGCTGGACACCTCAGAAACCACCCTGCACGAGCTCACGCGAAGATTGAACGATTGGAAGTTGAAAGCTTTTTTTTTTCTCTTTGAAGCTCACGGCCTGCTCTCTGATTTTCAGCCTTGTTTTTTTTTTCTTTGTTTTAGCTTATTAAGTGGTCTACTTGGTCAAAGGGTCAAAGCCCTTGGTCAAACAACTTAAAACTTGGTCAAATGGCCTTATTTCAATGCATTTTAAGCTAAAATAACTGTCACCAATATAAATTTCAGCTAGCAACAATTAAACTATAAAATATAAGTCATCTAAATACTAGTTTAACTATTTGCTGAGGACTAGAAACCGTTCTCTAGCTATCGCTCCCTAAATGAAATGCACGTTGCGATAGCAAGAAAGTAACAATTAATTCTCAAAGAATTTAAGGAAATATAATTTTCAAAATAATAAACAAGGAATTTTCACATTCCAGGCTCGGGTATTACATGCACCGCGTAACTCTGTACGGATAAAAAGTTATGGGCAACGGAGCGACGGAGACCTGGTCACAAGCCCTACGCCCTCGGTTTGCGGGCCCAGCCACTACGTGAAGCGAAGTTGTCTTGCCCAATGTTCCGTGGGATTCGGTAATAGAAATTTGCTGGATAAAGTATCTTGGCAACCTTAACTAGAGCAAAAAAAATTGAAAAAGGGGTGTAACACGAGGACTTCCCAGGGGGTCACCCATCCTAGTACTACTCCCGCCCAAGCACGCTTAACTTCGGAGTTCTAATGGGATCCGGTGCATTAGTGCTGGTATGATTGCACCCGTCATGTTGAGGGCACAATTCCTTTATTTGTTAATGGTTCACAGTCCCATCCTAGAGAGATGGCCCATTCAAAAGGCCCAATGGGCTTAATGACAACCCATCCGCTTCAACAACGCAGCATCCTCGGAAGATGTGATATCGACGCATTGTAGGGCCCTCTAATGTCCCGCGAGTAAGGTTGTCGTCCTTTTAACAACTCACGATGTACGATCCGGGATGAAAAAACAGAGCAAATGAAGAAAAATAGATTGAAACTGATGAAAACGTTCGATTTTGGTCTCTAAAAAGGGCACAGAGAGCAAGCTAGCTACCCTCGTCGCAGAGCTGTTGAAGAGATTTGCAACGGTATGCTCTACACCGCATAACTCATTACGGATCAAAAGTTATGTGCACTGGAGCGACGGAGACCTGGTCACAAGCCCTACGCCCTCGGTTTGCGGGCCCAGCCTCTACGTGAAGCGAAGTTGTCTTGCGCAAGGTGCCGTGGGATACGATAGTACAAATGTGGTGGATTAAGTATCTTGTCAACCCAAACCAAAGCAAAAAAAATATTGAAAAGGGGGGTCCAACACGAGGACTTCCCAGGGGGTCACCCATCCTAGTACTACTCTCGCCCAAGCACGCTTAACTTCGGAGTTCTGATGGGATCCGGTGCATTAGTGCTGGTATGATCGCACCCGTCATGTTGAGGGCACAATTCATTTATTTGTTAACACTTCACAGTCCCATCCTAGAGAGATGGCCCATTCAAAAGGCCCAATGGGCTTAATGATAACCCATCTGCTTCAACAACGCAGCATCCGAGCAAGACATGATATCGACGAGTTGTAGGGCCCCCTAATGTCTCGCGAGTATGGTTGTCGTCCTTTTAACAGGTCACGACGTACGATCCGGGATGAAAAAACATAGCAAAACAAGAAAAGTGGCCTGAAACTGATGAAAATGTTCAATTTTGGGCTCCAAAAATGGGCAAAGCGAGCAAGCTGGTTGCCCCCGTCGTAGAGCTCTCAGAGAGCTTTGCAACGGTATACTGTGCGCCGCGTAACTCCTTACGGATAGAGAGTTATGGGCACCGAAGCGACGGAGATCTTGTCACAAGCCCTACGCCCTCGGTTTGCAGGCCCAGCCTCTACGTGAAGCGAAGTTGTCTTGCCCAATGTTCCGTGGGATTCGGCAATAGAAATTTGGTGGATAAAGTATCTTGGCAACCCTAACTAGGGCAAAAAAAATTGAAAAGGGGGTGCAACAAGAGGACTTCCCAGGGGGTCACCCATCCTAGTACTACTCTCGCACAAGCACGTTTAACTTCGAAGTTCTGATGGGATCCGGTGCATTACTGCTGGTATGATCAAACCCGTCATGTTGAGGGCACAATTCCTTTATTTGTTAAAGGTTCACAGTCCCAGCCTAGAGAGATGGCTCATTCAAAAGGCCCAATGGGCTTAACGACAACCCATCTGCTTCAACAACGCAGCATCCTCGCAAGACGTGATATCAACACATTGTAGGGCCCTCTAATGTCCTGCGAGTAAGGTTGTCGTCCTTTTAACAGCTCACGACGTACGATCCGGGATGGAAAAACAGAGCAAAAGAAGAAAAGTGGCCTGAAACGGATGAAAACTTTCTATTTTGGGCTCCAAAAAGGGCATAGCGAGCAAGCTCATTAGCCCTTTCGTAGAGCTGTCAGAGAACTTTGCAACGGTATGCTGTGTGCCGCGTAACTCCTTATGGATCAAAAGTTATGGGCACCGGAGCAACGGAGACCAGGTCACAAGCCCTATGCCCTCGGTTCACCGGCGCAGCCTCCACGTGAAGCGAAGTTGTCTTGCCCAAGGTGTCGTGGGATTCGATAATAGAAATGTGGTGGATAAAGCATCTCGGCAACCCAAGCCGGAGCTAAAAAAATTGAAAAGGGGGGTGCAACACGAGGACTTCCCAGGGGGTAACCCATCCTAGTACCACTCTCGCCCAAGCACACTTAACTTCGGAGTTCTGATGGGATCCGGGGCATTAGTGCTGGTATGATCGCACTAGTCATGGTGAGGGCACAATTCTTTAATGTGTTACGGTTCACAGTCCCAGCCTAGAGAGATGGCTAATTCAAAAGGCCTAATGGGCTTAGCGATAACCAATCTGCTTCAACAACATAGCATCCTAGCAAGACGTGATATCGACGCGTTGTAGGACCTCTAATGTCCCGCGAGTAAGGTTGTCATCCTTTTAACAGCTCACGACGTACGATCCGGGATGAAAAAACAAAGCAAAAGTAGAAAAGTGGCATGAAACTGATGAAAACTTTCGATTTTGGGCTCCAGAAAGGGGCACAGCGAGCAAACTGGCTACCCCCATCGTAGAGCTCTCAGAGAGCTTTACAACGGTATGTTGTGCGTCGCGTAACTCCTTACGGATCAAAAGTTATGGGCACCATAGCGACGGAAACCTGGTCACAAGCCCTACGGCCTCGGTTTGTGGGCCCAGCCTCTATGTGAAGCGAAGTTGTCTTGCCCAATGTTCCGTGGGATTTGGTAATAGAAATTTGGTGGATAAAGAATCTTGGCAACCCTAGCCAGGGCAAAAAGAATTGAAAAGGGGGTGCAACACGAGGACTTTCTTGGGGGTCACCGATCCTAGTACTACTCTTGCCCAAGCACACTTAACTTCAGAGTTCTGATGGGATCCGGTGCATTAGTGTTGGTATGATCGCACCCGTCATGTTGAGGGCACAATTTCTTTATTTGTTAACGGTTCACAGTCCCACCCTAGAGAGATGGCCCATTCAAAAGGTTCAATGGACTTAACGACAACCCATCCACATCAACAACGCAGCATCCTCGGAAGAGGTGATATCGACGCATTGTAGGTCCCTCTAATGTCCCGCGAGTAAGGTTATCGTCCTTTTAACAGCTCACGACGTACGATCCGAGACTAAAAAATAGAGCAAAAGAAGAAAAATGGCCTGAAACTGATGAAAACGTTCGATTTTGGTATCCAAAAAGGGCACAGCGAGCAAGCTTGCTGCCCCCTTCGTAGAGCTATCGGAGAGCTTTCCAACGGTATGCTGTGCGCCGCGTAACTCATTACGGATCAAAAGTTATGGGCACCAGAGCGATGGAGACCTGGTCATAAGCCATACACCCTCGGTTTGCGGGCCCAGCCTCCACGTGAAGCGAAGTTGTCTTGCCCAAGGTGCCGTGGGATTCGATAATAGAAATGTGGTGGATAAAGTATCTTGGCAACCCAAACCGAAGCAAAAAAAATTGAAAAGGGGGGTGCAACACGAGTACTTTCCAGGGTGTTACCCATCCTAGTACTACTCTCGCCCAAGCAAGCTTAACTTCGGAGTTCTGATGGGATCCGGTGCATTAGTGCTGGTATGATCACACCCATCATGGTGAGGGCACAATTCCTTTATGTGTTTACAGTTCACAGTCCAAGCCTAGAGAGATGGCCAATTCAAAAGGCCCAATGGGCTTTACGATAACCCATCTGCTTCAACAACGCAGCATCCTAGCAAGACGTGATATCGACGCGTTGTAGGGCCCCTTAATGTCCCGCGAGTAAGGTTGTCGTCCTTTTAACAGCACACGACATACGATCCGGGATGAAAAAACATAGCAAAAGAATAAAAGTGGCCTGAAACTGATGAAAACCTTCGATTTTGGTCTCCAAAAATAGGCACAGCGCGCAAGCTGGCTGCCCCCACCATAGAGCTCTCAGAGAGCTTTGCAACGGTATGCTGTGCACCGCGTAACTCCTTACGGATAGAGAGTTATGGGCACCGGAGCGACGGAGACTTGGCCACAAGCCTTACGCCCTCGGTTTGCGGGCCTAGCCTCTACGTGAAGCAAAGTTGTCTTGCCCAATGTTCCGTGGGATTCGGTAATAGAAATTTGGTGGATAAAGTATCTTGGCAACCCTAACCAGGGCAAAAAAAATTGAAAAGGGGGTGCAACACGAGGACTTCCTAGGGGGTCACCCATCCTAGTACTACTCTCGCCCAAGCACGTTTAACTTCGGAGTTTTGATGGGATCCGGTGCATTAGTGATGGTATGATCGCACCCATCATGTGGAGGGCACAATTCCTTTATGTGTTAATAGTTCACAATCCCAGCCTAGAGAGATGGCCAATTCAAAAGGCCCAATGGGCTTAACGATAACCAATCTGCTTCAACAACGCAGTATCCTAGCAAGACATGATATCGACGCGTTGTAGGGCCCCCTAATGTCCCGCGAGTAAGGTTGTCGTCCTTTTAACAGCTCACGACGTACGATCCGGGATGAAAAAATAGTGCAAAAGAAGAAAAGTGGCCTAAAACTGATGAAAACGTTCGATTTTGGGCTCCAAAAAGGACATAGCGAGCAAGCTGGCTACCCCCGTCGTAGAGCTCTCAGAGAGCCTTGCAACGGTATGCTGTGCGCCGCGTAACTCCTTACGGATCAAAAGTTATGGGCACCGGAGCAACAGAGAGCTGGTCATAAGCCCTACGCCCTCAGTTTGCAGGCCCAGCCTCTAAGTGAAGCGAAGTGGTCTTGCCCAATGTTCCGTGGGATTTGGTAATAGAAATTTGGTGGATAAAGTATCTTGGCAACCCTAACCAGGGCAAAAAAAATTGAAAAGGGGGTGTAACACGAGGACTTCCCAGGTGGTCCCCCATCCTAGTACTACTCTTGCCCAAGCACGCTTAACTTCAGAGTTCTGATTGGGTTCCGGTGCATTAGTGCTGGTATGATCGCACCCGTCATGTTGAGGGCACAATTCCTTTATTTGTTAATGGTTCACAGTCCTATCCTAGAGAGATGGCCCATTCAAAAGGCCCAATGGGCTTAACGATAACCCATCCGCTTCAACAACGCAGCATCCTCGCAAGACGTGATATCGACGCATTGTAGGGCCCTCTAATGTCCCGCGAGTAAGGTTGTCATCCTTTTAACAGCTCACGACGTACGATCCAGGACGAAAAAATAGAGCAAAAGAAGAAAAGTGGTCTGAAACTGATGAAAATGTTCTATTTTGGGCTCCAGAAAAGGCACAGCGAGCAAGCTCGCTGCCTCCTTCATAGAGCTGTCAGAAAGCTTTGCAACGGTATGCTATGCGCCGCGTAACTCCTTACGGATCAAAAGTTATGGGCACCGGAGCGACGGAGACTTGGTCACAAGCCCTACGCCCTCGGTTTGCAGGCCCAGCCTCCACGTGAAGCGAAGTTGTCTTGCCCAAGGTGCCGTGGGATTCGATAATAGAAATGTGGTAGATAAAGTATCATGGCAACCCAAACCGAAGCAAAAAAATTTGAAAAGGGTGGTGCAACACGAGGACTTCCTAGGGGGTCACCCATCCTAGTACTACTCTCGCCCAAGCACGCTTAACTTCGGAGTTCTGATGGGATCCGGTGCATTAGTGCTAGTTTGATCGCACCCGTCATGTTGAGGGCACATGTCACGCCCCAACCCGACCTATGGAGGTTAGACTAGGGTGTGATCTAATCATTCACATTCTTTTACGATTATAACTGGTTAACGAAGGTTAAGCTTATCTGTTAGACTAGAACTCCAAAAGTTTTTCGAAAAACCGGCAGCATGACGGCTATATTTAAGACCTTTGGTTTGACCTATTTTCTAAAATGCCTCAAAACCTTTAATCATTGATTCAATTCCAACTAAAATTTCCTATTTTGTTATCAATAGATATGCCTACTAATTATCTGGAAGCCTCGTTTGACTAATAACCTACCATGATAACTATGTCCCGTTTATTTTTCAATTTACCCCTATCATGCACGTAACTATTATCCTTTAGCTTACGAATTAGTACCTAAGTGGAGTTGGATAGAGTTGAATTTGTTGATTATTCACCTAGTGGTTTAAACCCCTATGATAACTACTAATCAAGACAATAAAAAAATAACCAAATAAGGAGTTCGTCCGGTTATAGATAGTACAATCCAAAATTAGACCCAAATTACAACGGGGTCATTTACATCAACAAAATAAATATTCTTCAAAGCAAACACAACATTCACAAAATAGCCACTGTCAAGCAAGGCACATAAAGCACGTAATCACTCCAAGGATTCATCAACAAGAACATTTACTTCGGGTATCTGTTCCAAATCTACTGTACCTGTGACAAAAAAGAGGGTGAGTCCTTATGAACTCGGCGAGGAGGAACGAGAGATAACGTTTTGAAATCCTTTTCCAGTCAAACTTATGAAAAACCCTTTTTGAAAGCATGACATATAACACAAGTAAGTTTTATAACGTAATGTAAAGTAAAGAACACATTTACCTGTCTTTCCTCCCCGAGGTCCTCTAGGAACCAAGCGAGAGTAGTTAAACACATAGTGAAAAGGATACGGTGAGCTTTTGCTCTCAAGATCATGTTTGATAACAGTTGTTGCGGCCGGCTTCAATCATCCACTTATCACACCAAATGGGTGTACTCCGGATGTACCCCGAAATCCTACGACCCAACTCTCCTAAGAAGTCTAGCCCCCAAGCGAGAGAGGGAATTGGACAATGGTAGTCACGGTTGCACCGGCAAGCCCGATGCCGCCCGGTGTGCGTGAAACACTACCATGCCAGAATGAAAGGTTGCAACCTTGTATGCAATGCACATGTATGCCATTTAACAATTCACATTAGGAGGTCAACAAAGTAGGTTGCCTCCGAACAAGTATTTGATCACATTTTGACATATTGGCATATAAGGCATTGTAAGAACATGTAATCATTTCTTATATCAATTTGAAAGCAATTAAAATTCCACGGACAGCCAAGTAATCATGTTCAAATAAGCCATAGAATGTCTTTTAACAATTCACATTAGGAGGACAACAAAGTAGGTTGCCTCCGAGCAAGTATAAGTTCACATATTGACAAGTAATTGAACGAAGCATGCTTAACACGAATTTTCACTTTGTAAAACACATAGAGTTATATGAACATTAAACGGGCAGCCATGTAAGACATGTAAATCAAGTCATATAACTCATTTCGGGGTTTACGTAATCAAGTAATAAGATTATACAAGCATGCAGTGACGATTACACGAGACCGGATGCAGGAATAGCTCACTTATCAACATGCAATCATCGGGAATCATATTTGGGGCTATAAGGACAATTACGGGCAGCCTATTAACCTTCCTCAACATCTTTTATAATTCACAAAAGAATGGTTTATGACTCGAGAACCTACGGGGCCATTAGGGTTTTCTAGGCTGTGCTCGGGTCGGTTTCTTTTGCTAAGCACCAGAAACAACTCTTAAACCATTTCAATCATACTTAACATTTGTTAGGCAGCCTACTAATCACACAATTAAACACAATAACCATAGGATCATCGCTTAGAGAGTTTTCATAGCCGATAGGGTTTCGTTTCATGCTTACACGTGTGATTAAGCCACAAGTTGACAAATAATTAAACCCAAGCCATGAATTGATCAATTAAAACATCCTCAAACATCCAAAACAGTCCACACAACATCCAAGTTCCACAATCCCAAGCATTTAATACCACAAGAGAAGTTACAATAATTTTCAAAGCATATCACTAGATACAAACCTCACTGCAATGGTCTGTTTTCCCACAATCATTTAGACAAGAAAAAAATCTCCAATTCCAGTGAAAAAAATTTCAAATTAAATCTTATTAAGTTAACTGAATCCAAAAACAAACCTCGCATCATTTGGAGTTCGGATTCAAGAGTTATAGCCAAAACCGTGAGACTGCGCAAAACTGTCCAGATTTGTACACATTTCAATACTTGTCATTTTCTAGGGCCTTAGGGTCAGATTTGTCCTTAGTCTATTTCTGACACAAATGTCCAGAACTGAAAATTATAGCAACCTACCAAATTTCATACATTTTCAATATCGTTTACTAGGCCAAAATGGTTTCGCTCTATGAGATCAGTGAACTGCCAAAAACCTGCTCTATTTTCCCAGATTTTCCAGATTTCGACACATTTTGATATTTTTCCATTTTTTGGGTCTTAGAGTTAGACTTGGCCTTGGCCTATTTCTATGAAAAACACTCAGAACTGGCCAAACTAGTCACCTACCAATTTGTACGCATTTTCAACATTATTTACCTGGCCAAATTTGCTTCGCTCCAATGAGTCAGAAACTGCACAGATTTCGCGATTCGTCCTATCTTCAAGTTCTAGCCAAATATCTTGCCATGCATGGTTACAAAAGCTCAAGTGCACACATATATCACAAGTACAAAGGTAAATATAGACATATGAAGGCTTGCATGTAGTTTTTGAAAGCTTTTTAAAAAGGATTAACCCTCACCTTAGCCTATTGGTGGTTAAAGATGCTCAAATGCTCTTGAAAATGCACAAAAGGCTTCTTCCTTGCTTCTTTCTTGCTTGGGCTGCTATGGCCGAGCTTGGGAGAGATCTTGAGAGCATGCTTGAGGTCTTGGAAGGTGAAGAGGCAGCCATGGTCGAAATAGAGAGACAAGGAGAGAGAATGAGAGAGTTTTGAGAGAAAAATGAGTGTTTGAAGAGTTGTTTGTGAGCATGTGCTTGTGTGTCAGCCTTGAGCTTCTAAATTCTGAAATTGTGTCATCCTTTAAACATTTTTTGAGTTGAAATTAAGCATGGCATTGAGAGGGTCGAAAATGAGATGCTTGGGTAGGGTGTAGGTGAATTTTTTATGCATTGTGCTTAGTACATGTGTTATAGAATGTCTAGGCTTTAATTTAATTGTGCAAAGTTGATCAAATTGCTTTGTCTTGGTCGTGTAATGCAAGGGAAAATCTGAAATTTCAGATTCAAGTTAGTGTATTTTGGATTATAATAAATGTAGGTTTATAATAGTTTATTGGTTAGTTGAGTGCGTTGGGAAGAATAGATAATTTTATTAGTTACTGGGTTTTGTAGAGAATTTGAATTAGGAATATTATATTAGTTAGTGGATTGGGTAGGATTATTTTATTGTCTTGTACTTTGTGTAGGATTCTTTATTGATTAGCGTGCGGACACGCTTTCTTAGGTCTACGGCACGCACTGTGAGACAGGCACAGAGATCAATACGGGGCACGAATCACGAGGTAGACACAAACAATGAGGTAAGACACGTACTTCAAGAAAAATGTACAGATTCCAATACAAATGCACGTAATCCTAGGTAAATGCGCGTAAACCAATGCAAGGCACGCAATTCAATGCAATGCACGTAAATCAAGGTACGACTCTTAAACATTGGTTAAGACGTGCAACTCAAGGTCAGTGCACAAAAATAGAGGTATGGCACATAAATCGAAGTCAGGGCACATAAGTCGAGGATTAGGGCACACAATTCTAGGTCAAGGCACGTATGACGAGGCATGCACAAAAACCAAGATAGGGCACGCAATCCAAGGTCGATCATACAGTTTTCGGTCGAAGGCACGCAAATTGAGGTAAGACAAGTTATTTGGGGTCGGGCCTCACAGCACAATTCCTTTATGTGTTAATGGTTCACAGTCCCAACCTAAAGAGATGGCCAATTCAAAAGGCCCAATGGGCTTAACGATAACCTATCTGCTTCAACAACGCAGCATCCAAGCAAGATATGATATCGACATGTCGTAGGGCCCCCTAATGTCCCGCAAGTAAGGTTGTCGTCCTTTTAACAGCTCACGACGTACGATCCGGGATGAAAAAACAGAGCAAAAGATGAAAAGTAGCATGAAATTGATGAAAATGTTCAATTTTGGGCTCCAAAAACGAGCACAGCAAGCAAGCTCGCTGCCTTCGTCGTAGAGCTCTCAGAGAGCTTTGCAACGGTATGCTGTGCGCCGCGTAACTCCTTACGAATCAAAAGTTATGGGCACCTGAGCGACAGAGACCTGGTCACAAGCCCTACGCCCTCAGTTTGCGGGCCCAACCTCTACGTGAAGTAAAGTTGCCTTGCCCAATGTTCCGTGGATTCGGTAATAGAAATTTGGTGGATAAAGCATCTTGACAACCTTAACCAGGGCAAAAAAAATTGAAAAGGGGGTACAACACGAGAACTTCCCAAGGGGTCACCATCCTAGTACTACTCTCGCCCAATCATGCTTAACTTCGGAGTTCTGATGGCATCCGGTGCATTAGTGTTGCTATGATCGCACCCGTCATGTTGAGGGCACAATTCTATTATTTGTTAACGGTTCACAGTCCCATCCTAGAGAGATGGCCCATTCAAAAGGCCCAATGTGCTTAACGACAACCCATCTGCTTCAACAACGCAGCATCCTCACAAGACGTGATATCGACGCGTTGTAGGGCCCTCTAATGTCCCGCGAGTAAGGTTGTCATCCTTTTAACAGCTCACGACGTACGATCCGGGACTAAAAAATAGAGCAAAAGAAGAAAAGTGGCCTGAAACTGATGAAAACATTCGATTTTGGGCTCCAAAAAGGGCACAACAAACAAGCTCGCTGCCCCTTTCGTAGAGCTGTCAGAGAGCTTTGCAACGGTATGCTGTGCGCCGCGTAACTCCTTACGGATCAAAAGTTATGGGCACCGGAGTGACGGAGACCTGGTCACAAGCACTACGCCCTCGGTTTGCGGGCCCAACCTCCACGTGAATCGAAGTTGTCATGCCCAAGGTGCCGTGGGATTCGATAATAGAAATTTAGTGGATAAAGTATCTTGGCAACCCAAACCAGAGCAAAAAAAAATGAAAAGGAGCATGCAACACGAGGACTTCCCCGGGGTCACCCATCCGAGTACTACTCTCGCCCAAGCACGCTTAACTTCAGAGTTCTAATGGGTTCCGGTGCATTAGTGCTGGTATGATCGTATCCGTCATGTTGAGGGCACAATTCCTTTATGTGTTAACGGTTCACAGTCCCAGCCTAGAAAGATGGCCAATTCAAAAGGCCTAATGGGCTTAATGATAACCCATCTGCTTCAACAACGTAACATCCTAGCAAGACGTGATATCGAAGCATTGTAGAGCCCCCTAATGTCCCGCGAGTAAGGTTGTCATCCTTTTAACAGCTCACGACGTACGATCCGAGACGAAAAAATAGAGCAAAAGAAGAAAAGTGGCCTGAAACTGATGAAAATGTTCAATTTTGGGCTCCAAAAATGGGCACAGCGAGCAAGCTGGCTACCCACTCGTAGAGCTCTCAGAGAGCTTTGAAACGGTATGTTGTGCGCTGCGTAACTCCTTACAGATCAAAAGTTATGGGCACCCGAGCGAAGGAGACCTGGTCACAAGCCCTACGCCCTCGGTTTGCAGGCCCAGCCTCTACGTGAAGCGAAGTTGTCTTGCCCAATGTTCCGTGGGATTCAGTAATAGAAATTTGGTGGATAAAGTATCTTGGCAACCTTAACCAGGGCAAAAAAATTTAAACGGGGGTGCAACACGAGGACTACCTAGGGGGTCACCCATCCTAGTACTACTCTCGCCCAAGCACGCTTAACTTCGGAGTTCTTATGGGATCCGGTGCATTAGTGCTGGTATGATAGCACTCGTCATGTTGAGGGCACAATTCCTTTATTTGTTAACGGTTCACAGTCCCATCCTAGAGAGATGGCCCACTCAAAAGGCCCAATGGGCTTAACGACAACCCATTCACTTCAATAAGTCAGCACCCTCGCAAGACATGATATCGACACATTGTAGGCCCCTCTAATGTCCCGCGAGTAAGGTTGCCGTCCTTTTAACAGCTCACGACGTACGATCCGGGATGAAAAAACAGAGTAAAAGAAGAAATGTGGCTTGAAACTGATGAAAATGTTCGATTTTGGGCTCCAAAAAGGGCACAACGAGCAAGCTCATTGCCCCATTGGTAGAGCTATCGGAGAGCTTTGCAACGGTATGCTGTGCGCTGTGTAACTCCTTACGGATCAAAAGTTATGGGCACCAGAACGACGGAGACCTGGTCACAAGCCCTACGCCCTCGGTTTGTGGGCCCAGCCTCCACGTGAAGCGAACTTGTCTTGCCCAAGGTGCCGTGGGATACAATAATAGAAATGTGATAGATAAAGTATCTTGGCAACCCAAACCGGAGCAAAAAAAATTGAAAAGGGGGGTGCAACACGAGGACTTCCCAGGGGGTTACCCATCCTAGTACTACTCTCGCCCAAGCACGCTTAACTTCGGAGTTCTGATGACATCCGGTGCATTAGTGCAGCTATGATCGCACCCGTCATGTTGAGGGCACAATTCCTTTGTGTGTTAACGGTTCACAGTCCCAGCCTAGAGAGATAGCCAATTCAACAGGAGCAATGGGCTTAACGATAACCCATCTACTTCAACAAGGCAGCATCCTAGCAAGACGTCATGTCGACGCGTTGTAGGGCCCCCTAATGTCCAGCGAATAAAGTTGTCGTTCTTTTAACAGCTCACGACGTACGATCCGGGACCAAAAAATAGACCAACAGAAGAAAAGTGTCCTGAAACTGATGAAAATGTTCGATTTTGGGCTCCAAAAATGGCACAGCGAGCAAGCTAGATGCCCCCATCGTAGAGCTCTTAGAGAGCTTTGCAACGGTATGCTGTGCGCCGCGTAACTCCTTACGGATCAAAAGTTATGTGCACCGGAGCGACGGAGACCTGATCACAAGCCCTACGCCCTCGGTTTGCGGGCCCAACCTCTACGTGAAGCGAAGTTGTCGTGTCCAATGTTCCGTGGGATTCGGTAATAGAAATTTGGTGGATAAAGTATCTTGGGAACCTTAACCAGGGTAAAAAAAAATGAAAAGGGGGTGCAACACGACGACTTCCCAGGGGGTCACCCATCCTAGTACTACTCTCGCCCAAGCACGCTTAACTTCGGAGTTCTGATGGCATCCGGCGCATTAGTGCTGGTATGATCGCACCCGTCATGATTTGGCACAATTCCTTTATGTGTTAACGGATCACAGTCCCAGCCTAGAGAGATGGCCAATTCAAAAGGCCCAATGGGCTTAACAATAACCCGTCTTCTTCAACAACGTAGCATCCTAGCAAGAAGTGATATCGACGAATTGTACGGCCCCCTAATGTCCCGCGAGTAAGGTTGTCATCCTTTTAAAAGCTCACGACGTACGATCCGGGATGAAAAAACAGAGCAAAAGAAGAAAAGTGGCCTAAAACTGATGAAAACGTTCCATTTTGGGCTCCAAAAAGGGCATAGCAAGCAAGATAGCTGCCCCCGTCGTAGAGCTCTCAGAGAGCTTTGCAACGGTATGCTGTGCGCCGGATAACTCCTTACGTATCAAAAGTTATGGGCACCGGAGCGATGGAGACCTGGTCACAAGCCCTACGCCCTTAGTTTGCGGGCCCAGCCTCTACGTGAAGCGAAGTTGTCTTACCCAATGTTCCGTGGAATTTTGGTAATAGAAATTTGGTGTATAAAGTATCTTGGCAACCTTAACCAGGGCAAAAAAATTGAAAAGTGGGTCCAACACAAGGACTTCCCAGGGGGTCACCCATCTAGTACTACTCTCGCTCAAGCACGCTTAACTTCGGAGCTCGGATTGGATCCGGTACATTAGTGTTGGTATGATCGCACCTGTCATGTTGAGGGCACAAGTCCTTTATTTGTTAACGGTTCACAGTCCCATCCTAGAGAAATGACCTATTCAAAAGGCCCATTGGGCTTAACAACAACCCATCCGCTTTAACAACGCAGCATCATCGCAAGACGTGATATCGACGCGTTGTAGGGCCCTATAACGTCCCCCGAGTAAGGTTGTCATCCTTTTAACAGCTCACGACGTACAATCTGGGATGAAAAAAATAGAGTAAAAGAAGAAAAGTGTCTTGAAACAGATGAAAACGTCCGATTTTGGGCTCCAAAAAAGGCACAGCGAGCAAGCTCGCTTCCCCCTTTGTAGAGCTGTCGGAGAGCTTTGCAACGGTATGTTGTGCGCCGCGTAACTCCTTACGGATCAAAAGTTATGGGCACCGGAGCGACGGAGACCTGGTCACAAGCCCTACGCCGTCTTTTCGCGGGCCCAGCCTCTACGTGAAGCGAAGTTGTCTTGCCCAAGGTGCCGTGGGATTCGATAATAGAAATTTGGTGGATAAAGTATCATGGGAACCCAAACCGGAGCAAAAAAAATTGAAAAGGAGCGTGCAAAACGAGGACTTCCCCGGGGTCACCCATCCTAGTACTACTCTCGACCAAGTACACTTAACTTCAGAGTTCTGATGGGATCCGGTGCATTAGTGCTGGTATGATCGTACCCGTCATGTTGAGGGCACAATTCCTTTATGTGTTAAAGGTTCACAGTCCCAGCCTAGAGAGATGGCCAATTCAAAAGGCCCAATGGGCTTAACGATATCCCATCTGCTTCAACAACACAGCATCCTAGCAAGACGTGATATCGACGCATTGTAGGGCACCCTAATGTCCCACGAGTAAGGTTGTCGTCCTTTTAACAACTCACGACGTACGATCCGGGATGAAAAAACATAGCATAAGAAGAAAAGTGGACTGAAACTGATGAAAACGTTCGATTTTGGGCTCCAAAAATAGGCACAGCGAGCAAGCTCGCTGCCCCCATCGTAAAGCTCTCATATAGCTTTGCAACGGTATGCTGTGCACCACGTAACTTCTTAGAGATTAAAAGTTATGGGCACCGGAGCGACGGAGACCTGGTCACAAGCCCTACGCCCTCGTTTTGTTGGCCCAGCCTCTACGTCAAGTGAAGTTGTCATGCCCAATGTTCCGTGGGATTCGGTAATAGAAATTTGGTGGTTAAAATATCTTGGCAACCTTAACCAGGGCAAAAAAAATTGAAAATGGGGTGCAACACGAGGACTTCCTAGGGGGTCACCCATCCTAGTACTACTCTCGCCCAAGCACGCTTAACTTTGGAGTTCTAATTGGATCCGGTGCATTAGTGCTAGTATGATCACACCCGTCATGTTGAGGGTGCAACACCTTTATGTGTTAACGGTTCACAGTCCCAACCTAGAGAGATGGTCAATTCAAAAGGCCCAATGGACTTAATGATAACCCATCTGCTTCAACAACGCAGCATCCTAGCAAGACATGATATCGACGCGTTGTAGGGCCCCCTAATGTCCCGCGAGTAAGGTTGTCATTCTTTTAACAGCTCACGACGTACGATCCGGGATGAAAACACAGAGCAAAAGTAGAAAAGTGGCCTGAAATTGTTGAAAACGTTTGATTTTGGGCTCCAAAAATGGGCACAGCGAGCAAGCTGGCTACCCCCGTCGTAGAGCTATCATAGAGCTTTGCAACGGTATGCTGTGCGCCGCGTAACTCCTTACGGATCAAAAGTTATGGGCACCGGAGCGACGGAGACCTGGTCACAAGCCCTATGCCCTCGGTTTGCAGGCCCAGCCTCTACGTCAAGCGAAGTTGTCTTGCCCAATGTTCCGTGGGATTCGGTAATAGAAATTTGGTGGATAAAGTATCTTGGCAACCTTAACCAGGGCAAAACAAATTGAAAAGGGGGTGCAACACGAGGACTTCCTAGGGGGTCACCCATCCTAGTACTACTCTCGCCCAAGCACGCTTCACTTCGGAGTTCTGATGCGATCCGGTGCATTAGTGCTAGTATGATCGCACCCGTCATGTTGAGGGAACAATTCTTTTATTTGTTAATGGTTCACAGTCCCATCCTAGAGAGATGGCCCATTCAAAAGGCCCAATGGGCTTAACGACAACCCATCCCCTTCAACAACGCAGCACCCTCGCAAGACGTGACATCGACGTGTTGTAGGTCCCTCTAATGTCCCGCGAGTAAGGTTGTCGTCCTTTTAGCAGCTCATGACGTACGATCCGGGACGAAAAAATATAGCAAAAGAAGAAAAGTGTCTTGAAACTGATGGAAACGTTCGATTTTGGGTTCCATAAAGGGCATAGCAAACAAGATAGCTGCCCCCGTTGTATTGCTCTCAGAGAGCTTTGCAACGGTATGTTGTGCGCTGCGTAACTCCTTACAGATCAAAAGTTATGGGCACCGGAGCGATAGAGACCTGGTCACAAGCCCTACGCCCTCGGTTTGCGGGCCCAGCCTCAACGTAAAGCGAAGTGGTCTTGCCCAATGTTCCGTGGGATTCGGTAATAGAAATTTGGTGGATAAAGTATCTTGGCAACCTTAACCAGGGAAAAAAATTTGAAAAGGGGGTGCAACACTAGGACTTCCTAGGGGGTCACCCATCTAGTACTACTCTCGCTCAAACACGCTTAACTTCGAAGTTCTAATGGGATCCGGTGCATTAGTGCTGGTATGATCGCACCCATCATGTTGAGGGCACAATTCCTTTATTTGTTAACGGTTCATAGTCCCATCCTAGAGAGCTAGCCCATTCAAAAGGCCCAATGGGCTTAACAATAACCCGTCTTTTTCAACAACGCAGCATCCTAGCAATACGTGATATTGACGCATTGTACGGCCCCCTAATGTCCCGCGAGTGAGGTTGTCGTCCTTTTAACAGCTCACGACGTACAATCCGGGATGAAAAACAGAGTAAAAGAAGAAAAGTGGGTTGAAACAGATGAAAATGTTCGATTTTGGGCTCCAAAAAGAGAATAGTGAGCAAGCTCGCTTCCCCCTTCGTAGAGCTATCGGAGAGCTTTCCAACGGTACACTGTACGCCGCGTAACTCCTTACGGCTCAAAAGTTTTGGGCACCGGAGCGACGGAGACCTGGTTACAAGCCCTACGCCCTCAGTTTGTGGGCCCAACCTCCACGTGAAGCGAAGTTTTCTTGCCCAAGGTGCCGTTTGATTCGATAATAGAAATGTGGTGGATAAAGTATCTTGGCAACCCAAACTGGAGCAAAAAAAATTGAAAAGGGGGGGGGGGGGAGGGGCAACACGAGGACTTCTCAGGGGTCACCCATCCTAGTATTACTCTCGCCCAAGCACGCTTAACTTCGGAGTTCTAATGGGATCCGGTGCATTACTGCTGGTATGATCGCACCCGTCATGTTGACGGCACAATTCCTTTATTTATTAACGGTTCACAGTCCCAGCCTAGAGAGATGGCCCATTCAAAAGGCCCAATGGGCTTAACGACAACACATCCGCTTTAACAAATCGGCATCCTTGCAAGACGTGATATCGACGTGTTGTAGGGCCCCTTAATGTCCTGCGAGTAAGGTTGTCGTGCTTTTAACAACTCACGACGTACGATCCAGGATGAAAAAACAGAGCAAAAGAAGAAAAATAGCCTGAAACTGATGAAAATGTTCGATTTAGTGCCCGAAAAATGGGCAAAGCGAGCAAGCTGGCTACCCCCATCGTTGAGCTCTCAGAGAGCTTTGCAACGGTATGCTGTGCACCGCGTAACTCCTTACGGATCAAAAGTTATAGGCACCGGAGCGACGGAAACCTAGTCACAAACCCTATGACCTCAGTTTGCGGGACCAGCCTCCACGTGAAGCGAAGTTGTCTTGCCCAATGATCCGTGGGATTCGGTAAAAGAAATTTGGTGGATAAAGTATCTTGGAAACCCTAACCAGGGCAAAAAAAATTGAAAAGGAGGTGCAACACGAAGACTTCCCAGGGGTCACGCATCCTAGTACTACTCTAGTTTGAGCACGCTTAACTTCGGAGTTCTGATGGGATCCGGTGCATCAGTGCTGGTATGATCGCACCCATCATGTTGAGGGCACAATTCCTTTATGTGTTAACGGTTCACAGTCCCAGCCTAGAGAGATGGCCAATTCAAAAGGCCCAATAGGCTTAACGATAACCCATCTGCTTCAACAACGCAGCATCCTAGCAAGACGTGATATCGACGAGTTGTTGGGCCCTTTAATATCCTGCGAGATGAAAAAATAGAGCAAAAGAAGAAAGTGGCCCGAAACTGATGAAAACGTTCGATTTTGGGCTCCAAAATCTGGCACAGTGAGCAAGCTGGCTGCCTCGGTCGTAGAGCTCTCGGAGAGCTTTGCAACTCTATGCTGTGCGCCGCGTAACTCCTTATGGATCAAAAGTTATCGGTACCGTATCGACGAAAACCTAGTCGCAAGCCCTACGCCCTCGGTTTGTGGGCCCGGCCGCCACGTGAAGCGAAGTTGTCCTGCCCAATGATCCGTGGGATTCGGTAATAGAAATTTTGTGGATAAAGTGTCTTGGCAACCCAAACCAGGGCAAAAAAAAATTGAAAAGGGGGTGCAACATGAGGACTTCCCACGGAGTCACCCATCCTAATACTACTCTCGCCCAACCACGCCTAACTTCGGAGTTCTGATGGGATCCGGTGCATTAGTGCTGGTATGATTGCACCCGTCATGTTGAGGGCACAATTCTTTTATTTTTTCACGGTTCACAGTCCCAGCCTAGAGAGATGGCCCATTCAAAAGGCACAATGGGCTTAACGACAACCCATCAACTTTAACAACGCAGCATCCTCGTAAGACGTGATATCGACACGTTGTAGGGCCCTCTAATGTCCCTCGAGTAAGGTTGTCGTCCTTTTAACAGCTCACGACGTACGATCCGTGACGGAAAAATAGAGCAAAAGAAGAAAAGTGGCCTGAAACTGATGAGAACATTCGATTTTGGGCTCCAAAAACGGGCACAACAAGCAAGCTCACAGCCTCTTTCATAGATCTATCGGAGAGCTTTGCAACGGTATGCTGTGCGCCGCGTAGCTCCTTACGGATAAAAAGTTATGGGCACCAGAGCGACGGAGACCTGGTCACAAGCCCTACACCCTCGGTTTGCGGTCCCAGCCTCCACGTGAAGCGAAGTTGTCTTGCCTAAGGTGCCATGGGATTCGATAATAGAAATGTGGTGGATAAAGTATATTGGCAACCCAAACCGGAGCAAAAAAAATTGAAAAGGGGGGTGCAACACGAGGATTTCCCGGGAGGTCACCCATCCTAGTACTACTCTCGCCCAAGCACGCTTAACTTCAGAGTTCTGATGGGATCCGGTGCGCTGGTACAATCGCACCCGTCGTATTGAGGGCACAATTGCTTTATGTGTTAACGGTTCACAGTCCAAGCTTAGAGTGATGGCCAATTCAAAAGGCCCAATGGGCTTAACGATAACCCATCTGCTTAAACAACGCAGCATCCTGGAAAGACGTGATATCGATGCGTTGTAGGGCCCCCTAATGTCCTACGAGTAAGGTTGTCGTCCTTTTAACAGCTCACGACTTACTATCCGGGAAGAAAAAATAGAGCAAAAGAATAAAAGTGGCCTGAAACCGATGAAAATATTCAATTTTGGACTCCAAAAATGGGCATAGCGAGCAAGCTAGCTACCCTCATTGTAGAGCTCTCATAGAGCTTTGCAATGATATGCTGTGCGCCGCGTAACTCCTTACAGTTCAAAAGTTATGGGCACCGGAGCGACGGAGACCTGGTCACAAGCCCTACGCCCTCGATTTGCTGGCCCAGCCTCTACGTGAGGCAAAGTTGTCTTGCCCAATTTTCCATGGGATTTAGTAATATAAATTTTGTGGATAAAGTATCTTGGCAACCCTAACCAGGGCAAAACAAATTGAAAAAGGGGTACAGCACTAGGACTTCCAAGGGGGTCACTCATCCTACCACTACTCTCACCCAAGCAAGCCTAACTTCGGAGTTCTGATGGAATCCGGTGCATTAGTGCTAGTATGATCGCACCCGTCATGTTAAGGGCACAATTCCTTTATTTGTTAACGGTTCACAGTCCCAGCCTAGAGAGATGGCCCATTCAAAAGTCCCAATGGGCTTAACGACAACCCATTCGCTTCAACAACGCAGCATCCTCGCAAGACGTGATATCGACGCATTGTAGGGCCCACTAATATCCCGCGAGTAAGGTTGTCGTCCTTTTAACAGCTCACGACGTACGATCCGAGACAAAAAATCATAGCAAAAGAAGAAAAGTAACCTAAAACTGATGAAAACATTCAATTTTGGGCTCCAAAAAGGGCACAGCGAGCAAGCTGGCTGCCCCCATCGTAGAGCTCTCAGAGAGCTTTGCAATGGTATGCTGTGCGCCGCGTAAGTCCTTACGGATCAAAAGTTATGGGCACCGTAGCGACGGAGACCTCGTCACAAGCCCTACGCCCTTGGTTTGCGGGCCCAGCCTCCACGTGAAGCAAAGTTGTCTTGCCCAAGGTGCTGTGGGATTCGGTAATAGAAATGTGCTGGATAAAGTATGTTGGCAACCCAAACCGGAGCTAAAAAAATTGAAAAAGGGGGTGCAACACAAGGACTTCTCTGGGGTCATCCATCCTAGTACTACTCTCGCCCAAGCACGCTTAACTTCGGAGTTCTGATGCGATCCGGTGCATTAATGCTGGTATGATCTCACCCATCATGTTGAGGGCACAATTCCTTTATTTGTTAACGGTTCACAGTCTTAACCTAGAGAGATGGCCCATTCAAAAGGCCCAATGGGCTTAACGACAACCCATCCATTTCAACAACGCAGCATCCTCGCAAGACGTGATATCGACGCATTGTAGGGCCCTCTAATGTCCCACGAGTAAGGTTGTCATCCTTTAAACAGCTCATCACGTACGATCCGGGACGGAAAAATAGAGCAAAAGAAGAAAAGTGGCCTGAAACTGATGAAAACATTTGATTTTGAGCTCCAAAAAGGGCACAACGAGCAAGCTCGCTGTTCCCTTCGTAGAGCTGTCGGAGAGCTTTGCAACGGTATGCTGTTCGCCGCGTAACTCCTTACGGATCAAAAGTTATGGGCACCAGAGTGACAAAGACCTGGTCACCAGCCCTACCCCTCGGTTTGCGGGCCCAGCCACTACGTGAAGCGAAGTTGTCTTGCCCAATGTTCCGTGGGATTCGATAATTGAAATTTGGTGGATAAAGTATCTTGGCAACCCTAACCAGGGCAAAAAAAATTGAAAAGGGGGTGCAACACGAGGACTACTCAAGGGTCACCCATCCTAGTACTACTCTTGTCCAACCACGCTTAACTCCAGAGTTCTGATGGGATCCGGTGCATTAGTTCTAGTATGATAGCACCCGTCATGTTGAGGGCACAATTCCTTTATGTGTTAACGGTTCACAATCCCAGCCTAGAGAGATGGCCAATTCAAAAGGCCCAATGGGCTTGACGATAACCCATCTGCTTCAACAACGCAGCATCCTAGCAAGACGTGATATCGACGCGTTGCAGGGCCCCCTAATATCCCTCGAGTAAGGTTGTCGTCCTTTTAACAGCTCACGACGTACGATCCGGGACGAAACAAACAGAGCAAAAGAAGAAAAGTGGCCTGAAACTGATGAAAATGTTCGATTTTGGGCTCCAAAAATAGGCACAGCGAGCAAGCTGGCTGCCCCCGTCGTAGAGCTCTCGGAGAGCATTGCAACGGTATGCTGTGCGCCGCGTAACTCCTTACTGATCAAAAGTTATGGGCACCGGAGCGAAGGAGACCTGGTCACAAGCCCTACTCCCTCGGTTTGCGGGCCCAGCCTCTACGTGAAGCGAAGTTGTCTTGCCCAATGTTCCTTGGGATTCGGTAATAGAAATTTGGTGGATAAAGTATCTTGGAAACCCTAACCAGGGCAAAAAAAATTGAAAAGGGGGTACAACACAAGGACTTCCCAGGGGTCACCCATCCTAGTACTACTCTTGTCAAACCACGCTTAACTTCAGAGTTCTGATGAGATCCGGTGCATTAGTGCTGGTATGATCGCACACGTCATGTTGAGGGCACAATTCCTTTATGTGCTAACGGTTCACAGTCCCAGCCTAGAGAGATAGCCAATTCAAAAGGCCCAATAGGCTTAACGATAACCTATCTGCTTCAACAACGCAGCATGCTATCAAGACGTGATATCGATGCGTTGTAGGGCCTCCTAATATCCCGCGAGTAAGGTTTTCGTCCTTTTAACAGCTCACGACGTACGATCCGAGACGAAAAAACAGAGCAAAAGAAGAAAAGTGGCCCGAAACTGATGAAAACGTTCGATTTTGGGCTCTAAAATTTGGCACAGCGAGCAAGCTGGCTGCCTCCGTCGTAGAGCTCTCGGAGAGCTTTGCATTGGTATGCTGTGCACCGCGTAACTCCTTACGGATCAAAAGTTATGGGCACCGGAGCGACAGAAACCTAGTCACAAGCCCTACGCCCTCGGTTTGCGGGCCCAGCCTCCACGTGAAGCGAAGTTGTCTTGCCCAAGGTGCCATGGGATTCGTTAATAGAAATGTGTTGGATAAAGTATGTTGGCAACCCAAACCGGAGCTAAAAAAATTGAAAAGGTGGGTGCAACACGAGGACTTTCCAGGGGGTCAGCCATCCTAGTACTACTCTCGCCCAAGCACGCTTAACTTCGGAGTTCTTGTGAAGCCCGACCTCGTTTTGCGTGTGATGCCTCATTTAGTGTGCCCTAATCTAGATTTGCGTGCCTTGACCTAGGTTTAAGAATTGCGTTCATTTTGTGTGCCATGCATTGAATGATGTGCATTCATTTAGAGTTGCGTGCATTTACTTAGAAAACGTGCGTTCGTCTCGTAGTTCGTGTCCTACCTCGTAATGCGTGCCTTAGACCTAGGAAAGCGCACCCTCACGCTAAACAAGAAAGCATCTTACACGAAGCACTAGGTCATTAATTAATCCTACAAAATCCACTAACTATTATTAAATTACTAATTCAACCCACTAGAAGACAAAATCTCACAAAAAGCTAGACATTCCTTATTCTTTATTCCTTATTTTTTTTTTGCACTTTCAAGACATAATTAAATAATGATCAAAAGTTGACAAAATTCAGCATTTTTATTAGCATTGGCCGACCACTAAGTGGTGTTTTTGCATGCTTACTCAATTCAAATTGATTCTAGACAACTTATGACAATCCTATGACACAAATGCATAAAAAAATTGCTCAAAACCTCCTCAAATCTCCACCATACTCGACCAACTCTTCTTTGCCCATACTAGGAATTTTAAATATAATCTTGAAGACACAAAAATCAGGAATTTTAGAAGCCCAAGGCCGACCACTTGCATGAAGAAGTGCAAAAGCTTCACTCCTTGTCATTTCTCTCATTTTTCCTCACACTTTTCTCTCTCCCTCTCATTCTTCTCTCTCTTTCTCAGCCTTGGCTGAATCTCTTCACCTCTTAGCTCATCTTCATCATCATATGGTTAATCAAGACAAGCCACAAGCAAAGGAACTCAACCAAGCTAGCTAGGTTGCAAGAAAACTCACATGCAAGCTTTTGACTCACCATTTTCGGCCTAGGTAAGTTTCTTGGCTTCCATTTCTTTTCTTCTTGTTCTAAACACATGCATGTACTAAGAGCTTGGTCACTAAGCTAGGAAAAATAGAGAAAATCAAGTTGGAATCTCGGCTAAGCAAGGAAGAAGAAGAAATTTGTGCTTCAACAAGTTTTGTGCATCTTCTTGTTGATTTGCTAAGGTGAGGGCTAAAACCTTTCGAAAATCCTTCAAAAATCCACATGCATGCTCTTAAATGTATTTATTTGCTTCTGCATTTGAGATATATGTGTGTTCATAACCTTCTTCAACCATGCATGGCAAGGTTTTGGCTTGAAAATGATGATAGGTGAAATCGGATTGTGTGACAGCTCTCTGACTTGTTGTTTCGAGGTGCGTTTGGCTAGTCAAATGATGTTGAAAATGCATGAAAATTGGTAAGTGACTATTTTTTCCAATGTTGAACATTTTTCACAGAAATAGGCCAAAGCTAATTTCGAATCTAAGGTCCTCAAAATGGCAAATCATTAAAATGTGTCCAAATCTGGAAATCTGGAAAAATGAAGCAGGTTTTGGCAGATGCACTGACCTTGTAGAACGAACCAGATTTGACATAGTAAATGATTTCCAAAATGCATGAAATTTGGTGTGCCGCTAGATTTTTCAGTTCTGGACATTTGTGACAGAAATGGACTAAGGCTAAATCTGACCCTAAGGATGTCAAAAACGACAATTACTGAAATGTGTGCAAATCTGGACAGTTTTGTGCAATCCCACTGTTTTGGCCATAACTATGGATCTCGAACTCCAAATGATGCAAGGTTTGTTTCTGATTTTAGTTCACTTCTTAAGATTTAATTTGACATCTTATTCACTGGAATTGGAGATTGTTTGCCTGTCTTAATGATTGTGGTAAAACAGCCTATTGCAGTGAGGGTTTCACTTGGTTATATGCTTAGAAAATTTGTTGTAACTTCTCTTGTGGTATTAAATGCTTTTTGTGGCGTTGGGATGTTGTGTGGACTGTTTTGAGTACTCGAGGATGTTTGAATTAAATGATGCATGACTTGAGATTGATTTTGAGTTGACTTAGGGTTTAATCACACGGGTAAGCACGAAATGGAAATCCCAATGACTAGGTAGGCTTGCTAAGTGTTGATCTTTTGCATATTGTGTTGAATTATATGCTTAGTAGGCTGCCCGTAGATGCCCTTATAGCCCTAAATGTGATTTTGATCATTGCATGTTGACAAATAGGCCTTTCTTGCATCCGAGCCACGTAGATGTTGTTGCATGTGAATTAACTTAATATTTGATTACGTGGACTTTGAAATGAGTTATATGACTTGATTTACATGTGTTACATGGCTGCCCGTTTAATGTTCATATAACTCCATATGCTTTTTAAGTGAAATTACTTGTCTATTCGTGCCTCGCTTGTTTACTTGTCAATGTGCAATCCTATGACTGTCTGGAGGCAACCTACTTTGTTGTCCTCCTAATGTGATATATTAAATGTCATAAATTTGTATTGCATACAAGGCTGCAACCTTTCATTCTGGCATGGTAGCGTTCATGCACACCGGGCGACATCGGGCTTGCCGGTGCACCCGTGACTACCATGGTCCCATTCCTTCTCTCGCTTAGGGGCTAGACTTCCTCGGGGAGTTGGGTCGTAGGATTTTCGGGTACATCCGGAGTACACCCACTTGGCGTGTTAAGGGGGATGATTTGAAGTTAGCCGCAACAACTGAGAGCAAAAGCTCACCGTATCCTTTTTCTATATGTATAAGTACTCTCGCTTGGTTCCTAGAAAACCTCGAGGAGGAAAGACTGGTAATTGTGTTCCTTTACTTTATATTATTGTCATGTACTTAATTGTGTTTTATTTATGCTTGCAAAAAGGATTTTCATAAGTTGAACCGGAAAATGAGTTTTAAAACCTATTACTCGTTCCCCCTCGCTGAGTTCATAAGGACTCACCCTCTTTTATCATCTCAGGTGAAGAAGATCAAGAACAGGTACCTGAGGACGATGTGCCTAACGATGATTCCTTGGAGTGATTGCCTGTCCTATGTGCTTTGTGTGATTATGGCTATTTGTGAACTATGCTACTTGAAGACTATTTCTTTTATGTTGCTCGTTGTTGCAATGTAAAAGACCCCCGTTGTAATTTGAGGTCTAATTTTGGTTTGTACTGATGATAACTAGACAGACACTAGACACTGCTATGATCGTTTTGCTATTATTACTGCTAGTATCTATAATAGGATTATAAAGTATTAGGTAAAGGCTAAGTAAAATGAACCAACCAAATCTTAAGCAGGTACACGTTGTGAAGCTAAGATCAACAGGTACTTTTGTAACGAGGATTAACAAACGAACGAGACATAGTATCATACTAGGTTATTAATCAAACGAGAAATCAAGACAACCAGTAGGCATTTCAATTGATGATAAATAGTAATCTTAGTTGGGAATGAATTTGAGGTGGTAAATTTTGAGGCGTTTAGAGAATTAGGTCAAACCAAAGAGTCCAATTACAGCCGTTATGCTGCCGGTTTTTCGAAAAATTTTGGAGTTTAGGCCAAAACGTTAAGTGTTAAATCTTCATGAACGGTTAAGTACGAGACGTGACTTGAATGTTAGTTCACACCCTAGTTTAACCTTTATAGGCCGGGCTGGGACGTGACACCTTATATTAGAATGGTATCAGAGCTTAGATTGTTTAAGCTGGGTTTAACTCTCGGACCATGGGTAGAGCCCTAAGATAATTAGGATGACTTGTTTATGTGTTATTGTGTGATAATGTTAAATGTGCCTTCTATGTTTTATGTGTTTAAGTGATTAACATGCCTTAATTGTCTCTAGGATTGTATCTATTTTATGCTGCATATCTTATGCATTAAATTCTTAATTGTCATATTTCAATAAATTGTGCATCGTAATCTGTGCCTATAGATGGCTGGCCCTAGTACCCATACTACTAATAGGAGTGGTGAACCCCAAGAGACCGGAGATGCCTATCAAACTAATCCTAGTATAGCTATGTTTAATATGATGACGAATGCCATGGATCGCGTGTCACGAGTGATGGAGTGTCAAGATGCACGTGAAGCCAACAACAACAACAATAGGAACGATGGCAACCATGGGAGACATAGCAGAATGAGGGAGTTCCTTGACTTTCGCCCATCTAAATTCCACGGGGAAGCTGATGATGAGAAAGCTGAGGCTTGGCTGTCCGAGATCGAGAAGATTTTCAGGCCACTTGATTATACAAATGAAGAAAAGGTGGAGTTTGCTGTGTTTCTGTTGCACGGGGATGCTGAACATTGGTGGCACACTGTGGAGACACTTTGGGAAACTGATCAGACACCTCGCTTGTGGGGTAATTTCGTTAAGGCATTCAAGGAGAAATATGTATCTGCAGTTTCCAGGCAGAGGTGGATCGAGGAGTTCATGCACTTGACCCAGGGTAACATGACGGTGGCTCAGTACGAGGCTCGTTTTGACCGACTGTCCCGTTATGCTCAATATATGGTTAGTACTCCGGAGGCGAAGATGTGAAAATTTACTACTGGATTCAGACCAGAGATTCAGGACCAGTTGGCTTCTTATGACTTCGATACCTATTCTGTTCTCTTTGCTGCTGCCTCTCGAGTTGAGAAGAGGAAACTAGATAGAGCCGGTTCGAGTCAGCCGAACAAGAAAGCAACACAGATTTCAAGTTTCACGATGATGGTGTTTGGAGGTTTAGGAATCGGATTTGTGTTCCTAATGAACCAGAGCTGAAAAAGAAGATTCTTGAAGAAGCCCATAATTCAAGATATACTATTCACCCCGGTGGAACAAAGATGTACCGGGATTTGAAGCAACACTATTGGTGGAATAACATGAAGAGAGAGATTGCGGAGTTTGTGGCACGGTGTTTGACTTGCCAGAGAGTCAAAGCAGAACATCAACGACCCGCAGGTTTACTTCAGCCGTTGGAGATTCCTCAATGGAAATGGGAACATATAACTATGGACTTTGTTATGGACCTGCCCAGGTCACAAAAGGGTCATGACGCCGTTTGGGTCATAGTGGATAGATTGACTAAGTCGGCACACTTTTTACCGATGAACAAGGAGGATAGTCTAGAGAAATTGGGAGATTTGTATGTGGCGGAGATTGTAAAATTGCACGGGATGCCTGTGAGTATTGTATCGGATAGGGATCCTCGTTTTACTTCTCGATTTTAGAAGAGATTGCAAGAAGCTTTGGGAACGAAGTTGAGTTTCAGCACGGCTTATCACCCTCAGACTGATGGACAATCGGAGAGAACTATTCAGATTCTAGAGGATATGCTAAAAGCGTGTGTTTTAGACTTTGGGAAAGGTTGGGAGAAATATCTATCTTTAGCGGAGTTCACCTATAATAATAGTTATCAGGCCACTATCGGGATGGCCCCATTTGAGGCGTTGTATGGACGTAAGTGTCGATCCCCAATTTACTGGGATGAAGTAGGTGAGACGAAGACTTTTGACCCGACCCTTTTACCTGAACTTATGAAGACTGTTGATAATATCCACCTCATCCGGAAACGGATGCTTACCGCCCAGAGCAGGCAGAAGAGTTATGCAGACCGCCGAAGACGGAGCCTAGAGTTTGAGGTCGGCGACAAGGTGTTCTTGAAGATATCACCCCGGAGGGGACTAATTAAACATGGCAAGGGTGGAAAGCTGAGCCCGAGATTCGTAGGACCATTTGAGATAATTGAGAAGGTTGGCAAATTGGCGTATCGCCTGGTACTACCCCAGAACCTCTCCAATATTCACGGCGTCTTTCATTTTTCAATGTTGCTGAAGTATCGTCCTGATCCGACGCATATCTTGGAGCCTGATCTGTTACAGCTTCGGGAGAACTTGTCTTATGAGGAGAAGCCCATTCGAATCCTAGACCAGTAAGTTCGGGAGTTGCGCAACAAAACTATACCGATGGTGAAAGTGCTGTGGGACCATCATGGAGTTGAAGAAGCAACGTGGGAAAGGCGAGACCAGATGGAGCAGCAATTGTAACGACCCCAACCCGGCCCTTCTCAAGACTAGGTCAAAGTCTGCGTTTATCGTCATTATGAGTTCATAACTTTCTATTAAAACGAACAATAAATAAAGAATTACTTAATAACAAGCCTTTATATAATAATTTAAGTACAAAAAGGTGTTACAACATCTAAAATCTGATAACTACCCGGCTATTATACAAACTGAGGTTTCAACACAGCTACCCTTCCTCCCGAAATTAATACAACAAACTCTAACTTTTACAACTTGGATCCAACTATGACAGCAAGAGGCTTCGAGCATGTAAACATTCAAAGTCTATTTCCATTTCAAGCTAAGTTGTACCTGCGCTGGGGGGAGAAAAAACGGTGAGCTCTGGGGAAGCTCAGTGAGGATAGAATAGAAGAGTTTTGGAAACATTTCTGGTCGGTCTCTTTTGTAAATCATGATGCAATTCACATATGGTAGTATAACAAACTGTCTATATAAGATATAATAGCATATGATAACTAGTAGTAAATTATTATCACATTTGAGTCATATATAATAACAAAAATGACATTTAGGTAAACAATAATGGCATATATCCACAACAGATATCAGCCTACTCTCCGAGGGTGGTACCAAGCAAGAGTAGGACACTACTCTCCGAGGGTGGTACCAAGTGAGAGTAGGAACAAGTCAAGTATTTCATGAGGTGGCTAGCCTTGATCTCAATTTCAACTTCTTATCTCTCCCAAGAGGATACTCCGGATTGTACTCGAAATCTACGACCCAACTCTCCAAGGGTGGTACCAAGTGAGAGAGGGAATAGGTCCACGATAGACACGGGAGCACCGGCAAGCCCTACGCCGCCCAGCGTTCGTGCAAGCTATCGGGCCTGAGGTTGCAACCCCCAAGTACACACAAGCATGCACAAGTAGTCATAGAACACACAACAAATCATGTGGGGATCAACTAAAGTGGTTGTCCCGGGCAAGTAATAAATATTTTCTTGGCAATAGAATAACGGCTATAATAAAATAATTTTCAAGTGTAAATAGGGCATTATGTCGGCATGCAAATAACATGTATAACATTTATGTAAATATTTGGGCAACATCTCTGCTTATCTTATGCTAAAACATTCAAATAAATCGAGCAGTATATATTATCTAAGTCAACTCTAATTCAAATAAAGCATGATATTTATCTTAGGTTAAAATATTAAAATAACAAATCATGTTATAGACATATAATAATCATATAAACATATAAGATGCTGTTTTTAATAAAATCTCCTCACCTTAAAATGCTGAAAATTGGAGAAGATTTGGGCTGGTTTTAAAACTTTCGGAACGTTAACTAACTAAATCGATATAATTTAGTAAAATCGGGTCAGAGAAAAGTGTTTGCTTGTTTGATTTCAAGGGGTTAAGTGACCCCTTTATATAGTTTTTCCCAACCAATGCATGCGGAACACGTGTCCCGCCACGTGTCTCATATGCGTGGCACGTCCACGCATGTGTGACACGTGTCCCCCTACGTGTCATGCATGCGTGGCATGTCCACGCATGTGTGACACGTGTCCCTCGACGTGTCTTACATGCGTGGCACGTCCACGCATGTGTGACACGTGTCCTTGGACACGTGTCACTCCCCGAGAGTGACATCAACGTTCCATTATTTACCTGTTTCGTGCGTAGGTGTCCTGATTTTCGTATTTTCGGGCCGGAATGTAATTTTACCAAAATTCACCGTTAAGTAGTACAAGTTAAAAGAAACTCAATGGCGTATACCTGTTTTTCACGACGGAATCCCGATTTTCCTATAATTGGCCCCGAAGTGAAACCCCTTTTCCAGACCAAAAACCCCTAAATTTGGAAAAACAGCCGAAATAGCTCAAAAAGTTAAAGGAAATCACCCATACTCTTGTAAGCAGCTAAAAAGTTTTACTTGGTCACGCTATGAGGTTTTACATCCCTGTAATGACCCTAAGCTTTATGTTAATTAATGTTATAAGAACACCTATTAATTCGTGGTAGGTATAAACTATAGTTAGATTAACAGTTTCTAAGAAATCTTATGTTTATCAAAAGTCAAAGCTTTTAAATGATAATAGGCAATGGAAATACTCAATTATCGTAGCATCTCCTTGTCTAAATTTCATATGCTTTGTTAAATCCATAATTGTCACAAATAAAGGCACTCAACACTCCAATATTATTTAATCTTTTATTCCTTAATTTCAATCAAATCAATTAACTTTACAGATTACCATCCTCAAGCTAATACTTTTACTAGCAACCTGTTAAGTGTACTAATACTACTTCTCTCCAAGCCCAACTCAGTATAACGCCTATGTAAGCGGATAGCAATATTTTGTTTAACCCCTGGCGTTAAAACTTCTAATCCATTTATGCCCGTTAATATCCTTTACTTAATTTAAACCCATGTGTTAGCAACTTCAAAGTATATTCCTATAGTAAACAATTAATTAATTAACCCTGACCACCAAATTAACGGTTGGCTATGTTAATCCCTAGCTAACACCTTGCTCAACGTTTATATTTCTATTGCTTTACTCAACAAAACTGGTTATGATAGCTGCGTAAGTAAAATAAAGAAGACTAATAAATTAAGCTAAGTCCATCTTATCCCACATTTACTGATCGGATCTCCTACTTATTCAAGTGGGTGTTATATCATCACCCTAGTAGAAGTTGATTCCCCTATTTAGCCAGCACTAATCAATTCTAATTCCAAAATTTTTACATTACTTGGTAGTAGGTCGATTTATAACTATACCGTTTTCTTGTAATAATTTAATTCTATAACCGAAGCTACCCAAGATGATACTCACCCATCTTTACTCTAATACCCATTCTAATGTCTGCAAACATTCCTCAAGATAACTAGTATACTATACCATCTTATAGAAGACAACTGAATTCCTAATGACATATTTTAAAAGAAAACTTTATCTTAATAAGTTTAACTAACATTCTAATTCCTTTTTGCTAAACTAAGTTAATCCCTCAATGAAACTATTCAACGAAGTTACAGTAACACTTTATTTAATTTATATCAAACTACCATACTCCAAGGTCTATCTAAATTACTTATAAAATTTGAACGGTAAAACTAGGTATCATTCTCAAATTAGAATAGTTCAGCTAACGCCTTACCTTCTTTTCCTCAAATAATATTTTAGTTTATTATCCTAACACTCCAAATAATTAAAGGTCGATTAATAGAATCCCATAAGTTTAGTATTTCCAATTACTTCCAAGCACAAATTATCTTAATTTACTTGATAATTGAAAGGAATGCTTAGCTTGATATGTTAGTTACAACATTTCCTCTTAATTTAAAATATCTCGAAGCATAAAACACTTATCTCTAAACACGAAAACACCGAGGACATAAGTGAAGTAAGCCAAACACATAAGGAACACTCATTTCATATATTATTATTCGGGATCCGAGTACGGGTCCTTACATCCTCCCCTCCTTACAAAAGTTCGCTCCTCGCAATTTACTTACCTATTTGCTAAGATACTCCTAGTTGAGTTCCACCAAATGAAACGATGAGACTTTTCAAACAAAAGCTCAGCATATATGTGTCCTTCTAATAACAAGCTTCCTCTACTTACCAAAACCTAGTAAGTAGTCTAGGATTGCTATTGCCTCAGGATCGATTTTATCTCTGGTACTCTTTGATGGTTCAAGCTTGTAATCTTATTTTCACTTTCGTAGTCCACACTTAAGTATCACCTCCATATCCATTATTTGAATATTTCCATCTATACTCTAGTTAAGCCATCGAAGTGCTCCTTACTTCATGTGAACAATCATTTAAGAAATCAAGGAAGCTAACCTTTGTACGGTCGTGCCATGTTATCAAGCTCTTATTTATCTGGTACCTCAAGTTAACATATTCTGATGAAAGTTGAAGTTCTTCACTAGGCTAATACCACAATCAACACACATTAGCTTCACAAGGCATATTAGATGGGTTTACACTTAAAAGATAAGCATATTAGGCACGTTTCATCATGCTAAACACACATTCCTAAAAGATAACTACCCACCGTCCGAAGATCATATCCCGGCTTATGAGCTATCTAAGCTCTGATACCAACTGTAACGACCCCAACCCGGCCCTTCTCAAGACTAGGTCAAAGTCTACGTTTATCGTCATTATGAGTTCATAACTTTCTATTAAAACGAATAATAAATAAAGAATTACTTAATAACAAGCCTTTATATAATAATTTAAGTACAAAAGGGTGTTACAACATCTAAAATCTGATAACTACCCGGCTATTATACAAACTGAGGTTTCAACACAGCTACCATTCCTCCCGAAATTAATACAACAAACTCTAACTTTTACAACTTGGATCCAACTATGACAGCAAGAGGCTTCGAGCATGTAAACATTCAAAGTCTATTTCCATTTCAAGCTAAGTTGTACCTGCGCTGGGGGGTGAAAAAACGGTGAGCTCTGGGGAAGCTCAGTGAGGATAGAATAGAAGAGTTTTGAAAACATTTCTGGTCGGTCTCTTTTGTAAATCATGATACAATTCACATATGGTAGTATAACAAACTGTCTATATAAGATATAATAGCATATGATAACTAGTAGTAAATTATTATCACATTTGAGTCATATATAATAACAAAAATGACATTTAGGTAAACAATAGTGGCATATATCCACAACAGATATCAGCCTATTCTCCGAGGGTGGTACCAAGCGAGAGTAGGACACTACTCTCCGAGGGTGGTACCAAGTGAGAGTAGGAACAAGTCAAGTATTTCATGAGGTGGCTAGCCTTGATCTCAATTTCAACTTCTTATCTCTCCTAAGAGGATACTCTGGATTGTACCCGAAATCTACGACCCAACTCTCCAAGGGTGGTACCAAGCGAGAGAGGGAATAGGTCCACGATAGACACGGGAGCACAGGCAAGCCCTACGCCGCCTAGCGTTCATGCAAGCTATCGGGCCTGAGGTTGTAACCCCCAAGTACACACAAGCATGCACAAGTAGTCATAGAACACACAACAAATCATGTGGGGATCAACTAAAGTGGTTGTCCCGGGCAAGTAATAAATATTTTCTTGGCAATAGAATAACAGCTATAATAAAATAATTTTCAAGTGTAAATAGGGCATTATGTCGGCATGCAAATAACATGTATAACATTTATGTAAATATTTGGGCAACATCTCTGCTTATCTTATGCTAAAACAATCAAATAAATCGAGCAGTATATATTATCTAAGTCAACTCTAATTCAAATAAAGCATGATATTTATCTTAGGTTAAAATATTAAAATAACAAATCATGTTATAGACATATAATAATCATATAAACATATAAGATGCTATTTTTAATAAAATCTCCTCACCTTAAAATGCTAAAAATTGGAGAAGATTTGGACTGGTTTTAAAACTTTCGGAACGTTAACTAACTGAATCGATATAATTTAGTAAAATCGGGTCAGAGAAAAGTGTTTGCTTGTTTGATTTCAGGGGGTTAAGTGACCCCTTTATATAGTTTTTCCAAACCAATGCATGCGGAACACGTGTCCCGCCACGTGTCTCACATGCGTGGCACGTCCACGCATGTGTGACATGTGTCCCTCCATGTGTCTCACATGCGTGGCACGTCCACGCATGTGTGACACGTGTCCTTGGACACGTGTCACTCCCCGAGAGTGACATCAACATTCTATTATCTTTATTCCTTATTCTTTTTGCGTGTCTCGTAGTTCGTGTCCTACCTTGTAGTGCGTGCCCTAGACCTAGGAAAGCGTGCCCTCACGCTAAATAAGAAAACATCTTACACGAAGCACTAGGTCATTAATTAATCCTACAAAATCTACTAACTATTATTAAATTACTAATTCAACCCACTAGAAGACAAAATCTCACAAAAAACTAGACATTCCTTATTCTTTATTCCTTATTCTTTTTGCACTTTCAAGACACAATTAAATAATGATCAAAAGTTGACAAAATTCAGCATTTTTATTAGCCTTGGCCGACCACTAAGTGGTGTTTTTGCATGGTTACTCAATTCAAATTGATTCTAGACAACTTATGACAATCCTATGACACAAATGCATAAAAAAATTGCTCAAAACCTCCTCAAATCTCCACCATACTCGACCAACTCTTCTTTGCCCATACTAGGAATTTTAAATATGCTCTTGAAGACACAAAAATCAGGAATTTTAGAAGCCCAAGGCCGACCACTTGCATGAAGAAGTGCAAAAGCTTCACTCTTTGTCATTTCTCTCATTTTTCCTCACACTTTTCTCTCTCCCTCTCATTCTTCTCTCTCACTCTCTCGGCCTTGGCTGAATCTCTTCACCTCTTAGCTCATCTTCATCGTCATATGGTTAATCAAGACAAGCCACAAGCAAAGGAACTCAACCAAGCTAGTTAGGTTGCAAGAAAACTCACATGCAAGCTTTTGACTCACCATTTTCGGCCTAGGTAAGTTTCTTGGCTTCCATTTCTTTTCTTCTTGTTCTAACCACTCGCATGTACTAAGAGCTTGGTCACTAAGCTAGGAAAAATAGAGAAAATCAAGTTGGAATCTCGGCTAAGCAAGAAGAAATTTGTGCTGCAACAAGTTTTGTGCATCTTCTTGTTGATTTGCTAAGGTGAGGGCTAAAACCTTTTGAAAATCCTTCAAAAATCCACATGCATGCTCTTAAATGTATGTCTTTGCTTCTTCATTTGAGATATATGTGTGTTCATAAGCTTCTTCAACCATGCATGGCAAGCTTTTGGCTTGAAAATGATGATAGGTGAAATCGGATTGTGTGACAGCCCAGTGACTAGTTGTTTCGAGGTGAGTTTGGCTAGGTAAATGATTTTGAAAATGCATGAAAATTGGTAGCTGACTAGGTTTACCAGTTTTGAATATTTTTCGCAGAAATAGGCCAAAGCTAATTTCAACTCTAAGGTCCTCAAAATAGCAAATCATTAAAATGTGTCCAAATCTGGAAATCTGGAAAAATGAAGCAGGTTTTGGCAGATGAACTGACCTTGTAGAACGAACCAGATTGACTTAGTAAATGATGTCCAACATGCATGAAATTTGGTTTTCTGCTAGATTTTTCGGTTCTGGACAGTTTTTTCAGAAATGGACTAAGGCTAAATTTGACCCTAAAGACCTCAAAAACGACAATTACTGAAATGTGTGTAAATCTGGACAGTTTTGTGCAATCCCACTGTTTTGGCCATAACTATGGATCTCGAACTCCAAATGATGCAAGGTTTGTTTCTGATTTTAGTTCACTTCTTAAGATTTAATTTGACATCTTATTCACTAGAATTGGAGATTGTTTGCTTGTCTTAATGATTGTGGTAAAACAGCCTATTGCAGTGAGGGTTTCACTTGGTTATATGCTTAGAAAATTTGTTGTAACTTCTTTTGTGGTATTAAATGCTTGGGTTTGTGGCGTTGGGATGTTGTGTGGACTGTTTTGAGTACTCGAGGATGTTTGAATTAAATGATGCATGACTTGAGATTTATTTTGAGTTGACTTAGGGTTTAATCACACGGGTAAGCACGAAATGGAAACCCCAATGACTCGGTAGGCTTGTTAAGTGTTGATCTTTTGCATATTGTGTGGAATTATATGCTTAGTAGGCTGCCCGTAGATGCCCTTATAGCCCTAAATGTGATTTTGATCATTGCATGTTGACAAATAGGCCTTTCTTGCATCCAAGCCATGTAGATGTTGTTGTATGTGAATTATCTTAATATTTGATTACGTGGACTTTGAAATGAGTTATATGACTTGATTTATATGTGTTACATGGCTGCCCGTTTAATGTTCATATAACTCCATATGCTTTTTAAGTGAAATTACTTGTCTATTCGTGCCTAGCTTGTTTACTTGTCAATGTGCAATCCTATGATTGTCCGGAGGCAACTTACTTTGTTGTTCTCCTAATGTGATATATTAAATGTCATAATGTGCATTGCATACAAGGTTGCAACCTTTCATTCTAGCATGGTAGCGTTCACGCACACCGAGCGGCATCGGGCTTGCCGATGTACCCGTGATTGCCATGGTCCCATTCCCTCTCTCGCTTGGGGGCTAGACTTTCTCGGAAAGTTGGGTCGTAGGATTTTGGGGTACATCCAGAGTATACCCACTTGGCGTGTTAAGGGGGATGATTTGAAGTCGGCCGCAAAAATTGAGAGCAAAAGCTCACCGTATCCTTTTTCTTTATGTATAAGTACTCTCGCTTGGTTCCTAGAGAACCTGTGGGAGGAAAGACTAGTAATTGTGTTCCTTTACTTTATATTATTGTCATGTACTTAATTATGTTTTATTCATGCTTGCAAAAAGGATTTTCATAAGTTGAACCGGAAAATGAGTTTCAAAACCTATTACTTGTTCCCCCTCGCTGAGTTCATAAGGACTCACTCTCTTTTATCATCTCAGGTGAAGAAGATCAAGAACAGGTACCTAAGGACGATGTGCCTAACGATGATTCCTTGGAGTGATTGCCTGTCCTATGTGCTTTGCGTGATTATGGCTATTTGTGAACTATGCTACTTGAAGACTATTTCTTTTATGTTGCTCGTTGTTGTAATGTAAAAGACCCCCGTTGTAATTTGGGGTCTAATTTTGGTTTGTATTGATGATAACTAGACAGACACTAGACACTAGACACTACTATAATCATTTTGCTATTATTACTGCAAGTATCTATAATAGGATTATAAAGTGTTAGGTAAAGGCTAAGTAAAATGAACCAACCAAATCTTAAGCAGGTACATGTTGTTAAGCTAAGATCAACAGGTACTTTTGTAACGAGGATTAACAAACGAACGAGACATAGTATCATGCTAGGTTATTAATCAAACGAGACATCAAGACAACCAGTAGGCATTTCAATTGATGATAAATAGTAATCTTAGTTGGAAATGAATTTGAGGTGGTAAATTTTGAGGCGTTTAGAGAATTAGGTCAAACCAAAGAGTCCAATTACAGCCGTTATGCTGCCGGTTTTCCAGAGAATTTTGGAGTTTAGGCCAAAACATTAAGTGTTAAATCTTCTTGAACGGTTAAGTACGAGACATGACTTGAATGTTAGTTCACACCCTAGTTTAACCTTTATAGGCCGGGATGGGGCGTGACATTTTTGATGGGATCCAGTGCATTAGTGCTGGTATGATCGCACTCGCCATGTTGAGCGCACAATTCCTTTATTTGTTAACGGTTCACAGTCCCAGCCTAGAGAGATAGCCCATTCAAAAGGCCCAATGGGCTTAACGACAACCCATCCACTTCAACAACGCAGCATACTCGTAAGACGTGATATCAACGCATTGTAGGGCCCTCTAATGTCCCGCGAGTAAGGTTGTCATCCTTTAAAGAACTCACGATGTACGATCCGGGATGGAAAAACAGAGCAAAAGAAGAAAAGTGGCCTGAAACTGATGAAAACATTCGATTTTGGGCTCCAAAAAAGGCACAGCGAGCAAGCTCGCAGCCTCCTTCGTAGAGGTGTCGGAGAGCTTTGCAACGGTATGCTGTGCACCGCGTAACTCCTTACGAATCAAAAGTTATGGGCACCGGAGTGACGGAGACCTGGTCATAAGCTCTACGCCCTCGGTTTGCGGGCCCAGCCTCCACGTGAAGCGAACTTGTCTTACCCAAGGTGCCATGGGATTCGATAATAGAAATGTGGTGGATAAAGTATCTTGGCAACCCAAACCGAAGCAAAAAAAATTGAAAAGGGGGGTGCAACACGAGGACTTCCCATGGGGTCACCCATGCTAGTACTACTCTCGCCCAAGCACGCTTAACTTCGGAGTTCTGATGGGATCCGGTGCATTAGTGCTGGTATGATAGCACCCGTCATGTTGAGGGCACAATTCCTTTATATGTTAACGGTTCACAGTCCCAGCCTTGAGAGATGGCCAATTCAAGAGGCCCAAAGGGCTTAACGATAACCCATCTGCTTCAAAAACATAGTAACCTAGCAAGACGTGATATCGACACATTGTAGGGCCCCCTAATGTCCCACGAGTAAGGTTGTCGTCCTATTAACAGCTCACGACGTACGATCCGAGATGAAAAAACTGAGCAAATGAAGAAAAGTGGCCTGAAACCGATGAAAGCGTTCGATTTTCGGCTCCAAAAATGGGCACAACGAGCAAGCTGGCTGACCCCGTCATAGAGCTCTCAGAGAGCTTTGCAACAGTATGCTGTGCACTGCGTAACTCCTTACAGATCAAAAGTTATGGACACCGGAGCGACGGAGACCTGGTCACAAGCCCTACGCCCTCGGTTTGCAGGCCCAGCCTCTACGTGAAGCGAAGTTGTCTTGCCCAACATTCCATGGGATTCAGTAATAGAAATTTGGTGGATAAAGTATCTTGGCAACCCTAACCAGGGCAAAAAATTTGAAAAGGGGGTGCAACACGAGGACTTCCCAAGGGGTCACCCATCCTAGTACTACTCTTGCCCAAGCACGCTTAACTTCGGAGTTCTGATGGGATCCGGTGCATTAGTGCTGGTATGATCGCAACCGTTATGTTGAGGGCACGATTCCTTTATTGTTAACGGTTCACAGTCCCATCCTAGAGAGATGGCCCATTCAAAAAGCTCAATAGGCTTAACGATAACCCATCTACTTCAACAACGCAGCATCCTAGCAAGACGTGATATCAACGCATTGGAGGGCCCCCTAATATCCCGCAAGTAAGGTTGTCGTCCTTTTAACAGCTCACGATGTACGATACGAGACGAAAAAATAGAGCAAAAGAAGAAAAGTGGCCCGAAACTGATGAAAATGCTATATTTTGGGTTCCAAAATCGGGCACAGCGAGCAAGCTGGCTGCCTCGATCGTAGAGCTCTTGGAGAGCTTTGCAATGGTATGCTATGCACCGCGTAACTCCGTACGGATCAAAAGTTATGGGCACCGGAGCGACGGAAACCTGGTCACAAGCCCTACGCCCTCGGTTTGCAGGCCCAGCCTCGACGTGAAGCGAAGTTGTCTTGCCCAAGGTGCCGTGGGATTCGGTAATAGAAATGTGGTGGATAAAGTATGTTGGCAACCCCAATCAGAGCTAAAAAAAATAGAAAAATGGGGTGCAACACGAGCACTTCCTAGGGGGTCACCCATCCTAGTACTACTCTCGCCCAAGCACACTTAACTTCGGAGTTCTGATGGGATCCGGTGCATTAGTGCTGGTATGATCGCACCCGTCGTGTTGAGGGCATAATTCCTTTATTTGTTAATGGTTCACAGTCCCAGCCTAAAGAGATGGCCCATTCAAAAGGCCCAATGGGCTTAACGACAACCCATCCGCTTCAACAACGCAGCATCCTCGCAAGACGTTATATCGACGCATTGTAAGGCCCTCTAATGTCCCACGAGTAAGGTTGTCATCCTTTAAACAGCTCACGACGTACGATCCAGGATAAAAAAACAAAGCAAAAGAAGAAAAGTGGCCTGAAACTGATGAAAACGTTCGATTTTGGGCTCCAAAAAGGGCATAGCGAGCAAGCTCGCTGCCCCCTTCGTAGAGTTATTAGAGAGCATTGCAACGGTGTGTTGTGCACCGCGTAACTCCTTGCGGATCAAAAGTTATGGGCACCGGAGCGACGGAGACCTGGTCACAAGCCCTACATCCTCGGTTTGCGGGCCCAGCCTCCACGTGAAGCGAACTTGTCTTGCCCAAGGTACCGTGGGATTCGATAATAGAAATATGGTGGATAAAGTATCTTGGCAACCCAAACCGGAGCTAAAAAATTTGAAAAGGGGTGTGCAACACGAGGACTTCCCAGGGGGTCACCCATCCTAGTACTACTCTCGCCCAAGCATGGTAAACTTCGGAGTTCTGATGGGATCCTGTGCATTAGTGCTGGTATGATAGCACCCGTCATGTTGAGGGCACAATTCCTTTATGTGTTAACGGTTCACAGTCCCAGCCTAGAGAGATGGCCAATTCAAAATGCCGAATGGGCTTAACGAAAACCCATCTGCTTCAACAACGCAGCATCCTAGCAAGACGTGATATCGACGTGTTGTAGGGCCCCCTAATGTCCCACGAGTATGGTTGTCATCTTTTTAACAGCTCACGACTTACGAACCGGGATGATAAAACAGAGCAAAAGAAGAAAAGTAGCTTGAAACCGATGAAAACGTTCAATTTTGGGCTCCAAAAATAGGCACAACGAGCAAGCTGGCTGACCCCGTCGTAGAGCTCTCAGAGAGCTTTGCAACGGTGTGATGTGCGCTGTGTAACTCCTTACAGATCAAAAGTTATGGGCACCGGAGCGACGGAGACCTAGTCACAAGCCCTACACCCTCGGTTTGCGGGCCTAGCTTCTACGTGAAGCGAAGTTGTCTTGCCCAATGTTCCGTGGGATTAGGTAATAGAAATTTGGTGGATAAAGTATCTTGACAACCCTAAGCAGGGCAAAAAAATTGAAAAGGGGGTGCAACACGAGGACTTCCCAGGGGGTCACCCATCCTAGTACTACTCTTGCCCAAGCACGCTTAACTTTGGAGTTCTGATAGAATCCGGTGTATTAGTGCTGGTATGATCGCAACCGGCATGTTGCACAATTCCTTTATTTGTTAACCGTTCATAGTCCCATCCTAGAGAGATGGCCCATTCAAATGGCCCAATAGGCTTAATGACAACCCATCCGCTTCAACAACATAGCATCCTCGCAAGACGTGATATCGACACGTTGTAAGGCCCTCTAATGTCCCGCGGGTAAGGTTGTCGTCCTTTTAACAGCTCACGACGTACGATCTGGGATGAAAAAATAAAGCAAAAGAAGAAAAGTGGCCTGAAACTGAATAAAAAGTTTGATTTTGGGCTCCAAAAAGGGCACAGAGAGCAAGCTCGCTGCCCTCTTTGTAACGGTATGCTGTGCGCTGCGTAACTCCTTACGGATCAAAATTTATGGGCACCGAAGCTACGGTGTGAGGCCCGACCCCGATTTGTGTGCGAAACCTAACTTCGTGTGCCCTAACCTAGATTTGCGTGCCATGACCTAGGTTTAAGAATTGTATTTAGTTTTGTGTGCCTTGCATTGAATTTCGTGCATTCATATAGGGTTACGTGCGTTTACTTGAAAACGTGCGTTCGTCTCGTAGTTCGTGTCCTACCTCGAAGTGCGTGCCCTAAACATAGAAAAGCGTGCCTACACACTAATCAAGAAAGCATCTTTCACAAAACACTAGACTATTAAACAATTCTACAAAATCCACTAACAATATAATAATCCAAATTCCATTCACTAGAAGACAAAAAAGGCACCAAACACTAGACATTCCTTATTCTTTATTCTTTGTTCTTTTTGCAATTTCAACACACAACAATCAACACCCAAAAGATGACACAAATTCAGCCATTTTATTAGCCTTGGCCGACCATACCATGGTCTTGCACAAGGTTTGAGCAAAATTTATTTATTCTAATGCATGCCAAGACAACTTATGACACAAAGCCATTAAAAATTGCTCAAAAATCCTTCCACTTGCACAAATTTTCGGCCACTTCATCCTTGCCCATCCTAACAATTTCAAAATATCACATTGGAGACACAAATTGCAGAATTTTGAAGCCCAAGGCCGACATTCTCCTTGAAGATGCAAAAGGCTCTTTGCTTGTCATTTTCTTCATTTTCTTTTCACTCATTTCTCTCCTCATCTCTCTCCTCTCATTCTTCTCTCTCCATTTCGGTCCTTGGCTGAACTCTCATCATCCTTGTTCATCCTCATCACACCTTGGTCGAACAAGGCAAGCAAACCACCAAGAAAACCAAGCAAACAAGCTAGAGTTCGAAAATTTCTCTTGCATGTGCATTTGAAGCTTCATTTCGGCCTAGGTGAGTTACTAAGCATCCATTTCTTTTCTTCATAGTTTAAAATCATGCTTGTGCTAAGAGTTTGAACATTAAGCTAGGAAAAATAGAGAAAAACTAGTGAGGTTCTCGGCTAAGCAAGGGAAAGGAGAAGGTTTGAGCTTCAACAAAGGGTCTTGAGCATTTTGTGGTTGATTGCTAAGGTGAGGGTTAAAAGCTTTTGAAAACTCTTTGAAATTTCACATGCATGTTCACAAATGAGTATATTTTCTTCTGTACTTGAGTTATGTGGTCGTCCATGAGTTTAAACAACCATGCATGGCAAGAACTTGGCTTGAAAATGATGCTAGGTGAAGTCGAATTTATGTGACAGCTCTCTGACCAGTCTGTTCGAGGTAAGTTTAGCTAAGCAAATGGTGTTGAAAATGCTTGAAACTTTGTGGGTGACTAGTTTGGGAAGTTTTGAACATTTTTCCCAGAAATAGGTCGAAGCAAATTTTGACTCTAAGGTCCTCAAAATGGCAAATCATTAAAATGTGACCAAATCTGGAAATCTGGAAAAATGAATCAGGTTTTGGCAGATGCACTGACCTTGTGGAACGAACCATATTTGACTTAGTAAATGTTGTCCAAAATGCATTAAAATTGGTGTGCTGCTAGATTTTTCAGTTCTGGACAACTTTGTTAGAAATATACCAAAGCTAAAAATGACTCTAAGGACCTCAAAAACGTCATTTTCTGAAAAGTGTGCAAATCTGGACAGTTTTGTGTTACCTCACTGTTTCGGTTATAACTAATGATTCTGAACTCCAATTGATGCAAGGCTTGTTTCTGATTTTAGATAACTTCTTAAGCTTTAATTTGACATCTTATTCACTGAATTTGGATATTGTTTGATTATCCCATTGATCATGAGAAAACAGCCTATTGCAGTGAGTGTTCCACTTAGCTATGTGCTTGGAAAACTATTGTAACCTCTTTTGTGGCACTAGTTGCTTGGAATTGTGGTGTTGGAATATTATGTGGACTGTTTTAAGCACTTGAGGATGTATGAATTGAATGATGTATGACTTGGGAATGATGTTAAGTTGACTTAGGGTTTGATCGCACGATTATGCATGAAATGGAAACCCTAATGACTAAGTATTCTTGCTAAGTGTTAACCATTGGATATTGTGAGGAAACTGTATGTTGCGTGGGCTGCCCGTAAATGTTTTATAACTTTAAAAGTGATCTTGACCATTGCATGTTGACAAATAAGCTTTTCTCGCATTTGAACCCTTGTTGATATCACTACATGTTGAGTAATCTTATCACTTGATTGCGTAGACTTTTAATGAGTTATATGGCCTGTTTTACATGTGTTACATGGCTGCCCGTTTAATTTCCATATAACTCTATATGCCTTTCAAGTGAAATTTCCTATCTTATCGTGTCCTGCCTGTTTATCTGTCAATGTGCAATCTTATGACTGTCCGGAGGCAACCTACTTTGTTGTCCTCCTTCTGTGATATATATTACCTGTCATAAATGTGCATTGCATACAAGGTTGCAACCTTTCCTGTTGGCATGGTAGTGATCACGTACGCCGGGCGGCATCGGGCTTGCCGGTGATACCGTGACCACCATGGTCCCATTCCCTCTCTCGCTTGGGGGCTAGACTTCCTCGGAGAGTTGGGTCGTAGGATTTTGGGGTACATCCGGAGTACACCCACCTGGTGTGTTTGGGGGATGATTTGAAGTCGGCCGCAACAATTGATCCTGGATCTGATCTGAGAACAAAAGCTCACCGTATCCTTTTTATTATATGTATAAGTACTCCCGCTTGGATCCTAGAGAACCTCGGGGAGGAAAGACTGGTATTCCTGTTTCTGTATTTGTATTTCTGTACTTGTACTTCTGTTGTATTCATGTTTGAAAAAGGGATTTTCATAAGTTTAACCGGAAAATGAGTTTCAAACTTATTTCTCGTTCCCCCTCGCTGAGTTCATAAGGACTCACCCTCTTTCATCATTTCAGGTGAAGAAGAACAGGCACAGGAACCCGAGCTCAATGTACCTAATGATGAACCTCTGGAATGATTGCTTGTTATCGTTGTTTTGCTTGAACGTGACTTCTTGTGAACTTTTGTTACTTAAAGACTATTTCCCTTATGTTGTTGTTGCTTGTGATGTAAAAGACCCCCGCTGTAATTTCGGGTCTAATTTTGGGTTGTACTTATTTTAAGTAGACTGATACTAGACATGATACTACTATGATCGTTTTGCTTTTACTACCGCTAGTATCTATCACAGGTTATGATGCTTAGTTAAGAAATAGGTTAATGAACTTATCCAATCTCAGCAGGTACTCGCTAATAAGCTAAGATCAACAGGTATATTTTGAAATGAGGATAAATGAACAAACGAGACATAGTATCATGTTAGGTTATAAATCAAACGGGACGTCGAATTAACCAATAGGCAATTCAATTGATGGAATAATAGTAATCTTAGCTGGAATTGAATTTGAAATGGTAAATTTTGAGGCTGTTAGAAAATTTAGGTCAAAACAAAGAGCTCAATTACAGCCGTCATGCTGCCGGATTTCCGGAAAGTTTTGGAGTCTAGAATAAAACGTTAAGTGTTAAACCTCCTAGAATGATTAAGAATGTGAAAGGACTTGATTGTTTAGATCACACCCTAGTCTAACCTTTATAGGCCAGGTTGGGGCGTGACATACGGAGACCTGGTCATAAGCCCTATGCCTTCGGTTTCGGGCCCAGCCTCCACGTGAAGCGAAGTTGTCTTGCCCAAGGTGCCGTGGGATTCAATAATAGAAATGTGGTGGATAAAGTATCTTGGTAACCCCAACCGGAGCAAAAAAAAATTGAAAAGGGGGGGTGCAACACGAGGACTTCCCAGGGGGTCACCCATCCTAGTACTACTCTCGCCCAAGCATGCTTAACTTCGGAATTCTGATGGGATCCGGTGCATTAGTGCTGGTATGATAGCACCCGTCATATTGAGGGCACAATTGCTTTATGAGTTAACGGTACACAGTCCTAACCTAGAGAGATGGCCAATTCAAAAGGCCCAATGGGCTTAACGATAACCCATCTGCTTTAACAACGTAGCATCCTAGCAAGACGTGATAGCAACGCGTTGTAGGGCCCTCTAATGTCCTGCGAGTAAGGCAGTCGTCCTTTTAACAGCTCACGACGTGCGATTCGGGCCGAAAAAATAGAGCAAAAGAAGAAAAGTTACCTAAAACCGATGAAAACGTTCGATTTTGGGCCCAAAAAGGGGCACAGCGAGCACGTTGGCTAACCTCGTCGTAGAGCTCTCTGAGAGCCTTGCAACGGTATTTTGTGTGCCGCGTAACTCCTTACAGATCAAAAGTTATGGGCACCGGAGCGGCGGAGACTTGGTCACAAGCCCTACGCCCTCGGTTTGCGGGCCCAGCCTCTACGTGAAGCGAAATTGTCTTGCCCAATGTTCCGTGGGATTCGGTAATAGAAATTTGGTGGATAAAGTATCTTGGCAACCCTAACCAGGGCAAAAAAAATTGAAAATGGGGTGCAACACGAGGACTTCCCAGTGGGTCACCCATCCAAGTACTAATCTCGCCCATGCACACTTAACTTCGGAGTTCTGATGGGATCCCATGCATTAGTGCTGGTATGATCGCACCCATCATGTTGAGGGCACAATTCCTTTATTTGTTAACGGTTCACAGTCCCAGCCTAGAGAGATGGCCCATTCAGAAGGCCCAATGGGCTTAACGATAACCCATCCACTTCAACAACGCAGCATCCTCACAAGACGTGATATCGACGTGTTGTAGGCCCTCTAATGTCCCGCGAGTAAGGTTGTCGTCCTTGTAAAAGCTCACGACGTACGATCCGGGATGAAAAAACCGAGCAAAAGAATAAAAGTGGCCTGAAACTGATGAAAACGTTCGATTTTGGGCTCCAAAATTAGGTACAGCGAGCAAGCTACTGCCCTAATCTTTGAGCTCTCAGAGAGATTTGCAACGGCATGCTGTGTGCCGCGTAACTCCTTAAGGATCAAAAGTTATGGGCGTCGGAGCGACGGAGACCTAGTCAAAAGCCCTATGCCCTCGGTTTGCGGGCCCAACCTCTATGTGAAGCGAAGTTGTGTTGCCCAATGTTTCATGGGATTCGGTAAAAGAAATTTGGAGGATAAAGTATCTTGGCAACCCTAACCAAGGAAAAAAATATTAAAAATGGGGTGCAACACGAGGAATTCCCAGGGGGTCACTCATCCTAGTACTACTCTCGCCTAAGCACGCTTAACTTCGGAGTTTTGATGGGATCCGGTGCATTAGTGCTGGTATGATCGCACCCGTCATGTTGAGGGCACGATTCTTTTATTTGTTAACAGTTCAAAGTCCCATCCTAGAGAGACGTCCCATTCAAAAGGCCCAATAGGCTTAACGACAACCAATCCGCTTCAACAACGCAGCATCCTCGCAAGTCGTGATATCGACACGTTGTAGGGCCCTCTAATGTCCCGCGAGTAAGGTTGTCGTCCTTTTAACAACACTCGACGTACGATCCGGGACGGAAAAATAGAGCAAAAGAAGAAAAGTTGCCTAAAAATGATGAAAACGTTCAATTTTGGGCTCCAAAAAAGGCTAAGCAAGCAGGCTCGCTGCCCCTTTCGTAGAGCTGCCGGAGAGCTTTGCAACGGTATGCTATACGTCGCATAACCCCTTATAGATCAAAAGTTATGGGCACCGGAGCGACAGAGACCTGGTCACAAGCCCTACACCCTTGGTTTGCGGGCCCAGCCTCCACGTGAAGCGAAGTTGTCTTGCCCAATGTGCCGTGGAATTCAATAATAGAAATGTGGTGGGTAAAGTATCTTGGCAACTCTAACCAGGGAAAAACAAATTGAAAAAGGGGTGCAACACGAGGACTTCCCAGGGGGTCACCCATCCTAGTACTACTCTCGCCCAAGCACGCTTAACTTCGGAGTTCTGATGGTATCCGGTGCATTAGTGCTGGTATGATTGCACCCGTCATATTGAGGGCACAGTTTCTTTATGTGTTAACGGTTCACAGTCCCAGCCTAGAGAGATGGCCAATTCAAAAGGCCCAATGGGCTTAACGATAACCCATCCGCTTCAACAACGCAGCATCCTAGCAAGATGTGATATCGAGGCGTTGTAGGGCCCCATAATGTCCCGCGAGTAAGGTTGTAGTCCTTTTAATAGCTCACGACGTACGATCTAGGACGAAAAACCAGGGCAAAAGAAGAAAAGTGGCCTGAAACAGAAGAAAACGTTCGATTTTGGGCTACAAAAAGGGCACAACGAGCGAGCTAGCTGCCCCCGTCGTACAGCTCTCAGACAGCTTTGCAACGGTATGCTGTGCGCCGCGTAACTTCTTACGGTTCAAAAGTTATGGGCTCCGGAGCGACGGAGACCTGGTCACAAGCCCTATGCCCTCGGTTTGCGGGCCCAGCCTCTACGTGAAGCGAAGTTGTCTTGCCCAATGTTCCGTAGGATTCGGTAATAGAAATTTGGTGGATAAAGTATCTTGGCAACCCTAAACAAGGCAAAAAAAATTGAAAAGGGGGTGCAACACGAGGACTTCACAGGGGGTCACCCATCCTAGTACTACTCTCGCCCAAGCACGCTTAACTTCAGAGTTCTGATGGGATCCGGTGCATTAGTGCTGGTATGATTGCACCCGTCATGTTGAGGGCACAATTCCTTTATTTGTTAACGGTTCACAGTCCCAGCCTAGAGAGATGGCCCATTCAAAAGGCCAATGGGCTTAACAACAACCCATCCGCTTCAACAGCGCAGCATCCTCACAAGACGTGATATCGACGCATTGTTGGGCCCTCTAATGTCCCGCGAGTAAGGTTGTCGTCCTTTTAACAGCTCATGACATACGATCCGGGATGAAAAAACTGAGCAAAAGAAGAAAAGTGGCCTAAAACTGATGAAACGTTCAATTTTGGGCTCCAAAAATGGGCACAACGAGCAAACTAGCTGCCCTCGTCATTGAGCCCTCAGAGAGCTTTGCAACGGTATGCTGTGCGCCGCGTAACTCATTACGGATCAAAAGTAATGGGCACCAGAGCGACGGAGACCTGGTCACAAGCCCTACGCCCTCGGTTTACGGGCCCATCCTCCATGTGAAGCGAATTTGTCTTGCCCAAGGTACCGTGGGATTCGATAATAGAAATGCGGTGGATAAAGTATCTTGGCAACCCAAACCAGTGCAAAAAAAATTGAAAAGGGGGTGCAACACGAGGACTTCCCAAGGGGTCACCCATCCTAGTACTACTCTCGCCCAAGCATGCTTAACTTCGGAGTTCTGATGGGATCCGGTGCATTAGTGCTGGTATGATCGCACCCGTCATGTTGAGGGCACAGTTCCTTTATGTGTTAACGGTTCACAGTCCCAGCCTAGAGAGATGGCCAATTCAAAAGGCCCAATGGACTTAACGTTAACCCATCAGCTTCAACAACGCAGCATCCTAGCATGACGTGATATTGACGCGTTGTAGGGCCCCCTAATGGCCCGCTACTAAGGTTGTCGTCCTTTTCACAGCTCACGATGTACGATCCGGGATGAAAAAACATAGCAAATGAAGAAAAGTGGCCAGAAACTGATGAAAACGTTTGATTTATGGCTCCAAAAACGGGCAAAGCGAGCAAGCTGGCTACCCCTGTTGTAGAGCTCTCAGAGAGCTTTGCAATGGTATGCTGTGTGCTGCGTAACGCTTTATGGATCAAAAGTTTTGGGCACTAGAGCGACGGAGACCTAGTCACAAGCCCTATGCCCTCGGTTTGCGGGCCCAGCCTCTACGTGAATCGAAGTTGTCTTGCCCAATGTTCCGTGGGATTCGGTAATAGAAATTTGGTGGATAAAGTGTCTTGGCAACTCTAACCAGGGCAAAAAAAATTGAAAAGGAGGTGCAACACGAGGACTTCTAAGGGGGTCACCCATCCTAGTACTACTCTCGCCAAAGCACACTTAACTTCGGAGTTCTGATGGGATCTGGTGCATTAGTGCTGGTATGATCGCACACGTCATGTTGAGGGCACAATTCCTTTATTTGTTAACGGGTCACAGTCCTAGCCTAGAGAGATGGCCCATTCAAAAGGCCCAATGGGCTTAACGATAACCCATCCGCTTCAACAACGTAGCATCCTCGCAAGACATGATATCGACGCGTTGTAGGGCCCTCTAATGTCCCGCAAGTAAGGTTGTCATCCTTTTAACAGCTCACGACGTACGGTCTGGGACAGAAAAACAGAGCAAAAGAAGAAAAGTGGCCTAAAAGAAATGAAAATGTTCAATTTTGGGCTCCAAAAAGGGCACAGCAAGCAAGCTCACTGCCCCCTTCATAGAGATGTCGTAGTGCTTTGCAACGGTATGCTGTGCGCCGCGTAACTCGTTACGGATCAAAAGTTATGGGCACCGGAGCGACGGAGACCTGGTCACATGCCCTACGCCATCAGTTTGCGGGCCCAGCCTCCACGTGAAGCGAAGTTGTCTAGCCCAAGGTGCCGTGGGATTCTATAATAGAAATGTGGTGGATAAAGTATCTTGGCAACCCAAACCGGAGCAAAAAAAATTGAAAAGGGGGGGGGGGGCAACACGAGGACTTCCCAGGGGGTCACCCATCCTAGTACTACTCTAGCCCAAACACGATTAACTTCGGAGTTCTGATAGGATCTGGTGTGTTAGTGATGGTATGATCGCACCCGTCATGTTGAGGGCACAATTCCTTTATGTGTTAACGGTTCACAGTCCCAGCCTAGAGAGAAGGCCAAATCAAAAGGCCCATTGGGCTTAACGATAACCCATGCTCTTCAACAACGCAGCATCCTAGCAAGACGTGAGAACGACGCATTGTGGGCCCCATAATGTCCCGCGAGTAAGGTTTGTCGTACTTTTTACAGCTCACGACATACGATCCGGGGCGAGAAAACAGAGCAAAAGAAGCAAAGTTGCCTGAAACTGATGAAAACGTTCGATTTTGGGCTGCAAAAATGGGCAGAGCGAGCACGCTAGCTGCCCTCATCGTAGAGCTCAGAGAGAGCTTCGCAACGGTATGCTGTGCGCCACATAACTCCTTACGGATCAAAAGTTACTGGCACCGGAGCGACGAAGACCTGGTCACAAGCCCTACGCCCTCAATTTGTGGGCCCAGGCTCTACGTGTAGCGAAGTTGTCTTGCCCAATATTTCGTGGGATTCGGTAATAGAAATTTGGTGGATAAAGTATCTTGGCAACCCTAACCAGGGCAAAAAAAAATTGAAAATGGGGTGCAACACGAGGACTTCCCAAGGGGTCAACCATCCTAGTACTACTCTCGCCCAAGCACGCTTAACTTCGAAGTTTTGATGGGATCTGGTGCATTAGTGCTGGTATGATCTCACCCGACATGTTGAGGGCACAATTCCTATATTTGTTAACGGTTCACAGTCCCAGCCTAGAGAGATGGCCCATTCAAAAGGCCCAACGGGCTCAACGACAACCCATCCGCTTCAACAACGTAGCATCCTTGCAAGACGTGATATCGACGGGTTGTAGGGCCTACTGATGTCCCGCGAGTAAGGTTGTCGTCCTTTTAATTGCTCACGACGTACGATCCGGGACAGAAAAACAGAGCAAAAGAAGAAAAGTGGCCTGAAACTGATGAAAACGTTCGATTTTGGGCTCCAAAAATGGCACAGCGAGCAAGCTTGCTGCCCCCTTCATAGAGCTGTCGGAGAGCTTTTGCAACGGTATGCTATGCGCTGCATAACTCCTTACGGATCAAAAGTTATGGGCTCCGGAGTGACGGAGACTTGGTCACAAGCCCTACACCCTTAATTTGCTGGCCCAGCCTCCACGTGAAGTGAATTTGTTTTGCCCAATGTGCCGTGGGATTCGGTAATAGAAATGTGGTGGATAAAGTATCTTGGCAACCAAAACCGGAGCAAAAAAAATTGAAAAGAGAGGGAAACACGAGGACTTCCCACGGGGTCACCCATCCTAGTACTACTCTCGCCCAAGCACGCTTAACTTCGAAGTTTTGATGTGATCTGGTACATTAGTGCTGGTATGATCGCATCCGTCATGTTGAGGGCACAATTCATTTATGTATTAACGCTTCACAGTCCCAGCCTAGAGAGATGGCCAATTCAAAAGGCCCAATGGGCTTAACGATAACCCATCCGCTTCAACAACGCAGCATCCTAGCAAGACGTGATATCAACGCGTTGTATGGCCCTCTAATGTCCCTCGAGTAACCTTGTAGTCCTTTTAATAGCTCACGACGTATGATCCGGGATGAAAAAACTGAGCAAAAGAAGAAAAGTGGCCTGAAACTGTTGAAAACGTTCAATTTTGGGCTCCAAAAATGGGCACAGCTAGCAAGCTAGCTGCTCCCGTCGTTGAGCTCTCAGAGAGCTTTGTGACGGTATGCTGTGCGCCGCGTAACTCCTTACGGATCAAAAGTTATGGGCACCAGAGCGACGGAGACCTAGTCACAAGCCCTACGCCCTCGGTTTGCGGGCCCAGCCTCCATGTAAAGCGAATTTGTCTTGCCCAAGGTGCCGTGGCATTCGATAATACAAATGCGGTGGATAAAGCATCTTGGGAACCAAAACCGGAGCAAAAAAAATTGAAAAGAGGGGTGCAACACGAGGACATCCCAGGGGGTCACCCATCCTAGTACTACTCTCGCCCAAGCACGCTTAACTTCGGAGTTTTGATGGGATCCGGTGTATTAGTGCTGGTATGATCGCACCCGTCATGTTGAGGGCACAGTTCCTTTATGTGTTAACGGTTCACAGTCCCAGCCTAGAGAGATGGCCAATTCAAAAGGCCCAATTGCTTAACGTTAACCCATCCGCTTAAACAACACAACACAGCATCCTAGCAAGACGTGATATCGACGCTTTGTAAGGCCCCCTAATGTCCCGTGAGTAAAGTTGTCGTACTTTTAAAAGTTCACGACGTACGATCCGGGATGAAAAAACAAAGCAAAAGAAGAAAAGTGGCCTAAAACTGACTAAAACGTTCGATTTTGGGCTCCAAAAAGGGCACATCGAGCAAGTTGGCTACCCCCGTCGTAGAGCTCTCAGAGAGCTTTGCAACGGTATGTTGTGTGCCGCGTAACTCCTTACAGATCAAAAGTTATGGGCACCGGAGCGACGGAGACCTGGTCACAAGCCCTACGCCCTCGGTTTGCGGGCCCAGCCTCTACGTGAAGCGAAGTTGTCTTGCCCAATGTTCCGTGGGATTAGGTAATAGAAATTTGGTGGAGAAAGTATCTTGACAACCCTAACCAGGGCAAAAAAAATTGAAAAGGGGGGTGCAACACAAGGACTTCCCAGGGGGTCACCCATCCTAGTGCTACTCTTGCCCAAGCATGCCTAACTTCGGAGTTCTGATGGGATCCGGTGCATTAGCGCTGGTACGATTGAACCCGTCATGTTGAGAGCACAATTCGTTCATTTGTTAACGGTTCACAGTCTCAGCCAAGAGAGATGGCCCACTCAGAAGGCCCAATGGGCTTAACGACAACTCATCTGCTTCAAAAACGCATCATCCTCACAAGACGTGATATCGACGCGTTGTAGGGCCCTCTAATGTCCCGCGAGTAAGGTTGTCGTCCTTTTCACAACTTACGACGTACAGTCTGGGACAGAAAAACAGAGCAAAAGAAGAAAAGTGGCCTGAAACAGATGAAAATGATCAATTTTGGGCTCCAAAAAGGGCACTGCGAGCAAGCTCGCTAACCCCTTCGTAGAGCTGTCGGAGAGCTTTGCATTGGTATGCTGTGCACCGCGTAACTCCTTACGGATCAAAAGTTATGGGCACCGGAGCAATAGAGACCTGGTCACAAGCCATACGCCCTCAGTTTGCGGGCCCAGCCTCCACGTGAAGCGAAGTTGTCTAGCCCAAGGTGCCGTGGGATTCGATAATAGAAATGTGGTGGATAAAGTATCTTGGCAACCCAAACCGGAGCAAAAAACATTGAAATGGGGGGGGGGGGCAACACAAGGACTTCCCAGGGGGTCACCCATCCTAGTACTACTCTCGCCCAAGCACGCTTAACCTCGGAGTTCTGCTGGGATCCTGTGCTCTAGTGATGGTATGACCGCACCCGCCATGTTGAGGGCACAATTCCTTTATGTGTTAACGGTTCATAGTCCCAGCCCAGAGAGAAGGCCAAATCAAAAGGCCCAATGGGCTTAACGATAACCCATCCTCTTTAACAACGCAACATCCTAGCAAGACGATATAACGACGCATTGAAGGCCCCCCTAATGTCGTGATATTTGTAAGTCCCCCTAATGTCCTGTGAGTAAAAATGTCGTACTTTTAACAGCTCACGACATACGATCCGGGGCGAAAAAACCAAGCAAAAGAAGAAAAGTTGCCTAAAACTGATGACAACATTTGATTTTGGGCTCCAAAAACGGGCAGAGCGAGCAAGCTGGCTGCACCCGTCGTAGAGTTCACAGAGAGCTTCGCAACGGTATGCTGTGTGCCACGTAACTCCTTACGGATCAAAAGTTACAGACACCGGAGCGACGGAGACGTGGTCACAAGCCCTACGCCCTCGGTTTGTGGGCCCAACCTCTATGGGAAGCGAAGTTGTCTTGCCCAATGTTCAGTGGGATTCGGTAATAGAAATTTGGTGGATAAAGTATCTTGGAAACCCTAACCGGGGCAAAAAAAAATTGAAAAGCGGGTGCAACACGAGGACTTCCCAGGGGGTCAACCATGTTAGTACTACTCTTGCCCAAGCACGCTTAACTTCGAAGTTCTGATGGGATCCAGTGCATTAGTGCTAGCATGATCGCACCCGTCATGTTGAGGGCACAATTCCTTTATTTGTTAACGGTTCACAGTTCCAGCCTAGAGAGATGGCCCATTCAAAAGGCCCAACGGGCTTAACTACAACCTATCCACTTCAACAACGTAGCATCCTTGCAAGACGTGATATCGACACGTTGTAGGGCACACTAATGTCCCGCGAGTAAGGTTGTCTTCCTTTTAACTGCTCACGACGTACAATCTGGGACAGAAAAATAGAGAAAAAGAAGAAAAGTGGCCTGAAACTAATGAAAACGTTCGATTTTGGGCTTCAAAAAGGGCACAACGAGCAAGCTTGTTGCCCTCTTCGTAGAGCTGTCGGAGTGCTTTGCAACGGTATACTATGCGCTGAATAACTCCTTACGGATAAAAAGTTATGGGCACCAGAGCGACGGAGACCTGGTCACAAGCCCTACACCCTCGATTTGCAGGCCCAGCCACCACGTGAAGTGAATTTGTCTTGCCCAATGTGCCGTGGGATTCGGTAATAAAAATGTGGTGGATAAAGTATCTTGGCTACCCAAACCGGAGCAAAAAAAATTGAAAAGGGGAGGCAACACGAGGACCTCCCAGGGGGTCACCCATCCCAGTACTACTCTCGCCCAAGCACGCTTAACTTCGGAGTTTTGATGTGATCCAGTGCATTAGTGCTGGTATGATCGCATCCCTCATGTTGAGGGCACAATTCATTTATGTGTTAACGGTTCACAGTCCCAGCCTAGAGAGATGGCCAATTCAAAAGGCCCAATGGGCTTAACGATAACCCATCTGCTTCAACAAAGAAGCATCCAAGCAAGACGTGATATCGACGCATTGTATGGCCCTCTAATGTCCCGTGACTAAGGTTGTCGTCCTTTTAACAGCTCTCGACGAATGATCCGGGATGAAAAAACTGAGCAAAAGAAGAAAAGTTCCCTGAAACTGATGAAAACGTTCAATTTTGGGCTCCAAAAATGGGCACAGCGAGCAAACTAGCTGCCCCCGTCGTTGAGCTCTCAGAGAGTTTTGCAACGGTATGCTGTGCACCGCGTAACTCCTTACGGATCAAAAGTTATGGGCACCAGAGCGACGGAGACCTGGTCACAAGCCCTACGCCCTCGGTTTGCGGGCCCAGCCTCCATGTGAAGCGAATTTGTCTTGCCCAAGGTGCCGTGGGATTCGATAATAGAAATGCGGTGGATAAAGTATCTTGGCAACCCAAACCGGAGCAAAAAAAATTGAAAAGGGGGGTGCAACACGAGGACTTCCCAAGGGGTCACCGATCCTAGTACTACTCTCGCCCAAGCACGCTTAACTTCAGAGTTCTGATAGGATCCGGTGCATTAGTGCTGGTATGATCACACCTATCATGTTGCGGGCACAGTTCCTTTATATGTTAATGGTTCACAGTCCAAGCCCAGAGAGATGGCCAATTCAAAAGGCCCAATAGGCTTAACGTTAACCCATCCGCTTCAACAACACAGCATCCTAGCAAGACGTGAAATAGACACGTTGGAGGGCCCCCTAATGTCCCGCGAGTAAGGTTGTCGTCCTTTTAACAGCTCATGACGTACGATCCGGGATGAAAAAATAGAGAAAAAGAAGAAAAAGTGGCTTGAAACTGATGAAAATGTTCGATTTTGGTCTCCAAAAAGGGGCACAGCGAGCAAGCTGGCTGCCGTCATTGTAGAGCTCTCAGAGAGCTTTGCAACGGTATGATGTGCGCCGCATAACTCCTTTCGGATCAAAAGTTATGGGCACCGGAGCGACGGAGACTTGGTCACAAGCCCTACGCCCTCGGTTTGCTGGCCCAGCCTCTACGTGAAGCGAAGTTGTCTTGCCCAATGTTCCGTGGGATTCGGTAATAGAAATTTGGTGGATAAAGTGTCTTGGCAACCCTAACCAGGGCAAAAAAAATTGAAAAGGGGGTCAACACGAGGACTTCCCAAGGGGTCTCCCATCCTAGTACTACTCTCGCCAAAGCACACTTAACTTCGGAGTTCTGATGGGATCCGGTGCATTAGTGCTGGTAGGATTGCACACGTCATGTTGAGGGCACAATTGCTTTATTTGTTAATGGGTCACAATCCTAGCCTAGAGAGATGGCCCATTCAAAAGGCCCAATGGGCTTAACGACAACCCAGCATCCTCGCAAGACGTAATATCAACGTGTTGTAGGGACCTCTAATGTCCCGCGAGTAAGGTTGTCATCCTTTTAACAGCTCATGACGTACGATCCGGGATGAAAAAACAGAGAAAAAGAAGAAAAAGTGGCTTGAAACTGATGAAAATGTTCGATTTTGGTCTCCAAAAAGGGGCACAGCGAGCAAGCTGGCTGCCGTCATTGTAGAGCTCTCAGAGAGCTTTGCAACGGTATGATGTGCGCCGCATAACTCCTTTCGGATCAAAAGTTATGGGCACCGGAGCGACGGAGACTTGGTCACAAGCCCTACGCCCTCGGTTTGCTGGCCCAGCCTCTACGTGAAGCGAAGTTGTCTTGCCCAATGTTCCGTGGGATTCGGTAATAGAAATTTGGTGGATAAAGTGTCTTGGCAACCCTAACCAGGGCAAAAAAAATTGAAAAGGGGGTCAACACGAGGACTTCCCAAGGGGTCTCCCATCCTAGTACTACTCTCGCCAAAGCACACTTAACTTCGGAGTTCTGATGGGATCCGGTGCATTAGTGCTGGTAGGATTGCACACGTCATGTTGAGGGCACAATTGCTTTATTTGTTAATGGGTCACAATCCTAGCCTAGAGAGATGGCCCATTCAAAAGGCCCAATGGGCTTAACGACAACCCAGCATCCTCGCAAGACGTAATATCAACGTGTTGTAGGGACCTCTAATGTCCCGCGAGTAAGGTTGTCATCCTTTTAACAGCTCATGACGTACGATCCGGGATGAAAAAACAGAGCAAAAGATGAAAAGTGGGCTAAAACTGATGAAAACGTTCAATTTTGGGATCCAAAAACGGGCACATCAAGCAAGTTGGCTGCCCTCATGGTAGAGCTCTCAGAGAGCTTTGCAATGGTATGCTGTGCGCCGCATAAGTCACAAGCCCTACGCCCTTGGTTTGCGGGCCCAGCCTCTACGTGAAGCGAAGTTGTCTTGCCCAATGTTCCGTGGGATTAGGTAATAGAAATTTGGTGGATAAAGTATCTTGGCAACCCTAACCTGGGCAAAAAAAATTGAAAAGGGGGGTGCAACACGAGGACTTCCCAGGGGGTCATCCATCATAGTACTACTCTCGTCCAAGCACGCTTAACTTCGGAGTTCTGATGGGATCCGGTGCATTAGCGCTGGTATGATTGAACCCGTCATGTTGAGGGTACAATTCGTTCATTTGTTAACGGTTAACAGTCCCAGCCTAGAGAGATGGCCCATTCAAAAGGCCCAATGGGCTTAACGACAACCCATCAGCTTCAACAACGCAGCATCCTTATAAGACGTGATATCGACGCGCTGTAGGGCCATCTAATGTCCCGCGAGTAAGGTTGTCGTCCTTTTAACAGCTTACGACGTACGGTCTGGGACAGAAAAACAGAGCAAAAGAAGAAAAGTGGCCTTAAACAGATGAAAATGTTCAATTTTGGGCTCCAAAAAGGGCACAGCGAGCAAGGTCACTGCCTTCCCCGTAGAGCTATCGGAGAGTTTTGCAACGGTATATTGTGCGCCGCGTAACTCGTTTCGGATCAAAAGTTATGGGCACCGGAGCAACGGAGACCTGGTCACAAGCCCTACGCCCTAGGTTTGCAGGCCCAGCCTCCATGTGAAGTGAAGTTATCTAGCCCAAGGTGCCGTGGGATTCGATAATAGAAATGTGGTGGATAAAGTATCTTGGCAACCCAAACCGGAGCAAAAAAAATTGAAAAGGGGGGGGGGGGGGGGGAGGGGCAGCACGAGGACTTCCCAAGGGGTCACCCATCCTAGTACTACTCTCGCCCAAGCACGCTAAACTTCGGAGTTCTGATGGGATCCGTTGCATTAGTGCTGGTATGATCAATCCCGTCATGTTGAGGGCACAATTTGTTCATTTGGTAACAGTTCACAGTCCCAGCCTAGAGAGATGGCCCATTCAAAAGGCCCAATGGGCTTAACGACAACCCATCCGCTTCAACAACGCAGCATCCTCACAAGATGTGATATTGACGCGCTGCAGGGCCCTCTGATGTCTCGCGAGTAAGGTTGTCATCCTTTTCACAGCTTACGACGTATGGTCTGGGATAGAAAAATAGAGCAAAAGAAGAAAAGTGGCCTGAAATAGATGAAAAAGATCAATTTTGGGCTCCAAAAAAGGCACAGCGAGTAAGCTCGCTGCCCCCTTCGTAGAGTTTTCGGAGAGCTTTGCAACGGTATGCTGTGCGCCGCGTAACTCGTTACGAATCAAAAGTTATGGGCACCGGAGCGACGGAGACTTGGTCACAAGCCCTACGCCCTCGGTTTGTGGGCCCAGCCTCCATGTGAAGTGAAGTTGTCTAGCCCAAGGTGCCGTGGGATTCGATAATAGAAATGTGGTGGATAAAGTATCTTGGCAACCCAAATCGGAGCAAAAAAAATTGAAAATAGGGGGCACCACAAGGACTTCCCAGGGGGTCACCCATCCCAGTACTACTCTCGCCCAAGCACGCTTAACTTTGGAGTTTTGATGCGATCCGGTGCATTAGTGATTGTATGATCGCATCCGTCATGTTGAGGGCACAATTCATTTATGTGTTAACGGTTCATAGTCCCAGCCTAGAGAGATGGCCAATTGAAAAGGCACAATGGGCTTAACGATAACCCATCAATTTCAACAACGCAGCATCGTAGCAAGATGTGATATCGACGCATTGTATGGCCCTCTAATGTCCCGCGACTAAGATTGTCGTCCTTTTAACAGCTCTCGACGAATGATCCGGGACGAAAAAACTTAGCAAAAGAAGAAAAGTGGCCTAAAACTGATGAAAACGTTCAATTTTTGGCTCCAAAAATGGGCACAGTGAGCAAACTAGCTGCCCCCGTCGTTGAGCTCTCAAAGAGCTTTGCAACGGTATGCTGTGCGCTGCGTAACTCCTTACGGATCAAAAGTTATGGGCACCAAAGCAACGGAGACCTGGTCACAAGCCCTACGCCCTCGGTTTGCGGGCCCAGCCCCCATGTGAAGCGAATTTGACTTGCCCAAGGTGCAGTGGGATTCGATAATAGCAATGTGGTGGATAAAGTATCTTGGCAACCCAAACCGGAGCAAAAAAAATTGAAAAGGGGAGGGGGGGGAGAGGCAGCACGAGGACTTCCCAGGGGGTCACCCATCCTAGTACTACTCTCGCCCAAGCACGCTTAACTTCGGAGTTCTGATGGGATCCACTGCGTTAGTGATGGTATGATCACACCCGTCATGTTGAGGGCACAATTCCTTTATGTGTTAATGGTTCACATTCCCAGCCTAGAGAGATGGCCAAATCAAAAGGCCCAATGGGCTTAACGATAACCCATCATCTTCAACAACGCAGCATCCTAGCAAGAAGTGATAACGACGCATTGTAGGCCCCCCTAATGTCCCGCGAGTAAGGTTGGTGTACTTTTAACAGCTCACGACATACGATCCGGGGTGAAAAAATAGAGCAAAAGAAGAAAAGTTGCCTGAAACTGATGAAAACTTTCGATTTTGGGCTCCAAAAATGGGCAGAGCGAGCAAACTGGCTACCCCCGTCGTAGAGCTCACAGAGAGCTTCGCAACGGTATGCTGTCCGCCGCGTAACTCCTTACGGAGCAAAAGTTACGGGCACCGGAGCGACGGAGACCTTGTCACAAGCCCTACGCCCTCGGTTTGTGGGCCCAGCCTCTACGTGAAGCGAATTTGTCTTGCCCAATGTTCCGTGTGATTCGGTAATAGAAATTTGGTGGATAAAGTGTCTTGGCAACCCTAACCAAGGCAAAAAAAATTGAAAAGGGGGTGCAACACGAGGACTTCCCAGGGGGTCAACCATCCTAGTACTACTCTCGCCCAAGCACGCTTAACTTCAAAGTTCAGATGGGATCCGGTGCATTAGTGCTGGTATGATCGCACCCGTCATGTTGAGGGCACAATTCTTTTATTTGTTAACGGTTCACAGTCCCAGCCTAGAGAGATGGCCCAATGGGCTTACCGATAACCCATCCACTTCAACAACGTAGCATCCTCGCTAGACTTGATATCGACGCGTTGTAGGGCCGACAAATATCCCACGAGTAAGGTTGCCGTCCTTTTAACTGCTCACGACGTATGATCCGGGACAGAAAAACAGAGCAAAAGAAGAAAAGTGGCCTGAAACTGAAGAAAACATTCGATTTTGGGCTCCAAAAAGCGCACAGCGAGCAAGCTCACTGCCCCCCTTCGTAGAGCTGTTAGAGAGCTTCGCAACGGTATGCTATGCGCTGCATAACTCCTTACGGATCAAAAGTAATGGGCACCAGAGCGACGGAGACTTGTCACAAGCCCTACACCCTCGATTTGCGGGCCCAGCCTCCTCGTGAAGTGAATTTGTCTTACCGAATGTGCCGTGGGATTCGGTAATAGAAATGTGGTGGATAAAATATCTTGGCAACCCATACCGGAGCAAAAAAAATTGAAAATGGGGGCAACACGAGGACTTCCCAAGGGGTCACCCATCCTAGTACTACTCTCGCTCAAGCACGCTTAACTTCAGAGTTTTGATGTGATCTGGTGTATTAGTGCTGGTATGATCGCATCTGTCATGTTGAGGGCACAATTCATTTATGTGTTAACGGTTCACAGTCCCAGCCTAGAGAGATGGCCAATTCAAAAGGCCCAACAGGCTTAATAATAACCCATCCGCTTCAACAACACAACATCCTAGCAAGACGTGATATCGACGCGTTGTATGGCCCTCTAATGTCCCGTGAGTAAGGTTGTCGTCCTTTTAACTGCTCACGACGTATGATCCGGGATTGAAAAACAGAGCAAAAGAAGAAAAGTGGCCTGAAACTCATGTAAACGTTCGATTTTGGGCTCCAAAAATGGGCACAGCGAGCAAGCTGGCTGCCCCCGTCGTATAGCTCTCAGAGAGCTTTGCAACGATATGCTGTGCGCCGCGTAACTCCTTACGGATCAAAAGTTATGGGCACCAAAGCGATGGAGACCTGGTCACAAGCCCTACGCCCTAGGTTTGCAGGCCCAGCCTCTACGTGAAGCGAAGTTGTCTTGCCTAATGTTCCGTGTGATTCGGTAATAGAAATTTGGTGGATAAAGTATCTTGGCAACCCTAACCAGGGCCAAAAAATTGAAAAGGGGTTGCAACGCGAGGATTTCCCAAGTGGTCATCCATCCTAGTAATACTCTCGCTCAAGCACGCTTAACTTCGGAGTTTTGATGGGATCCGGTGCATAAGTGCTAGTATGATCGCAACCGACATGTTGAGGGCACAATTCCTTTATTTGTTAATGGTTCACAGTCCTATCGTAGAGAGATGGACCATTCAAAAGGCCCAATGGGATTAACGACAACCCATCCACTTTAACAACGCAACATCCTCACAAGACGTGATATCGATGCATTGTAGGGCCCTTTATTGTCCAGCGAGTAAGGTTGTCATCCTTTTAACAGATCACGACGTACGATCCGGGACGAAAAAATAGAGCAAAAGAAGAAAAGTGGCCTAAAATTGATGAAAACGTTCGATTTTGGGCTCCAAAAATGGGCACAGCGAGCAAGCTGGCTGCACCCGTCGTAGAGCTCTCAGATTGCTTTGCAACGGTATGTTGTGCGCTGCGTAATTCCTTACGGATCAAAAGTTATGGGCACCAGAGTAACGGAGACCTAGTCATAAGCCCTACGCCCTCGGTTTGCTGGCCCAGCCTCTACGTGATGCGTAGTCGTCTTGCCCAATGTTCCGTGGGATTCGATAATAGAAATTTGGTGGATAAAGTATCTTGGCAACCCTAACCAGGGCAAAAAAAAATTGAAAAGGGGGTGCAACACGAGGACTTCCCAGGGGTCACCTATCCTAGTACTACTCTCGCCCAAGCACGCTTAACTTCGGCGTTCTGATGGGATCCGGTGCATTAGTGCTGGTATGATCGCATCCGTCATGTTGAGGGCACAATTCCTTTATTTGTTAACGGTTCACAGTCCCATCCTAGAGAGATGGCCCATTCAAAAGGCCCAATGGGCTTAACGATAACCCATCCGCTTCAACAACGCAGCATCCTCACAATACGTGATATTGACTCATTGTAGGGCCCTATAATGTCCCGCGAGTAAGGTTGTCACCCTTTTAACAGCTCACGACGTACGATCCGGGATGAAAAAACAGAGCGAAAGAAGAAAAGTGGCTTGAAACTGATGACAACGTTCGATTTTGGGCTCCAAAAGGGGCACAGCGAGAAAGCTCGCTGCCCCCTTCGTAGATCTGTTAGAGAGCTTTGTAACGGTATGCTGTGCGCTGCGTAACTCCTTACAGATCAAAAGTTACGGGCACCGGAGCAACGGAGACCTGGTCACAAGCCCTACGCCCTCGGTTTGCGGGCCCAGCCTCCACGTGAAGTGAAGTTGTCTTGCCCAAGGTGCCGTGGGATTCGAAAATAGAAATGTGGTAGATAAAGTATCTTGGCAACCCAAACCGGAGCAAAAAAAATTGAAAAGGGGGGTACAACACGAGGACTTCCCATGGGGTCACCCATCCTTGTACTACCCTCGCCCAAGCACGCTTAACTTCGGAGGTCTTATGGGATCCAGTGCATTAGTGCTGGTATGATCGCACACGTTTTGTTGAGGTCACAATTCCTTTATTTGTTGACTGTTCACAGTCCCAACTTAGAGAGATGGTCCATTCAAAAGGCCCAATGGGCTTAAAGACAACCCATCCGCTTCAACAACGCAGCACCCTCGCAAGACGTGATATCGACGCGTTGTAGGGCCCTCTAATGTCCTGCGAGTAAGGTTGTCGTCCTTTTAACAGCTCACGACGTACGATCCGGGATGAAAAAATAGGGCAAAAGAAGAAAAGTTGCCTGAAACTAATGAAAACGTTCGATTTTGGGCTCCAAAAAGAGCAAAGCGAGCAAGCTGGCTGCCCCCGTCGTAGAGCTCTCAGAGAGCTTTGCAACGGTATGCTGTGCGCCGCGTAACTCCTTACGGATCAAAAGTTCTGGGCATCGGAGCGACGGAGACCTGGTCACAAGCCCTACGCCCTCGGTTTGCCGGCCCAGCCTCTATGTGAAGCGAAGTTGTCTTGCCCAATGTTCCGTGGGATTCGGTAATAGAAATTTGGTGTATAAAGTATCTTAGCAACCCTAACCAGGGCAAAAATAATTGAAAAGGGGGTGCAACACGAGGACTTCCCAAGGGGTCATCCATCCTAGTACTACTCTTGCCCGAGCACGCTTAACTTCAGAGTTCTGATGGGATCTGGTGCATTAGTGCTGGTATGTTCGCTCCCGTCATGTTGAGGGCACAATTCCTTTATTTGTTAACAGTTCAAAGTCCCAACCTAGAGAGATGGCCCATTCAAAAGGCCCAATGGGCTTAACGACAACCCATCCGCTTCAACAATGCAGCATCCTCGCAAGACATGATATCGACGCATTGTCGGGCCCTCTAATGTCCCGCGAGTAAGGTTGTCGTCCTTTAAATAGCTCACGACGTACGATCCGGGATGAAAAAATAGATCAAAAGAAGAAAAGTGGCTTGAAACTGATGAAAACATTCGATTTTGGGCTCCAAAAGGGGCAAAGCGAGCAAGCTCACTGCCTCCTTTGTAGATCTGTCGGAGAGCTTTGTAACGGTATGCTTTATGCTGCGTAACTCCTTACGGATCTAAAGTTATGGGCACCGGAGTGACGGAGACCTGGTTACAAGCTCTACGCCCTCGGTTTGTGGGCCCAGCCTCCACGTGAAGCGAAGTTGTCTTGCCCAACGTGTCATGGGATTCGATAATAGAAATGTGGTGGATAAAGTATCTTGGCAACCCAAACCGGAGCAAAAAAAATTGAAAAGTGGGGTGCAACACGAGGACTTCCCAGGGGGTCACCAATCCTAGTACTACTCTCGCCCAAGCACGCTTAACTTCGAAGTTCTGATGGGATCTTGTGCATTAGTGCTGGTATGATCGCACCCGTCATGTTGAGGGCACAATTCCTTTATTTGTTAACAGTTCACAGTCCCAGCCTAGAGAGATGGCCCATTCAAAAGGCCCAATGGGCTTAACGACAACCCATCCGCTTCAACAACGTAGCATCCTCACAAGACGTGATATCGACGCGTTGTAGGGCATCTAATGTCCCGCGAGCAAGGTTGTCGTCCTCTTAACTGCTCACGACGTATGATCCGGGATGAAAAAACATATCAAAAGAAGAAAAGTTGCCAGAGACAGATGAAAACGTTCGATTTTGGGCTCCAAAAATGGGCACAATGAACAAGTTGGCTTCCCCTATCGTAGAGCTCTCTGAGAGTCTTGCAACGGTATGCTGTGCGCCGCGTAACTCCGTACGGATCAAAACTTATGGGCACCGGAGGGATAGAGACCTTCTCATAAGCCCTACGCCCTCGGTTTGCAGGCCCAGCCTCTACGTGAAACGAAGTTGTCTTGCCCAATGTTCCGTGGGATTCGGTAATTGAAATTTGGTGTATAAAGTATCTTGGCAACCCTAACCAGGGCAAAAAAAATTGAAAAGGGGGTGCAACACGAGGACTTCCCAGGGGGTCACCCATCCTAGTACTACTCTTGCCCAAGCACGCTTAACTTCGGAGTTCTAATGGGATCCGGTGCATTAGTGCTGGTAGGATCGCACCCGTCATGTTGAGGGCACAATTCCTTTATTTGTTAACGGTTCACAGTCCCAGCCTAGAGAGATGGCCCATTCAAAAGCCCCAATGGCCTTTACGATAACCTATCCGCTTCAACAACGCAGCATCCTCGCAAGACATGATATCGACGCATTGTAGGGCCCTCTAATGTCCCGCGAGTAAGGTTGTCGTCCTTTTAACAACTCACGACGTACGATCCGGGACAGAAAAGCAGAGCAAAAGAAGAAAAGTAGCCTGAAACTGATGAAAACGTTCAATTTTTGGGTCCAAAAAGGGCATAGCGAGCAAGCTCGCTGCCCCCTTCGTCGTGCTGTCGGAGAGCTTTGCAATGGTATGCTGTGCGCCACGTAACTCCTTACGGATCAAAAGTTATGGGCACCGGAGCGACAGAGACCTGGTCATAAGCCCTACGCCTCGGTTTACGAGCCCAGCCTCTACGTGAAGCGAAGTTGTCTTGCCCAATGTTCCGTGGGATTCGGTAATAGAAATTTGGTGGATAAAGTATCTTGGCAACTCTAACCAGGGCAAAAAAATTTGAAAAGGGGGTGCAACACGAGGACTTCCCAAGGGGTCATCCATCCTAGTACTACTCTTGCCCAAGCACGCTTAACTTCGGAGTTCTGATGGGATCCGGTGCATTAGTGCTGGTATGATCGCACCCGTCATGTTGAGGGCACAATTCCTTTACTTGTTAACGGTTCACAGTCCCAGCCTAGAGAGATGGCCCATTCAAAAGGCCCAATGGGCTTAACGACAACCCATCCGCTTCAACAATGCAGCATCCTCGCAAGACATGATATCGACGCACTGTAGGGCCCTCTAATGTCCCGTGAGTAAGGTTTTCGTCCTTTTAACAGCTCACGACGTACGATCCCGGCCCGAAAAATAGAGCAAAAGAAGAAAAGTTGCCAGAAACTGATGAAAACGTTCAATTTTTGGGTCCAAAAAGGGCACAGCGAGCAAGCTCGCTGCCCCTTTCGTAGAGCTGTCGGAGAGCTTTACAACGGTATGCTGTGCGTTGCAAAACTACTTACAGATCAAAAGTTATGGGCACCAGAGCGACGGAGACCTGGTCACAAGCCCTACGCCCTCAGTTTGGGGGCCCAGCCTCCACGTGAAGCGAATTTATCTTGCCCAAGGTGCCGTGGGATTCGATAATAGAAATGTGGTGGATAAAGTATCTTGGCAACCCAAACCGGAGCAAAAAAAATAGAAAAGAGGGGTGCAACACGAGGACTTCCCCGGGGGTCACCCATCCTAATACTACTCTCGCCCAAGCACGCTTAACTTCGGAGTTCTGATGGGATCCGGTGCATTAGTACTGGCATGATCGCACCCGTCAGGTTGAGGGCACAGTTCCTTTATGTGTTAACGGTTCACAGTCCCAGCCTAGAGAGATGTCCAATTCAAAAGGCCCAATGGGCTTAACGATAACCCATCCGGTTCAATAACGCAGCATCCTAGCAAGACGTGATATCGACGCGTTGTAGGGCCCCCTAATGTCCCGTGAGTAAGGTTTTCGTCCTTTTAACAGCTCACGACGTACGATCCGGGATGAAAAAATAGAGCAAAAGAAGAAAAGTGGCTTGAAACTGATGAAAACATTCGATTTTGGGCTCCAAAAATGGGCAAAGTGAGCAAGCTGGCTACCCCCATCGTAGAGCTCTCAGAGAGCTTTGCAACGATATGCTGTGCACCGCGTAACTCCTTACGGATCAAAAGTTATGGGCATCGGAGCGACGGAGACCTGGTCACAAGCCCTACACCCTCGGTTTGTAGGCCCAGCCTCTTCGTGAAGCGATGTTATCTTGCCCAATGTTCCGTGGGATTCAGTAATAGAAATTTGGTGGATAAAGTATCTTGGCAACCCTAACCAGGGCAAAAATAATTGAAAAGGGGGTGCAACACGAGGACTTCCCAGGGGGTCACCCATCCTAGCACTACTCTCGCCCAAGCACTACTCTCGCCCAAGCACGCTTAACTTCGGAGTTGTGATGGGATCCGGTGCATTAGTGCTGGTATGATCGCACACGTCATGTTGAGGGCACAATTCCTTTATTTGTTAACGGTTCACAGTCCCAGCCTCGAGAGATGGCCCATTCAAAAGGCCCAATGGGCTTAATGACAACCCATCCGCTTCAATAACGTAGCATCCTCGCAAGACGTGATATGGACGCATTGTAGGGCCCTCTAATGTCCCGTGAGTAAGGTTGTCATCCTTTTAACAGCTCACGACGTACGATCCGGGATGAAAAAACAGAGAAAATGAAGAAAAGTGGCTGAAAACTAATGAAAACGTTTGATTTTGGGCTCCAAAAATGGGCACAGCAAGCAAGCTAGCTGCCCCCGTCGTAGAGATCTCAGAGAGCTTTGCAACGGTATGCTGTGTGCCGCGTAACTCCTTACGGATCAAAAGTTATGGGCACCGGAGCGATGGTGTCACGCCCAACCCAACCTATAGAGGTTAGACTAGGGTGTGATCTAAACGTTCATATCATTTCACGTACTTAATCGTTCATTAAGATTTAACACTTAACGTTTTGGCCTAAAATGACCTCATAATCTCGAAAAGGTAATACAATAAGATTGGCTGAGAATTCCCTACCCTTAATTTGGATTTTACATGCTTTACAAGCTGAGCTAGTAATAAGTTTAGAACCCATTGGAGTACTAACTTCTACTTCGTATGGCAAACATACAACTTTCAGTTTCACACGTTCCACACATAAGGGAGTAATAAATGAATGAGTGGCACCCGGATCAATTAGCACCCTAACAGGTTGATTCAGTATGAAGAATGTACCTTCGACAATAGCGGTCTCATCTGGAATCTCCTCGCACTCAATAGCATAAGCTCGAGCCTGAACTCTAGGAACTGGAGTCTTGCCTCTACCAGTTGGTTTACCCTGATTCTACCCTGCATGCCGTTTAGGGCAATCCTTAATCTGATGCTGTTCACTACCACATCTCATACATCGTCCTGACTTTCTCCAACACTAGGCCTCGGTATGCCCCTTCTTGTCACAATAAGAACAGTTGACAGACTAAGTAGCAGGTGAACTACCTGTAGATCCGCGGGTAGAAGAGGCTGATGGCGCTTTCGTCGGGCCACGGTTATTCACTGGTCTATTCTGGCTCTGGCCCTAAATACGACTCTGACTCTGGAATTTCCTCTACTAACCTGGAGGCTGGTATGGTTTCTTGTTCGGCTGGCTCGAACCGGCTCTATCAAGTTTCCTCTTCTCAACTTGAGAGGCAGCAGCAAAGAGAGCAGAATAGGTATCGAAGTCATGAGAAGCCAACTGGTCCTGAATCTCTGGCCTCAATCCAGTAGTAAATTTCCACATCTTCGCCTCCGGAGTACTAACCATATATTGAGCATAACGGGATAGTCGGTCAAAACGAGCCTCGTACTGGGCCACCGTCATGTTACCCTGGGTCAAGTGCATGAACTCCTCAATCCGCCTCTGCCTGGAAACTGCAGGTACATATTTCTCCTTGAATGCCTTAACGATATTACCCCACAAGCGAGGTGTTTGATCAGTTTCCCACAGTGCCTCCACAGCGTGCCACCAATGTTCAGCATCCCCGTGCAACAGAAACATAGCAAACTCCACCTTTTCTTCATTAGTATAATCAAGTGGCCTGAAAAACCTCTCGATCTCGGATAGCCAAGCCTCTGCTTTCTCATCATCAGCTTCCCCGTGGAATTTGGACGGACGAAAGTCAAGAAACTCCCTCATTCTGCTATGTCTCCCATGGTTACCATCATTCCTGTTGTTGTTGTTGTTGGCCTCACTTGCATCTTGGCGCTCCATCACTCGGGATACGCGATCCATGGCATTTACCATCATGTTAAACATAGCTATACCGGAATTAGTTTGATAGGCATCTCCAGTCTCTTGGGGTTCACCGCTCCTATTAGTAGTACGGGTGCTAGGGCCAGCCATCTATAGGCACAGATTACGATGCACAATTTATTGAAACATGACAATTAAGAATTTAATGCATAAGATATGCATAATAATATAGATACAATTCTAGAAACAATTAAGGCATGTTAATCACTTAAACACATAAAACATAGAAGGCACATTTAACATTATCACACAATAACATATAAACAAGTCATCCTAATTATCTTAGGGCTCTACCCATGGTCCGAGAGTTAAACCCGACTTAAGCAATCTAAGCTCTGATACCTTTCCGATATAAGGTGTCACCCCCCAACATGACCTATAGAGGTTAGACTAGGGTGTGATCTAAATGTTCAAATCATTTCACGTACTTAATCGTTCATTAAGATTTAACACTTAACGTTTTGGCCTAAACTCCAAAATTTTCCGGTAAACCGGCAGCATAACGGCTGTAATTGGGTTCTTTGGTTTGACCTAATTCTCTAAACGCCTCAAAATTTATCTTCTCAAATTCATTTCCAACTAAGATTACTATTTTATCATCAATTGAAACGCCTATTGGTTGTCTTGATGTCTCGTTTGATTAATAACCTAGCATGATACTATGCCTCGTTCGTTTGTTAATCCTCGTTACAAAAGTACCTGTTGATCTTAGCTTAATAACGTGTACCTGCTTAAGGTTTGGTTGGTTCATTTTACTTAGCCTTTACCTAACACTTCATAATCCTATTATAGATACTAGCAGTAATAATAGCAAAACGATCATAGTAGTGTCTAGTGTATGTCTAGTTATCATCAGTACAAACCAAAATTAGACCCCAAATTACAACGGGGGTCTTTTACATTACAACATTGAGCAACATAAAAGAAATAGTCTTCAAGTAGCATAGTTCACAAATAGCCATAATCACGCAAAGCACATAGAACAGGAAATCACTCCAAGGAATCATCGATAGGCACATCGTCCTCAGGTACCTGTTCTTGATCTTCTTCACCTAAGATGATAAAAGAGGGTGAGTCCTTATGAACTCAGCGAGGGAGAACGAGAAATTGGTTTTGAAACTCATTTTCTGGTTCAACTTATGAAAATCCTTTTGCAAGCATGAATATAACACCATTAATTACATAACAATAATATAAAGTAAAGGAACAGAAATACTAGTATTTCCTCCTCGATGTTCTCTAGGAACCAAGCGAGAGTACTTATACATATGGATACGGTGAGCTTTTGCTCTCAGTTGTTGCGGCCAACTTCAAATCATCCCCTTAACACGCCAAGTGGGTGTACTCCGGATGTACCCCGAAATCCTACGACCCAACTCTCCGAGGAAGTCTAGCCCCCAAGCGAGAGAGGGAATGGGACCATGGTAGTCACGGGTGCACCGGCAAGCCCGATGCCGCCCGATGTGCGTGATCGCTACCATGCTAGAATGAAAGGTTGCAACCTTGTGTGCAATGCACATTTATGACATTTAATATATCACATTAGGAGGACAACAAAGTAGGTTGCCTCCGGACAGTCATAAGATTGCACATTGACAAGCAAACAAGCGAGGCACGGATAGACAAGTAGTTTCACTTGAAAAGCGTATGGAGTTATATGAACATTAAACGGGCAGCCATGTAACACATGTAAATCAAGTCATATAACTCATTTCAAAGTCCACGTAATCAAATATTAAGATTATGCAACATGCAACAACATCTACGTGGGCTCGGAATGCAAAACAGGCCTATTTGTCAACATGTAATGATAAAAATCACATTTAGGGCTATAAGGGCATCTACGGGCAGCCTACTAAGCATATAATTCCACACAAAATCCAAATGATCAACACTAGCAAGCCTACCTAGTCGTTAGGGTTTTCATTTCGTGCTTACCCGTGTGATTAAACCCTAAGTCAACTCAAAATCAACCTCAAGTCATGCATCATTTAATTCAAACATCCTCAAGTACTCAAAAAAGTCCACACAACATCCCAACGCCACAAACCCAAGCATTTAATACCACAAGAGAAGTTACAACAAGTTTTCTAAGCATATAACCAAGTGAAACCCTCACTGCAATAGGCTGTTTTCCCACAATCATTAATACAACCAAACAATATCCAATTCTAGTGAATAAGATGTCAAATTAAATCCAAAGAAGTTAACTAAAATCAGAAACAAACCTTGCATCATTTGGAGTTCGGGATCATTAGTTATAGCCGAAACAGTGGGATAGCACAAAACTGTCAAGATTTGCACACATTTAGATAATTGACGTTTTTGAGGCCCTTAGGGTCAGATTTAGCCTTCGTCCATTTCTGACAAAAATGTCCAGAACTGAAAATCTAGCAGCATACCAAATTTCATACATTTTGGACATCATTTACTAAGTCAAATCTGGTTAGTTCTACAGGGTCAGTGCATCTGCCAAAACCTGCTTCATTTTTCCAGATTTCCAGATTTGGATACATTTTAATGATTCGCCATTTTGAGGACCTTATATTCGAAATTAGCTTTGGCCTATTTCTGAAAAAAATGTTTAGAACTGGCAAACCTAGGCACCTACCAATTTTCATGCATTTTGAACATCATTTTCCTAGCCAAACACACCTCGAAACAACAGGTCAGAGAGCTGTCACATAATCCGATTTCACCTATCATCACTTTCAAGCCAAAATCTTGCCATGCATGGTTGAAGAAGCTTATGAAAGCACATATAACTCAAGTACAGAAGCAAAGAAATACATTTAAGAGCATGCATGTAGATTTTTGAAGGATTTTCAAAAGGTTTTAGCCCTCACCTTAGCAAATCAACAAGAAGATGCACAAAACTTGTTGAAGCACAAATTTCTTCTTCTTCTTTGCCTAGCCAAGATTCCAACTTGGTTTTCTCTATTTTTCCTAGCTTAGTGACCAAGCTCTTAGTACATGCATGTGGTTAGAACAAGAAGAAAAGAAATGGAAGCTAAGAAACTTACCTAGGGCCGAAATGAAGAGTCAAAAGCTTGCATGTGAGTTTTCTTGCAACCTAACTAGCTTGGTTGAGTTCCTTTGCTTATGGCTTGCCTTGATTAACTATGGTATGATGAAGATGAGCAATGATGGTGAGAAGTTCATCCAAGGCCGAGAGAGAGAGGGAAAAATGAGAGGGAGAGAGAGAAGTTGAGAGGAAAATGAGTGAAATGAAAAAAAAACAAAGGCCTTGCAATTTGATGAAGCATGTTCGGCCTTGGGCAGCCAAATTTCAGCCTTTTTGTGTCTTCAAGGTGTAATTTGAAATTCCTAGGATGGGAAAGGAGTGTTTGGTCGAGCAAGGTGGAGTTTTGAGGAGGTATGAGCAATTTTTTATGCATTGTGTTAAGTGTTTTTGTCATAGTTTGTCTAGGAATGTTTTTAATTTATGCAATGCTTGTCAAATGCATGATATGGTCGGCCAAAGCATGTGAAAATTCTGAATTTTTGTCATCTATTGGGATATTATTTAATTGTGTGTTGGAAGTACAAAAAGAATAAGGAATAAAAAAATGAAGAATGTTTAGTGTTTAGTGAAATTTTGTCGTCTAGTGAGTTGAATTAGTAATTTAATAATAGTTAGTGGATTTTGTAGGATTAATTAATGACCTAGTGCTTCGTGTAAGATGCTTTCTTGTTTAGCGTGAGGGCACGCTTTCTTAGGTCTAGGACACACACTACGAGGTAGGACACGAATTACGAGACGAATGCACATTTTCCAAGTAAATGCACGCAAATCTAAATGAATGCACGTAATTCAATGCAAGGCACACAAAACGAACACAATTCTAAAACCTAAGTCAAGGCACACAATTCTAGATTAGGACACTTGAAATGAGGTATCGCACGCAAATCGAGGTCGGGCCTCACAGATGGAGACCTGGTCACAAGCCCTACGCCCTCAGTTTGCGGGCCCAGCCTCTACGTAAAACGAAGTTGTCTTGCCCAATGTTCTATGGGATTCGATAATAGAAATTTGGTGGATGAAGTATCTTGGCAACCCTAACCAGGGCAAAAAAAATTGAAAAGGGAGGTGCAACACGAGGACTTCCCAGGGGGTCACCCATCCTAGTACTACTCTTGCCCAAGCACGTTTAACTTCGGAGTTCTGATGGGATCCGGTGCATTAGTGCTGGTATGATCGCACCCGTCATGTTGAGGGCACAATTCCTTTATTTGTTAACGGTTCACAGTCCCAGCCTAGAGAGATGGCCCATTCGAAAGGTCCAATGGGCTTAACGACAACCCATCCGCTTCAACAATGGAGCATCCTCGCAATACGTGATATCGACGCGTTGTAGGGCCATCTAATGTCCCGCGAGTAAGGTTGTCGTCCTTTTAACAGCTTACGACGTACGATCCGGGATAGAAAAACAGAGCAAAAGAAGAAAAGTGGCTTGAAACTGATGAAAATGTTCAATTTTGGGCTCCAAAACGGGCAAAGCAAGCAAGGTCGCTGCCCCGTTCGTAGAGTTGTCTGAGAGCTTTGCAACGGTATGCTGTGTGCCGCGTAACTCCTTACGGATCAAAAGTTATGGGCACTGGAGCGACGGAGACCTGGTCACAAGCCCTACGCCCTCGGTTTATGGGCCCATCCTCCACTTGAAGCGAAGTTGTCTTGCCCAAGGTGCAGTGGGATTCGATAATAGAAATGTGGTAGATAAAGTATCTTGGCAACCCAAATCGGAGAAAAAAAAATTGAAAAGGGGTGGGGGGGGGGGGGCGGGGGCCAACACGAGGACTTCCCAGGGGGTCACCCATCCTAGTACTACTCTCGCCCAAGCACACTTAACTTCGAAGTTCTGATGGGATCCGGTGCGTTAGTGCTGGTATGATCGCACCCGTCATGTTGAGGGCACAATTCCTTTATGTGTTAATGGATCAAAGTCCCAGCCTAGAGAGATGGCCAATTTAAAAGGCCCAATGGGCTTAACAATAACCCATCCGCTTCAACACTGCAGCATCCTAGCAAGACGTGATAACAACGCATTGTAGGCCCCCGTAATGTCCCGCGAGTAAGGTTGTCATCCTTTTAACAGCTCACAACGTACGATCCGGGATGAAAAAACAGAGCAAGAGATGAAAACTTGCCTGAAACTGATGAAAACGTTCGATTTTGGGCTCCAAAAAGGGGCAAAGCAAGCAAGCTGGCTGCCCCCGTTGTAGAGCTCAAAGAGAGATTTGCAACGGTATGCTGTGCGCCGCGTAACTCCTTACGGATCAAAAGTTATGGGCACCGGTGCGACGGAGACCTGGTCACAAGCCCTACACTCTCGGTTTGCCGGCCCAGCCACTACGTGAAGATAAGTTGTCTTGCCCAATGTTCCATGGGATTCGGTAATAGAAATTTGGTGGATAAAGTATCTTGGCAACCCTAACCAGGGTAAAAAAAAATTGAAAAGGGGGTGCAACACGAGGACTTCCCCGGGGGTCACCCATCCTAGTACTACTCTCGCTCAAGCACGCTTAACTTCGGAGTTCTGATGGGATCCGGTGCATTACTGCTGGTATGATCGCACCCGTCATGTTGAGAGCACAATTCCTTTATTTGTTAACAGTTCACTGTCCCAGCCTAAAGAGATGGCTCATTCAAATGGCCCAAGGGGCTTAACGACAACCCATCCGCTTCAACAACGCAGCATCCTCACAAGACGTGATATCGACGCGTTGTAGGGCCCTCTAATGTCCCGCGAGTAAGGTTGTCCTCCTTTTAACAGATCACGACATACGATCCAGGACGAAAAAATAGAGCCAAAGAAGAAAAGTGGCCTGAAACTGATGAAAACGTTCGATTTTGGGATCCAAAAATGGGTACAGTGAGCAAGCTAGCTACCCCCGTCGTAGAGCTCTCAGAGAGCTTTGCAACGATATGCTGTGCTCCGTGTAACTCCTTACGGATCAAAAGTTACGGGCACCGTAGCGACGGAGACCTGGTCACAAGCCCTACGCCCTCGGTTTGCGAGCCCAGCCTCTACGTGAAGCGAAGTTGTCTTGCCCAATCTTTCGTGGGATTCGGTAATAGAAATTTGGTGGATAAGGTATCTTGGCAACCCTAACCAGGGCAAAAAAAAATGAAAAGGGAGTGCAACACGAGGACTTCCTAGGCGGTCACCCATCCTAGTACTACTATCGCCCAAGCACGCTTAACTTCAGAGTTTTGATGGGATCCGGTGCATTAGTGCTAGTATGATCGCACCCGTCATGTTGAGGGCACAATTCCATTATTTGTTAACGGTTCACAGTGCCAGCCTAGAGAGATGGCCCATTCAAATGGCCCAATGGGCTTAACGACAAGTCATCCACTTCAACAACGCAGCATCCTCACAAGACACGATATCGACGCGTTGTAGGGACCTCTAATATCCCGCGAGTAAGGTTGTCATCCTTTTAACAGCTCACGACATACGATCCGGGACGGAAAAACAGAGCAAAAGAATAAAAGTGGCCTGAAACTGATGAAAACGTTCGATTTTGGGCTCCAAAAAAGGCACAACGAGCAAGGTCACTACCTTTCTCGTAGAGCTGTCGGAGAGCTTTGCAACGGTATGCTATGCGCCGCATAACTCCATACGGATCAAAAGTTATGGGCACCAGAGCGACGGAAACCTGGTTACAAGCCTTACGCCTTCGGTTTGCTGGCCCAGCCTCCACGTAAAGCGAATTTGTCATGCCCAAGGTGTCGTGGGATTCGATAATAGAAATGTGGTGGATAAAGTATCTTGGCAACCCAAACCGGAGCAAAAAAAATAGAAAGGGGGGTGCAACACGAGGACTTCCCAAGGGGTCACCCATCCTAGTACTACTCTCGCCCAAGCACGCTTAACTTCGGAGTTCTGATGGGTTCCGGTGCATTAGTGCTGGTATGATCGCACCCGTCATATTGAGGGCACAATTCATTTATATGCTAATGGTTCACAGTCCCAGCCTAGAGAGATGGCCAATTCAAAAGGCCCAATGGGCTTAACGATAACCCATCCGCTTCAACAATGCAGCATCCTAGCAAGTTGTGATATCGACGCGTTGTAGGGCCTCCTAATGTCCCGCGAGTAAGGTTGTCATCCTTTTAACAGCTCACGACGTACGATTCGGGACGAAAAAACAGAGCAAAAGAAGAAAATTGGCCTGAAATTGATGAAAACGTTTGATTTTAGGCTCTAAAAATGGGCATAGCAAGCAAGCTTGCTGCCCCAATCGTAGAGCTCTCAGAGAGCTTTGCAACGGTATATTGTGCACCGCGTAACTCCTAACGGATCAAAAGTTATGGGCACCGGAGCGACAGAGACTTGGTCACAAGCCCTACGCCCTCGGCTTGTAGGCCCAGCCTCTACGTGAAGCGAAGTTGTCTTGCCCAATGTTCCGTGGGATTCGGTAATAGAAATTTGGTAGATAAAGTATCTTGGCAACCCTAACCAGGGCAAAAAAAATTGAAAAGGGGGCGCAACACGAGGACTTCCCAGGGGGTCACCCAACCTAGCACTAATCTCGCCCAAGCACGCTTAAATTCGGAGTTCTGATGGGATCCGGTGCATTAGTGCTGGTATGATCGCACACGTCATGTTGAGGGCACAATTCCTTTATTTGTTAATGGTTCAAAGTCCCAGCCTAGAGAGATGGCCCATTAAAAAGGCCCAATGGGCTTAACGACAACCCATCCGCTTCAACAACGCAGCATCATAGCAAGACGTGATATCGACGCATTGTAGGGCCCCCTAATGTCCAGCGAGTAAGGTTGTTGTCCTTTTAACAGCTCACGATGTACGATCCGGGATGAAAAAACAAAGCAAAAGTAGAAAACTGGCCTGAAACTGATGAAAACGTTCGATTTTTGGCTCCAAAAATTGGCAAAGCGAGCAAGAAGACTGCCCCGTCGTAGAGCTTTCAGAGAGCTTTGCAACGGTATGATGTGCGCCGTGTAACTCCTTACGAATCAAAAGTTATGGGCACCGGAGTGACGGAGACCTGGTCACATGCCCTACGCCCTCGGTTTGCAGGCCCAGCCTCCACGTGAAGCGAAGTTGTCTTGCCCAAGGTGCCGTGGGATTCGATAATAGAATGTGGTGGATAAAGTATCTTGGCAACCCAAACCGGAGCAAAAAAAATTGAAAAGGGGTGGCAACGCGAGGACTTCCGAAGGGGTCACCCATCCTAGTACTTCTCTCGCCCAAGCACGCTTAACTTCGGAGTTTTTATGGGAGCCGGTACGTTAGTGCTGGTATGATCGCACCCGTCATGTTGAGGCACAATTCCTTTATGTGTTAACGGTTCACAGTCCCAGCCTAGAGAGATGGCTAATTCAAAAGGCCCAATGGGCTTAACGATAACCCATCCGTTTTAACAACGCAGCATCCTAGCAAGATGTGATAACGAAGAGTTGTAGGCCCCCCTAATGTCCCGCGAGTAAGGTTGTCGTCCTTTTAACAACTCACGACGTACGATCCGGGATGAAAAAACAGAGCAAAAGAAGAAAATTTGCCTGAAACTGATGAAAACGTTTGATTTTGGGCTCCAAAAACGGGCATAGTGAGCAAGCTGGCTGCCCCTGTCGTAGAGCTCACAGAGAGCTTTGCAACGGAATGTTGTGCGCTGCATAACTCCTTACGGATTAAAAGTTATGGGCACCGGTGCGAAGGAGACCTGGTCACAAGCCCTACGCCTTCGGTTTTGCGGGCCCAGCCACTATGTGATGCTAAGTTATCTTGCCCAATGTTCCATGGGATTCGGTAATAGAAATTTGTTGGATAAAGTATCTTGGCAACCTTAACCAGGGCAAAAAAAATTGAAAAGGAGGTGCAACACGAGGACTTCCCAGGGGGTCACCCATCCTAGTACTACCCTCGCCCAAGCACATTTAACTTCGGAGTTCTGATGGGATTCGGTGCATTAGTGCTGGTATGATCGCACCCGTCATGTTTAGGGCACAATTCCTTTATTTGTTAACAGTTCACTATCCGAGCCTAGAGAGATGGCCCATTCAAAATGCCCAATGGGCTCAACGACAACCCATCCGCTTTAACAACGCAGCATCCTCACAAGACGTGATATCGACGCTTTGTAGGGCCCTCAAATGTCCCGCGAGTAAGGTTGTCTTCCTTTTAACAGATCATGACGTACGATCCAAGACGAAAAAATAGAGTAAAAGAAGAAAAGTGGCCTGAAACTGATGAAATGTTCGATTTTGGGCTACAAAAATGGGTACAGCGAGCAAGTTGGCTGCCCACGCCATAGAGCTCTCAGAGAGCTTTGTAACGGTATGCTGTGCTCTATGTAACTCTTTACGGATCAATAGTTACGGGCACCGGAGCGACGGAGACCTGGTCACAAGCCCTACGCCCTCGGTTTGCGGGCCCAGCCTCTACGTGAAGTGAAGTTGTCTTGCCAAATGTTCCTGGGATTCGGTAATAGAAAATTGGTGGATAAAGTATCTTGGTAAACCTAACCAGGGCAAAAAAAATTGAAAAGGGGGTGCAACACGAGTACTTCCCAGGGGGTCAACCATCCTAGTACTACTCTCGCCCAAGCACGCTTAATTTCGAAGTTCTGATAGGATCTGGTGCATTAGTGCTGGTATGATCGCACCCGTCATGCTGAGGGCACAATTCCTTTATTTGTTAACGGTTCACAGTCCCAGCCTAGAGATATGGCCCATTCAAAAAGCCCAATGGGCTTAACGACAACCCATCCGCTTCAACAATGCAGCATCCTCGCAAGACGTGATATCGACGCGTTGTAGGGCCCTCTAATGTCTAGCGAGTAAGGTTGTCGTCCTTTTAACAGCTCACGACGTACGATCCGGGATGAAAAAATCGAGCAAAAGAGGAAAAATGGCCTGAAACTAATGAAAACGTTCGATTTTGGGCTACAAAAACGGGCATAGAGAACAAGCTAGCTGCCCCCGTCGTTGAGCTCTCAGAGAGCTTTGCAACGGTATGCTGTGTGCCGCGTAACTCCTTACAGATCAAAAGTTATGGGCACCTGATTGACAGAGACCTGGTCACAAGCCCTACGCCCTCGGTTTGCGGGCCCAGCCTCTATGTGAAGCGAAGTTGTCTTGCCCAATGTTCCGTGGGATTCGGTAATAGAAATTTGGTGGATAAGGTATCTTGGCAACCCTAACCAGGGCAAAAAAAATTGAAAAGGGGGTGCAACACGAGGACTTCCCAGGGGGTCACCTATCCTAGTACTACTCTCGCCCAAGCACGCTTAACTTCGGAGTTCTGATGGGATCCATTACATTAGTGTTGGTATGATCGCACCCGTCATGTTGAGGGCACAATTCCTTTATTTGTTAACGGTTCACAGACCCAGCCAAGAGAGATGGCCCATTCAAAAGGCCCAATGGGCTTAACGACAACCCATCCGCTTCAACAACACAGCATCCTCGCAAGACGTGATATCGACGAGTTGTAGGGCCCTCTAATGGCCCGCGAGTAAGGTTTTCGTCCTTTTAACAGCTCACGACGTACGATCCGGGACAAAAAAATAGATCAAAAAAAGAAAAGTGGTTTGAAACTGATGAAAACGTTCGATTTTGGGCTCCAAAAATTGCACAGCGAGCAAGCTCGCTGCCTTTTTCGTAGAGCTGTCGGAGAGCTTTGCAACGGTGTGCTGTGCGCTGCATAACTCCGTACGGATCAAATGTTATGGGCACCAGAGCTACGGAGAACTGGTCACAAGCCCTAAGCCCTCGGTTTGCAGGCCCAGCGTCCACGTGCCGTGGGATTCGATAATAGAAATGTGGTGGATAAAGTATCTTGGCAACCCAAACCGGAGCAAAAAAAATTGAAAAGTGGGGTGCAACACGAGGACTTCCTAGGGGGTCACCCATCCTAGTACTACTCTCGCCCAAGCACGCTTAACTTTGGAGTTCTGATGGGATCCGGTGCATTAGTGCTTGTATGATCGCACGCGTCATGTTGAGGGCACAATTCATTTATGTGTTAACGGTTCACAGGCCCAACCTAGAGAGATGGCCAATTCCAAAGGCCCAATGGGCTTAACGATAACCCATCCGATTCAACAACGCAGCATCCTAGCAAGACGTGATATCGACGCGTTGTAGGGCCCCCTAATTTTCCGCGAGTAAGGTTGTCATCCTTTTAACAGCTCACGACATACGATCCGGGATGAAAAAACAAAGCAAAAGAAGAAAAGTGGTCTGAAACTGATGAAAACGTTCGATTTTGGGCTCCAAAAATAGGCACAGCGAGCAAGCTGGCTGCCCTCGCCGTAGAACTCTCAGAGAGTTTTGCAACGGTATGCTGTGCGCCGCGTAACTCCTTATGGATCAAAAGTAATGGGCACCCGAGCGACGGAGACCTGGTCACAAGCCCTACGTCCTCGGTTTGCAGGCCCAGCCTCTACTTGAAGCGAAGTTGTCTTGCCCAATGTTCCGTGGGATTCGGTAATAGAAATTTGGTGGATAAAGTTTCTTGGCAACCCTAACCAGGGCAAAAAAAATTGAAAAGGGAGTGCAACACGAGGACTTCCCAGGGGTTCACCCATCCTAGCACTACTCTCGTCCAAGCATGCTTAATTTCGGAGTTCTGATGGGATCCGGTGCATTGGTGCTGGTATGATCGCACACGTCATGTTGAGGGCACAATTCCTTTATTTGTTAATCGTTCACAAACCAAGCCTAGAGAGATGGTGTAACACCCCAATCCCTCTCGAGACCGGGGTTTCTATTAATCGATCTAATCACAACCCAAACCAAACCCGAGCATAATTTTAAGGGAAAACGGACGGAGTCTCCCCTGTTTCTAGGCGAAATGTAAAACCTGCGATAGCATATAAGTGGACCAATACCATGTCCAAACATTCAAAACCACCTCAAGGCCATCCGAGCCTCGGTTCTCAACAATTTAAACTCAGCAAGTATACATACATTTCCAATTTAAAGGCTGACCTATCTCTTTTCATTTTTGACAAGTACATTCGAACTAGACGGTTAAACCATACTAAGCTACTGCATAAAATAAACTATCATGCCATTCTAACTCTTTTCCTTTGGACATTACAGACATGCATTGAAGTTAAGCTATGCTAACTGATTACATAAACTAGCTTATCAATTCACCTTAGCTACTTAGCTAAATTTAAATTACATTTCTTTTGACAATAAATACAAACAACATATGAACATACATCTTTACAGACTTCGACACTCAAGCCACATAGGCACGCAAGACAACTCTTTAGGCACGAACTTTCACAAAATCACGAACTTTCCAGCTAACATGACATTTCTTGAAATGTGGTGGTGAGGAGTGAGTATACACAACACGTATACTCAGTGAGGGCGAGACAGATATCGAATTAGAGAGAAAGAAAGTCGTGCAATGCAAATAAGACAGTTAAGCAATATAACTGATAAATAAGCAATCAAGACAAACAATCAATACAATAAGCAATTACTGAAAGCATTAACACAACCATTCAAAGCTATACCACACTCTGAAGGCTATGGTTCACTCATACTAGCAATGTACCATTTCACGAGCGATACATCAATCTCGAGCTTGATGTTGACAACGATGACAATAAGCGTCAACAATTGTTAAACATTTCAATCAATAATCAACTCTAACAAGCGTAATAAGCATTAACAAGCATTTACAATCAAACAAGTAATAAGAACAACACCAACTAACATTATCAAGCAATAACAAGTATTCTATAGGCATTATAAGCATTCTATAGGCAACATAAGCATTCTATAAGCAATATAAGCATTCTATAAGCAATATTCTATGAAAACACACAAAATCATGAAAATGACCCCAACTTACCAAACTCTACTACTTTCAAACGAGCCACGAGTTTTGGAAACCGACTTCACCAATCCTCCTAGGTCACTATAAGGCACGTCTAAAGACCCCGAAACCCTACTTAACCCTGGAATTCACGCAAAGTCCCGATTTCCGCCTTTGCTCGTTTGAACTACAACTATACTAACGAAACACCCAACCAATGCCATAATCGCACCAAAAGTGCTTCCATGGCCTCCCAAAACAATACCATCATGCAAAATGAGAAAACGCTAAACTCGACCTAAACGACCCCGACTTTCACCAAGGCATTTTTCTCATTTTTTCCATTACGCAACCTAAACAAACCATGCATTTAGACATTCTAGTATACCTAGCACCTTTTCACATCAACAGAGCATAACAGCGCAACTTCATCGAAACGGGGGTTTACTATTCACTATTTACTATTCATTACACAATTTATATTTCAAATTCGATATTCAACCGCATAAAATGTTAAAAAGCTATAAATACACATTCTACAATTGCTAGAGAACATTCTTTAAGCAATGAAACAGACAAAATAACAACCTACGGTTAAATCACAAAAATTAAAGTTTATGTTCAACATTTTCAAATGCGCAAATAACCTTGAAACCCTCACCTTAGATGCTCCTAGACGCTAGGGAAACCACGCTGGATGCCTCGGAAACCACCCCGCACAAGCTCTCACGAAGAAATTGAAGTTTGAAGTTGAAATGTTTTTTTTTCTTTTTCCTCCATGGTTTCAGCCATGGCCTTCTTTATTTCCTGATTTTGCTCTTTTGTTTCGTATTTCATACTTAAATAAAAAATGACAAATGGTCAAAGCTTCGGTCAACCCGCTAAACCAAAACAGCTATGCTCGACCTTACAAAAACGGCCATAACTTCTTCTAGAAAACTCCAATTCACGAACGGTTTGAAGCCTCAGAAACTAGACTCGTAGAGCTTTCCAACCATATATAATTTGCTACATAAATCTTCCCCAATTGGTTCAGATTTAATTCCAAATTTGACCCAAAATTTGACTAACTTAACATTGCATTTTTTTTATTTCTAATCCCAAGTTTGCCCTTTATTAAACATTTCAAAAATTTTCACCTTGTCCTAGTTGGTCATTGTAGATGAAAAGTCAACTAGTTTGGTCAAAGAAGGTGAAAGGTCAATAAAATGCAATTTAAATGAACTTTAAATGCTATTGAATACATGCCAGGTTCGGGGTATCACATCCTTCCCCCCTTAAAACAATTGCGTCCTCGCAATTCTTCTTCCAATAGAACTCTGCATCCACTGAAATCCAACTCTGACTAATCTTCTTCAGTTGCTGAGCAAGTATATTAATCAAGATAACCAATAGGGAAGTTTAAGAAGAAATTCCAAGTAGTAATGCCGAATAAATGCTCAAATGTAGATACCGCACAAGAATCCCGTTGACACGAATACCGAAAAAGAATAAAATTCCAACCAAAAGCGCCGAGATAATACCAATAAAGACTAAAGTAAAGATACTGTAGATGTCATTAATACCACACAATAACGACAAGAAGAATACCCCACACACGAATCTCCAATAGAAGTCTAACTTTTACTGCCTGAGAATCCTCAAGCAAAAAGCCAAATAAAGGCCCAATCAAAGGTTCCATCTAGAGATCCAAAGAATTACCCCGCTGGTCATGAATTTCATAGAAGAATTCCCTGTTAAGAGTGCTGGAGAAAATACTAAGAAACCCAATCAAATATACTTCAAAAGTTCCAAAGAAGCCTTCCAAACAATAACCCCATAGGACAACCAATTAGATTCCGAGTATTGCTATCAAATGCTAAGAAGAAGGTCTAAGGAATAGCAGAGACAATATAATGTGCCCAATAAGACAATCAAGTTGAATAACAAACATAGCTTCCCAGATGGATGAAAACTCCAAGGATAAACACCGAACTGGTGAACAATATACCGAAACCAAACTCTGAGGCCTCTTCACTGTTTGCCAAGTGAGAACTTCATACAACCTTGCTAATAAGGAAAATACCAATAGAATGCCCAATAAGAATTTCAAAGAATACCATAAGTAGTATTATACAATAAGTCTGATAGGAACTCCAAATACCAAACCTACTGAGGAACACTGAAAAAGATATCCAAAACAATGCTCCAATAAGAAAGTAGCCAAGTTTGCCCAATAAGTAAATACTAAATAATTGGCCACTGAGAATTCCATAAAATACCATTGAAGAATTTCCAATCTGGGATGCCAGTTTCACACCAATAAAGACCGAGACACATATACCCTAGATAATACTGTGCAGTAAGGCCGATTGAAATCCCAATAGCCAAATCTACCGAGAAATGCCAACTGAAGTCTCCAAAGAATACCCATTAAGAAAATCAAAGAATGCTCCAAAGAACAACCAAATAAAACCCCAAGAGAAAGCTGTTATTTCACAGTTGTTAAGCACAGAAGAGGACCCTAGAGATTCGCCAATAACCGAGCTCCAAAAGCAAACACCAACTTCCAAATCAAGGCAAGTTAAATGCCATTCATTTCCTGCCAATCCATACACCTTGGAAAGCCAGCGGTGAACCACTTTCTTCAGGGGAGGAAGATGACTTACTTACCATTTCCATAGGACATGTATGAATGCCAATATATCACAGTTATACACATGCCTTAAACTATTATGCAAGCAAGTTTATGAAACAGTTTATTCAACAAGGTCACTCAAGCACGACAATCAAGTCAAGCACAACATAATCAATTCAAATCACGGCATAGCTAATTCAAGACATTCTATACACACATTACAAGTAATACTTCAAGAAAATAACAATTCACGAGATCAATTCGATTGACGATGCCAATTCGATAGGTCAATTCAATGCACAACTAGACACTTCACTTCACTTAGCACACAATTAACACATAACACATAACTATATCACATAAGAGCACACATTCAAATCAAGAGACACAATCTCACATACAAGCATACACTTTCAAGACACACTTAACAAGCACACATTCAAGGATCACTACCCACCATACCGAGGACACTGTCTCGGCTTATGAGCTAGACAAGCTCTGATACCACCTGTAACACCCCAATCCCTCTCGAGACCGGGAGTTCTATCAATCGATCTAATCACAACCCAAACCAAACCCGAGCATAATTTTCAGGGAAAACGGACGGAGTCTCCCCTGTTTCTAGGCGAAATGTAAAACCTACGATAGCATATAAGTGGACCAATACCATGTCCAAACATTCAAAACCACCTCAAGGCCATCCGAGCCTCGGTTCTCAACAATTTAAACTCAGCAAGTATACATACATTTCTAATTTAAAGGCTAACCTATCTCTTTTCATTTTTGACAAGTACATTCAAACTAGACGGTTAAACCATACTAAGCTACTGCATAAAATAAACTATCATGCCATTCTAACTCTTTTCCTTTGGACATTACAAACATGCATTGAAGTTAAGCTATGCTAACTGATTACATAAACTAGCTTATCAATTCACCTCAGCTACTTAGCTAAATTTAAATTACATTTCTTTTGACAATAAATACAAACAACATATGAACATACATCTTTACAGACTTCAACACTCAAGCCACATAGGCACGCAAGACAACTCTTCAGGCACGAACTTTCACAAAATCACGAACTTTCTAGCTAACATGACATTTCCTGAAATGTGGTGCTGAGGAGTGAGTATACACAACACGTATACTCAGTGAGGGCGAGACAGATATCGAATTGGAGAGAAAGAAAGCCGTGCAATGCAAATAAGACAATTAAGCAATATAACTGATAAATAAGCAATCAAGACAAACAATCAATACAATAAGCAATTACTGAAAGCATTAGCACAACCATTCAAAGCTATACCACACTCTGAAGGCTATGGTTCACTCATAATAGCAATGTACCATTTCACGAGCGATACATCAATCTCGAGCTTGATGTTGACAACGATGACAATAAGCGCGCAACCACCTTATAATACCAGTTTGGAATACCCCGGAAGTATCCATCAATCTACGACCCAAATCTCCCTGGGAGGCAACCCAAGCGAGAAGAGGGAATAGCTACGGAGCTAGAGCAACCAACACTGGCAACCCGAGGCTATCCAGAGAGGCCCATCACTCACGCGCTGACACTATGCAATACAAGACTCGATACAAGGCGATAAACGAGCGATAGCACAACAATACAGAATAGAGGAGATAAACGAGATATCAAGCATTATCAACAATTGTTAAACATTTCAATCAATAATCAACTCTAACAAGCGTAATAAGCATTAACAAGCATTTACAATCAAACAAGTAATAAGAACAACACCAACTAACATTATCAAGCAATAACAAGTATTCTATAGGCATTATAAGCATTCTATAGGCAACATAAGCATTCTATAAGCAATATAAGCATTCTATAAACAATATTCTATGAAAACACACAAAATCATGAAAATGACCCCAACTTACCAAACTCTACTACTTTCAAACGAGCCACGAGTTTTGGAAACCGACTTCACCAATCCTCCTAGGTTACTATAAGGCAAGTCTAAAGACCCCGAAACCCTACTTAACCCTGGAATTCACGCAAAGTCCCGATTTCCCCCTTTGCTTGTTTGAACTACAACTATACTAACGAAACACCCAACCAACGCCATAATCGCACCAAAAGTGCTTCCATGGCCTCCCAAAACAATATCATCACGCAAAACGAGAAAATGCTAAACTCGACCTAAACGACCCTGACTTTCACCAAGGCATTTTTCTCATTTTTTCCATTACGCAACCTAAACAAACCATGCATTTAGACATTCTAGTATACCTAGCACCTTTTCACATCAACAGAAAGCATAACAGCGCAACTTCATCGAAACGGGGGTTTACTATTCACTATTTACTATTTATTACACAATTTATATTTCAAATTCGATATTGAACCGCATAAAATGTTAAAAAGCTATAAATACACATTCTACAATTGCTAGAGAACATTCTTTAAGCAATGAAACAGACAAAATAACAACCTACGGTTAAATCACAAAAATTAAAGTTTATGTTCAACATTTTCAAATGCGCAAATAACCATGAAACCCTCACCTTAGATGCTCCTAGACGCTAGGGAAACCACGCTGGATGCCTCGGAAACCACCCCGTACAAGCTCTCGCGAAGAAATTGAAGTTTGAAGTTGAAATTTTTTTTTCTTTTTCCTCCATTGTTTCAGCCATGGCCTTCTTTATTTCCTGATTTTGCTCTTTTGTTTCGTATTTCATACTTAAATAAAAAATGACAAATGGTCAAAGCTTCGGTCAACCCGCTAAACCAAAACAGCTATGCACGAACTTACGAAAACGGCCATAACTTCTTCTAGAAAACTCCAATTCACGAACGGTTTGAAGCCTCAGAAACTAGAATCGTAGAGCTTTCCAACCATATATAATTTGCTACATAACTCTTCCCCAATTGGTTCATATTTAATTCCAAAGTTGACCCAAAATTTGACTAACCTAACATTGCATTTTTTTTTATTTCTAATCCCAAGTTTGCCCTTTATTAAACATTTCAAAAATTTTCACCTTGTCCTAGTTGGTCATTGTAGATGAAAAGTCAACTAGTTTGGTCAAAGAAGGTGAAAGGTCAATAAAATGCAATTTAAATTAACTTTAAATGCTATTGAATACATGCCAGGTTCGGGGTATCACAGATGGCCCATTCAAAAGGACCAATGGGCTTAACGACAACCTATCCGCTTCAACAACGAAGCATCCTCGCAAGACGTGATATCGACGCGTTGTAGGGCCCTATAATGTCCAGCGAGTAAGGTTGTCGTCCTTTTAGCAGCTCACGACGGATGATCTGGGATGAAAGAACAGAGCAAAAGAAGAAAAGTGGCTTGAAACTGATGAAAATGTTCGATTTTGGGCTCCAAAAATGGGCAAAGCGAGCCAGCTGGCTGCCCCCGTCGTAGAGCTCTCAGAGAGCTTTGCATCAGAATGCTGTGCGCCACATAACACCTTACGGATAAGAAGTTATGGGCACCGGAGCGACAAAGACCTTTCACAAGCCCTACGCCCTCGGTTTGTGGGCCAGCCTCTAAGTGAAGCGAAGTTGTCTTGCCCAATGTTCCATGGGATTCGGTAATAGAAATTTGGTGGATAAAGTATCTTGGCAACCCAAACCGGAGCAAAAAAAATTGAAAATGGGGGTGTAACACGAGGACTTCCCAAGGGGTCACCCATCCTAGTACTACTCTCGCCCATGCACACTTAACTTCGGAGTTATGATGGGATCCGTTGCATTAGTGCTGGTATGATCAAACCCGTCATGTTGAGTGCACAATTCCTTTATGTGTTAACGGTTCACAGTCCTAGCCTAGAGAGATGGCCAATTCAAAAGGCCCAATGGGCTTAATGATAACTCATCCGCTTCAACAACGCAGCATCCTAGCAAGACGTGATATCGACACATTGTAGGGCCCCCTAATGTCCTACGAGTAATGTTTTCGTCCTTTTAACAGCTCACGACGTACGATCCGGGATGAAAAAACAAAGCAAAAGAAGAAAAGTGGCCTGAAACTGATGAAAATGTTCGATTTTAGGCTCCAAAAATGGGCACAACGAGCAAACTGGCTACGCCCGTCGTAGAGCTCTCAGAGAGCTTTGCAACGGTATGCTGTGCACCGCGTAACTCCTTACGGATCAAAAGTTATGGACACCAGAGTGACAGAGACTTGGTCACAAGTCCTACGCCCTCGGTTTGCAGGCCCAGCCTCTACGTGAAGCGAAGTTGTCTTGCCCAATGTTCCGTGGGTTTTGGTAATCGAAATTTGGTGGACAAAGTATCTTGGCAACCCTAACCAGGGAATAAAAAAATGAAAAGGGATGCAACACGGGGACTTCCTAGGGGGTCACCCATCCTAGTACTATTCTCGCCCAAGCACGCTTAACTTCAGAGTTCTGATGGGATTCGGCGCATTAGTGCTGGTATGATCACACCCGTCAAGTTAAGGGCACAATTCCTTTATGTGTTAACGGTTCACAGTCCCAGCCTAGAGAGATGGCCAATTCAAAAGGCCCAATGGGCTTAACGATAACTCATCCACTTCAACAACGCAGCATCATAGCAAGACGTTATATCAACGCGTTGTAGGGCCCCTTAATGTCCCGCGTGTAAGGTTGTCGTCCTTTTAACAGCTCACGACGTACGATCCAGGACAAAAAATAGAGCAAAAGAAGAAAAGTGGCCTGAAACTGATGAAAACGTTCGAATTAGGGCTCCAAGAAGGGCAAAGCGAGCAAGCTTGCTGCCCACTTCGTAGAGCTGTCGGAGAGCTTTGCAACGGTATGCTGTGTGCCGCGTAACTCCTTATGGATCAAAAGTTATGGGCACCAGAGCGAAGGAGACCTGGTCACAAGCCCTATGCCCTCTGTTTGCGGGCCCAGTCTCCACGTGAAGTGAAGTTGTCTTGCCCTAGGTGCCGTGGGATTCGATAATAGAACTGTGGTGGATAAAGTATCTTGGCAACCCAAACCAGAGCAAAAAAAATTGAAAAGGGGGGTGCAACACAAGGACTTCCATGGGGGTCACCCTTCCTAGTACTACTCTCGCCCAAGCACACTTAACTTCAGAGTTTTGATGGGATCCGGTGCATTAGTGCTGGTATGATCACACCCGTCATGTTGAGGGCGCAATTCCTTTATGTGTTAACGGTTCTCAGTCCCAGCCTAGAGAGATGGCCAATTCAAAAGGCCCAATGGGCTTAACGATAACTCATCCGCTTCAACAACGCAGCATCCTAGCAAGATGTGATATCAACGCGTTGTAGGGCCCCCTAATATCCCGCGCGTAAGGTTGTCTTCCTTTTAACAACTCACGACGTACGATCCGGGACAAAAAAATAGAGCAAAAGAAGAAAAGTGGCCTGAAACTGATGAAAATGTTCGATTTTGGGCGCCAAAAATGGGTACAGCTAGCAAGCTGCTACCCCCGTCGTAGAGCTCTCAGAGAGCTTTGCAACAGTATGCTGTGCGCCGCGTAACTCCTTACGGATCAAAAGTTATAGGCACCGGAGCGACGGAGACTTGGTCACAAGCCCTACGCCATCGGTTTCCAGGCCCAGCCTTTACGTGAAGCGAAGTTGTCTTGGCCAATGTTCCGTGGGATTCGGTAATCAAAATTTGGTAGATAAAGTATCTTGGCAACCCTAACCAGGGCAAAAAAAATTAAAAAGGGGGTGCAACACGAGCACTTCCAGGGGTCACCCATCCTAGTACTACTTATGCCCAAGCACGCTTAACTTCGGAGTTTTGATGGGATCCAGTGCATTAGTGCTGGTATGATCGCACCCATCATGTTGAGGGCTCAATTCCTTTATTTAGTAACGGTTCACAGTCCCAGCCTAGAGAGCTGGCCCATTCAAAAGGTCCAATAGGCTTAACGACAACCCATCCACTTCAACAACGCAGCATCCTCGCAAGACATGATATCGATGCGTTGTACGGCCCTATAATTTCGCGCGAGTAAGGTTGTCCTCCTTTTAACAGCTCACGACATACGATCCTGGACGAAAAAATAGAGCAAAAGAAGAAAAGTGACCTGAAACTGATAAAAACGTTCGATTTTAAGCTCCAAAAATGGGCACAGCGAGGAAGCTGGCTGCCCCCGTCGTAGAGCTCTCAGAGAGCTTTGCAACAGTATGTTGTGCGCCGCGTAACTCCTTACGGATCAAAAGTTATGGGCACCGGAGCGACGGAGACCTGGTCACAAGTCCTAGGCCCTCGGTTTGAAGGCCTAGCCTCTACGTGAAGTGAAGTTGTCGTGCCTAATGTTCCGTGGGATTCGGTAATAGAAATTTGGTGGATAAAGTATCATGGCAACCCTAACCAGGGCAAAAAAAATTGAAAAGGGGGTGCAACATGAGGACTTCCCAGGGGGTCACCCATCCTAGTACTACTCTTGCCCAAGCACGCTTAACTTCGGAGTTCTGATAAGATCCGGTGCAATAGTGCTGGTATGATTGCATCCGTAATGTTGAGGGCACAACTCCTTTATTTGTTACTGGTTCACAATCCCAGCCTAGAGAGATGGCCCATTCAAAAGGCCCAATGGGCTTAACGATAACCCATCCGCTTCAACAACGCAGCATCCTCGCAAGACGTGATTATCGACGCGTTGTAGGGCCCTCTAATGTCTAGCGAGTAAGGTTGTCGTCCTTTTAACAGCCCACGACGTACGATCCAAGATGAAAATATAGTGTAAAAGAAGAAAAGTGGCTTGGAACTGATGAAAACGTTCAATTTTGGGCTCCAAACAGGCACAACGAGCAAGCTGCCTGCCCCCGTCGTAGAGCTCTCAGAGAATTTTGCAACGATATGTTGTGTGCCGCTTAACTCCTTACGGATCAAAAGTTATGGGCACCGGCGCGACGGAGAACTGGTCACAAGCCCTACGCCCTTGATTTGCAGGCCCAGCCACTACGTGAAGCGAAGTTGTCTTGCCCAATATTCCGTGGGATTCGATAATAGAAATTTATTGGATAAAGCATCTTGGCAACCCTAACCAGGGCAAAAAAAATTGAAAAGGGGGTGCAACACGAGGACTTTCCAGGGGGTCACCCATCCTAGTACTACTCTCGCCCAAGCACGCTTAACTTCGGAGTTCTGATGTGATCCGGTGCATTATTGCTGGTATGATCGCACCCGTCATGTTGGGGGCACAATTCCTTTATTTGTTAACGGTTCACAGTCCTAGCCTAGAGAGATGGCCCATTCAAAAGGCCCAATGGGCTTAACGACAACCCATCCACTTCAACAACGCAGCATCCTCGCAAGACGTGATATCGACGCGTTGTAGGGCCCTCCAATGTCCCCCAAGTAAGGTCATCCTTTTAACAGCTCACGACGTACGATCCGGGACGGAAAAACAGAGAAAAAGAATAAAAGTGGCCTGGAACTGATGAAAACGTTCGATTTTGGCCTCCAAAATGGGCACAACGACCAAGCTCGCTGCCCCCTTTGTAGAGCTGTCGGAGAGCTTTGCAACAGTATGTTGTACGTCACGTAACTCCTTGCGGATCAAAAGTTAACGGCACCGGAGTGACGGAGAACTGGTCACAAGCCCTACGCCCTCGGTTTACGGGCCCAGCCTCCACGTGAAGCGAAGTTGTCTGGCCGAAGGTGTCGTGGGATTCGATAATAGAAATTTGGTGGATAAAGAATCTTCGCAACCCAAATCGGAGCAAAAAAAATTGAAAAGGGGGTGCAACACGAGGACTTCCCAGGGGGTCGCCCATCCTAGTACTACTCTCGCCCAAGCACGCTTAAGTTCGGAGTTATGATGGGATCCGGTGCATTATTGCTGGTATGATCGCACCCGTCATGTTGTGGGCACATTTTCTTTATGTGTTAATGGTTCACAGTCCCAGCCTAGAGTGATGGCCAATTCAAAAGGCCTAATGGGTTTAACGACAACCCATCTGCTTCAACAACGCATCATCCTAGCAAGACGTGATATCGACGCGTTGTAGGGCCCCCTAATATCCCACGAGTAAGCTTGTCATCCTTTTAACAGCTCACGACGTACGATCCGGGATGAAAAAATAGAACAAAAGAAGAAAAGTGGCCTGAAACTGATGAAAACGTTCAATTTTGGGCTCCAAAAAGGGCATAGAGAGCAGGCTCGCTGCCCCCTTCGTAGAGCTATCGGAGAATTTTGCAACAGTATGTTGTGCACTGCGTAACTCCTTACGGATCAAAATTTATGGGCACCGGAGCGACAGAGACCTGGTCACAAGCCCTACGCCCTCGGTTTACGGGCCCAGCCACTACGTGAAGTGAAGTTGTCTTGCCCAATGTTCCGTGGGATTTGGCAATAGAAATTTGGTGGATAAAGTATCTTGGCAACCCTAACCTGGGCAAAAAATAATGAAAAGGGGGGTGCAACACGAGGACTTCCCAGGGAGTCACCCATCCTAGTACTACTCTCGCCCAAGCACGCTTAACTTCGGAGTTCTGATAGGATCCGATGCATTAGTGCTGGTATGATCGCGCCCGTCATGTTGAGGGCACAATTCCTTTATTTGTTAACGGTTCACAATTCCAGCCTAGAGAGATGGCCCATTCAAAAGGCCCAATGGGCTTAACGACAACCCATCCGCTTCAACAACGCAGCATCCTCGCAAGACATGATACCAACGCTTTGTAGGGCCCTCTAATATCCCGCGAGTAAGGTTGTCGTCCTTTTAACAACTCACGACGTACAATCCGGGATAGAAAAATAGAGCAAAAGAAGAAAAGTGGCCTGAAACGGATGAAAACGATCAATTTTGGGCTCCAAAAAGGGCACAGCAAGTAGCTCGCTGTGCCGCTCCTCGTAGAGCTGTCGGAGAGGTTTGCAACGGTATGTTGTGCGCCGCGTAACTCCTTACGGATCAAAATTTATGGGCACCAGAGCGACGGTGACTTGGTCACAAGCCCTACGCCCTCGGTTTGAGGACCCAGCCTCCACGTGAAGCGAAGTTGTCTAGCCGAAGGTGCCGTGAGATTCGATAATAGAAATGTGGTGGATAAAGTATCTTGGCATCCCAAACCGGAGCAAAAAAATTGAAAAGGGGGGTGCAACACGAGAACTTCCCAGGGGGTCGCCCATCCTAGTACTACTCTCGCCCAAGCACACTTAACTTCGGAGTTTTGATGGGATCCTGTGCATTATTGCTGGTATGATCGCACTCGTGATGTTGAGGGAACAATTCCTTTATGTGTTAACGGTTCACAGTCCCAGCCTAGAGAGATGGCCAATTCAAAAGGCCCAATGGGCTTAACTATAACCCATCCGCTTCAACAACGCAGCATCCTCGCAAGACGTGATACCGACGTGTTGTAGGGCTGTCTAATGTCCCGCGAGTAAGGTTGTCGTCCTTTTAACAGCTCACGACGTACGATCCGGGACAGAAAAATAGAGCAAAAGAAGAAAAGTGGCATGGAACTGATGAAAACATTAGATTTTGGCCGACAAAAAGGGCAAAGCGACCAAGCTCGCTGCCCCCTTTGTAGAGCTGTCGGAGAGCTTTGCAATGGTATGCTGTGCATCGCGTAACTCCTTACCGATCAAAAGTTATGGGCACCGAAGCGACGGAGACCTGGTCACAAGCCCTACACCCTCGGTTTGCGGGCCCAACCTCCACGTGAAGCGAAGTTGTCTGGCCCAAGGTGCTGTGGGATTCGATAATAGAAATTTGGTGGATGAAGAATCTTGGCAACCCAAACTGGAGCAAAAAAAATTGAAAAGGGGGGTGCAAAACGAGGACTTCCCAGGGGGTCACCCATCCTAGTACTACTCTCGCCCAAGCACGCTTAACTTCGGAGTTCTGATGGGATCCGGTGCATTATTGTTGGTATGATCGCACCCATCATGTTAAGGGCACAATTCCTTTATGTGTTAACGGTTCACAGTCCCAACCTAGAGAGATGGCCAATTCAAAAGGCCCAATGGGCATAACGATAACCCATCCGCTTCAACAATGCAACATCCTAGCAAGACGTGATATCGACGCGTTGTAGGGCCCCTTAATATCCTACGAGTAAGCTTGTCATCCTTTTAACAGCTCATGACGTACGATCTGGAAAGAAAAAATAGAGCAAAGGAAGAAAAGTGGCCTGAAACTGATGAAAACATTCGATTTTGGGCTCCAAAAATGGCATAGAGAGTAGGCTCGCTGCCCCCTTCGTAGAGCTGTAAGAGTGCTTTGCAACGGTATGTTGTGCGCCGCGTAAGTCCTTACGGATCAAAAGTTATGGGCACCGGAGCGATGGAGACCTGGTCATAAGCCCTACGCCCTCGGTTTACAGGCCCAGCCACTACGTGAAGCGAAGTTGTCTTGCCCAATGTTCCGTGGGATTCGGTAATAGAAATTTGGCAGATAAAGTATCTTGTCAACCCTAACCAGGGCAAAAAAAATTGAAAAGGGGGGTGCAACACGAGGACTTCCCAGGGAGTCACCAATCCTAGTACTAGTCTCACCCAGGCACGCTTAACTTCGGAGTTCTGACGGGATCCGATGCATTAGCGCTGGTATGATTGCGCCTGTCATGTTGAGGGCACAATTCCTTTATTTGTTAACGGTTCACAGTTCCAGCCTAGAGAGATGGCCCAATTTAAAGGCCCAATGGGCTTAACGACAACCCATCCGCTTCAACAACGCAGCATCCTCGCAAGACGTGATATCAATGCGTTGTAGGGCCCCCTAATATCCCACGAGTAAGGTTGTCGTCCCTTTACCAACTCACGACGTACAATCCGGGACAGAAAAACAGAGCAAATGAAGAAAAGTGGCCTGAAACTGAAGAAAATTATCAATTTTGGGCTCCAAAAAGGGCACAGCGAGCAGTTCCCTGCTCCCCTCTTCGTAGAGCTATCGGTGAGCTTTGCAACGGTATGTTGTGCGCCGCGTAACTCCTTACGGATCAAAAGTTATGGGCACCGGAGCGACGGAGACCTGGTCACAAGCCCTACGCCCTTGGTTTGAGGACCCAGCCTCCACGTGAAGCGAAGTTGTCTAGCCCAAATCGCCGTGGGATTCGATAATAGAAATGTGGTGGATAAAGTATCTTCGCATCCCAAACCGGAGCAGAAAAAATTGAAAAGGCGGGTGCAACACGAGGAATTCCCAGGGGGTCGCCCAACCGAGTACTACTCTCACCCAAGCACGCTTAACTTCGGGGTTCTGATGGGATCCGGTGCATTATTGCTGGTTTGATTGCACTTGTCATGTTGAGGGCACAATTCCTTTATGTGTTAACGGTTCACAGTCCCAGCCTAGAGAGATGGCCAATTCAAAAGGCCCAATGGGCTTAACGATAACCCATCTGCTTCAACAACGCTGCATCCTAGCAACACGTGATTTCGACGCATTGTAGGGCCCCCTAATGTCCTGGGAGTAAGGTTTTCATCCTTTTAACAGCTCACGACGTACGATCCGGGATGAAAAAAAAGAGCAAAAGAAGAAAAGTGGCCTGAAACTGATGAAAACGTTCGATTTTGGGCTCCAAAAATGGGCACAACGAGCAAGCTGGCTGCCCCCATCCTAGAGCTCTCAGAGAGCTTTGCAACGGTATGTTGTGCGCTGCATAACTCCTTACGGATCAAACGTTATAGGCACCGGAGCGACGGAGACCTGGTCACAAGCCCTACGCCCTCGGTTTGCAGGCCCAGCCTCTACGTGAAGCGAAGTTGTCTTGCCTAATGTTCCGTTGGATTCGGTAATAGAAATTTGGTGGATAAAGTATCTTGGCAACCTTAACCAAGGCAAAAAAATTGAAAATGGGGTACAACACGAGGACTTCCCAGGGGGTCACCCATCCTAGTACTACTCTCGCCCAAGCACACTTAACTTCGGAGTTCTGATGCGATCTGGTGCATTAGAACTCAGCATCATCTGAAATCCAATTCTGACTAATCTTCATCGGTTGAAGAATCCCGTTGACACGAATACCGAAGAAGAATAAAATTCTAACCAAAAGCACCGAGATAATACCAATAAAGACCTAAGCAAAGATACTGTAGATAAAATCACATCACATATTAATGATAAGAAGAATACCGAATGAATACCCCATACACAAATCTCTAGTAGAAGTTCAACTATTACTACCCGAGAATTCCCAAACAAGAAGCCAAATAAAGGCTCAAACAAAGGTTCCATCCAGTGGTCCAAATAAGTACCCCACTGGTCATGAATTTCATAGAAGAATTCCCTGATAAGAGTGCGAAGAAAATACTAAGAAACCCAATCAAATATACTTCAAAAGTTCCAAAGAAGCCTTCCAAATAATAACCCCATAGGACAACCCATTAGATTCCGATTATCGCTATCAAATGCTGAGAAGAATGTCTAAGGAAATACTAGAGGAATTATCATATGTCTAATAAGACAGTCAAGTTAAATAACAAATATAATTTTTCCAACTAGATGAGAAATCCGAGTAAGATTCCCGAGCAGGTGTACAACATACAAAACCAAACTCCAAGGCCTCTTCACTGTTCGCCAGGTGAGTACTTATACAATTTACCACCAAGAAAGCCCAAAGTATTCCACAGCATACCATAAGCAATATGAGATAATAAGTCTGAACAGGATTCCAAGTGTAAGACTTCCTGCCATCAAGGAAAGATACTAGTAGAATGCCTACTAAGAATTCTATAAAATGCCATTGAAGAATTTTCAATCAGGGATGTCAGTATCACACCAATAAAGACCGAGACACATATACCATAGATAATACCGTGCAGTAAATCCAATTGAAACCCCAATAGCCAAGTCCACCGAAAAGTGCCAACAGAAGTCTCCAAAGAATACCCATTGAGAAAACCAAAGAATGCCCCAGAGAACAATCAAATAAAACCCCAAGAGAAAGCTACTCTTCACAACTGTTAATCACAGAGGAAGACCTTAGAGATTCGCCAATAACCGAGCTCCAAAAGCAAACACCAACTCCCAAATAAAGGCTAATTAAATGACATTCATTTCCTCCCAACCCATACACCTTGAGAGGCTAGCTGTGAACCACTTTCTTTAGGGGAGGAAGAGGACTTACTTACCATTTCCATAAGACATGTATGAATGCCAATATATCACAGTTATACATATGCCTTAAGCTATTATGCCAGCAAGTTTACAAAAGAGTTTATTCAACAAAGTCACTCAAGCATAACAATCAAGTCAAGCACAACATAATCAAATCAAATCACGGCACAACCAATTCAACACATTCCAATACACACATTACAAGCAATACTTCAAGCAAATAACAATCCATGAGGTCGATTCAATTCACGATGCCAATTTGATAGGTCAATTCAATGCACAACTGGACACTTCACCTTACTAGAAAAAAAACATTTAACACATAACACATAACTATATCACATAGGTGCATACATTCAAATCAAGACACACAATCTCACATACAGGCACACACTTTCAAGACACACTTAACAAGCACACATTCAAGGGTCACTACCCACTAGACCGAGGACCCTGACCCGGCTTATGAGCTAGACAAGCTCTGATACCACCTGTAACACCCCGATCCCTCTCGAGACCAGGAGTTCTATCAATCGATCTAATCACAACCCAAATCCAAACCCGGGCAAAATTTTTAGGGAAAACGAATGGAGTCTCCCCTATTTCTATGCGAAATGTAAAACCTGTAATAGCATATAAATGGACCACTACCGTGTCCAACCATACAAAACTTCCTCAAGGCCATTCGAGCCTCGGTTCTCAACAATTAAACTCAGCAAGTATACATACATTTCCAATTTAAAAGCTAACCTATCTCTTTTCATTTTTGATAAGTACACTCAAACTTGAAAATTAAACCATACTAAGCTACTGCATAAAATAAACTATCATGCCATTCTAGCTCTTTTCCTTTGGACATTACAACATGCATTGAAGTTAAGCTATGCTAACTGATTACATAACTAGCTTATTAGTACTGGTATGATCGCACCTGTCATGTTGAGGGCACAATTCCTTTATTTGTTAACGATTCACAGTCCCAGCCTAGAGTGATGGCCCATTAAAAAGGCCCAATGGGCTTAACGATAACCCATCCGCTTCAACAACGCAGCATCCTAGCAAGACGTGATATCCACGCGTTGTAGGGCCCCCTAATGTCCTGCGAGTAAGGTTGTCGTCCTTTTAACAGCTCACGACGTACGATCCGGGATGAAAAAAAAGTGCAAAAGAAGAAAAGTGGCGTGGAATTGATGACAACGTTCAATTTTAGGCTCCAAAAAGGGGCACAGCGAATAAGCTGGCTGCCCCCGTTGTAGATCTCTCAGAGAGTTTTGTAACAGTATTTTGTGCACCGCGTAACTCCTTACGGATCAAAAGTTATAAGTACCGGTGCGACGGAGACCTAGTCACAAGCCATACGCCCTCTGTTTGCGGGCCCAGCCACTACGTGAAGCGAACTTGTCTTGCCCAATGATCCGTGGGATTCGATAATAGAAATTTGGTGGATAAAGTATCTTGGCAACCCTAACCAGGGCAAAAAAAATTGAAAAGGGGGTGCAACACGAGGACTTCCCAGGGAGTCACCCATTCTAGTACTACTCTCGCCCAAGCACGCTTAACTTCGAAGTTCTGATAGAATTCGATGCATTAGCGTGGGTATGATCTCGCCCGTCATGTTGAGGGCACAATTCATTTATTTGTTAACGGTTCACAGTCCCAACCTAGAGAGATGGCCCATTCAAAAGGCCCAATGGGCTTAACGACAACCCATCTGCTTTAACAACGCAGCAGCCTCGCAAGACATGATATCGAGGCATTGTAGGGACCCCTAATGTCCCGTGAGTAAGGTTGTCATCCTTTTAATAGCTCACGACGTACAATCCAGGACAGAAAAATAGATCAAAAGAAGAAAAGTGGCCTGAAACCGATGAAAATGATCGATTTTGGGCTCCAAGCTGCGCCCCTCTTCGTAGAGCTGTCGGAGAGCTTTGCAACGGTATGATGTGCGCCGCATAACTCCTTATGAATCAAAAGTTATGGGCACTGGAGCGAGGAGACTTGGTCACAAGCCCTACGCCTTCGGTTTGCGGGCCCAGCCTCCACGTGAAGCGAAGTTGTTTTGCCCAAGGTGCTCTGGGATTCGATAATAGAAATATGGTAGATAAAGTATCTTGGCATCCCAAACCGGAGCAGAAAAAATTGAAAAGAGTGGTGCAATAAAAGGACTTCCCAGGGGGTCGCCCATCTTAGTACTACTCTCGTCCAAGCACGCTTAACTTCGGAGTTCTGATGGGATCCGTTGCATTAGTGCTGGTATGATCGCACCCGTCATGTTGAGGGCACAATTCCTTTATTTGTTAACGGTTCACAGTCCCAGCCTAGAGTGATGGCCCATTCAAAAGGCCCAATGGGCTTAACGACAACCCATCTGCTTCAACAACGCAGCATCCTCGCAAGACTTGATATCAACGCATTGTAGGGCCCTCTAATGTCCCGCGAGTAAGGTTGTCATCCTTTTAACAGCTCACGACGTACGATCCGGGATGAAAAAATAGAGCAAAAGAATAAAAGTGGCCTGAAACTGATGAAAAAGTTCAATTTTGGGCTCCAAAAACGGGCACAGCGAGTAAGCTGGCTGTCCTCGTCGTAGATCTCTCACAGAGTTTAGTAACAGTATGTTGTGCGCTGCGTAACTCCTTATGGATCAAAAGTTATGGGCACCGATGCGATGAAGACCTGGTCACAAGCCCTACGCCCTCTGTTTGCGGGCCCAGCCACTACGTGAAGTGAAGTTGTCTTGCCCAATGTTCCGTGGGATTTGGTAATAGAAATTTGGTGGATAAAGTATCTTGGCAACCCTAACCAGGGCAAAAAAAATTGAAAAGGGGGTACAACACGAGGACTTCGCAGGTAGTTACCCATTCTAGTACTACTCTCCCCCAAGCACGCTTAACTTCGAAGTTCTGATGGGATTCGATGCATTAGCGCGGGTATGATCGCGCCCGTCATGTTGAGGGCACAATTCATTTATTTGTTAACGGTTCACAGTCCCAGCCTAGAGAGATGGCCCATTGAAAAGGCCCAATGGGCTTAACGATAACCCATCCCCTTCAACAACGCAGCAGCCTCGCAAGACGTGATATCGACGCGTTGTAGGGCCCACTAATGTCCCGTGAGAAAGGTTGTCATCCTTTTAACAGCTCACGACTACGATCTGAGACAGAAAAATAGAGCAAAAGAAGAAAAGTGGCCTGAAACCGTTGAAAATGATCAATTTTGGGCTCCAAAAAGCTCGCTGTGCCCCCCTTCGTAGAGCTGTCGGAGAGCTTTGCAACAGTATGTTGTGCGCTGCATAACTCCTTACGGATCAAAAGTTATGGGCACTGGAGCGAGGAGACCTGGTCACAAGCCCTACGCCCTCGGTTTGCAAGCCTAGCCTCCACGTGATGCGAAATTGTTTTGCCCAAGGTGCCGTGGGATTTGATAATAGAAATGTGGTGGATAAAGTATCTTGGCATCCCAAACCGGAGTAGAAAAAATTGAAAAGGGGGGTGCAACACGAGGACTTCCCAGGGGGTCGCCCATCTTAGTACTACTCTCGCCCAAGCACGCTTAACTTCAGAGTTTTGATGGGATCCGTTGCATTAGTGCTGGTATGATCGCACCCATCATGTTGATGGCACAATTCCTTTATTTGTTAACGGTTCACAGTCCCAAACTAAAGTGATGGCCGATTCAAAAGGCCCAATAGGCTTAACGACAACCCATCTGCTTCAACAACGCAGCATCCTCGCAAGACTTGATATCGACGCTTTATAAGGCCTTCTAATGTCCCGCGAGTAAGGTTGTCATCCTTTTAAAAGCTCACGACGTACGATCCGGGATGAAAAAATAGAGCAAAAGAATAAAAGTGGCCTGAAACTGATGAAAAAGTTCAATTTTGGGCTCCAAAAACGGGCACAGCGAGTAAGCTGGCTGCCCCCATCGTAGAGCTCTCAGAGAGTTTTGTAACAGTATGCTGTGCGCCGCGTAACTCCTTATGGATCAAAAGTAATGGGCACCGGTGTGACGGAGACCTAGTCACAAGCCCTACGCCCTCTGTTTGTGGGCCCAACCACTACGTGAAGCGAAGTTGTCTTGCCCAATGTTCCGTGGGATTCGGTAATAGAAATTTGGTGGATAAAGTATCTTGGCAACCCTAACCAGCGCAAAAAAAATTTAAAAGGGGGTGCAACAAGTGGACTTCCCAAGGAGTCACCCATCCTAGTACTACTCTCGCCCAAGCACGCTTAACTTCAAAGTTCTGATGGGATCCGATGCATTAGCGCGGGTATGATCGTGCCCGTCATGTTGAGGGCACAATTCATTTATTTGTTAACGGTTCACAGTCCCAGCCTAGAGAGATGGCTCATTCAAAAGGTCCAATGGGCTTAACGACAACCCATCCGCTTCAAAAACACAACAGCCTCGCAAGACGTGATATCGACGCGTTGTAGGGCCCTCTAATGTCCCGCGAGTAAGGTTGTCGTCCTTTTAACAGTTCACGACGTACGATCCGGGATAGAAAAACAGTGCAAAAGAAGAAAGTGGCTTGAAATCGATGAAAACGATCGATTTTGGGTTCCAAAAAGGGAGCAGGGAGCAAGCTCGCTGCACCCCCTTCGTAGAGCTATCGGAGAGCTTTGCATCGGTATGCTCTGCGCCGCATAACCCCTTACGGATCAAAAGTTATGGGCACCAGAGCGCGGAGACCTGGTCACAAGCCCAACACCCTCGGTTTGGGGGCCCAGCCTCCACGTGAAGCGAAGTTGTGTTGCCCAAGGTGCTGTGGGATTCGATAATAGAAATGTGGTGTATAAAGTATCTTGGCATCCTAAACCGGAGCAGAAAAAATTGAAAATGGGGGTGCAACACGAGGACTCCCAGGGGGTCGCCCATCCTAGTACTACTTTCGCCCAAGCACGCTTAACTTCGGAGTTCTGATGGGATCCGGTGCATTAGTGCTGGTATGATAGCACCCGTCATGTTGAGGGCACAATTCCTTTATGTGTTAACGGTTCACAGTTCCAGCCTAGAGAGATGGCCAATTCAAAAGGCCCAATGGGCTTAACGATAACCCATCCGCTTCAACAACACAGCATCCTAGCAAGACTTGATATCGACGCGTTGTAGGGCCCCCTAATGTCCCGCGAGTAAGGTTTTCGTCCTTTTAACATCTCACGACGTACGATCCGGGATGAAAAAATAGAGCAAAACAAGTAAAGTGGCCTGAAACTGATAAAAATGTTAGATTTTGGGCTCCAAAAATGGGCACAACGAGCAAGCTCGTTGCCCCCTTCGTAGAGCTGTCGGAGCTTTGCAACGGTATGCTGTGCGCCGCGTAACTCCTTACGGATCAAAAGTTATGGGCACCAGAGCGACTGAGACCTGGTCACAAGCCCTACGCCCTCGGTTTGCAGGCCCAGCATCACGTGATGCGAAGTTGTCTTGCCCAATGTTTCGTGGGATTCGGTAATAGAAATTTGGTGGATAAAATATCTTGGCAAACCTAACCAGGGCAAAAAAAATTGAAAAGGCGGTGCAACACGAGGACTTCCCAGGGGGTCACCGATCCTTAGTACTACTCTCGCCCAACCACACTTAACTTCGGAGTTCTGATGGGATCCGGTGCATTAGTGCTGGTATGATCGCAACCGTCATGTTGAGGGCACAATTCCTTTATTTGTTAACGGTTCACAGTCCTAGCCTAGAGAGATGGCCAATTCAAAAGGCCCAATGGGCTTAACGACAACCCATCCGCTTCAACAACGTAGTATGTTCCCAAGACGTGATATCGACGCATTGTAGGGCCTTCTAATGTCCTGCGAGTAAGGTTGTTGTCCTTTTAACAGCTCACGACGTACGATCCGGAACGGAAAAATAGGGCAAAAGAAGAAAAGTGGCCTGAAACTGATGAAAACGTTCGATTTTGGGCTCCAAAATGGGCACAGTGAGCAAGCTCGTTGCCTCCTTCATAGTGCTATTGGAGAGCTTTGCAACAGTATACTGTGCGCCGCGTAAATCCTTACGGATAAAAAGTTATGCGTACCGGAGCGACGGAGACCTGGTCACAAGCCCTACGCCCTCGGTTTACGGGCCCAGCCTCCACGTGAAGCGAAGTTGTATTGCACAAACTGCCGTGGGATTCGATAATAGAAATGTGGTGGATAAACTATCTTGGCAACCCAAACCTGAGCAAAAAAAATTGAAAAGGGGGGTGCAACACGTGGACTTCCCAAAGGTCACCCATCATAGTATTACTCTCGCCCAAGCACGCTTAACTTCGGAGTTCTGATGAGATTCGGTGCATTAGTGCTATTATGATCGCACCCGTCATGTTGATGGCACAATTCCTTTATGTGTTAACGGTTCACAGTCCCAACCTAGAGAGATGGCCAATTCAAAAGGCCCAATGGGCTTAACGATAACCCATCCGCTTCAACAACGTAACATCCAGGCAGGACGTGATATCGATGCATTGTAGTGCCCCCTAATGTCCCGCGAGTAAGGTTGTCGTCCTTTTAACAGCTCATGACGTACGATTCAGGATGAAAAAATAGAGCAAAAGAAGAAAAGTGGCCTGAAACTGATGAAAACGTTCGATTTTTGGATCCAAAAAGGGGCACAGCATGCAAGCTGGCTTCCTCCGTCGTAGAGCTCTTAGAGAGCTTTGCAACTGTATGTTGTGCGCCGCGTAACTCCTTACGGATCAAAAGTTATGGGCACCGGAGCGACGGAGACCTGGTCACAAGCCCTACGCCCTCGGTTTGCGGGCCCAGCCACTACGTGAAGCTAAGTTGTCTTGCCCAATGTTCCGTGGGATTCGATAATAGAAAGTTGGTGGATAAAGTATCTTGGCAACCCTAACCAGGGCAAAAAAAATTGAAAAGGAGGTGCAACATGAAGACTTCCTAGGGGGTCACCCATCCTAGTACTACTCTCGCCCAAGCACGCTTAACTTCGGAGTTCTGATGGGATCTGGTGCATTAGTGCTGGTATGATCGCACCCGTCATGTTGAGGGCACAATTCCTTTATTTGTTAACGGTTCACAGTCCCAGCCTAGAGAGATGGCCCATTCAAAAGGCCCAATAGGCTTAACGACAACCCATCCGCTTCAATAACGCAGCATCCTCGTAAGATGTGATATCGTCGTGTTGTAGGGCCCTCTAATGTCCGGCGAGTAAGGTTGTCGTCCTTTTAACAGCTCACGACGTACGATCCGGGATAGAAAAACAGAGCAAAAGAAGAAAGTGGCCTGAAACCGATGAAAACATTCGATTTTGGGCTCCAAAAAGGGCACAGCGAGCAAGCTCGATGCCCTCTTCGTAGAGTTATCGGAGAGCTTTGCAACGGTATGTTGTGCGCCGCGTAACTCCTTACGGATCAAAAGTTATACGCACCGAAGCGACGGAGACCTTGTCACGCCCCAACCCGACCTATAGAGGTTAGACTAGGGTGTGATCTAAACGTTCATATCATTTCACGTACTTAATCTGTGATACCCCGAACTTGGCATGTATTCAATAGCATTTAAAGTTCATTTAAATTGCATTTTATTGACCTTTCACCTTCTTTGACCAAAATAGTTGACTTTTTATCTACATTGACCAACTAGGACATGGTGAAAATTTTTGAAATGTTTAATAAAGGGCAAACTTGGGATTAGAAATAAAAAAATGCAATGTTAAGTTAGTCAAATTTTGGGTCAACTTTGGAATTAAATCTGAACCAATTGGGAAAGCGTTAGGTAGCAAATTATATATGGTTGGAAAGCTCTATGAGTCTAGTTTCTGAGGCTTCAAACCGTTCGTGAATTGAAGTTTTCTAAAAGAAGTTATGGCCGTTTTCGTAAGGTCGCGCATAGTTGTTTTGGTTTAGCGGGTTGACCGAATCTTTGACCTTTGACATGTCATTTTTTTCCTAAATAAGCAGAATTGCACACGAAAAAAAACAGAAAAGAAAGGCTTGAAACCATGAGGAAAAGAAGGAGAAAAAAAAAGAAAATTTCAACTACAAATCACCAAATCTTTGCGTGAGCTTGCACGGGGTGGTTTCCGTGGCACTCTACGAGGTTTTCCTAGCGTCTAGGAGCGTCTAAGGTGAGGGTTTCATCGTTATTTGCGCATTTGAAAAATGTATGTCTAAACTTTAATTTTTAGAACTTATGCGTAGATTGTTGTTTTAATCGTTTTGTTGCTTAAAGAATGTTCTTTGTTGATTGTAGAACATGTATTTATAGCTTTTTAGCATTTTCTACGGTTGAAAATCGAAATTGCAATTTAAATTGATTAATGAATAGTAATTAGTGAATAGTAAACCCTTGAAACGATAAAGTTGCGCTATTATGCTGTTTGTTGATGTAGAAATGTGCTAGGTATGCTAGAATGTCTAAATGCATGATTTGTTTAGGTTGCGTAATGAAAAAAATGAGAAAAACGGCTTAGTGAAAGTCGGGGTCATTTAGGTTGAGTTTGGCATTTTCTCGTTTTGTGTGTTGGCATTGTTTCGGAAGGCCATGGAAGCACTTTTGGTGCGATTATGGCATTGGTTGGGTCTTTGGTTGGTATAGTTGTAGTTCAAACGAGCAAAGGGGGAAATCGGGGCTTTGCGCGAATTCTAGGGTAAAGTAGGGTTTCGGGGTCCTTAGACGTGCCTTATGGTGACCTAGGAGGATTGGCGAAGTCGGTTTCTAGAACTCGTGGCTCGTTTGGAAATGGTAGTGTTTTGATAGTTGGGGCCAATTTGTGATTTTGCTTGTTATCTTGATATTATGCCTATAGAATGCTTAGGGTTGCTTGGTATACTTGTTTAATTGGTGTTATTGTTGCTTATTATTGCTTGTTATGCTTGAAAAGTTAGTTGAATGTTAGTATTGATTGTGATTGCTTGTTATCTCATTTGTTGTCACTAGTTTGTATTGTTGTGCTATCGCTCGTTTATTGCCTTGTATCGAGTCTTGCATTGCATAGTGTCTCGCGCGTGAGTGATGGGCCTCTCTGGGTAGCCTCGGGTTGCCAGTGTTGGTTGCGCTAGCTCCGCTGCTATTCCCTTTCTCGCTTGGGTTGCCTCCCAGGGAGATTTGGGTCGTAGAATTGATGGATACTTCCGGGGTATTCCAAACTGGTGTTATAAGGTGATTGCGCGCTTATTGTCATCGTTGTCAACATCAAGCTCGAGATTGATGTATCGCTCGTGAAATGGTACATTGCTCGTATGAGTGAACCATAGCCTTCAGAGTGTGGTATAGCTTTGAATGGTTGTGTTAATGCTTTCAATAATTGCTTATTGTATTGATTGTTTGTCTTGGTTGCTTATTTATCAGTTATATTGCTTAACTGTCTTATTTGCATTGCACGACTTTCTTTCTCTCCAATTCGATATCTGTCTCGCCCTCACTGAGTATACGTGTTGTGTATACTCACTCCTCACCACCACATTTTAGGAAATGTCACGTTAGCTGAAAAGTTCGTGATTTCGTGAAAGTTCATTGCCTGAGGAGTTGTCTTGCGTGCCAATGTGGGTTGAGTGTCGAAGTTGCAAAGATATGTGCTTTCATATGTTTTATGTAATTATTGTTAAAAGAAATGTAATTTAATCTAGCTAAGTAGTTGAGGTAGATTGATAAGCTAGTTATGTATTCAGTAGTATAGTTAACCTCGATGCATGTTTGTATTTGTCTAAAAGAAAATAGTGAGAATGGTATGATAGTATATTTTATGTAGTAGATTAGTATGAATTAAACGTCAAGTTTGAATGATCTTGTAAAAGATGTAAAGAGATAAGTTAGTTTTTAAACTGGAAATGTATATTTATATGCTGTGTTTAGTTGCTGAGAACCAAGGCTCGGATGGCCTTGAGGTGGTTGAATGTTGGACACGGTGTTGGTCCATTTATATGCTATTCCAGGTTTTACATTTCACCTAGAAACAGGGGAGACTCCGTCCGTTTTTCCTGAAAATTTATGCCTGGGTTTGGTTTGGGTTGTGATTAGATCGATTGATAGAACTCCCGGTCTCAAGAGGGATCGGGGTGTCACATAATCATTCATTATGGTTTAACGCTTAACGACGTTAGCCTAGAACTCTAAAATTTTTTGGAAAACCGGTAGCATAACGGCTATAATTGGCTCCTTAGTTTGACCTAATTTCTAAACACCTCAATTATTCCAATCATTAATCCAATTCCATTAAGGACTCCTATTTTGTCATCAACCGATTTGCCTACTAGTTTATCTTGAAAGTCTCGTTTGGTTAATAAGCCTAACATGATAACTATGTCCTGTTTATTTGTCAATTTCATATCATGCAAGTACCTATTATCCTTTAGCTTGTGCATGATCACTAGGTGAGATTAAGTACAGTTACATTATTTACTTCTTCACCTAGCAGTTCAAACACCTACGATAACTACTAATTAAATGACGAAAGTAAACGACCAAATAAAGAGTTCGTCCGGCTACAACCAGTACAAGCCAAAATTAGACCCAAATTACAACGGGGTCATTTACATCAATAAAATGAATAGTTTGCAATCAAACACAATATCCATATAGCAAACACTTTCAGGCAAAGCACAAAAGCACGTAGTCACTCCCAGGAATCATCAACAAGCACATTTACTTCGGGTACTTGTTCCAAATCTGCTGCACCTGTGACAAAAAAAAAGGGTGAGTCGTTTTGAACTCAGCGAGGGGGAACGAGAAATAGGGTTTGAAACTCATTTTCTGGTTCAACTTATGAAAATCCTTTTGCAAGCATGAATATAACACAATTAAGTACAGAACAATAATACAAAAGTAAAGGAACACAATTACCCGTCTTTCCTCCCCGAGGTCCTCTAGGGACCAAGCAAGAGTACTTATACACATAGTAAAAAGGATACGGTGAGCTTTTGCTCTCAGTTGTTGCGGCCGACTTCAAATCATCCCCTTAACACGCCAAGTGGGTGTACTCCGGATGTACCCCAAAATCCTACGACCCAACTCTCCGAGAAAGTCTAGCCCCCAAGCGAGAGAGGGAATGGGACCATGGTAGTCACGGTTGCACCGGCAAGCCCGATGCCGCCCGGTGTGCGTGAACGCTACCACACCAGAATGAAAGGTTGCAACCTTGTATGCAATGCACATTTATGACATTTAATATATCACATTTGGAGGACAACAAAGTAGGTTGCCTCCGGACAGTCATAAGATTGCACATTGACAAGTAAACAAGCGAGGCACAAATAGACAAGTAATTTCACTTGAAAAGAATATGGAGTTATATGAACATTAAACGGGCATCCATGTAACGCACACAAATCAAGTCATTTAACTCATTTCAACGTCCACGTAATCAAATAATAAGGTTATTCAACATGCGACAGCAAATCTACGTGGTTCAGATGCAAGAAAGGCCTATTTGTCAACATGCAACAAGTCAAAATCACATTTAGGGCTATAAGGCAACTACAGGCAGCCTACTAAACATATAATTACACTCAATGTTCAAAGGATAAACACTTAGCAAGTTCGCCTAGTCACTAGGGTTTCCATTTCGTGCTTACCCGTGCAATTAAGCCCAAAGTCAACTCAAAATCAATCTCAAGCCATGCATCAATTAATTCACAATCCCCAAGTACTCAAAACAGTCCACACAACATCTCAATGCCACAATCCCAAGCAATTAATACCACAAGAGAAGTTACAACAAATTTTCTAAGCATATGACTAAATGAAACCCTCACTGCAATAGGCTGTTTTCTCACAATCATTAAGATAAGAAAACGATCTCCAATTCTAGTGAATAAGATGTCAAATTAAATTCTAAGAAGTGAAATAAAATCAGAAACAAACCTTGCATCATTTGAAGTTCGAGATCAATAGTTATAGCCAAGACAGTGGGATTGCACAAAACTGTCCAGATTTGCACACATTTCAATAATTGTCATTTTGTAGGTCTTTAGGGTCATATTTAGCCTTATTCCATTTCTGACAAAAATGTTCAGAACTGAAAAATCTAGCAGCAAAAAAAAATTTAATGCATTTTGGACATCATTTACTAAGTCAAAACTGGTTCGTTCCACAAGGTCAATGCATCTGCCAAAACCTGCTTCATTTTTCCAGACTTCCAGATTTGGACACATTTTAATGATTTGCCATTTTGAGGACCTTAGAGTCAAAATTACCTTTGGCCTATTTCTGCAAAAAGATGTTCAACACAGGCAAAACTAGTCACCTACCAATTTTCATGCGTTTTCATCATCATTTTCCTAGCCAAACGCACCTCGTAACAACAAGTCAGAGAGCTGTCAACAAACCCGATTTCATCTATCATCAACTTCAAGCCAAAATCTTGCCATGCATGGTTGTAAAAGCTTATGAACACACATATAACTCAAGTACAGAAGCAAAGACATACATTTAAGAGCATGCATGTGGATTTTTGAAGGATTTTCAAAAGGTTTTAGCCCTCACCTTAGCAAATCAACAAGAAGATGCACAAAACTTGATGAAGCACAAATTTCTTCTTCTTCCTTGCTTAGCCAAGACACCACCCGATTTCTCTCTATTTTTCCTAGCTTAGTGACCAAGTTCTTAGTAGATGCATGTGGTTAGAACAAGAAGAAAAGAAATGGAAGCTAGTAAACTCACCTAGGCCGAAATGGTGACTCAAAGAGCATGCATGTATGATTCTTGCATCCTAGCTAGCTTGGTCGAGTTTCTTTGCTTGTTGTTTGTCTTGATGCACCATGGATTGATGAAGATGAGCAAAGGCAAGATAAAACTCAGCCAAAACCGAGATTGAGAGAGAAGGATGAGAGGGAGAGAGAGAAATGTGAGGAGAGTGAGAGAAATGAGAGAAAATAGAAGCTTTTGCAATTGTTGATGCAAATGTTGGCCTTGGGCATGCAAAAATCAGATTTGTGTCTCCAAGAAGCACAATTTGAATCATCCTAGCATAGGCATATGCATGTGTCGAGATTTTGGGTGCATTGGGTAGGGTTTTTGGTTAATTTTTATGCATTTGTGTCATAGAATTGTCATAGGAATGTTGGGAATTTAGGGAATCTAGGTAGAATAAAATATAGGAATGTTTGTTGATGAGTTGAATTATGAATAGAATAATAGATAGTGGGAAATGTAGGAATAGTTTAGTATTATTTTATTGTTAGTGGAGTTTGTAGAGAATTTGAATTAGGAATATAATATTGGTTAGTGGATTGTGTAGGATTATTTTAGTGTCTAGTACTTTGTGTAGGATTCTTTCTTGATTAACGTGGTGGCATGGATTCCTAGATCTAGGGCATGAATTACGAGGTAGACACGAACTATGAGGTAAGACACAAACTTCAAGACTAATGCACGTACTTCAAGATAAATGCACAGATTCCAATACAAATGCATGCAACCCTAGGTAAATGTACGTAAACTAATACAAGGCACGTAATTCAATGCAATGCACGTAAATCGAGGTACGACTCTTAAACTAGGTTAGGACATGCAATTCAAAGTCGGGGCACATAAGTCGAGGATTAAGGCACATAATTCTAGGTCAAGGCACAAATGATGAGGCATGCACGAAAACCAAAATAGGGCACGTAATCCAAGGTCAGTCATATCATTCTTGGTCTATGGCATGCAATTCAAGATAACACACGTTATTTGGGGTCGGGCCTCACATCCTCCCCTCCTTAAAAGAATTTCGTCCCGAAATTCATTCTTGCCTATTGAGGTCATTTAGACGGATTCCGACCATTGTTATTTTCCAACTCCGGGTCGTCCTTTGCTATGTGATCTCCCTTACCACAACAAATTCACTTCCTAGCTTTCTCCAATCATTTAATTTGGTGTGACCCCTACATTTACAGTTCGTTCCTTTGAACAACTCTATTTTCTCCAATTGATCTTAAGGTCGAGTTCATTAACTAAGGTTAGAATCTCCAAACATAGTCATCAAAGCTGCATCGGTATTCTAACAATATAACTCTAACTCCAAAATCATGACTCATGTTGTATCAATCTTGCATTCATACCTCAAAAGGAATATCACAATAATACCATGATTCTATGGTGACATACACCAATTTCAAGATGATAGGTCTATATCCGATTTATATATCCTACCAACTAGTTTCAAAATTGTTAACACGTAGGACATACACATGTTATGGATTATTTCCACAACACAACCCTATTTTCAGGTTGAACTCACCAAACAAATTAATCCATCTTAAGTCGTCATCTATCGGTAGTATCATAGTTCTTATCTTGAAGGTACATTGGATTAGTAAATCTTCTAATGACTAGTCTCCCAGTTACAGGCTCCTATTCACTAACATCCTTTCCCAGCTTCGTTAACCTCCATGCTCGTAATCAAGGAGAAAGACCGTTGAGATTCATTAAACTCGAATTCTAAGGTTTATTAAGTACCATTAACAAATGCCATTGAAATTGCATGGGTAAACTGATCATGTCGCACTAGTTCAACTCTTATAAGTAAATTCATCAACTCGTACTTCACAATTTATTTCCTTATTCAAATCCCTATCTTCAAGTCACGAGGCTTCAGAATTTCTTTAATCTTAACCAAGACTCCTAAGGCGAATTCAATCTCAAAAAAATTTCACTCACCTCAATCCAAGGTTACGTCATACTTAAGAAGATAATGGTCCTACTCACTTAGCGACCTAGTCATTCCTTCGAACACTTAATGCCCGCCAATATATCTTCAACATTAATGTTACTAAGCTAGGGCCATAGCCATGTAAGTGATATCAATGCTCCACTAGGTTATCGGCCAAACAACAACAATCCTAGGACTATAAATGGGTACCGAAATGACCGAGCTCATAAAATACTTACACGAGATAACTTCAAGGTTGTATCAATATAAGAATTATGACTACGAGGCATCCTTCAACATAACATAATAGAACTTCAAAAGTAATCAACCACTTATTTAACTATCACTACAAGATTCACCCCTCTTATTCAACGACCACAATTCGAAGTCTACCAATCGCTAGTTTTTAGATGTGAAATGGTGTACATAGATACGGTGGTCTAACAATAGTCTCTTGGGTCATTATGACTCTAATTCATCTCTATCTTAACTCTATGAAATCTTACTCTTCTCATTTACATGTTCAACTAGCTAAGAGCATCAAGACTCATCAACCTTAGGTCCTAAGGTTCACCATGAATCATCATGCATACTTACTATTAGCTATTTAGGATTACTAATCATACCCTTACGACTCCACTTTGTAACCGAATACTTTGATCTCATTTCCATGGTTTATATGTTAGGTCCATCGGTAATACTTAGGGATATCTGCTTCCTAATATCCTTTAGGGTATCCAAATAACTAGTGTATAGAATGACTTACTTTGCATAATCACAACTAAATCCGAGAGGCACCAAATTAATACCATGATTCGAAATATCCCCGATATCCAACTTAGGACCTTTAGCAACGTTAGTCATCTAATGCATAATTCAATTCCTTACACTTCTATCCGACCTAACATTTTAGGTGCAGTTTTCCGAACACGAGTTCTAGTTATGTGAATTCCTCGATTCCAACATCCCCATATCTTGTTATACTAAAGATTCATCAACCTTGTTAAACTTAGTCTCCAGAGTTGCCTACATGTCTTGGGGTTATCCATTGTTAAGTTACTTAAACACACTATTCATGCCTTAATAATCTAACCCCTATTGTCAATTTCCACGAATTCATCTCTTAATTTCTAGGTCACGATCTTACCATTGAGTGAACTTGAAACTCGCTAGTATACACCTTATTAGGTTCAACGATGCTTAATTCCAATCAAGTAAGGATTCAATCATATAAATAGTCTATTATACCATTTTAAGATATAAGAATTTGATTCAAAAGCAACTCCTAAGTCAAACTTCCATTATAAGCATATGAACATATATATACTACTCCACATGTCCAATGGTATATTCTTATATCTAAGGAAAGTTGTATGTCCTTAACATTTATTCTTGAACCACAATAAGAAGAACGGTTTAACAAGTAATCAAAACTTCATAGCCATAAAATTGATAACTTAATCATAGGTATGAGTATTCCAAAGATAAGGGGATAACTTTACCTCAACATTTGTACATGTGCTACGCATTTTATATATGCATATCCAATAATACATACGATCCATCGAGTACCTATGAAGATGCGAGAAATCTCTAACCAAGCCTTTTCGTTTGTCCTGCACAAATTCACTTCCCTGAAAGTCCTAATCCTAACTATCTATGTATATAAACAGTCATTCACGGTTATAAAGCATGCACATGTATCAAGGAAGGAGTATAAAAGCATGCATGCATTATTGAGGTCACTAACATATCAGTGTGCATGACAACATAATACATATGGTCCTCAAAAGCACATAATATTCAATGCTAAAAGCAATTAAAGCACATTAGCACACATTAACACATATAAACAAGATATCATAATTACTTTAGGGCTTCTACCAATGGTCCAAGAGTTGAACCCGACTAATGCCTAGTTACTAAACTAAGCTCTGATACCATTCTAATATAAGGTGTCACTCCCCAACCCGACCTACAGAGGTTAGACTAGGGTGTGATCTAAACGTTCATATTATTTCACGTACTTAATCGTTCATTAAGGTTTAACGCTTAACGTTAGCCTAGAACTCCAAAATTTTTTGGAAAATCGGCAGCATAACGGCTGTAATTGGCTCCTTAGTTTGACCTAATTTCTAAACACCTCAATTATTCCAATCATTAATCCAATTCCATTAAGGACTCCTATTTTGTCACCAACCGATTTGCCTACTAGTTTATCTTGAAAGTCTTGTTTGGTTAATAAGCCTAACATGATAACTATGTCCTGTTTATTTGTCAATTTCCTATCATGCAAGTACCTATTATCCTTTAGCTTGTGCATGATCACTAGGTGAGATTAAGTAGAGTTACATTATTTACTTCTTCACCTAGCAGTTCAAACACCTACGAGAACTACTAATTAAATGACGAAAGTAAACGACCAAATAAAGAGTTCGTCCGGCTACAACCAGTACAAGCCAAAATTAGACCCAAATTACAATGGGGTCATTTACATCAATAAAAGGAATAGTTTGCAATCAAACACAATATCCATATAGCAACCACTTTCAGGCAAAGCACAAAAGCACGTAGTCACTCCCAAGAATCATCAACAAGCACATTTACTTCGGGTACTTGTTCCAAATCTGCTGCACCTGTGACAAAAAAAAGGGTGAGTCGTTATGAACTCAGCGAGGGGGAACGAGAAATAGGTTTTGAAACTCATTTTCCGGTTCAACTTATGAAAATCCTTTTGCAAGCATGAATATAACACAATTAAGTACAGAATAATAATTCAAAAGTAAAGGAACACAATTACCCGTCTTTCCTCCCCGAGGTCCTCTAGGGACCAAGCAAGAGTACTTATACACATAGTAAAAAGGATATGGTGAGCTTTTGCTCTCAGTTGTTGCGGCCGACTTCAAATCATCCCCTTAACACGCCAAGTGGGTGTACTCCGGATATACCCCGAAATCCTACAACAACTCTCCGAGGAAGACTAGCGCCCAAGCGAGAGAGGGAATGGGACCATGGTAGTCACGGTTACACCGGCAAGCCCGATGCCGCCCGGTGTGCGTGAACGCTACCATGCCAGAATGAAAGGTTGCAACCTTGTATGCAATGCACATTTATGACATTTAATATATCACATTTGGAGGACAACAAAGTAGGTTGCCTCCGGACAATCATAAGATTGCACATTGACAAGTAAACAAGCGAGGCACGAATAGACAAGTAATTTCACTTGAAAAGCATATGGAGTTATATGAACATTAAACGGGCAGCCATGTAACGCACATAAATCAAGTCATATAACTCACTTCAATGTCCACGTAATAAAATAATAAGGTTATTCAACATGCGACAACAAATCTACGTGGTTCGGATGCAAGAAAGGCCTATTTGTCAACATGCAACAAGTCAAAATCACATTTAGGGCTATAAGGCAACTACGGGCAGCCTACAAAACATATAATTACACTCAATGTTCAAAGGATCAACACTTAGCAAGTTCGCCTAGTCACTAGGGTTTCCATTTCGTGCTTACCCTTGCAATTAAGCCCAAAGTCAACTCAAAATCAATCTCAAGCCATGCATCAATTAATTCAACATCCCCAAGTACTCAAAACAGTCCACACAACATCTCAATGCCACAATCCCAAGCAATTAATACCACAAGAGAAGTTACAACAAATCTTCTAAGCATATGACTAAATGAAACCCTCACTGCAATTGGCAGTTTTCTCACAATCATTAAGACAAGCAAACAATCTCCAATTCCAGTGACTAAGATGTCAAATTAAATCTTAAGAAGTGAAATAAAATCAGAAACAAACCTTGCATCATTTGAAGTTCGAGATCAATAGTTATAGCCAAAACAGTGGGATTGCACAAAACTGTCCAGATTTGCACACATTTCAATAATTGTCGTTTTTTAGGTCTTTAGGGTCATATTTAGCCTTATTCCATTTCTGAAAAAAATGTTCAGAACTGAAAACTATAGCAGCACAACAAATTTAATGCATTTTGGACATCATTTACTAAGTCAAAACTGGTTCGTTCCACAAGGTCAGTGCATCTGCCAAAACCTGCTTCATTTTTCCAGACTTCCAGATTTGGACACATTTTAATGATTTTCCATGTTGAGGACCTTAGAGTCAAAATTAGCTTAGGCCTATTTCTGCAAAAAATGTTCAACACAGGCAAAAATAGTTATCTACCAATTTTCATGCGTTTTCATCAACATTTGCCTATCCAAACTCACCTCGCAACAAAAAGTCAGAGAGCTATCAACAAACCCAATTTCATCTATCATCAACTTCAAGCCAAAATCTTGTCATGCATGGTTGTAAAAGCTTATGAACACACATATAACTCAAGTACAAAAGCAAAGACATACATTTAAGAGCATGCATGTGGATTTTTGAAGGATTTTCAAAAGGTTTTAGACCTCACCTTAGCAAATCAACAAGAAGATGCACAAAACTTGATGAATCACAAATTTCTTCTTCTTCCTTGCTTAGCCAAGACACCACCCGATTTCTCTCTCTTTTTCCTAACTTAGTGACCATGTTCTTAGTAGATGCATGTGGTTAGAACAAGAAGAAAAGAAATGGAAGCTAGTAAACTCACCTAGGCCGAAATGGTGACTCAAAGAGCATGCATCTGTGATTCTTGCATCCTAGCTAGCTTGGTCAAGTTTCTTTGCTTGTTGTTTGTCTTGATGCACCATGGATTGATGAAGATGAGCAAAGGCAAGATAAAACTCAGCCAAAACCGAGATTGAGAGAGAAGGATGAGAGGAGAGAGAGAAACGTGAGGAGAGTGAGAGAAATGAGAGAAAATAGAAGCTTTTACAATTGTTTATGCAAATGTTGGCCTTGGGAATGCAAAAATCAGATTTGTGTCTCCAAGAAGCACAATTTGAATCATCCTAGCACGGGCATATGCATGTGTCAAGATTTTGGGTGCATTGGGTAGGGTTTTGGGTTAATTTTTATGCATTTATGTCATAGAATTGTCATAGGAATGTTGGAAATTTAGGGAATCTAGGTAGAATAAAATATAAGAATGTTTGTTGATGAGTTGAATTATGAATAGAATAATAGATAGTGGAAAATTTAGGAATAGTTTAGTATTCTTTTATTGTTAGTGGAGTTTGTAGAGAATTTGAATTAGGAATATAATATTGGTTAGTGGATTGTGTAGGATTATTTTAGTATCTAGTGCTTTGTGTAGGATTCTTTTTTGATTAACGTGGTGGCACGGATTCCTAGATCTAGGGCATGAATTACGAGGTAAGACACAAACTTCAAGACTAATGCTTGTACTTCAAGATAAATGCACGGATTCCAATGCAAATGCACGCAACCCTAGGTAAATGTATGTAAACCAATACAAGGCATGTAAATCAATGCAATGCACGTAAATCGTGGTACAAACACGCAATTCAAAGTCAGGGCACGTAAGTCAAGGATTAGGGCACATAAATCTAGGTTAAGGCACGAATGACAAGGCATGCACGAAAACTAAGACAGGGCAGGTAATCCAAGGTCAGTTATATAATTCTTGGTCTATGGCACGTAAATCAAGGTAACACACGTTATTCGGGGTCGGGCCTCATAGACCTGGTCACAACCCCAACGCCCTCGGTTTACGGGCCCAGCCTCCACTTGAAGGGAAGTTATCTTGCCCAAGGTGCCGTGGGATTCGATAATAGAAATGTGGTGGATAAAGTATCTTTGCAACCCAAATCGGAGCAAAAAAAATTGAAAAGGGGGGTGCAACAACAGGACTTCCCAGGGGGTCACCTATCCTAGTACTACTCTCGTCCAAGCACGCGTAACTTCAGAGTTCTGATGGGATCCAGTGCATTAGTACTGGTATGATCGCACCCGTCATGTTGTGGGCACAATTCTTTTATGTGTTAATGGTTCACAGTCTCAACTTAGAGAGATGGCCAATTCAAAAGGCCCAATGGGCTTAAAGATAACCCATCCGCTTCAACAACGCAGCATCCCAGCAATACGTGATATCGACGCATTGTAGGGCCCCCTAATGTCCCGCGAGCAAGGTTGTCTTCCTTTTAACAGCTCACAACGTACGATCCAGGATGAAAAAACAGAGCAAAAGAAGAAAAGTGGTCTGAAACTTATGCAAACGTTCGATTTTGGGCTCCAAAAAGGGCACAGCGAGCAAGCTCGCTGGCCCCTTCGTAGAGCTGTCGGAGAGCTTTGCAATGGTATGCTATGCGCCGCGTAACTCCTTACGGATCAAAAGTTATAGGCACCGGAGCGACGGAGACCTGGTCACAAGCCCTACGCCCTCGGTTTACGGGCCCAGCCTCCACGTGAAGCGAAGTTGTCTTGCCCAAGGTGCTGTGGGATTCGATAATAGAAATATGGTGGATAAAGTTTCTTGGCAACCCGAACCGGAGCAAAAAAACTTGAAAAGGGGGGTGCAACATGAGGACTTCTTAGGGGGTCACCCAACCTAGTACTACTCTTGCTCAAGCACGCTTAACTTCGGAGTTCTGATGGGATCCGGTGCATTAGTGCTGGTATGATCGCACCCGTCATGTTGAGGGCACAATTCCTTTATTTGTTAACGGTTCACAGTCCTAGCCTAGAGAGATGGCCCATTCAGAAGGCCCAATGGGCTTAACGACAATCCATCCACTTCAACAACGCAGCATTCTCGCAAGACGTGATATCAACGCATTGTAGGGCCCTCTAATGTACTGCGAGTAAGGTTGTCGTCCTTTTAACAGCTCACGACGTACGATCCGGGACAGAAAAACCTAGCAAAAGAAAAAAAGTGGCTTGAAACTGATGAAAACGTTCGATTTTGGGCTCCAAAAAGGACACAGCGAGCATGCTCGCTACCCCCTTCATAGAGCTGTCAGAGAGCTTTGCAACGGTATATTGTGCGCCGTGTAACTCCTGACGGATCAAAAGTTATGCGCACCGGAGCGACGGAGACCTGGTCACAAGCCTTACGCCCTCGGTTTGCGGGCTCAGCCTCCACGTGAAGCGAAGTTGTCTTGCCCAAGGTGCCGTGGATTCGATAATAGAAATGTGGTGGATAAAGTATCTTGGCAACCCAAACTGGAGCAAAAAAATTTGAAAAGGGGGGTGCAACACGAGGACTTCCCAAGGGGTCACCCATCCTAGTACTACTCTCGCAAGCATGTTTAACTTCAGAGTTCTGATGGGATCCAATGCATTAGTGCTGGTATGATCGCACCCATCATGTTGAGGGCACAATTCCTTTATGTGTTGACGGTTCACAGTCCCAGCCTAAAGTGATGGCCAATTCAAAAGGCCCAATGGGCTTAACGACAACCCATCAGCTTCAACAACGCAGCATCCTCGCAAGACGTGATATCGACACGTTGTAGGGCCCTCTAATGTCCCGCGAGTAAGGTTTTCGTCCTTTTAACAGCTCACGACGTACGATCTGGGATGAAAAACCGGAGCAAAAGAAGAAAAGTGGCCTGAAACTGATGAAAACATTCGATTTTGGGCTCAAAAAAGGGCACAGCGAGCAAGCTCGCTGTTCCATTCATAGAGCTGTCGGAGAGCTTTGTAACGGTATGCTGTACGACACGTAACTCCTTACAGATCAAAAGTTATGGGCACCGGAGCGACGGAGACCTGGTCACAAACCCTACGCCCTCGGTTTGTGGGCCCGGCCTCTATGTGAAGCGAGGTTGTCTTGCCCATTGTTTCGTGGGATTCGGTAATAGAGATATGGTGGATAAAGTATCTTGGCAACTCTAACCAGGGCAAAAAAAAATGAAAAGGGGGTGCAACACGAGGACTTCCCAGGGGGTCACCCATCCTAGTACTACTCTCGCCCAAGCACGCTTAACTTCGGAGTTTTGATGGGATTTGGTGCATCAGTGCTGGTATGATCGCACAAGTCATGCTGAGGGCACAATTGCTTTATGTGTTAATGGTTCACAGTCCCAGCCTAGAGAGATGGCCAATTCAAAAGGCCCAATGGGCTTAACGAAAACCCATCGACTTCAACAATGCAGCATCCTAGCAAGACGTGATATCGACGCATGGTAGGGACCCTTAATGTCCCGCGAGTAAGGTTGTCTTCCTTTTAACAGCTCACGACGTATGATCCGGGACGAAAAAATAGAGTAAAAGAAGAAAAGTGGCCTGAAACTGATGAAAACATTGGATTTTGGGCTCCAAAAATGGACAAAGCGAGCAAGCTGGCTGCCCCCGTCGTATAGCTCTCAGAGAGCTTTGCAACGGTATGCTGTGCGCCGCGTAACTCCTTACGGATCAAAAGTTGTGGGCACCGGAGCGACGGAGACCTAGTCACAAGCCCTACGCCCTTGGTTTGCAGGCCCCGCCTCTACATGAAGCGAAGTTGTCTTGCCCAATGTTCCGTGGGATTCAGTAATAGAAATTTGGTGGATAAAGTATCTTGGCAACCCTAACCAGGGCAAAAAAAATTGAAAAAGGGGTGCAACACGAGGACTTCCCAGGGGGTCACCCATCCTAGTACTACTCTCGCCCAAGCACGCTTAACTTCGGAGTTCTGATGGGATCTGGTGCATTAGTGCTGGTATGCTCACATCCGTCATGTTGAGGGCATAATTCCTTTATTTGTTAACGGTTCACAGTCCCAGCCTAGAGAGATGACCCATTCTAAAGGCCCAATGGGCTTAACGACAACCCATTCTCTTCAACAACGCAGCATCCTCGCAAGACGTGATATCAACGCGCTGTAGGGCCCTTTAATGTCCCGCGAGTAAGGTTGTCGTCCTTTAAACAGCTCACGACGTATGATCCTGGATGAAAAAATAGGGCAAAGGAAGAAAAGTGGCTTGAAACTGATGAAAACGTTAGATTTTAGGCTCCAAAAACGGACAATGCGAGCAAGCTGGCTTCCCACGTCGAAGAGAACGCAAAGAGCTTTGCAACGGTATGTTGTGCGCCGCGTAACTCCTTACGCATCAAAAGTTATGGACACCAGTCCGACAGAGACCTGGTCACAAGCCCTATGCCCTCGGTTTGTGGGCCCAGCCACTATGTGAAGCGAAGTTGTCTTGCCCAATTTTTCGTGGGATTCGGTAATAGAAATTTGGTGGATAAAGTATCTTGGTAACCCTAACCAGGGCAAGAAAAATTGAAAAGGGGGTGCAATACGAGGACTTCCCAGAGGGTCACCCATCCGAGTACTACTCTCGCCCAAGCACGCTTAACTTCGGAGTTCTGATGGGATACGATGAATTAGTGCTGGTATGATCGCACCCGTCATGTTGAGGGCAAAATTCCTTTATTTGATAACGGTTCACAATCCCAGCCTAAAGAGATGGCCCATTCAAAAGGCCCAATGGGCTTAACGACAACCCATACGCTTCAACAACACAGCATCCTTGCAAGACATGATATCGACGCGTTGTAGGGCCCTCTAATGTGCCGCGAGTAAGGTTGTCGTCCTTTTAACAGCTCACGACGTAAGATCCGGGACAGAAAAACAGAGCAAAAGAAGAGAAGTGGCATGAAACTGATGAAAACGATCGATTTTGGGCTCCAAAAAGGGCACAGCGAGCAAGCTCGCTGCCCCTTCGTAGAGCTATCAAAGAGCTTTACAACGGTATGCTGTGCGCCGTGTAACTCCTTACAGATCAAAAGTTATACGCACCGGAGCGACGGAGACCTGGTCACAAGCACAATGCCTTCGGTTTAAGGGCCCAGCCTCCACGTAAAGCGAAGTTGTCTTGCCCAAGGTAAATTGAAAAGGGGGGGTCTAACACGAGGACTTCCTAGGGGGTCATCCATCCTAGTACTACTCTCACCCAATCATGTTTAACTTCGGAGTTTTGATGGGATCCGGTGCATTAGTGCTGGTATGATCGCACCTGTCAAGTTGAGGGCACAATACCTTTATGTGTTAACTGTTCACAGTCCCAGCCTAGAGAGATGGCCAATTCAAAAGTCCCAATGGGCTTAACGATAACCCATCCGCTTCAACAATGCAGCATCCTAGCAAGACGTGATATCGATGCATTGTAGGATGTCCCGCGAGTGAGGTTGTCGTCCCTTGAACAGCTCACGACGTACGATCCGGGACGAAAAAATAGAGCAAAAGAAGAAAAGTGGCCTGAAATTGATAAAAACGTTCGATTTTGGGCTCCAAAAAGGGCACAGCGAGCAAGCTGGCTGCCCCCATCATACAGCTCTTAGAGAGCTTTGCAACAGTATGTTGTGCGCCGCGTAACTCCTTACGGATCAAAAGTTATGGACGCCGGAGCGACAGAGACCTAGTCACAAGCCCTACGCCCTCGGTTTGCAGGCCCAGCCTCTAAGTGAATCGAAGTTGTCTTGCCCAAGGTGCCGTGGGATTCGATAATAGAAATGTGGTGCATAAAGTATCTTGTTAACCCAAACCGGAGCAAAAAAAATTGAAAAGGGGGGTGCAACACGAGGACTTCCCAGGGGGTCACCCATCCTAGTACTACTCTTGCCCAAGCACTCTTAACTTCGGAGTTCTGATGAGATTCAGTGCATTAGTGCTGGTATGATCGCACCCGTCATGTTGAGGGCACAATTCCTTTATTTGTTAACAGTTCACAGTCCCATCCTAGAGTGATGGCCAATTCAAAAGGCCCAATGGACTTAACGACAACCCATCCGCTTCAACAATGCAGCATCCTCGCAAGACGTGATATCGGCGCGTTGTAGGGCCCTCTAATGTCCCGCGAGTAAGGTTGTCGTCCTTTTAACAGCTCACGACGTACGATCTGGGACGGAAAAATAGAGCAAAAGAAGAAAAGTGGCCTAAAACTGATGAAATTGTTCGATTTTGGGCTCCAAAAAGAGCAAAGCGAGCAAGCTCACTGGCCCATTCGTAGAGCTGTCGGAGAGCTTTGCAACGGTATGTTGTGCGCTGCGTAACTCCTTACAGATCAAAAGTTATACGTACCGGAGCGACGGAGACCTGGTCACAAGCCCTACGCCCTCGGTTTGCGGGCCCAGCCTCCACGTGAAGCGAAGTTGTCTTACCCAAGGTACCGTGGGATTCGATAATAGAAATGTGGTGCATAAAGTATCTTGGCAACCCAAACCGGAGCAAAAGAAATTTAAAAGGGGGGTGCAACACGAGGACTTCCCAAGGGGTCACCCATGCTAGTACTACTCTCGCCCAAGCACGCTTAACTTCGGAGTTCTGATTGGATCCAGTGCATTTGTGCTGGTATGATCACACCCGTCATGTTGAGGGCACAATTCATTTATGTGTTAACGGTTCACAGTCCCAGCCTACAGAGATGGCCAATTCAAAAGACCCAATGGGCTTAACGACAGCCCATCCGTTTCAACAACGTAGCATCCTCACAAGATGTGATATCGACGTGTTGTAGGGCCCTCAAATGTCCCACGAGTATGGTTGTCGTCCTTTTAACAGCTCATGACGTACTATCCAGGACGGAAAAACCGAGCAAAAGAAGAAAAGTGGCCTGAAACTGATGAAAACGTTCGATTTTAGGCTCAAAAAAGGCACAACGAGCAAGCTCGCTGCCCCCTTCGTAGAGCTGTCGGAGAGCTTTGCAATGGTATATTGTGCGCTACATAACTCCTTACGGATCAAAAGTTATGGGCAGAGGAGCGACGGAGACCTGGTCACAAGCCCTATGCCCTCGGTTTGCGGGCCCATCCTCCACGTGAAGCGAAGTTGTCTTGCCCAATGTTCTGTGGGATTCGATAATAGAAATGTGGTGGATATAGTATCTTGGCAACCTAAATCGAAGCAAAAAAAATTGAAAAAGGGGGTGCAACATGAAGACTTCCTAGGGGGTCACCCATCCTAGTACTACTCTCACCCAGGCACGCTTAACTTCGGAGTTCTTATGGGATTCGACACATTAATGCTGGTATGATCACACCCGTCATGTTGAGGGCACAATTCCTTTATGTGTTAAAGGTTCACAGTCCCAGCCAAGAGAGATGGCCAATTCAAAAGGCCCAATGGGCTTAACGATAACTAATCTGCTTCAACAACGCAGCATCCTAGCAAGATGTGATATCGACGCGTTGTAAGGCCTCCTAATGTTCCGCGAGTAAGGTTGTCGTACTTTTAACAGCTCACGACGTATGATCCGGGAAGAAAAAACAGAGCAAAAGAAGAAAAGTGGCTTGAAACTATTAAAAATGTTATATTTTGGGCTCCAAAAAGGGGCACAGCAAGCAAGCTGGCTGCCCCCATTGTACAGCTCTCAAAGAGCTTTGCAACGGTATGCTGTGCACCGCGCAACTCCTTACGAATCAAAAGTTATGGGCACCGGAGCGATGGAGACCTGGCCACAAGCCCTACGCCCTCGGTTTGCGGGCCCAGCCTCTACGTGAAGCGAAGTTGTCTTGCCCAAGGTGCCGTGGGATTCGGTAATAGAAATTTGGTGGATAAAGTATCTTGGCAACCCTAACCAGAGCAAAAAAAATTGAAAAGCGGGGTGCAACACGAGGACTTCCCAGGGGGTCACCCATCCTAGTACTATTCTTGCCCAAGCACGCTTAACTTCGGAGTTCTTATGGGATCCGGTGCATTAGTGCTGGCATGATCGCACTCGTCATGTTGAGGGCACAATTTCTTTATGTGTTAACGGTTCACAGTCCCAGCCTAGAGAGATGGCCAATTCAAAAGGCCCAATGGACTTAACAATAATCCATCTGCTTCAACAACGCAGCATCCTAGCAAGAGGTGATATCGATGCGTTGTAGGGCCCCCTAATGTCCCGCGAGTAAGGTTGTCGTCCTTTTAACAGCTCACGACATACGATCCGGGATGAAAAAACAGAGCACAAGAAGAAAAGTGGCCTGAAATAGATGAAAACGTTCAATTTTGAGCCCTAAAAATGGGCAAAGTGAGCAAGCTGGCTGCCCCCGACGTAGAGATCTCAGAGAGCTTTGCAACGGTATGCTGTGCACCGTGTAACTCCTTACGGATCAAAAGTTATGGGCACTGGTGTGACACCCCGATCCCTCTCGAGACCGGGAGTTCTAACAATCAATCTATTCACAACCCAAATCTAAACCCGGGCAAGATTTTAGGGAAAGACGGACAGAGTCTCCCCTATTTCTAGGAAAATTGCAAAACCTGTAATAGCATATAAATGGACCAACACCATGTCCAACCATTCAACCACCTCAAGGCCATCCGAGCCTCGGTTCACAACAAGCAATTCACAAGTAAATATAAATTCAAGCTTAGCAATTAAACTACACCAACCTATTGCATAAAGTAGACTATCATGACTTTCTATCTTTTTCCCTTTTTGTCATTACAAATATATATTGAAGTTAAGCTATATTAACTAAATACATAATCTAATGAACTTAAATTACATCCCCTTTAACATTAAATACATATAATACATAAAAGCATACAACTTTACAACTTTGACAACTCAAGTCACATAGGCACGCAGGACAACCCTTCAAGCACGGACTTTCACGAAATCACGAACTTTCCAGCTAACATGACATTTCCTGAAATGTGGTGGTGAGGAGTGAGTATACGCAACACGTATACTCAGTGAGGGCGAGACAGATATCGAGATGGAGAGAAAGAATATCGTGCAATGCAAATAGGTACAGTTAAGCAATACAATCAATAAAAGGCATTCAATATATTTAACAATACAATAAACAATAAAGAAAAGCATTAACACAACCAATCAAAGCTATACCACACTTTGAAGGCTATGGATCACTCGAGCGAGTAATGTACCGATCACGATTCTGATGACATTAACGATGACGCGCCGGCCCAAACCACCTTATAACACCAGTTTGGAATACCCCGGGAGTAACCATCAATTCTACGACCTAAATCTCCCTGGGAGGCAACCCAAGCGAGAAAGGGAATAGCAGCGGAGCTAGAGCAACCAACATTGGCAACCCGAGACTACCCAGAGAGGCCCATCACTCACGCGCGAGACACTATGCAATGCAAGACTCGATACAAGGCTATGAGCGAGCGATATCAAGCATTCTCAACAATTGATAAACATTTCAATCAATAATCAACTCTAACAAGCGTAATAAGCATTAACAAGCATTTACAATCAAACAAGTGACAAAAACAACACCAACTAACATTATCAAGCATTAGCAAGTATTCTATAGGCATTATAAGCATTCTATAGGCAACATAAGCATTCTATAATCAATATAAACATACTATAAGCAATATTCTATGAAAACACACAAAATCACAAAAATGACCCCAACATCAAAACACTACTACTTTCAAATGAGCCACGAGCTTTGGAAACCGACTTCACCAGTCCTCCTAGGTCACCATAAGGCACGTCTAAAGACCCCGAAACTCTACTTTACCCTAGAATTCATGCAAAGTCCCGATTTCCCCCTTTGCTCGTTTGAACTATAACTATATCAACCAAACACCCAACTAACGCCATAATCGCACCAAAAGTGCTTCCATGGCCTCCCGAAACAATGCCAACACGCAATACGAGAAAATGCTAAACTCGACCTAAACGACCCCGACTTTTACCAAGCCGTTTTTCTCCGTTTTTCTATTACACATTCCAATTAAACCACACATTTAGGCATTCTAGCATATCTAGCACATTTCTACATCAACGGACAGCATAACAGCGCAACTTTATCGTTTCAAGGGTTTACTATTCACTAATTACTATTCATTAGTCAATTTAAATTGCAATTTCAATTTTCAACCGCAGAAAATGCTAAAAAGCTATAAATACATGTTCTACAATCAACAAGGAACATTCTTTAAGCAACAAAATGATTAAAACAACAATCTACGCATAAGTTCTAAAAATTAAAGTTTAGATATACATTTTTCAAATGCTCAAATAACGATGAAACCCTCACCTTAGACGCTCCTAGACGCTAGGGAAACCACGATGGATGCCTCGGAAACCACCCCGCACAAGCTCACGCGACGAAATGAAGATTTGAAGTTGAAATGTTTTTTTTTTTTTTTTTTCCTCCATGGTTTCAGCCATGGCTCTTATTTTTCTGGTTTTTGCTCTTTTGTTTCGTACTTAAACTTAAATAAAAGATGACAAATGGTCAAAGCTTCGGTCAACCCGCTAAACCAAAACAGCTATGCGCGACCTTACGAAAACGGCCATAACTTCTTCTAGAAAACTCAAATTCACGAACGGTTTGAAGCCTCAGAAACTAGACTCATAGAGCTTTCCAACCATATATAATTTGCTACCTAAATCTTCCCCAATTGGTTCAGATTTAATTCCAAAGTTGACCCAAAATTTGACTAACTTAACATTGCATTTTTTATTTCTAACCCCAAGTTTGCCCTTTATTAAACATTTCAAAAATTCTCACCTTGTCCTAGTTGGTCAATGTAGATGAAAAGTCAACTAGTTTGGTCAAAGAAGGTGAAAGGTCAATAAAATGCAATTTAAATGAACTTTAAATGCTATTGAATACATGCCAGGTTCGGGGTATCACATCCTTCCCCCCTTAAAACAATTGCGTCCTCGCAATTCTTCTTCCAATAGAACTCAGTATCATTTGAAATCCAATTCTGACTAATCTTCATCGGTTGAAGAATCTCGTTGACACGAATACCGAAGAAGAATAAAATTCCAACCAAAAGCGCCGAGATAATACCAATAAAGGCCTAAGCAAAGATACTGTAGATAAAATCACGTCACATATTAATGATAAGAAGAATACCGAATGAATACCCCATACACGAATCTCGAGTAGAAGTTCAACTATTACTGCCCGAGAATTCCCAAACAAGAAGCCAAATAAAGGCTCAAACAAAGGTTCCATCCAGAGGTCCAAATAAGTACCCCACTGGTCATGAATTTCATAGAAGAATACCCAGTTAAGAGTGCTGAAGAAAATACTAAGAACCCAATCAAATATATTTCAAAGTTCTAAAGAAGCCTTCCAAATAATAACCCCATGGGACACCCAATTAGATTCCGAGTTTTGCTATCAAATGCTGAGAGGAATGTCAAAGGAAATAGCAGAGAAAATATAATGTGCCCAATAAAACAACCAAGTTGAATAACAAACATAGTTTCCCACCAAAGCCAAACTTTGAGGCCTCTTCACTATTTGCCAAGTGAAAACTTCATGCAACCTTGCCAATAAGGAAAATACCAATAGAACGCCCAATAAGAATTTCAAAGAATACCCTAAGTAGTGTTGTTAGTCGACGATTATAGTAGGAAGATGTGGGTGTACTTCCTTCGGGACAAGGCTGATGCTCTTGAAAAATTTAAAGTGTGGCACAAACTTATGACAAATGAGAACATAACTCAGTTGAAGAAACTTCGTACCGATCGGGGGGGGGGGGGAATTCTGTTCTACAGAGTTCACCAACTATTGCAACAAGCTTGGGATTAAGCGCCAATTGACTGCTCCATACACACCACAACAAAATGGAGTTGTGGAACGAAGAAATCGAACAATTGTAGAAATGGCTCGATGCATGTTGAAAGGTGCTGGCCTACCTGACACATTCTGGGCTGAAGCAGTCAACACAGCGATATACATCCTCAATCGGTGCTCAACTAGGGCACTCAACGATAAGACTCCTAATGAGACTTATTATGGTACGAAACCTTCTGTGTCTCATTTAAGAAAATTTAGGTGTGAGTGTTTTGTACACATTCCAAATGAAAATCGAAAGAAATTGGATGACAAGAGCAAGAAGGGCATCTTCTTGGGATATAGTGAAGAGTCTAAAGCATACAGACTCTATGATGTAGAGGCCAAGAAAGTGATCATAAGCCGAGATGTGGTGTTTAATGAGCGACCACACTCGATGGAGGATAGCGGTCCTGCCATTTTGTCATCAACCGATGAAGTAATCCACCAAGTGCCTGAACAACGACCATTGAACAATGAAGAAGTCTCTAATGATGAGGAGACTGAAGACCAACTTGTTGTACCCACAAGGAAGCCACAACCGAAGTGGTTCCAATAGTTCTTTGATGGAAGAAATCCAGGAGTTACTGATGATAGTCCACATCCTGATGGACTCAGACGATCAAAGAGAATAGAGGAGCAGAACAGATCAGGACAACAACTAATAAACATGGCTTTGATGACCCAAATCATCAAGACGGTAAAAGAACCGGTAACTGTGGAGGAAGCCATGTCAGATCCAAATTGGAGAGCAGCTATGCAAGCCGAGTATGATAGTATCATGAAAAATGATACTTGGGAGATCGTTGAAAAGCCACCGAACAGAAAAATTATCGGCACCAAATGGATCTGGAAAGTGAAGTACAAGGCAGATGGAAGTCTTGAAAAATACAAGGCACGCCTTGTAGCACAAGGATTTTCGCAAGTCGAAGGTTTCGATGTATATGAAACCTTTGCTCCAACAGCAAAAATGTCAACAATCAGGCTAGTTGTTGCAGCTGCCGCGCATTATGAATGGATTGTACATCAAATGGATGTCAAGTCAGCTTTTCTTAATGGGCAACTTGAAGAAGAAGTCTACGTTGCACAACCCCCTGGCTTCCAAATACCAGGTAAAGAAGAAAAAGTCTACAAATTGAAAAACGCTTTATATGGGTTAAAGCAAGCACCACGAGCTTGGTACAAACGTATAGACTCTTTCTTCTTGCAACATGGTTTCTGTAGAAGCAAATTAGAGGCCAACTTGTATGTTCTAAGTGAACAAGGAAAGAAGGTAATTGTAGGCCTATATGTGGATAATCTTGTAATCACTGGTGACCATGAAGATAATATTCGGAAGACGCAAGAATGGTTGAGCCAAGAATTTGAAATGACAAATCTTGGTCTTCTTCATTATTGCTTGGGAATCGAGGTATGGCAAAAACCTCATACTATCTTCATCTCGCAGCAACGATATGTTCGTGAGCTTCTGACTGCATTTGGTATGTCCGAGTGCAAACCAGTTGTTGTGAAACCCCACTTTTCTGCTTCACCTCGATTTGCGTGCCTTTGCCTCGATTTGCGTGAATTAACCTGTCTATGTGCTATATGGCTTATAATATGGTGATTTTGGTATTAATACTCCTAATACGTGCTAAATGTGCATTCATGAAATTTTCATCAAAAACGGAGTCCGAAATTTTATCGTCGATTTTCAGTGAATAGTGTTTTCGAAACACGTCCGCTATAATTTTGAAACTGGTCTTTTTAACCCTTCTAGACCTAGTCCACGAACTTTAATAGACCTGTGTTTGATGAAAACGGTTTTAAAATCGGCTTAAGAATTTATTAGGGTTTTTACACCGACTTTTGCGAAAATCGAGTTTTAAGCCGACTCGGGTGGAATTCTTTGAATGTAAAACTTCTTGTCACCTAAAAATAATCCACTTGTGATATTTTGGGGGTTGCATAATTATTTTTAACTTGGTGAGCACTAAAATGCAATTAAAGTCATTAAAAACACAAAAATACCTATTAAAACTAACTTTGACTTTGCATTTTTTTAATTGACCAAGCTTTTAAATACTCCTTGTCATCAACACACACTCACACAACACAAAACACACTCCACAAACACACACATGGCCGAGAGAAAGAGGAGAGAAAAAGAAAGAGAATTTCAAAGCTTTTCAATCCAATTTTTCAAAGAAAAACCTAGTTTTTGTCCGTGAAACCTCGCACCGACTTGGATTCCGCTTGTTGGGCACGCATTGCACGCATTCCTAGCTTTACTTCGGATCAAAGGTGAGAGAAAAATTCTAGATCTCAAAATGTCATTTTTGTGTTTTTGCGTATAAATGAAGATTGAACCGGTAGAATTGTAATCTGATGTTAGATTATTGCTCCTTGCATGCTAGGGATCATTATATACTAATACTACGAGTTTCTGTCGGATATAGCATAATTTTTATTTTTCGGGTATTTAATTTTGATTAAAATGTTCAAAGTTGATTTAATTGAGTTGCGTTGCTCGAAATCGATTGCCGTCGATTTCTAAATACTTGATAATTACGTGTTAGCGCTGTTGTAATGCCGAATTTTCAATTACATTGTTTGTGTGAAAATCCGGAAAATCCAGCCATGACATCTTAGGATTTTAGGGTTATCGGGCATGATTTAGAGGTGTTATGGTGGATTTCCGAGAGGGCTAATGTAGTAGGTTGAATGGGTGAGTGATAGGAACTGATTTGGCAATGTTTGGATTAGTAGATTGTAAGTTATGAATTTTAGAAGTTTAGGTTGTCATTCTTTAATTTCTTGAACGATGCCTTAGATGGTTGGGTAGTGTTCGAGTGATGAATGGTGAGTCGTTGTTAAGTAATTTAGGGTTTAATTATGTATATTATGCATGTCCGGTTAGATGGCCTACTTTGTCATCTAACTACGTTGTTTGTTGTTAAATTTAATATTGATGTTATATTGATGTTATTGATTGATTATTATTGAATGCGGGAATCGGGCACTCTTGTTGCTGATCTCCCAATTGATTGATTGATTTATGCTTGCATGATGATTGATGAATATGGAGTCTTGGTATGTGTGTGCCACCTCTCAGGCAGCGTCGGGCTGTCGGGTTGATAACGGCATGACTGCCATAGGCTACCCCCAGCTCGCATGACGGAGATGTCATGGAGGGAAGGGGCTAGTGAGGTACCTCGGGTGCGTGAGTAATGGGGAGTTATAAGAAGAACGGTTGAGATCGTGATGGCGTTTGGAGCTACACCAAATAGAGTATCCTTATTGATTGGTTATATAGTTACGTGATGATAGCTTTATTTATGTTATTATGTTGTTGTGTGTTTACTTGCTCAAAGGACTAAATCCAAGGAGCGTAGTGAATACTGTCGAGATCTATCGGATCCTCACTGGGCTTATGTATATAAGCTCACTCTCTATTAATGCATGTTTCAGGTGTATTTTCACAAGATTTCGGGTACGTGCCTCCTGAAGAGGAGAATGTGGAAAATGTGCCTTTCGTGGATGAGTCATATGTTCCCGAGTCTTATCCATGACTTTATGTTGTTAAATGTCTTGTATATTAGTTTAATAGACTTTATATGCTTTACGGTTCTTAATGTAATAGATATTGAAAAGATGATGAACCAAATGATGTTAATTTAGTGGCTTCCTTTTGTCTATGGTTAAATTGTAGTTGTGTCTCAACTTACTTTTGAAATGTATGATAAAGTTGAGGTATTGTATGTCATGTTGGAACGGAGGCGTATAACGAGGATGTTTTATTGTATATCATGGTTGTGTTGTATGTTGTTGTTTGTATTGAGGAATTACTGGATGTATGATGTTTAATGAGGTTGGTTTAGAACCTCGAAAATCTGTTTACTGTCGTTATGCCGCCGAAATTCCGTTGCGTCCTGACTGATCGTAGGTGGGGTCGAGTTGGGGCGTGACAGTTTAAGTGGTATCAGAGCGCATGTTAGCTGTCAGCCGGGGTATCCTCGGAATGTGGGTAGTGGTCTAAGCATGCAAGTATGTATTAAGTGAAAGAAAAGTGAAACATATGTTAATATGTTTATGTGATTAATTTACTTATGTGTCTAACTATCTATGTGACTAGTATGCCTTGTGTGTTAAGTGAACTAATGTGGTCAATATGTTTTATGTGATAACGTGTTATACGTACTCAATGTGTTGTAATTAATGTGCATAATGTGATTAATGTGTATTATGTGACAATTGTGTTTTATGTGATTTTGTGCCTTGTGTGAAGTTAGTTCTTTATGTGCTTTTAATTGTTTATAACTAGCTTATGTGAAACAACGTGCTTTAGGTACTCAATGTACTTTAAGTGACCAATGTGAGTTACGTGATCAACTTGTCTTATGTGAAGTTTGTTGCTTATGTGACTTTAATTCTTTATAACTTACTTCTGTGATATAACCTGTTTATGTGATGTTGGCTTCTTATATGTTGAATTGTGTGTTATGTGATAATGTTGCATTGTATGATAATTGTGCATTACGTTGTACTTGTCTTTCATATGATATAGTTGCATACATGTTTTAACTCGTGAGTGACCTTTTAATGTCTAGGGTGGTTGTAAGAGTTTTCGGAAATAGAGATAGGCCATGATTTTGAATTATTATTATTCTAGTAGTTTATCAGTGAGATTTTAATTGTTATGTTTATGGATTTTAGTTTCGGCTTAGTGGATTGATCTTGATGTTCCTTTAGCGAGAATGAAGTTGTTCGAGGAAAATAGCAATGTATCTTGATGATTATAATTACTTTTGTTGCCATGTTTAACTTGTTATTACTTGGAGATGAATCATAAGTTGAGGTTTTGGTGAGGTTGTGATTAGACACTTTTGGAGTCTCAACTCAGATTATACTTTCTTGAGGTTATTTTAGAATGAATTTATTTGAGGAATTAGTGATGTATATTTGTGAATGGAATGAAGTGTGGTATAACATGTGAATATTTCTACTATTTGGGATTGCTATATTATTAATGGATATTTTGGAGTTTTGATCTTTAAGCCTTGGAGACAATTGGAGTGATTCCTGACTAAAGTTACTTTATTCGAAGATGTAATTGTTGGGAGATAGAATTATTTGAGGAAATAAGAATGCATTTTGGTGACTGAACATTTACTTACCTACATCAAGCTTTTGAGTTCTAGGTGGTATGACTCTCTAAATTGTTGATTGGAGATTCTCTTGTGTTATAGTGGGTTAATATGAATCTGTATTGTGTTATCAGATTTTGGAGTCTTCATTAGTTAATCTTGTTGGGTAATCGGTGATTTATCTTGTTTAGTGATTGGTCTGGTACGGAATGTAAAATTTTGGAGTGATTTATCTTGTTTGGTGATTGTTATGACTCTTTAGGTTCTCTAGATCTCCTTAGTGTCTTGTTTTGGAGGAAGATAGATTGTAGGATCTGACTTGTTGGTGTTTAAATGTGTAGGTGGGACACCCTTCTTGTGCTTCATAATTCTATCGGTCTTATTATTCTTTTCTACTCTATTCTCACTTATTTGAGAGAGGGTTACACTTTTCTAGCCTATCAATTGTTTCTTGAAAGTTTTGCTTACTGGATTAATGGATCCTATACTCATTTGACATTGTTTCCATTCTTAACATTCATATTTGCTTCTTATAGCAATGTCTCTTATTGGAGTTAAGGTTTGAGACTTCTATATTTCATTCTATATCTCTAGCCATTCGTTTCAATATTTCATTTCATCATATTACTATTCATTTGAAAGTAATTTTTCCTTTGGTATACCATTTTACTTGTTCGAATTTCACTTGCTTGATGTACTCCTTACCTAAGTATATCATTGTCATTCTTGTTGATCCTTGTTAATCCTATTGTTTCATTATTAAATCTTGAGTCATTACTTTGCTTGTAATTGCTCATTCAATATACTCGGCATTGTCCTTCTTATTAATACTTCTTTGGTTATTGCGTGCTGAGATACTCATTATCTTGATACTCATATTTTCTATTGAATTAATCATCTCTTATCTCTTAATTTTATTTCACCTCAAGTACAACTTACTTGTTGGTTCTTTGAACAATCATCGAGAATTGAAATATCTACTTGTTCAGGAAATTTTGTTCAACATATTCAGCACTGTTTTGACTCGCCATTATCCTTTGTTCGTACTTATTTAACAAAAAGGTGCTGAGACATTTCTTATCTTAGTTATCATGCTTCCTTATTAAACTATTAGCCTCTTGATTCTCTAACTTGTTTGACCTCTTGCTCCCTTGATTGTTGGCTCAAATATGACTTTCCATATTCTTAATTCCTTGTAAATTTCATAAGAGCCATATTCTGACCAATGTCATTTTTGAGATATTTCCTTGATCAGTAATCATTCATGTTATCGTGATTGAGTTTTTTTTTAAACCCTCGGGGTGTTCATAGAGCTCTTTTGTGTAGTAGGGGATGATTGATAAGTAGTGGTGTCATGCTAAGCTTTGGAGTTGCAGTTTCTTTCATATGCAATATGATATTAGGTAGGAGAGAATTATGAATTGAAGATTGTCTTGGAATTATGATCATCAACTTGCAGTCAACAGAGTTTGTTTTTTTTTTTTTTTTTTTTTTTTTGTGGTCTTTGGTTAGTTGTCATCCTAAGAGATAAATGGGAACTAAGAGAAGTATTGTTATGCGTAACGATTGAGGATTTAATTGTCTATCAGTTCGAGAATTGCGCGGACGCAATTATTTTAAGGAGGGGAGAATGTGAAACCCCACTTTTCTGCTTCACCTCGATTTGCGTGCATTTGCCTCGATTTGCGTGAATTAACCTGTCTATGTGCTATATGGCTTATAATATGGTGATTTTGGTATTAATACTCCTAATACGTGCTAAATGTGCATTCATGAAATTTTCATCAAAAACGGAGTCCGAAATTTTATCGTCGATTTTCAGTGAATAGCGTTTTCGAAACACGTCCGCTATAATTTTGAAACTGGTCTTTTTAACCCTTCTAGACCTAGTCCACGAACTTTAATAGACCTGTGTTTGATGAAAACGGTTTTAAAATCGGCTTAAGAATTTATTAGGGTTTTTACACAGACTTTTGCGAAAATCGAGTTTTAAGCCGACTCGGGTGGAATTCTTTGAATGTAAAACTTCTTGTCACCTAAAAATAATCCACTTGTGATATTTTGGGGGTTGCATAATTATTTTTAACTTGGTGAGCACTAAAATGCAATTAAAGTCATTAAAAACACAAAAATACCTATTAAAACTAACTTTGACTTTGCATTTTTTTAATTGACCAAGCTTTTAAATACTCCTTGTCATCAACACACACTCACACAACACAAAACACACTCCACAAACACACACATGGCCGAGAGAAAGAGGAGAGAAAAAGAAAGAGAATTTCAAAGCTTTTCAATCCAATTTTTCAAAGAAAAACCTAGTTTTTGTCCGTGAAACCTCGCACCGACTTGGATTCCGCTTGTTGGGCACGCATTGCACGCATTCCTAGCTTTACTTCGGATCAAAGGTGAGAGAAAAATTCTAGATCTCAAAATGTCATTTTTGTGTTTTTGCGTATAAATGAAGATTGAACCGGTAGAATTGTAATCTGATGTTAGATTATTGCTCCTTGCATGCTAGGGATCATTATATACTAATACTACGAGTTTCTGTCGGATATAGCATAATTTTTATTTTCCGGGTATTTAATTTTGATTAAAATGTTCAAAGTTGATTTAATTGAGTTGCGTTGCTCGAAATCGATTGCCGTCGATTTCTAAATACTTGATAATTACGTGTTAGCGCTGTTGTAATGCCGAATTTTCGATTACATTGTTTGTGTGAAAATCCGGAAAATCCAGCCATGACATCTTAGGATTTTAGGGTTATCGGGCATGATTTAGAGGTGTTATGGTGGATTTCCGAGAGGGCTAATGTAGTAGGTTGAATAGGTGAGTGATAGGAACTGATTTGGCAATGTTTGGATTAGTAGATTGTAAGTTATGAATTTTAGAAGTTTAGGTTGTCATTCTTTAATTTCTTGAACGATGCCTTAGATGGTTGGGTAGTGTTCGAGTGATGAATGGTGAGTCGTTGTTGAGTAATTTAGGGTTTAATTATGTATATTATGCATGTCCGGTTAGATGGCCTACTTTGTCATCTAACTACGTTGTTTGTTGTTAAATTTAATATTGATGTTATATTGATGTTATTGATTGATTATTATTGAATGCGGGAATCGGGCACTCTTGTTGCTGATCTCCCAATTGATTGATTGATTTATGCTTGCATGATGATTGATGAATATGGAGTCTTGGTATGTGTGTGCCACCTCTCGGGCAGCGTCGGGCTGTCGGGTTGATAACGGCATGACTGCCATAGGCTACCCCCAGCTCGCATGACGGAGATGTCATGGAGGGAAGGGGCTAGTGAGGTACCTCGGGTGCGTGAGTAATGGGGAGTTATAAGAAGAACGGTTGAGATCGTGATGGCGTTTGGAGCTACACCAAATAGAGTATCCTTATTGATTGGTTATATAGTTACGTGATGATAGCTTTATTTATGTTATTATGTTGTTGTGTGTTTACTTGCTCAAAGGACTAAATCCAAGGAGCGTAGTGAATACTGTCGAGATCTATCGGATCCTCACTGGGCTTATGTATATAAGCTCACTCTCTATTAATGCATGTTTCAGGTGTATTTTCACAAGATTTCGGGTACGTGCCTCCTGAAGAGGAGAATGTGGAAAATGTGCCTTTCGTGGATGAGTCATATGTTCCCGAGTCTTATCCATGACTTTATGTTGTTAAATGTCTTGTATATTAGTTTAATAGACTTTATATGCTTTACGGTTCTTAATGTAATAGATATTGAAAAGATGATGAACCAAATGATGTTAATTTAGTGGCTTCCTTTTGTCTATGGTTAAATTGTAGTTGTGTCTCAACTTACTTTTGAAATGTATGATAAAGTTGAGGTATTGTATGTCATGTTGGAACGGAGGCGTATAACGAGGATGTTTTATTGTATATCATGGTTGTGTTGTATGTTGTTGTTTGTATTGAGGAATTACTTGATGTATGATGTTTAATGAGGTTGGTTTAGAACCTCGGAAATCTGTTTACTGTCGTTATGCCGCCGAAATTCCGTTGCGTCCTGACTGATCGTAGGTGGGGTCGAGTTGGGGCGTGACAGTTGTCACCCCGATGGAAGTGAATACAAAGTTATCAATTGACGATCCTTCAAAACAAGTTGATAACAAGCTCTACAGAAGGTTGGTGGGAAGTTTAATCTTCCTTTGTAACACAAGACCTGATATTAGTTATGCTGTGGGAGTTCTCAGTCGGTTTTCAAATAAACCGAAACAAAGTCACTGGCAAGCAGGGATGCGAATCCTCAAATATCTCAAAGGCACGTTGGAGTATGGGATATCATACAAGTCTGGAGATACTTTATCTGGGTACTGTGACTCAGACTGGGCTGGTGATATTGACTCAAGAAAATCTGTTACAGGTTACGTATTCACATTTGGTGGTGGAGTCATCTCATGGGCTAGTAAGAAGTAACCCACCATTGCACTTTCATCAACGGAGGCAGAATACAAGGCTGCTTGTGTAGCATCCTGTGAAGCTGTTTGGCTATGATGCATCATGACTGATATTGGCATTCCAATAGAGGAAGCAACAATGTTGAAATGTGACAGTCAGAGTTGTATAGCCATGTCAAAGAATCCGGTATTTCATGCTAGAACAAAACACATAGAGATTCAGTATCACTATGTGAGGGAATTGATCGAGGAAGGTGAAATCTACATGGAGTACTACCCTATAGAAGATAATTGTGCAGATATCTTCACTAAAGCGTTAGGGAGCGTCCAATTGACCAAGCATCTTCAAACATTGGGTGTTGGCCCAACAGCTTAGTCAACATGAGGTGAACATTGAGGAGGGGTGTTGATATATGTCAATATCCACCTCTTCATAATAAGTATCGTTAATTATATGGTAGCATAAATTAATGATTCCGACTTAAACGTCGATGAGGTCAAAAGAGATCGCGATGGCTACAAGAAAGAAATTCGGGAATTTGGAATTACCTAAGATGACGTCGGGATGATGCAATGCTAAAGTTAGCCAATTTGACCAAAGGAAACTTCCTAGAAGTTGACTTGGATGCTAGCCACCCATGTGGTCAATTGTAGCCACCCATGTGATAAATATGGGTGGCTAATACTTTGAACATGGTTGGTAAAGCCAACCAAGATTGAAATGTTTGATAGGAAAGTCTCCTATGGCGGGCTAGCTAAATTCTATAAATAGGCATGCATTAGTTCATCATTTTCATCCACAACACAACTCCAAACACAATCCTAAGTTAGTCTTTCTTTCTTGTATTCTTCTTGTAAGTCCAGAAACCATTGAAGCTCTAATCTTGAGAGTGCCCGGTGGGACAATTATCTTGTAAGTGTTATATTGAATTGTTATAACGAGTAGTGTTGTCTTTCTACTTGATTGTTATTAAGACGTTTCTGGGAAATTGGTTATATTCTTACAGATTCTTTATTGATTAACGTGTGGGCACGCTTTCTTAGTTCTAGGACACACACTATGAGACACGCATAGAAATCAATACGGCGCACGAATCACGAGGTAGACACAAACTACGAGGTCAGACACGAACTTCAAGACTAATGCACGCAATCTTAGGTGAATGCACGTAAACCAATGCAAGGCACGTAATTCAATGCAATGCACGCAAATCGAGGTACGACTCTTAAACCTAGGTTAAGGGATGCAATTCAAGGTCAGTGCACACAATTTGAGGTATCGTACTTAAATCGAAGTCAGGGCACGTAAGTTGAGGATTAGGGCACATAATTCTAGGTCAAGGGACGTATGACGAGGCATGCATGAAAATTGAGACAGGGCACGTAATCCAAGGTTAGTCATATCATTCTTGGTCTATGGCACAGAAATCAAGGTAACACATGTTATTCGGGGTCGGGCCTCACATCCTCCCCTCCTTAAAAGAATTTTGTCCCGAAATTCATTCTTGCCTATTGAGGTCATTTAGAAGGATTCCGACCATTGTTATTTTTCAACTCCGGGTCGTCCTTTGCTCTGTGATCTCTCTTATCACAACGAATTCACTTCCTAGCTTTCTCCAATCATTTAATTCGGTGTGACCCCTACATTTACAGTTCGTTCCTTTGAACAACTTTATTTTCTCCAATTGATCTTAGGGTCGAGTTCATTAACTAAGGTTAGAATCTCCAAACATAGTCATCAAGTTGCATCGGTATTCTAACAATATAACTATAACTCCAAAATCATGACTCATGTTGTATCAATCTTGCATTCATATCTCAAAAGGAATATCACAAAAATATCATGATTCTATGGTGACATACACCAATTTCAAGATGATAGGTCTATTGTAATGACCCCAACCTGACCCTTCTCAAGACTAGGTCAAAGACTGCATTTACTGTCATTGCGAGTTCATAACTTATTTTAAAAGGAATAATAAATAAAGAATCATTCAATAACAAGCCTTTATTTAATACAAAAGGGTTTTACAACAGCTGAGATCCGATTACTACCCGGCTATCATACGAACTAGGGTTACAACACAACTACCCTTCTACCCGAGAGTAATACAAACAAACTCTAACTTTTGTATCATGGATCGAAACATGACAGATAGAAAGCTTTGAGCACGTATCTATTCAACTTCAGCACACAATGTCATCCTGCCTCAAGCTAAGCTGCACCTGTAATAGGGGGGGGGGTGAAAGGGTCATGAGCTCAAAATAACTCAGTGCGGAAAAGTCAACCGGGGAAGTTTTGAAAATATTTTTGAGTTTTGAAGACCATGATGCAATGCAGACATACCAAGTATATCAATATATAATTAACATGTACAAATCACGTTGTAAATGATACATTTTGTTACGTACAGGACGCTAAAGGTGGCTCCTACGGCTCAAGAGGTGGCTCCCACCATTTCCAGGTGTAGCACTTTGCCCCGCATAGCACTTAGTTCCTGCCGTTGAGGTGCCCGGCCTCGAATCAAATTCACCACTTCTTATCTCTCCCAAAAGGATACTCCAGATTGTATCCAAAATCTATGACCCAACTCTCCAAGGGTCGAATGCCAAGCAAGAGAGGGACTAGGACCACGATAGTCACGGGATCACCGACAAGCCCTATGCCGGCCGGCGTTCGTGAAATGCTATCGTGCCTGAGGTTGCAACCCCCAAATAGCATACAAGCATGCACAAATAATCACGTAACACACGCGCGTACAAGTAATGATAGAACGAAAATGTAGTCCGTCTCTCGAGCATATATTCATGTAGATATTAAAAGTAAACTCATTATTGCCACTCAAAATGATAATTAATCAATAGTTAATAGTAAAGGTGGATATCACTTTATTCATGTTAAAAGTAGGTAGTAGTCTAGTTAATCATAAGTAGGTAACTGAGTAAATAATTAAAGTAGTAAGGTAGATAACCCTAGTAAATTGAGCATTGTAAAACTAAGTATGATATGGAAATCTAGTAGGCAATCTCATGTGAAATGACTTTCATTAAATTTCATACTCCTATAAGATCTCATATCTATTTGGCTATATTAGGAATTTAAGCTAATATTTAAGTAGATAATTCTTAGCTTAAACCCCATCTTGTTAAGTTTATTTAACTCTTAATTTAATAACTAGGCTTGTAGTTAGGTAGGTAGTTTTGATTACAAGGTGGACATCCTTTACTTAACATTATTGATATGTAAGTAGGGCTTACGGTGATAGCTTATCAAATAGAACATCAGATTAGGTAAAATTAAGCCAAGGATCTGGTAATTGATACAACATTAGCTAATTTATACAATTATAATTCTTCGGGTTTATAGGTTCTTTTAGCCAACTAGAAATATCAATTTTATGTTAATAACATCACGCTACACAGACCTTTACATATGACTCTTGCTTCCTGTATGACTGACGTTTGAGTCCAACGTTAAAGGAGCAAGTTGAGGCCTTATGTAACTTATCATAAAAGAAAAGGTTCAATTTAGCTATGGTCGAAATAGACTATATATTACATATTATGTTCATAAACTTATAACCTATCATTAAATCCTTTACATTTTAATATTGCATGTGTTAGACACTAAAAAATAATATAAATTTATTATAAACAAATACTCTAGTTTTAATACAACAAAGCCTAGTTAAGCCTTCGTAATAATTGATTACCAACTTCACGGTTAACTTAATCCACTAGCTCATTTACCCAAGCTGATTCGTAATTGCAAGGAAGAGGCAATCTATAGGAACGCCGGCAGCTTAAGATATCAAACTCTAGCTTTTAACATGCGTGGTAGATTATGGAATGAATATCAAACCTTCTTTTGCTCGAATTAATATTATAGGGATGTATCTTAATACTTTAAACAGAATCTCCACCAACTAATTCCTTGACCAGGACTTCATATATGAGACATTAGCCAGTATGTAAAGGTAAGCTTACCCATATATCTATAGTCATAATATAGTATTCTAAGAAATCAAGTTATTTAACAAGAATCAACACAATTACAAAAGAATGCTTGTTTAAAGAGTAAACCCGCACATGGTTGTGAATTTGACTTGCCAAGAATATTTTAATAGCTAATAGGATTTAAATTGGTTGTGTTTTAAAACTTGAAATGCTGCAGCTTTTATACTACAAATTTATTTTCATTGGTCCACGACTTATGACTAAACTCAGCTAATATGTTTCGCTGTCAGCAAGGAAACATTACTAAGTTATGATAGAATCTACTCCTAGTAATTAGCTATCATGAAGTAGGTTCCTACGTGTTTTATGGTGACTTCACCGCCCCATGCATGCACTTGAAAATGAACTGCTAAGGCGTCCTAGCTGCTGCGTTGTTGGCTAGTGATGATGGTACTAAGGTTTAGGCAATTAAGTTATTGTTTTAGCTTATCAAGTCTGGCAGTCTTCAAATGGTGCCTCGACGCGGTGAAGAATGAATCAACAAATTCATTAAATGACTAAACTTGGGATAAGGTCGTGTCCTACTTGGGTGACAGCAGGTTGATGACATTCTAGATAGGTTTGAATGATAACATGGTTTATTAATCTAGCTTAGGCGGCAACTTGGATAAGAACAACTAATAGCCTTAATTTTAGATTTATTAACCAATGGTATATTAATTTTGTTACACATTACAACTTTCAGTTTTACTTTATTTCAAATTTACTATGGTATCAATTAAAACTTTTAATATTTAGCATTACTACACTTAAGTATCTAAAGTTTTTTCTTAACTATACATTCCTTACAAATAATATTTGAATGCATTATATAGACGTCTTTGTTCACTTGTCATTATATTTAAACAATCTTATTACTAAAACCTATATTAAACATTAGACTATTTCATATATAACCAACATTATATTTATCTACTTCTTTATTGTTCGTAGCTAATAAGTATACACACTACTTATTTAAAATTGTTTCATTATCACATTCTCAGTTTTGTTTACCTATTAACAATCTTATTATGTTCATGCCTTAATTAGATTTCATACCTTATTTGATTCACTCACAATACAAACATCTAATAGCTTATTCTTGTATTCTTTATGTTAACTTTATACTATCGTCTATTCCACTTCTTTTACAATATTTACTTATTCCTTCTATGTTGACTAAAATAAAACAAAAGTTACCAATGCAGACTATGCTAACTAATATAAGATTAAAGTCACAACACTAATACATATCTAAGTTTGCTCAACTATAAATATTTAATCCGGTTTGGCTTATAAATTTAAAATCTTAGACTAATACATTCTAAGTCTGAATCAATAATCTTCCTAATTCTACACTCCGGGTAGTCCATGAACATAAAAATTCACTGAACGAATGAACTAAATAAAATAATTTAGGCAAATATAAAAATAGATAAAATAAATACAATAAAATAAAATCAACTCCGGGCTTGAGAAATATAATCAATTTAAATGTAACAAACAATAAGCATAAAACTATTTTTGGTAACTAGATGTAATTCAATTAAATACAATTGAAAATATTAAGGTAGCCCGTTTTAGTTCCGGGACAATTAAATTAATATAATTATCAAAAATAATAATCTAGCTCATTTAGGTCCGAACTAATTATCTTTTTAAGATTGTTACATTGAACTTTTAACTTAACTTAACATACAATAACTAATCCAAATCTTCCAAGTTACTTAGTAGATTAAACTATCTAGCTAACTTATCTATTCATATATATTTCCAAGTTTATTACAACTATCTTATACTAGTCTACCAACCTTTTCATTTAATTAGCATATCATTTCCAAGTATTTCCTATATTGTAACTAACATAGTTAATCAATAAAGTTATATAAATGATTTAATCCAAATAGCAAATAAGGTACTAACTTTATTATTTTTAAATTTTTAACATTCGAACTATCCAATTGTACCTATTGAGTTACTCTGACCTTTAAATTGAAACGAATGCTTAGTTTGAAATACTAGAGTTTTATATTTCTAAGGTTAATTCTACAAATTCATGTTATAAGAACGCCTAATATTAGGTTACGATTAATTAGAAGCTCAATTGATCTTAAAGAATCAGATCATTAACTTCAATTAAATGCAAGCAAATAATCACAAAGTCATATTTTCCAAGAATAATGAAAGAAATAAATGTAAATAAATACTTGTAAATGCATATTCAGGCTCGGTTATTACATCCTCCTCCCCTTATAAAAATTGCGCTCTCGCAAATTACTTCTCTAGTACCTCTAGTCCACCGCATGAGATTGAATACCGAATACCGAGTAAGAATTCCAAACTTGAGTCTCGAATAGGAATACCCAAATAAGAATACCAAAGAACACCATGTAAGAATACCGCGCGAGAATATAAACAAGAAATCCCGGTAAAAATACCAAGTGATATAATATGAGAATTCTCAAATATGTATGCCAAATAAAGGCAATATAAGTGGCAAATAAAGGCTCCACTTAAGAAATCCAACTCATAATGCCAAATAAAGGCCTAACTTCAGACATCCAATAAGATTCCCGAGAAGAAGTCCAAAGAAAATTTCGGTTAAGAAGACCAAAAATTCTGAGTGAAACTATCGAAGAAAATACCAACGGATGTTCATTAAGTATCAAACTCCGAGCATTGAATACTGTATCGAGACTACCTTCTTCAGTTGATCCACATTTGAAGAAATCCACTATTAGCCATCTCTTTCAGGGGAAGGAACTACTTACCATCTTATGGATAATGCAGGTAATGCATACGTACAGTTAATAATATACTCAATCAATTCTAGCACAATTAAACATGTAATGGACTCACACTTAGCAGATAAGCACATTAGGCACATATTATTATGTTAAACACATATTCCTAGAAGATGACTACCCATTGACCGAAGATCCTATCCTGGCTTACGAGCTATCTAATCTCTGATACCAATTGTAATGACCCCAACCTGACCCTTCTCAAGACTAGGTCAAAGCCTGCATTTACTGTCATTGCGAGTTCATAACTTATTTTAAAAGGAATAATAAATAAAGAATCATTCAATAACAAGCCTTTATTTAATACAAAAGGGTTTTACAACATCTGAGATCCGATTACTACCCGGCTATCATACGAACTAGGGTTACAACACTACCCTTCTACCCGAGAGTAATACAAACAAACTCTAACTTTTGTATCTTGGATCGAAACATGACAGATAGAAAGCTTTGAGCACGTATCTATTCAACTTCAGCACACAATGTCATCCTGCCTCAAGCTAAGCTGCACCTGTAATAGGGGGGGAAAGGGTCGTGAGCTCAAACTAACTCAGTGCGGAAAACTCAACCGGGGAGGTTTTGAAAATATTTTCGAGTTTTGAAAACCATGATGCAATGCAGACATACCAAGTATATCAATATATAATTAACATGTACAAACCACGTTGCAAATGATATATTTTGTTATGTACAGGACGCTAGAGGTGGCTCCTACGGCTCAAGAGGTGGCTCCCACCATTTCTAGGTGTAGCACTTTGCCCCGCATAGCACTTAGTTCCTGCCGTTGAGGTGCCCTGCCTCGAATCAAGATCACCACTTCTTATTTCTCCCAAAAGGATACTCTGGATTGTATCTAAAATCTACGACCCAACTCTCCAAGGGTGGAATGCCAAGCAAGAGAGGGACTAGGACCACGATAGTCACGGGATCACCGACAAGCCCTATGCCGCCCGGCGTTCGTGAAACGCTATCGTGCTTAAGGTTGCAACCCCCAAATAGCATACAAGCATGCACAAGTAATCACGTAACGCACGCACGTACAAGTAATGATAGAACGACAAAGTATTCCCTATCTCGAGCATATATTCATGTAGATATTAAAAGTAAACTCATTATTGCCACTCAAAATGATAATTAATCAATAGTTAATAGTAAAGGTGGATATCACTTTATTCATGTTAAAAGTAGGTAGTAGTCCAGTAAATCATAAGTAGGTAACTGAGTAAATAATTAAAGTAGTAAGTTAGATAACCCTAGTAAATTGAGCATTGTAAAACTAAGTATGATATGGAAATCTAGTAGGCAATCTCATGTGAAATGACTTTCATTAAATTTCATACTCCTATAAGATCTCATATCTATTTGGCTATATTAGGAATTTAAGCTAATATTTAAGTAGATAATTCTTAGCTTAAACCCCATCTTGTTAAGTTTATTTAACTCTTAATTTAATAACTAGGCTTGTAGTTAGGTAGGTAGTTTTGATTACAAGGTGGATATCCTTTACTTAACTTTATTGATATGTAAGTAGGGCTTACGGTGCTAGCTTATCAAATAGAACAACAGATTAGGTAAAATTAAGCCAAGGATCAGGTAATTGAGACAACATTAGCTAATTTATACAATTATCATTCTTCGGGTTTATAGGTTCTTTTAGCCAACTAGAAATATCAATTTTATGTTAATAACATCACGCTACACAGACCTTTACATATGACTCTTGCTTCCGGTATGACTGACGTTTGAGTCCAACGTTAAAGGAGCAAGTTGAGGCCTTATGTAACTTATCATAAAAGAAAAGGTTCAATTTAGCTATGGTCGAAATAGACTATATATTACATATTATGTTCATAAACTTATAACCTATCATTAAATCCTTTACATTTTAATATTGCATGTGTTAGACACTAAAAAATAATATAAATTTATTATAAACAAATACTCTAGTTTTAATACAGCAAAGCCTAGTTAAGCCTTCGTAATAATTGATTAGCAAATTCACGGTTAACTTAATCCACTAGCTCATTTACCCAAGCTAATTCGTAATTGCAAGGAAGAGGCAAGCTATAGGAACGCCGGCAGCTTAAGATATCAAACTCTAGCTTTTAACATGCGTGGTAGATTATGGAATGAATATCAAACCTTCCTTTGCTCGAATTAATATTATGGGGATGTATCTTAATACTTTAAAAAGAATCTCCACCAACTAATTCCTTGACCAGGACTTCGTATATGAGACATTAGCCAGTATGTAAAGGTAAGCTTACCCATATATCTATAGTCATAATATAGTATTCTAAGAAATCAAGTTATTTAACAGGAATCAACACAATCACAAAAGAATGCTTGTTTAAAGAGTAAACCCGCACCTGGTTTTGAATTTGACTTGCCAAGAATATTTTAATAGCTAATAGGATTTCATTGGGTTGTGTTTTAAAACTTGAAATGCTGCAGCTTTTATACTACTTCAAATTTATTTTCATTCGTCTGCGACCTATGACTAAACTCAGCTAATATGTTTCGCTGTCAGCAAGGAAACATTACTAAGTTATGATAGAATCTACTCCTAGTAATTAGCTATCATGAAGTAGGTTCCTACGTGTTTTATGGTGACTTCACCGCCCCATGCATGCACTTGAAAATGAACTGCTAAGGCGTCCTAGCTGCTGCGTTGTTGGCTAGTGATGATGGTACTAAGGTTTAGGCAATTAAGTTATTGTTTTAGCTTATCAAGTCTGGCAGTCTTCAAGTGGTGTCTCGAAACGGTGAAGAATGAATCAGCAAAGTCATTAAATGACTAAACTTGGGATAAGGTCGTGTCCTACTTGGGTGACAGCAGGTTGATGACATTCTAGATAGGTTTGAATGATAACATGGTTTATTAATCTAGCTTAGGCGACAACTTGGATAAGAACAACTAATAGCCTTAATTTTAGATTTATTAACCAATGGTATATTAATTTTGTTACACATTACAACTTTCAGTTTTACTTTATTTCAAATTTACTATGGTATCAATTAAAACTTTTAATATTTAGCATTACTACACTTAAGTATCTAAAGTTTTTTCTTAACTATACATTCCTTACAAATAATATTTGAATGCATTATATAGACGTCTTTGTTCACTTGTCATTATATTTAAACAATCTTATTACTAAAATCTATATTAAACATGAGACTATTTCAGATATAACCAACATTATATTTATCTACTTCTTTATTGTTCGTAGCTAACAAGTATACACACTACTTATTTAAAATTGTTTCATTATCACATTCTCATTTTTGTTTACCTATTAACAATCTTATTATGTTCATGCCTTAATTAGATTTCATACCTTAATTGATTCACTCACAATACAAACATCTAATAGCTTATTCTTGTATTCTTTATGTTAACTTTATACTATCGTCTATTCCACTTCTTTTACAATATTTACTTATTGCTTCTATGTTGACTAAAATAAAACAAAAGCTACCAATGCAGACTATGCTAACTAATATAAGATTAAAGTCACAACACTAATACATATCTAAGCTTGCTCAACTATAAATATTTAATCCGGTTTGGCTTATAAATTTAAAATGTTAGACTAATACATTCTAAGTCTGAATCAATAATCTTCCTAATTCTACACCCCGGGTAGTCCATGAACATAAAAATTCACTAAACGAATGAACTAAAAAAAATAATTTAGGCAAATATAAAAATAGATAAAATAAAATAAAATCAACTCCAGGCTCGAGAAATATAATCAATTTAAATGTAACAAACAATAATCATAAAACTATTTTTGGTAACTAGATGTAATTCAATTAAATACAATTAAAAATATTAAGATAGCCCGTTTTAGTTACGGGACAATTAAATAAATATAATTATCAAAAATAATAATCTAGCTCATTTAGGTCCGAACTAATTATCTTTTTAAGATTGTTACATTGAACTTTTAACTTAACTTAACATACAATAACTAATCCAAATCTTCCAAGTTACTTAGTAGATTAAACTATCTAGCTACCTTATCTATTCATATATATTTCCAAGTTTATTACAACTATCTTATACTAGTCTACCAACCTTTTCATTTAATTAGCATATCATTTCCAAGTATTTCCTATATTGTAACTAACATAGTTAATCAATAAAGTTATATAAATGATTTAATCCAAATAGCAAATAAGGTACTAACTTTAATATTTTTAAACTTTTAACATTCGAACTATCCAATTGTACCTATTGAGTTACTTTGACCTTTAAATTGAAACGAATGCTTAGTTTGAAATACTAGAGTTTTATATTTCCTAAGGTTAATTCTACAAATTCATGTTATAAGAACGCCTAATATTAGGTTACGATTAATCATAAGCCCAATTGATCTTAAAGAATCAGATAATTAACTTCAATTAAATGCAAGCAAATAATCACAAAGGCATATTTTCCAAGAATAATGAAAGAAATAAATGTAAATAAATACTTGTAAATGCATATTCAGGCTCGGGTATTACATCTATATCCGATTTATATATCCTACCAACTAGTTTCAAAATTGTTAACACGTAGGACATACACATGTTATGGATTATTTCCACAACATGACCCTATTTTCAGGTTGAACTCACCAAACAAATTAATCCATCTCAAGTCGTCATCTATCGGTAGTATCATAGATCTTATCTTGAAGGTACATTGGATTAGTAAATCTTCTAATTACTAGTCTCCCGGTTACAGGCTCCTATTCACTAACATCCTTTCCCAGCTTCGTTAACCTCCACGCTCGTAATCAAGGAGAAAGACCGTTGAGATTCATTAACCTCGAATTCTAAGGTTTATTAAGTACCATCAACAAATGCCATTGAAATTGCATGGGTAAACTGATCATGTCGCACTAGTTCAACTCTTACAAGTAAATTCATCAACTCGTAATCCATAATTTATTTCCTTATTCAAATCCCTATCTTCAAGTCACGAGGCTTCAGAATTTCTTTAATCTTAACCAAGACTCCTAAGGCGAATAGTTTCAATCTCAAATAAATTTCACTCACCTCAATCCAAGGTTACATCATACTTAAGATGGTAATGGTCCTACTCACTTAGCGACCTAGTCATTCCTTCGAACATTTAATGCCCGCCAATATATCTTCAACATTAATGTTACTAAGCTAGGGCCATAGCCATGTAAGTGATATCAATGCTCCACTAGGTTATCGGCCAAACAACAACAATCCTAGGACTATAAATAGGTACCGAAATGACCGAGCTCATAAAATACTTACACGAGATAACTTCAAGGTTGTATCAATATAAGAATTATGACCACGAGGCATCCTTCAACATAACCTAATAGAACTTCAAAAGTAATCAACCACTTATTTAACTATCACTACAAGATTCACCCCTCTTATTCAACGACCACAATTCGAAGTCTACGATCGCTAGTTTCTAGATGTGAAACGGTGCACATAGATACGGTGGTCTAACAATAGTCTCTTGGGTCATTATGACTCTAATGCATCTCTATCTTAACTCTATGAAATCTTACTCTTCTCATTTACATGTTCAACTAGCTAAGAGCATCAAGACTCATCGACCTTAGGTCCTAGGGTTCACCATGAATCATCATGCATACTCACTATTAGCTATTTAGGATTACTAATCATACCCTAACGACTCCACTTTGTAACCGAATGCTTTAATCTCATTTCCATGGTTTATATATTAGGTCCATCGGTAATACTTAGGGATATATGCTTCCTAATATCCTTTAGGGTATCCAAATAACGAGTGTATAGAATGACTTACTTTGCATAATCACAACTACATCCGAGAGGAACCAAATGAATACCATGATTCTAAATATCCACGATAGCCAACTTAGGACCTTTAGCAATGTTAGTCATCTAATGCATAATTCAATTCCTTACACTTCTATCCGACCTAACATTTTAGGTGCAGTTTTCCGAACACGAGTTCTAGTTACGTGAATTCCTCGATTCCAACATCCCCATATCTTGTTATACTAAAGATTCATCAACCTTGTTAAACTTAGTCTCCAGAGTTGCCTACATGTCTTGGGGTTATCCATTGTTAAATTACTTAAACACACTATTCATGCCTTAATAATCTAACCCCTATCGTCAATTTCCACGAATTCATCTCTTAATTCCTAGGTCACGATCTTACCATTGAGTGAACTTGAAACTCGCTAGTATACACCTTATTAGGTTCAACGATGCTTAATTCCAATCAAGTAAGGATTCAATCATATAAATAGTCTATTATACCATTTTAAGATATAAGAATTTGATTCAAAAGCAATTCCTAAGTCAAACTTCCATTATAAGCATATGAACATATATATACTACTCCACTTGTCCAATACTATATTCTTATATCTAAGGAAAGTCGTATGTCCTTGACATTTATTCTTGAACCATAATTAGACGAACGGTTTAACAGAATCATGAACTTTATAATTATAAAATTGATAGCTTAATCACAGGCATGTGTATTCCAAAGATAAGGAGATAATTTTACCTCAACAATTATACCTGTGCTACGCATTTTATATATATGCATATCCAATAATACATACGATCCATCGAGTACCTGTGAAGATGCGAGAAATCTCTAACCGAGCCTTTTCGTTCGTCCTGCACAAATTCACTTCCCTGAAAGTCCTAATCCTAACTATCTATGTGTATAAACAGTCATTCATAGTTATATAATATGCACATGTATCAAGGAAGGAGTATAAAAGCATGCATGCATTATCGAGGTCACTAACATGTCGGTGTGCATGACAACATAATACATATGGTCCTCAAAAGCACATAATATTCAATGCTCAAAGCAATTAAAGCACATTAGCACACATTAACACATATAAACAAGATATCATAATTACCTTAGGGCTTCTACCCATGGTCCGAGAGTTGAACCCGACTAATGCCTAGTTACTAAACTAAGCTCTGATACCATTCTAATATAAGGTGTCACGCCCCAACCCGACCTATAGAGGTTAGACTAGGGTGTGATCTAAACGTTCATATCATTTCACATACTTAATCGTTCATTAAGGTTAAACGCTTAACGTTAGTCTAGAACTTCAAAATTTTTTGAAAAACCAGCAACATAACTGCTGTAATTGGCTCCTTAGTTTGACCTAATTTCTAAACACATCAATTATTCCAATCGTTAATCCAATTCCATTAAGGACTCCTATTTTGTCACAAACTGATTTGCCTACTAGTTTATTTTGAAAGTCTCGTTTGGTTAATAAGCCTAACATGATAACTATGTCCTTTTATTTGTCAATTTCGTATCATGCAAGTACCTATTATCATTTAGCTTGTGCATGATCACTAGGTGAGATTAAGTAGAGTTACATTATTTACTTCTTCACCTAGCGGTTCAAACACCTACGATAACTACTAATTAAATGACGAAAGTAAACGACCAAATAAAGAGTTCGTCCGGCTACAATCAGTACAAGCCAAAATTAGACCCAAATTACAACGGGGTCATTTACATCAATAAAATGAACAGTTTGCAATCAAACACAATATCCATATAGCAACCACTTTCAGGCAAAGCACAAAAGCACGTAGTCACTCCCAGGAATCATCAACAAGCACATTTACTTCGGGTACTTGTTCCAAATCTGCTGCACCTGTGACAAAAAAGAGGGTGAGTCCTTATGAACTCAGCAAGGGGGAGCGAGAAATAGGTTTTGAAACTCATTTTTCGATTCAACTTATGAAAATCCTTTTGCAAGCATGAATATAACACAATTAAGTACAGAACAATAATACAAAAGTAAATGAACACAATTACCCGTCTTTCTTCCCCGAGATCCTCTAGGGGACCAAACGAGAGTACTTATACATATAGTAAAAGGATACGGTGAGCTTTTGCTCTCAGTTGTTACGGCCGACTTCAAGTCATCCCTTTAACACGCCAAGTGGGTGTACTCCGGATGTACCCCGAAATCCTACGACCCAACTCTCCGAGGAAGTCTAGCCCCCAAGCGAGAGAGAGAATGGGACCATGGTAGTCACGGTTGCACTGGCAAGCCCGATGCAACCCGGTGTGCGTGAACGCTACCATGCCAGAATGAAAGGTTGCAACTTTGTATGCAATGCACATTTATGATATTTAATATATCACATTAGGAGGACAACAAAGTAGGTTGCCTCCAGACAGTCATAAGATTGCACATTGACAAGTAATTTCACTTGAAAAGCATATGGAGTTATATGAACATTAAACGGGCAGCCATGTAACGCACACAAATCAGGTCATATAACTCATTTCAACATCCATGTAATCAAATAAAAAGGTTATTCATCATGCAACAACAATCTACGTGGTTCGGATGGAAGAAAGGCCTATTTGTCAACATGCAACGAATCAAAATCACATTTAGGGCTATAAGGCAACTACGGGCAGCCTACTAAACATATAATTACGCTCAATATTCAAAGGATCAACACTTAGCAAGTTCACCTAGTCACTAGGGTTTCCATTTCATGCTTACCCGTGCAATTAAGCCCCAAGTCAACTCAAAATCAATCTCAAGCCAAGCATCAATTAATTCAACATCCCCAAGTACTCAAAACAGTCCACACAACATCTCAATGCCACAATCCCAAGCAATTAATACCACAAGAGAAGTTACAACAAATTTTCTAAGCATATAACTAAATGAAACCTTCACTGCAACAGGCTGTTTTCTCACAATTATTAAGACAAGCAAACAATCTCCAATTCCAGTGAATAAGATGTCAAATTAAAGCTTAATAATTGAACTAAAATCAGAAACAAACCTTGCATCATTTGGAGTTCGGGTCCAATAGTTATAGCCAAAACAGTGGGATTGCACAAAACTGTCCAGATTTGCACACATTTCAATAGTTGTCGTTTTTGAGGTCCTTAGGGTCCGATTTTTCCTTAGTCCATTTCTGACAAAAATGTCCAGAACTGAAAACTATAGCAGTGCACAAAATTTCATGAATTTTTGATATCATTTACTAAATCAAAACTGGTTCGTTCCACAAGGTCAGTGCATCTGCCAAAACCTGCTTCATTTTTCCAGACTTCCAGATTTGGACACATTTTAATGATTTGTCATTTTGAGGACCTTAGAGTCAAATTTATCTTTTCCCTATTTCTTCGAAAAATGTTCAAAACTGGAAAAAATAGTCACCTACCAATTTTCATGCATTTTCAACATCATTTGCCTAGCCAAACTCACCTAGAAACAATAAGTCAGAGAGCTGTCAACAAACTCGATTTCATCTATCATCAACTTCAAGCCAAAATCTTGCCATGCATGGTTGTAAAAGCTTATGAACACACATATAACTCAAGTACAGAAGCAAAGACATACATTTAAGAGCATGCATGTGGATTTTTGAAGGATTTTCAAAAGGTTTTAGCCCTCACCTTAGCAAATCAACAAGAAGATGCACAAAACTTGATGAAGCACAAATTTCTTCTTCTTCCTTGCTTAGCCAAGACACCACCCGATTTCTCTCTATTTTTCCTAGCTTAGTGGCCAAGTTCTTAGTACATGCATGTGGTTAGAACAAGAAGAAAAGAAATGGAAGCTATGGACATACCAAAGGGCCGAATGAGTGTTCTGTGAGCTTCCATGCATGTCTCTTTGCTTCTAGCTTGCTTGGGCTGCCATGGCCGAGCTCGGGAGTGTCTTAGAGTGCCCTTGAGAGTTGTTAGGAGTCTTGGGAGCTCAAAGGTCAACCTTGGTCGAAAATGGAGAGAGAAGGAGAGAGAATGAGAGAGTTTGTGAGGAAAGAGAGAGTTTGAGAGAGGAATGATGCTTGTGTGTGAGTGTGTTGGCCTTGAGCCTTTCAAATCTGATTTTTGTGTGTCAACTAGCATATAATTTGAGTTTTAATGAGGCATGGGGAGTGTTGGTCGAGAAAGGGGACTTGGGGTAGGGTGAAATGGCAATATTTTATACATTGTGTCTAGTGTTTGTCATAGATTGTCTAGGGTAGAATATTTTTTGTTCAAAACTTGCTCAAGACTTTGATATGGCCGAGAAATGCAATGAAAAATCTGAAATTTCAGATTCAAGTTAATACATTTTAGATTATAATAAGTGTGGAATTTGAGGTGCATTGGTTTTGGGTGAAAGTAAATAATAAAGAATGTTTAGGTGTTTGTGTAGATAGAATTATTTATTGTTAGTGGGTTTTGTAGATATTTGAATTAGGATTATAATAATAGTTAGTGGATTGTGTAGGATTATTTTATTGTCTTGTGCTTTGTGTAGGATTTTTTATTGCTTAGCGTGTGGGCATACTTTCCTAGGTCTAGGGCACGCACTACGAGACACGCACAGAAATCAATACGGGGCACGAATCACGAGGTAGACACGAACTACAAGGTAAGACACAAACTTCAAGACTAATGCACGCAATCCTAGGTGAATGCACGTAAACCAATGCAAGGCACGTAATTCAATGCAATGAATGCAAATCAAGGTACGACTCTTAAACCTAGGTTAGGGCACGCAATTCAAGGTCAGTGCACAAAAATTGAGGTATCGTTCTTAAATCGAAGTCAGGGCACGTAAGTCGAGGATTAGGGTACATAATTCTAGGTCAAGGCACGTATGACGAGGCATGCATGAAAACCAAGACAGGGCACGTAATCCAAGGTCAGTCATATCATTCTTTGCCAATGGCACACAAATCAAGGCAACACACGTTATTCGAGGTCGGGCCTCACAGACGCGTTGTAGGGCCCTCTAATGTCCTGCGAGTAAGGTTGTCATCCTTTTAATAGCTCACGACGTACAATTCGGGACAAAAAAATAGAGCAAAAGAAGAAAAGTGCCTTAAACTGATGAAAACAATCGATTTTGGGCTCCAAAAATAGGCACAGCGAGCAAGCTGGCTGCCCCTGTCGTTGAGCTCTTAGAGAGCTTTGCAACGGTATGCTGTGCGCCGCGTAACTCCTTAAGGATCAAAAGTTATGGGCACCGGAGCGACGGAGACCTGGTCACAAGCCCTATGCCCTCGGTTTGTGGGCCCAGCCTCTACGTGAAGCGAAGTTGTCTTGCCCAATGTTTCATGGGATTCGGTAATAGAAATTTGGTGGATAAAGTATCTTGGCAACCCTAACTAGGGCAAAAAAAATTGAAAAGGGAGTGCAACACGAGGACTTCCCTAGGGGTCACCCATCCTAGTACTATTCTGGCCCAAGCACGCTTAACTTCTGAGTTCTGATGGGATCTGGTGCATTAGTGCTGGTATGATCACACCTGTCATGTTGAGGGCACAATTAATTTATTTGTTAACCGTTCACAGTCCCATCCTAGAGAGATGGCCCATTCAATAGGCCCAATGGGCTTAACGACCACCCATCCGCTTTAACAATGTAGCATCCTCGCAAGACGTGATATCGACGCGTTGTAAGGCCCTCTAATGTCCCGCGAGTAAGGTTGTCGTCCTTTTAACAACTCAAGACATACGATCCGGGACGAAAAAACAGAGCAAAAGAAGAAAAGTAGCCTAAAACTGATGAAAACGTTCGATTTTGGGCTCCAAAAAGGCACAGCGAGCTAGCTCGCTTCCCCCTTCATAGAGTTGTCGGAGAGCTTTGCAACAGCTCGCTTTCCCCTTCATAGAGTTGTCGGAGAGCTTTGCAATAGTAAGCTGTGTGCCACGTGACACCTTACGGATCAAATGTTATGGGCACCGGAGTGACGGAGACCTGGTCATAAGCCCTACGCCCTTGGTTTGCGGGCCCAGCCTCCATGTGAAGCGAAGTTGCCTTGCCCAAGGTGACATGGGATTCGATAATAGAAATGTGGTGGATAAAGTATCTTGGCAACCCAAACTGGAGCAAAAAAAATTGAAAAGGGGGGTGCAACACGAGGACTTCCCAGGGGGTCACCCATCCTAGTACTACTCTCGCCCAAGCACGCTTAACTTCAGAGTTCTGATGGGATCTGGTGCATTAGTGCTGGTATGATCGCTCCCGTCATGTTGAGGGCACAATTCGTTTATGTGTTAACGGTTCACAGTCCCAGCCTAGAGAGATGACCAATTCAAAAGGCCCAATGGGCTTAATGATAACCCATCTGCTTCAACAACGCAACAGCCTAGCAAGACGTGATATCGACGCATTGTAGGGCCCCCTAGTGTCCCGCGAGTAAGGTTGTCGTCCTTCTAACAGCTCATGACGTACGATTCGGGATGAAAAAATAAGGCAAAAGTAGAAAAGTGGCCTGAAACTGATGAAAATGTACGATTTTGGGCTCCAAAAATGGGCACAACGAGCAAGCTGGCTGCCCCCGTCGTAGAGCTCTCAAAGTGCTCTGCAACGGTATGTTGTGCGCCGCGTAACTCCTTACGGATCAAAAGTTATCGGCACCAGAGCGACGGAGACCCGGTCACAAGCCCTACGCCCTCGGTTTGCGGGCCCAGCCTCTACGCGAAGCGAAGTTGTCTTGCCCAATGTTCCATGGGATTTGGTAATAGAAATTTGGTGGATAAAGTATCTTGGCAACCTTAACCAGGGCAAAAAAAATTGAAAAGGGGTGCAACACGAGGACTTCCCAAGGGGTCACCCATCCTAGTACTACTCTCGCCCAAGCACGCAAAACTTCAGAGTTCTTATGGGATCCAGTGCATTAGTGCTGGTATGATCGCACCCATCATGTTGAGGGCACAATTCCTTTATTTGTTAACGGTTCACTGTCCCATCCTAGAGAGATGGCCCATTCAAAAGGCCCAACGGGCATAACGACAACCAATCCGCTTCAACAACGCAGCATCCTCGCAAGACGTGATATCGACGCATTGTAGGGCCCTCTAATGTCTCGTGAGTAAGGTTGTGGTCCTTTTAACAGCTCACGACGTACGATCTGGGACAAAAAAACAGAACAAAAGAAGAAAAGTGGCCTGAAACTGATGAAAACGTTCGATTTTGGGCTCCAAAAAGACACAGCGAGCAAGCTCGCTGCCCTATTGCCCCCTTCGTAGAGCTGTCGGAGAGCTTTGCATCGGTATGCTATGCATCACCTAACTCGTTACGGATCAAAAGTTATGGGCATCGTAGCGACGGAGACCTGGTCACAAGCCCTACGACCTAGGTTTGCGGGCCCAGCCTCCACGTAAGCGAAGTTGTCTTGCCCAAGGTACCGTGGTATTCTATAATAGAAATGTGGTGGATAAAGTATATTGGCAACCCAAACCAGAGCAAAAAAAATTAAAAAGGGGGGTGCAACACGAGGACTTCCCATGGGGTCACCCATCCTAGTACTACTCTCGCCCAAGCACGCTTAACTTCGGAGTTCTGATGGGATCCAGTGCATTAGTGCTGGTATGATCGCACCCGTCATGTTGAGGGCACAATTCCTTTATGTGTTAACGGTTCATAGTCCCAGCCTAGAGGGATGGCCGATTCAAAAGGCCCAATGGGCTTTACGATAACCCATCAGCTTCAACAACGCAGCATCCTAGCAAGACCTGATATCGACGCGTTGTAGGGCCCCCTAATGTCCCGCGAGTAAGGTTGTCGTCCTTTTAACAGCTCACGACGTACGATCTGCAACGAAAAAATAGAGCAAAAGAAGAAAAGTGGTCTGAAACTGATGAAAACGTTCGATTTTGGGCTCCAAAAACGGGCACAGCGAGCAAGCTGGTTGCCCCCGTCGTTGAGCTCTCAGAGAGCTTTGCAACGGTATGCTGTGCACCGCGTAACTCCTCACGGATCAAATGTTATGGGCACCGGAGCGACGGAGACTTGGTCACAAGCCCTACACCCTCGGTTTGCAGGCCCAGCCACCACGTGAAGCGATGTTGTCTTGCCTATGGTGCCGTGGGATTCAATAATAGAAATGTGGTGGATAAAGTATCTTGGCAACCCAAACCGGAGCAAAAAAAATTGAAAAGAGGGGTGCAACACGAGGACATCCCAGGGGGTCACCCATCCTAGTACTACTCTCGCCCAAGCACGCTTAACTTCGAAGTTCTGATGGGATCTGGTGCATTAGTGCTGGTACGATCACACCCGTCATGTTGAGGGTACAATTCCTTTATGTGTTAACGGTTCACTGTCCCAGCCTAGAGGGATGGCCAATTCAAAAGGCCCAATGGGCTTAACGATAACCCATTTGCTTCAACAACGCAGCATCCTAGTAAGACGTGATATCGACGCGTTGTAGGGCCCCCTAATGTCCCGCGAGTAAGTTTGTCATCCTTTTAACAGCTCACGACGTACAATCCGGGACAAAAAAACAGAGCAAAAGAAGAAAAGTGGCCTGAAACTTATGAAAATGTTCGATTTTGGGCTCTAAAAATGGGCACAGCGAGCAAGCTGGCTGCCCCCGTCGTAAAGCTCTCAGAGAGCTTTGCAACGGTATGCTGTGCGCCGCGTAACTCCTTATGGATCAAAAGTTATGGGCACCAGAGCGACGGAGACCTGGTCACAAGCCCTACGCCCTCGGTTTGCGAGCCTAGCCTCTGCGTGAAGCGAAGTTGTCTTGCCTAATGTTCCGTGGGATTCGGTAATAGAAATTTAGCGGATAAAGTATCTTGGCAACCCTAACCTGGGCAAAAATAATTGAAAAGGGGGTGCAACACGAGGACTTCCCATGGGGTCACCTATCCTAGTACTACTCTTACCCAAGCACGCTTAACTTCGGAGTTCTAATGAGATCCGGTACATTAGTGCTTGTATGATCGCACCCGTCATGTTGAGGGCACAATTCCTTTATTTCTTAACGGTTCACAGTCCCAGCCTAGAGAGATGGCCCATTCAAAAAGCCCAATGGGCTTGACGACAACCCATCCGCTTCAACAATGCAGCATCCTCGCAAGACGTGATTTCGACGCATTGTAGATCCCTCTAATGTCTTGCGAGTAAGGTTGTCATCCTTTTAACAGCTCACAACGTACGATCCAGGATGAAAATACATAGCAAAAGAAGAAAAGTGGCCTGAAACTGATGAAAACATTCGATTTTGGGCTCCAAAAAGGGAACAGCGAGAAAGCTCGCCGCCCCATTCATTGAGCTGTCAAAGACCTTTGCAACGGTATGCTGTGCGCCGCATAACTCCTTACGGATCAAACGTTATGGGCACCGGAGCGACGGAGACCTGGTCACAAGCCTTACGCCCCCGATTTGCGGGCCCAACCACCACGTGAAGCGAAGTTGTCTTGCCCAAGGTGCCGTGGGATTCGATAATATAAATGTGGTGGATAAAGTATCTTGGCAACCCTAACCGGAGCAAAAAAAATAGAAAAGGGGGGTGCAACACGAGGACATCCCAGGGGGTCACCCATCCTAGTACTACTCTCACCCAAGCATGCTTAACTTCAGAGTTCTGATGGGATCCGGTGCATTAGTGCTTGTATGATCGCACCCGTCATGTTGAGGCTCAATTCCTTTATGTGTTAACGGTTCACAGTCCCAGCCTAGAGAGATGGCCAATTCAAAAGGGTCAATGGGTTAACGATAACCCATCTGCTTCAACAACGCAGCATCCTAGCAAGACGTGATATCGAAGCGTTGTAGGGCCCCCTAATGTCCTGCGAGTAAGGTTGTCGTCCTTTTAACAGCTCACGACGTATGATCCAGGACGAAAAAACAGAGCAAAAGAAGAAAAGTAGCCAAAAATTGTTGAAAACGTTCAATTTTGGGCTCCAAAAAGGGGCACAGCAAGCAAGTTGGCTGCCCCCATCGTAGAGCTCTCAGAGAGCTTTGCAACGGTATGCTGTGCGCCGCGTAACTCCTTGCGGATCAAAAGTTATGGGCACCGGAGCGATCGAGACCTGGTCACAAGCCCTACGCCCTCGATTTTCGGGCCCAACCTCTACGTGAAGCGAAGTTGTCTTGCCCAATGTTCCGTGGGATTCGGTAATAGAAATTTGGCAACCTTAACCAGGGCAAAAAAAATTGAAAAGGGGGTGCAATACGAGGACTTCCCATAGGGTCCCCCATACTAGTACTACTCTCGCGCAAGCATGCTTAACTTCGGAGTTCTGATGGGATCTGGTGCATTAGTGCTGGTATGATCGCACCGTCATGTTGAGGGCACAATTCCTTTATTTGTTAACTGTTCACAGTCCCATCCTAGAGAGATGGCCCATTCAAAAGGCCCAAAGTGCTTAACAACAACCCATCCGCTTCAACAACGCAGCATCCTCGGAAGATGTGATATCGACGCATTGCATGGCCCTTTAATGTTATGCGAGTAAGGTTGTCGTGCTTTTAACAGCTCACGACGTACGATCCGGGATGAAAAAAAAGAGCAAAAGAAGAAAAGTGGCCTGAAACTGATGAAAACGTTCTATTTTGGGCTCCAAAAAGGGGCACAACGAGCAAGTTGGCTGCCCCTGTCGTAGAGCTCTCAGAGAGCTTTGCAACGATATGCTGTGCGCCGCGTCACTCCTTACGGATCAAAATTTATGGGCACCAGAGCGACAGAGACCTAGTCACAAGCCCTACGCCCTCGATTTGCGGGCCCAGCCTACACGTGAAGCGAAGTTGTCTTGCCCAATGTTCCGTGTTATTCGGTAACAGAAATTTGGTGGATAAGGTATCTTGGCAACCCTAACCTGGGCAAAAAAAATTGAATAGGGGGTGGAACACGAGGACTTCCCAGGGGGTCACCCATCGTAATACTACTCTCGCCCAAGCACGCTTAACTTTGGAGTTCTGATGGGATCCGGTGCATTGCTGCTGGTATGATAGCACTGGGCACAATTCCTTTATTTGTTAATGGTTCACAGTCCCAGCCTAGAGAGATGGCCAATTCAAAAGGCCCAATGGGCTTAACGATAACCCATCTGTTTCAACAAGTAGCATCCTAGCAAGACGTGATATCGACGCATTGTAGGGCCCCCTAATGTCCCGCGAGTAAGGTTGTCGTCCTTTTAACAGCTCTCAACATACGATCCAGGATGAAAAAATAGAGTAAAAGAATAAAAGTGGCCTGAAACTGATGAAAACGTTAGATTTTGGGCTCCAAAAAGGGGCACCGCAACGGTATGCTGTGCACCGCGTAACGCCTTACGGATCAAAAGTTATGGGCAACAGAGCGACGGAGACCTGGTCACAAGCCCTACGCCCTCGGTTTGCGGGCCCAGCCTCTACATGAGGCGAGGTTGTCTTGCCCAATGTTCTGTGGGATTCGGTAATATAAATTTTGTGGATAAAGTATCTTGGCAACCTTAACCAGGGAGAAAACAATTGAAAAATGGGTGCAACATGAGGACTTCCGAGGGGGTCACCCATCCTAGTACTACTCTCGCCCAAGCACGCTTAACTTCGGAGTTCTGACAGGATCCGGTGCATTAGTGCTAGTATGATCGCACCCGTCATGTTGAAGGCACAATTCCTTTATTTGTTAACGGTTCACAGTCCCATCCTAGAGAGATGGCCCATTCAAAAGGCCCAATGGGCTTAACGACAACCCATCCGCTTCAACAACGTAGCATTCTCGCAAGACGTGATATCGACGCATTGTACGGCCCTCTAATGTTCCACGAGTAATTTTGTCGTCCATTTAACAGTACACGATGTACGATCCGGGATGAAAAAACAGAGCAACAGAAGAAAAATGGCCTGAAACTGATGAAAACATTTGATTTTGCACTCCAAAAACAAGCACAGCGAGCGAGCGAGCTGCCCCCGTCGTACAGCTCTTAGAGAGTTTTGCAACGGTATGCTGTGCGCCGCGTAACTCTATACGGATCAAAAGTTATGGGCACCGGAGCGACGGAGACCTGGTGACAAGCCCTACGCCCTCAGCTTGCGGGCCCAGCCTCTATGTGAAGCGAAGTTGTCTTGCCCAATGTTCCGTGGGATTCGGTAATAAAAATTTGGTGGATAAAGTATCTTGGCAACCCTAACCAGGGCAAAAAAAATTGAAAAGGGGGAGCAAACACGACGACATCCCAGGGGGTCACCCATCCTAGTACTACTCTCGCCCAAGCACGCTTAACTTCGGAGTTCTGATGGGATCGAGTGCATTAGTACTGGTATGATCACACTAGTCATGTTGAGGGCACAATTCCTTTATTTGTAAACGGTTCACAGTCCCAGCCTAAAGAGATGGCCTATTGAAAAGGCCCAATGGGCTTAACGACAACCCATCTGCTTCAACAACGAAGCATCCTCGCAAGACAGGGGCAGCCAGCTTGCTTCAATATCGACACGTTGTAAGGCCCTCTAATGTCCAGCGAGTAAGGTTGTCATCCTTTTAACAACTCACGACGTACGATCCGGGATTGAAAAACAGAGCAAAAGAAGAAAAGTGGCCTGAAACTGAAGAAAATGTTCGATTTTGGGGCTCCAAAAGGGGCACAGCGAGCATGCTCGTTGCCCCGTTCGTAGAGTTGTTGGAGTGCTTTGCAACGGTATGTTGTGCGTCGCGTAACTCCTTACGGATCAAAAGTTATGAGCACCGGAGCGACGGAGACTTGGTCACAAGCCCTACGCCTTCGGTTTGCCGGCCCAGCCTCCACGTGAAGCTAAGTTGTCTTGCCCAAGGGGCCGTGGGATTCGATAATAGAAATGTGGTTGATAAAGTATCTTGGCAACCCAAACCAGAGCAAAAAAAATTGAAAAGGGGGGTGCAACACGAGGACATCCCAGGGGGTCACCCATCCTAGTACTACTCTCGCCCAAGCACGCTTAACTTCGGAGTTCTAATGGCATCCGGTGCATTAGTGCTGGTATGATCGCACCCCTCATGTTGAGGGGACAATTCCTTTATGTGTTAACGGTTCACAGTCCTATCCTAGAGAGATGGCCAATTCAAAAGGCCCAATGGGCTTAACGATAACCCATATGCTTCAACAACGCAGCATCCTAGGGCCCCCTAACGTCTCGCGAGTAAGTTTGTCGGCCTTTTAACAGCTCACGACGTACGATCCGGGACAAAAAAACAGAGCAAAAGAACAAAAGTGGTCTGAAACTGATGAAAACGTTTGATTTTGGGCTCCAAAAATAGGCACAGCGAGCAAGCTAGCTTCCACTGTCGTAGAGCTCTTAGAGAGCTTTGCAACGGTATGTTGTGCGTCGCCTAACTCTTTACGGATCAAAAGTTATGGGCATCGGAGCGACGGACACTTGGTCACAAGCCCTAAACCTTCGATTTACGGGCCCAGCCTCTACGTGAAGCGAAGTTATCTTGCCCAATGTTTCGTGGGATTCGGTAAAAGAAATTTGGTGCATAAAGTACCTTGGTAACCTTAACCAGGGCAAAAAAAATTGAAAAGGGGTGCAACACGAGGACTTCCCAGGGGGTCACCCATACTAGCACTACTATCGCCCAAACACGTTTAACTTTGGAGTGCTGATGGGATGCAGTGCATTAGTGCTGGTATGATCGTACCCGACATGTTGAGGGCAAAATTCCTTCATTTGTTAACGGTTCACAGTCCCATCCTAGAGAGATGGCCCATTCAAAAGGCCCAATGGGCTTAACGACAACCCATCCACTTCAACAGCGTAAAATCCTCGTAAGAAGTGATATCAACGGGTTGTAGGGCCCTCTAATGTCCTGCGAGTAGGGTTGTCGTCCTTTTAACAGCTCACGACGTACGATCCGGGATGAAAAAACAGAGCAAAAGAAGATAAGTGGCCTAAAACTGATGAAAATGATCGATTTTGGGCTACAAAAACTAGTACATTGAGTAAGCCGGCTTCCCCTGTCGTAGAGCTCTCAGAGAGCTTTGCAACGGTATGTTATGCATCGCGTAACTCCTTACGGATCAAAAGTTATGGGCACTGGAGCGACGGAGACCTGGTCACAAGCCGTACGCCCTCGGTTTGCGAGTCCAGCCTCTAAGTGAAGCGAAGTTGTCTTGCCCAATGTTCTGTGGGATTCGATAATATAGATTTGGTGGATAAAGTATCTTGGCAACCTTAACCGGGGCAAAAAAAATTGAAAAGGGGGTGCAACACGAGGACTTCCCAGGGGGTCACCCATCCTAGTACTACTCTCGCCCAAGCACGCTCAACTTCGGATTTCTGATGGGATCTAGTGCATTACTGCTGGTATGATCGCACCGAGCATGTTGAGTGCACAATTCCTTTATTTGTTAACGGTTCACAGTCCCATCCTAGAGAGATGGCCCATTCAAAAGGCCCAATAGGCTTAACGACAACCCATCCGCTTCAACAACGCAGCATCCTCACAAGACGTGATATCGATACGTTGTAGGGCCCTCTATTGTCCCGCGAGTAAGGTTGTCGTCCTTTTAACAACTCACGACGTACGATCCGCGACAGAAAAATAGAGCAAAAGAAGAAACATGGCTAGAAATTGATGAAAACGTTCGATTTCGGGTTCCAAAAAGAGTAGTAGAGCTGTCGGAGAGCTTTGCAACGGTATGTTGTGCGCCACGTAACTCCTTACGAATCAAAAGTTATGGGCACTGGAGCGACGGAGACCTGGTCACAAGCCCTACGCCCTCAGTTTGCGGGCCTGGCCTCTACGTGAAGCGAAGTTGTCTTGCCCAATGTTCCGTGGGATTCGGTAATAGAAATTTGGTGGATAAAGTATCTTGGCAACCTTAACTAGGGCAAAAAAATTGAAAATGGGGTGCAACACGAGGACTTCCTAGGGGGTTACCCATCCTACTACTACTCTCGCCCAAGCACGCTTAACTTCAGAGTTCTGATAGGATCCGGTGCATTAGTGCTGGTATGATCGCACCCGTCATGTTGAAGGCACAATTCCTTTATTTGTTAACGGTTCATAGTCCCATCCTAGAGAGATAGCCCATTCAAAAGGCCCAATGGGCTTAACGACAACCCATCCGCTTCAACAGCTTAGCATCCTCGCAAGACGTGATATCGACTCGTTATAGGGCCCTCTAATGTCCCACGAGTAAGGTTGTCGTCCTTTTAACAGCTCACGACGTACGATTCGGGACTAAAAAATAGAGCAAAAGAAGAAAAAGTGGCCTGAAACTGATGAAAACGTTCGATTTTGGGCTCCAAAAATGGGCACAATGAGCAAACTAGCTACCCCCGTCATAGAGCTCTCAGAGAGCTTTGCAACGGTATGTTGTACGCCGTGTAACTCCATACGGATCAAAAGTTATGGGCACCGGAGCGACGGAGACCTAGTCACAAGCCCTACGCCCTCGGTTTGCAGGCCTAGCCTCTACGTGAAGCGAAGTTGTCTTGCCCAATGTTCCGTGGGATTCAGTAATAGAAATTTGTTGGATAAAGTATCATGGCAACCTGAACCAAGCCAAAAAAAATTGAAAAGGGGGTGCAACACGAGGACTTCCCAGGGGGTCACCCATCCTTGTACTACTCTCACCCAAGCATGCTTAACTTCGGAGTTCTGATGGGATCCGGTGTATTAGTGCTGGTATGATCGTGCCCGTCATCTTGACGGCACAATTCCTTTACTTGTTAACGGTTCACAGTCCCATCCTAGAGAGATGGACCATTCAAAAGGCCCAATGGGCTTAACGACAACCCATCCGCTTCAACAACATAGCATCCTCGCAAGACGTGATATCGACGCATTATAGGGCCCTCTAATGTCCCGCGAGTAAGGTTTTCAACCTTTTAACATCTCACGACGTACGATCCGGGAAAGAAAAACAAAGCAAAAGAAGAAAAGTGGCCTGAAACTGATGAAAACGTTCGATTTTGGGCACCAAAAATGGGCAAAGCGAGCAAGCTCGCTGCCCCTTTCATAGAGCTGTCAGAGAGCTTTGCAACGGTATGTTGTGCGCCGCATAACTCCTTACGGATCAAAAGTTATGGGTACCCGAGCGACAGAGACCTGGTCACAAGCCCTACGCCCTCGGTTTGCGGGCCTAGCCACCACGTGATGCGAAGTTGTTTTGCCCAAGGTGCCGTGGGATTCGATAATAGAAATGTGGTAGATAAAGTATCATGGCAACCCAATCTGAAGCAAAAAAAATTGAATGGGGGGATGCAACACGAGGACATCCCAGGGGGTCACCCATCCTAGCACTACTCTCGCCCAAGCACACTTAACTTTGGAGTTTTGATGGGATCCGGTGCATTAGTGCTGGTATGATCGCACCCGTCATGTTGAGGGCACAATTCCTTTATGTGTTAACGGTTCACAGTCCCAGCCTACAGAGATGGCCAATTCAAAAGGCCCAATGGGCTTAACGATAACCCATCTGCTTCAACAACGCAGCATCCTAGCAAGACGTGATATCGACGCGTTGTAGGGCCCCCTAATATCCCGCGAGTAAGGTTGTCGTCCTTTTAACAGCTCACAACATACGATCCGAGACGAATAAACACAACAAAAGAAGAAAAGTGGCCTGAAACTAATGAAAACGTTCGATTTTGGGCTCCAAAAAAGGGCACAGCGAGCAAGCTGGCTTCCCCTGTCGTAGAGCTCTCAAAAAGATTTGCAACGGTATGCTGTGCGCCGCGTAACTCCTTGCGGATCAAAAGTTATGGGCACCGGAGCGACGGAGACCTAGTCACAAGCCCTATACCCTCGGTTTGCAGGCCCAGCCTCTATGAGAGGCGAAGTTGTGTTCCCCAATGTTCCGTGGGATTCGGTAATAGAAATTTGGTCGATAAAGTATCTTGGCAACCCTAACCAGGGTAAAAAAAATTGAAAAGAGGTTGCAACACAAGGACTTCCTAGGGGGTTACCCATCTTAGAACTACTCTTGCCCAAGCACGCTTAACTTCGGAGTTCTGATGGGATCCGGTGCATTAGTGCTGGTATGATCGCACCCGTCATGTTGATGGCACAATTCCTTTATGTGTTAACGGTTCACAGTCCCAGCCTACAGAGATAGCCAATTCAAAAGGCCCAATGGGCTTAACGATAACCCATCTGCTTCAACAACGCAGCATCCTAGCATGACGTGATATCGACGGGTTGTAGGGCCCTCTAATGTCCCGCGAGTAAGGTTGTCGTCCTTTTAACAGCTCACGACGTACGATCTGGGATGAAAAAATAGAGAAAAGGAAGAAAAGTGGCCTGAAACTGATAAAAACATTCGATTTTGGGCTCCAAAAATGGGCAAATGAGCAAACTAGCTGCCCCTGTCTTAGAGCTCTCAGAGTGCTTTGCAACGGTATGTTGTGCGCTGCGTAACTTCTTACGGATCAAAAGTTATGGGCACCGGAGCGACGGAGACCTGGTAACAAGCCCTACGCCCTCGGTTTGCGGGCCCAGCCTTTACTTGAAGCGAAGTTGTCTTGCCCAATGTTCCGTGGGATTCGATAATAGAAATTTGGTGGATAAAGTATCTTGGAAACCTTAACCAGGGCAAAAAAAATTGAAAAGAGGGTGCAACACGAGGACTTCCCAGGGGGTCACCTATCCTAGTACTACTCTCGCCCAAGCACGCTTAACTTCGGAGTTCTGATGGGATCCGGTGTATTAGTGCTGGTATGATCGTGCCCGTCATCTTGACGGCACAATTCCTTTACTTGTAACGGTTCACAGTCCCATCCTAGAGAGATGGACCATTCAAAAGGCCCAATGGGCTTAACGACAACCCATCCGCTTCAACAACATAGCATCCTCGCAAGACGTGATATCGACGCATTATAGGGCCCTCTAATGTCCCGCGAGTAAGGTTTTCAACCTTTTAACATCTCACGACGTACGATCCGGGATGAAAAAAATAGAGCAAAATATGAAAAGTGGCATGAAACTGATGAAAACGTTTGATTGTGGGCTCCAAAAATGAGCACAGCGAGCAAGCTCGCTGCACCTATCGTAGAGCTCTCAGAGAGCTTTGCTACGGTATGCTGTGCGCCGCGTAACTCCTTGCGGATCAAACGTTATGGGCACCAGAGCGACAGAGGCATGGTCACAAGCCCTACACCCTCGGTTTGCGGGCCCAGCCTCTATGTGAAGCGAAGTTGTATTGTCCAATGTTTTGTGGGATTCGGTAATAGAAATTTGGTGAATAAAGTATCTAGGCAACCCTAACCAGGGCAAAAAAAATTGAAAATGGGGTGCAACACGAGGACTTCCCAGGGGGTCACCCATCCTAGTACTACTCTCGTCCAAGCACGCTTAACTTCAGAGTTCTGATGGGATTTGGTGCATTAGTGCTGGTATGATCGCACCCGTCATGTTGAGGGCACAATTCCTTTATGTGTTAAAGGTTTACAGTTCCAGCCTAGAGAGATGGCCCATTCAAAAGGCCCAATGGGCTTAACGATAAGCCATCTGCTTCAACAACGCAGCATCCTAGCAAGACGTGATATCGACGAGTTGTAAGGCCCCGTAATGTCCCGCAAGTAAGGTTGACGTCCTTTTAACAGCTCACAATGTACGATTCGAGACGAAAAAACATAGCAAAAGAAGAAAACTGGCCTGAAACTGATGAAAACGTTCGATTTTGGGCCCCAAAACGGGCACAGTAAGCAAGCTAGCTGCCGCCGTCGTAGAGCTCTCAGAGAGCTTTGCAACGGTAAGCTGTGCGCCGCGTAACTCCTTACGGATCAAAAGTTATGGACATCGGAGCAAAGGAGGCCTGGTCACAAGCCCTACGCCCTCGGTTTGCGGGCTCAGCCTCTACGTGAAGCGAAGTTGTCTTGCCCAGTGTTCCGTGGGATTCGGTAATAGAAATTTGGTGGATAAAGTATTTTGGCAACCTTAATCAGGGCAAAAAAAATTGAAAAGGGGGGTGCAACACGAGGACTTCCCAGGGGGTCACCCATCCTAGTACTACTCTCGCCCAAGCACGCTTAACTTCGAAGTTCTGATGGGATCCGGTGCATTAGTCCTGGTATGATCGCACCCGTCATGTTGAGGATACAATTCCTTTATTTTTTAATGGTTCACAGTCCCAACCTAGAGAGATGGCCCACTGAAAAGGCCCAATGGGCTTAACGACAACCTATTCGCTTCAACAACCCCGCATCCTCGCAAGACGTGATATCGACATGTTGTAGGGCCCTCTAATGTCCGGCGAGTAAGGTTGTCATCCGTTTAACAGCTCACGACGTATGATCCGAGATGGAAAAATAGAGCAAAAGAAGAAAAGTGGCCTGAAACTGATGAAAACGTTCGATTTTGGGCTCCAAAAAGGGCATAGCGAGCAAGCTCGCTACCCATTTTGTAGAGCTGTCAAAGAGCTTTGCAACGATATGCTGTGCACCGCGTAACTCCTTACGGATCAAAAGTAATGGGCACCGGAGCGATGGAGACCTGGTCACAAGCCCTTCGCCCTAGGTTTGTGGGCCCAGCCTCGACGTGAAGCGAAGTTGTCTTGCCCAAGGTGCCGTGGGATTCGATAATAGAAATGTGGTGGATAAAGTATCTTGGCAACCCAAACCGGAGCAAAAAAAATTGAAAAGGGGGGTTCAACACGAGGACATCCCAGTGGGTCACCCATCCTAGTACTACTCTCACCCAAGCACGCTTAATTTCAGAGTTCTGATAGGATCCGGTGCATTAGTGCTGGTATGATCGCACCCGTCTTGTTGAGGGCACAATTCCTTTATGTGTTAACGGTTCACAGTCCCAGCGTAGAGAGATGGCCAATTCAAAAGGCCCAACGGGCTTAACGATAACCCATATGCTTCAACAACGCAGCATCCTAGCAAGACGTCATATCGACGCATTGTAGGGCCCCCTAATGTCCCACGAGTAAGGTTGTCGTCCTTTTAACAGCTCACGACGTACGATTCGGTATGAAAAAACTGAGAAAAAGAAGAAAAGTGGCCTGAAACAGATAAAAACGTTTGATTTTGGGCTCCAAAAAGGGGCACAGCGAGCAAGCTGGATGCCCCTGCCGTAGAGCTCTCAGAGAACTTTGCAACGGTATGCTGTACGACGCGTAACTGCTTACGGATCAAAAGTTATGGGCACCGGAGCGACGGAGACCAGGTCACAAGCCCCACGCCCTCGGTTACCGGACACAGCCTCTACATTAAGAGAATTTGTCTTGCCCAATGTTCCATGGGATTCGGTAATAGAAATTTGGTGGATAAAGTATCTTGGCAACCTTAACCAGGGCAAAAATAATTGAAAAGAGGGTTCAACACGAGGACTTCCCTGGGGGTCACCTATCCTAGAACAACTCTAGACCAAGCATGCTTAACTTCGGAGTTCTGATGGGATCCAGTGCATTAGTGCTGGTATGATCGTACCCGTAATGTTGATGGCACAATTCCTTTATTTGTTAACGGTTCACAGTCTCATCCTAGAGAGATGGCCTATTCAAAAGGCCCAATGTGCTTAACGACAACCCATCCGCTTCAACAACGTAGCATCATCTCAAGACGTGATATCAACGCGTTGTAGGGCCCTCTAATGTCCCGCGAGTAAGGTAGTCATCCTTTTAACAGCTCACGACGTACGATCCGGGATGAAAAAACAGAGCAAAAGAAGAAAAGTGGCATGAAACTGATGAAAAAGTTCAATTTTGGGCTCCAAAAATGGGCACAGCGAGCAAGCTGGCTGCCCCTATCGTAGAGCTCTCAAAGAGCTTTGCAACGGTATGCTGTGCGCCGCGTAACTCCTTACGGATCAAAAGTTATGGGCATCGGAGCGAATGAGGCCTGGTCACAAGCCCTACGCCCTCGGTTTGCGGGCTCAGCCTCTACGTGAAGCGAAGTTGTCTTGCCCAATGTTCCGTGAAGCGAATTGGTTGTCGTTGAGGATACAATTCCTTTATTTGTTAACGGTTCACAGTCCTCACAAGACGTGATATCGATGCGTTGTAGGGCCCTCTAATGTCCCACGAGTATCGTTGTCGTCATTTTAACAGCTCACGACATACAATTCGGGACGAAAAAACAAAGCAAAAGAAGAAATGTGGCCTAAAACTGATGAAAACGTTCAATTTTGGGCTCTAGAAAGGGCAAAACGAGAAAGCTCGAAGCCCACTTCCAAGAGCTGTCGGAGTGCTTTGCAACGGTATGCTGTGTGCCGCATAACGCCTTACGGAACAAAAGTTATGGGCACTGGAGTGACGAAGACCTGGTTACAAGCCCTACGCCTTTGGTTTGCGGGCCCAGCCTCTACGTGAAGCAAAGTTGTCTTGCACAATGTTCCGTGGGATTCGGTAATAGAAATTTGGTGGATAAGTATCTTGCCAACCTTGACCAAGGCAAAAAAAATTGAAAAGAGTTTGCAACACGAGGACTTCCCAGGGGGTCACCCATCTTAGTACTACTCTCGCCCAAGCACGCTTAACTTCAGAGTTCTGATGGGATCCGGTCCATTAGGGCTGGTATGATTGCACCCATCATGTTGAGGGCACAATTCCTTTATTTGTTAACGGTTCACAGTCCCATCCTAGAGAGATGGCCCATTCAAAAGGCCCAATGGGCTGAACAAGAACCCATCCGCTTCAACAACGCAGCATCCTCGAAAACGTGATATCGACACATTGTAGGGCCCCCTAATGTCCCGTGAGTAAGGTTGTCATCCTTTTAACAGCTCACGATATACGATCCGAGATGAAAAAACAAAGCAAAAGAAGAAAAGTGGCCTGAAACTGGTGAAAAAGTACGATTTTGGGCTCCAAAAATGGGCACAGCGAGCAAGCTGGCTACCCCCGTTGTAGAGCACTCAGAGAGCTTTGCAATGGTATGCTGTGCGCAGCGTAACTCCTTACGGATCAAAAGTTATGGGCACCGGAACGACAGAGACCTGGTCACAAGCCCTACGCCCTCGGTTTGCAGGCCCAGCCTCTACGTGAAGTGAAGTTGTCTTGCCCAATATTCCGTGGGATTCAGTAGTAGAAATTTGGTGGATAAAGTATCTTGGCAACCTTAACTAGGGCAAAAAAAATTGAAAAGGGGTTGCAACACGAGGACTACCCAGGGGGTCACCCATCCTAGTACTACTCTCGCCCAAGCACGCTCAACTTCAGACTTCTGATGGGATCTGGTGAATTACTGCTGGTATGATCGCACCTGTCATGTTTAAGGCACAATTCCTTTATTTGTTAACGGGTCACAGTCCCATCCAAGAGAGATGGCCCATTCAAAAGGCCCAATGGGCTTAACGACAACCTATCCGCTTCAACAACGTAGCATCCTTGCAAGACGTGATATCGACGCATTGTAGGGCCCTCTAATGTCCCGCGAGTATGGTTGTCGTCTGTTTAATAGCTCACGATGTACGATCCGGGACAAAAAAAAAACCAAAATAAGAAAAGTGGCTTGAAACTGATGAAAACATTCAATTTTTTGCTCCAAAAACGGGCACAGCGAGCAAACTGGCTGCCCGCGTCGTAGAGCACTTAGAGATCTTTGCAATGATATGTTGTACGCTGCGTAACTTCTTACGTATCAAAAGTTATGGGCACGGGAGCGACGGAGACCTAGTCACAAGCCCTACGCCCACGGTCTGTGGGCCCAGCCTCCAAGTGAAGCGAAGTTGTCTTGCCCAAGGAGCCGTGGGATTCGATAATAGAAATGTGGTGGATAAAGTACCTTGGCAACCCAAACCGGAGCAAAAAAAATTTAAAAGGGGGGTGGAACACGAGGACATCCCAAAGGGTTACCCATCCTAGTACTACTCTCACCCAAGCACGCTTAACTTCAGAGTTCTGATGGGATCCGGTGCATTAGTGCTGGTATGATCGTACCCGTCATGTTGAGGGCACAATTCCTTTATATGTTAACGGTTCACAGTCCCAGGCTAGAAAGATGGCCAATTCAAAAGGCCCAATGGGCTTAACGATAACCCATCTACTGCAACAATGCAGCATCCTAGCAAGACGTGATATCGACGCGTTGTAGGGCCCACTAATGTCTCGCGAGTAAGGTTGTCATCCATTTAACAGCTCACGACGTACGATCCGGGACAAAAAAATAGAGAAAAGAAGAAAAATGGCCTGAAACTGATGAAAACGTTTGATTTTGCACTCCAAAAAGGGGCACAGTGAGAAAGCTTGCTACCCCTGTCGTAGGGCTCTCAAAGAGCTTTGCAACGGTATGCTGTCCGCCGCGTAACTCCTTATGAATCAAAAGTTATGGGCATTGGAGCGACGGAGACCTAGTCACAAGCCCTACGCCCTCGGTTTGCAGGCCCAGCCTCTACGTAAAGCGAAGTTGTCTTGCCCAATGTTCCGTGGGATTCGGTAATAGAAATTTGGTGGATAAAGTATCTTGGCAACCTTAACCAGGGCAAAAAAAATTGAAAAGGGGGTGCAACACGAGGACTTCCCAGGGGGTCACCCATCCTAGCACTACACTCGCCCAAACACGCTCAACTTCGGGGTTCTGATGGGATTCGGTGCATAACTGCTGGTATGATCGCACCCGTCATGTTGAGGGTACAATTCAATTATTTGTTAACTGTTCACAGTCCCATCCTAGAGAGATGGCCCATTCTAAAGGCCCAATGGGTTTAACGACAACCCATCCTCTTCAACAACGCAGCATCCACACAAGACTCGATATCGACGCGTTGTAGGGCCCTCTAATGTCCCACGACTAAGGTTGTTGTCCTTTTAACAACTCACGACGTACGATCCGGGATGGAAAAACAAATAAAAAGAAGAAACGTGGCCTGAAACTGATGAAAACAATAAATTTTGGGCTCCAAAAAGGGCACAGCGGGCAAGCTCGCTGCCCCCTTCGTAGAGCTGTCAGAGAGCTTTGTAACGGTATGCTGTGCACTGCGTAACACCTTACGGATCAAAAGTTATAGGCACCGGAGCGACGGAGACCTGGTCATAAGCCCTACGCCATCGATTTGCGGGCCCAGCCTCTACGTCAAGCGAAGTTGTCTTGCCCAATGTTCCGTGGGATTCGGTAATAGAAATTTGGTGGATAAAGTATCTTGGCAACCTTAACCAGGGCAAAAAAAATTGAAAAGAGGTTGCAACACAAGGACTTCCCAAGGGGTCACCCATCTTAGTACTACTCTTGCCCAAGCACGCTTAACTTTGGAGTTTTGATGGGATCCGGTCCATTAGTGATGGTATGATCACACCCGTCATGTTGATGGCACAATTCCTTTATTTGTTAACGGTTCACAGTCCCATCCTAGAGAGATGGCCCATTCAAAAGGCCCAATGGGTTTAACGAGAACCCATCCGCTTCAACAACACAGCATCCTCGCAAGACGAGATATCGACGCGTTGTAGGGCCTTCTAATGTCCCGCGAGTAAGGTTGTCATCCTTTTAATAGCCCACGACGTACGATCCGGGATGAAAATATAGAGCAAAAGAAGAAAAGTGGCCAGAAACTGATGAAAACGTTCGATTTTGGGCTACAAAAATGGGCACAGTGAGCAAGCAGGCTGCCCCCATCGTAGAGCTCGCAGAGAGCTTTGCAACGGTATGCTGTATGCCGCGTAACTCCGTACGGATAAAAAGTTATGGGCACCGGAGTGACGGAGACCTGGTCACAAGCCCTACGCCCTCGGTTTGCGGGCCCAGCCTCTACGTGAAGCGAAGTTGTCTTGCCCAATGTTCCGTGGGATTCGGTAATAGAAATTTGGTGGATAAAGTATCTTGGCAACCTTAACCAGGGCAACAAAAATGGAAAAAGGGGTATAACACGAGGACTTCCCAGGGGGTTACCCATCCTAGTACTACTCTCGCCCAAGCACGCTCAACATCGGATTTCTGATGGGATCCGGTTCATTACTGTTGGTATGATCGCACCCGTCAAGTTGAGGGCACAATTCCTTTATTTGTTAACGGTTCATAGTCCCATCCTAGAGAGATGGCCCATTCAAAAGGCCCAATGGGCTTAACGACAACCTATCCGCTTCAACAGCGCAGCATCCTTGCAAGATGTGATATCAACGCGTTGTAGGGCCCTCTAATGTCCCGCGAGTAAGGTTTTCGTCCTTTTAACAACTCACGACGTAAGATCCGGGACGAAAAAACAGAGCAAAAGAAGAAAAGTGGCCTGAAACTGATGGAAACGTTCGATTTTTTGCTCCAAAAATGGGCACAGCGAGCAAGCTGGCTGCCCGCGTCATAGAGCTCTCAGAGATCTTTGCAACGATATGCAGTGCGCCGCGTAACGCCTTACGGATCAAATGTTATGGGCACAGGAAGGACGAAGACTTGCTCACAAGCCCTACGCCCTCGATTTGCGGGCCCATCCTCCTGGTGAAGAGAAGTTGTCTTGTTCAAGGAGCTGTAGGATTCGATAATAGAAATGTGGTGGAACCCATACCGGAGCAAAAAAAAATTTAAAAGGGGGGTGCAACACGAGGACATCCCAGGGGGTCACCCATCCTAGTACTACTCTCGCCCAAGCACGCTTAACTTCGGAGTTCTTATGGGATCCGGTGCATTAGTGCTGGTATGATCGCACCTGTCATGTTGAGGGCACAATTCCTTTATGTGTTAACGGTTCACAGTCCCAGCATAGAAAGGTGGCCAATTCAAAAGGCCCAATGGGCTTAACGATAACCCATCTACTTCAACAACGCAGCATCCTAGCAAGATAAGATATCGACGCGTTGTAGGGCCCCCTAATGTCTCGCGAGTAAGGTTGTCGTCCTTTTAACAGCTCACGACGTACGATCCGGGACAAAAAAATAGAGCAAAAGAAGAAAAGAGTCCTGAAACTAATGAAAACGTTCGATTTTGGGTTCCAAAAATGGGCACAGTGAGCAAGCTTGCTGCCCCTGTCGTAGACCTCTCAAAGAGCTTGGCAACGGTATGCTGTCTGCTACGTAACTCCTTATGAATCAAAAGTTATGGGCATTGGAGCGACGGAGACCTGGTCACAAGCCCTACGCCCTCGGTTTGCGGGCCCAGCCTCTACGTAAAGCGAAGTTGTCTTGCCCAATGTTCCGTGGGATTCGGTAATAGAAATTTGGTGGATAACGTATCTTGGCAACCTTAACCAGGGAAAAAAATTGAAAAGGGGGTGCAACACGAGGACTTCCCAGGGGGTCACCCATCCTAGCACTACTCTCGCCCAAGCACGCTCAACTTCGGAGTTCTGATGGGATCCGGTGCATAACTGCTGGTATAATCGCACCGGTCATGTTAAGGGTACAATTCATTTATTTGTTAACTGGTCACAGTCCCATCCTAGAGAGATGGCCCATTCGAAAGGCCCATTGGGTTTAACGACAACCCATGCGCTTCAACAATGCAGCATCCACACAAGACGTGATATCGACACGTTGTAGGGCCCTCTACTGTCCCGCGAGTAAGGTTGTCGTCCTTTTAACAGCTCACGACGTAGGATCCGGGATGGAAAAACAAAGCAAAAGAAGAAATGTGGCCTGAAACTGATGAAAACATTCGATTTGGGGCTCCAAAAAGGGCACAGCTAGCAAGCTCGCAGCCCCCTTCGTAGAGCTGTCAGAGAGCTTTGTAACGGTATGTTGTGCGCTGCGTAACTCCTTACGGATCAAAAGTTATGGGCACCGGAGCGACGTAGACCTGGTCACAAGCCCTACGCCCTCGGTTTGCTGGCCCAGCCTCTACGTGAAGCGAAGTTGACTTGCCCAAAGTTCCGTGGGATTCGGTAATAGAAATTTGGTGGATAAAGTATCATGGCTACCTTAACCAGGGCAAAAAAAATTGAAAAGGGGGTGCAACACGAGGACTTCCCAGGGGGTCACCCATCCTAGTACTACTATCGCCCAAGCACGCTCAACATCGGAGTTCTGATGGGATCCAGTGCATTACTACTGGTATGATCGCAACCGTCAAGTTGAGGGCACAATTCCTTTATTTGTTAACGGTTCACAGTCCCATCCTAGAGAGATGGCCCATTCAAAAGGACCAATGGGCTTAACGACAACCTATCGCTCCAACAAGGCAGCATCCTTACAAGACGTGATATCGACGCGTTGTAGGGCCTTCTAATGTCCCGCGAGTAAGGTTGTCATCCTTTTAATAGCCCACGACGTACGATCCGGGATGAAAATATAGAGAAAAAGAAGAAAAGTGGCCTGAAACTGATGAAAATGTTCGATTTTTTGCTCCAAAAATGGGCACAGCGAGCAAGCTGGCTGCCCGCGTCATAGAGCTCTCAGAGATCTTTGTAACGATATGCTGTGCACCGCGTAACTCCTTACGGATCAAATGTTATGGGCATGGGAAGGACGGAGACCTAGTCACAAGCCCTACGCCCTCGGTTTGCGGGCCCAGCCTCCTAGTGAAGAGAAGTTGTCTGGTCCAAGGTGCCCTGGGATTCGATAATAGAAATGTGGTGGATAAAGTATCTTGGCAACCCAAATCGGAGCAAAAAAAATTGAAAAGGGGGGTGCAACACGAGGACATCCCAGGGGGTCACCCATCCTAGTACTACTCTCGCCCAAGCACGCTTAAGTTCGGTGTTCTTATGGGATCCGGTGCATTAGTGCTGGTATGATCACACCCGTCATGTTGAGGGCACAATTCCTTCATGTGTTAACGGGTTCACAGTCTTAGCCTAGAGAGATGGCCAATTCAAAAGGCCCAATGGGCTTAACGATAACCCATATGCTTCAACAACGTAGCATCCTAGCAAGACATGATATCGACGCATTGTAGGGCCCCCTAATGTCCCGCGAGTAAGGTTGTCATCCTTCTAACAGCTCACGACGTACGATCCGGGACATAAAATAGAGCAAAAGAAAAAAGAGTCTTGAAACTGATGAAAACGTTCGATTTTGGGCTTCAATAACGGGCACAGAGAGCAAACTGGTACGATAGCACCCGTCAAGTTGAGGACACAATTCCTTTATTTGTTAACGGTTCACAGTCCCATCCTAGAGAGATGGCCCATTCAAAAGGACCAATGGGCTTAACGACAACCCATCCGCTCCAACAAGGCAGCATCCTTGCAAGACGTGATATCGACGCGTTGTAGGGCCCTCTAATGTCCCGCGAGTAAGGTTGTCGTCCTTTTAACAGCTCACAACGTACGATCCGAGATGAAAAAATAGAGCAAAAGAAGAAAAGTGGCCTAAAACTGATGAAAACGTTCAATTTTGGGCTTCAAAAATGGGCACAATGAGCAAGCTGGCTGCCCCCGTTGTAGAGCTCTCAGAGAGCTTTGCAATGGTATGCTGTGCGCCGCGTAACTCCTTACGAATCAAAAGTTATGGGCACCGGAGCGACGGAGACCTGGTCACAAGCCCTACGCCCTCGGTTTGCGGTCCCGACCTCTATGTGAAGCGAAGTTGTCTTGCCCAATGTTCCGTGGGATTCGGTAATAGAAATTTGGTGAATAAAGTATCTTGGCAACCTTAACCAGGGCAAAAAAAATTGAAAAGGGGGTGCAAATCGAGGACTTCCCAGGGGCTCACCCATCCTAGTACTACTCTCGCCCAAGCACGCTCAACTTCGGAGTTCTGATTGGATCTGGTGCATTACTGCTGGTATGATCGCACCCGTCATGTTGAGGGTACAATTCATTTATTTGTTAACGGTTCACAGTCCCATCCTAGAGAGATGGCCCTTTCAGAAGGCCCAATGGGCTTACCGACAACCCATCCGCTTCAACAACGCAGCATCCTCACAAGACGTGATATCGACGCATTGTAGGGCCCTCTAATGTCCCGCGAGTAAGGTTGTCATCCCTTTAACAACTCACGACGTATGATCCAGGACGAAAAAACAAAACAAATGAAGAAACGTGGCCTGAAACTGATGAAAACGTTCGATTTTGGGCTCCAAAAAGAGCAAAGTGAGCAAGCTCGCAACCCCCTTCGTAGAGCTGTCGGAGAGCTTTGCAACGGTATACTGTGCGCCGCGTAACTCCTTACGGATCAAAACTTATGGGCACGGGAGCGACGGAGACCTAGTCACAAGCCCTACGCCCTCGGATTGCTGGCCCAGCCTCTACGTGAAGCGAAGTTGTCTTGCCCAATGTTCCGTGGGATTCATTAATAGAAATTTGGTGGATAAAGTATCTTGACAACCTTAACCAGGGCAAAAAAAATTGAAAAGGGGGTGCAACACGAGGACTTCCCAGGGGGTAACCCATCTTAGTACTAATCTCGCCCAAGCACGCTTAACTTCGGAGTTCTGATGGGATCCGGTCCATTAGTGCTGGTATGATCGCACCCGTCAAGTCAGGGCGCAATTCCTTTATTTGTTAACGGTTCACAGTCCCATCCCAGAGAGATGGCCCATTCAAAAGGCCCAATGGGCTTAACAAGAACCCATCCGCTTCAACAACGCAACATCCTCGCAAGACGTGATATCGACGTGTTGTAGGGCCCTCTAATGTCCCGCGATTAAAGTTGTCATCCTTTTAACAGCTCACAACGTACGATCCGAGATGAAAAAATAGAGTAAAAGAAGAAAGTGGCCTAAAACTGATGAAAACGTTCGATTTTGGGCTCCAAAAAGGGCACAGCGAGCAAGCTGGCTGCCCCCGTCGTAGAGCTCTCAGAGCTCTTTGCAACGGTATGCTGTGCGCCGCGTAACTCCTTACGGATCAAAACTTATGGGCACCGGAGCGACGGAGACCTGGTCACAAGCCATACGCCCTCGGTTTGCAGGCCCAGCCTCTACGTGAAGCGAAGTTGTCTTGCCCAATGTTCTGTGGGATTCGGTAATAGAAATTTCGTAGATAAAGTATCTTGGCAACCTTAACCAGGGCAAAAAAAATTGAAAAGAGGTTGCAACATGAGGACTTCCCAGGGGGTCACCCATCTTAGTACTACTCTCTCCCAAGCACGCTTAACTTCGGAGTTCTGATGGGATCCGGTCCATTAGTACTGGTATGATCGCACCCATCATGTTGAGGACACAATTCCTATATTTGTTAATGGCTCACAGTCCTATCCTAGAGGGATGGCCTATTCAAAAGGTCCAATGGGCTTAACGAGAACCCATCCGCTTCAACAATGCAGCATCCTCGCAAGACGTGATATCGACGCGTTGTAGGGCCCTCTAATGTCGCGCGAGTAAGGTTGTCGTCCTTTTAACAGCTTACGACGTACGATCCAGGATGAAAAAATAGGGCAAATGAAGAAAAGTGGCCTAAAACTGATGAAAAAGTTCGATTTTGGGCTCCAAAAAGCGCACAGTGAGCAAGCTGGCTGCCCCCATCCTAGAGCTCCCAGAGAGCTTTGCAACGGTATTCTGTGCGCCCCGTAATTCCTTACGGATCAAAAGTTATGGGCACCAGAGCAACGGAGACCTGGTCACAAGCCCTATGCCCTTGGTTTGCGGGCCCAGCCTCTACATGAAGCGAAGTTGTCTTGCCCAATGTTCTGTGGGATTCGGTAATAGAAATTTGGTGGATAAAGTATCTTGGCAACCTTAACCAAGGCAAAAAAAATTGAAAATGGGGTGCAACACGAGGACTTCCCAGGGGGTCACCCATCCTAGTACTACTCTCATCCAAGCACGCTTAACTTCGAAGTTCTGATGGGATCCGTTGCATTAGTGCTGGTATGATCGCACCCGTCATGTTGAGGGCACAATTCCTTTATGTGTTAACGGTTCACAGTCCCAGCCTTGCGAGATGGCCAATTCAAAAGCCCCAATGGGATTAATGACAACCCATCTGCTTCAACAACGCAGCATCCTAGCAAGACGTGATATCAACGCGTTGTAGGGCCCCCTAATGTCCCGCGAGTAAGGTTGTCATCCTTTTAACAGCTCACGACGTATGATCCGGGATAAAAAAACATAGCAAAAGAAGAAAAGTGGCCTGAAACTGATGAAAACGTTTGATTTTGGGCTCAAAAAATGGGCATAGCGAGCAAGCTGGCTGCCACCGTCGTAGAGCTCTCAGAGAGCTTTGCAACGGTATGCTGTGCTCAGCGTAACTCCTTACAGATCGAAATTTATGGGCACCGGATCGACGGAGACCTGGTCACAAGCCCTACGCCCTCAGTTTGTGGGCCCAGCCTCTACGTGAAGCGAAGTTGTCTTGCCCAACGTTCCGTGGGATTCAGTAATAGAAATTTGGTGGATAAAGTATCTTGGCAACCTTAACCAGGGCAAAAAAATTGAAAAGGGTGTGCAACACAAGGACTTCCCAAGGGGTCACCCATCCTAGTACTACTCTCGTCCAAGCACGCGTAACTTCGGAGTTCTGATGCGATCCGGTGCATTAGTGCTGGTATGATCGCACTCGTTATGTTTAGGGCACAATTCCTTTATTTGTTAACAGTTCAGAGTCCTATCCTAGAGAGATGGCCCATTCAAATGGCCTAATGGGCTTAACGATAACCCATCCGCTTCAACAATGCAGCATCCTTGCAAGACGTGATATCGACGCATTGTAGGGCACTCTAATGTCCTACGAGTAAGGTTGTCGTCCTTTTAATATCTCACGACGTACGATCCGGGATGAAAAAACAGGGCAAAAGAAGAGAAGTGGCATGAAACTGATGAAAATGTTCGATTTTGAGCTCCAAAAAGGAGCCCAGCAAGCAAGCTAGTTGCCCCCGTCGTAGAGCTCTCAGAGAGCTTTGCATCGGTATGCTGTGCACCGTGTAACTCCTTAGGGATAAAAAGTTACAGGCACCGGAGCGACGGACACCTGGTCACAAGCCTTACGCCCTCGGTTTCCGGGCCGAACCTCCACCTGAAGCGAAGTTGTCTTTCCCAAGTTGCCGTGGGATTCGATAATAGAAATGTGGTGGATAAAGTATCTTGGCAACCCAAACCGAAGCAAAAAAAATTGAAAAAGGGGTGCAACACGAGGACATCCGAGGGGTTCACCCATCCTAGTATTACTCTCGCCCAAGCACGCTTAACTTCGGAGTTCTGATTGGATCCGGTGCATTAGTGCTGGTATGATCGCACCCGTCATATTAAGGGCACAATTTCTTTATGTGTTAATGGTTCACAGTCCCAGCCTAGAGAGATGGCCAATTCAAAAGGCCCAATGGGCTTAACGATAACCCATATGTTTCAACAACGCAGCATCCTAGCAAGACGTGATATCGACGCGTTGTAGGGCCCCCTAATGTCCCACGAGTACGGTTCTTGTCCTTTTAACAGCTCACGACGAACGATCCGGGATGAGAAAATAGAGCAAAAGAAGAAAAGTGGCCTGAAACTGATGAAAACGTTCAATTTTGGGCTCCAAAAAGGGCACAGCGAGCAAGCTCGCTGCCCACTTCGTAGAGCAGTCGGAGACCTTTGCAACAGTATATTGCGTGCCGCGTAACTCCTTGCGCATCAAAAGTTATGGGCACCGGAGCAGCGGAGACCTGGTCACAAGCCCTACGCCCTCGGTTTGCAGGCTCAGCCTCTACGTGAAGCGAAGTTGTCTTGCCCAATGTTCCGTGGGATTTGGTAATAGAAATTTTATGGATAAAGTATCTTGGCAACCTTAACCAGGGCAAAAAAAAATGAAAAGAGGGTGCAACACGAGGACTTCCCAAGGGTCACCCATCCTAGTATTACTCTCGCCCAAGCATGCTTAACTTCGGAGTTCTAATGGGATCCGGTCCATTAGTGCTGGTATGATTGCACCCGTCATGTTGAGGGCACAATTCCTTTATTTGTTAACGGTTCACAGTCCCATCCTAGAGAGATGGCCCATTCAAAAGGCCCAATGGGCTTAACGACAACCGATCCGCTTCAACAACGCAGCATCCTCGCAAGACGTGATATAGACGCGTTGTAGAGCACTCTAATGTCCCGTGAGTAAGGTTGTCATCCTTTTAACATCTCACGACGTACGATCCGAGATGAAAAAACATAGCAAAAGAAGAAAAGTGGCCTGAAACTGATGAAAACGTTCGATTTTGGGCTCCAAAAAGGGGCATAGTGAGCAAGCTGGCTGCCCCCGTCGTAGAGCTCTCAGAGAGCTTTGCAACGGTATGCTGTGCACCGCGTAACTCCTTACGGATCAAAAGTTATGGGCACCGGAGCGACGGAGACCTGGTCACAAGCCCTACGCCCTCGGTTTGCGGGCCCAGCCTCCACGTGAAGTGAAGTTGTCTTTCCCAAGGTGTCGTGGGATTCGATAATAGAAATGTGGTGGATAAAGTATCTTGGCAACCCAAACCGAAGCAAAAAAAATTGAAAAAGGGGGTGCAACACGAGGACATCCGAGGGGGTCACCCATCCTAGTACTACTCTCGCCCAAGCACGCTTAACTTCGGAGTTCTGATGGGATCCGGTGCATTAGTGCTGGTATGATCGCACCCGTCATGTTGAGGGTACAATTCCTTTATGTGTTAACGGTTCACAGTCCCAGCCTAGAGAGATGGCCAATTCAAAAGGCCCAATGGGCTTAACGATAACCCATCTGCTTCAACAACGCAGCATCCTAGCAAGACGTGATATCGTCGCATTGTAGGGCCCCCTAATGTCCCGCGAGTAAGGTTGTCATCCTTTTAACAGCTCATGACGTACGATCCGGGACGAAAAAAGAAAGCAAAAGAAGAAAAGTGGCCTAAAACTAATGAAAACATTCGATTTTGGGCTCCAAAAAGGGCACAGCGAGCAAGTTGGCTGCCCCCGTCGTAGAGCTCTCAGAGAGCTTTGCAACGGTATGCTGTGCGCCGCGTAACTCCTTACGGATCAAAAGTTATGGGCACTTGAGCGACGGAGACCTGGTCACAAGACCTACGCCTTCGGTTTGCGGGCCCAGCCTCTACGTTAAGGGAAGTTGTCTTGCCCAATGTTCCGTAGGATTCGGTAATAGAAATTTGGTGGATAAAGTATCTTGCCAACCTTAACCAGGGCAAAAAAAATTGAAAAGGGGGTGCAACACAAGGACTTCCTAGGGGGTCACCCATCCTAGTACTACTCTCGCCCAAGCATGCTTAACTTCGGAGTTCTGATGGGATCCGGTGCATTAGTGCTGATATGATCGCACCCGTCATGTTGAGGGCACAATTCCTTTATTTGTTAACGGTTCACAGTCCCATCCTAGAGAGATGGCCTAATCAAAAGGCCCAATGGGCTTAATGATAACCCATCCACTGCAACAATGCAGCATCCTCGCAAGACGTGATATCGACACGTTGTAGGGCCCTCTAATGTCCCGCGAGTAAGGTAGTCGTCCTTTTAACAACTCACGATGTACGATCCGGGACGGAAAAACAGAGCAAAAGAAGAAAAGTGTTCTGAAACTGATGTAAACGTTCGATTTTGGGCTCCAAAAAGGGCAGAGCGAGCAAGCTCGCTGCCCCATTCGTAGAGCTATCAGAGAGCTTTGCAACGGTATGCTATGCGACGTGTAACTCCTTACGGATAAAAATTTATGTGCACAGGAGCGACGGAGACTTGGTCTCATGTCACGCCCCAACCCGACCTATAGAGGTTAGACTAGGGTGTGATCTAAACGTTCATATCATTTCACGTACTTAATCGTTCATTAAGGTTTAACGCTTAACGTTAGCCTAGAACTCCAAAATTTTTCGGAAAACCGGCAGCATAACAGCTGTAATTGGCTCCTTAGTTTGACCTAATTTCTAAACACCTCAATTATTCCAATCATTAATCCAATTCCATTAAGGACTCTTATTTTGTCACCAACTGATTTGCCTACTAGTTTATCTTGAAAGTCTCGTTTGGTTAATAAACCTAACATGATAACTATGTCCTGTTTATTTGTCAATTCCTATCATGCAAGTATCTATTATCCTTTACTTTGTGCATGATCACTAGGTGAGATTAAGTAGAGTTACATTATTTACTTCTTCACCTAGCGGTTCAAACACCTACGATAACTACTAATTAAATGACGAAAGTAAACGACCAAATAAAGAGTTCGTCCGGCTACAATCAGTACAAGCCAGAATTAGACCCAAATTACAACGGGGTCATTTACATCAATGAAATGAACAGTTTGCAATCAAACACAATATCTATATAGCAACCACTTTCAGGCAAAGCACAAAAGCACATAGACACTCCCAGGAATCATCAACAAGCACGTCGTCCTCGAGTACCTATTCTTGATCATCTTCACTTGAGATGATAAAAGAGGGTGAGTCCTTATGAACTCAGCGAGGGGAAACGAGAAATAGGTTTTGAAACTCATTTTCCGGTTCAACTTATGAAAATCCTTTTTGCAAGCATGAATATAACACAATTAAGTACAGAATAGTAATACAAAAGTAAAGGAACAATTACCCGTCTTTCCTCCCCGAGGTTCTCTAGGAACCAAGCGAGAGTACTTATACACATAGTAAAAAGGATACGGTGAGCTTTTGCTCTCAGTTCATTTCGAGAATCAGTTGTTGCGGCCGACTTCAAATCATCCCCTTAACACGCCAAGTGGGTGTACTCCGGATGTACCCCGAAATCCTACAACCCAACTCTCCGAGGAAGTCTAGCCCCCAAGCGAGAGAGGGAATGCGACCATGGTAATCACGGGTGCACCGGCAAGCCCAATGCCGCCCGGTGTGCGTGATCGCTACCATGCCAGAATGAAAGGTTGCAACCTTGTATGCAATGCACATTTATGACATTTAATATATCACATTAGGAGGACAACAAAGTAGGTTGCCTCCGGACAGTCATAAGATTGCACATTGACAAGTAAACAAGCGAGGCACGAATAGACAAGTAATTTCACTTGGAAAGCATATGGAGTTATATGAACATTAAATGGACAGCCACGTAATGCACGTAAATCAAGTCATATAACTCGATTCAAAGTCCACGTAATCAAATAATGAGGTTATTTAACATGCAACAACATCTACGTGGGCTCGGATGCAAGAAAAAGCCTAATTGTCAACATGCAATGATCAAAGTCACATTTAGGACTATAAGGGCAACTACGGGCAGCCTACTAAGCATATAATTACACATAATATCCAAATGATCAACACTTAGCAAGTTTGCCTAGTCACTAGGGTTTCCATTTCTTGCTTACCCGTGTGATTAACCCTAAGTCAACTCAAAATCAATCTCAAGTCATGCATCATTTAATTCAACATCCTCAAGTACTCAAAACAGTCCACACAACATCCCAACACCACAATCCCAAGCATTTAATACCACAAGAGAAGTTACAACAAATTTTCTAAGCATATAACCAAGTGAAACCCTCACTGCAATAGGCTGTTTTCTCACAATCATTAAGACAAGCCAATAATCTCCAATTCCAGTGAATAATATATCAAATTAAAGCTTAAGACGTGAACTAAAATCAAAAACATACCTTGCATCATTTGGAGTTCGGGATCAATAGTTATAGCCAAAATAGTGAGATAGCACAAAACTGTCCAGATTTGTACACATTTCAATAATTAACGTTTTTGAGGTCCTTAGGGTCAGATTTAGCCTTAGTCCATTTCTGACAAACATGTCTAGAACTGAAAAATATATCAGCACAACAAATTTTATACATTTTGGACATAATTTACTAAGTCAAAACTGGTTCGTTCTACAAGCTCAGTGCATCTGCCAAAACCTGCTTCATTTTTCCAGATTTCCAGATTCGGACACATTTTAATGATTTGCCATTTTGAGGATTTTAGAGTCAAAATTAGCTTTGGACTGTTTCTGAGAAAAATGTTCCAAACTGGCAAAACTAGTCACCTACCAATTTTCATGCATTTTCAACATCATTTTCCTAGCCAAACTCACCTCGAAACAACAGGTCAGAAAGCTGTCACAAAATCCGATTTCCCCTATCATCACTTTCAAGCCAAAATCTTGCCATGCATGCTTGAAGAAGCTTATGAACTCACATATAACTCAAGTACAGAAGCAAAGACATACATTTAAGAGCATGCATGTGGATTTTTGAAGGATTTTCAAAAGGTTTTAGCCCTCACCTTAGCAAATCAACAAGAAGATGCACAAAACTTGTTGAAGCACAAATTTCTTCTTCTTCTTTGCTTAGCCGAGATTCCAACTTGATTTTCTCTAATTTTCCTAGCTTAGTGACCAAGATCTTATTACATGCATGTGGTTAGAACAAGAAGAAAAGAAATGGAAGCTAAGAAACTTACCTAGGCCGAAAATGGTGACTCAAGAGCTTGCATGTGAGTTTTCTTGCAACCTAGCTAGCTTGGTTGAGTTCCTTTGCTTGTGGCTTGCCTTGATTAACCATAGGATGATGAAGATGAGCTAGGAGGTGAAGATATTCAGCCAAGGCCGAGAGAGAGAGAGAAGAATGAGAGGGAGAGAGAGAAGTGTGAGGAAGAAAGAAGAAAATGACAAGGAATGAAGGCCTTTTGCAATTTTGATGCATGTGGTCGGCCTTGAGGCTATACAAGGCTGAATTATTTGTGTCACCAATGCATTTTTGAATTGTTTTGGCATGTCTTTTGCAAGGGCCAAGAATGGTAGCTTAGTAGTTAGCAAAAGGTGCCTTGGGTGCAGGAAAAAATATGACATTGTGTAAGATTGGTCCAAGCATGCATGGATTAAAATAATTTGTTCAAACTTTGGTCTTATTAGCTTGTTATGGCCGGCCAAGGGCTTGCAAATTGCTGAAATTTCAGATTCTATTTAATACATTATAGATTATAATAAGGGTGAAAATTGAGGTGCATTGGTTTTGGGTGAGAATAAAGAATAAGGAATGTTTAGGTGTTTGTGTAGATTGAATTGTTTATTGTTAGTGGATTTTGTAGAGATTTGGATTAGGATTATAATAATAGTTAGTGGTATTTGTAGGATTATTTTATAGTCTAGTGCTTTGTGTAGGATTCTTTATTGATTAGCGTGCAGACACGATTTTCTATGTCTATGACACGTACTACGAGACACACACAAAAATCAACATGGGGCACGAATCACAAGGTAGACATTAACTACGAGGTAAGACACGAACTTCAAGGCTAAGGCACATACTTCAAGACTAATGCACATAATCCTAAGTGAATGCACGTAAACCAATGCAAGGCACGTAATTCAATACAATGCACACAAATCGAGGTACGACTCTTAAACCTAGGTTAGGGCACACAATTCAAGGTTAGTGCACACAAATCGAGGTATCGCACTTAAATCAAAGTCAGGGCACGTAAGTCGAGGATTATGGCACATAATTCTAGGTCAAGGCACGTATGATGAGGCATGCATGAAAACCGAGACAGGGCACATAATCCAAGGTCAGTCATATCATTCTTGGTCTATGGCACACAAATCAAGGTAACACACGTTATTCGGGGTCGAGCCTCACATCTTCCCCTCCTTAAAAGAATTTCGTCCCGAAATTCATTCTTGCCTATTGAGGTCATTTAGACGGATTCCGACCATTGTTATTTTCCAACTCCGGGTCGTCCTTTGCTCTGTGATCTCTCTTACCACAACGAATTCACTTCCTAGCTTTCTCCAATCATTTAATTCGGTGTGACCCCTACATTTACAGTTCGTTCCTTTGAACAACTCTATTTTCTCCAATTGATCGTAAGGTCGAGTTCATTAACTAAGGTTAGAATCTCCAAACATAGTCATCAAAGCTGCATCGGTATTCTAACAATATAACTATAACTCCAAAATCATGACTCATGTTGTATCAATCTTGCATTCATACCTCAAAAGGAATATCACAATAATACCATGATTCTATGGTGACATACACCAATTTCAAGATGATAGGTCTATATCCGATTTACATATCATATCTACTAGCTTCAAATTGTTAGCACGTAAGACATACACATGTTATGGATTATTTCCACGATACGACCCTATTTTCAGGAAGAACTCACCAAACAAACTAATCCATCTCAAATCTTCATCTATCGATAGTATCATAGTCCTTATCTCGTAGGTACATTGGATTAACAAATCTTCTAATGACAAGTTTCTCGGCTACAGGCTCCTATTCACTAACATTCTTTCCCAACTTTGTTAACCTTCACGCTCGTAATCAAGGAGAAAGACTGTTGAGATTCATGAAACTCAAACTCTAAGGTTTATTAAGTACCACCAACAAATTGCCATTGAAATTGCATGGGTAAAAACTAATCATGTGGCACTAGTTCAACTTTTCAAGTAAGCTTCATCAGCTTGTGATCCACAATTTATTTCCTTATTCAAATCTCTAATTTCAAGTCACAAGGCTTCAGAATTTTCTTTTAATCTTATCCAAAACTCCTAAGGCGAATAGTTTCAACCTCGAATAAATTCCACTCATCACAATCCAATGTTACGTCATACTTAAGAAGACAATGGTCCTACTCACTTAGCAACCTAGTCATTCCTTCGAACACTTAATGGCCGCCAATATATCTTCAACATTAATGTTACTAAGCTGGGTTCATAGCCATGTAAGTGATATCAATTCTCTACTAGGTTACCGGCCGTACAACAACTGTCACGCCCCAACCCGGCCTATAATGGTTAGACTAGGAGGTGATCTAAACATTCAAGTCCTTTCAAGTACTTAATCATTCCAGGAGGTTTAGCACTTAACGTTTTATCCTAGACTCCAAATTTTTTTCCCGGAAACTGCCAGCATAACGATTGTAATTGGGCTCTTTGGTTTGACCTAGTTCTCTAAACACCTCAAAATTTACCATCTCAATTCCATTTCCAACTAAGATTACTATTTTACCATCAATTGAATTGCCTATTGGTTATTTCGACGTCCCGTTTGATTTATAACCTAGCATGATACTATGTCTCGTTTGTTTGTTTGACCTCGTTTCAAAATATACCTGTTTAAGATTGGATAAATTCATTTACTTAGTCCTTACTAATGCATCATAACCTATGATAATACTAGCGGTAATAAAATCATAACGATCATAGTAATGTCTAGTATCAGTCTACTTAATATAAGTACAAACCAAAATTAGACCCCAAATTACAACAGGGGTCTTTTACATCATGACATCGAGCAACACAAAAGGAAATAGTCTTCAAGTAACATAAAGTTCACAAGTAATCACATTCAAGCAAAACAACAATGACAGGCAATCACTCCAGGGGTTCATCATTAGGCACATTGTCCTCGGGTACCTGTACCTGTTCTTCTTCACCTGTGATGAAAAAGAGGGTGAGTCCTTATGAACTTAGCGAGGGGGAAACGAGAAATACGTTTTGAAACTCATTTTTCGGTTCAATTATGAAAACTCTTTTGAAAACATGTCACGTATTACAAATAATAAGGTACGCAAATATATGAAACAAATCGAGTAACGGATACATTTACCAATCATTTAAAGGATATGGTGAGCATTTGCTCTCAATATCAATTTCGACTCATTTGGTGCGGCCGACATCAATAATCCCCTTATCGCTCCCAATTGGGTGTACTCCGGATGTACCCCGAAACCTATGACCCAACTCTCAGAGGGTGGAATGCCAAGCGAGAGAGGGAATTGGACCATGGTAGTCACAGGAGCACTGGCGAGTCCTATGTCGCCCGGCGTTCGTGAAACGCTACCATGCCACAAAGAAAGGTTGCAACCTCGTATGCAATGCACATTTATAACATTTAACATATCACATTAGCAGGACAACAAAGTAGGTCGTCTCCGAGCAGTTATAAGATCGCACGTTGTCAAGTAATCAAACAAGGCACGATAAGACAAGTAATTTCATTTGAAAGGAATATAGAGCCATATGAACATTAAACGGGCAGCCATGTAACACATGCAAGTCAAGCCATATAACTCATTTCGAAGTCCACGTAATCAAGTGATACAATTATTCAACATGCAACAACATCTACGTGGGTTTGGTTACAAGAAAAGCTTATTTGACAACATGCAATGGTCAGAATCACATTTGAAGTTATAAGACATTTACGGGCAGCCCACTAAGCATATAATTCCCACGCAATATTCAAATGATCAATACTTAGCAAAACTACCTAGTCATTAGGGTTTCCATTTCGTATAAATTCATGCAATTTAAGCCTCAACCCAACTCAAAGTCAATCTCAAACCATGCATCATTTAATTCAACACCCTCAAACATTCAAAACAGTCCATACAACATCCCGAAGCTACAATCCCAAGCATTTAATTCAACAAGAGGAGTCACAACAATTTTTCTAAGCACAACATTAAGGGAAACCCTTACTGCAATAGGCTGTCTTCTCACAATCAATAGGATAATCAAACAATCTCCAAATCCAGTGAATAAGATGTCAAATTAAATCTTATGAAGTTAACTAAAATCAGAAACAAACCTTGCATCAATTGGAGTTCGGGATCATTAGATATAGTTGAAACAGTAAGATAGCACAAAACTGTCCAGATTTTCATACTTTTCAGAAATTGACGTTTTTGAGGTCTTTAGAGTCAGTTTTAGCCTTGGTCCATTTCTGACAAAATTGTCCAGAACTGAGAAATATAGCAGCACACCAAATTTAATTCATTTTGGACATCAGTTACTAAGTCAAATATGGTTCGTTCCACAAGGTCAGTGCATCTGCCAAAACCTGCTTCATTTTTCCAGATTTCCAGATTTGGTCACATTTTAATGATTTGCCATTTTGAGGACTTTGGAGTCAAAATTAGCTTTGGCCGATTTCTGGGAAAAATGTTCAAAACTGTCCAAAATAGTCACCTACCAATTTTTGTGCATTTTAAACATCATTTGCCTAGATAAACTTACCTCGAACAGACTGGTCAGAGAGCTGTCAACAATTTCGACTTCACCTAGCATCATTTTCAAGCCAAGATCTTGCCATGCATGGTTGTTTAAGCTTATGAACGACCATATAGCTCAAGTACAGAAGCAAATACACACATTTATGAGCATGCATGCGAATTTTTGAAGAGTTTTCAAAAGGTTTTAACCCTCACCTTAGCAATCAACCAAAAGATGCTCAAAAACCTTGTTGAAGCTCAACTTTCTTCCTCTCCTTGCTTGGCCGAAATCCCAACTAGCTTTTCTCTATTTTTCCTAGCTTACTGATCAATATCTTAGTACATGCATGTAGTTAGGACTTGAAGAAAATAAATGGATGCCAAGAAGCTTACCTAGGCCGAATGGAGTCTTCAATGCACATGCAAGTGTGATTTTCACTTCTTAGCTAGCTCGGTTGAAGTCTTTTGCTTGTGGCTTGCTTGGTTTAGCTATGGTGTGAAGAAGAGAAGCTATGGAGATGAAGAACTCAGCCAAGGCCGAGAATGAGAGAGGAAAATGAGAGGGGAGAGAGAAAGAGTGAGAGAGAAATGAAGAAATGACAAATAAATGAAGCCTTTTGCAAATTTGAGGAACATGTTGGCCTTGGGCTTCCAAATTCAGCATTTTGTGTCTTCAATGTGCAATTTGAAATTCCTAGGATGGGCAAGGATGATGTGGCTGAAAATAGTGTGCAAATGGTAGGGTTTTTGAGCAATTTTTTAAGCATTTGTGTCATAGAATATCTAAGCATGCATAGTTGATTATAAAATTGTTAAAACCTTGTGCAAAAACCATGGTATGGTCGGCCAAGCTAGCTTCCAATTCTGAATTTTTTCAACTTTTGATCATTAATTAATTGTGTCTTGAAAGTGCAAAAAGAATAAGGAATAAAGAATGAAGAATGCTTAGTGTTTGGTGAGTTTTGTCTTCTAGTGAGTTGAATTAGGATTATTATATTGACAATGGATTTTGTAGGATTGTTTAATAGTTTAGTGCTCCGTGAAAGATGCTTTCTTGATTAGCGTGAAGGCACGCTTTCTTAGGTCTAGGGCACGCACTACGAGGTAGGACACGAACTACGAGACGAACATACATTTTTCAAGTAAATGCATGCAACCCTAAATGAATGCACATAATTCAATGCATGGCACATAAAATGAACACAATTCTTAAACCTAGGTCATGGCACGCAAATCTAGGTTAGGGCACACGAAGCAAGGTTTGGCACGCAAATCGGGGTCGGGCCTCACATCCTTCCTCCTTAAAAGAATTTCGTCCCGAAATTCAATATTACCTTGAAATAAAGCTAGATATTGCTGCTCCATCTGGTCTCGCCTTTCCTGCGTTGCTTCTTCGACTCCATGATGATCCCACAACACTTTCACCATAGGTATAGTTCTGTTGCGCAACTCCCGATCTTGCTGGTCTAGGATCCGAATGGGCTTCTCTTTGTAAGACAAGTTCTCCCGAAGCTGCAACGGCTCTGGCTTCAAGATATGCGACGGATCAGGATGATACTTCCGCAGCATTGAAACATGAAAGACGTCGTGAATATTGGAGAGGTTCTGGGGTAGTACTAGGCGATACGCCTACTTGCCAACCTTCTCGATTATCTCGAATGGTCTTACAAATCTCGGGCTCAACTTTACACCTTTTCCATGTCTAATCAGTCCCCTCCGGGGTGATATCTTCAAGAACACCTTGTCGCCGACCTCAAACTCTAGGCTCCGTCTTCGATGGTCTGCATAACTCTTCTGCCTGCTTTGGGCGGTAAGCATCCGTTTTCGGATGAGGTGGATGTTATCAACAGTCTTCATCAGTTCAGGTAAAAGGGTTGGGTCAAAAGTCTTCGTCTCACCTACTTCATCCCAGTAAATTGGGGATCGACACTTACGTCCATACAGCGCCTCAAAAGGGGCCATCCCGATAGTGGCCTGATAACTATTGTTGTAGGCGAACTCGCTAGAGATAGATATTTCTCCCAACCTTTCCCGAAGTCTAACACACATGCCCTCAGCATATCCTCCAGAATCTGAATAGTTCTCTCCGATTGACCATCCGTCTGAGGGTGATAAGCCGTGCTAAAACTCAACTTCGTTCCCAAAGCTTCTTGCAATCTCTTCCAAAATCGGGAAGTAAAACGAGGATCCCTATCCGATACAATACTCACAGGCATCCCGTGCAATCTTACAATCTCCGCCACATACATATCTCCCAATTCCTCAGGACTATCCTCCTTGTTCATCGGTAAAAAGTGCGCTGACTTAGTCAATCTATCCACTATAACCCAAACGGCGTCACGACCCTTTTGTGATCTAGGAAGGTACATAACAAAATCCATAGTTATATGTTCCCATTTCCATTGAGGAATCTCCAACGGCTGAAGTAAACATGCGGGTCGTTGATGTTCTACTTTGACTCTCTGGCAAGTCAAACACCGTGCTACAAACTCCGCAATTTCTCTTTTCATGTTATTCCACCAATAGTGCTGCTTCAAATCCCAATACATCTTTGTTCCACCGGGGTGAATAGTATATCTTGAATTGTGGGCTTCCTCAAGAATCTTCTTTTTCAGCTTCGGCTCGTTCGGAACACAAATCCGGTTCCTAAACCTCCAAACACCATCATCATGAAACTTGAAATCTGCGTTGCTTTCCTTAATCTTCTGAAATTGTTGGTCCTTCTGTTGAGCCTCTCGTAACTCATATAACAAGGTCGATTGAACTTGGGTAGTGGCAAAAAGTAACCCTTTCTGAGTCAATTGTGGTTTCCACATAAATGCTTCCTCCAACAACTCCTGCACCTTGACCTCCAGTTTTGCCATGCTTGCCTTTCTGCTTAAAGCATCCGCAACTACATTCGCTTTACCGGGCACATAATTAATTGAGCAGTTATAATCATCCAAAAGCTTCATCCACCGCCTTTGCCTCATATTCAACTCCTTTTGAGAGAACAAGTATTTCAAGCTCTTATGATCAGTAAATACCTCAAACTTGTTACCCCGCAGATAATGCCTCCATTTCTTGAGTGCAAACACAATGGCCGCTAACTCCAAATCATGCGTCGGGTAATTCATCTCATACAGCTTTGGTTTCCTAGAAGCATATGCAATCACTCTTCCATTTCGCATCAATACACATCCCAATCCTTCTTTCGAAGCATCGCTATAGATTACAAAACCTTGACTCCATTCAGGCAATGCAAGAACTGGTGCGGTAGTCAATCTTTTCTTCAACTCTTGGAAGCTGTTCTCACACTTGTCATCTCACACGAACTTGGTTTTCTTTTGAGTGAGCTTTGTAAGCGGTCCTGCAATCTTAGAGAAATCTTTCACGAACCTCCGATAATAGCCGGCTAGACCAAGAAAACTCCGAACCACCGTAACATTTTCCGACTTCTTCCAAGACATCACTGCATCAATCTTTGCTGGATCCACCGCTATTCCCTCTTGGGATATGATATGCCCCAAAAATGCAATCTGTTGTAGCCAAAATTCACACTTACTAAACTTTGCATACAATTGGTGCTCTCGAAGTTTCTGCTGTACCAACCGCAGATGTTGCTCATGCTCCGCCTCCGATTTCGAGTATACCAAAATATCATCAATGAAGATCACCACAAATTGGTCCAAGTAGGGTTGAAACACCCTATGCATCAAATCCATAAAAGCTGCAGGGGCATTAGTTAGTCCAAAAGGCATCACCACATATTCATAATGCCCATATCTCGTCCTGAAAGCCGTTTTAGGCATATTTTCCTTCTTGATCTGCAACTGATAATATCCTTGCCTCAAGTCGAGTTTCGAATACACTTTGGCTCCTTGCAGTTGATCAAATAACTCATCGATCAGGGGAAGTGGGTATTTATTCTTGACAGTCACTTGGTTCAATCCTCGGTAGTCAATGCATAGCCTCAACGTTCCGTCTTTCTTCTTCACAAATAGAAATGGCGCACCCCACGGTGAAGAACTTGGTTGTACAAACCCCTTCTTCAGCAATCCTTGCAATTGGTCCTTCAATTCTTGTAGCTTGGCTGGTGCCATATGATAGGGGGCGTTACATATCGACTGGGCGCCCGGCAGCAACTCTATAACAAACTCGATTTCCCGATTTGGGGGTAAACCGGGTAATTCTTCTGGAAACACATCTGCATAGTCTTTGATCACATGCATCTTCTCCAATTTAGCTTTGTCCAACGGCTTGTTGATAAGGTAAGCCAAGTATTCGCTGCACCCTTTCCTCAAGGATTTTACTGCTTTTGTAGATTAAATGATAGAACTCCCGGTGAAATCTCTTTGGCCCATAATCTCCAGTATTGGTTGATCAGGTACCCGAAACGTTATAATCTTCGCCCGGCAATCCAGTTGGACATGATGTTTTGCCAGCCAGTCCATCCCTAAAATGACCTCATAATCTCGAAAAGGTAATACAATAAGATTGGCTGAGAATTCCCTATCCTTAATTTGGATTTTACATGCTTTATAAGCTGAACTAGTTACAAGTTTAGAACCCATTGGAGTACCAACTTCTACTTCATATGGCAAATATACAACTTTCAATTTCACACGTTCCACACATAAGGGAGTAATAAATGAATGAGTAGCACCCAGATCAATTAACACCTTAACAGGTTGATTCAGTATGAAGAATGTACCTTCAACAATAGCGGTCTCATCTGGAATCTCCTCACACTCAATGGCATAAGCTCGGGCCTGGACTCTAGGAACTGGAGTCTTACCTCTACCAGCTGGTTTACCCTAATTCTGTCCCCCTTGCCATTTAGGGCAATCCTTAACCCGGTGCTGATCGCTGCCACAACCCATACATTTCCTCAATTTTCTCCAACACTGGGCCTCGGTGTGGCCCTTCTTGTTGCAGTACGAACAGATGGCAGTCTGAGAAGCAGGTGAACTACCTGTGGATCCACGGGTGGAAGAGGCTGATGGCGCTTTCGTCGGGCCACGGTTATTCACTGGTCTATTCTGGCTCTGGCCTTGACCGCGACTCTAACTCTGGAATTTCCTCTGCTGACCTGGAGGCTGGTATGGTTTCTTGCTCGGCTGGCTCGAACCAGCTCCATCTAGTTTCCTCTTCTCAATCGAGAGGCAACAGCAAAGAAAGCAGAATAAGTATCGAAATCATGAGAAGCTAACTGGTCCTGAATCTCTGGCCTCAATCCAACAGTAAATTTTGCACATTTTCGCCTCCGGAGTACAAACCATATATTGAGCATAACGGGACAGTCGATCAAAACATGCCTCGTACTGGGCCACTGTCATATTACCCTGGGTCAAGTGCATGAACTCCTCGATCTGCCTCTGCCGGGAAACTGCAGGTACATATTTCTCCTTAAATGCCTTAACGAAGTTACCCCACAAGCGAGGTGTCTGATCAGTCTCCTATAGTGCCTCTACAGTGTGGCACCAATGCTCGGTATCCCTATGCAACAGAAATACAGCAAACTCCACTTTCTATTCATCTGTATAATCAAGTGGCCTGAAAATCTTCTCGATCTCGGACAGCCAAGCCTCTACTTTCTCATCATCAGCTTCCCCGTAGAATTTAGACGGGCAAAAGTCAAGGAATTCCCTCATTCTGCTATGTCTCCCATGGTTACCCTCATTCCTGTTGTTGATGTTGTTGTTGTTGGCTTCACGAGCATCCTGACGCTCCATCACACGTCATACACGATCCATGGCATTTGCCATCATATTAAACATAGCTATACCGGGATTAGTCTGATAAGCATCCCCGGTCTCTTGAGGTTCACCGCTCCTATTAGTAGTACGGGTACTAGGGCCAGCCATCTATAGGAATAAATTACGATGTACAATTTATTGAAATATGACAATTAAGAATCTAACGCATATGATATGCAACATAATATAGGTACAATTCTAAAAAAAAACATTTAAGGCATGTAAGTCACTTAAGCACATAGAACATAGAAGGCACATTTATCACACAATAACACATAGACAAGTCATCCTAATTATCTTAGGGCTCTACCCACGGTCCGAGAGTTAAATCCAGCTTAAGCAATCTAAGCTCTGATACCATTCTTCTAAGGTGAGCATTCTTCTAATGTGTCACGCCCCAACCCGGCCTATAAAGGTTAGGCTAGGGGGTGATCTAAACATTCAAGTCCTTTCAAGTACTTAATCATTCCAGGAGGTTTAGCACTTAACGTTTTATCCTAGACTCCAAATTTTTTTCCGGAAACTGGCAGCATAATGGCTGTAATTGGGCTCTTTGGTTTGACCTAGTTCTCTAAACACCTCAAAATTTACCATCTCAATTCCATTTCCAACTAAGATTACTATTTTACCATCAATTGAATTGCCTATTGGTTATTTCGACGTCCCGTTTGATTTATAACCTAGCATGATACTATGTCTCGTTTGTTTGTTTGACATCGTTTCAAAATATATCTGTTTAAGATTGGATAAATTCATTTACTTAGTCCTTACTAATGCATCATAACCTATTATAATACTAGCGGTAATAAAAGCATAACGATCATAGTAATGTCTAGTATCAGTCTACTTAATATAAGTACAAACCAAAATTAGACCCCAAATTACAACGGGGGCCTTTTATATCATGACATCGAGCAACACAAAAGGAAATAGTCTTCAAGTAACATAAAGTTCACAAGTAGTCACGTTCAAGCAAAACAACAATGACAGGCAATCACTCCAGGGGTTCATCATTAGCCACATTGTTCTCGGGTACCTGTACCTGTTCTTCTTCACCTGTGATGAAAAAGAGGGTGAGTCCTTATGAACTCAGCGAGGGGGAAACGAGAAATACGTTTTGAAACTCATTTTTTGGTTCAATTATGAAAACTCTTTTGAAAACATGTCACGTATTACAAATAATAAGGTACGCAAATATATGAAATAAATCGAGTAACGGATACATTTACCAATCATTTCAAGGATACGGTGAGCATTTGCTCTCAATATCAATTTCGATTCATTTGGTGCGGCCGACTTCAATAATCCCCTTATCGCACCCAATTGGGTGTACTCCGTATATACCCCGAAACCTACGACCCAACTCTCCGAGGGTGGAATGCCAAGCGAGAGAGGGAATTGGACCATGGTAGTCATGGGAGCATCGGCAAGCCCTATGCCGCCCGGCGATCGTGAAACACTACCATGCCACAAAGAAAGGTTGCAACCTCGTATGCAATGCACATTTATAACATTTAACATAACACATTAGGAGGACAACAAAGTAGGTCACCTCCGAGCAGTTATAAGATCGCACGTTGTCAAGTAATCAAACAAGGCACGATAAGACAAGTAATTTCATTTGAAAGGGATATAGAGCCATATGAACATTAAACGGGCAGCCATGTAACACATGCAAGTCAAGCCATATAACTCATTTCGAAGTCCACGTAATCAAGTGATACGATTATTCAACATGCAACAACATCTACGTGGGTTTGGTTACAAGAAAAGCTTATTTGACAACATGCAATAGTCAAAATCACATTTGAAGTTATAAGATATTTACGGGCAGCCCACTAAGCAAATAATTCCCACGCAATATTCAAATGATCAATACTTAGCAAAACTACCTAGTCATTAGGGTTTCCATTTCGTCTATATTCATGAAATTTAAGCCTCAACCCAACTCAAAGTCAATCTCAAACCATGCATCATTTAATTCAACACCCTTAAACATTCAAAACAGTCCATACAACATCCCGAAGCTACAATCCCAAGCATTTAATTCAACAAGAGGAGTCACAACAATTTTTCTAAGCACAATATTAAGGGAAACCCTTACTGCAATAGGCTGTCTTCTCACAATCAATAGGATAATCAAACAATCTCCAAATCCAGTGAATAAGATGTCAAATTAAATCTTAAGAAGTTAATTAAAATCAGAAACAAACCTTGCATCAATTGGAGTTCGGGATCATTAGATATAGTCGAAACAGTAAGATAGCACAAAACTGTCCAGATTTGCTTACTTTTCAGAAATTGACGTTTTTGAGGTCCTTAGCTTCAGTTTTAGCCTTGGTCCATTTCTGACAAAATTGTCCAGAACTGAGAAATCTAGCAGCACACCAAATTTCATGCATTTTTGACATCAGTTACTAAGTCAAATATGGTTCGTTCCACAAGGTCAGTGCATCAGCCAAAACCTGCTTCAATTTTTCCAGATTTCCAGATTTGGTCACATTTTAAAGATTTGCCATTTTGAGGACCTTAGAGTCAAAATTAGCTTCGGCCTATTTCTGGGAAAAATGTTCAAAACTGTCCAAAAAAGTCACCTACCAATTTTTGTGCATTTTCAACATCATTTTCCTAGCGAAACTTACCTCGAACAGACTGGTTAGAGAGCTGTCAACAATTTCGACTTCACCTAGCATCATTTTCAAGCCAAGATCTTGCCATGCATGGTTGTTTAAGCTTATGAACGACCATATAGCTCAAGTACAAAAGAAAATAAACACATTTATGAGCATGCATGTGAATTTTTGAAGAGTTTTCAAAAGGTTTTAACCCTCACCTTAGCAATCAACCAAAAGATGCTCAAAAACCTTGTTGAAGCTCAACTTTCTTCCTCTCCTTGCTTAGCCGAAATCCCAACTAGCTTTTCTCTATTTTTCCTAGCTTAGTGATCAATCTCTTAGTACATGCATGTAGTTAGGACTTGAAGAAAAGAAATGGATGCCAAGAAGCTTACCTAGGCCGAATGGAGTCTTCAATGCACATGCAAGTGTGATTTTCACTTCTTAGCTAGCTCGGTTGAAGTCTTTTGCTTGTGGCTTGCTTGGTTTAGCTATGGTGTGAAGAAGAGAAGCTATGGAGATGAAGAACTCAGCCAAGGCCGAGAATGAGAGAGGAAAATGAGAGGGGAGAGAGAAAGAGTGAGAGAGAAATGAAGAAATGACAAATAAATGAAGCCTTTTGCAAATTTGAGGAGCATGTCGGCCTTGGGCTTCCAAATTCAGCATTTTGTGTCTTCAATGTGCAATTTGAAATTCCTAGGATGGGCAAGGATGATGTGGCCGAAAATAGTGTGCAAATGGTAGGGTTTTTGAGCAATTTTTTAAGCATTTGTGTCCTAGAATATCTAAGCATGCATAGTTGATTATAAAATTGTTCAAACCTTGTGCAAAAACCATGGTATGGTCGGCCAAGCTAGCTTCCAATTCTGAATTTTTGTCAACTTTTGATCATTAATTAATTGTGTCTTGAAAGTGCAAAAAGAATAAGGAATAAAGAATGAAGAATGTTTAGTGTTTGGTGAATTTTGTCTTCTAGTGAGTTGAATTAGGATTATTATATTGATAGTGGATTTTGTAGGATTGTTTAATAGTCTAGTGCTCCGTGAAAGATGCTTTCTTGATTAGCGTGAAGGCACGCTTTCTTAAGTCTAGGGCACGCACTACGATGTAGGACATGAACTACGAGACGAACGTACGTTTTTCAAGTAAATGCACGCAATCCTAAATGAATGCACGTAATTCAATGCATGGCACATAAAATGAACACAATTCTTAAACCTAGGTCATGGCACGCAAATCTAGGTTAGGGCACATGAAGCAAGGTTTCACACGCAAATCGGGGTCGGGCCTCACAACAACAATCCTAGGACTATAAATGGGTACCGAAATGATCTAACTCATAAGATACCTACCATACTAATCCAAGTAGCTTGTTACACAAAATAACTTCAAGGTTGTGTCATCATAAGAATTATAACCACAATCATCCTACAATATAATCTAATAGAATTTCAAAAGTAATCAACCACTCATTTAGCTATCACTACAAAATCTGCCCACCTTTTAACGAGCACGATTGGAAGTCTACCAACGGCTAGTTTCTAGACGTGAAATGGTGCACATAGATACAGTGGTCTAACAATAGTCTGTTGGGTCATCATGACTCTGATTCATCTCTGTCTTACTCTCTTCATTTACATGTTCAACTGGCTAAGAGCATTAAGTCTGATCGACCTTAGGTCCTAAGGTTTACCATGAATCATCATGCGTACCGTACTCACTATTAGCTATTTAGGGTTACTATTCATACCCTGACGACTCCACTTTGCAACCGGATGCTTTAACCTCATTTCCATGGTTTGTATACTAGGTCCATCGGTCTTACTTAGGGATATATGCTTTCTAACATCCTCTAGGGTTTCCAAACAACAAGTGCATAGATTGACTTACTTGCATATTTACAGCTAAGTTCGAGGGACATCAAACTAATACCGTGTTTCTTAATATCACAAATATCCAACTTAGGACCTTTAGCAACGTTAGTCATCTAATGCATAATTCAATACCTTACACTTCTATTCGACCTAACATTTAGGTGTAGTCTTTCGAACACGAGTTCTAGCTACGTGAATTCCTCTATTCCAGCATCCTTATATCTTGTTATATTAAAGAATCATCAACCTTGTTAAATTCGGTCTCTAGAGTTGCCTACATGTCTTGAGGTTATCCATTGTTAAGTCGCTCAAATACGCTATCCATGACTTAATAATCTAACCCCTAAAAGTAACTATCGTCAACTTCCACGAATTCATCTTTTAATTTCTAGGTCATGATCTTACCATTGAGTGAATTTGAAACTTGCTAGTATACACCTTATTAGGTTCAACGATGCTTAATTCCAATCAAGTAAGGATTCAATCATATAAATAGTCTATTATACCAATTTAATATATAAGAATTTGATTCAAAAGCATCTCCTAAGTCAAACTTCCATTATAAGCATATGAATATATATAAACTACTCCACATGTCCAATAGTATATTCTTATATCTAAGGGAAGTTGTATGTCCTTAACATTTATTCTTGAACCACAATTAGAAGAACGGTTTAACAGAATCAAGAACTTTATGGCTACAAAATTGATAACTTAATTACAGGTATGCGTATTCCAGAGATAAGGAGATAACTTTACCTCAACAATTATACCTGTGCTACGCATTTTATATATATACATATCCAATAATACATACGATCCATCAAGTACTTGTAAAGATGCCAGAAATCTCTAACTGAGCCTTTTCGTTCATTCTGCACAAATTCATTTCCCTGAAAGTCCTAATCCTAACTATCTATCTGTATAAACAGTCATTCACGGTTATATAACATGCACATGTATCAAGGAAGGAGTATAAAAGTATGCATGCATTATCGAGGTCACTAACATGTCGGTGTGCATGACACATAATACATATGGTCCTCAAAAGCACATAATATTCAATGCTCAAAGCAATTAAAGCACATTAGCACACATTAACACATATAAACAAGACATCATAATTACCTTAGGGCTTCTCCCATGGTCCGAGAGTTGAACCCGACTAATGCCTAGTTAGTAAACTAAGCTCTGATACCATTCTAATATAAGGTGTCACGCCCCAACCCGACCTATAGAGGTTAGACTAGGGTGTGATCTAAACGTTCATATCATTTCACGTACTTAATCGTTCATTAAGGTTTAACGCTTAACGTTAGCCTAGAACTCCAAAATTTTTTGAAAAACCGGCAGCATAACAGCTGTAATTGGCTCCTTAGTTTGACCTAATTTCTAAACACCTCAATTATTCCAATCATTAATCCAATTCCATTAAGGACTCCTATTTTGTCACCAACCATTTGCCTACTAGTTTATCTTGATAGTCTCGTTTGGTTAATAAGCCCAACATGATAACTATGTCCTGTTTATTTGTCAATTCCTATCATGCAAGTATCTATTATCATTTAGCTTGTGCATGATCATTAGGTAAGATTAAGTAGAGTTACATTATTTACTTCTTCACCTAGCGGTTCAAACACCTACGATAACTACTAATTAAATGACGAAAGTAAACGACCAAATAAAGAGTTCGTCCGGCTACAATCCGTACAAGCCAAAATTAGACCCAAATTACAACAGGGTCATTTACATCAATGAAATGAACAGTTTGCAATCAAACACAATATCCATATAGCAACCACTTTCAGGCAAAGCACAAAAGCACGTAGACACTCCCAGGAATCATCAACAAGCACGTCGTCCTCGAGTACCTGTTCTTGATCATCTTCACCTGAGATGATAAAAGAGGGTGAGTCCTTATGAACTCAGCGAGGGGGAACGAGAAATAGGTTTTGAAACTCATTTTCCGGTTCAACTTATGAAAATCCTTTTTGCAAGCATGAATATAACACAATTAAGTACAGAATAGTAATACAAAAGTAAAGGAACAATTACCCGTCTTTCTTCCCCGAGGTTCTCTAGGAACCAAGCGAGAGTACTTATACACATAGTAAAAAGGATACGGTGAGCTTTTGCTCTCAGTTCATTTCCAGAATCAATTGTTGTGGCCGACTTCAAATCATCCCCTTAACATGCCAAGTGGGTGTACTCCGGATGTATCCCGAAATCCTACGACCCAACTCTCCGAGGAAGTCTAGCCACCAAACGAGAGAGAGAATGGGACCATGGTAGTCACGGGTACACAGGCAAGCCCGATGCCGCCCGGTGTGCGTGATCGCTACCATGCCAGAATGAAAGGTTGCAACCTTGTATGCAATGCACATTTATGACATTTAATATATCACATTAGGGGGACAACAAAGTAGGTTGCCTCCGGATAGTCATAAGATTGCACATTGACAAGTAAACAAATGAGGCACGAATAGACAAGTAATTTCACTTGGAAAGCATATGGAGTTATATGAACATTAAACGGAAAGCCACGTAATGTACGTAAATCAAGTCATATAACTCGATTCAAAGTCCACGTAATCAAATAATGATGTTATTTAACATGCAACAACATCTACGTGGGCTCGGATGCAAGAAAAAGCCTAATTGTCAACATGCAATGATCAAAGTCACATTTAGGACTATAAGGGAAACTACGGGCACCTACTAAGCATATAATTACACATAATATCCAAAGGATCAACACTTAGCAAGTTTGCCTAGTCACTAGGGTTTCCATTCCGTGCTTACCCGTGTGATTAAACCCTAAGTCAACTCAAAATCAATCTCAAGTCATGCATCATTTAATTCAACATCCTCAAGTACTCAAAACAGTCCACACAACATCCTAACGCCACAATCCCAATCATTTAATACCAAAAGAGAAGTTACAACAAATTTTCTAAGCATATAACCAAGTGAAACCCTCACTGCAATAGGCTGTTTTCTCACCATCATTAAGAAAAGCAAATAATCTCCAATTCCGGTGAATAAGATATCAAATTAAAGCTTAAGACGTGAACTAAAATCAGAAATAAACCTTGCATCATTTGGAGTTGGGGATCAATAGTTATAGCCGAAATAGTGGGATAGCACAAAACTGTCCAGATTTGCACACATTTCAATAATTGACGTTTTTGAGGTCCTTAGGGTCAGATTTAGCCTTAGTCCATTTCTGACAAACATTTCCAGAACTGAAAAATATATCAGCACACCAAATTTGATGCATTTTGGGCATCATTTACTAAGTCAAAACTGGTTCTTTCTACAAGGTCAGTGCATCTGCCAAAACCTGCTTCATTTTTCCAGATTTCCAGATTCGGACACATTTTAATGATTTGCCATTTTGAGGACTTTAGAGTCAAAATTAGCTTTGGACTATTTCTTCAAAAAATGTTCAAAACTGGAAAACCTAGTCACCTACCAATATTCGTGCATTTTCATCATTCTTTGCCTAGCCAAACTCACCTCGAAACAACAGGTCAGAAAGCTGTCACATAATCCGATTTCCCCTATCATCACTTTCAAGCCAAAATCTTTCCATGCATGGTTGAAGAAGCTTATGAACTCACATATAACTCAAGTACAGAAGCAAAGACATACATTTAAGAGCATGCATGTGGATTTTTGAAGGATTTTCAAAATGTTTTAGCCCTCACCTTAGCAAATCAACAAGAAGATGCACAAAACTTGTTGAAGCACAAATTTCTTCTTCTTCTTTGCTTAGCCGAGATTCCAACTTGATTTTCTCTCTTTTTCCTAGCTTAGTGACCAAGCTCTTAGTACATGAATGTGGTTAGAACAAGAAGAAAAGAAATGGAAGCTAAGAAACTTACCTAAGCCGAAAATGGTGACTCAAGAGCTTGCATGTGAGTTTTCTTGCAACCTAGCTAGCTTGGTTGAGTTCCTTTGCTTGTGGCTTGCCTTGATTAACCATAGGATGATGAAGATGAGCTAGGAGGTGAAGAGATTCAGCCAAGGCCGAGAGAGAGAGAGAGAAGAATGAGAGGGAGAGAGAGAAGTGTGAGGAAGAAAGAAGAAAATGACAAGGAATGAAGGCCTTTTGCAATTTTGATGCATGTGGTCGGCCTTGAGGCTATACAAGGCTGAATTATTTGTGTCACCAATGCATTTTTGAATTGTTTTGGCATGTCTTTTGCAAGGGCCAAGAATGGTATCTTAGTAGTTAGCAAAAGGTGCCTTGGGTGCAAGAAAAAATATGACATTGTGTAAGATTGGTCCAAGCATGCATGGATTAAAATAATTTGTTCAAACTTTGGTCTTATTAGCCTGTTATGGCCGGCCAAGGGCTTGCAAATTGCTGTAATTTCAGATTCTATTTAATACATTATAGATTATAATAAGGGTGAAAATTGAGGTGCATTGGTTTTGGGTGAGAATAAAGAATAAGGAATGGTTAGGTCTTTGTGTAGATTGATTTGTTTATTGTTAGTGGATTTTGTAGAGATTTGGATTAGGATTATAATAATAGTTAGTGGTGTTTGTCGGATTATTTTATAGACAAGTGCTTTGTGTAGGATTCTTTATTGATTAGCGTGCGGACACGATTTCCTATGTCTATGACACGTACTACGAGACACGCACATAAATCAATATGGGGCACGAATCACGAGGTATACACGAATTGCGAGGTAAGACTCAAACTTCAAGGCTAAGGCACATACTTCAAGACTAATGCACGTAATCCTAGGTAAATGCACGTAAACCAATGCAAGGTACGTAATTCAATGCCATGCACGCAAATCGAGGTACAACTCTTAAACCTAGGTTAGGGCACACAATTCAAGGTCAGTGCACACAAATCGAGGTATCGAACTTAAATCAAAGTTAGGGCACGTAAGTCGAGGATTATGGCACATAATTCTAGGTCAAGGCACGTATGACGAGGAATGCATGAAAATTGAGACAGGGCACATAATCCAAGGTTAGTCATATCATTCTTGGTCTATGGCACACAAATCAAGGTAACACACGTTATTCGGGGTCGGGCCTCACATCCTCCCCTCCTTAAAAGAATTTCGTCCCGAAATTCATTCTTGCCTATTGAGGTCATTTAGACGGATTCCGACCATTGTTATTTTCCAACTCCGGGTCGTCCTTTGCTCTGTGATCTCTCTTACCACAACGAATTCACTTCTTAGCTTTCTCCAATCATTTAATTCGGTGTGACCCCTACATTTATAGTTCGTTCCTTTGAACAACTCTATTTTCTCCAATTGATCTTAAGGTCGAGTTCATTAACTAAGGTTAGAATCTCCAAACATAGTCATCAAAGCTACATCGGTATTCTAACAATATAACTATAACTCCAAAATCATGACTCATGTTGTATCAATCTTGCATTCATACCTCAAAAGGAATATCACAATAATACCATGATTCTATGGTGACATACACCAATTTCAAGATGATAGGTCTATATCCGATTTACATATCATATCTACTAGCTTCAAATTGTTAGCACGTAAGACATACACATGTTATGGATTATTTCCACGATACGATCCTATTTTCAGGAAGAACTCACCAAACAAACTAATCCATCTCAAATCTTCATCTATCGATATTATCATAGTCCTTATCTCGTAGGTACATTAGATTAACAAATCTTCTAATGACAAGTCTCTCGGCTACAGGCTCCTATTCACTAACATTCTTTCCCAACTTCGTTAACCTTCACGCTCGTAATCAAGGTGAAAAACCGTTGAGATTCATGAAACTCAAACTCTAAGGTTTATTAAGTACCACCAACAAATTGCCATTGAAATTGCATGGGTAAACTAGTCATGTGGCACTAGTTCAACTTTTCAAGTAAGCTTCATCAGCTTGTGATCCACAATTTATTTCCTTATTCAAATCTCTAATTTCAAGTCACAAGGCTTCAGAATTTTCTTTTAATCTTATCCAAAACTCCTAAGGCGAATAGTTTCAACCTCAAATAAATTCTACTCATCTCAATCCAAGGTTACGTCATACTTAAGAAGACAATGGTCCTACTCGCTTAGCAATCTAGTCATTCCTTCGAACACTTAATGGCCGCCAATAGATCTTCAACATTAATGTTAGTAAGCTGGGTTCATAGCCATGTAAGTGATATCAATTCTCTACTAGGTTACCGGCAGTACAACAACAATCCTAGGACTATAAATGGGTACCGAAATGATCTAGCTCATAAGATACCTACCATACTAATCCAAGTAGCTTGTTACACAAAATAACTTCAAGGTTGTGTCATCATAAGAATTATAACCACAATCATCCTACAATATAATCTAAAAGAATTTCAAAAGTAATCAACCACTCATTTAGCTATCACTACAAAATCCGCCCACCTTTTAATGACCAAGATTGGAAGTCTACCAACGGCTAGTTTCTAGACGTGAAATGGTGCACATAGATACGGTGGTCTAACAATAGTCTGTTGGGTCATCATGACTCTGATTCATCTCTGTCTTACTCTCTTCATTTACATGTTCAACTGGCTAAGAGTATTAAGTCTGATCGACCTTAGGTCCTAGGGTTTACCATGAATCATCATGCGTACCGTACTCACTATTAGCTATTTAGGGTTACTATTCATACCCTAACGACTCCACTTTGCAACCGGATGCTTTAACCTCATTTCCATAGTTTGTATACTAGGTCCATCGGTCTTACTTAGGGATATATGCTTTCTAACATCCTCTAGGGTATCCAAAAAACAAGTGCATAGATTGACTTACTTGCATATTTACAGCTAAGTTCGAGGGACATCAAACTAATACCGTGTTTCTTAATATCACAAATATCGAACTTAGGACCTTTAGCAACATTAGTCATCTAATGCATAATTCAATACCTTACACTTCTATTCGACCTAACATTTAGGTGTAGTCTTCCGAACACGAGTTCTAGCTATGTGAATTCCTCGATTCCAGCATCCTTATATCTTGTTATATTAAAGAATCATCAACCTTGTTAAATTCGGTCTCCAGAGTTGCCTACATGTCTTGAGGTTATCCATTGTTAAGTCACTCAAATACGCTATCCATGACTTAATAATCTAACCCCTAAAAGTAACTATAGTCAACTTCCACGAATTCATCTTTTAATTTCTAGGTCATGATCTTACCATTGAGTAAACTTGAAACTCGCTAGTATACACCTTATTAGGTTCAACGATGCTTAATTCCAATCAAGTAAGGATTCAATCATATAAATAGTCTATTATACCAATTTAATATATAAGAATTTGATTCAAAAGCAACTCCTAAGTCAAACTTCCATTATAAGCATATGAATATATATATACTACTCCACATGTCCAATAGTATATTATTATATCTAAGGGAAGTTGTATGTCCTTAACATTTATTCTTGAACCACAATTAGAAGAACGGTTTAACAGAATCAAGAACTTTATGGCTACAAAATTGATAACTTAATTACAGGTATGGGTATTCCAAAGATAAGGAGATAACTTTACCTCAACAATTATACCTGTGCTACGCATTTTATATATATACATATCCAATAATACATACGATCCATCGAGTACTTGTAAAGATGCCAGAATTCTCTAACCGAGCCTTTTCGTTCGTCCTGCACAAATTCACTTCCCTGAAAGTCCTAATCCTAACTATCTATGTGTATAAACAGTCATTCATGGTTATATAACATGCACATGTATCAAGGAAGGAATATAAAAGCATGCATGCATTATTGAGCTCACTAACATGTCGGTGTGGATGACACATAATACATATGGTCCTCAAAAGCACATAATATTCAATGCTCAAAGCAATTAAAGCACATTAGCACACATTAGCACACATTAACACATATAAACAAGACATCATAATTACCTTAGGGCTTCTCCCATGGTCCGAGAGTTGAACCCGACTAATGCCTAGTTAGTAAACTAAGCTCTGATACCATTCTAATATAAGGTGTCACGCCCCAACCCGACCTATAGAGGTTAGACTAGGGTGTGATCTAAACGTTCATATCATTTCACGTACTTAATCGTTCATTAAGGTTTAACGCTTAACGTTAGCCTAGAACTCCAAAATTTTTTGAAAAACCGGCAGCATAACATCTGGAATTGGCTCCTTAGTTTGACCTAATTTCGCAACACCTCAATTATTCCAATCATTAATCCAATTCCATTAAGGACTCCTATTTTGTCACCAACCGATTTGCCTACTAGTTTATCTTGAAAGTCTCGTTTGGTTAATAAGCCTAAGATGATAACTATGTCCTGTTTATTTGTCAATTCCTATCATGCAAGTATCTATTATCCTTTAGCTTGTGCATGATCACTAGGTGAGATTAAGTATAGTTACATTATTTACTTCTTCACCTAGCGGTTCAAACACCTATGATAACTACTAATTAAATGATGAAAGTAAACGACCAAATAAAGAGTTCGTCCGGCTACAATCAGTACAAGCCAAAATTAGACCCAAATTACAACGGGGTCATTGACATCAATGAAATGAATAGTTTGCAATCAAACACAATATCCATATAGGAACCACTTTCAGGCAAAGCACAAAAGCACGTAGACATTCCAAGGAATCATCAACAAGCACGTCATCCTCGAGTACCTGTTCTTGATCTTCTTCACCTGAGATGATAAAAGAGGGTGAGTCCTTATGAACTCAGCGAGGGGGGGCGAGAAATAGGTTTTGAAACTTATTTTCCGGTTCAACTTATGAAAATCCTTTTTGCAAGCATGAATATAACACAATTAAGTACAGAATAGTAATACAAAAGTAAAGGAACAATTACCCGTCTTTCCTCCCCGAGGTTCTCTAGGAACCAAGCGAGAGTACTTATACACATAGTAAAAAGGATACGGTGAGCTTTTGCTCTTAGTTCATTTCCAGAATCAATTGTTGCGGCCGACTTCAAATCATCCCCTTAACACGCCAAGTGAGTGTACTTCGGATGTACCCCGAAATCCTACGACCCAACTCTCCGAGGAAGTCTAGCCCCCAAGTGAGAGAGGGAATGGGACCATGGTAGTCACGGGTGCACCGGCAAGCCTGATGCCGCCCGGTGTGCATGATCGCTACCATGCCAGAATGAAAGGTTGCAACCTTGTATGCAATGCACATTTATGACATTTAATATATCACATTAGGAGGACAACAAAGTAGGTTGCCTCCGGACAGTCATAAGATTGCACATTGACAAGTAAACAAGCGAGGCACGAATAGACAAGTAATTTCACTTGGAAAGCATATGGAGTTATATGAACATTAAATGGACAGCCACGTAATGCATGTTAATCAAGTCATATAACTCGATTCAAAGTCCACGTAATCAAATAATGAGGTTATTTAACATGCAACAACATCTACGTGGACTCGGATGCAAGAAAAAGCCTAATTGTCAACATGCAATGATCAAAGTCACATTTAGGACTATAAGGCAACTACGGGTAGCCTGCTAAGCATATAATTACACATAATATCCAAAGGATCAACACTTAGCAAGTTTGCCTAGTCACTAGGGTTTCCATTTCGTGCTTACCGGTGTGATTAAACCCTAAGTCAACTCAAAATCAATCTCAAGTCATGCATCATTTAATTCAACATCCTCAAGTACTCAAAACAGTCCACACAACATCCCAACGTCACAATTCCAATCATTTAATACCACAAGAGAAGTTACAACAAATTTTCTAAGCATATAACCAAGTGAAACCCTCACTGCAATAGGCTGTTTTCTCACCATCATTAAGACAAGAAAATAATCTCCAATTCCAGTGAATAAGATATCAAATTAAAGCTTAATACGTGAACTAAAATCAGAAATAAACCTTGCATCATTTGGAGTTTGGGATCAATAGTTATAGCCGAAATAGTGGGATAGCACAAAACTGTCCAGATTTGCACACATTTCAATAATTGACGTTTGTGAGGTCTTTGGGTCAGATTTAGCCTTAGTCCATTTCTGACAAACATTTCCAGAACTGAAAAATCTATCAGCACACCAAATTTGATGCATTTTGGACATCATTTACTAAGTCAAACTGGTTCTTTCTACAAGGTCAGTGCATCTGCCAAAACCTGCTTCATTTTTCCAGATTTCCAGATTCAGACACATTTTAATGATTTGCCATTTTTAGGACCTTAGAGTCAAAATTAGCTTTGGACTATTTCAATGAAAACTGTTCAAAACTGGAAAAACTTGTCACCTACCAATTTTCATGCATTTTAAACATCATTTGTAAAGCCAAAATCACCTTGAAACAACAGGTCAGAAAGCTGTCACATAATCCGATTTCCCCTATCATCACTTTCAAGCCAAAATCTTGCCATGCATGGTTGAAGAAGCTTATGAACACACATATAACTCAAGTACAGAAGCAAAGACAGACATTTAAGAGCATGCATGTGGATTTTTGAAGGATTTTCAAAAGGGTTTAGCCCTCAGCTTAGCAAATCAGCAAGAAGATGCACAAAACTTGTTGAAGCACAAATTTCTTCTTCTTCTTTGCTTAGCCGAGATTCCAACTTGATTTTCTCTATTTTTCCGAGCTTAGTGACCAAGATTTTAGTAAATTCATGTGGTTAGAACAAGAAGAAAAGAAATGGAAGCTAAGAAACTTACCTAGGCCAAAAATGGTGACTCAAGAGCTTGCATGTGAGTTTTCTTGCAACCTAGCTAGCTTGGTTGAGTTCCTTTGCTTGTGGCTTGCCTTGATTAACCATAGGATGATGAAGATGAGCTAGGTGGTGAAGAGATTCAGCCAAGGCCGAGAGAGAGAGAGAAGAAAGAGAGGGAGAGAGAGAAGTGTGAGGAAGAAAGAAGAAAATGACAAGGAATGAAGGCCTTTTGCAATTTTGATGCATGTGGTCGGCCTTGAGGCTATACAAGGCTGAATTATTTGTGTCACCAATGCATTTTTGAATTGTTTTGGCATGTCTTTTGCAGGGGCCAAGAATGGTAGCGTAGTAGTTAGCAAAAGGTGCCTTGGTTGCACGAAAAAATATGACATTGTGTAAGATTGGTCCAAGCATGCATGGATTAAAATAATTTGTTCAAACTTTGGTCTTATTAGCTTGTTCTGGCCGGCCAAGGGCTGGCAAATTGCTGAAATTTCAGATTCTATTTAATACATTATAGATTATAATAAGGGTGAAAATTGAGGTGCATTGGTTTTGGGTGAGAATAAAGAATAAAGAATGTTTAGGTGTTTGTGTAGATTGAATTGTTTATTGTTAGTGGATTTTGTAGAGATTTGGATTAGGATTATAATAATAGTTAGTGGTGTTTGTAGGATTATTTTATAGTGTAGTGCTTTGTGTAGGATTCTTTATTGATTAGCGTGTGGACACAATTTCCTATGTCTATGACACGTACTACGAGACACGCACAGAAATCAATATGGGGCACGAATCACGAGGTAGACACGAACTACGAGATAAGACACGAACTTCAAGGCAAAGGCACGTACTTCAAGACTAATGCACATAATCCTAGGTGAATGCACGTAAACCAATACAAGGCACGTAATTCAATGCAATGCACGCAAATCGAGGTACGACTCTTTAACCTAGGATAGGGCTCGTAATTCAAGGTCAGTGCACACAAATCGAGGTATCGCACTTAAATCGAAGTCAGGGCACGTAAGTCGAGGATTAGGATACATAATTCTAGGTCAAGGCACGTATGACGAGGCATGCATGAAAATCGAGACAGGGCATATAATCCAAGGTCAGTCATATCATTCTTGGTCTATAGCACACAAATAAAGGTAACACACGTTATTCGGGGTCGGGCCTCACATCACAAGCCCTACGCCCTCGGTTTGCGGGCCCAACCTCTACGTGAAGTGAAGTTGTCTTGCCCAAGGTGCCGTGGGATTCGATAATAGAAATGTGGTGGATAAAGTATCTTGGCAACCCAAAACGGAGCAAAACAAAATTGAAAATGGGGGGTGCAACACGAGGACATCCTAGGGGGTCACCCATCCTAGTACTACTCTCGCCCAAGCAAGCTTAACTTCGGAGTTCTGATGGGATCCGGTGCATTAGTGCTGGTATGATCGCACCCTTCATGTTGAGTGCACAATTCCTTTATGTGTTAACGGTTCACAGTCCCAGCCTTGAGAGATGGCCAATTCAAAAGGCCCAATGGGTTTAACGATAACCCATCTGCTTCAACAACATAGCATCCTAGCAAGATGTGATATCGACGCATTGTAGGGCCCCCTAATGTCCCGTGGTAAGGTTGTCTTCCTTTTAACAACTCATGACGTACAATTCGGGATGAAAAAAAAAGAGCAAAAGAAGAAAAATAGCCTGAAACTGATGAAAATTTTGATTTTGGGCACCAAAAATGGGCATAGCGAGCAAGCTGGCTGCCCCTGTCGTAGATCTCTCAGAGAGCTTTGCAACAGTATGCTATGTGCCGTGTAACTCCTTACGGATCAAAAGTTATGGGCACCGGAGCGACGGAGACTTGGTCACAAGCCCTACGCCCTTGGTTTGCGGGCCCAGCCTCTACGTGAAGCGAAGTTGTCTTGCCCAATGTTCCGTGGAATTTGGTAATAGAAATTTGGTGGATAAAGTATCTTGGCAACCTTAACCAGGGCAAAAAAAATTGAAAAGAGGGTGCAACACGAGGACTTCCCAGGGGGTCACCCATCCTAGTACTACTCTCGCCCAAGCACGCTTAACTTCGGAGTTCTGATGGGATCCGGTGCATTAGTGCTGGCATGATCGCACCCATCATGTTGAGGGCACAATTCCTTTATTTGTTAACGGTTCACAGTCTCATCCTAGAGAGATGGCCTATTCAAAAGGCCTAATGGGCTTAACGACAACCCATCCGCTTCAACAACGTAGCATCCTCTCAAGACGTGATATCGACGCGTTGTAGGGCCCTCTAATGTCCCGCGAGTAAGGTTGTCATCCTTTTAACAGCTCACGACGTACGATCCGGGATAGAAAAACAGAGCAAAAGAAGAAAAGTGGCATGAAACTGATGAAAACATTCAATTTTAGGCTCCAAAAAGGATACAGCGAGCAAGCTGGCTGCCCTCGTCGTAGAGCTCTCAGAGAGCTTTGCAACGGTATGCTATGCGCCGCATAATTCCATACAGAGCAAAAGTTATGGACACCGGAGTGACGGAGACCTGGTCACAAGCCCTACGCCCTCGGTTTGCGGGCCCAGCCTCTATGTGAAGCGAAGTTGTCTTGCCCATTGTTTCGTGGGATTCGGTAATAGAAATTTGGTGGATAAAGTATCTTGCCAACCCTAACCAGGGCAAAAAAAATTGAAAAGGCGGTGCAACACGAGGACTTCCTAGGGGGTCACCTATCCTAGTACTACTATCGCCCAAGCACGCTTAACTTCGGAGTTCTGATGGGATCCGGTGCTTTAGTACTGGTATGATTGCACCCGTCATGTTGAGGGCACAATTCCTTTATGTGTTAACGGTTCACAGTCCCATCCTAGAGTGATGGCCCATTCAAAAGGCCCAATGGGCTTAACGACAACCCATCTGCTTCAACAACGCAGCATCCTCACAAGACGTGATATCGACGCGATGTAGGGCCCTCTAATGTCCTGCGAGTAAGGTTGTCGTCCTTTTAACAGCTCACGACGTACGATCCGGGATGAAAAAACAGAGTAAAAGAAGAAAAGCAGCATGAAATTGATGAAAACATTCGATTTTAGGCTCCAAAAAAGGGGCACAGTGAGCAAGCTTGCTGCCCCCGTCGTAGAGCTCTCAGAGAGCTTTGCAACGGTATGCTGGGCGCCGCGTAACTCCTTACGGATCAAAAGTTATGGGCACCGGAGCGACGGAGACCTAGTCACAAGCCCTATGCCCTCGGTTTGCGGGCCCAGCCTCTACGTGAAGTGAAGTTGTCTTGCCCATTGTTTCGTGGGATTTGGTAATAGAAATTTGGTGGATAAAGTATCTTGGCAACCCAAACCGGAGCAAAAAAAATTGAAAAGGGGGGTACAACACAAGGACATCCCAAGGGGTCACCCATCCTAGTACTACTCTCGCCCAAGCACGCTTAACTTCGGAGTTCTGATGGGATCCGGTGCATTACTGCTGGTATGGTCGCACCCGTCATGTTGAGGGCACAATTCCTTTATTTGTTGACGGTTCACAGTCCTAGCCTAGAGAGATGGCCATTTCAAATGGCCTAATGGGCTTAATGATAACCCATCTACTTCAACAACGCAGCATCCTTGCAAGACGTGATATCGACGCGTTGTAGGGCCCCCTAATGTCCTGCGAGTAAGGTTGTCGTCCTTTTAACAGCTCACGACGTATGATCCAGGACGAAAAAGCAGAGCAAAAGAAGAAAAGTGGCCTGAAACTGATGAAAACATTCTATTTTGGGCTCCAAAAATGGGCAAAGCAAGCAAGCTGGCTACCCCTGTCGTAGAGCTCTTAGAGAGCTTTGCAACGGTATGCTATGCGCCGCGTAACTCCTTACGGATCAAAAGTTATGGGCACCGGAGCAACGCAGACCTGGTGACAAGCCCTACGCCCTCGGTTTGCGGGCCCAGCCTCTACGTAAAGCGAAGTTGTCTTGCCCAATGTTCCGTGGGATTCGGTAATAAAAATTTGGCGGATAAAGTATCTTGGCAATCTTAACCAGGGCAAAAAAATTGAAAATTGGGTGCAACATGATGACTTTCTAGGGGGTCTGCCATCCTAGAACTACTCTCGCCCAAGAACGCTTAACTTCGGAGTTCTGATGGGATCTGGTGCATTAGAGCTAGTATGATTGCACCTGTCATGTTGAGGGCACAATTCCTTTATTTGTTAACGATTCACAGTCCCATCCTAGAGAGATGGCCCATTTAAAAGGTCCAATGGGCTTAACGACAACCCATCAGCTTCAACAATGCAGCATCCTCGCAAGATATGATATCGATGCGTTGTAGGGCTTACTAGTATCCCGTGAGTAAAGTTGTCGTCCTTCTAACAGCTCACGACGTATGATCCGGGATGAAAGAACAGAGCAAAAGAAGAAAAGTGGCCTGAAACTGATGAAAACATTTGATTTTGGGCTCCAAAAAGGGTACAGCAAGCAAGCTAGCTGCCCTCGTCGTAGAGCACTCAGAGAGCTTTGCAACGGTATGCTGGGCACCGCGTAACTCCTTACGGATCAAAAGTTATGGGCACCGGAGCGACGGAAACCTGGTCACAATCCCTACGCCCTCGGTTTGCTGGCCCTGCCTCCACGTGAAGCGAAGTTGTCTTGCCCAAGGTGCCGTGGGATTTGATAATAGAAATGTGGTGAATAAAGTATCTTTGCAACCCAAACCGGAGCAAAAAAAATTGAAAAGAGGGGTGCAACACGAGGACATCCCAGGGGGTCACCCATCCTAGTACTACTCTTGCCCAAGCACGCTTAACTTCGTAGTTCTGATGGGATCCGGTGCATTAGTGCTGGTATGATCGCACCCATCATGTTGAGGGCACAATTCCTTTATGTGTTAACGGTTCACAGTCCCAGCCTAGAGAGATGGCCAATTCAAAAGGCCCAATGGGCTTGACGATAACCCATCTGCTTCAACAACGCAGCATCCTAGCAAGACGTGATATTGACGCGTTGTAGGGCACCCTAATGTCCCGCGAGTAAGGTTGTTGTCCTTTTAACAGCTCACGACGTACGATCCGGGAGGAAAAAATAGAGCAAAAGCAGAAAAGTGGCCTGAAACTGATGAAAACGTTCGATTTTGGGCTCCAAAAATGGGCGAAGTGAGCAAGCTAGCTTCCCCTGTCGTAGAGCTCTCAGAGAGCTTTGCAACGGTATGCTGTGTGCCGCGTAACTCTTTACAGATCAAAAGTTATAGGCACCGAAGCGACGGAGACCTGGTCACAAGCCCTACGCCCTCGGTTTGCGGGACCAGCCTCCACGTGAAGTGAAGTTGTCTTGCCCAGGGTGCCATGGGATTCGATAATAGAAATGTGGTGGATAAAGTATCTTGGCAACCCAAACCGGAGCAAAAAAAAATTGGAAAGGGGGTGCAACACGAGGACATCCCAGGGGGTCACCCATCCTAGTACTACTCTCGCCCAAGCACGCTTAACTTCAGAGTTCTGATGGGATCCGGTGCATTAGTGCTGGTATAATCGCACCCATCATGTTAAGGGCACAATTCCTTTATTTGTTAACGGTTCACAGTTCCAGCCTAGAGAGATTGCCCATTCAAAAGGCCCAATGGGCTTAACGACAAACCATTCGCTCTAACATCGCAGCATCCTCGCAAGACGTGACATCGACGCCTTGTAGGGCCCTCTAATATCCCGCGAGTAAGGCTGTCGTCCTTTTAACAGCTCACGACGTACGATCCGGGATGAAAAAACAGAGCAAAAGAAGAAAAGTGGCATGAAACTAATGAAAACATTCGATTTTGGGCTCCAAAAATAGGCACAGTGAGAAAGCTGGTTGTCCCCGTCGTAGAGCTCTCAGAGAGCTTTGCAACAGTATGTTGTACGCCACGTAACTCCATACGGATCAAAAGTTATGGGCACCGGAGCGATGGAGACCTGGTCATAAGCCCTACGCCCTCGGTTTACGGGCCCAGCCTCTACATGAAGCGAAGTTGTCTTGCCTAATGTTCTGTGGGATTCGGTGATAGAAATTTGGTGGATAAAGTATCTTGGCAACCCTAACCAGGGCAAAAAAAATTGAAAAGGGGGTGCAACACGAGGACTTCCCACGGGGTCGCCCATCCTAGTACAACTCTCGCCCAAGCACGCTTAACTTCGGAGTTCTGATAGGATCCGGTGCATTAGTGCTGGTATAATCGAACCCGTCATGTTAAGGGCACAATTCCTTTATTTGTTAACGGTTCACAGTCCCAGCCTAGAGAGATGGCCCATTCAAAAGGACCAATGGGCTTAACGACAACCCATTCGCTTCAACAACGCAGCATCCTCGTAAGACGTGACATCGACGCATTGTAGGGCCCTCTAATGTCCCGCGAGTAAGGTTGACATCCTTTTAACAGCTTACGACGTACGATCCGGGATGGAAAAAATAGAGCAAAAGAAGATAAGTGGCTGAAACTGATGAAAACGATCGATTTTGGGCTCTAAAAATGGGTAAAATGTGCAAGCTGGCAGCCCTCGTCGTAGAGCTCTCAGAGATCTTTGCAACGGCATGCTGTGCGCCGCTTAACTTCTTACGGATCAAAAGTTATGGGCACCGGTGTCACGCCCCAACCCGGCCAATAAGGTTAGACTAGGGTGTGAACTAAACATTCAAGTCACGTCTCGTACTTAACTGTTTATAAAGATTTAACACTTATCATTTTTAGCCTAAACTCCAAAGTTTTTCGGAAAACCGGCAACATAACGGCTGTAATTGGACTCTTTGGTTTGACCTAATTCTCTAAACGCCTCAATTATTCCAATCATTAATCCAATTTCATTAAGGACTCCTATTTGTCACCAACCAATTTGCCTACTAGTTTATCTTGAAACTCTCGTTTGGTTAATAAGCCTAACATGATAACTATGCCCCGTTTATTTTTCAATTTCCAATCATGCAAGTACCTATTATCCTTTAGTTTGCAAATGAACACCTAAGTGAAATTAGATAGAATTAACTTAGTTGATTGTTCATCTAGTGGTTTGAATGCCTACGATAACTACTAATTAAGAAAACGAAAGCAAACAACCAAATAAAAGTTCGTCCGGTTATAGATAGTACAATCTCAGAATTAGACCCAAATTACAACGGGGTCATTTACATCAATAAACAACGAGCAACATACAAGAAATAGTCTTCAAGTAGCATAGTTCACAAATAGCCATAATCACGCAAGGCACACAAGACAGGCAATCACTCCAGGGGTTCATCGTTAGGCACACCGTCCTCGGGTACCTGTACCTGTTCTTCTTCACCTGTGATGAAAAAGAGGGTGAGTCCTTATGAACTCAGCGAGGGGGAACGAGAAATACGTTTTGAAACTCGTTTTCCGGTTCAATTAATGAAAACTCTTTTTGAGAACATGTCACGTATTACAAATAATAAGGTACGCAATTATAAGAAACAAATCAAGTAACGGATACAAAGTAAGGGAACAGAAATGCCAGTCTTTCCTCCCCGAGGTTCTCTAGGAACCAAGCGAGAGTACTTACATATAAGCACAGGAACAAGAATACCAGTCTTTCCTCCCCGAGGTTCTCTAGGAACCAAGCGAGAGTACTTATACACATAGTAAAAAGGATACGGTGAGCATTTGCTCTCAATGTCAATTTCGATTCATTTGGTGCGGCCGACTTCAATAATCCACTTATCGCTCCCAATTGGGTGTACTCCGGATGTACCCCGAAACCTACGACCCAACTCTCTGAGGGTGAAATGCCAAGCGAGAGAGGGAATTGGACCACGGTAGTCACGGTAACACCGGCAAGCCCGATGCCGCCCGGCGTGCGTGAAACACTACCATGCCACACTGAAAGGTTGAAACCTTGTATACAATGCCCATTTATGTCATTTAACATTTCACATTAGGAGGTCAACAAAGTAGGTTGCCTCCGAGCAAGTATATGATCACATTTTGACATATTGGCATATAAGGCATTGTAAGAACATATAATCATTTCATATATCCATTTGAAAGCAATTAAACTTTAACGGGCAGCCAAGTAATCATGTTCAAATAAACCATTGAATATCTTTTAACAATTCACTTTAGGAGGACAACAAAGTAGGTTGCCTCCGAGCAATTTCAAGATCACATATTGCCAAGTAAACGAACGAGGCATGCTTGACATGAAATTTCACTTTGTAGAACACATAGAGTCATATGAACATTAAACAGGCATCCATGTAACACATGCAAGTCAAGCCATATAACTCATTTCAAAGTCCACGTAATCAAGTGATACGATTATTCAACATGCAACAACATCTACGTGGGTTCGGATGCAAGAAAAGCCTATTTGTCAACATGCAATGATCAAAATTACATTTAAGCTTATAAGACACTTTCGGGCAGCCCACTAAGCATATAATTTCCACACAATATCTAAATGATCAACACTTAGCAAGACTACCTAGTCATTAGGGTTTCCGTTTCATGCTTAACCATGTGATTAAACCCTAAGTCAACTCAAGTTCATTCACAAGTCATGCATCATTCAATTCAAACATCCTCAAGTACTCAAAACAGTCCACACAACATCCCAACACCACAATTCCAAGCAATTAGCACCACAAGAGGGGTTACAACAATTTTCCAAGCATATAACTAAGTGAAACCTTTACTGCAATAGGCTGTTTTCCCACAATCAATAGGATAATCAAAAAATCTCAAAATTCAGTGAATAAGATGTCAAATTGAAGCTTAAGAAGTTAAATAAACTTATAAACAAACCTTGCATCAATTGGAGTTCAGAATCATTAGTTATGGCCGAAACAGTGAGGTAGCACAAAACTGTCCAGATTTGCACACTTTTCAGAAATTGACGTTTTTGAGGTCCTTAGAATCATTTTTAGCTTTGGTCCATTTCTGACAAAATTGTCCAGAACTGAAAAATCTAGTAGTACACCAATTTTCATGCATTTTCGACAACATTTACTAAGTCAAAAATGGTTCGCTCCACAAGGTCAGTGCATCTGCCAAAACCTGATTCATTTTCCCAGATTTCCAGATTTAGTCACATTTTAATGATTTGCCATTTTGAGGACCTTAGATTCAAAATTTGCTTCTGCCTATTTCTGGGAAAAATGTTCAAAACTGTCCAAACTAGTCACCCACCAATTTTTAAGAATTTTCAACATCATTTTCTTAGCTAAACTTACCTCGAACAGACTGGTCAGAGAGCTGTCATCCACTTCGACTTCCTCTAGCATCATTTTCAAGCCAAGATCTTGCCATGCATGGTTGTTTAAGCTTATGAACGACCATATAGCTCAAGTACAGAAGCAAATACACACATTTATGAGCATGCATGTGAAATTTCAAAGAGTTTTCAATAGCTTTTAACCCTCACCTTTGTAATCAACCAAAAGATGCACAAAAACCTTGTTGAGGCTCAAATTTCTTCCTCTTCTTGCTTAGCCGAGTTTCCAACTTGGTTTTCTCTATTTTTCCTAGCCTAGTAAGCAATCTCTTAGTACATGCATGTAGTTAGGACTTGAAGAAAAGAAATGGAAGCTTAGTAACTCACCTAGGCCAAAAATGAAGCTTCAATGCACATGCATGAGTGATTTTTGCATCCTAGCTTGTTCGGTTGAGGTCCTTTGCTTGTGGCTTGCTTGGTTTAGCTATGGTGTGAAGAAGAGAAGCTATGGAGATGAAGAACTCAGCCAAAACCGAAATGGAGAGAGAAAATGAGAGGGAGAGAGAGAAATGTGAGGAAAGTGAGAGAAATGAGAGAAAAATGAGGCTTTTTGCAAAAGTTTATGCATGGGTTCAGCCTTGAGCTTAGCAATTCTGATTTTTATATCTTCAAGAGGCATTTTGAAATGTTAGCATGGGCCATGAGTGGTTTGGTCAAAAATGGGAGGAAATTGAGGTGGTTTTGGGCAATTTTTTATGCATTGTGTTGAGTGTTTTGTTATAGTTTGTCTAGGACTAATTTTTTTTATGCATTTGTGTCATTAGAATTGTCATAGGAATGTTGGGAAATTAGGGAATCTAGGTAGAATAAAATATAGGAATGTTTGTTGATGAGTTGAATTATGAATAGAATAATAGATAGTGGAAAATGTAGGAATAGTTTAGTATTATTTTATTGTTAGTGGAGTTTGTAGAGAATTTGAATTAGGAATATAATATTGGTTAGTGGATTGTGTAGGATTATTTTATTATCTAGTGCTTTGTGTAGGATTCTTTCTTGATTAACGTGGTGGCACGGATTCCAAGGTCTAGGGCACGAATTACGAGGTAGACACGAACTACGAGGTAAGACACGAACTACGAGGTACAACACGTATTTCAAGACTAAGGCACATACTTCAAGATAAGTGCACGGATTTTAATGCTAACACACGCAATCCTAGGTGAATGAACGTAGATCAAAATAAGGCACGTAATTCAATGCAATGCACGTAATTCAAGACACGACTCTTAAACCTAGGTTAAGACACGCAGTTCAAAGTTAATGCACACGAAATGAAGAGACACACGCAAATCAAGGTCTCACACGTAAATTAAGGTCATGGCATGTTTATCTAGGTATCACACGTATATCGAGGATTAGGGCACATAATTCTAGATTAAGGCACGTATAACGAAGTATGCACGAAAACCAAGACAGGACACGTAATCCTAGGTCAGTCATATAATTTTAGGTCTAAGGCACGCAAATCGAGGTAAGACACGTTATTCGGTGTCGGGCCTCACAACCGGAGCGACGGAGACCTGGCCACAAGCCCTACGCCCTCGGTTTACCTGCCCAGCCTCCACGTGAAGCGAAGTTGTCTTGCCCAAGGTGTCGTACGATTCGACAATAGAAATGTGGTGGATAAAGTTTCTTGGCAACCCAAACCAGAGCAAAAAAAAATTGAAAAGGGGGGTGCAACACGAGGACATCCCAAGGGGTCACCCATCCTAGTACTACTCTCGCCCAAGCAAGCTTAACTTCGGAGTTCGGATGGGATCCGGTGCATTAGTGCTGGTATGATCGCACCCGTCATATTGAGGGCACAATTCCTTTATGTGTTAATGGTTCACAGTCCTAGCCTAGAGAGATGGCCAATTCAAAAGGCTCAATGGGCTTAACGATAACCCATATGCTTCAACAACGCAGCATCCTAGCAAGACGTGATATTGACGCGTTGTAGGGCCCCTAATGTCCCGCGAGTAAGGTTGTCGTCCTTTTAATAGCTCACGACGTACGATCCGGGACGGAAAAAACAGAGCAAAAGAAGATAAGTGGCTGAAACTGATGAAAACGTTCGATTTTGGGCTCCAAAAATGGGCACAGCGAGCAAGCTGGCTGCCCCCGTCATATCGCTCTCAGAGATCTTTGCAACGGTATGCTGTGCGCCGCGTAACTCCTTATGGATCAAAAGTTATAGGCACCGAAGCGACGGAGACCTGGTCACAAGCCCTACACCCTCGCTCACGATGTACGATCCGAGACGAAAAAATAGCACAAAAGATGAAAAGTGTCCCGAAACTGATCAAAACATTTGATTTTAGGCTTTGAAAATAGGCGTAGCCGAGCATTCTTGTAATCCCTGTCGTAGAGCTCTCGAAGAGTTTTCCAACAGTATGCTGTGTGCCGCGTAACTCCCTACAGATCAAAAGTTATGGGCACCAGAGTGACGGAGACCTGGTCTCAAGCTCCACGCCCTCGATTTGCATGCCTAGCCTGTCACGCCCCAACCCGATCTATAAAGGTTAGACTAGGGTGTAATCTAAACATTCAAGTCATATCACGTACTTAATCGTTCATGAAAGTTTAACACTTAACGTTTAGCCTAAACTCCACAAATTCTTCGAAAAACCGGCAGCATAACGGCTGTAATTGGGCTCTTTAGTTTGACCTAATTTTCTAAAGGCCTTCAAACTTTCAATCTCAAATTTATTTCCAACTAAGATTACTATTTATCACAAGTCGAAACGCCTACTAGTTATCTCGAAGTCTCGTTTGATTAACAACCTAACATGATACTATGTCTCGTTTGTTTGTTAATCCTTGTTACAAAAGTACCTGTTGATCTTAGCCTACCAATGAGTACCTACTTAAGATTGGATAGATTCATTTACTTAATCCTTTACCTGATACTTCATAAGCCTGTGATAGATACTAGCCAGTAGCGATAGCAAAAATGACCACAAAAGTGTTTAACTAGTTATGATCAGTACAAGCCAAAATTAGACCCCAAATTACAACAGGGGTCATTTACAATACAACAACAAACAACATAAGAAATAGTCTTCAAGCAACATATCGTTCACAAAATGGCCATAGTCAAGTAAGGCACGTAGGGCAAGCAATCATTCCAAGGAATCATCAAAAGGCACGTTGTCCTCAGGTACCTGTTCCTGGTCTTCTTCACTTGAGATGATAAAAGAGGGTGAGTCCTTATGAACTCAGTGAGGGGGAATGAGAAATAAGTTTTGAAACTCTTTTTCCGGTTCAACTTATGAAAACCCTTTTTGCAAGCATGACATATATCACAAGTAAGTTCATAATGTAATATAAAAGTAAAAGAACACAATTACCCGTCTTTCCTCCCGAGGTCCTCTAGGAACCAAGCGAGAGTACTTATACACATAGTAAAACGGATACGGTGAGCTTTTTCTCTCAGTTCATTCCTAGTATCAGTTGTTGCCACCGACTTTAAATCTTCCACTTATCACGCCAAATGAGTGTACTCCGGATGTACCCCGAAATCCTATGACCCAACTCCCCAAGGAAGTCTAGTCCCCAAGCGAGAGAGGGAATTGGACAATGGTAGTCACGGTTGCACCAGCAAGCCCAATGCCGCCTGGTGTGCGTGAAACACTACCATGCCAGAATGAAAGGTTGCAACCTGGTCCCAAGTTCCACGCCCTCGGTTTGCAAGCCCATCCTCTACGTGAAGCGAAGTTGTCTTGCCCAAGGTACCATGGGATTTGGTGAAAGATATGTGATGGATTAGGTTCTCGTCCTTTTCGCGGCTCATAACGTACGATCCGGAACGAAAAAATAGCGCAAAAGAATAGAAGTGTCCCGAAACTGATCAAAACGTTTGATTTTGGGCTACGAAAATAGGCACAGTTGTCACACCCCAACCCGACCTATAGAGGTTAGACTAGGGAGTGATCTAAACATTCAAGACATTTCACGTACTTAATCGTTCATGAAGGTTTAATACTTAACATTTAGCCTAAACTCCACAAATTCTCTGAAAAACCGGCAGCATAGCGGCTGTAATTAGGCTCTTTAGTTTGACCTAATTCTCTAAACGCCTCAAAATTTTCAATCTCAATTTCATTTCCAACTAAGATTACTATTTATCATCAATCGAAACGCCTATTAGTTATCTCGAAGTCTCGTTTGATTAACAACCTAGCATAATAACTCTGTCTCGTTTACTTGTCAATCTAGTTACACCGGTACTAGTTGATCTTAGCTTAACAATGAGTACCTGCTTAAGATTGGATAGATTCATTTTACTTAATCCTTTACCTAATACTTCATAAGCCTATGATAGATACTAACCGGTAGCGATAGCAAAACGACCATAAGAGTGTCTATCTAGTTATGATCAGTACAAGCCAAAATTAGACCCTAAATTACAACGGGGGTCATTTACAATACAACAACAAGCAACATAAGAAATAGTCTTCAAGCAACATATCGTTCACAAAATGGCCATAGTCAATTAAGGTACGTAGGGCAAGCAATCATTCCAAGGAGTCATCAATAGGCATATTGTCCTCGGGTACCTGTTCCTGGTCTTCTTCACCTGAGATGATAAAATAGGGTAAGTCCCTATGAACTCAGCGAGGGGGAACGAGAAATACATTTTGAAACTCTTTTTCAGGTTAACTTATGAAAAAACCCCTTTTGAAAACATGTCATGTATTACAAGTAATAAGGTACGCAAGTAAGAATAAAATTGAGCAACATATACAATTACCAATCATTTCAAGGATACGGTGAGCATTTGCTCTCAATATCGATTTCGATATGATTGTTGCGGCCGACTTCAATAATCCACTTATCGCTCCCATTTGGGTGTACTCCGGATGTACCCTGAAATTCTACGACCTAATTCTCCGAGGATGGATGCCAAGCGAGAGAAGGAATTGGACCATGGTAGTCACGGTAGCACCGGTAAACCCGATGTCGCTCGGCATGCATGAAACGCTACCATGCCACAATGAAAGGTTGTAACCTTGTATGCAATGCACATTTATAACATTTAATATATCACATTAGGAGGACAACAAAGTAGGTTGCCTCCGAGCAGTTATAAGATCGCACGTTGACAAGTAAACACGCAAGGCATACTATGACAGGTAATTTCACTTGTAAAACGCATGGAGTTATATGAATATTAAACGGACAGCTATGTAACACATCTGAATCAAGTCATATAACTCATTTCGGGGTTCACGCAATCAAATAATAAGATTATACAACATGCAACGACATCTACGTGGGACCGGGTGCAAGAAAGGTCTACTTGTCAACATGAAATCATCGGAATCACATTTAGGGCTATAAGGACAACTACGGGCAGCCTACTAATCACATAATTAAACACGATATCCATAGGATCAACACTTAGCGAGTTTTCCTAGTCACTAGGGTTTCAATTCATGCTTACCCGTGTGATTAAGTCACAAGTTGTCACATAATTAAACTCAAACCATGCATCGATTAATTAAAACACCCTCAAGCATTCAAAACAGTCTACACAACATCCAAGTGCCACAATCCCAAGCATTTAATACAACAAGAGAAGTTACAATAATTTTCAAAGCATATGACTAGATGAAAACCTCACTGCAATGGTCTGTTTTCTCACAATCATTGAGACAAGAAAAAAATCTCCAATTCCAGTGAACAAAATGTCAAATTAAATCTTAAGGAGTGAAATAAATCCAGAAACAAACCTCACATCATTTGGAGTTCGGATTCAAGAGTTATAGCCAAAACCGTGAGACTACGCAAAACTGTCCAGATTTGCACACATTTCAATACTTGTCATTTTTGAGGACCTTAGGGTCAGATTTAGCCTTAGTCTATTTCTGCCAAAAATGTCCAGAACTGAAAACTATAGCATCATACCAAATTTCATGCATTTTGGATATCATTTACTAAGTAAAAACTGGTTCGTTCTACAAGGATAGTGAATCTGCCAAAACCTGCTTCATTTTCCCAGATTCTCCAGATTTGGACACCTTTTGATGTTTTGCCATTTTGGGGACCTTGGAGTCAAAATTGGATTTGGCCTATTTCTACGAAAAATTCTCCAAACTGGCAAAACCAGTCACCTACCAATTTTCAAGAATTTTCAACATCATTTACCTAGTCAAATTCACTTCGCTCCAACAAGTCAGAAGACTGCCATCTACGAGATTTCACCTATCTTCAAATTCTAGACAAATATCTTGCCATGCATGTTTACAAAAGCTCATGTACACACATATATCACAAGTACAGAGGTAAAAATAGACATTTAAAGGCATGCATGTGGTTTTGAAAGATTTTCAAAGGAGTTTTAGCCCTCACCTTAGCAAGACAATAATAAAGATGCACAAAGCTCTTGATGATGAACAAGATCAACTTTTCTCCTTGCTTGGCCGAGAGATAACTTGAGATTCTCTAATTCCTAGCTTAGTAACCATGTTCTTAGTATGTGTAAGTGGCTAGAACAAAAGGAAATGAAGTAGAAGCTATCAAACATACCTATGGGCCGAATGAGTGTTGTATGAACTTGCATGCATGTTTCTTTGCTTCTAGCTTGCTTGGTCGAGTTCCTTAGTGGCTTGAATGTCTTGATGAACCTTAGGATGATGAAATTAAGCTATGGAGACTAAGATTGCAGCCAAGGCCAAGAGAGAGAGAGAGTGAATGAGAGAAAGAGAGAATGTGAAAGAAATGAAAAGCTTGAGGAGTTTTGATGCCTTGAATGCATGTGTCGGCTATGGGCTTCACAAAATTCTGATTTTGTGTCTTCAAGAGCATATTTTTGAATCACCTTAGCATGGGCAATTGAGTGTGTCGAGAATGTGGTGCATTGGGTAGGGCTTTGGGTTATTTTTTTATGCTTTGTGTCATAGGTTGTCTAGGCATGATTTTGAATTATGCAAATCTTTGTCAAATGCTTCATGTGGTCGGCCAAGGCCTTGATCAAGTCTGAATTTTTGTCTTGTTTGAGCTTATTTTATTGTGTGCTTGGGATGTGCAAAGAATTAAAGAATAAAGAATAAGAATGTCTACCTTTTTGTGAGATTTCATCTTCTAGTGAGTTGAATTAACATTTTAATATTAGTTAGTGGAGTTTGTAGGATTAATTAATGATCTAGTGCTTCGTGTAAGATGCTTTCTTGATTAGCGTGTGGGCACGCTTATCTAGGTTTAGGGCACGCACTACGAGGTAAAGCACGAACTATGAGATGAATGCACGTTTCTCAAGTAAATGCACGTAATTCAATGCAAGGCACACAAAATAAAACACGACTCTTAAACCTAGGTCAAGGCATGCAAATCTAGGTTAGGGCACACGAAATGAGGTATCGCACGCAAATCGAGGTCGGGTCTCACATCCTCCCCTCCTTAAAAGAATTTTGTCCCGAAATTCAATATTACCTTTGAAATATTGCTGGATACTGTTGCTCCATCTGGTCTCGCCTTTCCCACGTTGCTTCTTCAACTCTATGATGATCCTACAACACTTTCACCATCGGTATAGATTTGTTGCGCAACTCCCGATCTTGTTGGTCTAGGATCCGAATGGGCTTCTCTTCATAAGACAAGTTCTCCCGAAGCTGCAACGGCTCTGGCTCCAAGATATGCGATGGATCAGGGTGAATATTGGAGAGGTTTTGGGGTAGTTCCAAGCGATATGCCAATTTGCCAACCTTCTCAATTATGTCAAATGGTCCTACAAACCTCGGGCTCAACTTTCCACCCTTGCCGTGTTTAATCAGTCCCCTCTGAGGTGATATTTTCAAGAACACCTTGTTGCCGACCTCAAACTCTAGACTCCATCTCCGTCGGTCTGCATAACTTTTCTGCCTACTTTGGGCGGTAAGCATCCGTTTCCAGATGAGGTGGACATTATCAATAGTCTTCATAAGTTCAGGTAGAAGGGTCGGGTCAAAAGTCTTCATCTCACCTACTTCATCCTAGTAAATTGGGGATCGACACTTACGTTTATACAATGCCTCAAATGGGGCCATCCTGATAGTGGCCTGATAACTGTTATTATAAGCGAACTCCGCTAGAGACATATATTTCTCCCAACCTTTTCCGAAGTCTAAAACACAAGCTCTCAGCATATCTTCCAGAATTTGAATAGTTCTCTCAGATTGTCCATCAGTCTCAGGGTGATAAGCCGTGCTGAAACTCAACTTCGTTCCCAAAGCTTCTTGTAATCTCTTCCAAAATCGAGAAGTAAAACGAGGATCCCTATTTGATACAATACTCACAGGCATCCCGTGCAACCTTACAATATCCGCCACATACATATCTTCCAATTTCTCAGGACTATCCTCCTTGTTCATCGGTAAGAAGTATGCTGACTTAGTCAATCTATCCACTATGACCCAAACGGTGTCATGACCTTTTTGTGACCTGGGCAGGTCCATGACAAAGTCCATAGTTATATGTTCCCATTTCCATTGAGGAATTTCCAACGGTTGAAGTAAATCTGCCGGTCGTTGATGTTCTGCTTTGACTCTCTGGCAAGTCAAACACCGTGCCACAAACTCCGCAATCTCTCTCTTCATGTTATTCCACCAATAGTGTTGCTTCAAATCCCGGAACATCTTTGTTTCACCGGGGTGAATAGTATATCTTGAGTTATGGGCTTTTTCAAGAATCTTCTTTTTCAACTCTGGATCATTAGGAATACAAATTCGATTTCTGAACTTCCAAATACCATCATCATGAAACTTGAAATCTGCGTTGCTTTCTTTAATCTTCTGAAACTGTTGGTCCTTCTGTTGAGCCTCTCGTAATTCAGACAACAAGGTCAATTGAACTTGTGTAGTGGCAAATAGTAACCATTTTTGAGTCAATTGTGGTTTTCACAAAAATGCTTCCTCTAACAACTCCTGCACCTTAACTTCCAGTTTTGCCATGCTCACTTTCCGACTTAAGGCATCTGCAACTACATTTGCTTTACCAGGCACATAATTGATTGTGCAGTTATAATCATCCAAAAGCTCCATCCACCGTCTTTGCCTCATGTTCAACTCTTTTTGTGAGAACAAGTATTTCAAGCTCTTGTGATCAGTAAACACCTCGAACTTGTTACCCCACAGATAGTGCCTCCATTTCTTGAATGCAAATACAGTAGCCGTTAATTCCAAATCATGCGTCGGGTAATTCAATTCATACGGCTTCGGTTTCCTAGAAGCATACGCAATCACTCTACCATTTTGCATCAACACACAACCCAGTCCTTCCTTCGAAGCATCAATATAGATTACAAAACCTTGACTCCCTTCAGGCAATGCAAGAATAGGTGCAGTAGTCAATCTTTTCTTCAATTCTTGAAAGCTATTCTCACACTTGTCATCCCATACAAACTTTGTTTTCTTTTGAGTAAGCTTTGTAAGCGGTCCTGCAATCTTTGAGAAATCCTTCACGAACCTCTGATAATAGCCAGCTAAACCGAGAAAACTCTGAACCTCCGTAACGTTTTTCGGCTTCTTCCAAGACATCACTGCTTCTATCTTTGTTGGATCCACTGCTATTCCCTCTTGGGATATGATGTGCCCCAAGAATGCAATATGCCGCAACCAAAATTCGCATTTGCTAAACTTTGCATACAATTGATGCTCTCGAAGTTTTTGCAGTACCAATCGCAAATGTTGTTCATGCTCAGCCTCGGATTTCGAGTATACCAAAATATCATCAATAAAGATCACCACAAATTGGTCCAAGTAGGGTTGAAACACCTTGTGCATCAAGTCCATAAAAGCTGCAGGGGCGTTAGTTAGCCCAAATGGCATCACCACATACTAATAATGCCCATATCTCGTCCTAAAAGCCGTTTTAGGCACATCCTCCTTTTTGATCCGCAACTAATAGTACCCCTACCTCAAGTCGAGCTTCGAATACACTTTGGCTCCCTGAAGTTGATCAAACAACTCGTCGATCAGTGGAAGTGGGTATTTATTCTTAATGGTCACTTGGTTCAATCCTCGGTAATCGATGCATAGCCTCAACGTTCCATCTTTCTTCTTTACAAATAGGACTGACACGCCCCACGGAGAAGAACTTGGTTGAACAAACCCCTTCTTCAACAATCCTTGCAATTGGTCCTTCAGTTCTTGTAGCTCGGCTGGTGCCATACGATAGGGAGCTTTAGATATCGGCTGGGTGCCAGGAAATAGTTCTATAATGAACTCGATCTCCTGATTTGGGGGGTAAATTGGGTAATTCTTCTGGAAACACATCCGCATAATCTTTAATCACTGGCATCTCCTCCAACTTAGCTTTGTCCGACGGCTTGTTGATGAGGTAAGCTAAGTGATGTGACTGTATTTGTAGCACTCAAACCATGATATTTGTACTGCATTTGCATCTTAACTCTGGAATAAATGCAACACTTTGATACTTTCGATACAATGTAGGAAAATATTGAAAAGTGAAGAATCAGGCCCGAAATGATCCAAATTGCAAGTCAAGAAATAAGAATCGGGAAGCACGAGAAACGGTTGAAGAATGAAGCTCATAGAAAATAAACTTGGCTGAAATTAGCATGAAATCAGACTTGGAACATTGACCCAGATGATCTCAAATAGTGACCCATGTCCGTTTTTGGCAAATCATATTAGTTTTTCGGGTAGAAACAACCTTATGAGCAAAACTCAGGACTTTAGTCCTGCGCGCGACGTGATTTTAGCCAAATTCTATCGTTTGAAGGGTCAAAACAGTGAAAAACACCTGAAAGTGCTGCGGTCAACAATCTGGTCAAAGTCAACAAACAAAAAAAGTCAACTATTTCGGAATTTTTGCCTATAAATAGAGCTTCAACCCTTTGAGAATTCTTGAGTTAATTTTGGAGTATTATCAATATTTTTGATATAATTCCGAGTTAATTCTAGTTAGTTTTAATTTTAGTTTTAGTTAATTAAGTAGTAGTAGAATACAGGGGAAGTCCCGCCTAGGTAGCTCTTATTCGGGAAAATTTTGCTCGAATAGCTACTTTTAGGGGGAAGTCCGACCCAAGTTGTTATTATCCGGGGGAGGTTCTACCCGAATAGCTTTTAATAGGAAAGCTCTTATTCGGGGGAAACTCATCCCTAATAGTTCTTATTCGGGGGAAATTAGCTCCGCCCGAATAGCTATTTTGCGTCGGACCTCTGCTCAAATTTCAGGAATCAGAAATACGCGTTCGTCAATATGAGGGAACCTTTCTTGACTCTCTTTTATTTACATAACTCGTATTCATTTATGTCTGAGTAGATTGATATCTAGGGGTGAATATTGTAAATGATAGTATTTTAATATATGGTCTCGGATATAGTTTATTCAATTTATATTGCAATGTATGGCTTGTTTTAATTAAGTATTTCATACGTAATGCTTTTAAGTAGACGTTATGATTGCTTTACTTTTGCTTCATAAATATTATACTTGTAGTTAATATTATGAATGTGTTACTTTAGTGCCATATAATTGTTTTAATCATGAGTCTATAGGTTGTACCATAGACTCCATGAAACTATAGGTTATACAATAGTTTCTATCTGTAAGGTTAATTCCTTAGTTGAGTTTGCCTTGTTGTACTTGGTTAAAATAAGCTAAGTAGATTAACTAGGTCTATAGCTTTTAGCTTAACCGGGTGTATGCTTGTATCTTAAACCCTTGCAGAATTAGATAAACTAGATATCGAACCTATATTAATTGACTCATTTACATGTTCAAACCCCTAGATCACCACCTCTCGTATTCCACTAATACTTAGTATAACTTAGATAATTTAGTTAGTTTAATTTAGTTTACATTTCTCGCACGTTACTCAAACTACCTTGCGATTTGTCACTTAAGCGCTTTAACACTTTCACACTACTTCACTAACTTAAACTAGCGAGCTTCCTTGTGGTACGATTCTGCACTCAGACCACACTACACTACAAAGATCCATGCACTTGCGGGTATTTTAACTTGGTTATTTTGCGCACACTTTAATGCACAACCCGATCGCATCACTAAGTATCCACTACATCCTTTTCTCAAGGACTTCACTGCTTTCGTAGATGAAATGATGGAACTCTCGGTGAAGTCTCTTCGACCCATTATCTCCAATATTAGTTGACCAGGTATCTAGAATGTTACAATCTTCGTCCGGCAATCTAGTTGGGCATGATACTTTGCCAACCAGTCTATCCCTAAGATGACTTCATAGTCTCGAAAGGGTAATACAATAAGATTGGCTGAGAATTCCCTATCTTTAATTTGAATTTTACATGCTTTACAAGCTGAGCGAGTAACAAGTTTAGAACCTATCGGAGTACCAACTTCTACTTCGTAAGGCAAACATACAACTCGTATTATCACACGTTGCACACATAAGGGAGTAATAAATGAATGAGTAGCACCTGGATCAATTAGCACCCTAACAGGTTGATTCAGTATCAAGAATGTACCTTCAACAACAACGGTCTCCTCAGGAAGCTCCTCGCACTCAATAGCATAAGCTCGGGCCTGAACTCTAGGAACTGGGGTCTTGCCTCTACCAGCTGGTTTAATATGATTTTGTCCCCCTTGCCATTTAGGACAATCCTTGACCTGGTGTTGATCGCTACCACACCCTACACATCGTCGCGATTTCCTCCAACATTGGGCCTCAGTGTGACCCTTCCTGTTACAATAAGAACAGGTGACAGTCTGAGAAGAAGGTGAACTACCTGTCGATCCGCGAGTGGAAGAGGCTGATGGTACTTTAGTCGGGCCATGGTTACTAACTGGTTGGTTCTGGCTCTGGCCTTGACTGTGACTCTGAGTCTGGAATTTCCTCCGTTGTCTTGGAGGCTAATACGGTTTCTTGTTCGGCTGGCTTGAACCGGCTCTATCAAGTTTCCTTTTCTCAACTCGGGAGGCAGCCGCAAGGAGAGCATAATAGGTAGTAAAGTCATGCGAAGCCAACTGGTCCTAAATTTCTGGCCTCAACCCATTCATAAATTTCCACATCTTCGCCTCAGGGGTACTGACCATGTATTGAGCATAGCGGGACATTCAGTCAAAACGAGCCTCGTATTGGGCCACCATCATGTTACCCTAGTTCAAGTGCATGAATTCTTCAATTCGCCTCTGCTTGGAAACTGCAGGTACGTATCTATCCTTGAATGCCTTAACAAAATTACCCCACAAGCGAGGTGTATGATCAGTTTTCCAAAGTGCCTCCACGGTGTGCCACCAATGCTCAGCATCCCCGTGCAATAGAAACACAGCGAAATCAACCTTTTCCTCGTCAGTATAGTCAAGTGGCCTGAAAATCCTTTCAATCTCGGACAGCCAAGCCTCTGCCTTTTCATCATCAGCTTCCCCATGGAATTTGGACGGGTGAAAGTCAAGGAATTCCCACATTCTGCTATTTCTCCCATTGTTACTATCATTCATGTTGTTGTTGTTGTTTGTTTCACGTGCATCTTGATGTTCCATCACTAGCGACACGCGATCCATAGCATTCGCCATCATATTAAACATAGCCATACCGGGATTAGTTTGATGAGCATCTCCGGTCTCTTGGGGCTTACTGCTCCTATTAGTATTGCGGGTACTAGGGCCAAAAATCTATAGGCACAGATTATTATGCAGAATTTATTGGAATATGACAAACAAGAATTTAATGTATAAGGTATGCAACACACAATTTTATATAGACACATAATTCTCGAAACAGTTAAGACATGTTAATCACATAAGCACATAGAAACAGAGAAAACACAATTGATATTGTCACACAATAACATACATAATCAAGTCATCCCGATAATCTTAGGGCTTCTACCCATGGTCCGATAGTTAAACCTGGCTTAAGCAATCTAAGCTCTGATACCATTTCTCTAAGGTGTCACGCCCCAACACGACCTATAGAGGTTAGACTAGGGAGTGATCTAAACATTCAAGACATTTCACGTACTTAATCGTTCATGAAAGTTTAATACTTAACGTTTAGCCTAAACTCCACAAATTCCCCGAAAAATCGACAGCATAGCGGTTGTAATTGGGCTCTTTAGTTTGACCTAATTCTCTAAACGCCTCAAAATTTTCAATCTCAATTTCATTTCCAACTAAGATTACTATTTATCAACAATCGAAATGCCTACTAGTTATCTCGAAGTCTCGTTTGATTAACAACCTAGCATGATAACTCTATCTCGTTTACTTGTCAATCTAGTTACACCGGTACCAGTTGATCTTAGCTTAACAATGAGTACCTGCTTAAGATTGGATAGATTCATTTTACTTAATCCTTTACCTGATATTTTATAAGCTTGTGATAGATACTAACCGGTAGCGATAGCAAAACGACCATAAGAGTGTCTATCTAGTTATGATCAGTACAAGCCAAAATTAGACCCCAAATTACAATGGGGGTCATTTACAATACAACAACAAGTAACATAAGAAATAGTCTTCAAGCAACATATCGTTCACAAAATGGCCATAGTCAATTAAGGCACGTAGGGCAATCAATCATTCCAATGAGTCATCAATAGGCACATTGTCCTCGGGTACCTGTTCCTGGTCTTCTTCACCTGAGATGATAAAAGAGGGTGAGTCTTTATGAACTCAGCGAGGGGGAACGAGAAATACGTTTTGAAACTCTTTTTCAGGTTAACTTATGAAAAACCCCTTTTGAAAACATGTCACGTGTTACAAGTAATAAGTACGCAAATAAGAATAAAATTGAGCAACAGATACAATTACCAATCATTTCAAGGATACGGTGAGCATTTGCTCTCAATATTGATTTCGATACGATTGTTGCAACCGACTTCAATAATCTACTTATCGCTCCAATTTGGGTGTACTCCGGATGTACCCCGAAATCTTACGACCCAACTCTTCGAGGGTGACATGCCAAGTGAGAGAGGGAATTGGACCATGGTAGTCACGGTAGCACCGGCAAGCCCAATGCCGCCCGACATGCGTGAAACGCTACCATGCCATAACAAAAGGTTGCAACCTTGTATGCAATGCACATTTATAACATTTAACATATCACATTAGGAGGATAACAAAGTAGGTTGCCTCCGAGCAGTTATAAGATCGCACGTTGACAAGTAAACACGCAAGGCAAGCTATGACAGGTAATTTCACTTGTAAAACGCATGGAGTTATATGAATATAAAACGGAAAGCTATGTAACACATGTGAATCAAGTCATATAACTTATTTTGGGGTTCACGCAATCAAATAATAAGATTATACAACATGTACGACATCTACGTGGGACCGGGTGCAAGAAAGGTCTACTTGTCAAAATGAAAAGCTAAAGGAGTTTTGATGCCTTGAATGCATGTGTCGGCTATGGGCTTCACAAAATTCTGATTTTGTGTCTTCAAGAGCATATTTTTCAATCACCTTAGCATGGGCAATTGTGTGTGCCAAGAATGTGGTGCATTGGGTAGGGCTTTGGGTTATTTTTTTATGCTTTGTGTCATAGGTTGTCTAGGCATGATTTTGAATTATGCAAATCTTTGTCAATTGCTTCATGTGGTCGGCCAAGGCCTCGATCAAGTCTGAATTTTTGTCTTGTTTGAGCTTGTTTTATTGTGTGCTTAGGATGTGCAAAGAATTAAAGAATAAAGAATAAGAATGTCTAGCTTTTTGTGAGATTTCGTCTTCTAGTGAGTTGAATTAGCATTTTAATATTAATTAGTGGAGTTTGTAGGATTAATTAATGATCTAGTGCTTCGTGTAAGATGCTTTTTAGATTATCGTATGGGCACGCTTATCTAGGTCTAGGGCACACACTACGAGCTAAAGCATGAACTACGAGATGAATGCATGTTTCCCAAGTAAATGCATGCAACCCTAAATAAATGCACGTAATTTAATGCAAGGCACACAAAACAAAACACGACTATTAAACCTAGGTCAAGGCACGCAAACCTAGGTTAGGGCACACGAAATGAGGTATCGTATGCAAATCGAGGTCGGGCCTCACAATAGCCAAGCAGGCTTGCTACCCCTATCGTAGAGCTCTCGGAGAGCTTTCCAACGGTATGTTGTGCGGCGTGTAACTCCTTACGAATCAAAAGTTATGGGTACCAAAGCGACGGAGACCTGGTCCTAAGCCCCACGCCCTCGGTTTGTGTGCCCAGCCTCTACGTGAATTGATGTTGTCTTGCCTAAGGTACCATGGGATTCAGTAATAGAAATGTGATGGATTAGGTTGTCGTCCTTTTCGCGGCTCATGACGTACGATCCGGGACTGAAAAACAATGCAAAAGAAGAAATGTGTCCCGAAACTAATCAAAATATTCAATTTTAGGCTCTGAATATAGGCGCAGCCATGCAGGCTTGCTTCCCCTATCGTAGAGCTCTCGAAGAGCTTTCCAACGGTATACTGTGCACCGCGTAACTTCTTACGAATCAAAAGTTATGGACACCAGAGCGACGGAGACCTGGTCCCAAGCTCCACGCCCTCGATTTGCATGCCTAGCCTCTACGTGAAGTGAAGTTGTCTTGCCCAAGGTACCATGGGATTCAGTAATAGAAATTTGATGGATTATGTTGCCGTCCTTTTCGCGGCTCACAACGCATGATCTGGTACGGAAAAATAGCGCAAAAGAATAAAAGTGTCTCGAAACTAATCAAAATATTCAATTTTGGACTCCAAAAATAGGCACAACCGAGCAAGCTTGCTGTCCCCGTTGTAAAGCTCTCCGAGATCTTTCCAACGGTATGCTGTGCACCACGTAACTCCTTATGGATCAAAAGTTATGGGCATCGGAGCGACGAATACCTGGTCCCAAGCTCCATGCCCTTGGTTTGCATGCCCAGCCTCTACGTGAAACAAAGTTGTATTGCCTAAGGTACTATCGGATTCGGTAATAGATATGTGATGGATTAGGTTGTCGTCCTTTTCAATGCTCACGACGTACGATCCGGGACGGAAAAACAGAGCAAAAGAAGAAAAGTATCCCGAAACTAATCAAAACATTCAATTTTGGGCTCAGAAATTAGGCGCAGCCGAGCAGGCTTGCTACCCACGTCGTAGAGCTCTTGGAGAGCTTTCCAACGGTATGCTGTGCACCGCGTACCTCCTCACGGATTAAAAGTTATGGGCACCAGAGCGACGAAGACCTGGACTAAAGCTCCACGCCCTCGGTTTGCATGCCCAGCCTCTACGTGAAGCGAAGTTGTCTTGCCCAAGGTGCCATGGGATTCGGTGAAAGATATGTGATGGATTAGGTTCTCGTCATTTTCCCTACTCACGACATACGATTCGGGACGAAAAAATAGCCCAAAAGAAGAAAAGTATCCCGAAACTAATAAAAACGTTCAATTTTGAGCTCCGAAAATAGGCGCAGCTGAGTAGGCTTGGTGTTCCCGTCGTAGAGCCCTTGATAAGCTTTCCAACAATATACTATGCGCAGCGTAACTCCTTACGGATCAAAAGATATGGACACCGGAGCGATGGAGACCTGGTCCCAAGCTTCACGCCCTTAGTTTGCATGCCCAGCCTCTACGTGAAGTGAAGTTGCCTTACCCAAGATGCCATGGGATTCGGTAATAGATATGTGATGGATTAGGTTGTCATCCTTTTTGCAGCTCACGACGTACGTTCCGGGACTGAAAAATAGCGCAAAAGAAGAAAAGTATCCCCAAACTGATGAAAATGTTCGATTTTGGGCTCAGAAAATAGGCGCAGTCGAGTAGGCTTGCTACCCCCGTCGTAGAGCTCTTGGAGAGCTTTCCAACGGTATACTGTGCACCATTTAACTCCTTTCGGATCAAAAGTTATGGACACCGGAGCGACGAAGACCTGGTCCCAAGCTCCACACCCTCGGTTTCCATGCCAAGCCTCTATGTGAAGCGAAGTTGGCTTGCCCAAGGTGCTGTGGGATTCGGTAATAGATATCCGATGGATTACGTTGTCGTCCTTTTCGCGGCTCACGACGTACGATCCGGGACGGAAAAACAATGCAAACAAAGAAAAGTGTCCTGAAACTAATCAAAACTTTCGATTTTGTTCTCTGAACACAGGCGCAGCTGAGCAAACTTGCTTCCCCCGTCGTAGAGCTCTTGGAGAGCTTTCCAATGGTACGCTGTGCGCCACGTAACTCCTTACGGATCAAAAGTTATGGGCACTGGAGCGACGGAGACCTGGTCCCAAGCTCTACGCCCTCGGTTTGCATGCCCAGCCTCTACGTGAAGCGAAGTTTTCTTGCCCATGGTACCATGGGATTTGGTAATAGAAATGTGATGGATTATGTTGCCATCCTTTTCGCGGCTCATGACGTATGATTCGGGACGGAAAAATAGCGCAAAAGAAGAAAAGTGTCCTGAAACTGATCGAAATGTTTGATTTTGGACTCGGAAAATAGGCGCGACCGAGCAGGCTTGTTGTCCCTGTCGTAAAGCTCTCGGAAGGCTTTCCAACGGTATGCTGTGCGCTGTGTAACTCCTTACGGATCAAAAGTTATGGGCACCGAAGTGACGAAGACCTGGTCCCAAGCTCCACGCCCTCGGTTTGCATGCCCAGCCTCTACGTGAAGCGAAGTTGTCTTGCCAAAGGTGCTATGGGATTCAGTAACAAATATGTGATGGATTAGGTTGTCTTCCTTTTCGCGGTTCACGACGTACGATCCAGGACAGAAAAACAAAGCAAAAGAAGAAAAATATCCAGAAACTGATCAAAACATTTAATTTTGGGATTCAAAAATAGGTGCAGCTGTGCAGGATTGCTGACCACATCGTAGAGCTCTCAGAGTGTTTTCCAACGGTATGCTATGCACCGCGTAACTCCTTATGGATTAAAAGTTATGGGCACCAGAGCGTTGTAGACCTGGTCCCAAGCTCCACGCCCTCGGTTTGCATGCCCAACCTCTTCGTGAAGCGAAGTTGTCTTGCCCAAGGTGCCGTGGAATTTGGTGAAAGATATGTGAAGGATTAGGTTCTCGTCCTTTTCGCAGCTCACAACCTACGATCCGGGACGGAAAAATAGCGCAAAAGAATAAAAGTGTCCCGAAACTGATCAAAATGTTCAATTTTGGCCTATGAAAATAGGCGCAGCCGTACAAGCTTGTTGTCCCAGTCGTAAAGCTCTCTGAGAGCTTTCCAACGGTATCTTGTGCGCCGCGTAACTCCTTACGGATCAAAAGTCATGGGCACCGGAGCGACGAAGACCTGGTCCCAAGGTCCACGCCCTCGGTTTGCGTGCCCAGCCTCTACGTGAATTAAATTTGTCTTGCTCAAGGTACCTTGGGATTCGGTAATATAAATGTGATGGATTAGGTTCTCGTCCTATTCGCGGCTCACGACATACGATCCGGGATGAAAAAATAGCGCAAAAAAAATGTGGTGAAACTGATCAAAATGTTCGATTTTGGGTTTTGAAAGTAGGCGCAACCGAGTAGGCTTGCTGCCCCTGTCATAGAGCTCTCGGAGAGCTTTCCAACAGTATACTGTGTGCTGCGTCACTCCTTACGGATCAAAAGTTATGGGCATTGGAGTGACGGAGACATGGTCCCAAGCCCCATGCCCTCGGTTTGCGTGCCCAACCTCTACGTGAAGTGAAGTTGTCTTGCCCAAGGTATAATGGGATTCGATAATAGATATGTGATAGATTAGGTTGTCGTTCTTTTCGCGGCTCACGACGTACGATCCGAGACTGAAAAATATCACAGAGGAAGAAAAGTGTCCCAAAACTGATCAAAACGTTTGATTTTGGGCTCTAAAAATAGGTGCAACAGAGCAAGCTTGCTGCCCCCATCGTAGAGCTCTCGGAGAGCTTTCCAATGGTATACTGTGCGCCGTGTAACTCCTTGCGGATCAAAAGTAATGGGCATCGGAGCGACGGAGACCTGGTCCCAAGTTCTATGCCCTCGGATTGTATGCCTAGCCTTTACGTGAAGCGAAGTTGTCTTGCTCAATGTACCATGGGATTCGGTAACAAAAATGTGACGGATTATGCTGCCGTCCTTTTCACTGCTCACGACATACGATGCGGGATGAAAAAATAGCGCCAAAGAAGAAAAGTGTCTCAAAACTGATCAAAACTTTCGATTTTTAGCTCCAAAAATAGGCGCAACCGAGCAAGCTTGCTATCCCTATCGTAGAGCTCTCGAAGTGCTTTCCAACGGTATACTGTGTGTCGCGTCACTCCTTACAGATCAAAAGTTATGGGCACCGGAGCGACGAAGACATGGTCCCAAGCCCCATGCCCTCGGTTTGTGTGCCCAACCTCTATGTGAAGCAAAGTTGTCTTGCCCAAGGTATAGTGGGATTCGGTAATAGAAAAGTGATGGATTAGGTTGCCATTCTTTTCGCTGCTCACGACATACGATCCGAGACAAAAAAATAGCATAAAAGAAGAAAAGTATCCAAAAATTGATCAAAATGTTAGATTTTGGGCTCCGTAAATAGGCACAGCCAAGCAGGCTTGCTGCTCAGGTCGTAGAGCTCTCAGAGAGCTTTCCAACAGTATGCTGTGTGCCGTGTTACTCCTTACGGATCAAAAGTTATGGGTACTGGAGCGACGGAGACCTGGTCCTAAGCCCCTCGCCCTCGGTTTGTGTGCCCAACCTCTACGTGAAGAGAAGTTTTCTTGACCAAGGTACTGTGGGATTCGGTAATAGAAATGTGATGGATTAGGTTGCCGTCCTTTTCGCTACTCACGACGTACAATTCGGGACTAAAAAATAGCGTGAAAGAAGAAAAGTATCCCAAAACTGATCAAAACGTTATATTTTGGGCTCCGAAAATAGGCACAGCCAAGCAGGCTTGTTGTCCCCGTCGTAGAGCTCTCGAAGAGCTTTCCAATGGTATACTGTGCGCCACGTAACTCCTTACGGATCAAAAGATATGGACACCGGAGCTACGGAGACCTAGTCCCAAGCTCCATGCCCTCAGTTTGCATGCCCAGCCTCTACGTGAAGCGAAGTTGTCTTGCCCAAGATGCCGTGGGATTCAGTAATAGATATGTGATGGATTAGGTTATCGTTCTTTTCGCGGCTCACGACGTACGATCCGGGATTGAAAAATGGCACAAAGGAAGAAAAGTGTCCCAAAAATGATCAAAATGTTCGATTTTGGGCTCTGAAAATAGGTGCAGCCGAGCAAGCTTGTTGCCCCCATCGTAGAGCTCTTGAAGAGCTTTCCAATGTTATACTGTGCACCGTGTAACTCCTTGCGGATCAAAAGTTATGGGCACCGAAGCAACGGAGACCTGGTCCTAAGTTCCATGCCCTCGATTTGTATGTCTAGCCTCTACGTGAAGCGAAGTTGTCATGCCCAATGTACCGTGGGATTCGGTAACAGAAATGTGACGGATTAGGCTACCGTCCCTTTCGCTGCTCACGACATACGGTGCGGGATGAAAAAATAGCGTAAAAGAAGAAAAGTGTCTCAAAACTGATCAAAACTTTCAATTTTTGGCTCCAAAAATAGGCGCAACTGAGCAAGCTTGATATCCCTATCGTAGAGCTCTCGAATAGCTTTCCAACGGTATGCTGTGCGCCGCGTAACTTCTTACGGATCAAAAGTTATGGGCACCGGAGCGACGGAGACCTGGTCCCAAGCTTTATGCCCTCGGTTTGCCTGCCTAGCCTCTACGTGAAGCGAAGTTGTCTTGCCCAAGGTGCCATGGGATTCGGTAATAGATAAGTGATGGATTAGGTTGTCGTCCTTATTACGGCTCACGACGTAAGATCCGGGACGGAAAAACATAGTAAAAGAAGAAAAGTATCCCGAAACTGATCAAAACTATTGATTTTAGGCTCCAAAAACAGGCGCAGCCGAGCAAGCTTGTTATCCTTGTCGTAGAGCTCTCGAAGAGCTTTCCAACTGTATGCTGTGCGTCACGTAAATCCTTACAGATCAAAAGTTATGGGCACTGGAGAGACAGAGACCTGGTCCCAAGCTCCACACCCTTGGTTTGTATGCCCATCCTCTACGTGAAGCGAAGTTGCCTTGCCCAATGTACCGTGGGATTCGGTAATAGAAATGTGACGGATTAGGCTGCCGTCCTTTTCGCTGCTCACGACATACGATGCAGGATGAAAAAATAGCGCAAAAGAAGAAAAGTATCCCAAAACTGATCAAAACTTTCAATTTTGGATTCTGAAAATAGGCGCAGCCGAGCAGGCTTACTGCCCACGCCGTAGAGCTCTCGGAGAGCTTTCCAACGGTATGTTGTGCGCCGCATAACTCCTTACGTATTAAAAGTTATGGGCACTGGAGCTACAGAGACCTGGTCCCAAGCTCTGCGCCCTCGGTTTGCATGCCCAACCTCTACGTGAAACGAAGTTATCTTGCCCAAGGTGCGGTGGGATTCGGTGAAATATATGTGATGGATTTGGTTCTCATCCTTTTCGCGGCACGCAACGTACAATCTGTGATGGAAAAATAGCGCAAAAGAAGAAAAGTGTACTGAAACTGATCAAAATGTACAATTTTGGGCTTCGAAAATAAACGCAGCTAAGCTGGCATGCTGCCCCTGTTGTATAGCTCTCGGAGAGCTTTCCAACGGTATGTTGTGCGCCATGTAGCTCCTTACAAATCAAAAGTTATGGGCACTAGAGCGATGGAGACCTGGTCTTAGGCCCCACGCCCTCAGTTTGTGTGCCCAGCCTATACGTGATTTGAAGTTGTCTTGCCTAAGGTACCGTGGGACTCGGTAATAGAAATTTGATGGATTAAGTTCTTGTCCTTTTTGCAGCTCACGATGTACGATCCGAGATGAAAAAACAGCGCAAAAGAATAAAAGTGTCCCGGAACTGATGAAAAAATTCAATTTTGGGCCCTGAAAATAGGCACAACCTTTTTGCCCCGGTCGTAGAGCACTCGGAGAGCTTTCCAACGGTATACTGTGCCCCGCGTAACTCCTTACGGATCAAAAGATATAGACACCGGAGCGACGGAGACCTGGTCCAAAGCTCCACGCCCTTGGTTTGCATGCCCAGCCTCTACGTGAAGCGATGTTGTCTTGCCCAAGATGCTGTGGAATTCGGTAATAGATATTTAATGGATTAGGTTGTCATCCTTTTTGCGGCTCACAACGTACGATCCGGGACTGAAAACCAGCGCAAAGGAAGAAAAGCGTCCCAAAACTGATCAAAATGTTCGATTTTGGGCTCTGAAAATAGGCACAGCATAATAGGCTTGCTGCCCCCGTCGTAGAGCTCTCGGAGAGCTTTCCAACGGTATGCTGTGCGCCGTGTAACTCCTTGTGGATCAAAAGTTATAGGCACTGGAGCGACGGAGACCTGGTCCCAAGGTCCACGCCCTCGGTTTACATGCCTAGCCTCTACGTGAAGCAAAGTTGTCTTGCCCAATGTACCACGGGATTCATTAATAGAAATGTGACGAATTAGGTTGCCGTCCTTTTCACTGCTCACGGCATACAATCCGGGATGAAAAAATAGCGCAAAAGAAGAAAAGTGTCCCAAAACTGATCAATACCTTCGATTTTAGGCTCTGAAAATAGGCGCAGCCGAGCAGGCTTGCTATCCCAGTCGTAGAGCTCTCGAATAGCTTTCCAACGGTATGCTGTGCACCGCGTAACTCCTTACGGATCAAAAGTTGTGGGCACCGGAGCGACAGAGACCTGGTCCTAAGCTCCACGCCCTCGGTTTGCCTGCCCAGCCTTTACAAGAAGTGAAGTTGTCTTGCCCAAGGTTCCGTGGGATTCGGTAATAGAAATGTTGTGGATTAGGTTGTCGCCCTTTTCGCGGCTCACGACGTACGATCAAGGAAAGAAAAACAGAGTAAAATAAGAAAAGTGTCAAAAAACTAATGAAAACGTTCGATTTTGGGCTTTGTAAATAGGCGCAGCCGAGCAGGCTTACTACCCACATCATAGAGCTCTCAGAGAGCTTTCCAACTGTATGATGTGCGCCGCATAACACCTTATGGATTAAAAGTTATGGGCACCGGAGCGACGGAGACCTGGTCCCAAGCTCCACGCCCTCGCTTTGCCTGCCCAGCCTCAACGTGAAGTGAAGTTGTCTTGCCCAAGGTGCCATGGGATTCGGTATTAGAAATGTAATGGATTAAGTTGTCATCCTTTTCGCTGCTCACGACGTGCGATCACGGACGGAAAAACAGCGCAAAAGAAGAAAAATTTCCTAAAACTATTGAAAACATTTAATTTTGCACTGCGAAAATAAGTGCAGCTGAGCAGGCTTGCTGCCCCTGTCATAGAGCTCTCAGAGAGCTTTCCAATGGTATGCTGTGCGCCGTGTAACTCCTTACGGATCAAAATATATGGGCACCGGAGTGACGGAAACCAGGTCCCAAGCCCCACACCATGGGTTTGCGGGCCCAGCCTCTACGTGAAGCGAAGTTGTCTTGCCCAAGGTACCATGGAATTTGGTATTAGAAATGTGATGGATTAGGTTGTCGTCCTTTTCGCGGCTCACGACGTACGATCCAAGATAGAAAAATAGCGCAGAAGAAGAAAAGTTTCCTAAAACTATTGAAAATGTTCAATTTTGGGCTCCGAAAACAGGCGCAGCTGAGCAGGCTTTCTACCCGCGTCGTAGAGCTCTCGGAGAGCTTCCCAACGGTATGCTATACGCCGTGTAACTCCCTACGAATCAAAATATATGGGCACCGGAGCGACGGAGACCTGGTCCCAAGCCCAAGCCCCAAGCCCCAAGCCCTGGGCTTGCGGGCCCAGCCTCTACGTGAAGCGAAGTTATCTTGCATAAGGTGCCATGGGATTCAGTATTAGAAATGTGATGGATTAGGTTGTCGTCCTTTTCATGGCTCACGAAGACGATCCAGGATGAAAAAACAGTGCAAAAGAAGAAAAGTGTCCCGAAATAGATGAAAACGCTCAATTCTGGGCTCCCAAAACTAGCGCAGCTGAGCAGGCTTGCTGCCCCCGTCATAGAGCTCTCGGAGAGCTTTACAACGGTATGCTGTGAGCCAGGTAACTCCTTACGGATCAAAATTTATGGGAACCGGAGCGATAGAGACCTGGTCCCAAGCCTCACGCCATCGGTTTGCTGGCCCAGCCTCTATATGAAGCGAAGTTGTCTTGCCCAAGGTGCCATGGGATTTGGTATTTGAAATGTGACGGATTAGGTTCTCGTCCTTTTTGTGGCTCACGACATACGATCCGGGATGGAAAAATAGCGTAGAAGAAGAAAAGTTTCCCAAAACTGTTGAAAATGTTCAATTTTCGTCTTTGAAAACAGGCGCAGCCGAGCAGGCTTGGGGCCCCCGTCGTACAACTCTCGGAGAGCTTTCCAAAGGTATGTCGTGCACCATGTAACTCCTTACGGATCAAAATATATAGGCACCGGAGTGACAAAGACCTAGTCCCAAGCCCCATGCCCTCGGTTTACGGGCGCAGCCTCTATGTGAAGTGAAGTTGTCTTGCCTAAAGTGCCGTGGGATTCGGTATTAGAAATGTGATGGATTAGGTTATCGTCCTTTTCGCGACTCACGACATACGATCCGGGATGGAAAAACAGCGTAGAAGAAGAAAAGTTTCCCGAAACTATGGAAAACATTCAATTTTGGGCTCCAAAAATAGGTGCAGTCGAGCAGGCTTGCTTCCTCCGTCGTACAGCTCTCAGAGAGCTTTCCAACGGTATGTTGTGCGCCGTGTAACTCCTTATGGATCAAAATATATGGGCACTGGAGCGACGAAGACCTGGTCCCAAGCCCTACGCCCTCGGTTTGCGGTCCCAGCCTCCACGTGAAGCGAAGTTATCTTTCCCGAGGTGCTATGGGATTTGGTAATAGAAATGTGATGGATTAGGTTGACGTCTTTTTCGCGGCTCACGACGTAGATCGGGGACGGAAAAACAAGGCAAAAGAAGAAAAGTGTTCTGAAACTGATGAAAACGTTCTATTTTAGGCACCGAAAATAGGCGAAGCCGAGTAGGCTTGCTGCCCCTATCGGAGAGCTCTCAGAGAGCTTTCCAACGGTATGATGTGAGCCGCGTAACTCCTTACGGATCAAAAGTTATGCGCACCGGAGAGACGGAGACCTGGTCCCAAACCCCACGCCCTCAATTTACGGGCCCAGCCTCTACGTTAAGCTAAATTCTCTTGCCCAAGGTACCATGGGATTCAGTAATAGAAATGTGAAGGATTAGTTTGTCGTCTTTCTCGTGGCTCATGACGTATGATCCGGGACAAAAAAAAAGCGCAAAAGAAGGAAAGTGTCCCGAAATTGATGAAAAATGTTCGATTTTGGGCTCTAAAAATAGGCACAGACAAATAGGCTTGATGCCCCTGTTGTAGAGCTCTCGGAGAGCTTTCCAACAGTATGCTATGCGCCGCGTAACTCCTTACAAATCAAAGAATATGGGCACCGAAGCGACAGAGACCTGGTCCCAAGCCCCACGCCCTAGGTTTGCGGGCCCAACCTCTACATGAAGTGAAGTTGTCTTGCCCAAGGTGCCGTGGGATTCGGTAATAGAAACGTGATGGATTAAGTTGTTGTGAGGCTCGACCCCGAATAACGTGTCCTACCTCGATTTGTGCACCTTAGACCTAAAATTATATGACCGACCTTGGATTACGTGTCTTGTCTTGGTTTTCGTGCATACCTCGTCATACGTGCCCTGACCTCGATGTATGTGCGTTACCTCGTTTCGTGTGCCCTAACCTTGAACTGCGTACCTTAATCTAGGTTTAAGAGTCGTACCTTGATTTACATGTATTGCATTGAATTATGTGCATTCATTTAGGATTGCGTGCATTTACTTGAAAAATGTGCATTCGTCTCGTAGTTCGTATCCTACCTCGTTGTGCGTGCCCTAGATCTAGGAAAGCGTGCATTCATGCTAATCAAGAAAGCATCTTACACGGAGCACTAGACTATTAAACAATCCTACAAAATCCACTATCAATATTATAATCCTAATTCAACTCACTAGAAGATAAAATAACACAAAAAGCTAGACATTCTTTATTCCTTATTATTTATTCTTTTTGCACTTTCAATACACAATTAAATAACATCCAAAACATGACAAAAATTCAGATTTGGCACATGCTTTGGCCGACCATACCATGGTTTTTGCACAAGGTTTGAACAATTATACAATTAACTATGCATGCTTAGACAAACTATGACACAAAATGCATAAAAATTGCCCAAACCACCTCTATTTTCTCACCTTGCTCAACCAAAAGCTCGAGGCCCATGCTAACATTTCAAAATTCCATCTTGAAGACACAAAAAATCAGATTTTATCAGCCCAAGGCCGACCACTTGCTTGGATGAATGCAAAAGACTTTATTCTTGTCATGTTTTGTCATTTCTCTTATTTTCCTCTCAACCTTTTCTCTCTCCCTTTCATTCTCCTCTCTCATTCTCGGCCTTGGCTGAGTTCCCTACCTCCATAGCTTATCTTCATCACACCTTAGTTGAGCAAGTCAAGCAAGCATCAAAGAAAGTCGAGCAAGCTAGCTAGAGTTCGAAAATCACACATGCATGTACATTGAAGACTTCTTTTCGGCCTAGGTAAGCTTCTTGGCATCCATTTCTTTTCTTCAATTCCTAACTACATGCATGCACTAAGAGCTTGGTTACTAAGCTAGGTAAAATAGAGAAAAGCTAGTTGGGATTTTGGCTAGGCAAAGGAAAGGAAGAAAATTGTGCTTCAACAAGCTTTTGTGCATCTTTGTGGTTGATTGCTAAGGTGAGGGCAAAAACCTTTTGAAATTCCTTCAAAAATTCACATGCATGCTCATAAATGTATGTCTTTGCTTCTGTACTTGAGTTCTATGGTCGTTCATAAGCTTAAACAACCATGCATGGCAAGATCTTGGCTTGAAAGTGATGCTAGGTGAAGTCGGATTGTTGACAGCTCTCTGACCAGTCTGTTTCGAGGTAAGTTTAGCTAGGAAAATGATGTTGAAAATGCATGAAAATTTGTAGGTAACTATTTTGGACTGTTTTGAACATTTTTCGCAGAAATAGGCCAGAGATAATTTTGACTCTAAAGTCCTCAAAATGTCAAATCTTTAAAATGTGTCCAAATCTGGAAATCTGGAAAAATGAAGCAGGTTTTGGCAGATGCACTGACCTTGTGGAACGAACCATATTTGACTTAGTAAATGATGTCCAAAATGTATGAAAATTGGTGTGCTGCTATATTTTTCAGTTCTGGACATTTTTGTCAGAAATAGACTAAGGCTGAATCGGATCCTAAGGACCTCAAAAAAGTAAATTATCGAAAAGTGTGCAAATCTGGACAGTTTTGTGCTATCCCACTGTTTCGGCTATATCTAATGATCTCGAACTCCAATTGATGCAAGGTTTGTTTCTGATTTTAGTTCACTTCTTAAAATTTAATTTTACATCTTATTCACTGGATTTGGAGATTTTTTGATTATCCTATTGATTGTGAGAATACAGCCTATTGCAGTAAAGGTTTCACTTAGTTATATGCTAGGAAAATTGTTGTAACCTCTCTTGTGGTACTAATTTCTTGGAATTGTGGTGTTGGGATGTTGTGTGGACTGTTTTGAGTACTTGAGGATGTTTGAATTGAATGATGCATGACTTGAGAATGATCTTGAGTTGACTTAGGGTTTAATCACACGGTTAAGCATGAAACGGAAACCCTAATGACTAGGTAGTCTTGCTAAGTGTTGATCATTTGGATATTGTGTGGAAATTCTATGCTTAGTGGGCTGCCCGTAAATGTCTTATAACTTCAAATGTGATTTTGACCATTGCATGCTGACAAATAAGCTTTTCTTGCACCCGAACCCATGTTGATGTCATTGCATGTTGAACAATCTTATCACTCGATCACGTGGGCTTCGTAATGAGTTATATGGCCTGTTTTACATGGGTTACATGGCTGCCTATTAAATTTTCATATAACTCTATATGCCTTTCAAGTGAAACTTCTTGTCTTATCGTGCCTCGTTTGATTACTTGACAACGTGCGATCTTATAACTGCTCGGACGTGACCTACTTTGTTGTCCTCCTAATGTGATATGTTAAATGTTATAAATGTGCATTGCGTACGAGGTTGCAACCTTTCAGTGTGGCATGGTAGTGTTTCACGCACGTCGGGCGACATCGGGCTTGCCTGTGTTACCGTGACTACCATGGTCCAATTCCCTCTCTCGCTTGGCATTTCATCCTCGGAGAGTTGGGTCGTAGGATTTCGGGGTACATCCGGAGTACACCCACTTGGCGTGTTTTGGGGTTATTTGAAGTCGGCCGCAACTTCTGATTCTGAAACTGATTTGAGAACAAAAGCTCACTGTATCCTTTTTACTATGTGTATAAGTACTCTCGCTTGGTTCCTAGAGAACCTCGGGGAGGAAATACTGGTATTTCTGTTTATGTACTTGTATTATTGTTATATTCATGCTTGTAAAGGATTTCATAAGTTGAATCGGAAAATGAGTTTCAAAACGTATTTTTCGTTCCCCCTCGTTGAGTTCATAAGGACTCACCCTCTTTTTCATCACAGGTCAAGAAGAACAGGTACAGGTACCCGAGGATAATGTGCCTAACGATGAACCCCTGGAGTGATTGCCTGTCATTGTTTGCTTTGCTTGAATGTGGCTACTTGTGAACTTTGTGCTACTTGAAGACTATTTATTTTATGTTGCTTGTTATTTCTAATGTAAAAGACCCCCGTTGTAATTTGGGGTCTAATTTTGGTTTTTACTGATATTGCTAGATAGATACTAGACACTATTACGATCGTTTTGCTATTATTACTGCTAGTATCTATCATAGGTTATGACGTATTAGGTAAAAACTAAGTAAATGAACCTATCAAATCTTAAACAGGTACACACTTTTAAGCTAAGATTAATAGGTACTTTCATAACGAGGATAAACAAACAAACGAGACATAGTATCATGCTAGGTTATAAATCAAACGAGACATCGAGATAACCAATAGGCATTTCAAATGGATGTTAAATAGAAATCCTAGTTGGAAATAAACTTGAGATTAGAGAAATTGAGGCGTTTAAAGAATCAAGCCAAACCAAATAGCCCAATTACAGCCGTTATGCTGCCAGTTTTCTAGAAAACATTGGAGTTTAGACTAAAACAATAAGTGTTAAATCTTCATAAACAGCTAAGTATGTGACTTGTCCTGATCGTTTAGATTACACCTTAGTCTAACCTTATAGGCCGGGTTGGGGCGTGATATTGTCAACCTTTTCGCGACTGACGACGTACGATCCGGGATGGAAAAACAGCGCAAAAGAAGAAAAGTGTCCCAAAACTGATGAGAACGTTCGATTTTGGGCTTTGAAAACTGGTGCAGCTGAGCAGGCTTGCTACCCCCGTCGTAGAACTCACAGAGAGTATTCCAACGGTATGTTGTGCGTCGCGTAACTCCGTACGGATAAAAGAATATGGGCATTGGAGCGATGGAGACCTGGTCCCAAGCCCCACACCCTCAGTTTGCGGGCCCAACCTCTACGTGAAGCAAAGTTGTCTTGCCCAAGGTGCCGTGGGATTCGATTTTAAAAATGTGATGCATTAGGTTGTCGTCTTTTTCGCGGCTCACAACGTACGATCTGGGACAGAAAAACAGCGCAAAACAAGAAAAGTTTCATGCAACTATTGAAAATATTCAATTTTGGGCTCCGAAAATAGGCGCAGCTGAGCAGGCTTGCTACCCTCGTTGTAGAGCTCTCGGAGAGCTTCCCAAAGGCATGATGTACGCTGTGTAACTCTGTACAGATCAAAATATATGGGCACCGGAACGACGGAGACCTGGTCCTAAGCCCTAAGCCCTGGGCTTGCGGGCCCAGCCTCTACGTGAAGCGAAGTTGTCTTGCACAAGGTGCCATGGGATTCGGTATTAGAAATGTGATGGATTAGGTTGTCGTCCTTTTCGCGGCTCACGACGAACGATCCGAGATGAAAAAAAAGAACAAAAGAAGAATAGTGTCCCGAAACTGATGAAAACGTTCAATTTTGGGCTCCCAAAATAGGCGCAGTCGAGCAGCCATGGAGCGCCCATCGTAGAACTCTCGGAGAGCTTTCCAACGGTATCCTGTGCGCCGGGTAACTCTTTACGGATCAAAATTTATGGGCCCTAGGGCGACAAAGACCTGGTCCCAAGCCCCAACGCCATCGGTTTGCGGGCCCAGCCTCTATGTGAAGCGAAGTTGTCTTGCCTAAGGTGCCTTGGGATTCGGTATTTGAAATGTGATGGATTAGGTTCTCGTCCTTTTCGTGACTCACGACGTACGATCCGGGATAGAAAAACAGTGCAGAAAAAGAAAAGTTTCCCAAAACTGTTGGAAACGTTCAATTTTGGGCTTTGAAAATAGGTGCACCCGAGCAGGCTTGCTGCCCCCGTCGTACAGCTCTCGGAGAGCTTTCCAACGGTATGCTATACGCCGTGTAACTCCTTACGGATCAAAATATAAGGGCACCAGAGTGACGGAGACCTGGTCCCAATCCCCATGCCATTGGTTTGCGGGCCCAACCTCTATGTGAAGCGAAGTTGTCTTGCCCAAGGTGCCATTGGATTCAGTATTAGAAATGTGATGTATTAGGTTGTCGTCCTTTTCGCGGTGCACGACATACAATCCGTGATGGAAAAACAGCAGAGAAGAAGAAAAGTTTCCCAAAACTGTGGAAAAAGTTCAATATTGGGCTTCGAAAATAGGCGCAGCCGAGCAGGCTTATTGCCCCTGTCGTACAGCTCTCGGAGAGCTTTTCAACGGTATGTTGTGCGTTGAGTAACACCTTACGGATCAAAATATATGGGCACCAGAGCAACGGAGGCCTGGTTCCAAGCCCCGCACCCTCGGTTTACGAGCCCAGCCTCTACGTGAAGCGAAGTTGTCTTGCCCAAGGTACCGTGGGATTCAGTAATATAAATGTGATGGATTAGGTTGTCATCTTTTTTGCCGCTCACGACGTAGATCCGGGATAGAAAAACAGGGCAAAAGAAGAAAAGTATCCCGAAACTGATAAAAATGTTCAATTTTGGGCACAGAAAATAGGCGCAGCTGAGTAGGCTTGCTGCCCCCATCGTAGAGCTCTCGGAGAGCTTTCCAACGGTATGCTGTGCGCCTCATGACTCCTTACGGATCAAAAGTTATGCTCACCGGAGCGACGGAGACCTGGTCCTAAGCCCCACGCCATCGGTTTGCGGGCCAAGCCTCTATGTGAAGCGAAGTTGTCTTGCCCAAGGTACCATGGGATTCGGTATCAGAAATATGATAGATTAGGTTGTCATCCGTTTTGCAGTTCACGACGTACAATCCGGGATGGGAAACCAGCGCAGAAGAAGAAAAGTTTCCCGAAACTGTTGAAAATGTTCAATTTTAGGCCCCGAAAATAGTCGTAATCTAGCAGGCTTGCTACCCTTGTCGTACAGCTCTCAGAGAGCTTTCCAACGGTATGCTGTGCGACTTGTAAATCCTTACGGATCAAAATATATGGGCACCGAAGCGACGGAGACCTGGTCTCAAGCCCCACACCCTCAGTTTGAGGGCCCAACCTCTACATGTAGTGAAGTTGTCTTACCCAAGGTGCCATGGGATTCGATAATAGAAATGTGATGGATTAGGTTGTCATCCTTTTCGCCGCTCACGACGTAGATCCGGGACGGAAAAACAGGGCAAAAGAAGAAAAGTGTCTCGAAATTGATGAAAACGTTTGATTTTGGGCACTGAAAATAGGAGTAGCCGAGTAGGCTTGCTGCCCCCATCGTAGAGCTCCCGGAGAGCTTTCCAACTGTATGTTGTATGCCACATAACTCCTTACGGATCAAAAGATATGCGCACTGGAGCGACGGAGACCTGGTCCCAAGCCCCACGGCCTCGGTTTGCGGGCCCAGCCTCTATGTGAAGCGAAGTTCTCTTGCCCAAGGGGCCATGGGATTCAGTAATAGAAATGTGATGGATTAGGTTGTCGTCCTTATCGCGGCTCACGACGTACGATCTGGGACGGAAAAAAAAGCGCAAAAGAAGAAGAGTGTCCCGAAACTGATGAAAATGTTCGATTTTGGGCTCCGAGAACAGGCGCATCTGAATAGGTTTGCTGCCCCCATCATAGATCTCTGGAGAGCTTTCCGATGGTATACTGTGCGCCGCGTAACTCCTTACGGATCAAAGAATATGGGCATCGGAGCGACGGAGACCTGGTCCCAAGCCTCACGCCCTGGGTTTGCGCGTCTAGTCTCTACATGAAGTGAAGTTGTATTGCCTAAGGTACCTTGGGATTCGGTAATAGAAACATGATGGATTAGGTTGTCGTCTTTTTCGCGGCTCACGACGTACGATCCGGGATGGAAAAACAACGCAAAAGAAGAAAAGTGTCCTAAAACTAATGAAAACGTTCGATTTTGGGCTCCGAAAATGGGCGCATAAGAGCACAATTGTTGCCTTTGTCGTAGTGCTCTCGGAGAGCTTTCCAACAGTGTGTTGTGCTTCGTGTAAGAGCACAATTGTTGCCTTCGTCGTAGTGCTCTCGGAGAGCTTTCCAACAGTATGTTGTGCTTCGTGTAACTCTTTACGGATCAAAAAATATGGGCACCAGAGCGACGGAGACCTGGTCCCAAGCCCCACGCCCTTAGTTTGCGAGCCCAGCCTCTACGTGAAGCGAAGTAGTCTTGCCCAAGGTTCCATGGGATTCGTTAATAAAAACGTGATGGATTAGGTTGTCGTCTTTTTTGCGGCTCACGACGTATGATCCGGGAAGGAAAAATAGCGCAAAAAAAGAAAAGTGTCCTAAAACTGATGAAAACGTTCAATTTTGGCCTCCAAAAATAGGCACAGCCTATCAGGCTTGCTGCCCCCATCGTAGAGCACTCGGAGAGCTTTATAACGGTATGTTGTGCATCGCGTAACTCCTTACGGATCAAAAGTGATGCTCACCGGAACAACGGAGACCTTGTCCCAAGCCCCACGCCCTCGTTTTGCGGGCCCAGCCTCTATGTGAAGCAAAGTTCTCTTGCCTAAGGTGCCATGTTATTCAATAATAGAAATGTGATGGATTTGGCTATCGTCCTTCTCGCGGTTCACGACGTACGATCCGGGACAAAAAAAAGCACAAAAGTAAAAAAGTGTCCCGAAACTAATGAAAATGTTCAATTTTGGGCTCCGAAAATAGGCGCAGCAGAACAGGCTTGCTGCCCCCGTCGTAGAGCTCTCGGAGAGCTTTTCAATGGTATACTATGCGTCGCGTAACTCCTTACGGAGCAAAAGTTATGGGCACCGGATCGACGGAGACCTGATCTTAAGAACCACGCCCTGGGTTTGCAGGCCCAACCTCTACGTGAAGTGAAGTAATCTTGCCCAAGGTACCGTGGGATTCGGTAATAGAAACGTGATAAATTAGGTTGTCGCCATTTTTGCGGCTCACGACGTACTATTTGGGATGGAAAAACAGCAGAAGAGAAGAAAAGTGTCCCAAAACTGATGAAAATGTTCGATTTTGGGCTTTAAAAACTGGCACTGCTGAGCATGCTTATTGTCCTCGTTGTAGAGCTCTCGAATAGCTTTCCAACGGTATGCTAAGCGCCACGTAACTCCTTACGAATCAAAAAATATGGGCACTGGAGCGACGGAGACCTAGTCCCAAGCCCCACGCCCCACGCCCTTAGTTTGCGGGCCCAGCCTCTATGTGAAGCGAAGTTGTCTTGCCCAAGGTTCTGTGGGATTTGGTAATAGAAACGAGATGAATTAGGTTGTTGACCTTTTCGCGGCTCACCAAGTACGATCCGGGATGGAAAAACAGCGCAAAAGAAGAAAAGTGTCCCGAAATTGATAAAAATGTTTGATTTTGGGCTCCGAAAATTGGTGTAGCTGAGTACGCTTCCTGCCCCCGTCTAGAGCTCTTGGAGTACTTTCCAATGGTATGCTGTGCACCGTGTAACTCATTACGGATCAAAAAATATGGGCACCAGAGCGACAAAGACTTGGTCCCAATCCCCACGCCCTCGGTTTGCAGGCCCAGACTCTACCTAAAGCGAAGTTGTCTTGCCCAAGGTGCCATGGGATTCGGTAATAGAAATATGATAGATTAGGTTGCCCTCATTTTTTAGGCTCACGACGTACGATCTGGGATGGAAAAATAGCGCAAAAGAAGAAAAGTGTCTCGAAACTAATGAAAATGTTTGATTTTGGACTCCGAAAATAGATGTAGCCGACCAGGCTTGTTGCCTCTGTCGTACAGCTCTAGGAGAGCTTTCCAACGGTATCCTCTCTGCCACGTAACTCCTAACGGATCGAAAGTTATAGGTACCGAAGCGACGGAGACCTGGTCCCAAGCACCACGCCCTCAGTTTGCGGGCCCAGCCTCTAGGTGAAGCAAAGTTGTCTTGCCCAAGGTTCTATGGGATTCGGTAATAAAAATGTGATGGATTAGGTTGTCGTCCTTTCCGCGGCTCACAATGTAGATCCGGGACAGAAAAATAGTGCAAAAGAAGAAAAGTGTCCCAAAACTGATTAAAAAGTTCAATTTTGGGCTTCAAAAATAGGCACAGCTTAGCAGGCTTGTTCCCCCGTCGTAGAGCTCTTAGAGAGCTTTCCAACGGTATGTTGTGCGCCGCGTAACTCCTTACGGATCAAAAGTTATGTGGACCGGAGCGATGGAGACCTGGTCCCAAACCCTACGCCCTCGGTTTGTGGGCCAAGCCTCTACAAGAAGGGAAGTTCTCTTGCCCAAGGTGCCATGGGATTCAGTAGTAGAAATGTGATGGATTAGGTTGTCGTCCTTTTCGCGGCTCATGATGTACGATCCGGGACGAAAAAAAAAGAGCAAAAGAATAAAAGTATCCCGAAACTAAAGAAAATGTTCGATTTTGGGCTCTGAAAATAGGCGCAAAAGAACAGGCTTACTACCCTCGTCGTAGAGCTCTCGGAGGGCTTTCCAACGGTATGCTGTGCGCCGCGTAACTCCTTACGGAGCAAAAGTTATGGGCACCGGAGCGACGGAGACCTTGTCCCAAGCCCCACGCCCTCAGTTTGCGAGCCCAGCCTCTATGTGAAACAAAATTGTCTTGCCCAAGGTGCCATGGGATTCGGTAATAGAAACGTGATGGATTATGTAATACCCGAGCCCAGAATGTGAAAATTTCTTGTTTATTATTTTGAAAATTATATTTCCTTAAATTCTTTGAGAATTAATTGTTACTTCCTTGCTGTCGCAACGTGCATTGCATTTAGAGAGCGATAGCTAGAGAACGGTTTCTAGTCCTCAGCAAATAGTGAAACTAGTATTTCGATGACTTAAATTTTATATTTTAATTGTTGTTAGCTATAATTAATTTGTTCCTTAGTTAGTATGGCTTTAAAATGCACAAAATAAGGCCATTTGACCTAATTTTAAGCTATTTGACCAAGGGCTTTGACCCTTTGACCCTTTTACCAAGCTTGTCACTTAATAGGCTAATAACATAACAAAATAAAAAAAACAAAGCAAATCAGACCTTGAGCAGATCGAGAGCTTGGAGAGAAAAAAAAACCATTCAACTTCCAATCGTTCAATCTTCGCGTGAGCTCGTGCGGGGTGGTTTTCGAGGTGACCAGCGTTGTTTTCCTAGCGACTAGGAGTACCTAAGGTAAGGGAAGCACATTATTTGCGCATTTAAATGTTATGTATGTTAACTTTGTGATTTTTAGAATTTATCTGTAGATTGTTGTTTAAAGCATTTTGATGCTTCTAGAATGTTCCTTGGCAATTGTAGAACGTGTATTTATAGCTTTTAACATTTTCTGTGGTTAAATGTTGAGATTGCAATTTAAATTGGTTGTCGAATAGTGTTTTGTGAATAGTAAACCCTTGAAATGATGAAGTTCCTCCGTTATGATGTCCGTTGATGTAGAAATGTGCTAGGTGGGCTAGAATGCCTAGATGCATGGTTTGTTTGGGTTGCATAATGGAAAAAGCGGGAATTATGCCTTGGTGAAAGTCGGGGTCGTTTAGGTCGAGTTTGGCATTTTCTCGTTTTGCGTGTTGGCATTGTTTTGGGAGGCCATGGAAGCACTTTTGGTGCGATTATGGCATTGGTTGGGTGTTTGGTTGATATAGTTGTAGTTCAAACGAGCAAAGGGAGAAATTGGGACTTTGCGTGAATTCTAGGGTTAAGTAGGGTTTCGGGGTCTTTAGACGTGCCTTATGGTGACCTAGGAGGATTGGCGAAGTTGGTTTCCAGAACTCGTGGCTCGTTTGAAAATGGTAGTGTTTTGATAGTTGGGGCCGATTTGTGACTTTGTGTGTTTTTCTTGATATTATGTCTATAGAATGCTTAGGGTTGCTTGATATACTTGTTTGAATTGATTTTGATTGAAATGCTTATCAACTGTTGCTATTGCGAGCGAGAGTAACCTACTTTGTTATTCTCTCATGTGTGGCTTTATTGCTTGTTTATCGCCTTGTATCAAGTCTTGCATTGCATAGTGTCTCGCGCGTGAGTGATGGGCCTCTCTGGGTAGCCTCGGGTTGCCAATGTTGGTTGCTCTAGCTCCGCTGCTATTCCCTCTTCTCGCTTGGGTTGCCTCCCAGGGAGATTTGGTTCGTAGATTCATGGATACTTCCGGGGTATTCTAAACTGGTGTTATAAGGTGGTTTGGGCCGGCGCGTCATCATCGAATTCATGATTGAAAGTTGCTCGTGAAACGAGTATCGTATCCTTTGATTGAGTGTTTATAGTATAAATGCTTGCCTTGCTTTATTGACGGTTTTATTTGTATCTCTATATGATATTTGTATGTATTGCTTGACTAATTGCATTGCATACTCCTCTCATCTCCGTCCTTGAGACCAATTGCCCTCGCTGAGCAATAGTTTTTGCTCATTCCTCTCTATACTATGTTTTTACAGGAGTAGTTGAAGCAGACCCTCTTGAGGTAATTGAGGAGGAAGAACAGGTGGAGGTGTTTCCGTGATAGCACTTCGCTTTGCTAGTGGTTGGTTACCAGATTTTGTGCGAGCCTTGCTTGATATGTATATTGCTTGGATGACGCTTTATTTTGAGGCTTGTAGCCTTGTATGTATTTCCTAGTTTAAGGCCTCTATGGTCTTATGTTGTATAGGTTGAAAAAATGTAAAGCTGTAAAAGTATACTCTTATGACTAGTAAAGAAATGTATGCTAATAGCTAACTGTTTAGTGGCATAAATACTTGTGTAGTATGCATATCATTTTTGGGTTGCAAAGTTGTTAATGAAAAGATGTACGTTTTGAAAGAAAGTTGGCTTATTTTAATTGTTTTACGGCTTTCGCAAGTGTTATGTTGACTTTAGGGTTTTCGGATCGTCCGCGGTACAGAGGAGACTCCGTCCGTGTGTCGGGTCCGGGCTTGGCCTTTTGCGGGGTCGGGTCGGGGCATGACATCTTTAGGTGGTATCAGGGCATAATAGTCTTGCATGAGCCTGGATATGTTTCTCGGTCTGTGGGGTAAAGGTCCAAAATGCTAGAGTGTTATTGTATAATTGTTAAGTGGAAAGAAAGTGTTATAGCATGACTTTGTGAACTTAGAGTGCTTATGTGTTTAACGTGAATTAGTTTGGCATGTCAATCTTGTGTTATGTGAATTGCGTGTTAGAATGTTTGATTGTTATTGACTTGAGTGTTATCTAATCTTATGTGCTATTTTTCTGTCTATAAACTACTTTTATATGCTGCCAGCTATTGTGAATTGCTACTATGCCGCCACGTCGTGGTACTCAAGGTATAAGGTCAGATGAAGAGGCAGCAGAACAGGGTCAGCAACCGTTGCCTGAGCAGTTTATGGCTACTATGACTACAACGGTTGACTGGATTACCCAGGTACTGCATGAGCAGAGGCAGGATAGGAATAATCCCCAGGGGAATCAAGCTAATCCTGGTGGACAGGGGTATAGAGTTGAGAATAATCAGTTAGAGAAATTTCTGAGGTACGAGCCAGGAAAGTTCTTCGGAGAGCCAGATGATGAGGCAGCCGAGAGATGGATTAATCGTGTTGAGAAAATTTTCACCGCTTTGAGGTACACTGATGAGGCAAGAATAGATTATGCGTCATTCCTGTTTGAGGGTGATGTAGAGCAGTGGTGGAATACTGTCCGGAGGAGGTGGGATTGTGAGGATGTACCATATTTGTGGGATGATTTTGTAAGTGAGTTTCGGGACAAGTATATTCCCGAGATGGCTATAGAAAGAAGAGAAGATGAGTTTGTGGCCCTGAAGCAGGGAAACATGACTGTTGCACAGTATGAGGCTAGGTTTGTCAGCCTGTCGAGGTATATGCCCGAGTTGGTACGACCGGCTAGAAGGATGATTCATAGGTTTGTTCGTGGACTGAGAATGGACATACAGCTACATTTGACTGGGCAGACCTACACTACTTTTCCCGAGGCATTTCAGGCAGCCTCAAAGTTTGAGAAACGGAAGGCTGAGATGTTAGCTGAGAGCAGTCAGCCGAGTAAGAAACAGTATGTGGGCCAAAGCAGCCAGAGTCAGCCGAGGCAGTATCAGACTTCTGCACAGGTTCCTCAACAACGTCCGTATCAGCCACAGCAGCAGATTCAAGCTAGGCCAGCTGTGACTAGACCCCAGCAGGGAGGTACAGTTCCTAGTACTGCCAGAGCCCCAGCACCTACGAGAAACACTGTTGTAAGGCAAAATCAGCAGTGCAACTATTGTAATCGATCGGGGCATGTTGAGACAAATTGTTGGAGAAAGAGTGGTAAATGCACAGGCTGTGGGAGTGATGACCATAGGGTGAGAGATTTCCCTAAGTATAACAATGTGCAGGGCCATACTGGAGGCCAGGGTGTTCAGAATAGGGCTGCAGGTGCACGTCCAGCACAGAGGGTTCAGGCTAGGCTCTTTGCACTGGATGCAGAGGAGCTACCCAATACTACAACTATAGTGGAAGGTACCTTTCTTCTCAATACTCAGCCAGTTAAAGTTTTGATTGATCCCGGAGCTACACATTCGTTTATAACTCCTGCATGTGCACGATCTGTGAATGTTTGCATTGATAAATTGCCGCATGAAGTTGAAGTTAGTACGCCTTTGGGTGCAAAATTTGTTACTGAGTCTATTTGCAAATCTTGTGATATATGCATTGAGAATCATAAATTTCCTGCTGATTTAATTATATTGCCATTCCATGACTTTGAAATCATTTTGGGAATGGATTGGTTGGGGAAGTACTATGCTCAGTTGGATTGTAGAACAAAGATTGTTTATCTTCAGGTTCCTAACCTACCAGTACTGGAGATTGCTGGGAATTGCAGGGCTGCCCGAATTCCTCTCTTATCAGCGATCAAGACTTCTAAGTTGTTGAATAAGGGTTGTGAAGCTTACTTAGCTTATTTGATCAATCAGCCTACTGATAAGTTGAGTTTGAATGAGGTTCCGATTGTTAGAGACTTCCATGGTGTATTTCCCGAGGAATTACCGGGTTTACCACCAGATAGGGAGATTGAGTTCGTGATTGATCTTGTGCCAGGCACTGCGCCAATTTCTAGGAGTCCTTATAGAATGGCATCGGCTGAACTTCAGGAATTAAAAATTCAGCTTCAGAACTTGCTTGAGAAAGGGTTTATACAACCTAGTTCTTCGCCATGGGGTGCGCTTGTGTTGTTTGTGAGAAAGAAAGACGGCACGCTACGGTTATGTATTGATTACAGGGGACTTAATCAAGTCACGGTTAAGAACAAATACCCATTGCCGTTGATTGAAGAATTGTTTGACCAGTTGCAGGGTGCGAGTATTTACTCTAAATTTGATTTGAGGCAGGGTTACTATCAACTTAGGATTCGGAGTGACGATATACCAAAGACGGTATTCAGGACTAGATATGGCCACTATGAATTTGTTGTGTTGCCGTTTGGATTGACGAATGCACCAGCCGCATTCATGGACTTGATGCATAGGGTTTTTTGGCCCTATCTTGATCAATTTGTCGTGATCTTTATTGACGACATTTTAGTGTATTCGAAGAACGAGGCTGAACATGAGCAACACTTGAGGATTGTGCTACAGACTTTGCAGGAAAACAAGCTTTTTGCTAAATTCAGCAAGTGTGAATTCTAGTTGAATCAGATATCTTTTCTAGGTCATATCATTTCAGATCAAGGGATTTCAGTAGACCCAGCTAAGATTGAAGTTGTTTCTTCTTGGAAGAGACCTGAGATGGTGTCAGAGATTCGGAGTTTTCTTGGGTTGGCAGGTTACTACCGGAGGTTTGTTAAAGACTTTTCCAAAATTTCTGGGCCTTTAAGCCAGTTGACTCGGAAGAAAGTTGCTTACAACAGGGATGCCAAATGTGAATCCAGTTTATAAGAATTGAAGAAGTGACTAACTACAGCCCCTATACTAGCTTTACCTGAGGGAACAGAGAACTTCGTTGTCTACAGTGATGCATCTAAAGAAGGTTTGGGCTGTGTTTTAATGTAGAATAGTAAGGTGATTGCCTATGCTTCCAGGAAGTTGAAACCTTATGAAGTCAATTACCCTACACATGATCTTGACTTAGCTGCAGTTGTGTTTGCTTTGAAGAAGTGGCGTCACTACTTGTGGGGTTGCAGATTTGAAATTTTTACTGACCACAAGAGTCTCAAGTATTTGTTTTCACAGAAGGATCTGAATATGAGACAGCGGAGATGGCTAGAGCTATTGAGTGGTTATAATTGTTCTATTAACTACGTGCCAGGTAAGGCAAATGTTGTTGCTGATCCTTTGAGCTGAAAGGCTACTGTTGCAAGCTTAATTATCAAGGATTGGAAGACTTTGGAAGAAATTTGTTCATGGAAGCCAGAAGCTACTGAGGTAGGGATTCGATTTGCTAGTTTGCAGATTCAATTAGGGTTGCTAGCACAGATCAGAGAGGCTCAAAAGACTGATCCTCACATCTTGAAGATCCAAGAAAAAGCTAAAGGGGGAGAGTCGGAGTTTAAATTACATGCAGATGGTATTTTCAGATCCAGGGACAGGGTGTGTGTTCCTGGTGATCCGACTTTGAAGAATGAGATTCTGTCTAAGGCACATAATTCAAGGTATACGATTCACTCGGGCAGTACAAAAATGTATAGAGACTTGAAACAACACCTCTGGTGGAACAATATGAAGAGGGAGATTGCTGGGTATGTATCCAGATGTTTGACTTGTCAGAGGGTTAAAGTTGAGCATCAGAGGCCAGTCGGGCTTCTACAGTCATTGTCGATTCCGCAATGGAAGTGGGTACATATAACAATGGACCTTGTGACCGATCTTCCTAGATCTCCGAGAGGATGTGAATATGTTTGGGTTGTTGTGGACCGCTTGAATAAAGTTACACATTTTATTCCCGTGAACAAATAGGATAGCCTTGATAAGCTAGCTGAGCTTTATGTTGCTAATATTGTGAGACTTCATGGTGTGCCATAGAGTATAGTGTCAGATAGGGATCCCAAATTCATATCTCATTTTTGGCAGAAGTTGCAAGAGGCCTTGGGAACTAAGTTAAGCTTCAGTACTTCATATCATCCACAAACTGATGGCCAGTCTGAGAGAACCATCAGGATCTTGGAAGACATGCTTCGGGCATGTGTATTAGACTTTGGGAAGAATTGGGAGAAGTTTTTGCCTTTAGCAGAGTTCGCCTACAATAATAGTTATCAATCTACTATAGGTATGGCTCCCTACGAGGTGTTGTATGGTCGTAAATGCAGATCCCCATTATATTGGGAGGAGGTTGGAGAGATGAGAACAGTTGATCCGACTGTGTTACCTGAGATGATTAAGATGGTAGATAATGTTCACCTTATTCGCCAGCATATGCTTACAGCTCAGAGTCGTCAGAAAAGTTATGCGGATAAGCACCGTCGGGATCTTGAGTTTGATTTGGGAGATTGGGTGTTTCTTAAGATTTCTCCTCGGAAGGGATTGATTCGGCACGGTAAGAGCGGGAAACTTAGTCCCAGGTATGTGGGTCCGTATGAAATCACCGAAAAGGTAGGTCCTTTGGCTTATCGGTTAGCTTTGCCTCCGAGCTTGTCGAGACTGCACGATGTGTTCCACGTGTCTATGTTAAAGAAATACCATCCAGACCCTTCACATGTACTTGAACCAGAGCCTTTGCAGATTGAAGAAAAGTTGTCTTATGAAGAGAAACCAATTCGAATTGTGGATCGGAAAGTTCAGGAGCTTCGCAGGAAGAGTATTCCGTTAGTAAAGGTTCTGTGGAATCATCATGGGTTTGAGGAAGCAACTTGGGAAAGAGAGGACCAAGTTTGGGATCAGTATCCGGAGTTGTTTGTTGACCAAGTAAGAATTGTGTGGGCGCAATTGTTTTAAGGGGGAGAGGGTGTAATACCCGAGCCCAGAATGTGAAAATTTCTTGTTTATTATTTTGAAAATTATATTTCCTTAAATTCTTTGAGAATTAATTGTTACTTCCTTGCTGTCGCAACGTGCATTGCATTTAGAGAGCGATAGCTAGAGAACGGTTTCTAGTCCTCAGCAAATAGTGAAACTAGTATTTAGATGACTTAAATTTTATATTTTAATTGTTGTTAGCTATAATTAATTTGTTCCTTAGTTAGTTTGGCTTTAAAATGCACAAAATAAGGCCATTTGACCCAATTTTAAGCTATTTGACCAAGGGCTTTGACCCTTTGACCAAGCTTGTCACTTAATAGGCTAATAACATAACAAAATAAAAAAATAAAAAAACAAAGCAAATCATACCTTGAGCAAGCCGAGAGCTTGGAGAGAAAAAAAAAAACCTTTCAACTTCCAATCGTTCAATCTTCGCGTGAGCTTGTGCGGGGTGGTTTCCGAGGTAACTAACGTTGTTTTCCTAGCGACTAGGAGTACCTAAGGTGAGGGAAACACGTTATTTGTGCATTTAAACGTTATGTATGTTAACTTTGTGATTTTTAGAATTTATCCGTAGATTGTAGTTTAAAGCATTTTGATGCTTCTAGAATGTTCCTTGGCAATTGTAGAACGTGTATTTATAGCTTTTAACATTTTCTGTGGTTAAATGTTGAGATTGCAGTTTAAATTGGTTGTTGAATAGTATTTTATGAATAGTAAACCCTTGAAACGATGAAGTTGCTCCGTTATACTGTCCGTTGATGTAGAAATGTGCTAGGTGTGCTAGAATGCCTAGATGCATGGTTTGTTTGGGTTGCGTAATAGAAATAACGGGAATTATACCTTGGTGAAAGTCGGGGTCATTTAGGTCGAGTTTGGCGTTTTCTTATTTTGCGTGTTGGCATTGTTTCGGGAGGCCATGGAAGCACTTTTGGTGCGATTATGGCGTTGGTTGGGTGTTTGGTTGATATAGTTGTAGTTCAAACGAGCAAAGGAGGAAATCAGGACTTTGCGTGAATTCTAGGGTTAAGTAGGATTTCGGGGTTTTTAGACGTGCCTTATGGTGACCTAGGAGGATTGCCGAAGTCGGTTTCCAGAACTTGAGGCTCGTTTGAAAATGGTAGTGTTTTGATAGTTGGGGCCGATTTGTGACTTTGTGTGTTTTTCTTGATATTATGTCTATAGAATGCTTAGGGTTGTTTGATATACTTGTTTGAATTGATTTTGATTAAAATGCTTATAAACTGTTGCTATTGCGTGCGAGAGTAACCTACTTTGTTATTCTCCCACGTGTGGCTTTATTGCTTGTTTATCGCCTTGTATCAAGTCTTGCATTGCATAGTGTCTCGCGCGTGAGTGATGGGCCTCTCTGGGTAGCCTCGGGTTGCTAGTGTTGGTTGCTCTAGCTCCGCTGCTATTCCCTCTTCTCGATTGGGTTGCCTCCGAGGGAGATTTGGGTCGTAGATTGATGGATACTTCCGGGGTATTCCAAACTGGTGTTATAAGGTGGTTTGGGCCGGCGCGTCGTCATCGAATTCATGATTGAAATTTGCTCGTGAAAAGAGTATCGTATCCTTTGATTGAGTGTTTATAGTATAAACACTTGCCTTGATTTATTGACGGTTTTATTTGTATCTCTATATGATATTTGTATGTATTGCTTGACTAATTGCATTGCATACTCCTCTCATCTCCGTCCTTGAGACCAATTGCCCTCGCTGAGCAATAGTTTTTGCTCATTCCTCTCTATACTATGGTTTTACAGGAGTAGTTGAAGCAGACCCTCTTGAGGTAATTGAGGAGGAGGAACAGGTGGAGGTGTTTCCGTGATAGCACTTCTTTGCTTTGCTGGTGGTTGGTTACCAGATTTTGTGCAAGCCTTGCTTGATATGTATATTGCTTGGATGACGCTTTATTTTGAGGCTTGTAGCCTTGTATGTATTTCCTAGTTTAAGGCCTCTATGGTCTTATGTTGTATAGGTTGAAAGAATGTAAAGCTGTAAAAGTATACTCTTATGACTAGTAAAGAAATGTATGCTAATAGCTAACTGTTTAGTGGCATAAATACTTGTGTAGTATGCATATCATTTTTGGGTTGCAAAGTTGTTAATGAAAAGATGTACGTTTTGAAAGAAAGTTGGCTTGTTTTAATTGTTTTACGGCTTTCGCAAGTGTTATGTTGACTTTAGGGTTTTCGGATCGTCCGCGGTACAGAGGAGACTCCGTCCGTGTGTCGGGTCCGGGCTTGGCCTTTTGCGGGGTCGGGTCAGGGCGTGACAGATTAGGTTGCCATCCTTTTCGCGTCTCACAACATACGATCCGGGATGGAAAAACAGCGCAAAAGAAGAAAAGTGTCCCGAAACTGATGAAAATGTTGATTTTGGGCTCCAAAACTAGCGCAGCTGAGCACGCTTGCTACCCTCGTCTAGATCTCTTGGAGAGCTTTCCAATGGTATGTTGTGCGCCACGTAACTACTTACGGATCAAAAAATATGGGCGCTGGAGTGACAGAGACCCGGTCCCAAGCCCCACGCCCTCAGTTTGCGGGCCCATCCTCTATGTGAAGCAAAGTTGTCTTGCCCAAGGTGCCATGGGATTCGGTAATAGAAACGTGATAGATTAGGTTGTCGTCCTTTTCGCGGCTCACAACATACGATTCGGGATGGAAAAACAACACAAAAAAAGAAAAGTGTCCCAAAACTGATGAAAACGTTTGATTTTAGGCTCCGAAAACTGGCGCAGTTGAGCACGCTCGCTGCCCTCGCTGTAGATCTCTCGGAGAGCTTTCCAACGGTAAGCTATGAACCGCATAACTCCCTACGGATCAAAAAATATGGGTACCAAAGCGACGGAGACCTTGTCCCAAGCCCCACGCCCTGGGTTTGCGGTCCCAGCCTTTACGTGAAGTGAAGTTGTATTGCCCAAGGTGTCGTGGGATTCGGTAATAGAAACGTGATGGATTAGGTTTTCATCCTTTTCGCTACTCACGACGTACGATCCAGGATAAAAAAACAGCGCAAAAGAAGAAAAATGTCCCAAAACTGATGAAAACATACGATTTTGGGCTCCGAAAACTGGCGCAGTAGAGCACGCTTGCCGCCCCAATCGTAGAGCTCTCGGAGATCTTTACAACGGTATGTTGTGCATCGCGTAATTCCTTACGGATCAAGAAATATGGGCACCGGAGCGACAGAGACCTGGTCCCAAGCCCCACGCCCTCAGTTTCCCGGCCCATCCTCTATGTGAAGCAAAGTTGTCTTGCCCAGGTGCCATGGGATTCGGTAAAAGAAACGTGATGGATTAGGTTGTCGTCCTTTTGGAGGCTCACAACGTATGATCCGGGATGGAAAAACAGCGCAAAAAAATAAAAGTGTCTCGAAATTGATGAAAACGTTCAATTTTGGGGTTCAAAAACTGGCGCAACGGAGCACTCTTGCTGCCCTCGTCGTAGATCTCTCGGAGAGCTTTACAACGGTATGCTGTGTGCAGCGTAACTCTTTACGAATAAAAAAATATAGGCACTGGAGCGACGGAGACCTTGTCCCAAGCCCCACGCCCTCAGTTTGCGGGCCCAGCCTCTATGTGAAACAAAATTGTCTTGCCTAAGGTGCCATGGGATTCGGTAATAGAAACATGATGGATTAGGTTGTCGTCCTTTTTGCGGCTCACAACGTACGATCCGGGATGAAAAAACAATGTAAAAGAAGAAAAGTGTCCCAAAATTGATGAAAATGTTGATTTTGGGCTCCGAAAACTGGCACAGCTAAGCACGCTTGCTGCCCTCATCTAGAGCTCTTGGAGAGCTTTCCAATGGTATGTTGTGCGTCGCGTAACTCCTTACGGTTCAAAAAATATGGGTACCGGAGCGACTGAGACCCGGTCCCAAGCCCCACGCCCTTAGTTTGCGGGACCATCCTCTATGTGAAGCAAAGTTGTCTTGCCCAAGGTGCCATGGAATTTGGTAATAGAAACGTGATGGATTAGGTTGTCGCCCTTTTCGCGGCTTACAACATATGATCTGGGATGGAAAAACAATGCAAAAAAAGAAAAGTGTTTTGAAACTAATGAAAACGTTCGATTTTGGGCTCCGAAAACTGGCGCTGCTGAGCACGCTTGCTACCGTCGTCATAGATCTCTCGGACAGCTTTCCAACGTCATGCTGTGAACCGCGTAACTCCTTACGAATAAAAAAATATGGGCACCAGAGCGATGGAGACCTTGTCCCAAGCCCCATGCCCTGGGTTTGCTGGCCCAGCCTCTACGTGAAGTGAAGTTGTATTGCCCAAGGTGCCGTGGGATTCGGTAATAGAAACGTGATGGATTAGGTTTTTGTCCTTTTCGCTGCCCCGACGTGCTATCCGAGATAAAAAAACAGCGCAAAAGAAGAAAAGTGTTCCGAAACTGATGAAAACATTCAATTTTGGGCTCTGGTAGCTGGCACAGTAGAGCACACTTGCTGCCCCAGTCGTAGAGCTCTCGTAGAGCTTTACAACGGTATGTTGTGCATCGCGTAATTCCTTAAATATCAAAAAATATGGGCACCAGAGCGACGGAGACCTGGTCCCAAGCCCCACGCCCTCAGTTTGCAGGCCCAGCCTCTATGTGAAGCAAAGTTGTCTTGCCCAAGGTGCCGTGGGATTCGGTAATAGAAACATGATGGATTAGGTTGTCATCCTTTTCGCGGATCATAACGTATGATCCGGGATGGAAAAACAGCGCAAAAGAAGAAAAGTGTCCCAAAACTGATGAAAACATTCGATTTTGGGCTCCGAAAACTGGCACGGTTGAGCACGCGTGCTGTCCCCATCTAGAGCTCTTGGAGAGGTATCCAATGGTATGCTGTGCGCCGCGTAACTCTTTACGAATCAAAAAATATGGGCACCGGAGCGACAGAGACCTGGTCCCAAAACCCCATGCCCTCAGTTTGCGGGCCCAGCCTCTATGTGAAGCAAAGTTGTCTTGCCCAAGGTTCCATTGGATTCGGTAATAGAAACATGATGGATTAGGGTGTAGTCCTTTTCGCGGTTCACAACGTACGATCCGGGATGGAAAAATAGCGTAAAAGAAGAAAAGTGTCCTGAAACTTATGAAAACGTTCGATTTTGGGCTCCAAAAACTGGCGCAGTTCAGCACGCTTGCTACCCCCGTCTAGAGCGCTTGGAGAGCTTTCCAATGGTATGTTGTGCACCGCGTAACTCCTTACGGATCAAAAAATATGGGCACCGGAGCGACGGAGACCTGGTCCCAAGCCCCACGCCCTTAGTTTGCGGGCCCATCCTCTATGTGAAGCAAAGTTGTCTTGCCCAAGGTGCCATGGGATTCGGTTTTAGAAACGTGATGGATTAGGTTGTCGTCGTTTTCGTGGCCCACAACGTACGATCCAGGATGGAAAAACAGCGTAAAAAAAGAAAAGTGTCCCGAAACTGATGAAAATGTTCGATTTTGGGGTCTGAAAACTGGCGCAGCTGAGCACGCCTGCTACCCTCATCGTAGATATCTTAGAGAGCTTTCCAACGGTATGCTGTGAACCACGTAACTCCTTCCGGATCAAATAATATAGGCACTGGAGCGACGGAGACCTTGTCCTAAGCCCTACGCCCTGGGTTTGCGGGCCCAGCCTCTACGTGAAGCGAAGTTGTATTGCCCAAGGTGCCGTGGGATTTGTTAATAGAAACGTGGTGGCTTAGGTGGTCGTCCTTTTCGCTACTCGCGACGTACAATCCGGGATGAAAAAACAGCGCAAAAGAAGAAAAGTGTCCCAAAACTGATGAAAACATTCGATTTTGGGCTCTAAAAATTGGAGCAGTAGAGTAGGCTTGCTACCCCCATCGTAGAGCTCTCGGAGAGCTTTCCAATGGTATGTTGTGCGTCGCGTAACTACTTACGGATAAAAAAATATGGGCACCAAAGTGACAGAGACCTGGTCCTAAGCCCCACGCCCTCAGTTTGCGATCCCAGCCTCTATGTGAAACAAAGTTGTCTTGCCCAAGCTGCCATGGGATTCAGTAATAGAAATGTGATGGAGTAGGTTGTCGTCATTTTCGCGACTCACAACGTACGATCCGGGATGGAAAAACAGTGCAAAAAAAGAAAAGTGTCCCGAAACTGATGAAAACGTTCGATTTTGGGCTCCGAAAACTAGTGCAGCTGCGCACACTTGCTGCCCTTGTTGTAGATCTCTCGGAGAGCTCTCCAACGGTATGCTGTGAACCGTGTAACTCCTTACGAATCAAAAAATATGGGCACCGGAGCGACGGAGACCTTGTCCCAAGCCCCACGCCCTGGGTTTGCGGGCCCAGCCTTTACGTGAAGTGAAGTTGTATTGCCCATGGTGCCTTGAGATTCGGTAATAGAAACGTGATGGATTAGGTTTTCATCATTTTCGCTGCTCACGACGTACGATCTGGGATAAAAAAATAGCGCAAAATAAGAAAAGTGTCCCAAAACTTATGAAAACATTCGATTTTGGGATCTGAAAACTGGCGTAGTAGGGCACGCTTGCTGCCCCAATTGTAGAGCTCTCGGAGAGCTTGACAACGGTATGTTGTGCGTCGCGTAACTTCTTGCGGATCAAAAAATATGGGCACCGGAGTGACAGAGACCTGGTCCAAAGCCCCACACCCTCAGTTTGCGGGCCTAGCCTCTATGTGAAGCAAAGTTGTCTTGCCCAAGGTGCCATGGGATTCGGGAATAGAAACATGATGGATTAGGTTGTCGACCTTTTTGCGGCTCACAACGTACGATCCGGGATGGAAAAACAGTGCAAAAGAAGAAAAGTGTCCCGGAACTGATGAAAACATTCGGTTTTGGGCTCCGAATACTAGTGCAGTTGAGCACGCCTGCTGTTCCCATCTAGAGCTCTTGGAGAGCTTTCCAATGGTATGCTGTGCGCCGCGTAACTCCTTATGGATCAAAAAATATGGGCACCGAAGCGACGAAGACCTGGTCCCAAGCCCCACGCCCTCAGTTTGCGAGCCCATCCTATATGTGAAGCAAAGTTGTCTTTCCCAAGGTGCCATGGGATTCGGTAATAAAAACGTGATGGATTAGGTTGACGTCCTTTGTGCGGCTCAGAACGTACGATCAGGGATAGAAAAACAGCGCAAAAAAATAAAAGTGTATCGAAATTGATGAAAACGTTCGATTTTGGGGTCTGAAAACTGGCGCAGCTGAGAACGCTTGCTACCCTCGTCGTAGATCTCTCGGAAAGCTTTCCAACGGTATGCTGTGCGCCACGTAACTCCTTACGGATAAAACAATATAGGCACCGGAGCGACGGAGACCTGGTCCCAAGCACCACGCCCTCAGTTTGCGGGCCCAGCCTCTATGTGAAACAAAATGTCTTGCCCAAGGTGCCTTGGGATTCGGTAATAGAAACGTGATGGATTAGGTTGCCGTCCTTTTCGCGTCTCACAACATACGATCCGGGATGGAAAAACAGCGCAAAAGAAGAAAAGTGTCCCGAAACTGATAAAAACATTGATTTTGGGCTCCAAAAACTGGCGCAGCTGAGCACGCTTGCTACCCTTGTCTAGATCTCTTGGAGAGCTTTCCAATGGTATGTTGTGCGCCACGTAACTACTTACGGATCAAAAAATATGGACACTGGAGCGACAGAGACCCGGTCCCAAGCCCCACGCCCTCAGTTTGTGGGCCCATCCTCTATGTGAAGCAAAGTTGTCTTGCCCAAGGTGCCATGGGATTCGGTAATAGAAACGTGATGGATTAGGTTGTCGTCCTTTTCGCGGCTCACAACGTATGATCCAGGATGGAAAAACAGTGCAAAAAAAGAAAAGTGTCCCGAAACTGATGAAAACGTTCGATTTTATGCTACAAAAACTGGCGCAGCTTAGCACGCTCGCTTCCCTCGCTGTATATCTCTTGGAGAGCTTTCCAACGGTATGCTATGAATCGCGTAACTCCCTACGGATCAAAAAATATGGGCACTAGAGCGACGGAGATCTTGTCCCAAGCCCCACGCCCTGGGTTTGCGGTCCCAGCCTCTACGTGAAGTGAAGTTGTATTGCCCAAGGTGCCGTGGGATTCGGTAATAGAAACGTGATGGATTAGGTTTTCGTCCTTTTCGCTACTCACGACGTATGATCCGGGATAAAAAAACAGCGCAAAAAAAGAAAAGTGTCCCAAAACTGATGAAAACATTCGATTTTGGGCTCTGAAAACTAGAGCAGTAGAGCACGCTTGCCACCCCAGTCGTAGAGCTCTCGGAGATCTTTACAACGGTATGTTGTGCATCCCGTAATTCCTTACGGATCAAAAAAAATAGGCACCGGAGCGACGGAGACCTAGTCCCAAGCCCCACGCCCTCAGTTTGCGGGCCCATCCTCTATATGAAGCAAAGTTGTCTTGCCCAAGGTGCCATGGGATTCGGTAATAGAAATGTGATATATTAGGTTGTCGTCCTTTTCGCGGCTCACAACGTACGATCCGGGATAGAAAAACAGCGCAAAAAAATAAAAGTGTCCTGAAATTGATGAAAACGTTGATTTTGGGGTCCGAAAACTGGCGCAACTGAGTACTCTTGCTGGCCTCGTCGTAGATCTCTCGGAGAGCTTTACAACGGTATGTTGTGCGTAGCGTAACTCCTTACGAATAAAAAAATATGGGCACTGTAGCGACGAAGACCTTGTCCCAAGCCCCACGCCCTCAGTTTGCAGGCCCAACCTCTATGTGAAACAAAATTGTCTTGCCCCAGGTGCCATGCGATTCGGTAATAAAAACATGATGTATTAGGTTGTCATCCTTTTTGCCGCTCATAACGTACGATCCGGGATGGAAAAACACCGTAAAGGAACAAAAGTGTTCCAAAACTGATGAAAATGTTGATTTTGGGCTCCGAAAACTGGCACAGCCGAGCACGCTTACTGCCCTCATCTAGAGCTCTTGGAGAGCTTTCCAATGGTATGTTGTGCGCCGCGTAACTCCTTACGGATCAAAAAATATTGGCACCGGAGGGACAGGGACCCGGTCCCAAGCCCCACGCCCTCAGTTTGCGGGCCCATCCTCTATGTGAAACAAAGTTGTCTTGCCTAAGGTGCCATGGTATTCGGTAATAGAAATGGGATAAATTAGGTTGTCGCCCTTTTCGCGGCTCACAACATACGATCCGGGATGGAAAAACAGCGCCAAAAAAGAAAAGTGTCTTGAAACTGATGAAAACGTTCGATTTTGGGCTCCAAAAACTAGCGCAGCTGAGCACACTTGCTACCGTCGTCGTAGATCTCTCGGAGAGCTTTCCAACGGTATGCTGTGAACCATGTAACTCCTTCCGGATTAAAAAATATAGGCACCGGAGCGACGGAGACTTTGTCCCAAGCCACACGCCCTGGGTTTACGGGCCCAGCCTCTATGTGAAGCGAAGTTGTATTGCCCAAGGTGCCGTGGGATTCGTTAATAGAAACGTGATAGCTTAGGTGGTCGTCCTTTTCGCTACTCACGACGTACGATCCGGGATGAAAAAACAGCGCAAAAGAAGAAAAGTGTCCCAAAACTTATGAAACATTCGACTTTGGGCTCTAAAAACTGGAGCAGTAGAGTAGGCTTGCTGCCCCCGTCATAGTGCTCTCGGAGAGCTTTCCAATGGTATGTTGCGCGTCGCCTAACTACTTACGGATCAAAAAATATGGGCACTGAAATGACGGAGGCCTGGTCCTAATCCCCACGCCCTCAGTTTGTGAGCCCAACCTCTATGTGAAGCAAAGTTGTCTTGCCCAAGGTGCCATGGGATTCGGTAATAGAAACATGATGGATTAGGTTGTCGTCCTTTTTGGGGCTCACAACGTACGATCCGGGATGGAAAAATAGCGCAAAAGAAGAAAAGTGTACCGAAACTGATGAAAACGTTCGATTATGGGCTCCAAAAATTGGCACAGCTGAGCACGCGTGCTGTCCCCATGTAGAGCTCTTGGAGAGCTTTCCAATGGTATGTTGTGCGCCACGTAACTCTTTACGGATCAAAAAATATGGGCACCGGATAGACGGAGACCTTGTCCTAAAACCCCACACCCTCAGTTTGCGGGCTCAGCCTCTATGTGAAGAAAAGTTGTCTTGCCCAAGGTGCCGTGGGATTCGATAATAGAAACGTGATGGATTAGGTTGTTGTCCTTTTCGTGCCTCACAACGTACGATCAGGGATGGAAAAACAACGCAAAAAAGGAAAAGTGTCCTGAAACTGATGAAAACGTTCGATTTTGGGCTCTAAAAACTGGTGCAGCTGAGCACGCTTGTTGCCCTCGTCTAGAGCTCTTAGAGAGCTTTCCAATGGTATGTTGTGCGACGTGTAACTCTTTACGGATCAAAAAATATAGGCACCGGAGCGGCGGAGACTTCGTCCCCAACCCCACGCCCTCAGTTTGCGGGCCCAGCCTCTATGTGAAGCAAAGTTGTCTTGCCCAAGGTACCGGGGGATTCGGTAATAGAAACATGATGGATTAGGTTGTCGTCCTTTTCGCGGCTCACAACGTACGATCCGGGATGGAAAAACAGCACAAAAGAATAAAAGTGTCCCGAAACGGATTAAAACGTTTGATTTTGGGATCCGAAAACTGTCGTAGCGGAGCACGCTTGCTGCCCCCATCTCGAGCTCTTGGAGAGCTTTCCAATGGTATGTTGTGCGCTGCGTAACTCCTTACGGATCAAAAAATATGGGCACCGGAGCGACGGGTACCTGGTCCCAAGCCCCACGCCCCCAGTTTGCGGGCCCATCCTCTATGTGAAGCAAAGTTGTCTTGCCCAAGGTGCCATGGGATTCGGTAATAGAAATGTGATGGATTAGGTTGTCGTCCTTTTCGTGGCTCACAACGTACGATTCGGGATGGAAAAATAGCGCAAAAGAAGAAAAGTGTCCAGAAAATGATGAAAACATTCGATTTTGGCCTCTGAAAACTGGCGTAGCTGAGCACGCTTGTTGCCCTCGTCATAGATCTCTCAGAGAGCTTTCCAACGGTATGCTGTGAATTGCGTAACTCCTTACAGATCAAAAAATATAGGCACCGGAGCGACGGATACCGTGTCCTAAGCCCCACGCCCTTGGTTTGCAGGCCCAGCCTCTACGTGAAGTGAAGTTATATTGCCCAAGGTGCTGTGGTATTCGGTAATAGAAACGTGATGGATTAGGTTTTCGTCCTTTTCGCTACTCACGACGTACGATCTGGGATAAAAAAACAGCGCAAAAGAAGAAAAGTGTCCCAAAACTGATGAAAACATTCGATTTTAGGCTCCGAAAACTGGCGCAGTAGAGCGCTTTCTACCCCAGTCGTAGAGCTCTCGGAGAGCTTTACAACAGCATGCTGTGCGTCGCGTAATTCCTTACGAATCAAAAAATATTGGCACCGGAGCGACGGAGACCTTGTCCCAAGTCCCACGCCCTCAGTTTACGGGCCCAGCCTCTATGTGAAGCAAAGTTGTCTTGCCCAAAGTGCAGTGGGATTCAGTAATAGAAACGTGATGGATTAGGTTCTCATCCTTTTCGCGGCTCACAACGTACGATCCGGGATGAAAAAACAACGCAAGAGAAGAAAAGTGCCCCAAAGCTGATGAAAATGTTCGATTTTGGGCTCCGAAAACTGGCGCAGTTGAGCACGCTTGCTGCCTCAGTCTAGATCTCTTGGAGAGATTTCCAATGGTATGCTGCGCGCCGCGTAACTTCTTACGGATCAAAAAATATGGGCACTGGAGCGACGGAGACCTGGTCCCAAGCCCCACGCCCTCAGTTTGCGGGCCCATCCTCTATGTGAAGCGAAGTTGTCTTGCCCAAGGTGCCATGGGATTTGGTATTATAAACATGATGGATTAGGTTGTCATCCTTTTCGTGGCTCACAACGTACGATCCAGGATGGAAAAACAGTGCAAAAGAAGAAAAGTGTCCCGAAAGTTATGAAAACATTCAATTTTAGGCTACGAAAACTGGCGCAGCTAAGCACGCTTGTTGCCCTCGTCTAGAGCTCTCGGAGAGCTTTCCAATGGTATGCTGTGCACCGCGTAACTCTTTACGGATCAAAAAATATAGGCACCACAACGACGGAGACCTGGTCCCAAGCCCCACGCCCTCAGTTTGTGGGCCCAACCTCTATGTGAAGCAAAGTTGTCTTGCCCAAGGTGCCGTGGGATTCAGTAATAGAAACGTGATGGATTAGGTTGTCGTCCTTTTTGCGGCTCACAACGTACTATCCGGGATGGAAAAACAGCGCAAAAGAAGAAAAGTATCCCGAAACAGATGAAAATGTTCGATTTTGGGCTCCGAAAACTATCGCAGCAGAGCACGCTTGCTGCCCCTGTCTAGAGTTTTTGGAGAGCTTTCTAATGGTATGCTGTGCGCCGCGTAACTCCTTACGGATCAAAAAATATGTGCACCGGAGCGTCGGACACCTGGTCCCAAGCCCCACGTCCTCAGTTTGCGGTCCCATCCTCTATGTGAAGCAAAGTTGTCTTGCCCAAGGTGCCATGGGATTCGGTAATAGAAACGTGATGGATTAGGTTGTCATCCTTTTCGTGGCTCACAACATACAATCCGGGATGGAAAAACAGCGCAAAAAAAGAAAATTGTCCCGAAGCTAATGAAAATGTTCAATTTTGGGCTCTGAAAACTAGCGCAGCTGAGCACGCTTGCTGCCCTCATCGTAGATCTCTCGGAGAGTTTTCCAACGGTATGCTGTGAACTGCGTAACTCCTCACGGATCAAAAAATATAGGCACCGGAGCGATAGAGACCTTGTCCCAAGCCCCACGCCATAGGTTTGTGGGTCCAGCCTCTACGCCAAGCGAAGTTGTATTACTCAAGGTGCCATGGGATTCGGTAATAGAAACGTGATGGATTAGGTTTTCATCCTTTTCACTTCTCACGACGTACGATCCGGGATAAAAAATAGCGCAAAAGAAGAAAAGTGTCCCAAAACTGATGAAATCATTCAATTTTGGGCTCCGAAAACTGACGCTGTAGAGCACGCTTGCTGCCCTAGTCGTAGAGCTCTAAGAGAGCTTTACAACGGTATGTTGTGCGTCGTGTAATTCCTTACGGATCAAAAAATATGGGCACCGGAGCGACGGAGACCTGGTCCCAAGCCCCACGCCCTCAGTTTGCGGGCCCAGCCTCTATGTGAAGCAAAGTTGTCTTGCCCAAGGTGCCATGGGATTGAGTAATAGAAACGTGATGGATTAGGTTGTCGTCCTTTTCGGGGCTCACAACGTACGATCCGGGATGGAAAAACAGCGCAAAAGAAGAAAAGTGTCCCGAAACTGATGAAAACGTTCAATTTTGGGCTCCAAAAACTGTTGCAGTTTGGCACGCGTGCTGCCCCCATCTAGAGCTCTTGGAGAGCTTTCCAATGGTATGCTGTGTGCCGTGTAACTCTTTACGGATCAAAAAATATGGGCACTTGAGCGACGGAGACCTGGTCCCAAAACCCCACGCCCTAAGTTTGCGGGCCCAGCCTCTATGTGAAGCAAAGTTGTCTTGTCCAAGGTGCCGTGGGATTCAGTAATAGAAACATGATGGATTAGGTTGTCGTCCTTTTCGCGGATCACAACGTACGATCCGGGATGGAAAAACGGTGCAAAAGAAGAAAAGTGTCCCGAAACTAATGAATACGTTCGATTTTCGGATCTAAAAACTGGCATAGCCGAGCACGCTTGCTGCCCTCGTCTAGAGCTCTCGGAGAGCTTTCCAATGGCATGCTGTGCGCCGCGTAACTCTTTACGGATCAAAAAATATGGCACCAGAGCGACGGAGACCTGGTCCCAAGCCCCACGCCCTCAGTTTGCCGGCCCAGCCTCTATGTGAAGGAAAGTTGTGTTGCCCAAGGTGCCGTGGGATTCGGTAATAGAAACGTGATGGATTAGGTTGTCGTCCTTTTCGCGGCTCACAACGTACTATCCGGGATGGAAAAACAGCGCGAAAGAAGAAATGTGTCCCAAAACTGATGAAAACGTTCAATTTTGTGCTCCAAAAACTGGTGCAGCTTAGCACGCTTACTGCCCCAGTCTAGAGCTCTTGGAGAGCTTTCCAATGGTATGCTGTGCGCCGCGTAACTTCTTACGGATCAAAAAAATGGGCACTGGAGCGACGGAGACCTAGTCCCAAGAGCCACACCCTCTGTTTGCGGGCCCATCCTCTATGTGAAGCAAAGTTGTCTTGCCGAAGGTGCCATGAGATTCGGTAATAGAAACGTGATGGATTAGGTTATCGTCCTTTTCATGGCTCACAACGTACGATCCGGGATGGAAAAACAACGCATAAAAAGAAAAGTGTCCCGAAACTGATGAAAATGTTCAATTTTGGGCTCTTAAAACTAGCGCCGCTGAGAACGCTTGCTGCCCTCGTCGTAGATCTCTCGGAGAGCTTTCCAACGGTATGCTGTTGACCGCATAACTCCTTACGGATCAAAAAATATGGGCACCGGAGCGATGGAGACCTTGTACCGAGCTCCACGCCCTGGGTTTGCGGGCCCAGCCTCTATGTGAAGTGAAGTTGTTTTGCCCGAGGTGCTGTGGGATTAGGTAATAGAGACGTGGTAGATTAGGTTGTTGTCCATTTTGCTTCTCACGACATACGATCCGAGAATAAAAAATAGCGCAAAAGAAGAAAATTGTCCCAAAATTGATGAAAACATTCGATTTTGGGCTCCGAAAACTGGAGTAGAGCACGCTTGATGCCCGCATCGTAGAGCTCTTAGAGAGCTTTCCAACGGTATGTTGTGCATCGCGTAACTCCTTACGGATCAAAAAATATGGGCACCGGAGTGACGGAGACCTGGTCCCAAGCCCCACGCCCTCAGTTTGCGGGCCCAGCCTCTATATGAAGCGAAGTTGTCTTGTGCAAGGTGCCATAGGATTTGGTAATAGAAACGTGATGGATTAGGTTGTGGTCCTTTTAGCGACTCACAACGTACAATTCGGGATGGAAAAACCGCGCAAAAGAAGAAAAGTGTCCTAAAACTGATGAAAACGTACGATTTTAGACTCCGAAAACTGGCGCATCTAAGCACGCATGCTGCCCCTATCTAGAGCTCTTGGAGAGCTTTCCGGGATGGAAAAACAGCGCGAAAGAAGAAATATGTCCCAAAACTGATGAAAACGTTCAATTTTGGGCTCCAAAAATTGGTGCAACTTAGCACGCTTACTGCCCCCGTCTAGAGCACTCGGAGAACATTCCAATGGTATGCTGTGCGCCGCGTAACTTCTTACGGATCAAAAAATATGGGCACTGGAGCGACGGAGACCTAGTCCCAAGAGCCACGCCCTCAGTTTGCGGGCCCATCTTCTATGTGAAGTGAAGTTGTCTTGCCCAAGGTGCCATGGGATTCGGTAATAGAATCGTGATGGATTAGGTTGTCGTCCTTTTCGTGGCTCACAACGTACGTTCCGGGATTGAAAAACAGCGCAAAAGAAGAAAAGTATCCCGAAACTGATGAAAACATTCGATTTTGGGCTCCGAAAACTGGCGCAGTTGGGCACGCATGCTGTTCCCATCTAGAGCTTTTGGAGAGCTTTCCAATGGTATGCTGTGTGCCGCGTAACTTTTTACGGATCAAAAAATATGGGCACATGAGCGACGGAGACCTGGTCCCAAAACCCCACGCCCTAAGTTTGCGGGCCCAGCCTCTATGTGAAACAAAGTTGTCTTGCCCAAGGTACCATAGGATTCGGTAATAGAAACATGATGGATTAGGTTGTTGTCCTTTTCGCAGCTCACAATGTATGATCCGGGATGGAAAAACATAGCAAAAGAAGAAAAGTGTCCCGAAACTGATGAAAACGTTAGATTTCGGGCTACGAAAACTGGCACGGTTGAGCACGCTTGCTGCCCCCATCTAGATCTCTTGGAGAGCTTTCCAATGGTATGCTGTGCGCCGCGTAACTCTTAATGGATCAAAAAATATGGGCACCGGAGCGACGAAGACCTTGTCCCACCCCCACGACCTGGGTTTGCGGGCCCAGCCCCTACGTGAAGTGAGGTTGTATTGCGTAAGATGCCATGGGATTCGGTAATAGAAACGTGATGGATTAGGTTTTCATCCTTTTCATTGCTCACGAAGTACGATCCGGGATAAAAAAAAAACAACGCAAAAGTAGAAAAGTGTATCGAAACTGATGAAAACATTTAATTTTGGGCTCCGAAAACTGGCGCAGTAGAGCACGCTTGCTACCTCAGTCGTAGAGCTCTCGGAAAGCTTTACAACGGTATGTTGTGCGTCGCGTAATTCTTTACGGATCAAAAAATATGGGCACCGGAGCGACGGAGACCTGGTCCCAAAACACCAAGCCCTCAATTTGCGGGCTCAGCCTCTATGTGAAGCAAAGTTGTCTTGCCCAAGGGGCCGTGGGATTCGGTAACAGAAACGTGATAGATTAGGTTGTCGTCCTTTTCGCGGCTCACAACATACGATCCGGGATGGAAAAATAGCGCAAAAGAAGAAAAGTGTCCTAAAACTGATTAAAACGTTCGATTTTGGGCTCCGAAAACTAGCACAGCTAAGCACGCTTGTTGCCCTCATCTAGAGCTCTCGGAGAGCTTTCCAATGGTATGCTGTGCGCCACGTAACTCTTTACGGATCAAAAAATATAGGCACCACAGCGACGGAGACCTAGTCTCAAGCCCCACGCCCTCAGTTTGCGGGCCCAACCTCTATGTGAAGCAAAGTTGTCTTGTCCAAGGTGCCGTGGTATTCGGTAATAGAAATGTGATGGATTAGGTTGTCGTCCTTTTTGCGGTTCACAACGTACGATCCGGGATAGAAAAACAGCGTAAAAGAAGAAAAGTATCCCGAAACTGATGAAAACGTTTGATTTTGGGCTCCGAAAACTATCGCAGCGAAGCACGCTTGCTGCCCTCGTCTAGAGCTCTTGGAGAGCTTTCCAATGGTATGCTGTGCGCCGTATAACTCCTTACGGATCAAAAAATATGTGCACCGGAGCGACGAAGACCTTGTCCCAAGCCCCACGTCCTCAGTTTGCGGTCCCATCCTCTATGTGAAGCAAAGTTGTCTTGCCCAAGGTGCCATGGGATTCGGTAATAGAAACGTGATGCATTAGGTTGTCATCCTTTTGGTGGCACACAACATACAATCTGGGATGGAAAAACAACGCAAAAAAAGAAAATTATCCCGAAGCTAATGAAAATGTTCAATTTTGGGCTCTGAAAACTGGCGCAGCTGAGCACGCTTGCTGCCCTCATCGTAGATCTCTTGGAGAGTTTTCCAACGGTATGCTGTGAACTGCGTAACTCTTTACAGATCAAAAAATATAGGCTCCGGAGCGATAGAGACCTTGTCCCAAGCCCCACGCCATGGGTTTGCGGGTCCAGCCTCTACGCCAAGCGAAGTTGTATTGCACAAGGTGCCATGGGATTCGTTAATAGAAACGTGATGGATTAGGTTTTCATCATTTTCACTGCTCACGACGTACGATCCGGGATAAAAAAATAGCGCAAAAGAAGAAAAGTATCCCATAACTGATGAAAACATTCGATTTTGGGCTCCGAAAATTGACGCTGTAGAGCACACTTGCTGCCCCTGTCGTAGAGCTCTCGGAGAGCTTTACAACGGTATGTTGTGCGTCGCGTAATTCCTTACGGATCAAAAAATATGGGCACCGGAGCGACGGAGACTTGGTCCCAAGCCCCACGCCCTCAGTTTGCGGGCCCAGCTTCTATGTGAAGCAAAGTTGTCTTGCCCAAGGTGCCATGGGATTCGGTTATAAAAACCTGATGGATTAGGTTGTCGTCCTTTTCGGGGCTCACAACGTACGATCCGGGATGGAAAAACAGCGCAAAAGAAGAAAAGTGTCCCGAAACTGATGAAAACTTTCGATTTTGGGCTCCGAAAACTGGCGCAGTTGGGTACACATGTTGTCCCCATCTAGAGCTCTTGGAGAGATTTCCAATGGTATGCTGTGTGCCGTGTAACTCTTTACGGATCAAAAAATATGGGCACTTGAGCGACGGAGACCTGGTCCCAAAACCCCACGCCCTATGTTTGCGGGCCCAGCCTCTATGTGAAGCAAAGTTGTCTTGTCCAAGGTGTCGTTGGATTCGGTAATAGAAATGTGATGGATTAGGTTGTCATCCTTTTCGCGGCTCACAACGTACGATTCGGGATGGAAAAACGGTGCAAAAGAAGAAAGGTGTCCTGAAACTAATGAAAACATTCGATTTTGGGCTCTGAAAACTGGCATAGCCGAGCACGCTTGCTGCCCTCGTCTAGAGCTCTCGGAGAGCTTTCCAATGGTATGCTCTGCGCCGCGTAACTCTTTACGGATCAAAAAATATGGGCACCAGAGCGACGGAGACCTGGTCCCAAGCCCCACGCCCTCAGTTTGCGGGCCCAGCCTCTACGTGAAGCAAAGTTGTCTTGCCCAAGGTGTCGTGGGATTCGGTAATAGAAATGTGATGGATTAGGTTGTCGTCCTTTTCGCGGCTCACAACGTACTATCCGGGATGGAAAAACAGCGCGAGAGAAAAAATGTGTCCCAAAATTGATGAAAACGTTCAATTTTATGCTACAAAAACTGGTGCAGCTTAGCACGCTTACTGCCCCCATCTAGAGCTCTTTGAGAGCTTTCCAATGGTATGCTGTGCGCCGCGTAACTTCTTACGGATAAAAAAATATGGGCACTGGAGCGACGGAGACCTAGTCCCAAGAGCCACACCCTCTGTTTGCGGGCCCATCCTCTATGTGAAGCAAAGTTGTCTTGCCCAAGGTGCCATGGGATTCGGTAATAGAAACGTGATGGATTAGGTTATCGTCCTTTTCGTGGCTCACAACGTACGATCCAGGATGGAAAAACAGCGCAAAAAAAGAAAAGTGGTCCGAAACTGATGAAAACGTTCAATTTCGGGCTCTGAAAACTGGCACCGCTGAGCACGCTTGCTGCCCTCATCGTAGAGCTCTCGGAGAGCTTTCCAATGGTATGCTGTGCGCCGCGTAACTCTTTACAGATCAAAAAATTTGGGAACTGGAGCGACGGAGACCTGGTCCCAAAACCCCACGCCCTCAATTTGCCGGCCCAGCCTCTATGTGAAGCAAAGTTGTCTTTCCCAAGGTGCTATGGGATTCGATAATAGAAACGTGATGGATTAGGTTGTCGTCCTTTCGCGGCTCAACACACGATCTGAGATAGAAAAACAACGCAAAAGAAGAAAAGTGTCTCGAAACTGATGAAAACGTTCAATTTTGGGCTTCGAAAATTGGTGCAGCAGAGCACGCTTGCTACCCCGTCTAGAGCTCTCGGAGAGCTTTCCAATGGTATGTTGTGTGCCGCGTAACTCTTTACGGATCAAAAACTATGGGCACCGGAGCGACGGAGACCTGGTCCTAAGCCCCATGCCCTCAGTTCGCGGGCCCAGCCTGTACGTGAAAAGAAGTTGTCTTGCCCAAGGAGCAATGGGATTTGGTATTAGAAATGTGGTCGATTAGGTTGTCGTCATTTTCGTTGCTCACGACGTACGATCCGGGATGAAAAAATAGCGCAAAAGAAGAAAAGTTTCCCAAAACTGTTGAAAACGTTCAATTTTGGGTTTCGAAAATAGGCGCAGTCGAGCAGGTTTGCTAGCCCGGTCATACAGCTCTCGTAGAGCTTTCCAACGGTATATTGTGCGTCGTGTAACTCCTTACGGATCAAAGTATATAGGAACCAGAGCGATAAAGACTCAGTCCCAAGCCCCACGCCCTCGGTTTGCAGGCCCAGCCTCTACTTGAAGCGAAGTTGTCTTGCCCAAGGTGCCATAGGATTCGGTAATAGAAATATGATAGATTAGGTTGTCCTCCTATTTTAGGCTCACGACGTACGATCCGGGATGGGTAAACAACGCAAAAGAAGAAAAGTGTCCCGAAACTGATGAAAATGTTCAATTTTGGACTCCGAAAACAGGCGTAGCCAAGAAGGCTTGTTGCCCATATCGTAGAGCCCCAGGAGAGCTTTCCAACGGTATGCTGTGCACCATGAAACTCTTTATGAATGAAAAGTTATGGGCACTGGAGCGACGGAGACCTGGCTCTAAACCCCACACCCTCAGTTTGGGGGCCCAGCCTCTAGGGGAAGCAAAGTTGTCTTGCCTAAGGTGCCATGGGATTCGGTAATAGAATTGTGATGGATTAGGTTGTTGTCCTTTCCGCGGCTCACGACGTAGATCCGGGACGGAAAAACGGCAGAAAAGAAGAAAAGTGTCACAAAACTGATGAAAACGTTCGATTTTGGGCTCCAAAAATAGGTGCAGCCGAGTAGGCTTACTGCCCTTGTCGTAGAGCACTCGGAGAGCTTTCCAACTGTATGCTGTGCGCCGCGTAATGCCTTACCGACCAGAAGTTATGGGCACCGGAGCGACGGAGACTTCATCCCACGCCCCACGCCCTCGGTTTGCAGGCCGAGCCTCTATGTGAAGTGAAGTTGCCTTGCCCAAGGTGTCGTGGGATTCGGTATTTGAAATGTGATGGATTAGGTTCTCGTCCTTTTCGCGGTTCACGACGTATGATCCGGGATGAAAAAACAGCGCAGAAGAAGAAAAGTTTCCCAAAACTGTTGAAAACGTTCAATTTTGGACTCTGAAAACAGGCGCAGCCGAGCAGGCTTGCTGCTCCCGTCGTACAGCTCTCGGAGATCAAAATATATGGGGACTGGAGCGACGGAGACCTGGTCCTGAGCCCCATGCCCTCGGTTTGCGGGCCCAGCCTCTACGTGAAGCGAAGTTGTATTGCCCAAGGTGCCGTGGGATTCGGTATTAGAAATGTGAAGGATTAGGTTGTCGTCCTTTTCGCGGCTCACGACATACGATCCAGGACAGAAAAATAGCGCAGAAGAAGAAAAGTTTCTTGAAACTGTTGAAAACGTTCAATTATGGGCTCGAAAAATAGGCGAAGCTGAGTAGACTTGCTACCCTTGTCATATAGCTCTTGGAGAGCTTTCCAACGGTATGATGTGCACCGTGTAACTCCTTACGGATCAAAATATATGGGCACCGGAGCGACGAAGACCTAGTCCCATGCCTCATGCCCTCGGTTTGCGGGCCCAGCCTCTACATGAAGCGAAGTTGTCTTGCCCAAGGTGCGGTGGGATTCGGTAATAGAAATGTGATGGAATAGGTTGTCATCCTTTTTGCGGCTCACGACGTAGATTCGGCACAGAAAAACAGGTCAAAAGAAGAAAAGTATCCCGAAACTGATGAAAATATTCAATTTTGGTCACCAAAAACAGGCGCAGCTGAGTAGACTTGCTGCCCCCGTCGTAGAGCTCTCGGAGAGCTTCCCAACGGTATGTTGTGCTCTGAGTAACTCCTTACAAATCAAAAGTTATGCGCACCGGAGCGACGGAGACCTAGTCCCAAGCCCCACGCCCTCAGTTTACGGACCCAGCCTCTACATGAAGCGAAGTTCTCTTGCCCAAGGTGCCATGGGATTCAGTAATAGAAATTTGATAGATTTGGTTATCGTCCTTTTTGCTGCTCACGACGTACGATCCGTGACGGAAAAAAAGCGCAAAAGAAGAAAAGTGTCCTAAAACTGATGAAATTGTTCAATTTTGGGCTCGAAAAATAGGCGCAGCTGAACAGGCTTGCTGCCCCTGTCGTAGAGCTCTCGGAGAGCTTTCCAACGCTATGCGGTATGCCGCGCAACGCCTTACAGATCAAAGAATATGGGCACCGGAGCGACGAAGACCTGGTCCCAAGCCCTATGCCCTGGGTTTGCAGGCCTAGCCTCTACGTGAAGCGAAATTGTCTTGCCCAAGGTGCCATGGGATTTGGTAATAGAAACGTGATGGATTATGTTGTCATCCTTTTCGCAGCTCACGACGTACGATCCGGGATGAAAAAATAACGCAAAATAAGAAAAGTGTCCCGAAATTGATGAAAACGTTTGATTTTATGCTCCAAAAACTGGTGCAGCCGAGTAGGCTGCCCCGGTCATAGAGCTCTCGGAGAGCTTTCCAACGGTATGCTGTGACACCTTACGGATCAAAAGTTATACGCACCGGAGTGACGGAGACATGGTCCCAAGCCCCGCGCCCTCAGTTTGCGGGTCCATCCTCTACGTGAAGCGAAGTTCTCTTGCCCAAGGTGTCATTCGATTCGGTAATAGAAATGTGATGGATTAGGTTGTCGTCCTTTTCGAGGCTCACGACGTACGATCCGGGATAGAAAAACAGCGCAAAAAAAGAAAAATGTCCCGAAACGGATGATAACGTTCAATTTTGGGCTCCGAAAATAGGCGCAGCTGAGCAAGCTGGCTACCCCTGTCGTAGAGCTCTCGAAGAGCTTTCCAACAGTATACTGTGCACCGCGTAACTCATTGCGGATCCAAAAATATGGGCACCAGAGCGACGGAGACCTGGTCCTAAGTCCTACGCCCTGGGTTTGCGGGCCCAGCCTCCACGTGAAGCGTAGTTGTCTTGCCTAAGGTACCATGGGATTCGGTAATAGAAACGTGATGGATTAGTTTGTCGTCCTTTTTGCGGCTCACGACGTACGATTCGGGATGGAAAAATAGCGCAAAAAAAGAAAATTATCCCGAAATTGATGAAAATGTTCAATTTTGGGCTCTGAAAACAAGTGCAACTGAGCACGCTGGCTGCCCTTGTTGTAGAGCTCTCAGAGAGCTTTCCATTAGTATGTTATGCGCCGCGTAATGCCTTACAGATCAAGAGTTATGGGCACCGGAGCGACGGAGACTTGGTCCCAGCCCCACGCCCTCGGTTTGCGGGCCCAGTCTCTACGTGAAGCGAAGTTGTCTTGCCCAAGGTTCCATAGGATTCGGTATTAGAAATGTGATGGATTAGGTTGTCATCTTTTTCGCGGCTCACGACGTATGATTCGAGATGAAAAAACAGCGCAAAAGAAGAAAAGTGTCCCAAAACTGATGAAAATGTTTGATTTTGGGCTCTGAAAATAGGCGCACCCAAGTAGGCTTGTAGCCCCGTCGTAGAGCTCTCGGAGAGCTTTCCAACGGTATGCTGTGCGCCGCGTAACTCCTTACGGATCAAAAAATATGGACACCGGAGCTACAAAGACCTGGTCCCAAGCCACACGCCCTCGGTTTGCGGGCCTAGCCTCTATGTGAAGCGAAGTTGTCTTGCCCAAGGCGCCGTGGGATTTGGTATTAGAAATGTGATGCATTAGGTTGTCGTCCTTCTCGCGGCTCACTACATACGATCCGGGAAGGAAAAATAGCACAAAAGAAGAAAAGTATCCCGAAACTGATGAAGATCTCCGATTTTGGTCTCCAAAAATAGGTGAATCCAAGTAGGCTTTCCACTGCTGTCGTAGAGCACTCGGAGAGCTTTCCAACGGTATGCTGTGCGCCGCGTAACTCCTTACGGATTAAAAGTTATGGGCACCAGAGCGACGAAGACCTAGTCCCAAGCCCCACGCCCTCGGTTTGCGGGCCCAGCCTCTACGTGAAGCGAAGTTGTCCTTCCCAAGGTGCTGTGGGATACGGTGTTAGAAATATGATGGATTAGGTTGTCATCCTTTTCGTGGCTCAAGACGTACAATCCGAGACGGAAAAATAGCGCAGAAGAAGAAAAGTTTTCCAAAATTGTTGAAAACGTTCAATTTCGGGCTCCGAAAAGAGGCACAACAAAGAAGGTTTGCTACCCCGGTCGTAGAGATCTCGGAGAGCTTTCCAACGATATGTTGTGCTCCATGTAATTCCTTACATATCAAAATATATGGACACCGGAGCAACGTAGACCTAGTCCCAAGCCCCACGCCTTGGGCATGCGGGCTCAGCCTCTATGTGAAATGAAGTTGTCTTGCCCAAGGTACCGTGGGATTCGCTATTAGAAATGTGATGGATTAGGTTGTCGTCCTTTTCGCGGCTCACGACGAACAATCCGGGATGAAAAAACAGAGCAAAAGAAGAAAAGTATCCCAAAATTGAAGAAAACATTCGATTTTGGGCTGCGAAAATAGGCGCAGCTGAGTAGGCTTTCGACCCTTGTCGTAGAGCTCTCGGAGAGCTTTCCAACGGTATATTGTACGCCACGTAACTCCTTCCGGATAAAAAAATACGGGCACTAGAGCTACGTAGACCTGGTCCCAAGCCCCACACCCTGGGTTTGCGGGCCCAGCCTATACGTGAAGCGATGTTGTCTTGCCCAAAGTGCCATGGGATTCGGTAATAGAAACGTGATGGATTAGGTTGTCGTCCTTTTCGCGGCTCACAACGTACGATTCGGGACGAAAAACAGCGCAAAAGAATAAAAGTGTCCCGAAACAGATGAAACATTCGATTTTGGGCTCCGAAAAGCCGAGCAAGCTTGTTTCCCCCATCGTAGAGCTCTCGAAAAGCTTTCCAACGGTATGCTGTGCACCGCGTAACTCCTTACGGATAAAAAGTTATGTGCACCAGAGCGATCGAGACCTGGTCCCAAGCCCCATGCCCTCGGTTTGCCGGCCCAGCCTCTACGTGAAGCGAAGTTGTCTTGCCCAAGGTGCCATGCGATTCGGTATTAGAATTGTGGTGGATTAGGTTGTCGTCCTTTTTGCGGTTCACGACGTACGATCCGGGATGAAAAAATAACGCAGAAGAAGAAAAGTTTCCCGAAACTATTGAAAATGTTCAATTTTGGGCTCCAAAAATAGGTGCAGCAGAGCAGGCTTACTGCCCCCGTCGTACAGCTCTCGAAGAGCTTTCCAATGGTATGCTGTGCGCCGTGTAACTCCTTACGGATCAAAATATATGGGCACCGGAGCGACGGAGACCTAGTCCCAAGCCCTACGCCCTCGGTTTGCTGGCCCAGCCTCTACGTGAAGCAAAGTTGTCTTGCCCAAGGTGCCGTAGGATTCTGTAATAGAAATGTGATGGATTAGGTTGTCGTCCTTTTCGCGGCTCACGACGTACGATCCAGGATGAAAAAATTGAGCAAAAGAGGAAAAGTGTCCCGAAATTGATGAAAGCATTCGATTTTGGGCTCTGAAAATAGGTGCAGCCGAGTAGGCTTGCTGCCCCTGTTGTAGAGCTCTCAAAGAGCTTTTCAACGGTATGTTGTGCGCCGTGTAACTCCTTACGGATCAAAAGTTATGTGCACTGGAGCGACGGAGACATGGTCCTAAGCCCCACACCCTCAGTTTGCGGGCCCAACCTCTACATGAAGCGAAGTTCTCTTGCCCATCGTGCCGTGGGATTCAGTAATAGAAATGTGATGGATTAGGTTGTCATCCTTTTCGCGGCTCACAGCGTACGATCTGTCTCACGCCTCAACCCGGCCTATAAAGGTTAGACTAGGGTGTGATCTAAACATTCAAGTCCTTTCACATCCTTAATCATTCTAGGAGGTTTAACACTTAACGTTTTATTCTGGACTTCAAAATTTTTCCGGAAATCCGGCAGCATAACGGCTGTAATTGGGCTCTTTGTTTTGACCTAAATTTTCTAACAGCCTCAAATTTACCATCAAATTCAATTCCAGCTAAGATTACTATTACTCCATCAATTGAATTGCCTATTGGTTAATTCGACGTCCCGTTTGATTTATAACTTAGCTTGATACTATGTCTCGTTTGTCCATTTATCCTCGTTTCAAAATATACTTGCTGATCTTAACTTATTAGTGAGTACCTGTTGAGATTGGATAAGTTCATTTACCTATTCCTTAACTAAGCATCATAACCTGTGATAGATACTAGCCGTAGTAAAAGCAAAACGATCATAGTCATGTCTAGTATCAGTCTACTTAAAAGTACAAACCAAAATTAGACCCCAAATTACAGCGGGGGTCTTTTACATCACAAGCAACAAATAACATAAGGGAAATAGTCTTCAAGCAGTAAAAAGTACACAAGTAGTCACGTTCAAGCAAAACAACAATAACAGGCAATCACTCCAGGGGTTCATCATTAGGTACATTATCCTCGGGTTCCTGTGCCTGTTCTTCTTCACCTGAAATGATAAAGGAGGGTGAGTCCTTATGAACTCAGCGAGGGGGAACGAGAGATAAATTTTGAAACTCATTTTCCGATTCAATTTATGAAAACCCCTTTTTTAAACGTGTCACATATTACAATAATGTGGTAAGCAATTATAAGAAACAAATCGAGAAACGGATACAATTACCAATCATTTCAAGGATACGGTGAGCATTTGCTCTCAATTTCAATTTTGAATCATTTGGTGCGGCCGGCTTCAATAACTCGCTTATCACTCCCAAGTGGGTGTACTCCGGATGTACCCCGAAACCTACGACCCAACTCTCCGAGGGTAAAATGCCAAGCGAGATAGGGAATTGGACCATGGTAGTCACGGTAACACCGGCAAGCCCGATGCCGCCCGGCGTGCGTGAAACACTACCATGCCACACGAAAGGTTGCAACCTCGTATGCAATGAACATTTATAACATTTAACATATCACATTAGGAGGGCAACAAAGTAGGTTGCCTCCGAACAGTTATAAGATCGCACGTTGTCAAGTAGTCAAATAAGGCACGATAAGGCAAGTTATTTCACTTGAAAGGCATATAGAGTCATATGAACATCAAACGAGCAGCCATGTAACACATGTAAAACAGGCCATATAACTCATTAAGAAGCTCATATACTCAGGTGATACGAATTATTCAACATGCAACAACATTTACGTGGGTTCGATAGCAAGAAAAGCTTATTTGACATCATGCAATAGTCAAAACCATAATTGAAGTTATAACACATTTACGGGCAGCCCACTAAGCATAAAATTTCCACACAATAACCAAAAGATCAACACTTAGCAAAGCTACCTAGTCATTAGGGTTTCTATTTCATGCTTATTCGTGTGATTAAAACCCTAAGTCAACTCAAACTCATGCATCATTCCATTCAAGCATCCTCAAGTACTCAAAACAGTCCACGCAATATTCCAACATCATAATTCCAAGCAATTAGCACCACAAGAGAGGTTACAATAGTTTTCCATGCATATAGCTAAGTGAAACACTCACTGCAGTAGGCTGTTTTCTCAAAATCAATCAGGTAAGCAAACAATCTCCAATTTTAGTGAATAAGGTGTCAAATTAAAGATTAAGAAGTTAACTAAACTAATAAACAAACCTTGCATCAATTGGGGTTCAGAATAATTAGTTATAGCCGAAACTGTGAGGTAGCACAAAACTGTCCAGATTTGTACACTTTTCAGAAATTGACGTTTTTGAGATCCTTAGTGTCATTTTTAGCTTTGGTCTATTTCTGACAAAATTGTCCAGAACTGAAAAATATAGCAGCGTACCAATTTTCATACATTTTGGACAACATTTACTATGTCAAATATGGTTCGTTCCACAAGGTCAGTGCATCTGCCAAAACCTGATTCATTTTTCCAGATTTCCAGATTTCCAGATTTGGTCACATTTTAATGATTGGTCATTTTGAGGACCTTAGAGTCAAAATTAGCTTCGACCTATTTCTGGGAAAAATGTTCAAAACTGTCAAAACTAGTCACCCACCAATTTTCAAGCATTTTAAACATCATGTGCTTAGCTAAACTTACCTCGAACAGACTGGTCAGAGAGCTGTCACAAGAATTCGACTTCACCTAGCATCATTTTCAAGCCAAGATCTTGCCATGCATGGTTGTTTAAGCTCATGAACGACCACATAACTCAAGTACAGAAGCAAATATACACATTTATGAACATGAATGTGAAATTTCAAAGAGTTTTCAAAAGCTTTTAACCCTCACCTTTGCAATCAATCAAAAGATGCACAACAACCTTGTTGAAGCTCAAATCTTCTCCTTTTCTTTGCCTAGCCGAAAACCTACTAGCTTCTCTCTATTTTTCCTAGCTTAATAAGCAATCTCTTAGTGCATGCAAGTAATTAGAACTTGAAGAAAAGAAATGGATGCTTAGTAACTCACCTAGGCCGAAAACGAAGCTTCAATGCACATGCAAGAGAAATTTTCGAACTCTAGCTTGTTTGCTTGTTTTTCTTGATGGTTTGCTTGCCTTGTTCGACCAAGGTGTGATGAAGATGAACAAGGATGATGAGAGTTCAGCCAAGGGCCGAAATGGAGAGAGAAGAATGAGAGGAGAGAGGAAAGATTGAGGAAAATGAGTTGAAATGAAAAGAAGACAAGCCTTGTAACTTGGTGATGCAATCTCGGCCTTGGGCAGCCAACAATCTGAAATTTGTGTCTTCAAGATAGAATTTTAAATGTTTAGCATGGGCTTCAAGCTTTTGGTCGAGCAAGGTGTGCAAATGTGAGGCTTTTGATCATTTTTTTATGCCTTTTGGTGTCATAGTTTGTCTAGCATGCATATTTAATTGTGTTGTTCCAATTTCTTGCTCAAAACATGGTGTGGTCGGCTATGGCATGTGCAAAATTCTGATTTCTTGTCATCTTTTGGGTGTTAATTGTTGTGTGTTGAAAATGCAAAAAGAACAAAGAATAAAGAATAAGGAATGTCTAGTGTTTGGTGCATTTTTTTGTCTTTTAGTGAATGGAATTTGGATTATTATATTGTTAGTGGATTTTGTAGGATTGTTTAATAGTCTAGTGCTTCGTGTAAGATGCTTTCTCGGTTAGCGTGAAGGCACGCTTTCCTAGGTCTAAGGCACACACTATGAGGTAAGACACGAACTACGAGACGAATGCACGTTTTTCAACTAAACGCACGCAACACTATATGAATGCACATAATTCGATGCAAGGCACACAAAAACTAAACACAATTCTCGAACCTAGGTCATGGCACGCAAATCGGGGTCGGGCCTCACATCCTCCCCTCCTTAAAAGAATTTCGTCCCGAAATTCAATATTACCTTGAAATAATGCTGGATACTGCTGCTCCATCTGGTCTCGCCTTTCTCACGTTGCTTCTTCGATTCCATGATGATCCCACAGCACTTTCACCATAGGTATAGTTCTGTTGCGCAACTCCCGATCCTGCTGGTCTAAGATCCGAATGGGCTTTTCCTCGTAGGACAAGTTCTCCCGAAGCTGCAACGGCTCAGGCTCCAAGATATGCGACGGGTCAGGATGATACTTCCGCAGCATCGATACATGAAAGACGTCATGAATATTGGAGAGGTTCTGGGGTAGTGCTAGTCGATACGCCAACTTGCCAATCTTCTCAAATATCTCAAACGGTCCTACAAATCTTGGGCTCAACTTTCCACCCTTGCCATGTTTAATCAGTCCCCTCCGGGGTGATATCTTCAAGAACACCTTGTCGCCAACCTCAAACTCAAGACTCCGTCTCCGCCGGTCTACATAACTCTTCTGCCTGCTCTGGGCAGTAAGCATCCGTTTCCGGATGAGGTGGATATTATCAACAGTTTTCATCAGTTCAGGTAAAAGGGTCGGGTCAAAAGTCTTCGTCTCACCTACTTCATCCCAGTAGATTGGGGATCGACACTTACGTCCATACAACGCCTCAAAAGGGGCCATCCCGATCGTGGCCTGATAACTATTGTTGTAGGCGAACTCCGCTAGATATAGATATTTCTCCCAACCTTTCCCGAAGTCCAACACACATGCCCTCAGCATATCCTCCAAAATTTGAATAGTTCTCTCCGATTGACCATCCGTCTGAAGGTGATAAGCCGTGCTAAAACTCAATTTCGTCCCCAAAGCTTCCTGCAATCTCTTCCAAAATCGGGAAGTAAAACGAGGATCCCTATCCGATACGATACTCACAGGCATCCCGTGCAATCTCACAATCTCCGCCACATACATATCTCCTAGTTTCTCAGGACTATCTTCCTTGTTTATTGGTAAAAAGTGCGCCGACTTAGTCAATCTATCCACTATAACCCAAACGGCGTCACGACCCTTTTGTGATCTAGGCAGGTCCATAACAAAATCCATAGTAATATGTTCCCATTTCCATTGGGGAATCTCCAACGGCTGAAGTAAACCTGCGGGTCGTTGATGTTCTGCCTTGACTCTCTGGCAAGTCAAACACCGTGCTACAAACTCCGCAATTTCTCTTTTCATGTTATTCCACCAATAGTGTTGCTTCAAATCCTGATACATCTTTGTTCCACCGGGATGAATAATATATCTTGAATTATGCGCTTCCTCAAGAATCTTCTTTTTCAGCTCTGGCTCATTGGGAACACAAACCCGGTTCCTAAACCTCCAAATACCATCATCATGAAACTTGAAATCTGCATTGCTTTCCTTAATCTTCTGAAATTGTTGGTCCTTCTGTTGAGCCTCTCGTAACTCAGATAACAAGGTCGATTGAATTTGGGTAGTGGCAAAAAGTAACCCCTTCTGAGTCAATTGCGGTTTCCATAGAAACGCTTCATCCAACAACTCCTGCACCTTGACTTCCAGTTTCGCCATGCTTGATTTTCTGCTTAAGGCATCTGCAACTACGTTCGCCTTACCGGGCACATAATTAATTGAACAGTTATAATCATCCAAAAGCTCCATCCATCGCCTTTGCCTCATATTCAACTCCTTTTGAGAAAACAAGTATTTCAAGCTCTTATGATCGGTAAATACCTCAAATTTGTTACCCCATAAATAATGCCTCCATTTCTTGAGTGCAAACACAATAGCCGCTAATTCCAAATCGTGCGTCAGGTAATTCATCTCATATGGCTTTGGTTTCCTAGAGGCATAAGCAATCACTCTTCCATTTTGCATCAACACACATCCCAATCCATCTTTCGAAGCATCGCTATAGATTACAAAACCTTGACTCCCTTCAGGCAATGCAAGAACTGGTGCGGTGGTCAATCTTTTCTTCAACTCTTGGAAGCTGTTCTCACACTTATCATCCCACACAAACTTGGTTTTCTTTTGGGTGAGCTTTTTAAGCGGTCCTGCAATCTTAGAGAAATCCTTCACGAACCTCCGATAATAGCCGGCTAGACCAAGAAAACTACGAACTTCCGTGACATTTTTTGGCTTTTTCCAAGACATCACTGCATCGATCTTTGCTGGATCTACCGCTATTCCTTCTTGGGATATGATATGCCCCAAAAATGCAATCTGCTGTAACCAAAATTCACATTTGCTAAACTTTGCATACAATCGATGCTCTCAAAGTTTCTGCAGTACCAACTGCAGATGTTGCTTATGCTCCGCCTCCGATTTCGAGTATACCAAAATATCATCAATGAAGATCACCACAAATTGGTCCAAGTAGGGTTGAAACACCCTATGCATCAAATCCATAAAGGCTGCAGGGGCATTAGTTAGTCCAAAAGGCATCACCACATATTCGTAGTGCCTATATCTCGTCCTGAAAGCCGTTTTAGGCACATCTTCTTTCTTGATCCGCAACTGATAATATCCTTGCCTCAAGTCGAGTTTCGAATACACTTGGCTCCTTGCAGTTGATCAAATAACTCGTCAATCAGGGGAAGTGGGTATTTATTTTTGATAGTCACTTGGTTCAACCCTCGATAGTCAATGCATAGCCTCAGCGTTCCGTCTTTCTTCTTAACAAATAGCATGGGCGCACCCCACGGTGAAGAGCTCGGTTGTACAAATCCCTTCTTCAGCAATCCCTGTAACTGGTCCTTCAATTCTTGTAGCTCGGCCGGTGCCATACGATAGGGAGCTTTTGATATTGGCTGGGCGCCAGGCAGCAACTCTATAACAAACTCGATCTCCCGATTTGGGGGTAAACCGGGTAATTCTTCAGGGAATACATCTGCATAGTCTTTGATCACAGGCATCTCCTCCAACTTAGCTTTATCCGACGGCTTGTTGATAAGGTAAGCCAAGTATCCGCTGCATCCTTTCCTTAAGGACTTCACTACTTTTGTAGATGAAATGATGGAACTCCCGGTGAAATCTCTTCGGCCCAAAACCTCTAGTATCGGTTGATCAGGTACCCGGAACGTTATAATCTTTGCTCGGAAATCCAATTGGACATGATGTTTTGCCAGCCAGTCCATCCCTAAAATGACCTCGTAGTCTCGAAAAGGTAATACAATAAGATTGGCCGAGAATTCCCTATCCTTAATTTGGATTTTACATGCTTTACAAGCTGAACTAGTTACAAGTTTAGAACCCATTGGAGTACCAACTTCCACTTCATATGGCAAACATACAACTTTCAATTTCACACGTTCCACACATAAGGGAGTAATAAATGAATGAGTAGCACCCGGATCAATTAACACCTTAACAGGTTGATTCAGTATGAAAAATGTACCTTCAACAACAGCGGTCTCATCTGGAATCTCCTCGCACTCGATAGCATAAGCTCGAGCCTGGACTCTAGGAACTGGAGTCTTGCCTCTACCAGCTGGTTTAACCTGATTTTGTCCCCCTTGCCATTTAGGGCAATCCTTAACCCGGTGTTGATCGCTGCCACAACCTATACATCGTCCCAATTTTCTCCAACACTGGGCCTCAGTGTGACCCTTCCTGCTACAGTGAGAGCAAGTAACAGTCTGAGAAGCAGGTGAACTACCTGTGGATCCGCGGGTGGAAGAGGCTGATGGCGCTTTAGTCGGCCCACGGTTATTCACTGACCTATTCTGGATCTGACCTTGACCGCGACTTTGACTCTGGAATTTCCTCTGCTGGCCTGGAGGCTGGTAAGGTTTCTTGTTTGGCTGACTCGAACCGGCTCCATCTAGTTTCCTCTTCTCAACTCGAGAGGCAGCAGCAAATAGGGCAGAGTAAGTAGCGAAGTCATGAGAAGCTAACTGATCCCGAATCTCTGGCCACAAACCAACAGTAAATTTCCACATCTTTGCCTCTGGAGTAGAAACCATATACTGAGCATAACGGGACAGTCGGTCAAAACGAGCCTCGTACTGGGCCACCGTCATATTACCCTTGGTCAAGTGCATGAACTCCTCGATCCGCCTCTGCCTGGAAACTGCAGGTACATATTTCTCCTTAAACGCCTTAACGAAATTACCCCACAAGCGAGGTGTCTGATCAGTCTCCCACAGTGCCTCTACAGTGTGCCACCAATGCTCGGCATCCCCATGCAACAGAAATACAGCAAACTCCAATTTCTCTTCATCTGTATAATCAAGTGGCATAAAAATCTTCTCGATCTCGGACAGCCAAGCCTCTGCTTTCTCATCATCAGCTTCCCCGTAGAATTTAGACGGGCGAAAGTCAAGGAATTCCTTTATTCTGCTATGACTCCCAATGTTACCTTCATTCCTATTGTTGATGTTGTTGTTGGCTTCGTGAGCATCCTGACGCTCCATCACACGTGACACACGATCCATGGCAGTTGCCATCATATTGAACATAGCTATACAGGGATTAGTCTGATAGGCATCCCCGGTCTCTTGAGGTTCACCGCTCCTATTAGTAGTACGGGTACTAGGGCCAGCCATCTAAAGGCACAATTTATCGAAATATGATAATTAAGAATCTAATGCATAAGATATGCAACATAATATAGGTATAATTCTAAAAACATTCAAGGCATATAAGTCACTTAAGCACATAGAACATAAAAGGTACATTTATCACACAATAACACATAAACAAGTCATCCTAATTATCTTAGGGCTCTACCCACGGTCCGAGAGTTAAACCCGGCTTAAGCAATCTAAGCTCTGATACCATCTTTCTAAGGTGTCACGCCCCAACCCGACCTATAAAGGTTAGACTAGGGTGTGATCTAAACATTCAAGTCCTTTCACATCCTTAATCATTCTAGGAGGTTTAACACTTAACGTTTTATTCTGGACTTCAAAATTTTTCCGAAAATCCAGCAGCATAACGGCTGTAATTGGGCTCTTTGTTTTGACCTAAATTTTATAATAGCCTCAAATTTACCATCTCAAATTCAATTCCAACTAAGATTACTATTACTCCATCAATTGAATTTCCTATTGGTTAATTCGACATCCCGTTTGATTTATAACTTACCTTGATACTATGTCTCGTTTGTCCATTTATCCTCGTTTCAAAATATACCTGCTGATCTTAACTTATTAGCGAGTACCTGTTGAGATTGGATAAGTTCATTTACCTATTCCTTAACTAAGCATCATAACCTGTGATAGATACTAGCGGTAGTAAAAGCAAAACAATCATAGTCATGTATAGTATCAGTCTACTTAAAAGTACAAACCAAAATTAGACCCCAAATTACAGCGGGGGTCTTTTACATCACAAGCAACAAATAACAGAAGGGAAATAGTCTTCAAGCAGTAAAAAGTACACAAGTAGTCACGTTCAAGCAAAACAACAATAACAGGCAATCACTCCAGGGGTTCATCATTAGGTACATTATCCTCGGGTTCATGTGCCTGTTCTTCTTCACCTGAAATGATAAAGGAGGGTGAGTCCTTATGAACTCAGCGAGGGGGAACGAGAAATAAATTTTGAAACTCATTTTCCGATTCAATTTATGAAAACCCCTTTTTTTAAACGTGTCACATATTACAATAATGTGGTAAGCAATTATAAGAAACAAATCGAGAAACGGATACAATTACCAATCATTTCAAGGATACGGTGAGCATTTGCTCTCAATTTCAATTTCGAATCATTTGGTGCGGCCGGCTTCAATAACCCGCTTATCACTCCCAAGTGGGTGTACTCCGGATGTACCCCGAAACCTACGACCCAACTCTCCGAGGGTGAAATGCCAAGCGAGAGAGGGAATTGGACCATGGTAGTCACGGTAACACCGGCAAGCCCGATGCCGCCCGGCGTGCGTGAAACACTACCATGCCACACGAAAGGTTGCAACCTCATATGCAATGCACATTTATAACATTTAACATATCACATTAGGAGGGCAACAAAGTAGGTTGCCTCCGAACAGTTATAAGATCGCACGTTGTCAAGTAGTCAATTAAGGCACGATAAGGCAAGTTATTTCACTTGTAAGGCATATAGAGTCATATGAACATCAAACGAGCAGCCATGTAACACATGTAAAACAGGCCATATAACTCATTAAGAAGCTCATATACTCAGGTGATACGAATTATTCAACATGCAACAACATTTACGTGGGTTCGATAGCAAGAAAAGCTTATTTGACATCATGCAATAGTCAAAACCATAATTGAAGTTATAACACATTTACGGGCAGCCCACTAAGCATAAAATTTCCACACAATAACCAAAAGATCAACACTTAGCAAAGCTACCTAGTCATTAGGGTTTCTATTTCATGCTTATTCGTGTGATTAAAACCCTAAGTCAACTCAAACTCATGCATCATTCCATTCAAGCATCCTCAAGTACTCAAAACAGTCCACACAATATTCCAACATCATAATTCCAAGCAATTAGCACCACAAGAGAGGTTACAATAGTTTTCCATGCATATAGCTAAGTGAAACACTCACTGCAGTAGGCTGTTTTCTCACAATCAATCAGGTAAGCAAACAATCTCCAATTTTAGTGAATAAGATGTCAAATTAAAGCTTAAGAAGTTAACTAAACTAATAAACAAACCTTGCATCAATTGGGGTTCAGAATAATTAGTTATAGCCGAAACTGTGAGGTAGCACAAAACTGTCCAGATTTGCACACTTTTCAGAAATTGACATTTTTGAGATCCTTAGAGTCATTTTTAGCTTTGGTCCATTTCTGACAAAATTGTCCAGAACTGAAAAATATAGCAGCGCTCCAATTTTCATACATTTTGGACAACATTTACTATGTCAAATATGGTTCGTTCCACAAGGTCAGTGCATCTGCCAAAACCTGATTCATTTTTCCAGATTTCCAGATTTCCAGATTTGGTCACATTTTAATGATTGGTCATTTTGAGGACCTTAGAGTCAAAATTAGCTTCGACCTATTTCTGGGAAAAATGTTCAAAACTGTCAAAACTAGTCACCCACCAATTTTCAAGCATTTTAAACATCATGTGCTTAGCTAAACTTACCTCGAACAGACTGGTCAGAGAGCTGTCACAAGAATTCGACTTCACCTAGCATCATTTTCAAGCCAAGATCTTGCCATGCATGGTTGTTTAAGCTCATGAACGACCACATAACTCAAGTACAGAAGCAAATATACACATTTATGAACATGCATGTGAAATTTCAAAGAGTTTTCAAAAGCTTTTAACCCTCACCTTTGCAATCAATCAAAAGATGCACAACAACCTTGTTGAAGCTCAAATCTTCTCCTTTTCTTTGCCTAGCCGAAAACCTACTAGCTTCTCTCTATTTTTCCTAGCTTAATAAGCAATCTCTTAGTGCATGCAAGTAATTAGAACTTGAAGAAAAGAAATGGATGCTTAGTAACTCACCTAGGCCGAAAACGAAGCTTCAATGCACATGCAAGAGAAATTTTCGAACTCTAGCTTGTTTGCTTGTTTTTCTTGATGGTTTGCTTGCCTTGTTCGACCAAGGTGTGATGAAGATGAACAAGGATGATGAGAGTTCAGCCAAGGGCCGAAATGGAGAGAGAAGAATGAGAGGAGAGAGGAAAGATTGAGGAAAATGAGTTGAAATGAAAAGAAGACAAGCCTTGTAACTTGGTGATGCAAGCTCGGCCTTGGGCAGCCAACAATCTGAAATTTGTGTCTTCAAGATAGAATTTTAAATTTTTAGCATGGGCTTCAAGCTTTTGGTCGAGCAAGGTGTGCAAATGTGAGGGCTTTTGATCATTTTTTATGCCTTTTGGTGTCATAGTTTGTCTAGCATGCATATTTAATTGTGTTGTTCCAATTTCTTGCTCAAAACATGGTGTGGTCGGCTATGGCATGTCAAAAATTCTGATTTCTTGTCATCTTTTGGGTGTTAATTGTTGTGTGTTGAAAATGCAAAAAGAACAAAGAATAAAGAATAAGGAATGTCTAGTGTTTGGTGCATTTTTTTGTCTTCTAGTGAATGGAATTTGGATTATTATATTGTTAGTGGATTTTGTAGGATTGTTTAATAGTCTAGTGCTTCGTGTAAGATGCTTTCTCGGTTAGCGTGAAGGCACGCTTTCCAAAGTCTAAGGCACGCACTACGAGGTAAGATACGAACTACGAGACGAATGCACGTTTTTCAACTAAACGCACGCAACACTATATGAATGCACATAATTCGATGCAAGGCACATAAAAACTAAACACAATTCTCAAACTTAGGTCATGGCACGCAAATCGAGGTCGGGCCTCACAATCTGGGATGAAAAAACAGCGCAAAAGAAGAAAAGTATCCCAAAATTGATGAAAATGTTCAATTTTGGGCTCCAAAAACATGGCACAGTCGAGCAGGTTTGGTGCCCCCATCGTAGAGCTCTTAGAGAGCTTTCCAACGGTATGCTGTGTGCTGCGTAACTTCTTACGGACCAAAACTTATAGGAACCGGAGTGACGGAGACCTGGTCCCAAGCCCCACGCTCTAGGTTTGCAGGCCCAGCCTGTACGTGAAGCGAAGTTCTCTTGCCCAAGGTACCATGGGATTCGGTAATAGAATTGTGATAGATTAGGTTGTCGTCCTTTTCATGGCTCACGACCTACGATTCGGGATGAAAAAACTGCGCAAAAGAAGAAAAGTGTCCCAAAACTGATGAAAAAGTTCAATTTTGAGCTCCGAAAATAGGCGAAGCAAGGGCAGAAAAGCTGCCCTCGTCGTAGAGCTCTCGGAGAGCTTTCCAATGGTATGCTGTGCGACGCAAAACTACTTACGGATCAAAAGTTATGGGTATCGGAGCGACGGAGACCTGGTCCCGAGCCCCACGCCCTTGGTTTGCGGGCCTAGCCTCTACATGAAGCGAAGTTGTCTTGCCTAAGGTCCCATGGGATTCAGTAATAGAAATGTGATAGATTAGGTTGTCGTCCTTTTTGAGGCTCACGACGTATAATCCGGGACGAAAAAATAGTGCAAAAGAAGAAAAGTGTCCCAAAACTAATGAAAATGTTCAATTTTGGGCTCCGAAAATAGGTATAGTCGGGCAGGCTTGTTGTCCCCGTCGTAGAGCTCTCAGAGAGCTTTCCAACGATATGTTGTGCGTCGCATAACTCCTTACGGATCAAAAGTTATGCTCACCGGAGCGACGAAGACAAGGTCCCAAGTCCCACGCCCTCTGTTTGCAGGCCCAGCCTCTACGTGAAGTGAAGTTATCTTGCCCAAGGTGCCATGGGATTCAGTAATAGAAATGTGATGGATTACGTTGTCATCCTTTTCGCGGCTCACAACGTACGATCCTGGACGAAAAAATAGCACAAAAATAGAAAAGTGTCCTGAAATGGATGAAAACATTTGATTTTGGGCTTTGAAAATAGGTGCAGCTAAGTAGGCTTGTTGCCCCCATCGTAGAGCTCTCGGAGACCTTTCCAACGGTATGTTGTGCGCTGCGTAACTCCTTACGGATCAAAAGTTATGCGCACCGGAGCGACGGAGACCTGGTCCCGAGCCCCACGCCCTCGGTTTGCGGGCCTAGCCTCTACGTGAAGCGAAGTTGCCTTGCCCAAGGTCCCATGGGATTCGGTAATAGAAATGTGATGGATTAGGTTGTCGTCATTTTCACGGCTCACGAGGTACGATCCGGGATGGAAAAACAGCGCAAAAGAAGAAAAGTGTCCCAAAACTAATGAAAATGTTCGATTTTGGGCTTCGAAAATAGGCGCAGCCTAATAGACTGGCTGCCCCTGTCGTAGAGATCTCGAAGAGCTTGCAAACGGTATGCTGTGCGCAACGTAACACCTTACGGATCAAGAGTTATAGGCACCAGAGCGACGAAGACCTAGTCCCAAGCCCCACGCCCTCGGTTTGTGAGCCCAGCCACTACGTGAAGTGAAGTTCTCTTGCCCAAGGTGCCATGGGATTCGGTAATAGAAATGTGATGGATTAGGTTGTCGTCCTACGACGTACGATCCGGGATGAAAAAATGTGCAAAAGAAGAAAAGTATCTCGAAACTGATGAAAATGTTCAATTTTGGGCTCCAAAAATAGGTGCAGCCGGGCAGGCTTGCTACCCCCGTCGTAGAGCTCTCAGAGAGCTTTCCAATGGTATACTGTGCACTGCGTAACTCTTTACGGATCAAAAGTTATGGACACCGGAGTGACAGAGACCTGGTCCCGAGCCCCACGCCCTCAATTTGCGGGCCCAGCGTCTACGTGAAGCGAAGTTGTCTTGCCCAAAGTCCCTTGGGATTCGGTAATAGAAATGTGATAGATTAGGTTGTCGTCCTTTTGGCGGCTCACGCCGTACGATCCGGGACAAAAAAACAGTGCAAAAGAATAAAAGTGTCCCAAAACTGATGAAGCCTGCTCAGTTGCTCCTATTTTCAGAGCCCAAAATTGAACATTTTCTTCAATTTCGGGACACTTTTATTCGGTCCCGGATCGTACGTCGTGAGCCGCGAAAAGGACGACAATCTAATCCATCACATTTCTATTACCGAATCTGTGAGGCTTGACCCCGAATAACGTGTCATACCTCGATTTACATGCCATAGACCCTTAATTATATGACCGACCTTGGATTACGTGTCCTGTTTTGATTTTCGTGCATACATTGTCACACGTGCCTTGACCTAGATTAGTGTGCCCTAATCCCCGACTGACGTGCGATACCTAGATATACGTGCCCTGACCTCGATGTACGTGCGTTATCTCATTTCGTGTGCCCTAACCTTGAACTGTGTACCACAACCTAGATATAGAGTCATGCCTTGATTTACGTGCATTGCATTGAATCACGTGTCTTGCATTGGTTTACGTGCATTCACCTAGGATTGCGTGCATTAGTCTTGAAGTATGTGCATTAGCCTTGTAGTTCGTGTCTACATCGTAATTCGTGCCCTAGACCTAGGAATCCGTGCCACCACGTTAATCAAGAAAGAATCCTACACAAAGCACAAGACAATAAAATAATCCTACACAATCCATTAACCAATATTATATTCCTAATTCAAATTCTCTACAAACTCCACTAACAATAAAATAATACTAAACTATTCCAACATTTTCCACTAACTATTATTCTATTCATAATTCAACTCATCAACAAACATTCCTATATTTTATTCTACCTAGATTCCCTAATTTCCCAACATTCCTATGACAATTCTAATGACACAAATGCATAAAAAATTAGTCCTAGACAATCTATGACATATTATGACACAAATGCATAAAAAATAGCCCCAAAACCCTACCAAATGCACACCATTTTCGACCAAGTGCTCCTTGCCCATGCTAGGAATTTCAAAATGCCTCTTGAAGATATAAAAATCAGAATTGCTAAGCTCAAGGCTGAACCCATGCATCAACTTTTGCAAAAAGCCACATTTTTCTTTCATTTCTCTCATTCTCCTCACATTTCTCTCTCTCCCTCTCATTCTTCTCTCTCCATCTCGGTTTTGGGCTGAGTTTATTCATCCCTTAGCTCATCTTCATCATCCTATGGTACATCAAGACAAACAACAAGCAAAGAAACTCACCCAAGCAAGCTAGGATGCAAGAAACACACATGCAAGCATTTTGAGTCACCATTTTCGGCCTTAGTGAGTTTCCTAGCTTCCATTTCTTTTCTTCTTGTTCTAACCACATGCATGTACTAAGAACTTGGCCTCTAAGCTAGGAAAAATAGAGAGAAATCGGGTGGAGTCTTGGCTAAGCAAGGAAGAAGAAGAAATTTGTGCTTCAACAAGTTTTTGTGCATCTTCTTGGTTGATTGCTAAGGTGAGGGCTAAAACCTTTTGAAAATCCTTCAAAAATCCACATGCATGCTCATAAATGTATGTCTTTGCTTCTGTACTTGAGTTATATGTTCGTTCATAAGCTTTTGCAACCATGCATGGCAAGATCTTGGCTTGAAAGAGATGATAGGTGAAGTCGGATTGTTGACAGCTCTCTGACCAGTTTGTTTTGAGGTAAGTTTAGATAGGCAAATGATGTTGAAATGCATGAAAATTGGTAGGTGGCTAGTTTGGACAGTTTTGAACATTTTTTGCAGAAATAGGCCAAAGCTAATTTTGACTCTAAGGTCCTCAAAATGGCAGATCTTTAAAATGTGTCCAAATCTGGAAATCTGGAAAAATGAAGCAGGTTTTGGCAGATGCACTGACCTTGTAGAACGAACCATATTAGACTTAGTTATTGATGTCCAAAATGTATGAAAATTGGTGTGCTGCTATATTTTTCGGTTCTGGACATTTTTGTCAGAAATGGACTAAGGCTAACTCGGACCCTATGGACCCCAAAATCGTCAATTACTGAAAAGTGTGCAAATCTGGACAGTTTTGTGCTATCCCACTGTCTAGGCTATATCTAATGATCCCGAACTCCAATTGATGCAAGGTTTGTTTCTGATTTTAGATAACTTCTTAAGCTTTAATTTGACATCTTATTCACTGGATTTGGAGATTTTTTGATTATCCTATTGATTGTGAGAAAACAGCCTATTGCAGTAAAGGTTTCACTTAGTTATATGCTTGAAAAATTGTTGTAACCTCTCTTGTGGTACTAATTGCTTGGAATTGTGGTGTTGGGATGTTGTGTGGACTGTTTTGAGTACTTGAGGATGTTTGAATTGAATGATGCATGACTTGAGAATGATCTTGAGTTGACTTAGGGTTTAATCATACAGTTAAGCATGAAACGGAAACCCTAATGACTAGGTAGTCTTGCTAAGTGTTGATCATTTGGATATTGCATGGAAATTATATGCTTAGTGGGCTGCCCGTAAATGTCTTATAACTTCAAATGTGATTTTGACCATGGCATGTTGACAAATAAGCTTTTCTTGCACCCGAACCCATGTTGATGTCATTGCATGTTGAATAATCTTATCACTTGATCATGTGGGCTTCGTAATGAGTTATATGGCCTGTTTTACATGTGTTACATGGCTGCCCGTTTAATTTTCATATAACTCTATATGCCTTTCAAGTGAAATTTCCTGTCTTATCGTGCCCTGCTTGTTTACCTGTCAATGTGCAATCTTATGACTGTCCGGAGGCAACCTACTTTGTTGTCCTCCTACTGTGATATATTACCTGTCATAAATGTGCATTGCATACGAGGTTGCAACCTTTCCTGTTGGCATGGTAGCGATCATGCACACCGGGCGGCATCGGGCTTGCCGGTGCACCCGTGACTACCATGGTCCCATTCCCTCTCTCGCTTGGGGGCTAGACTTCCTCAGAGAGTTGGGTCGTAGGATTTCGAGGTACATCCGGAGTATACCCACCTGGCATGTTTTGGGGATGATTTAAAGTCAGCCGCAACATCTGATTCTGAATCTGATCGGAGAGCAAAAGCTCACTGTATCCTTTTTACTATGTGTATAATCTCGCTTGGTTCCTAGAGAACCTCGGGGAGGAAAGACTGGTATTTCTGTTTTTGTACTTATATTTTTGTTATATTCATGCTTGCAAAAGGATTTTCATAAGTTGAATCGGAAAATGAGTTTCAAAACTTATTTCTCGTTCCCCCTCGCTGAGTTCATAAGGACTCACCCTCTTTTATCATCTTAGGTGAAGAAGATCAAGAACAGGTACCCGAGGACGATGTGCCTAACGATGATTCCTTAGAGTGATTGCCTGTCTTGTGTGCTTTGCGTGATTATGGCTATTTGTGAACTATGCTACTTGAAGACTATTTCTTTTATGTTGCTCGTTGTTTATTGATGTAAATGACCCCGTTGTAATTTGGGTCTAATTCTGGGATTGTACTATCTATAGCTGGACGAACTTTTATTTGGTTGTTTGCTTTCGTTTTCTTAATTAGTAGTTATCGTAGGCATTCAAACCACTAGATGAACAATCAACTAAGTTAATTCTATCTAATTTCACTTAGGTGCTCATTTGCAAACTAACGGATAATAGGTACTTGCATGATAGGAAATTGACAAATAAACGGGACATAGTTATCATGTTAGGCTTATTAACCAAACGAGACTTTCAAGATAAACTAGTAGGCAAATCGGTTGGTGACAAATAGGAGTCCTTAATGTAATTGGATTAATGATTAGAATAATTGAGGCGTTTAGAGAATTAGGTCTAACCAAAGAGCCCAATTGCAGCCGTTATGCTGTCGGTTTACTGAAAAATTTTGGAGTTTAGGCAAAAACGTTAAGTGTTAAATCTTCATGAACGGTTAAGTACGAGACGTGACTTGAATGTTTAGATCACACCCTAGTCTAACCTTTATAGGCCGGGTTGGGGCGTGACACCTTATAAGTAGAATGGTATCAGAGCTTAGTTCAGTAACTAGGCATTAGTCGGGTTCAACTCTCGGACCATGGGTAGAAGCCCTAAGGTAATTATGATGTCTTGTTTATATGTATTAATGTGTGCTAATGTTCTTTAATTGCTTGAGCATTGAATATTATGTTCTTTTCTGGACCTTATGTAGTATGTGTCATGCACATCAGCACGTTAATGCCCTCAATAATGCATGCATGCGTTTATACTCCTTCCTTGATACATGTGCATGTTACATAACCATTAATGACTGTTTATACACATAGATAGTTAGGACTAGAACTTTCAGGGAAGTGAATTTATGCAGAAAGAACGAAAAGTCTCGGTTGGAGATTTCTCGCATCTTCACAGGTACTCGATGGATCGTATGCATTATTAGACATGCATATATATAAAATGCGTAGCACATGTATAATTGTTGAGGTAAAATTATCTCCTTATCTTTGGAATACCCATACCTGTAATTAAGTTATCAATTTTGTAGCCATAAAGTTCTTGATTCTGTTAAACTGTTCTTCTCATTGTGGTTCAAGTATAAAGGTTAAAGACATGCTACTTCCTTAGATATAAGGGTATACTATTAAATATGTAGAATAGTATATATTCTCATGTGCTGATAGTAGAAGTTGACTTGGAGGTTTCTTTGAATCTATTTCTCACATCTTAAAATTGGCTTGATAGGCTATCTAAGAAGTTAGCAACATACTTGTACGATTGAATCCTTACTTGATTGGAATTAAACATTGATGAATTTGATATGGTGTATACTAGCGAGTTTCACGTTCGCTAAATGTTGAGATCATGACCTAGAAATTTAAAGATGAATTCATGGAAGTTGACGATAGTTACTTTTAGGGTTTAGATTATTGAGACATGGATAGTGTATTTGAGTGACTTAACAATGGATAACCTCAAAACATGTAGGCAACTCTGGAGACCGAATTTAACGAGGTTGATGATTTTATATTATAACAAGATATAAGGATGCTAGAATCGAGGAATTCACGTAGCTAGAACTCGTGTTCGGAAGACTACACCTAAATGTTAGGTCGAAATAGAAGTGCAAGGTATTGAATTATGCATTAGATGACTAACGTTGCTAAGGTCCTAAGTTGGATATTGATGATTTTAAGAATCATGGTATTAAATTATTGCCCCTCGGATTTAGTTATGATTATGCGAAGTAAGTCATTCTATGCTCTCGTTATTTGGATACCCTAGAGGATATTAGGAAGAATATATCCTTAAGTAATACCGATGGACCTATTATATAAACCATCGAAATGAAATTAAGCATCTGGTTGCAAAGTGGAGTCGTTAGGGTATGATTTGAAATCCTAAATAGCTAATTGTGAGTATGCAGGATGATTCATGGTGAACCCTAGGACCTAAGGTCGATGAGTCTTGATGCTCTTAGCTAGTTGAACATGTAAACGAGAAGAGTAAGATTTCATAGAGTTAAAATAGAGATGAATTAGAGTCATAACGACCCAAGAAACTATTGTTAAGCCACTGTATCTATGTGTACCATTTCACATATAGAAACTAGTGATCGGTAGACTTCGAATTGTGGTCGTTGAATAAGAGGGGTGAATCTTGTAGTAATAGTTAAATAAGTGGTTGATTACTTTTGAAGTTCTATTAGGTTATGTTGAAGGATGCCTCATGGTCATAATTCTTATGTTGATACAACTTTGAAGTTATCTCGTGTAAGTATTTTATGAGCTCGGTCATTTCGGTACCTATTTATAGTTCTAGGATTGTTGTTGTACGACCGGTAACCTAGTAGAGCATTGATATCACTTACATGGCGATGAACCCAGCTTAGTAACATTAATGTCGAAGATATATTGGCCGGCATTAAGTGTTCGAAGGAATGACTAGGTCACTAAATGAGTAGGACCATTGTCTTCTTAAGTATGACGTAACCTTGGATTGAGGTGAGTGAAATTTATTTGAGGTTGAAACTATTCGCCTTAGGAGTTTTGGATAAGATTAAAAGAAAGTTCTGAAGCCTCGTGACTTTAAAATAGAGATTTGAATATGGAAATAAATTGTGGATCACAAGCTGATGAAGCTTACTTGAAAGGTTGAACTAGTGCTACATGATTAGTTTACTCATGCAATTTCGATGGCAATTTGTTGGTGGTACCTAATAAACCTTAGAGTTTGAGTTTAACGAATCTCAACGGTCTTTCTTCTTGATTACGAGCTTGAAGGTTAACGAAGCCGGGAAAGGAGATTAGTGAATAGGAGCCTGTAATCGGGAGACTAGTCATTAGAAGATTTGCTAATCTAATGCATCTACGAGATAAGGACTATGATACTATCGATAGATGACGATTTGAGGTGGATTAGTTGTTTGGTGAGTTCTTCCTGAAAATAGAGTCGTATTGTGGAAATGAACCATAACATATGTATGTCCTAGGTGTTAACAATTTTGAAGCTAGTTGATAGAATATGTAAATCTGATATAGACCTATCATCTTGAAATTAGTGTATGTAACCATAAGATCACGGTATTATTCTGATATTCCTTTTGAGGTATGGATGCGAGATTGATACAACATGAGTCATGATTTTGGAGTTATTGTTATATTGTTAGAGTACCGATGCAGCTTTGATGACTATGTTTGGAGATTCTAACCTTAGTTAATGAACTCGACCTTAAGATCAAATGGAGAAAAGAGAGTTGTTCAAAGGAATGAATTATAAATGTAGGGGTCACACCGAATTAAATGATTGGAGAAAGCTAGGAAGTGAATTCGTTGTGGTAAAAGAGATCACTGAGCAAAGGACGACCCGGAGTTGGAAAATAACAATGGTCGGAATCCGTCTAAATGACCATAACAAGTAAGAATGAATTTTGGGATGAAATTCTTTTAAGGAGGGGAGGATGTGAGGCCCGACCCCGAATAACGTGTCATACCTCGATTTGCGTGCCATAGACCCCTAATTATATGACCGACCTTGGATTACGTGTCCTGTCTTGGTTTTCGTGCATACCTTGTCATATGTGCCTTGACCTAGAATAGTGTGCCCTAATCCCCGACTGACATGCAATACCTAGATATACGTGCCCTGACCTCGATGTACGTGCATTATCTCGTTTCGTGTGCCCTAACCTTGAATTGCGTACCTTAACCTAGATATAGAGTAGTGCCTTGATTTGCGTGCATTGCATTGAATCACGTGCCTTGCATTGGTTTACGTGCATTCACCTAGGATTGAATGCATTAGTCTTGAAGTACGTGCATTAGCCTCGTAGTTCGTGTCTACCTCGTAAATTTGTGCCCTAGACCAAGGAATCCGTGCCACCACGTTAATCAAGAAAGAATCCTACACAAAGCACAAGACAATAAAATAATCCTACACAATTCACTAACCAATATTATATTCCTAATTCAAATTCTCTACAAACTCCACTAATAATTAAATAATACTAAACTATTCCTACATTTTTCACTAACTATTATTCTATTCATAATTCAACTCATCAACAAACATTCCTATATTTTATTCTACCTAGATTCCCTAATTTCCCAACATTCCTATGACAATTCTAATGACACAAATGCATAAAAAATTAGTCCTAGACAATCTATGACATATTATGACACAAATGCATAAAAAATAGCCCCAAAACCCTACCCAATGCACACCATTTTCGACCAAGTGCTCCTTGCCCATGCTAGGAATTTCAAAATGCCTCTTGAAGACATAAAAATCAGAATTTCTAAGCTCAAGGCTGAACCCATGCATCAACTTTTGCAAAAAGCCTCATTTTTCTTTCATTTCTCTCATTCTCCTCACATTTCTATCTCTCCCTCTCATTCTTCTCTCTCTATCTCAGTTTTGGGCTGATTTTATTCATCCCTTAGCTCATCTTCATCATCCTATGGTGCATCAAGACAAACAACAAGCAAAGAAACTCACCCAAGCAAGCTAGGATGCAAGAAACACACATGCAAGCATTTTGAGTCACCATTTTCGGCATTGGTGAGTTTCCTAGCTTCCATTTCTTTTCTTCTTGTTCTAACCACATGCATGTACTAAGAACTTGGCCTATAAGCTAGGAAAAATAGAGAGAAATCGGGTGGAGTCTTGGCTCAGCAAGGAAGAAGAAGAAATTTGTGCTTCAACAAGTTTTTGTGCATCTTCTTGGTTGATTGCTAAGGTGAGGGCTAAAACCATTTGAAACTCCTTCAAAAAACCATATGCATGCTCATAAATGTATGTCTTTGCTTCTGTACTTGAGTTATATGTTCGTTCATAAGCTTTTGCAACCATACATGGCAAGATCTTGGCTTGAAAGAGATGATAGGTGAAGTCGGATTGTTGATAGCTCTCTGATCAGTTTGTTTCAAGGTAAGTTTAGCTAGGAAAATGATGTTGAAAATGCATGAACATTGGTAGGTGACTAGTTTGGCCAGTTTTGAACATTTTTCACAGAAATATGCCAAAGCTAATTTTGACTCTAAGGTCCCCAAAATGGCAGATCTTTAAAATGTGTCCAAATCTGGAAATCTGGAAAAATGAAGCAGGTTTTGGCAGATGCACTGACCTTGTAGAACGAACCATATTCAACTTAGTTATTGATGTCCAAAATGTATGAAAATTTGTGTGCTGCTATATTTTTCAGTTCGGGACATTTTTGCCAGAAATGGACTAAGGCTAAATCTTACCCTAAGGACCTCAAAATCGTCAATTACTGAAAAGTGTGCAAAATTGGACAGTTTTGTGCTATCCCACTGTCTAGGCTATATCTAATGATCCCGAACTCCAATTGATGCAAGGTTTGTTTCTGATTTTATCTAACTTCTTAAGATTTAATTTGACATCTTATTCACTGGATTTGGAAATTTTTTTGATTATCCCATTGATTGTGAGAAAACAGCCTATTGCAGTAAAGGTTTCACTTAGTTATATGCTTGAAAAATTGTTGTAACCTCTCTTATGGTACTAATTGCTTGGAATTGTGGTGTTGGGATGTTGTGTGGACTGTTTTGAGTACTTGAGGATGTTTGAATTGAATGATGCATGACTTGAGAATGATCTTGAGTTGACTTAGGGTTTAATCACACGGTTAAGCATGAAACGGAAACCCTAATGACTAGGTAGTCTTGCTAAGTGTTGATCATTTGGATATTGCGTGGAAATTTTATGCTTAGTGGGCTGCCCGTAAATGTCTTATAACTTCAAATGTGATTTTGACCATGGCATGTTGACAAATAAGCTTTTCTTGCACCCGAACCCATGTTGATGTCATTGCATGTTGAATAATCTTATCACTTGATCAGGTGGGCTTCATAATGAGTTATATAGCCTGTTTTACATATGTTACATGGCTGCTCGTTTAATTTTCATATAACTCTATATGCCTTTCAAGTGAAATTTCCTGTCTTATCGTGCCCTGCTTGTTTACCTGTCAATGTCCAATCTTATGACTGTCCGGAGGTAACCTACTTTGTTGTCCTCTGTGATATATTACCTGTCATAAATGTGCATTGCATACAAGGTTGCAACCTTTCCTGTCGGCATGGTAGCGATCACGCACACCGGGCGGCATCGGGCTTGCCGGTGCACCCGTGACTACCATGGTCCCATTCCCTCTCTCGCTTGGGGGCTAGACTTCCTCGGAGAGTTGGGTCGTAGGATTTCAAGGTATATCTGGAGTACACCCACCTGGCGTGTTTTGGGGATGATTTAAAGTCGGCCGCAACATCTGATTCTGAATCTGATCGGAGGGCAAAAGCTCACTGTATCCTTTTTACTATGTGTATAAGTACTCTCGCTTGGTTTCTAGAGAACCTCGGGGAGGAAAGACTGGTATTTCTGTTTCTGTACTTATATTTTTGCTATATTCATGCTTGCAAAAGGATTTTCATAAGTTGAACCGGAAAATGAGTTTCAAAACTTATTTCTCGTTCCCCCTCGCTGAGTTCATAAGGACTTACCCTATTTTATCATCTTAGGTGAAGAAGATCAAGAACAGGTACCCGAGGACGATGTGCCTAACAATGATTCCTTGGAGTGATTGCCTGTTTTGTGTGCTTTGCGTGATTATGGCTATTTGTGAACTATGCTACTTGAAGACTATTTCTTTTATGTTGCTCGTTGTTTATTGATGTAAATGACCCCGTTGTAATTTGGGTCTAATTCTGGTGTTGTACTATCTATAACCGGATGAACTTTTATTTGGTTGTTTGCTTTCGTTTTCTTAATTATTAGTTATCGTAGGCATTCAAACCACTAGATGAACAATCAACTAAGTTAATTCTATCTAATTTCACTTAGGTGCTCATTTGCAAACTAAAGGATAATAGGTACTTGCATGATAGGAAATTGACAAATAAACGGGACATAGTTATCATGTTAGGCTTATTAACCAAACGAGACTTTCAAGATAAACTAGTAGGCAAATCGGTTGGTGACAAATAGGAGTCCTTAATGGAATTGGATTAATGATTAGAATAATTGAGACGTTTAAAGAATTAGGTCTAACCAAAGAGCCCAATTACAGCCGTTATGCTGCCGGTTTACTGAAAAATTTTGGAGTTTAGGCCAAAACGTTAAGTGTTAAATCTTCATGAACGGTTAAGTACGAGACGTGACTTGAATGTTTAGATTATACCCTAGTCTAACCTTTATAGGCCGGGTTGGGGTGTGACACAATCCCATGGCACCATGAGCAAGAAAACTTCGCTTCACGTAGAGGCTGGGCCCGCAAACCGAGGGCGTGGGGCTTGGGACCAGGTCTCTGTCGCTCCTGTGCCCATAACTTTTGATCTGTAAGGAGTTACGTGGTGCACAACATACCGTTGGAAAGCTCTCCGAGAGCTCTACAACGAGGACATCAATACTGCTCAACTGTGCTAGTTTTCAGAGCACAAAATCAAACGTTTTCATCAGTTTCGAGACATTTTTCTTCTTTTACGCTATTTTTCCATCCCGAATCGTACGTCGTGAGCCGCGAAAAGGACGACAATCTAATCCATCACATTTCTATTATGGAATCCCATGGCACCGTGGGCAGGACAACTTCGTTTCACGTAGACGTTGGGCCTGCAAACCGAGGGCGTGGGGCTTGTGACTAGGTATCCGTCGCTCCGGTGCCCATAACTTTTGATCCATAAGGAGTTACACGGCGCAAAGCATACCGTTGTAAAGCTCTCTGAGAGCTCTACGACGGGGGTAGTAAACCTTCTCCGTTGCGCCTATTTTTCGAGCCCAAAATTGAATGTTTTCATCAGTTTCGGGACACTTTTATTCTTTCGCAGTGTTTTTTCATCTTGGATCGTACGTCATGAGCTGCGAAAATGACGACAACCTAATCCATCACATTTCTATTGCTGAATCCCATGGCACCCTAGGCAAGACAACTTCGCTTCACGTAGAGGCTGGGCCCACAAACCGAGGGCGTGGGGCTTGGGACCAGGTTTCCGTCGCTCTAGTGCCCATAACTTTTGATCCGTAAGGAGTTACGCGGTGCACAACATACCGTTCGAAAGCTATCCAAGAACTCTATGATGAGGACAGCAATACTGCTCAACTGTGCCTGTTTTCAAAGCCCAAAATCTAATGTTTTCATCAGTTTCAGGATACTTTTCTTCTTTTACGCTGTTTTTTCCTCCCGGATCTTACGTCGTGAGCCGTGAAAAGGACGACAACCTAATCCATCACATTTCTATTACCGAATCCCACGGTACCTTGGGCACGACAACTTCGCTTCATGTAGAGGTTGGGTCTGCAAACCGAGGGCCTGGTGCTTGTGACCAGGTATCTGTCGCTCCAGCGCCCATAACTTTTGATCCGCAACAAGTTATGCAACACACAGCATACCGTTGGAAAGCTCACCGAGAGCTCTACGACCGGGGTAGCAAGCCTGCTTGGCTGTGCCTATTTTCAAAGACCAAAATTGAATATCTTCATTAGTTTCAGGCCACTTTTTTTTATTTTGCGCTGTTTTTTCATCCTGGATCGTACGTCGTGAGCCGCGAAAAGGACGACAACCTAATCAATCCCATTTTTATTACCAAATCCCACGACACCTTGGGCAAGACAACTTCACTTCACGTAGAGGTTGGCCCCGCAAACTGAGGGTGTAGGGCTTGTGACCAGGTATTCGTCACTTCGGTGCCTATAAGTTTTATCCGTAAGGAGTTACGCAACGCACAACATGCCGTTGTAAATCTCTCCAAGAGCTCTATGACGGGTGCAGGAAGCCTGCTCAGTTGCTCCTATTTTCAGAGCCCAAAATTGAACGTTTTCTTCAATTTTGGGACATTTTTCTTCTTTTATGCTATTTTTCTGTCCCGGATCATACGTCGTGAGCCGCGACAAGGATGACAATCTAATCCATCACATTTCTATTATCGAATCCCACGGCCCCATGGGCAAGACAACTTAGCTTCACGTAGAGGCTGGGCGTGCAAACCGAGGGCGTGGGGATTAGGTCCAGGTCTCCGTCGCTCCGGTGCCCATAACTTTTGATCCGTAAGGAGTTACACGGTGCACAGCATACCGTTGGAAAGCTCTCCGAGAGCTCTACGACAATGATAGCAAGCCTGCTTTGCTGCACCAGTTTTTACGGCCCAAAATAGAACATTTTCATGAGTTTTGAGACAATTTTCTTCTTTTGCACTATTTTTCCGTCCCGGATCGTACGTCGTGAGCCTCGAAAAGGACGACAACCTAATCCATCACATTTCTATTACCGAATCCCATGACACCTTGGGCAAGACAACTTCTCTACACATAGAGGCTGGGCCCGCAAACCGAGGACGTGGGGCTTGTGACCAGGTATCCGACACTCCGGTGCCCATAACTTTTTATCCGTAAGAAGTTATGCGGAGCACAGCAAACCGTTGGAAAGCTCTCCGAGAGCTCTACGATGGCGGTAGCAAGCTTGCTAGGCTGTGCCTATTTTCGGAGCCCAAAATTGAACATTTTCATCAGTTTCGAGTGACTTTTCTGATTTTGCGCTGTTTTTTCATCATAGATCATACGTCGTGAGCCGCGAAAAGGACAACAACCTAATCAATCACATTTTTATTATAAAATCCCATGATACCTTGGGCAAGACAACTTCACTTCACGTAGAGGTTGGGCTCGCAAACCGAGGGTATAGGGCTTGTGACCAGGTATCCGTCGCTCCGGTGCCCATAACTTTTGATCCGTAAGGAGTTATGCAGTGCACAACATACCGTTGTAAAACTCTCCGAGAGCTCTACGACGTGTGTGGCAAGCCTACCTTGCTGCTCCTTTTTTCGGAGGCCAAAATTGAATGTTTTCATCAGTTTTGGGACACTTTTCATCTTTTACGCTATTTTTCCGTCCCGAATCATACGTCGTGAGCCGCAAAAAGAGCGACAATCTAATCCATCACATTTCTATTATCGAATCCCATGGCACCATGGGCAAGACAACTTCACTTCATGTAGAGGCTGGGCCCGCAAACCGAGGGCGTGGGGCTTAGGACCAGGTCTCCGTCACTCCGGTACCCATAACTTTTGATCCATAAGGAGTTACATGGTGCACAGCATACCGTTGGAAAGCACCCCGAGAGCTCTACGACGAGGACAACAATACTACCCAGTTGTGCCTATTTTCAGAGCCAAAATCGAATGTTTTCATCAGTTTTGAGACACTTTTATTCTTTTACGCTGTTTTTTTATCCCGAATCGTACGTCGTGAGCTGCAAAAAGGACGACAACCTAATCCATCACATTTCTATTACGGAATCCCACGGTACCTTGGGCAAGACAACTTCACTTCATGTAGAGGCTGGGTCTGCAAACCGAGGGCGTGGTGTTTGTGACCAGGTATCTGTCGCTCCTGCGCCCATAACTTTTGATCCGTAACGAGTTATGCGGCACACAGCATACCGTTAGAAAGCTCACCGAGAGCTCTATGACCGGGGCAGCAAGCCTGCTCAGCTGTGCATATTTTCAAAGACCAAAATTAAACATCTTCATTAGTTTCAGGACACTTTTCTTATTTTGCGCTGTTTTTTTTTTTATCCCGAGTCGTACGTCGTGAGCCGTGAAAAGGACGACAACCTAATCAATCCCATTTTTATTGCCGAATCCCACGACCCCTTGGGCAAGAAAACTTCACTTCACATAGAGGTTGGGCCTGCAAACCGAGGGCGTAGGGCTTGTGACCAGGTATCTGTAACACCCCGATCCCTCTCGAGACCGGAGGTTCTATCAATCGATCTAATCACAACCCAAACCAAACCCGGGCAAAATTTTCAGGGAAAACTGACGGAGTCTCCCCTGTTTCTAGGCAAAATGTAAAACCTGTAATAGCATTTAAATGGACCAACACCGTGTCCAACCATACAAAACTTCCTCAAGGCCATCCGAGCCTCGGTTCTCAACAATTTAAACTCAGCAAGTATACATATATTTCAAATTTAAAAGCTAACCTATCTCTTTTCATTTTGACAAGTACATTCAAACTTGAAAATTAAACCATACTAAGCTACTACATAAAATAGACTATCATGCCATTCTAGTTCTTTTCTTTTGGACATTACAAACATGCATTTGAAGTTAAGTTATAATAACTAGATACATAATCTAACTTATCAAACTACTTCAACAATCTAATGAAGCTTAAATTACATACTTTTAGCATTAAATACATACAACATATGAAAGCATATATCTTCACAATTTCGACACTCAAGCCACATAGGCACGCAAGACAACTCTTCAGGCAACAACTTCCACGAAATCACGAACTTCCAGCTAACATGACATTTCCTGAAATGTGGTGGTGAGGAGTGAGTATACACAACACGTATAATCAGTGAGGGCGAGACAGATATCGAATTGGAGAGAAAGAAAGTCGTGCAATGCAAATAAGACAGTTAAGCAATATAACTGATAAATAAGCAATCAAGATAAACAATCAATACAATAAGTAATTACTGAAAGCATTAACACAACCATTCAAAGCTATACCACACTCTGAAGGCTATGGTTCACTCATACGAGCAATGTACAATTCCACGAGTGATACATCAATCTCGAGCTTGATGTTGACAACGATGAATATAAGCGCGCATCCACCTTATAACACCAGTTTGGAATACCCCAGAAGTATCCAATCAAATCTACAACCCAAATCTCCCTGGGAGGCAACCCAAGCGAGAATGGGAATAGCAGCGGAGCTAGAGCAACCAACACTGGCAACCCGAGGCTACCCAGAGAGGCTCATCACTCACGCGCGAGACACTATGCAATGCAAGATTCGATACAAGGCGATAAACGAGCGATAAACAAGATATCAAGCATTCTCAGCAATGGATAAACATTTCAATCAACAACCAACTCTAACAAGCGGAATAAGCATTAGCAAGCATAACAAGCAATAATAAGCATTAACAAGCATTCTATAGGCATAACTTCAACAAAACACACAAAGTCACAAATCGGCCCCAACTATCAAAACACTATCATCTTCAAACGAGCCACGAGTTCCAGAAACCGACTTCGCCAATCTTCCTAGGTCACTATAAGGCACATCTAGAGACTCCGAAACCCTACTTAACCCTAGAATCCACGCAAAGCCCGGTTTTTCCCCTTTGCTCGTTTGAACTACAACTATACCAACCAAACACCCAACCAACACCACGACCGCACCAAAAGTGCTTCCATGGGCTCTAGAATCAATGCCATCACGCAAAACGAGAAAATGCTAAAGTCGACCTAAACGACCCCGACTTTCACTAAGTTGTTTTTCTCCGTTTTTCCATTACACATTCCAATTAAACCACACATTTAGGCATTCTAGCATACCTAGCACATTTTCACATCAACGGACAGCATAACGAGGCAAGTTCATCGTTCCAAGGGTTTACTATTCACTAATTACTATTCATTAATCAATTTAAATTACAATCTCAACATTTAACCGCAGAAAATGTTAAAAAGCTATAAATACATGTTCTACAATCAACAAGGAGCATTCTTTAAGCATTAAAATGATTTAAATAACAATATACGGATAAATCTCAAAAATCAAAGTTAACACACAAAACTTTCAAATGCGCAAATAAACATGAAACCCTCACCTTAGACGTTCCTAGACGCTAGGAAGACCTCGTAGGATGCCTCGGAAACCACCCCGTGCAAGCTCCCACGAAGAAATGAAGATTTTGGCTTGAAATCTTTTTTTTTCTTTCCTCATATTTTCGGCCCTACTAAGCTGCTGTTCAGTTCTGTTTTTTTTAATTTGTGTTATTATATGCTATTTTAAAGAGGTCAAAGGTCAAAAAGGTCAAAGCTTTGGTCAAGGTTGGTCAAACAACTTAAAACTAGTCAAAATGGCTTATTTTTGTGCATTTTTAAGCTAAATAACTAACACCAAAATTAATTCTAGCTAGTAACAATTAAAATATAAAATTTAAGCCATCTAAATACTAATTTCACTATTTGCTGAGGACTGGAAACCGTTTCCTAGCTAATGCTCTCGATATGTAATGCACGTTGCGACAATAAAAGAATAACAATTAATTCTCAAAGAATCTAAGAAATATATCATTTTTGGAAAGCATCATAGTTTAAAATTTACTCCGGCTCGGAGTTACTTTTCTCATTTATTTGAAAACCGAGTGATTTTAACACAAAACAACCAAAACTGATTATTAAAATAATCAAAACAATCAAGGTAATCAATATTCATTTAAAATAATTAATTTAACTATTTCTAGAACATTTAAAAGAATTATGAAGTTAACATTAAACTACAAATGAAGGTTAATATAAACACATAGTCAAACACAATTAAACCCTAACATTTAAGATAACACTTAATTAACCACAAGATAATAAATTCAATTATTATAATTAATAGAAGTAGATAACAACCTTTCAATTATTCAATATATAATTACTAAATGCTTCCAAGAGAAATATGAAAATAGTGCAAAGTGGTTGATTTAACTAATTAAACATTTAATCAAGTGCAGTCAGGTGTTATTAAATGCATGCTGGGTTCGGGTTATCACAGTATCCGTCGCTCCGGTGCCCATAACTTTTATCCATAAGGAGTTACACGGCGCACAACATACCGTTATAAATCTCTCCAAGAGCTCTACGACGGGTGCAGGAAGCTTGCTCAGTTGCTCCCATTTTCAGAGCCCAAAATTGAACGTTTTCTTCAATTTTCGGACACTTTTCTTCTTTTATGCTATTTTTCTGTCCCGGATCGTACGTCGTGAGCCGTGAAAAGGACGACAATCTAATCTATCACATTTCTATTACCAAATCACATGGCACCATGGGCAAGACAACTTTGCTTCACATAGAGGCTGGGTTCGCAAACCGAGGGCGTGGGGCTTGAGACCAGGTCTCCGTCGCTCCGGTGCCTATAACTTTTGATCCGTAAGGAGTTACGCGATGCATAGCATACCGTTGGAAAGCTCTCCGAGAGCTCTATAACGAGGACATCAATACTGCTCAACTATGCCAGTTTTCAGAGCCAGTTTCGAGACAATTTTCTTCTTTTATGCTATTTTTTCGTCCTGAATCGTATGTCGTGAGCCACGAAAATAAAGACAACCTAATCCATCACATTTCTATTACGAAATCCCACGACACCATGGGCAAGACAACTTCGCCTCACGTAGACGCTGGGCCTACAAACCGAGGGCGTGGGGCTTGTAACTAGGTATCCGTCGCTCTGGTGCCCATAACTTTTGATCCGTAAGGAGTTACGCGAAGCAAAGCATACCGTTGTAAAGCTCTCTGAGAGCTCTACAACGGGGGTAGCTAACCATCCTGGATGCGCCTATTTTTTGAGCCCAAAATTGAATGCTTTCATCAGTTTCGGGACACTTTTATTCTTTTACGCCTATTTTTTTCATCCCGGATCGTACGTCGTGAGCCGCGAAAAGGACGACAACCAAATCCATCCCATTTTTATTACTGAATCCCATGACACCTTGGGCAAGACAACTTCACTTCACGTAGAGGTTGGGCCGGCAAACCGAGGGTGTAGGGTTTGTGACCAGGTATCTATCGCTCCGGTGCCCATAACTTATATCCGTAAGGAGTTACACGGTGTACAGCATACCTTTGTAAATCTCTCCAAGAGCTCTACGACGGGTGCAGGAAGCCTGCTCAGTTGCTCCTATTTTCAGAGCCAAAATTGAACGTTTTCTTCAATTTGGGACACTTTTCTTCTTTTACGCTATTTTTCTATCTCGGATTGTACGTCGTGAGCCGCGAAAAAGACGAGAATCTAATCCACCACATTTCTATTACCGAATCCCACGGCACCATGGGCAAGACAACTTCGCTTCATGTAAAGGCTGGGCTCGCAAACCGAGGATGTGGGGCTTGGGACCAAGTCTCCGTCGCTCCGGTACTCATAACTTTTGATCCGTAAGGAGTTACGCAATGCACAACATATCATTGGAAAGCTCTTTGAGAGCTCTACAACGAGGACATCAATACTTCTCAACTGTGCTAGTTTTCAAAGCCCAAAATCGAACGTTTTCATCAATTTCGAGACAATTTTCTTCTTTTCCGTTTTTTTTTTGTCCCAAATCGTATGTCATGAGCCGCGAAAAGGACTACAACCTAATCCATCACATTTCTATTACGGAATCCCATGGCACCGTGGGCAAGACAACTTCGCCTCACGTAGACGCTGGGCTGCAAACCGAGGGCGTGGGGCTTGTGACCAGGTATCCGTCGCTCTGGTGCCTAAAACTTTTGATCCGTAAGGAGTTACGCGTTGCAAAGCATACCGTTGTAAAGCTCTCCGAGAGCTCTACAATGGGGGTAGCAAACCATCTCAGTTGTGCCTATTTTTCGAGCCCAAAATTGAATGCTTTCATCAGTTTTGGGACACTTTTATTCTTTTACGCTGTTTTTTCATCCCGGATCGTACGTCATGAGCCGCGAAAAGGACGACAACCAAATCCATCACATTTTTATTGCCGTATCCCATGGCACCCTAGGCAAGACAACTTCACTTCACGTAAAGGCTGGGACCGCAAACCGAGGGCGTGGGGTTTAGGACCAGGCCTCCATCGCTCTGGTGCCCATAACTTTTGGTCTGTAAGGAGTTATGTGGTGCATAGCATACTGTTGGAAATATCTTTGAGAGCTCTACGGCGAGGACAGCAAGCATGCTGTACTGCGCCTATTTTCGGAGCCCAAAATGAAACGTTTTCATCAGTTTCGAGACAATTTTCTTCTTTTGCACTGTTTTTCCATCCCGAATCGTACGTCATGAGCCGCGACAAGGACGACAACCTATTCCATCATATTTCTATTACTGAATCCCACGACACCTTGGGCAAGACAACTTCACTTCACATAGAGGTTGGGCCCGCAAGCCGAGGGCGTAGGGCTTGGGACCAGGTATTCGTCGCTCTGGTGCCCATAACTTTTGATCCTTAAGGAGTTACGCGACACACAACATACCGTTGGAAAGCTCTCCGAGAGCTCTACGACGGGGGTACCAAACCTTCTCAGCTGCGCCTATTTTTGGAGCCCAAAATTGAACATTTTCATCAGTTTCAGGATACTTTTCTTCTTTTACGTTGTTTTTTGGTCACGGATCTTATGTCGTGAGCCGCAAAAAGGACTATAATCTAATCCATCACATTTCTATTACTGAATCCCACGGCCCGATAGTTAAGACAACTTCGCTTCATGTAAAGGCTGGGCCTGCAAACCAAGGGCGTGGGGATTAGGTCCAGGTCTCCGTCGCTCCGGTGCCCATAACTTTTGATCCGTAAGGAGTTACACAGTGCACAACATACCGTTGGAAAGCTCTCCGAGAGCTCTACGACAAGGATAACAAGCCTGCTCGGCTGCACCAGTTTTTACGGCCCAAAATCGAACGTTTTCATCAGTTTTGAGTCAATTTTCTTCTTTTGCACTATGTTTTCGTCCCGGATCGTACGCCGTGAGCCGCGAAAAGTACAACCTAATCCATCACATTTCTATTAGCGAATCCCATGACACCTTAGGCAAGACAACTTCTCTACACGTAGAGGCTGGGCCCACAAATCGAGGTCGTGGGGCTTGTGACCAAGTATCCGTCGCTCTGGTGCCTATAACTTTTAATCCATAAGGAGTTACGCGGAGCACAGCATACTGTTGGAAAGCTTTCCGAGAGCTCTATGATGGGGGTAGCAAGCTTGCTCGGCTACGCCTATTTTCGGAGCCCAAAATTGAACATTTTCATCAGTTTCGGGTGACTTTTCTAATTTTGCGCTGTTTTTTCGTCCCGGATCATACGTCGTGAGCCGCGAAAAGGACGACAACCTAATTAATCACATTTTTATTACAGAATCCTATGGTACCTTGGGCAAGACAACTTCACTTCACGTAGTGGTTAGGCCCGCAAACCGAGGGTGTGGGGCTTGTGACCAGGTATCCGTCGCTCCGGTGCCCAAAACTTTTGATCCGTAAGGAGTTATGCAGTGCACAGCATACCGTTGTAAATCTCTCTGAGAGCTCTACGACGAGTGCAACAAGCCTGCTTTGTTGCTCCTATTTTCGGAGGCCAAAATTGAACGTTTTCATCAGTTTCAGGATACTTTTCTTCTTTTACGCTATTTTTCCATCCCGGATCATACGTCGTGAGCCGCAAAAAAGGCGACAATCTAATCCATCACATTTTTATTACCGAATCCCATGACACCATGGGCAAGACAACTTCGCTTCACGTAGAGGCTGGGCCCGCAGACCAAGGGCGTGGGGCATGGGACCAAGTCTCCGTCACTCCGGTGCCCATAACTTTTGATCCATAAGGAGTTACGTGGTGCACAACATACCGTTGGAAAGGTCTCCGAGAGCTCTACGACGTGGATAGCAATACTGCTCAGCTGTGCTTATTTTCAAAGCCAAAATCGAACATTTTCATAAGTTTCGAGACACTTTTCTTTTTTAAAGCTGTTTTTTTATCCCGAATAGTACGTCGTGAGCCGCGAAAAGGACGACAACCTAATCCATCACATTTCTATTACGGAATCCCATGGCACCTAGGGCAAAACAACTTCACTTCACGTAGACGCTGGGCCTGCGAACCGAGGGCGTGGTGCTTGTGACCAGGTATCCGTCGCTCCGGTGCCCATAACTTTTGATCCGTAACGAGTTACGCGGCACACAGCATACCGTTGGAAAGCTCACCGCGAGCTCTATGACAGGGGTAGCAAGGCTGCTTGGCTGCGCCTATTTTTAGAGCCCAAAATTGAACATGTCCCTCAGCTTCGGGACACTTTTCTAGTTTTGTGCTGTTTTTTCGTCCCGGATCGTACGTCGTGAGCCGCGAAAAGGACGACAACCAAATCAATCATATTTTTATTACCGAATCCCATGGCACCTTGGGCAAGACAACTTCGCTTCACGTAGAGGTTGGGCCCACAAACCGAGGTCGTGGGGCTTGTGACTAGGTATCCGTCGCTCCGGTGCGAATAACTTTTATTCGTAAGGAGTTACGCGGCACACAGCATACCGTTGTAAATCTCTCCAAGAGCCCTACGACGAGTGCAGCAAGCTTGCTCAGTTGCTCCAATTTTTGGAGACCAAAATTGAACGTTTTCATCAATTTTGGGGCACTTTTCTTCTTTTACGCTATTTTTTTTGTCTCGGATCACACTTCGTGAGCCGCAAAAAGGACGACAATCTAATCCATCACATTTCTATTACCGAATCCCACAGCACCATGGGCAAGAAAACTTCGCTTCACGTAGAGGCTGGGTCCGCAAACAGAGGGCGTGGGGCTTGGGACCAAGTCTCCGTCGCTCCTGTGCCCATAATTTTTGATCCGTAAGGAGTTACGTGGTGCACAACATACCGTTGAAAAGCTCTCCGAGAGCTCTACAATGAGGACATCAATACTGCTCAGCTGTACCTATTTACAGAGTCCAAAATCAAACATTTTCATCTGTTTTGAGACACTTTTCTTCTTTTATGCTGTTCTTCCTTCCCGAATCGTGCGTTGTGAGCCGCGAAAAGAATGACAACCTAATCCATCACATTTCTATTACCGAATCCCACGGCACCATGGGCAAGACAATTTCGTTTCATGTAGAGGCTGGGCTCGCAAATCGAGGGTATGGGGCTTGGGACCAGGTCTCCGTCGCTCCGGTGCCCATAACTTTTGATCCGTAAGGAGTTACACGGTGCACGGCATACCGTTGGAAAGCTCTCCGAGAGCTCTACAACAAGGACATCAATACTACTCAGCTGTACCTATTTTCAGTGCCCAAAATTGAAAGTTTTCTTCGGTTTCGAGACACTTTTCCTCTTTTATGCTGTTTTTTCGTCCCGAATCGTACGTCGTGAGCCACGAAAAGGACGACTACCTAATCCATCACATTTCTATTACGGAATCCCACGGCACCTTAGGCAAAACAACTTCATTTCATGTAGACGCTGGGCCTGCAAACCGAGGGCATGGGGCTTGTGACCAGGTATCCGTCGCTCTAGTGCCCATAACTTTTGATTCGTAAGGAGTTACGCGGCGCAAAGCATACCGTTGTAAAGCACTCCGAGAGCTCTACAACGGGGGTAGCAAACCTTCTTGGCTACGCCTATTTTTTGAGCCCAAAATTGAATGTTTTCATCAGTTTCAGGACACTTTTCATCTTTTACGCTGTTTTTTCGTCTCGGATCGTACGTCATCAGCCGCGAAAAGGACGACAACCTAATCCATCACATTTCTGTTGTTGAATCCCATGGCATCCTGGGCTAGACAACTTGACTTCACATAGAGGTTGGGCCCGCAAACCAAGGGCGTGGGGCTTGTGACCAGGTATCTGTCGCTCCGGTGCCCATAACTTTTATCTGTAAGGAGTTACGCAGCGCACAGCATACCGTCGTAAATCTCTCCGAGAGCTTTACGACGGGTGCAGCAACCTTGCTTAGCTACTCCAATTTTCGGACCCCAAAATTGAAAGTTTTCATCAGTTTTGGGACACTTTTCTTCTTTTAATCTATTTTTCTGTCCCTTATCGTACGTCGTGAGCCGCGAAAAGGACGATAATCTAATCCATCACATTTCTATTATCGAATCCCACGGCACCATGGGCAAGACAACTTCGCTTCACGTAGAGGCTGGGCCAGCAAACCGAGGGCGTGGGGCTTGGGACCAGGTCTCCGTCGCTATGGTGCCCATAACTTTTGATCCGTAAGGAGTTACGCGGTGCACAGCATACCGTTGGAAAGCTCTTCGAGAGTTCTACTACTGGGGTAGCAAATCGTCTCAGCTACACCTATTTTTTGGGCCCAAAATTGAACATTTTCATTAGTTTCAGGATACTTTTCTTCTTTTACGCTGTTTTTAGGTCCCGGATTGAACATTGTCATCAGTTTCAGGATAACAAGCCTGCTCGTCTGCACCTATTTTTGCTGTCCAAAATTGAACATTTTCAACAGTTTTGAGACAATTTTCTTCTTTTGCACTATTTTTCCGTCCTGGATCGTACGTTGTGAGCTGCGAAAAAGACGACAACCTAATCCATCACATTTCTATTACCGAATCCCACGACACCTTAGGTAAGACAACTTCTTTACACGTAGAGGCTGGGCCCGCAAACCGAGGACGTGGGACTTGTGACCAGGTATCCGTCACTATGGTGCCCACAACTTTTTATCCGTAAGGAGTTACACAGAGCACAACATACCGTTGGAAAGCTCTTCGAGAGCTCTACGATGGGAGTAGTAAGCCTGCTTGGCTGCGCCTATTTTCAAAGCCCAAAATCTAACATTTTCATCAGGTTCGGGATACTTTTCTTATTTTGCACTGTTTTTTGTCCCGGATCGTACGTCGTGAGTTTCAAAAAGGACGACAACCTAATCAATCACATTTTTATTACCGAATCCCATGGCACCATGGGCAAGACAACTTTGCTTCAGGTAGAGGCTGGGCCCGCAAACCGAGGGCGTGGGGCTTGGGACCAGGTCTCTATCGCTCTGATGCCCATAACTTTTGATCCGTAAGGAGTTACGCGGTGCACAGCATACCGTTGGAAAGCTCTCTAAAAGCTCAACGACGAGGACATCAATATTGCTCAGCTGTGCCTATTTTCAAAGTGAAAATCAAACGTTTTCATCTGTTTCGAGACACTTTCTTCTTTTATGCTGTTTTTTTTATCCCGAATCGTATGTCGTGAGCCGCGAAAAGGACTACAACCTAATCCATCACATTTCTATTACGGAATCCCACAGCACCTTGGGCAAGACAACTTCGCTTCACATAGACGCTGGGCCTGCAGACCAAGGGCGTAGGGCTTGTGACCAGGTATCCGTCACTACGGAGCCCATAACTTTTGATCCGTAAGGAGTTACGCGGCGCACAACATACCGTTGGAAAGCTCTCCAAGTGCTTTATGTCGGGGGTAGCAAGCCTGCTCTGCTATGCCTATTTTTGGAGTCCAAAATCTTACGTTTTTATCAGTTTTGAGACACTTTTCTTATTTTGCGATTTTTTTTCGTCCCGGATCGTATGTCATAAGCCACGAAAAGGACGACAACCTAGTCTATAACATTTCTATTACCGAATCCCACGGCACCTTGGGCAAGACAACTTCACTTCATGTAGAGGCTGGGCCTGCAAACCGGGGGCGTAATGCTTGTGACTAGGTATCCGTCGCTTTAGTGCCCATAACTTTTGATCCATAAGGAGTTACGTGGCGCACAGCATACCGTTGGAAAGCTCTCCTAGAGCTCTGTGATGGGGGCCGCAAGATTGCTCGGCTCTGCCTATTTTCGGAGAACAAAATATAACATTTTCATTAATTTCAAGACACTTTTCTTCTTTTGCACTATTTTTCTGTCCCGGATCATACGTCGTGAGCCGCGAAAAGGACAACAACCTAATCCCTTACATTTCTATTACTGAATCCCACGACACCTTGGGTAAGATAACTTCACTTCACGTAGAGGCTGGGCCCGCAAACCGAGGGCGTGGGGCTTGTGACCAGGTATCCGTCGCTCCGGTACCCATAACTTTTGATTCGCGAGGAGTTACGCGGTGCACAGCATACCGTTGGAAAGCTCTCTGAGAGCTCTACGATAGAGGCAGCAAGCTTGCTTTGCTGTGCCTATATTCAAAGCCCAAAATTGAAAGTTTTCATCAGTTTCGGGACACTTTTCTCATTTTGCGCTATTTTTTCGTCCTGGATTGTACGTCGCGAGCCGCGAAAAGGACGACAACCTTATCCATCACATTTCTATTACCGAATCCCATGGCATCTTCAGCAAGACAACTTCACTTCGCGTAGAGGCTGGGCCCACAAACCGAGGGTGTGGGGCTTGTGATTAGGTATTTGTCGCTCCAGTGCCCATAACTTTTGATTCGTAAAGAGTTACACGGCGCACAACATACCGTTCGAAAGCTCTCCGAGAGCTTTATGGTGGGGACAGCAAGCCTGCTCGGTTGCGCCTATTTTCAGAGCCCAAAATTGAAAGTTTTCATCAGTTTCGGGACACGTTTTTTATTTTGCGCTGTCTTTTTGTCCAGGACCGTACGTTGTGAGCCGAGAAAAGGACGACAACCTAATCAATCACATTTCTATTACCGAATCCCACGGCACCTTCGGCAAGACAACTTCACTTCATGTAGAGGCTTGGCCCGCAAACCGAGGGTGTAGGGCTTGTAACCAGGTATCCGTCACTCCGGTGCCCATAACTTTTGATCCGTAAGGAGTTACGCGGCACACAGCATAATGTTATAAAGCTCTCTGAGAGCTCTACTACGAGGGCAGCAATCCTTCTCGGCTGTGCCTATTTTCATTGCCCAAAATTGAATATTTTCATCAATTTTGGGATAGTTTTATTCTTTTATGCTATTTTTTTTATCCCAGATCGTACGTTGTAAGCCGCGAAAAGGACGACAACCTAATCCATCACATTTCTATTACCGAATCCCACGATACCCTGGGCAAGCAACTTCGCTTCATGTAGAGGTTGGGCCCGCAAACCGAGGGCATGGGGCTTGGGACCAGGTTTCCGTCGCTCCGGTGCCCATAACTTTTGATCCGTAATGAGTTACGCGGTGCATAGCATACCGTTGGAAAGCTCCCCGAGAGCTCTACGATGAGTACAACATGCCTGCTTTGCTGCGCCTGTTTACAGATCCCAAAATTGAACATTTTCATCAATTTTGAGATACTTTTCTTCTTTTGCACTATTTTTTTTTTATCCCGAATCATGCGTCGTGAGCCGCGAAAAGGACGACGACCTAATCCATCACATTTCTATTAACAAATCATATGACACCTTAGGCAATACAACTTCACTTCACGTAGAGGTTGGGCCCGTAAACCGAGGACGTGGGGCTTGTGACCAGGTATTCGTCGCTCCGGTGCCCATAACATTTGATTTGTAAGGAGTTTCGCGGCACACAACATACAGTTGGAAAGCTCTCCGAGAGCTCTACGACGGGGGCAGCAAGTCTGCTCGGCTACTGTCACGCCCCCAACCAGACCTGTAGAGGTTAGACTAGGGTGTGATCTAAACATTCGCGTTCTTTTATGACTATTACTGATTAACGAAGAATAAGCTTATCCGTTAGACTCAAACTCCAACAATTCTTTAGAAAACCAGTAGTATAACGGCTGTAATTGACTCTTTAGTTTGACCTAATTTTCTAAACACCTCAAAACTTTCAATCTCAAATTCGATTCCAACTAAGATTACTATTTATCAACAATTGATATGTCCACTATTTATCTCAAGTCTCGTTTGATTAACACCTAGCATAGCAACTATGCCTCGTTTATGTGTCAATTCCTGTTATACAAGTACCTGTTGGTCTTAACTTACACATGAGTACCTGCTTAAGATTGGATAGATTCATTTTACTTAGCCATTTGCCTAATACTTCATAATCCTGTAGTAGTTACTAATCAAAGTAACAAAACGAGCAAATACGGTGTCTGTCTAGTTAATATCGGTACAAATCAAAATTAGACCCCAAATTACAACAGGGGTCATTTACAATAACGACAACAAGCAACATAAGGAATAGTCTTCAAAACAACATATCATTCACAAAATACCCACAGTCAAGTAAGGCATGTAGGGCAGGCAATCACTCCAAGGAGTCATCGATAGGCACGTTATCCTCAGGTACCTGTTCCTGATCTTCTTCACATGAGATGATAAAAGTGGGTGAGTCCTTATGAACTCAGCGAGGAGGAACGAGAAATACATTTTGAAACTCTTTTTCCGGTTCAACTTATGAAAAACCCTTTTTGAAAGCATGACATATAATAAGTTAGTTCATAACGTAATATAAAAGTAAAAGAACACAATTACCCGTCTTTCCTCCCCGAGATCCTCTGGGAACCAAGCGAGAGTACTTATCCACATAGTGAAAAGCATACGGTGAGCTTTGCTCTCAATTCCTTTCCAATATCAATTGTTGCGGTCGACTTCAAATCATCCACTTATCACGCCAAATAGGTGTAATCCGGATGTACCCCGAAATCCTACGACCCAACTCTCCGAGGAAGTCTAGCCCCCAAGCGAGAGAGAGAATTGGACAATGGTAGTCATGGTTGCACCGACAAGCCCGCTGCCACCCGGTGTGCATGAAACGCTACCACCCCAGAATAAAAGGTTGCAACCTTGTATGCAATGCACATTTATAAAATTTAATATATCTAGTTAGGAGGACAACAAAGTAGGTTGCCTCCGAGCAGTCATAAGATCGCACATTGATAAGTAAACACACGAGGCATGCTTTGACATATAATTTCACTTGTAAGGCACATGGAGTTATATGAATATTAAACGGACAGCCATGTAACACATGTAAATCAAGTCATATAACTCATTTCAGGGTTCACGTAATTAGATAATAAGTTTATACAAGCATGCAACGACGTCTACGTGGGATCGGTGCAAGAAATGTCTACTTATCAACATGTAATCATCGGGAATCATATTTCAAGCATACTTAACATTTCTTAGGCAGCCCACTAATCACACAATTGGACACAATAACCCTAGGATCAACACTTAGCGAGTTTTCATATTCAATAGGGTTTCAATTCATGCTTACACGTGCGATTTTAGCCACAAGTTGTCACGTAACCAACCCAAACCATGCATCGATTTATTAAAACATCCTCAATCATCCAAAATAGTCCACACAACATCCAAGTGCCACAATCCCAAGCATTCAATACCACAAGAGAAGTTACAACATTTTTCAAAGCTTACCACTAAACAAAAACCTGACTGCAATGGTCTGTTTTATCATAATCATTTGGTCAAGCAAACAATCTCCAATTCCAGTGAACAAAATGTCAAATTAAATCTTAATGAGTGATTTAAATCCAGAAACAAACATCACCTTATTTGGAGTTCAGACTTAGGAGTTATGTCCAAAACCGTGAGACAACGCAAAACTGTCCAGTTTTAGACACAATACGATTTTTGCTATTTTTGAGATTCTTAGTTTCATAATTAGCTTTGGTCTATTTGTGACAAAAATGTCCAGAACTGAAAAACCTAGCAACCTACCAAATTTCATGCATTTTAGATGTCATTTACTAGGTCTAAACTGTTTCATTCTACAAGGACAGTGAACTGCCAAAAACCTGCTCCATTTTTTCAGAATTTCTAGATTTAGACACCTTTCTATGTTTTGCCATTTTGGAGACCTTAGATTCAAAATTGGCCTTGGCATATTTCTATGAAAAATGCTCAGAACTGGCAAAACGAGTCACTTACCAAGTTTCATGCATTTTCAACAGTATTTACCAGGCTAAATTCACTTTGCTCTAACAAGTCAGAAATCTGCCATTTTCGCGATCTTACCTATCTCCAAGTTCTATTTAAATATCTTGCCATGCATGGTTACAAAAGCTCATGCACACACATATACCACAAGTACAGAGATAAATATAGACAGATGAAGGCATGCATGTGATTTTTGAAAGCTTTTAAAAAAGATTAACCCTCACCTTAGCCTATTGACAACAAATGATGCTCAAAACTCTTGAAGATGCACAAATGGTCCTCTCTCCTTGTTTGGCTAAGAGATATTGCTTGATTTCCTCAATTCCTACCTGAGTTACCATGTCCTTAGTATGTGCATGTGGTTAGAGAAAAAGGGAGATGAAAGAAAAAGCTATCAAACATACCTAGGGCCGAAATGAGTGTTCTATGAGCCTGCATGCATCTTTTCTTGCTTCTTGCTTTCTTGGTCGAGCTTCCTAGGGTCCTTGAGTGTCTTGGTGAGCTTTAGGAGATGAGCTTAAGCTATGGGACTTGAGGGTGCAGCCTTGGCCGAGAGAGAGAGAGGAATTGAGAGCTTGAGAGAAGGTTTGAACTCACAAATGAGGTTGAAGATGCTTTGAGAGTGTTTTGAATGCATGTGTCGGCCTAGACCTCTACAATTTCTGAAATTCCTTAGTCCTTGTGCAATCCTGAAATGTGAAGAAGCATGGAGTGTTTTGGTCGAGAAAGTGAAGCTTGGTAGGTGTGTTTTGTTTCATTTTTTTTATGCATTGTGTCATAGGCTTGTCTAGGAATGATTTTTTAAATTGCAAAGCATGCACAAGCTCTTCACATGGCCGGCCATAGCTTGTGAAATTTCTGAATTTTTGTCATGTTTTGAGCATTATTTAATTGTATGTGTTTGGAATATGTAAAAGAATAAAGAATAAAGAATAAGAATGTTTAGCTTTTGGTGAAATTTTGTCTTCTAGTGCATTGACTTAGCATTTTAATATTAGTTAGTGGAATTTGTAGGATAAATTAATAATCTAGTGCTTCGTGTAAGATGATTTCTTGATTAGCGTGCGGGCAAGTTTTCCTAGGTTTAGGGCGCGCACTACGAGGTAAAGCACGAATTACGAGATGAATGCACGTTTTCTAAGTAAATGAACGCAACTCTAAATAAATGCACGTAATTCGATGCAAGGAACATAAAGGTTAGGGCACAAAATGAGATATCGCATGCAAATCGAGGTCGGGCTTCACATCCTCCCCTCCTTAAAAGAATTTTGTCCCGAAATTCAATATTACCTTTGAAATAATGCTGGATACTGTTGCTCCATCTGGTCCCGTCTTTCCCACGTTGCTTCTTTGATTCCATGGTGATCCCACATCACTTTCACCATTGGTATCGACTTGTTGCGTAATTCCCGATCTTGCTCGTCTAGGATCTGAATAGGCTTTTCTTCAAAAGATAAGTTCTCCCGAAGCTGCAACGGTTCTGGCTCCAAAATATGCGATGGATCAGGGTGATACTTCTGTAGCATTGAAACATGAAAGACGTCATGAATATTGGAGAGGTTTTGAGGTGGTTCTAGACAATACGCCAATTTGCCAACCTTCTCAATTATCCGAAATGGTCCTACAAACCTCGGGCTCAACTTTCCACCCTTGCCATGTTTAATCAGTCCTCTCTGAGGTGATAACTTCAAGAACACCTTGTCGCCGACCTGAAACTCTAGATTCCGTCTCCGTCAGTCTGCATAACTTTTCTGCCTACTTTGGGCAGTAAGCATCCATTTCCAGGTGAGGTGGACATTTTCAACAGTCTTCATAAGTTCAGGTAGAAGGGTCTAGTCAAAAGTCTTCGTCTCACCTACTTCATCCCAGTATATTGGGGATCGACACTTGCGCCCATATAATGCCTCAAATGGGGCCATCCCGATAGTGGCCTTATAGCTGTTATTATAAGCGAACTCCACCAGGGGCAGATATTTCTCCCAACCTTTTCCGAAGTCTAGAACATACGCCCTCAGCATATCCTCCAGAATCTGAATAGTTCTCTCAGATTGTCCATCAGTCTGAGGGTGATAAGTTGTACTAAAACTCAACTTCGCTCCCAAAGCTTCTTGCAATCTCTTCCAAAATCGGGAAGTAAAACGAAATCTCTATCCGATACAATACTTACAAGCATCCCATGTAGCCTTACAATATCCGCCACATACATATCTCCCAGTTTCTCAAGACTATCCTCCTTGTTCATTTGTAAGAAGTGCGTTGACTTGGTCAATCTATCCACTATGACCCAAACGGCGTCATGACCCTTTTGTGACCTGGGCAGGTCCATGACAAAGTCCATAGTTGTGTGTTCCCATTTCCATTGAGGAATTTCCAACAGCTGAAGTGAACCTGCTGGTCATTGATGTTCTGATTTGACTCTCTGGCAAGTCAAACACCGTGCCACAAATTCTGCGATCTCCCTCTTCATGTTATTCTACCAATAGTGTTGCTTCAAATCCCGGAACATCTTTGTTTTGCCAGGGTGAATAGTGTATCTTGAATTATGGGCTTCTTCAAGAATCTTCTTTTTCAACTCTGGCTCATTAGGAACACAAATCCGATTCCTAAACCTCCAAATACCATCACTATGAAACTTGAAATCTGTGTTACTTTCTTTAATCTTCTGAAAATGTTGGTCCTTCTGTTGAGCATCTCGTAATTCAGACAACAAGGTCGATTGAACTTGTATAGTGGGAAATAGTAACCCTTTTTGAGTCAATTGTGGATTCTGCAAAAATGCTTCCTCTAACAACTCCTGCACCATAACTTCCAGTTTTGCCATGCTCGCTTTTCGACTTAAGGCATCTGCAACTACATTCGCTTTACTGGGCATATAATTGATTGTGCAGTTATAATCATCCAAGAGCTCTATCCACCGTCTTTGCCTCATGTTCAACTCTTTTTGTGAGAACAAGTACTTCAAGCTCTTGTGATCAGTAAACACCTCAAACTTGTTACCCCACAGATAGTGCCTCTATTTCTTAAGTACAAACACAATAGCTGCCAACTCCAAATCATGTGTCGGGTAATTCAATTCATATGGTTTCGGTTTCCTAGAGGCATACGCAATCATTCTATCATTCTGCATCAACACACACCCCAGTCCTTCTTTGGAAGCATCGCTATAGATTATAAAGCCTTGACTCCTTTCAGGCAATGCAAGAACAGGTGCTGTAGTCAATATTTTCTTCAATTCTTGAAAGCAGTTCTCACACTTTTCATCCCACGTGAACTTTGTTTTCTTTTGAGTGAGCTTTGTAAGCGGTCCTGCAATCTTTGAGAAATCCTTCACGAACCTCCGATAATAGTCGGCTAAACTGAGAAAACTCTGAACTTCCGTAACATTTTCCGTCTTCTTCCAAGACATCACCGCTTCTATCTTTGTTGGGTCCACTGCTATTCCCTCTTGGAATATGATGTGCCCCAAGAATGCAATCTACCGCAACCAAAATTCACATTTGCTAAACTTTGCATACAATTGATACTCCCGAAGTTTTTGCAATACCAATCGCAGATGTTGTTCATGCTCAACCTTGGATTTTGAGTATACCAAAATATCATCAATAAAGATCACCACAAATTGATCCAAGTAGGGTTGAAACACCCTGTGCATCAAGTCCATAAAAGCTGCAGGGCATTAGTTAGCCCAAATGGCATCACCATAAATTCATAATGCCCATATTTCGTCCTGAAAGCCGTTTTAGGCACATCCTCCTTTTTGGTCTGTAACTGATAGTACCTTTGCCTCAAGTCGAGCTTCGAATACACTTTAGCTCCTTGAAGTTGATCAAACAACTCGTCGATTAGTAGAAGTGGGTATTTATTCTTGACGGTCACTTGGTTCAATCCTCGGTAATCGATGCATAGCCTCAACGTTCCGTCTTTCTTCTTTACAAATAGGACTAGTGCGCCCCACGAAGAAGAACTTGGTTGAACAAACCCCTTCTTCAACAATCCTTGCAATTGGTCCATCAATTCTTGTAGTTCGGCTGGTGTCATACGATAAGGAGCTTTAGATATTGGCTGGGTGCCAGGCAGTACTTCTATTACAAACTCAATTTCCTGATCCAGGGGTAAACCGGGCAATTATTTTGGAAACACGTCAGCATAATCTTTAATCACTGGCATCTCCTCCAACTTAGCTTTGTCCGATGGCTTGTTGATGAGGTAAGCTAAGTATCCACTACACCCTTTTCTCAAGGATTTCACTGCTTTTGTAGATGAAATGATGGAACTCCCGGTGATGTCTCTTCGACCCATTACCTCCAATGTTGGTTGACCAGGTATCTGGAATGTTACAATCTTCGTTCAGCAATCTAGTTGGGCATGATACTTTGCCAACCAGTCCATCCCTAAGATGACTTCATATTCTCGAAAGGGTAGCACTATAAGATTGACTGAGAATTCCCTATCCTTAATTTGGATTTTACATGCTTTACAAGCTGAGCTAGTAACAAGTTTAGAACCCATTGGAGTACCGACTTCTACTTCATAGGGCAAACATTCAACTCGTAATTTCACACGTTGCACACAGAAAGGAGTAATAAATGAATGAGTAGTACTTGGATCAATTAGCACCCTAACAGGTTGATTCAGTATCAAGAATGTACCTTCAACAACAGTAGTTTCCTCAGGAAGCTCCTCGCACTCAATAGCATAAGCTCGGGCTTGAACTCTAGGAACTGGAGTCTTTCCTCTACCAAGTGGTTTAATCTGATTTTGTCCTCCTTGCCATTTAGGGCAATCCTTGATCTGATGCTGATCACTACCACACCGCACGCATTGTCCTAACTTCTTCCAGCAATTGGCCTCGGTATGACCCTTCTTGTCACAGTAAGAACAGTTGATAGACTGAGTAGCATGTGAACTACCTGTGGATCCGCGGGTGGAAGAGGCTGATGGTACTTTAGTCGGGCCACGATTATTAACTGGTCTATTCTGGCTCTGGCCCTGACTACGACTCTGAGTCTGGAATTTTCTCTGTTGTCTTGGAGGCTGATATGGTTTCTTGTTCGGCTGGCTAGAACCGGCTTTATCAAGTTTCCTCTTCTCAACTCGGGAGACAGTAGCAAGGAGAGCAAAATAGGTAGTAAAGTCATGCGAAGCCAACTGATCCTGAATTTCTTGCCTCAACCCATTCGTAAATTTTTACATCTTCGCCTTAGGGGTACTGACCATGTATTGAGCATAACGGGACAGTCTGTCAAAGCGAGCCTCATACTAGGCCACCGTCATATTACCCTGGTTCAAGGGCATGAATTCTTCAATTCGCCTCTGCTTGGAAACTGCAGGTACGTATTTCTCCTTGAATGCCTTAACGAAATTACCCCATAGGCGAGGTGTATGATCAGTTTCCCTAAGTGCCTCGGCAGTGTACCACCAATGCTCAGCATCCCCATGCAACAGAAACACAGCGAACTCAATATTTTCCTCATCAGTATAGTCAAGTGGCCTGAAAATCCTTTCAATCTCAAACAGCCAAGCCTCTGAGTTTTCATCATCAGCTTACTCGTAGAATTTGGACCGGTGAAAGTCAAGGAATTCCCGCATTCTGATGTTTCTCCCATTGTTACCACCATTCCTGTTGTTGTTGTTGTTTGCTTCACGTGCATCTTGGCGTTCCATCACTCGCAACACGCGATCCATAGCATTCGCCATCATGTTAAACATGGCCATGCAGGGATTAAGTTGTTGAGCATCTCCGGCTTCTTGAGGCTCATCGCTCCTATTGGTATTGCGAGTACTAGGGCCAGCCATCTATAGGCACATATTATTATGCACAATTTATTAGAATATGACAAGACAAGAATTTAATGTATAAGGTATGCAACATACAATTTTACATAGACATACAATTTTCGAAACAGTTAAGACATGTTAATCACATAAGCACATAGAAACAGAGAAGGCACAATTGATATTGTCACACATTAACACACATAAACAAGTCATCCCAATAACCTTAGGGCTTCTACCCATGGTCCGAGAGTTAAACCCGGCTTAAGCAATCTAAGCTCTGATACCATTAATATAAGGTATCACGCCCCCAACCAGACCTATAGAGGTTAGACTAGGGTGTGATCTAAACATTCACGTTCTTTTATAACTATAACAGATTAACGAAGAATAAGCTTATCCGTTAGACTAGAACTCCAACAATTCTTCGAAAAATCGGCAGCATAACGGTTGTAATTGGCTCTTTAGTTTGACCTAATTTTCTAAACGCCTCAAAACTTTCAATCTCAAATTCGATTCCAACTAAGATTACTATTTATCAACAATTGATATGTCCACTATTTATCTCAAGTCTCATTTGATTACACCTAGCATAGCAACTATGCCTCGTTTATGTGTCAATTCCTGTTACACAAGAACCTGTTGGTCTTAGCTTACACATGAGTACCTACTTAAGATTGGATAGATTCATTTTACTTAGCCCTTTGTCTAATACTTCATAAGCCTGTAGTAGTTACTAATCAAAGTAGCAAAACGAGCAAATAGGGTATCTGTCTAGTTAGTATTAGTACAAATCAAAATTAGACCCCAAATTACAACGGGGGTCATTTACAATAACAACAACAAGCAACATAAGGAATAGTCTTCAAAACAACATATCATTCACAAAATAGCCATAGTCAAGTAGGGCACGTAGGGTAGGCAATCACTCCAAGGAGTCATCGATAGGCACGTTATCCTCAGGTACCTGTTCCTGATCTTCTTAACCTGAGATGATAAAAGAGGGTGAGTCCTTATGAACTCAGCGAGGGGGAACGAGAAATACGTTTTGAAACTCTTTTTTCAGTTCAACTTATGAAAAACCCTTTTTGAAAGCATGACATATAACAAGTAAGTTCATAACGTAATATAAAAGTAAAAGAACACAATTACCCGTCTTTCCTCCCCGAGGTCCTCTAGGAACCTAGCGAGAGTACTTATACACATAGTGAAAAGGATACGGTGAGCTTTGCTCTCAATTCCTTTCTAATATCAATTGTTACGGCTGACTTCAAATCATCCACTTATCACGCCAAATGGGTGTACTCCGGATGTATCCCGAAATCCTACGACCCAACTCTCCGAGGAAGTCTATCCCCTAAGTGAGAGAGGTAATTGGACAATGGTAGTCATGGTTGCGTCGGCAAGCCCGCTGCCACCCGGTGTGCGTGAAACGCTACCACGCCAGAATAAAAGGTTGCAACCTTGTATGCAATGCACATTTATGACATTTAATATATCACGTTAGGAGGACAACAAAGTAGGTTGCCTCTGAGCAGTCATAAGATCGCACATTGACAAGTTAACACACGAGGCATGTTTTGATATGTAATTTCACTTGTAAGGCACATGGAGTTATATGAATATTAAACGAACAGCCATGTAACACATGTAAATCAAGTCATATAACTCATTTCAGGGTTCATGTAATCAGATAATAAGTTTATACAAGCATGCAACGACGTCTATGTGGGACCAAGTGCGAGAAAGGTCTACTTATCAACTTGTAATCATCGGGAATCATATTTCAAGCATACTTAACATTTCTTAGGCAGCCCACTAATTACACAATTGGACACAATAACCCTAGGATCAACACTTAGCGAATTTTCATATTCAATAGGGTTTCAATTCATGCTTACACGTGCGATTTTAGCCACAAGTTGTCACGTAACCAACCCAAACCATGCATCAATTTATTAAAACATCCTCAATCATCCAAAACAGTCCACACAACATCCAAGTGCCACAATCCCAAGCATTCAATACCACAAGAGAAGTTACAACATTTTTCAAAGCATACCACTAAACAAAAACTTCACTGCAATGGTCTGTTTTCTCAACAAAATGTCAATTTAAAGATTAATGAGTGATTTGAATCCAGAAACAAACCTCACCTTATTTGGAGTTCAGACTTAGGAGTTATGGCCAAAACCGTGAGACTACGCAAAACTGTCTAGTTTAAGATATATTACGATTTTTTCTATTTTTGAGGTTCTTAGATTCATAATTAGCTCTAGTCTATTTGTGCCAAAAATGTCCAGAACTGAAAAACCTAGAAACCTACCAAATTTCATGCATTTTAGATATCATTTACTAAGTCACAACTGTTTCATTCTACAAGGATAGAGAACTACCAAAAACCTGCTCAATTTTCCCATATTTTCCAGATTTAGACACCTTTCGATGTTTTTGCATTTTGGAGACCTTAGATTGAAAATTGGCCTTGGCCTATTTCTACAAAAAGTTCTCAGAACTGGCAAAACTAGTCACCTACCAATTTTCATGCATTTTCAACATCATTTACCAGGCTAAATTCAGTTCGCTCTAACAAGTCAGAAATCTGCCATTTTCGCGATCCTACCTATCTCCAAGTTCTAGCTAAATATCTTGCCATGCATGGTTACAAAAGCGCACGTACGCACATGTACCACAAGTACAAAGGTAAAAAGAGACATATGAAGGCATGCATGTGGTTTTTGAAAGCTTTTAAAAAAGATTAACCCTCACCTTAGCCTATTGACAACAAATGATGCTCAAAACTCTTGAAGATGCACAAATGGTCCTCTCTCCTTGTTTGGCCGAGAGATATTGCTGCTTGATTTCATTAATTCCTAGCTGAGTTACCATGTCCTTAGTATGTGCATGTGGTTAGAACAAAAGGGAGATGAAAGAAAAGCTATCAAACATACCTAGGGCCGAAATGAGTGTTCTATGAGCTTGCATGCATCTTTTCTTGCTTCTTGCTTGCTTGGTCGAGCTTCCTAGGGTCCTTGAGTGTCTTGGTGAGCTTTAGGAGATAAGCTTAAGCTATGGGACTTGAGGGTGCAGCCTTGGCCGAGAGAGAGAGAGGAATTGAGAGCTTGAGAAAAGGTTTGAAAGCACAAATGAGGTTGAAGATGCTTTGAGGGTGTTTTGAATGCATGTGTCGGCCTAGAGCTCTACAATTTCTGAAATTCCCTTAGTCCTTCTGCAATCTTGAAATGTGAAGAAGCATGGAGTGTTTTGGTCGAGAAAGTGAAGCTTGGTAGGTGTGTTTTGTTTCATTTTTTTTATGCATTGTGTCATAGGCTTGTCTAGGAATGATTATTGAAATTGCAAAGCATGCACAAGCTCTTCACATGGCCGGCCATAGCTTGTGAAATTTCTGAATTTTTGTCATGTTTTGAGCATTATTTAATTGTATGTGTTTGGAATATGCAAAAGAATAAAGAATAAAGAATAAAGAATGTTTAGGTTTTGGTGAAATTTTGTCTTCTAGTGCATTGACTTAGCATTTTAATATTAGTTAGTGGAATTTGTAGGATTAATTAATAATCTAGTGCTTCGTGTAAGATGATTTCTTGATTAGCGTGCGGGCACACTTTTCTAGGTTTAGGGCACGCACTACAAGGTAAAGCACGAACTACGAGATGAATGCACATTTTCAGATCTCAAAATCGACGTAATTCGATGAATTGACGTAATTCGAAATGCACGCAACTCTAAATGAATTGACGTAATTCGATGCAAGGCACATAAAATGAGACACGACTCTTGAACCTAGGTCAAAGCACGCAAATTCTAGGTTAAGGCACACGAAACGAGGTATCGCAGGAAAATCGAGGTCGGGCCTCACAGCTGCGCCTATTTTCAGAACCCAAAATCGAAAGTTTTCATCAGTTTCGGGACACATTTCTTATTTTGCGCTGTCTTTTCATCCCGGATCGTACGTCGTGACCTGCGAAAAGGATGACAACCTAATCAATCACATTTCTATTTTTGAATCCCACGGCACCTTCGGCAAGACAACTTCATTTCACGTAGAGGCTTGGCTCTCAAACCAAGGGCGTGGGGCTTATGACCAGGTATCCGTCGCTCCGGTGCCCATAACTTTTGATCCGCAAGGAGTTACGCGGCGTACAACATACCGTTGTAAAGCTCTCCGATAGCTCTATGATGGGGGTAGCAAGCCTTCTCAGCTGCGCCTATTTTTCATCAGTTTCAGGACACTTTTATTCTTTTATGTTGTTTTTTCATCCCGTATCGTACGTCGTGAGTCGCGAAAAAGAGGACAACCTAATTCACCACAATTCTATTACCGAATCCCACGGTACCTTGGGCAAGACAACTTTGCTTCACATAGAGGCTGGGCCCGCTAACCGAGGGCGTAGGGCTTGGGACCAGGTCTCCGTCGCTCCGGTGCCCATAACTTTTGATCCGTAAAGAATTATGCGGTGCATAGCATACCGTTGGAAAGCTCTCCAAGAGCTTTACGACGAGGATAACAAGCATGCTCTGCTGCGCCTATTTTCGGAGCACATAATGGAATGTTTTTATTAGTTTCGAGACACTTTTCTTCTTTTGCACTATTTTTTTTGGTCCCGGATCGTAGATCGTGAGCCGTGATAAGGACGACAACCTAATCCATCACATTTCTATTACCGAATCCCACGACACCTTGGGCAAGACAACTTCAATTCACGTAGAGGCTGGGCCTGCAAACCGAGGGCCTGGGGCTTGTGACCAGGTATCCGTCGCTCCGGTGCCTATAACTTTTGATCCGTAAGGAGTTTCGCAGCGCACAACATACTGTTGGAAAGCTCTCTGAGAGCTCTGCGACGGGGGCAGCAAGCTTGCTCGGCTGCGCCTATTTTCAGAACCCAAAATCAAAAGTTTTCATTAGTTTTGGGATACTTTTCTTATTTTGCGCTGTCTTTTCGTCCCAGATCGTACGTTGTGAGCCGCGAAAGGAAGACAACCTAATCCATCCCATTTCTATTACCAAATTTCACGGTACCTTCGGCAAGACAACTTCGCTTCACGTAGAAGCTGGCCCCGCAAACCGAGGGCGTGGGGCTTGTGACCAGGTATCCGTCGCTTCGGTGCCCATAACTTTTGATCCGTAAGGAGTTACGTGGCGTACAACATACCGTTGTAAAGCGCTCCAAGAGCTCTACGACGGGGGTAGCAAGCCTGCATGGATGCACTAGTTTTCGAACACCAAAATTGAACGTTTTCATCAGTTTCAGAACACTTTTCTTTATTTACGTTGTTCTTTCGTCCCGGATCGTATGTCATGAGCCTCGAAAAGTACGACAACCTAATCCATCACATTTCTATTACCGAATCCCATGGTACCATAGGCAAGACAACTTCGCTGCACGTAGAGGCTGGGCCCGCAAACCGAGGGCGTGGGGCTTGTGAACAGGTCTCCGTCACTCCGGTGCCCATAACTTTTGATCCGTAAGGAGTCATGCGGCACAAAGCATACCGTTCTGAAGCTCTCCGAGAGCTCTATGATGGGTGCAACAAGCTTGCTTGGCTGCACCAGTTTTCGAAGCCCAAAATTGAACGTTTTCATGAGTTTCAGGATACTTTTTTTCTTTTACGCTGTTTTTCAGTCCCAGATCTTACGACGTGAGCCGCTAAAAGGACGACAACCTAATCCATCACATTTCTATTACCGAATCCCATAGCACCTTGGGCAAGACAACTTCGCTTCACGTAGAGGCTGGTCCCGCAAACCGAGGGCGTGGGGCTCAAAACCAGGTCTCTGTCACTCCTGTGCCCATAACTTTTGATCCGTAAAGAGTTACGCGGTGCATAGCATACCGTTGGAAAGCTCTCCGAGAGCTCTACAACGAGGACAACAAGCTTGCTCTACTGCGCCTATTTACGGATCCCAAAATTGAACATTTTCATCAGTTTCGAGATACTTTTCTTCTTTTGCACTATTTTTCCGTCCCGGATTGTACGTCGTGAGCCGCGAAAAGGATGAAAACCTAATCCATCACATTTTTATTACCGAATCCCAGGATACCTTGGGCAATACAACTTTACTTCACATAGAGGCTGGGCCCGTAAACCGAGGGCGTGGGGCTTGCGACCAGGTATCCGTTGCTCCGATGCCCATAAGTTTTGATCCGTAAGGAGTTTCGCGGGGCACAGCATACCGTTGGAAAGCTCTCCGAGAGCTCTACGACGGAGGCAGCAAGCCTGCTCGGCTGAGCCTATTTTTAAAGCCCAAAATCGAAAGTTTTCATCAATTTTGGGACACTTTTCTTATTTTACGCAGTCTTTTCGTCCCAGATCGTACGTCGCGAACCGCGAAAAAGACGACAACTTAATCTATCATATTCCTATTACCGAATCCTACGACACCTTGGGCAATAGAACTTGACTTCACGTAGAGGCTGGGCCCGCAAACCGAGGGCGTGGGGCTTGTGACCTGGTATCCGTCGTTGCAGTGCCCATAACTTTTGATCCGTAAGGAGTTTCACGGCGCACAACATACCGTTGGAAAGCTCTCCGAGAGCTCTACGATGGGGGTAGCAAGCCTAATCGGCTGCGCCTATTTTCATAGCCCAAAATTGACAGTTTTCATCAGTTTTGGGACACTTTTCTTATTTTGCAATGTCTTTTCGTCTCGGATCGTACATGGTAAGCCGTGAAAAAAAACGACAACCTAATCTATCACATTTCAATTACCGAATCACAGGAAACCTTGGGCAATACAACTTCATTTCACGTAGAGGATAGGCCTGTAAACCGAGGGCGTGGGGCTTGTGACCAGGTATCCGTCGCTCCGGTGCCCATAACTTTTGATCCGTAAGGAGTTTCGTAGCACACAGCATACCGTTTGAAAGCTCTATGAGAGCTCTACGACGGGGGCAACAAGCCTTCTCGACTGCGCCTATTTTCAGAGCCCAAAATCGAAAGTTTTCATCAGTTTTGAGACACTTTTCTTATTTTGCGCAGTCTTTTCGTCCCGAATCGTAAGCCGTGAGCCGCAAAAAGGATGACAACCTAATCCATCACATTTCTATTAACGAATCCCAGGACACCTTGGGAAATACAACTTCACTTCACGTAGAGGCTGGGCCCGCAAATACAGGGCATGGGGCTTGTGACCAGGTATCCGTCGCTTCGGTTCCCATAACTTTTGATCCGTAAGGAGTTTCGCGGCGCACAGCATACCGTTGGAAAGCTCTCCGAGAGCTCAACGATTGGGGCAACAAACCTGCTCATCTGCGGCTATTTTCAGAGCCTAAAATCAAAAGTTTTCATCAGTTTCGGGACACTTTTCTTATTTTGTGCAGTCTTTTCGTCCCGGATCGTGCGTCGTGAGCCGCGAAAAGGACGACAACCTAATCCATCACATTTCTATTATCGAATCCCAAGACACCTTGGGCAATAAAACTTCACTTCACGTAGAGGCTGGGCCTGCAAATACAGGGCATGGGGCTTGTGAACAGGTATCCGTCGCTTCGGTTCCCATAACTTTTGATCCGTAAGGAGTTTCGCGGCGCACAGCATACCGTTGGAAAGCTCTCTGAGAGCTCTACGACGGAGGCAGTAAGCCTGCTCATCTATGCCTATTTTCAGATCCCAAAATCGAAAGTTTTCATCATTTTTGGGACACTTTTCTTATTTTGTACAATTTTTTTGTCCCGATTCGCATGTCTTGAGTCGCAAAAAGGACGACAACCTAATCCATCACATTTCTACTACTGAATCCCACGACATCTTGGGCAATACAACTTCACTTCACGTAGAGGCTGGGCCTGCAAACCGAGGGCGTGGGGCTTGTGACCAGGTATCCGTCGTTCCGGTGCCCATAACTCTTGATCAGTAAGGAGTTACGCGGCACACAGCTTACCATTGGAAAGCTCTCCGAGAGCTCTACGATAAAGGTAGCAAGCCTACTCTACTGTGCCTATATTCAGAGCCCAAAATCAAAAGTTTTCATTAGTTTTGGGACACTTTTCTTATTTTGCATTGTTTTTTCGTCCCGCATCATACATCGTGAGCCGCGAAAAGGGCAACAACCTAATCCATCACATTTCTATTACTGAATCCTATGGCACCTTTGGCAAGACAACTTCACTTCACGTGGAGGCTGGGCCCACAAATCGAGGGCGTTGGCCTTGTGACCAGGTATCCGTCTCTCCGGTGCCTATAAGTTTTGATCCGTAAGGAGTTATGCGGTGCATAACATACCATTGGAAAGCTCTCCGAGAGCTCTACGATAAGGATAGCAAGCTTGCTTTGTTGCGCCTATTTTTGGAGATCAAAATTGAATGTTTTCATCAGTTTTGAGACACTTATCTTCTTTTGCATTATTTTTCCGTCCCGAATCGTACGTCGTGAGTCGCGAAAAGGACGACAACCTAATCCATCGCATTTCTATTACCGAATCTCACGACACCTTGGGTAAGACAACTTCACTTCACGTAGAGACTGGGCCCAAAAACCGAGGGCATGGGGCTTGTGACCAGGTATCCATCGCTCCGGTACCCATAACTTTTGATCCGTAAGGAGTTACGCGGCGCACAGCATACCGTTGGAAAGCTCTCCAAGAGCTCTACGATAGGGGCAGCAAACCTGCTCGGATGCGCCTATTTTTAGAGCCCAAAATTGAAAGTTTTCATCATCGGGAAATGTTTCTTATTTTGCACGGTCTTTTCATCCCCGATCGTACGTCGTGAGTCGCAAAAATGACGACAACCTAATCAATCACATTTCTATTATTGAATCCCATGGCACCTTTGGCAAGACAACTTCACATCACATAGAGGCTTGGCCCGCAAACAGAGGGCGTGGGTCTTGTGACAAGGTATCTGTCGCTCCGGTGCCCATAACTTTTGATCCGTAAATAGTTACGCGGTGCACAACATACCGTTGTAAAGCTCTCCGAGAGCTCTACGACGGGAGCTGCAAGCCTTCTTGGATGCGCCTATTTTCGGAGCCCAAAATTGAATAATTTCATCAGTTTTGGGATATTTTTCTTCTTTTACGTTATTTTTATGTCCCGGATCATATGTCGTGAGGCTCGAAAAGGACGACAACCTAATCCATCACATTTCTATTACCGAATCCCATGGTACCATGGGCAAGAAAACTTTGCTTCACGTAGAGGCTGGGCCCACGAACCGAGGGCGTGGGGCTTGTGACCAGGTCTCCGTCGCTCCGGTGTCCATAACTTTTGATCCGTAAGGAGTTACGAGGCGCAAAGCATACCGTTGTAAAGCTCTCCGAGAGCTCTTCGACAGGTGCAGCAAGCCTGCTCGGCTGCACCAGTTTTCAGATCCCAAAATAGAACGTTTTCATCAGTTTCAGGATATTTTTCTTCTTTTACGCTATTTTTCAGTCCCGAATCTTGCGTCGTGAGCGGCGAAAAGGACGACAACCTAATCCATCACATTTCTATTATCGAATCCCACGGCCCTATGGGCAAGACAACTTCGCTTCAAGTAGAGGCTGGGCCCGCAAACCGAGGGCGTAGGGCTTAGGACCAGGTCTTCGTCACTCCGGTGCCCATAACTTTTGATCCGTAAGGAGTTACGCGGTGCACAGCATACTGTTGGAAAGCTCTCTGAGAGCTCTATGATGAGGATAACAAGCCTTCTTGGCTGCGCCTATTTTCGTAGACCAAAATTGAACATTTTTATCAATTTTGAGAATATTTTCTTCTTTTGCACTATTTTTTTGTCCCGGATCGTACGTCATGAGCCGCGAAAAGGACGACAACCTAATCCATCACATTTCTATTATCGAATCCCATGACACCTTGGGCAAGACAACTTCATTACACGTAGAGGCTGGGCCCGTAAACTGAGGACGTGGGGCTTGTGACCAGGTATCCGTTACTCTGGTGCCCATAACTTTTTATCCGTAAGGAGTTACATCGAGCACAGTATACCATTGGAAAGCTCTCTGAGAACTCTATGATGGAGGCAATAAGCCTACTCGGTTGCTGTGAGGCCCGACCTCAATTTGTGTGTGATACCTCATTTTATGTGCCCTAATCTAGATTTGCGAGCCTTGACCTAGGATTGAGAATTGTGTTCGTTGTATGTGCCATGCATTGAATTATGTGCTTTCATTTAGGGTTGCGTGCATTTACTTAGAAAATAGGCGTTCATCTCGTAGTTCGTGTCCTACCTCGTAGTGCGTGCCCTAGACCTAGGAAAATGTGCCCTCACGCTAATCAAGAAAGCATCTTACACAAAGCACTAGACTATCAAATAATCCTACAAACTCTACTATCAATATTATAATCCTAAATCAACTCACTAGAAGACAAAAATTCACTAAACACTAAGCATTCCTTATTCTTTATTCCTTATTCTTTTTGCACTTCCAACACCCAATTAAATAATACTCCAATAGATGACAAAAAATCAGAATTTATTTAGCCTTGGCCGACCACTATGAGGTGTCTTTGCATGCATGCTCAATTCAAATTGGTTCTAGACAAGTTAGGACAAAAACACTTATCAAATGCATAAAAAAATTGCTCCAAACCTCCTCAATTCTCCACCTTGCTCGACCAAACACGCCTTGCCCATGCTAGAAATTTTAAATTACACCTTGAAGACACAAAAAGGCTGAATCATCAAGCTCAAGGCCGACCAAATGCTTGAAGAAATGCAAAAGCTTCACTCTTTGTCATTCTTTGTCATTTCTTCTTTTTTCCTCTCATTTTCTCTCTCTCCCTCTCATTTTTCTCTCTCTCTCTTGGCCTTGTCTGAGTTTCTTACCTTCCTAGCTCATCTTCATCATCCTATGGTTATTCAAGGCAAGCCCAAGCAAAGGAACTCAACTAAGCTAGCTAGGTTGCAAGAAAACTCACATGCAAGCTCTTGAGTCTTCATTTCGGCCCTAGGTGAGTTACTAAGCTTCCATTTCTTTTCTTCTTGTTCTAACCACATGCATGTACTAAGAGCTTGGTCACTAAGCTAGGAAAAATAGAGAAAACCAAGTTGGAACCTCGGCTAGGCAAAGAAGAAGAAGAAAATTGTGCTTCAACAAGTTTTTGTGCATCTTCTTGTTGATTTGCTAAGGTGAGGGCTAAAACCTTTTGAAAATCCTTCAAAAATCCACATGCATGCTCTTAAATGTATGTCTTTGCTTCTGTACTTGAGTTATATGTTCGTTCTTAAGCTACTTCAACCATGCATGGCAAGATTTTGGCTTGAAAGTGATAAGAGGTGGAGTCGGATTATGTGACAGCTCTCTGACCTGTTGTTTTGAGGTGAGTTTGGCTAGGAAAATGATGTTTAAAATGCATGAAAATGGTAGGTTACTAGTTTGTCCAATTTTGAACATTTTTCAAAGAAATAGGCCAAAGCTAATTTTGACTCTAAGGTCCTCAAAATGGCAAATCTTTGAAATGTGTTCAAATCTGGAAATCTGGAAAAATGAAGCAGGTTTTGGCAGATGCACTGATCTTGTAGAACAAACCAGATTTGAATTAGTAAATGATGTCCAAAATGCATGAAATATGTTGTGCTGCTATATTTTTCAGTTTTGGACATTTTTGTCAGAAATGGACTAAGGCTAAAACTGACCCTAAGGACCTCAAAAACGTCAATTATTGAAATGTGTGCAAATCTGGACAGTTTTGTGCTATCTCACTGTTTCGCCTATAACTAATGATCCCGAAATCCAATTGATGCAAGGTTTGTTTCTAATTTTATCTCACTTATTAAGCTTTAATTTGAAATCTTATTCACTGGAATTGAAGATTGTTTGATTATCTTAATGATTATGGGAAAATAGCCTATTGCAATGGGGGTTCACTTGGTTATATGCTTAGAAAAATTGTTGTAACTTCTCGTGTGGTATTAATTGCTTGGGATTGTGACATTGGGATGTTGCGTGGACTGTTTTGAGTACTTGGGGATGTTTGAATTAATTGATGCATTGCTTGAGATTGATTTTGAGTTGACTTAGGGTTTAATCACACGGGTAAGCACGAAATGGAAACCCTAATGACTAGGTAGTCTTGCTAAGTGTTGATCATTTGGATATTGTGTGGAATTATATGCTTAGTAGGCTGCCCGTAGATGCCCTTATTGTCCTAAATGTGATTTTGATCATTGCATGTTGACAAATAGGCTTTTCTTGCATCCGAGCCCACGTAGATGTTGTTGCATGTTATATAATCTTATTATTTGATTACGTGGAGTTTGAATTGAGTTATAGGACTTGATTTATGTGCGTTACATGGCTGTCCGTTTAATGTTCATATAACTCCATGAGCTTTTCAAGTGAAATTACTTGTCTATTCGTGCCTCGCTTGTTTACTTGTCAATGTTCAATCTTATGACTGTTCGGAGGCAACCTACTTTGTTGTCCTCCTAATGTGATATATTAAATGTCATAAATGTGCATTGCATATAAGGTTGCAACCTTTCATTCTGGCATGGTAGCGATCACGCACACCGGGCGGCATCGGGCTTGCCGGTGCACCCGTGACTACCATGGTCCCATTTCCTCTCTCGCTTGGGGGTTAGACTTCCTCGGAGAGTTGGGTCGTAGGATTTTGGGGTACATCCGGAGTACACCCACCTGGCGTGTTAAGGGGATGATTTGAAGTCGGTTGCAACAACTGATTCTAGAAATGAACTGAGAGCAAAAGCTCACCGTATCCTTTTTACTATGTGTATAAGTACTCTCGCTTGGTTCCTAGAGAACCTCGGGGAGGAAATATGGGTAATTGTGTTCCTTTACTTTTATTATTATTATTATGTACTTAATTGTGTTATATTCATGCTTGCAAAAGGATTTTCATAAGATTGAACCGGAAAATGAGTTTCAAAACCTATTTCTCGTTCCCCCTCGTTGAGTTCATAAGGACTCACCCACTTTTATCATCTCAGGTGAGGAAGATCAAGAACATGTACTTGAGGACGATGTGCCTAACGATGATTCCTTGGAGTGATTGCCTGCCTATGTGCTTTGCTTGATTTATGGCCATTTGTGAAAACTGTGCTACTTGAAGACTGTTTCTTTCATGTTGCTTAATTTTGTAATGTAAAAGACCCCCGTTGTAATTTGGGGTCTAATTTTGGTTTGTACTAATATTTCTAGACAGTCACTAGATACTGCTATGGTCGTTTTGCTTTTATTATCGCTAGTAGCTATAATAGGATTATGAAGTATTAGGTAAGGGCTAAGTAAGATGAACCATCCAAACCTTAAACAGGTACTCGCTATTATGCTAAGATCAACAGGTACTTTTGTAATGAGGATAAACAAACAAACGAGACATAGCATCATGCTAGGTTATAAATCAAACGAGACGTCGAAATAACCAATAGGCAATTCAATTGATGTTAAATGGTAATCCTAGTTAGAAACGAAATTGAGATTGGAAAAATTTGAGGCGTTTAGAGAATTAGGCCAAACCAAATAGCTCAATTACAGCCGTTATGCTACCGGTTTTCCGAAAATTTTGGAGTTTAGGCCAAAAACATTAAGTGTGAAATCTTCATAAACAGTTAAGTACGTGATATGACTTGAATGTTTAGATCACACCCTTGTCTAACCTTATAGGCCGGGTTGGGGCATGACACCTTATAACTAGAATGGTATCAGAGCTTAGATTGCTTAAGCTGGGTTTAACTCTCGGACCGTGGGTAGAGCCCTAAGATAATTAGGATGACTTGTTTATATGTTATTGTGTAATAATATTAAATGTGCCTTCTATGTTTTATGTGTTTAAGTAATTAACATGTCTTAATTGTTTCTAGAATTATATCTATATTATGTTGCATATCTTATGCATTAAATTCTTAATTGTCATATTTCAATAAATTGTGTATCGTAATCTGTGCCTATAGATGGCTGGCCCTAGTACCCGTACTACTAATAGGAGCAGTGAACCCCAAGAGACCGGAGATGCCTATCAAACTAATCCCGGTATAGCTATGTTTAATATGATGACGAATGCCATGGATCGTGTATCACGAGTGATGGAGCGTCAAGATGCACGTGAGGCCAACAACAACAACAATAGAAATGATGGTGACCATGGGAGACATAGCAGAATGAGGGAGTTTCTTGACTTTCGCCCGTCCAAATTCCACAGGGAAGCTGATGATGAGAAAGCAGAGGCTTGGCTGTCCGAGATCGAGAAGATTTTCAGGCCACTTGATTATACTGATGAAGAAAAGGTAGAGTTTGCAGTGTTTCTATTGCACGGGGATGCTGAACATTGGTGGCACACTGTGGAGGCACTGTGGGAAACTGATCAGACACCTCGCTTGTGGGGTAATTTCGTTAAGGCATTCAAGGAGAAATATGTACCTGCAGTTTCTAAGTAGAGGCGGATTGAGGAGTTCATGCACTTGACCCAGGGTAACATGACAGTGGCCCAGTACGAGGCTTGTTTTGACCGACTGTCCCGTTATGCTCAATATATGGTTAGTACTCCAGAGGCGAAGATGTGGAAATTTACTACTGGATTGAGGCCGGAGATTCAGGACTAGTTGGCTTCTCATGACTTCGATACCTATTCTGCTCTCTTTGCTGCTGCCTCTCGAGTTAAGAAGAGGAAACTAGATGGAGCCGGTTCGAGTCAGCTGAACAAGAAACCATACCAACCTCCGGGTCAGCAGAGGAAATTTCAGAGTCAGAGGCGTAGTCAGGGCCAGAGCCAGAACAGACCAGTGAATAACCGTGGCCCGACGAAAGCGCCATCAGCCTCATCCGCTCGTGGATCCACAGGTAGTTCACCTGCTACTCAGTCCGTCAGCTGTTCTTATTGTGACAAGAAGGGGCATACCGAGGCCCAGTGTTGGAGGAAGTCAGGACGATGTATGAGATGTGGCAGTGATCAGCATCAGATCAAGGATTGCCCTAAACGGCAGGCAGGGCAGAATCAGGGTAAACCAACTGCTAGAGGCAAGACTCCAGTTCTTAGAGTTCAGGCTCGAGCTTATGCTATTGAGTGCTAGGAGATTCCATATGAGACCGCTGTTGTTGAAGGTACATTCTTCATACTGAATCAACCTGTTAGGGTGCTAATTGATCCGGGTGCTACTCATTCATTTATTACTCCCTTATGTGTGGAACGTGTAAAACTGAAAGTTGTATGTTTGCCATACGAAGTAGAAGTTGGTACTCTAATGGGTTCTAAACTCGTTACTAGCTCAGCTTGTAAAGCATGTAAAATCCAAATTAAGGATAGGGAATTCTCAGCCAATCTTATTGTATTACCTTTTCGAGAATATGAGGTCATTTTAGGGATGGACTGGCTAGCAAAACATCATGTCCAACTAGATTGCCGGGCAAAGATTATAGTGTTCCGGGTACCTGGTCAACCAATACTAGAGGTAATGGGTCGAAGAGATTTCACCGGGAGTTCCAACATTTCATCTACGAAAGCAGTGAAGTCCTTGAGAAAAAGGGTGTAACGGATACTTAGCTTACCTTATCAACAAGCCGTCGGACAAAGCTAAGTTGGAGGAGATGCCAGTGATCAAAGATTATGCGGATGTGTTTCCAGAAGAATTGCCCGGTTTACCCCCAAATTGGGAGATCGAGTTCGTTATAGAGTTACTGCCTGGCACCCAGCCGATATCTAAAGCTCCCTATCGTATGGCACCAGCCGAGCTACAAGAATTGAAGGACCAATTGCAAGGATTGTTAAAGAAGGGGTTTGTTCAACCAAGTTCTTCACCGTGGGGTGCACTAGTTCTATTTGTGAAGAAGAAAGACGGAACGTTGAGGCTATGCATCGATTACCGAAGATTGAACCAAGTGACTATCAAGAATAAATACCCACTTCCCCTGATCGACGAGTTATTTGATCAACTGCAATGAGCCAAAGTGTATTCGAAACTCGACTTGAGGCAAGGGTATTATCAATTGAGGATCGAAAAGGAAGATGTGCCTAAAACGGCTTTCAGGACTAGATATGGGCATTATGAATATGTAGTTATGCCTTTTGGACTAACTAATGCCCCTACAGCTTTTATGGATTTGATGCACAGGGTGTTTCAACCCTACTTGGACCAATTTGTGGTGATCTTCATTGATGATATTTTGGTATACTCGAAATTTGAGGCAGAGCATGAGCAACATCTGCGGTTGGTACTGCAGAAACTTCGAGAGCATCAATTGTATGCAAAGTTTAGTAAGTGCGAATTTTGGTTGCAGCAGATTGTATTTTTGGGGCATATTATATCCCAAGAGGGAATAGCGGTGGATCCAGCAAAGATAGAAGCAGTGATGTCTTGGAAGAAGCCGGAGAATGTTATGAAGATTCGGAGTTTTCTTGGTCTAGCCGGCTATTATCGGAGATTCGTGAAAGATTTCTCTAAGATTGCAGGACCGCTTACAAAGCTCACTCAAAAGAAAACAAAGTTCATGTGGGATGATAAGTGTAAGAGCAGCTTCCAAGAGTTGAAGAAAAGATTGACTACCGCACCTGTTCTTGCATTGCTTGAAGGAAGTCAAGGTTTTGTAATCTATAGCGATGCTTCGAAGGAAGGATTGGGTTGTGTGCTGATGCAAAATGGAAGAGTGATTGCATATGCTTCTAGGAAACCAAAGCCATATGAATTGAACTACCCGACGCATGATTTGGAGTTAGCGGCTATTGTGTTTGCACTCAAGAAATGGAGGCATTATCTGTGGGGTAACAAGTTTGAAGTATTTACCGATCATAAGAGATTGAAATACTTGTTCTCTCAAAAAAAGTTGAATATGAGGCAAAGGCGGTGGATGGAGCTTTTGGATGATTATAACTGCACAATCAATTATGTGCCCGGTAAAGCAAATGTAGTTGCAGATGCCTTAAGTAGAAAATCGAGCATGGCAAAACTGGAAGTCAAGGTGCAGGAGTTGTTGGAGGAAGCATTTTTGTGGAAACCACAATTGACTCGGAAAGGGTTACTTTTTGCCACTACATAAGTTCAATCAACCTTGTTGTTTGAGTTACGGGAGGCTCAACAGAAGGACCAACAATTTTATTAGATTAAAGAAAGCAACGCATATTTCAAGTGTCATGATGATGGTATTTGGAGGTTTAGGAATCGGATGTGTGCTCCCAATGAGCCAGAGCTGAAAAGGAAGATTCTTGAAGAAGCCCATAATTCAAGATATACTATTCACCCTGGCGGAACAAAGATGTACTGGGATTTGAAGCAACACTATTGGTAGAATAACATGAAAAGAGAAATTGTGGAGTTTGTGGCACGGTGTTTGACTTGCCAGAGAGTCAAAGCGGAACATCAACGACTCGCAGGTTTACTTCAGCCGTTGGAGATTCCTCAATGGAAATGGGAACATATAACTATGGACTTTGTTATGGACCTACCCAGATCACAAAAGGGTCATGACGTCGTTTGGGTCATAGTGGATAGATTGACTAAGTCGGCGCACTTCTTACCGATGAACAAGGAGGATAGTCCTGAGAAATTGGGAGATATGTATGTGGCGGAGATTGTAAGATTGCATGGGATGCCTGTGAGTATCGTATCAGATAGGGATCCTCGTTTTACTTCCCGATTTTGGAAGAGATTGCAAGAAGCTTTGGGAACGAAGCTGAGTTTCAGCACGGCTTATCACCCTCAGACTAATGGACAATCGGAGAGAACTATTTAGATTCTGGAGGATATGCTGAGGGCGTGTGTTTTAGACTTCGGGAAAGGTTGGGAGAAATATCTATCTTTAGGGAAGTTCGCCTATAATAATAGTTATTAGGCCACTATCAGGATGGCCCCATTTGAGGCGTTGTATGGACGTAAGTGTCGATCCCCAATTTACTGGGATGAAGTAGGTGAGACGAAGACTTTTGACCCGACCCTTCTACCCGAACTTGTGAAGACTGTTGATAACATCCACCTCATCCGGAAACGGATGCTTACCGCCCAGATCAGGCAGAAGAGTTATGCAGACCGATGGAGGCGGAGTCTCGAGTTCAAGGTTGGTGACAAGGTGTTCTTGAAGATATCACCTCGGAGGGGACTAATTAAGCATGGCAAGGGTGGAAAGTTGAGCCCAAGGTTTGTAGGACCATTTGAGATAATTGAGAAGGTTGGAAAATTGGCGTATTGCCTAGTATTACCCCAGAACCTCTCCAATATTCACGACGTCTTTCATGTTTCAATGCTGCGGAAGTATCATCTTGATCCGTCGCATAGCTTGGAGCCAGAGCCGTTGCAGCTTCGGGAGAATTTGTCTTACGAGGAGAAGCCCATTCGGATCCTAGACCAGCAAGATCGGGAGTTGTGCAACAAAACTATACCAATGGTGAAAGTGCCGTGGGATCATCATAGAGTTGAAGAAGCAACATGGGAAAGGCGAGACTAGATGGAGCAGCAATATCCAGCTTTATTTCAAAGGTAATATTGAATTTCAGGACGAAATTCTTTTAAGGAAGGGAGGATGTGAGGCCCGACCTCGATTTGCATGCGATATCTCGTTTCGTGTGCCCTAATCTAGATTTGCGAGCCTTGACCTAGGATTGAGAATTGTGTTCGTTGTATGTGCCATGCATTGAATTATGTGCTTTCATTTAGGGTTGCGTGCATTTACTTGGAAAACGGGTGTTCATCTCGTAGTTCGTGTCCTATCTCGTAGTGCATGCCCTATATCTAAGAAAACGTGCCCTCACGCTAATCAAGAAAGCATCTTACACAAAGCACTAGACTATCAAATAATCCTACAAACTCCACTATCAATATTATAATCCTAAATCAACTCACTAGAAGACAAAAATTCACTAAACACTAAGCATTCCTTATTCTTTATTCCTTATTCTTTTTGCACTTCCAACACCCAATTAAATAATACTCCAATAGATGACAAAAAATCAGAATTTATTTAGCCTTGGCCGACCACTATGAGGTGTCTTTGCATGCATGCTCAATTCAAATTGGTTCTAGACAAGTTATGACAAAAACACTTATCAAATGCATAAAAAAATTGCTCCAAACCTCCTCAATTCTCCACCTTGCTCGACCAAACACACCTTTCCCATGCTAGCAATTTTAAATTACACATTGAAGACACAAAAAGGCTGAATCATCAAGCTCAAGGCCGACCAAATGCTTGAAGAAATGCAAAAGCTTCACTCTTTTTGTCATTCTTTGTCATTTCTTCTTTTTTCCTCTCATCTTCTCTCTCTCTCCCTCATTTTTCTCTCTCTCTCTCGGCCTTGGCTGAGTTTCTCACCTTCCTAGCTCATCTTCATCATTCTATGGTTATTCAAGGCAAGCCCAAGCAAAGGAACTCAACCAAGCTAGCTAGGTTGCAAGAAAACTCACATGCAAGCTCTTGAGTCTTCATTTCGGCCCTAGGTGAGTTACTAAGCTTCCATTTCTTTTCTTCTTGTTCTAACCACATGCATGTACTAAGTGCTTGGTCACTAAGCTAGGAAAAATAGAGAAAACCAAGTTGGAACCTCGGCTAGCAAAGAAGAAGAAGAAAATTGTGCTTCAACAAGTTTTTGTGCATCTTCTTGTTGATTTGCTAAGGTGAGGGCTAAAACCTTTTGAAAATCCTTCAAAAATCCACATGCATGCTCTTAAATGTATGTATTTGCTTCTGTACTTGAGTTATATGTTCGTTCATAAGCTCCTTCAACCATGCATGGCAAGATTTTGGCTTGAAAGTGATGATAGGTGGAGTCGGATTATGTGACAGATCTCTGACCTGTTGTTTTGAGGTGCGTTTGGCTAGGAAAATGATGTTTAAAATGCATGATAATTGGTAGGTGACTAGTTTGGCCATTTTTGAACATTTTTTGAAGAAATAGGTCAAATCTAATTTTGACTCTAAGGCCCTCAAAATGGAAAATCTTTGAAATGTGTCCAAATCTGGAAATCTGGAAAAATGAAGCAGGTTTTGGCAGATGCACTGACCTTGTAGAACGAACCAGATTTGACTTAGTAAATGATGTCAAAAATGCATGAAATTTGGTGTAATGATATATTTTTCAGTTCTGGACATTTTTGTCAGAAATGGACTAAGGCTAAAACTGACCCTAAAGACCTCAAAAACATCAATTATTGAAATGTGTGCAAATCTGGACAATTTTGTACTATCTCACTGTTTCAGCTATAACTAATGATCCCGAACTCCAATTGATGCAAGGTTTGTTTCTAATTTTATCTCACTTCTTAATCTTTAATTTGAAATCTTATTCACTGGAATTGAAGATTGTTTTCTTATCTTAATAATTGTGGGAAAACAGCCAATTGCAGTGAGGGTTCACTTGGTTATATGCTTAGAAAAATTGTTGTAACTTCTTGTGTGGTATTAATTGCTTGGGATTGTGACATTGGGATGTTGTGTGGACTGTTTTGAGCACTTGGGGATGTTTGAATTAATTGATGCATGGCTTGAGATTGATTTTGAGTTGACTTATGGTTTAATCACACGGGTAAGCATGAAATGGAAACCCTAATGACTAGGTAGTCTTGCTAAGTGTTGATCATTTGGATATTGTGTGGAATTATATGCTTAGTAGGCTGCCGTTAGATGCCCTTATAGTCCTAAATGTGATTTTGATCATTGCATGTTGACAAATAGGCTTTTCTTGCATCCGAGCCCACGTAGATGTTGTTGCATGTTATATAATCTTATTATTTGATTTCGTGGAGTTTGAATTGAGTTATATGACTTGATTTATGTGCGTTACATGGCTGTCCATTTAATGTTCATATAACTCCATGAGCTTTTCAAGAGAAATTACTTGTCTATGCGTGCCTCGCTTCTTTACTTGTCAATGTGCAATCTTATGACTGTTCTGAGGCAACCTACTTTGTTGTCCTCCTAATGTGATATATTAAATGTCATAAATGTCATTGCATATAAGGTTGCAACCTTTCATTCTGGCATGGTAGCGATTACGCACACCAGGCGGCATCGGGCTTGCCGGTGCACCCGTGACTACCATGGTCCCATTCACTCTCTCGCTTGAGGGCTAGACTTCCTCGGAGAGTTGGGTCGTAGGATTTTGGGGTACATCCAGAGTACACCCACCTGGCGTGTTAAGGGGATGATTTGAAGTTGGCCGCAACAACTGATTCTGGAAATGAATTGAGAGCAAAAGCTCACCGTATCCTTTTTACTATGTGTATAAGTACTCTCGCTTGGTTCCTAGAGAACCTCGGGGAGGAAAGACGGGTAATTGTGTTCCTTTAATTTTATTATTATTATTCTGTACTTAATTGTGTTATATTCATGCTTGCAAAAGGATTTTCATAAGATTGAACCGGAAAATGAGTTTCAAAACCTATTTCTCGTTCCCTCTCGCTGAGTTCATAAGGACTCACCCTCTTTTATCATCTCAGGTGAGGAAGATCAAGAACAGGTACCTGAGGATGATGTGCCTAACGATGATTCATTGGAGTGATTGCCTATCCTATGTGCTTTGCTTGATTTATGGCCATTTGTGAAAACTGTGCTACTTGAAGACTGTTTCTTTCATGTTGCTTAATGTTGTAATGTAAAAGACCCCCGTTGTAATTTGGGGTCTAATTTTGGTTTGTACTAATATTTCTAGACAGTCACTAGATACTGCTATGGTCATTTTGCTTTTATTATTGCTAGTAGCTATAATAGGATTATGAAGTATTAGGAAAGGGCTAAGTAAGATGAACCATCCAAACCTTAAACAGGTACTTGTGAGGCCCGACCCCGAATAACGTGTCCTACCTCAATTTGCGCGCCTTAGACCTAAAATTATATGACCAACCTAGGATTTCGTGCTCTGTCTTGGTTTTCGTGCATGCCTCGTTATACATGCCTTAACCTAGAATTATGTGCCCTAATCCTCGATATACGTGCGATACCTAGATAAACATGCCATGACCTTAATTTGTTTCTGTACTTGAGCTATATGGTCGTTCATAAGCTTAAACAACCATGCATGGCAAGATCTTGGCTTGAAAATGATGCTAGGTGAAGTCGAAATTGTTGACAGCTCTCTGACCAGTCTGTTCGAGGTAAGTTTAGCTAGGCAAATGATGTTGAAAATGCTTTAAAATTGGTAGGGGACTAGTTTGGACAGTTTTGAACATTTTTCCCAGAAATAGGCCGAAGCTAATTTGGACTCTAAGGTCCTCAAAATGGCAAATCTTTAAAATGTGACCAAATCTGGAAATCTGGAAAAATGAAGCAGGTTTTGGCAGATGCACTGACCTTGTGGAACGAACCATATTTGACTTAGTAAATGATGTCCAAAATGCATGAAATTTGGTGTGCTGCTAGATTTTTCAGTTCTGGACAATTCAAAAATGGACCAAGGCTAAAACTGACCCTAAGGACCTCAAAAACGTCAATTTCTGAAAAGTGTGCAAATCTGGACAGTTTTGTGCTATTCCACTGTTTCTGCTATATCTAATGATCGCGAATTCCAATTGATGCAAGGTTTGTTTCTGATTTTAGCTAACTTATTAAGCTTTAATTTGACATCTTATTCACTGAATTTGGAGATTTCTTGCTTATCCGATTGATTGTGAGAAGACAGCCTATTGTAGTAAGGGTTTGACTTAATGTTGTGCTTAGTAAAATTGTTGTGACTCCTCTTGTTGAATTAAATGCTTGGGATTATAGCTACGGGATGTTGTGTGGACTGTTTTGAATGTTTGAGGATGTTGAATTAAATGATGCATGGTTTGAGATTGACTTTGAGTTGGGTTGAGGCTCAAATTGCACGAATATACATGAAATGGAAACCCTAATGACTAGGTAGTTTTGCTAAGTATTGATCAATTGGACATTGTGTGGGAATTATATGCTTAGTGGGCTGCCTGTAAATGCCTTATAACTTCAAATGTGATTTTGACCATTGCATGTTGACAAATAAGCTTTTCTTGCACCCGAACCCATGATTGATGTCATTGCATGTTGAATAATCTTATCACTTGATCACGTGGGCTTCTTAATGAGTTATATGGCCTGTTTTACATGTGTTACATGGCTGCCCGTTTAATTTTCATATAACTCTATATGCCTTCAAGTGAAATTTCCTGTCTTATCGTGCCCTGCTTGTTTACCTGTCAATGTGCAATCTTATGACTGTCCGGAGGCAACCTACTTTGTTGTCCTCCTACTGTGATATATTACCTATCATGAATGTGCATTGCATACAAGGTTACAACCTTTCCTGTTGGCATGGTAGCGATCACGCACACTGGGTGGCATCGGGCTTGCCGGTGCACCCGTGACTACCATGGTCCCATTTCCTCTCTCGCTTGGGGGCTATACTTCCTCGGAGAGTTGGGTCATAGGATTTTGGGGTACATCCGGAGTACACCCACCTGGCGTGTTTGGAGAATGATTAAAGTCGGCCGCAACAACTGATTCTGGAACTGATCTAAGAGCTAAAGCTCACCGTATCCTTTTACTATGTGTATAAGTACTCTCGCTTGGTTCCTAGAGAACCTCGGGGATGAAAGACTAGTGTTTCTGTTCCTTTACTTGATTTTACTGTTATATTCACGTTTGAAAAAGAGATTTTCATAAATTGAACCGGAAAATGAGTTTCAAAACGTATTTCTCGTTCCCTCTCGCTGAGTTCATAAGGACTCACCCTCTTTTTTATCACAGGTGAAGAAGAACAGGTACAGGTACCCGAGGACAACGTGCCTATCGATGATTCCTTGGAGTGATTGTCTGTCCCTACGTGCTTTTGTGCCTTGCCTGAAAGTGGTTGCTATATGGATGTTGTGTTTGATTGCAAACTATTCATTTGTTGATGTAAATGACCCCGTTGTAATTTGGGTCTAATTCTGGGCTTGTACCATCTATAACCGGACGAACTTTTATTTGGTTGTTTGCTTTCGTTTTCTTAATTAGTAGTTATCGTAGGCATTCAAACAACTAGATGAACAATTAACTAAGTTAATTCTATCTAATTTCATTTAGGTTCTCATTTGCAAACTAAAGGATAATAGGTAGTTGCATGACAAGAAATTGACAAATAAACTGGACATAGTTATCATGTTAGGCTTCTTAACCAAACGAGACTTTCAAGATAAATTAGTAGGCAAATCGGTTGGTGTCAAATAGGAGTCCTTAATGGAATTGGATTAATGATTGGAATAATTAAGGCGTTTAGAGAATTAGACCAAACCAAAGAGTCTAATTACAGTTGTTATGCTGCCGGTTTTCCGAGAAACTTTGGAGTTTAGACTAAAACGATAAGTGTTAAATCTTCATAAACGGTTAAGTATGTGACATGTCCTGAACGTTTAGCTCACACCCTAGTCTAGCCTCTATAGGTCGGGTTGGGGCGTGATACCTTATAAGTAGAATGGTATCAGAGCTTAGTTTAGTAACTAGGCGTTAGTCGGGTTTAACTCTCGGATCATGGGTAGAAGCCCTAAGGTAATTATGATGTCTTGTTTATATGTGTTAATGTGTGCTAATGTGCTTTAATTGCTTTGAGAATTGAATACTATGTGCCTTTGTGGACTATATGTGTTATGTGTCATGCACACTGACACGTTAGTGCCCTCAATAATGCATGCATGCTTTTATACTCCTTCCTTGATACATGTGCATGTTATATACCCATGAATGACTGTTTATACACATAGATAGTTAGGATTAGGACTTCCAGGGAAGGGAATTTGTGCAGGACGAACGAAAGCCTCGGTTAGAGATTTCTCGCATCTTCACAGGTGCTCAATGGATCATATATCTTATTAGATATGCATATATATATAATGCGTAGCACATGTATAATTGTTGAGGTAAAATTATCTCTTTATCTTTGGAATACACATGCCTGTGATTAAGTTATCAATTTTATAGCTATTAAGTTCTTAATTCCGTCAAACCGTTCTTCTAATTGTGGTTCAAGAATAAATGTTAAGGACATACAACTTTCCTTAGATATAAGAATATACTATTGGAGATGTGGAGTAGTATATATATATGTTCACATGCTTATAATGGAAGTTTGACTTAGGAGTTGCTTTTGAATCAAATTCTTATATCTTAAAATGGTATAATAGACTAATTATATGATTGAATCCTTACTTGATTGGAATTAAGCATCGTTGAACCTAATAAGGTGTATATTAACGAGTTTCAAGTTCACTCAATGGTAAGATTGTGACCTAGAAATTAAGAGATGAACTCGTGGAAATGGACGATAGGGGTTAGATTATTAAGACGTGAATAATGTGTTTAAGTAACTTAACAATGGATAACCTCAAGACATGTAGGTAACTCTGGAGACTGAGTTTAACAAGGTTGATGATTCTTTAGTATAACAAGGTATAGCAATGTTGGAATCAAGGAATTCACGTAGCTAGAACTCGTGTTTGGAAAATTGCACCTAAAATGTTAGGTTGGATAGAAGTGTAAGGAATTGAATTGTGCATTAGATGACTAACCTTGCTAAAGGTCCTAAGTTGGATATCGGTGATATTTAGAATCATGGTATTAATTTGGTGCCTTTCGGATTTAGTTATGCGAAGTAAGTCATTCTATGGTCTCGTTATTTGGATACCCTAGAGGATATTAGGAAGCATATATCCCTAAGTAATACCGATGGACCTATTATATAAACCATCGAAATGATGTTAAGCATCTAGTTGCAAAGTGGAGTCGTTAGGGTGTGATTTGAAATCCTAAATAGCTAATTGTGAGTATGCAGGATGATTCATGGTGAACCCTAGGACCTAAGGTCGATGAGTCTTGATGCTCTTAGCTAGTTGAACATGTAAATGAGAAGAGTAAGATTTCATAGAGTTAAGATAGAGATGCATTAGAGTCATAATGACCCAAGAAACTATTGTTAGACCACTGTATCTATGTGCACCATTTCACATCTAGAAACTAGCGATCGGTAGACTTCGAATTGTGGTCGTTGAATAAGAAGGGTGAATCTTGTAGTAATAGTTAAATAAGTGGTTGATTACTTTTGAAGTTCTATTAGGTTATGTTGAAGGATACCTCGTGGTCATAATTCTTATATTGAAACAACCTTAAAGTTATCTCGTGTAAGTATTTTATGAGCTCGGTCATTTCGGTACCCATTTATAGTCCTAGGATTGTTGTTGTACGGCCGGTAACCTAGTAGAGCATTGATATCACTTATATGGCGATGAACCCAGCTTAGTAACATTAATGTCGAAGATATATTGAAGGGCATTAAGTGTTCGAAGGAATGGCTAGGTCGCTAAATGAGTAGGACCATTGTCTTCTTAAGCATGATGTAACCTTGGATTGAGGTGAGTGGAACTTATTTGAGGTTGAAACTATTCACCTTAGGAGTTTTGGATAAGATTAAAAGAAAATTATGAAGCCTTGTGATGTGAAAATAGAGATTTGAATAAGAAGATAGATTGTGGATCATAAGCTGATGAAATTTACTTGTAAGAGTTGAACTAGTGCAACAGATTGGTTTACCTATGCAATTTCGATGGCAATTTGTTAGTGATACTTAATAAACCTTAGAATTCGAGTTTAATGAATCTCAATAGTCTTTCTTCTTGATTACAAGCTTGAAGGTTAACGAAGCTGGGAAAGGATGTTAGTGAATAGGAGCTTATAACCGGAAGACTAGTCATTAGAAGATTTACTAATCCAATGTGCCTCGAAGATAAGAACTATGATACTACCGATAGATGACGACTTGAGATGAATTAGTTTGTTTGGTGAGCTCAACCTGAAAATAGGGTCGTATCGTGGAAATGATCCGTAACTTGTGTATGACCTATGTGATAACAGTTCTGAAGCTAGTAGATAGGATATGTAAATCGGATATAGACCTATCATCTTGAAATTATCGTATGTCACCCTAGGATCATGGAATTATTGTGATATTACTTTTGAGGTATGAATGCGAGATTGACACAACATGAGTCATGATTTTGGAGTTATAGTTATATTGTTAGAATACCGATGCAACTTTGATGACTATGTTTGGAGATTCTAACCTTAGTTAATGAACTTGACCCTAAAATCAAATGGAGAATAGAGTCGTTCAAAGGAACGAACTAGGAATATAGGGGTCACACCGAATTAAATGATTGGAGAAAGCTAGGAAGTGAATTCGTAGTGGTAAGAGAGATCACAGAGCAAAGGACGACCCGAAGTTGGAAAATAACAATCGTCGGAATCCGTCTAAATGACCTTAACAAGTAAGAATGAATTTCGGGACGAAATTCTTTTAAGGAGGGGAAGATGTGAGGCCCGACCCCGAATAACGTGTCCTACCTTGATTTGCGCGCCTTAGACCTAAAATTATATGACCAACCTAGGATTATGTGCCATGTCTTGGTTTTCATGCATGCCTCGTTATACATGCCTTAACCTAGAATTGTGTGCCCTAATCCTCGATATACGTGCGATACCTAGATAAACATGCCATGACCTTAATTTGCTTTTGTACTTGAACTATATGGTCGTTCATAAGCTTAAACAACCATGCATGGCAAGATCTTGGCTTGAAAATGATGCTAGGTGAAATCGAAATTGTTGACAGCTCTCTGACCAGTCTGTAGGGGGTAAGTTTAGCTAGGAAAATGATGTTGAAAATGCTTTAAAATTGGTAGGTGACTAGTTTGGACAGTTTTGAACATTTTTCCCAGAAATAGGCCGAAGCTAATTTGGACTCTAAGGTCCCCAAAATGGCAAATCTTTAAAATGTGACCAAATCTGGAAATCTGGAAAAATGAAGCAGGTTTTGGCAGATGCACTGACCTTGTGGAACGAACCATATTTGACTTAGTAAATGATGTCCAAAATGCATGAAATTTTGTGTGCTGCTAGATTTTGCAGTTCTGGACAATTCAGAAATGGACCAAGGCTAAAACTGGCCCTAAGGACCTCAAAAACGTTAATTTCTGAAAAGTGTGCAAATCTGGACAGTTTTGTGCTATTCCACTATTTCGGCTATATCTAATGATCCCGAACAACAATTGATGCAAGGTTTGTTTCTGATTTTATTTAACTTCTTAAGCTTTAATTTGACATCTTATTCACTGAATTTGGAGATTTTTTTCTTATCCGATTGATTGTGAGAAGACAACCTATTGCAGTAAGGGTTTGACTTAATGTTGTGCTTAGTAAAATTGTTGTGACTCCTCTTGTTGAATTAAATGCTTGGGATTATAGCTACGGGATGTTGTGTGGACTGTTTTGAATGTTTGAGGATGTTGAATTAAATGATGCATAGTTTGAGATTGACTTTGAGTTGGGTTGAGGCTCAAATTGCACGAATATACATGAAATGGAAACCCTAATGACTAGGTAGTTTTGCTAAGTATTGATCAATTGGACATTGTGTGGGAATTATATGCTTAGTGGGCTGCCCGTAAATGTCTTATAACTTCAAATGTGATTTTGACCATTGCATGTTGACAAATAAGCTTTTCTTGCACCCGAACCCATGATTGATGTCATTGCATGTTGAATAATCTTATCACTTGATCACGTGGGCTTCTTAATGAGTTATATGGCCTGTTTTACATGTGTTACATGGCTGCCCATTTAATTTTCATATAACTCTATATGCCTTCAAGTGAAATTTCCTGTCTTATCGTGCCCTGCTTGTTTACCTGTGTGCAATCTTATGACTGTCCGGAGGCAACCTACTTTGTTGTCCTTCTACTGTGATATATTACCTGTCATGAATGTGCATTGCATACAAGGTTACAACCTTTCCTGTTGGCATGGTAGCGATCACGCACACCAGGCGGCATCGGGCTTGCCAGTGCACCCGTGACTACCATGGTCCCATTCCCTCTCTCACTTAGGGGCTAGACTTCCTCGGAGAGTTGGGTCGTAGGATTTTGGGGTACATCCGGAGTACACCCACCTGGCGTGTTTGGAGAATGATTAAAGTCGGCCGCAACAACTGATTCTGGAACTGATCTGAGAGCTAAAGCTCACCGTATCCTTTTACTTTGTGTATAAGTACTCTCACTTGATTCCTAGAGAACCTCGGGGATGAAAGACTGGTATTTCTATTCCTTTACTTGATTTTACTATTATATTCATGTTTGAAAAAGGGATTTTCATAAATTGAACCGGAAAATGAGTTTCAAAACGTATTTCTCGTTCCCTTTCGCTGAGTTCATAAGGGTTCACCCTCTTTTTTATCACAGGTGAAGAAGAACAGGTACAGGTACCCGAGGACAACGTGCCTATCGATGATTCCTTAGAGTGATTGTCTGTCCCTACGTGCTTTTGTGCCTTGCCTGAAAGTGGTTGCTATATGGATGTTGTGTTTGATTGCAAAGTATTCATTTTATTGATGTAAATGACCCCGTTGTAATTTGGGTCTAATTCTGGGATTGTACCATCTATAACCGGATGAACTTTTATTTGGTTGTTTGCTTTCGTTTTCTTAATTAGTAGTTATCGTAGGCATTCAAACTACTAGATGAACAATCAACTAAGTTAATTCTATCTAACTTCACTTAGGTTCTCATTTGCAAACTGAAGGATAATAGATAGTTGCATGACAAGAAATTGACAAATAAACGGGACATAGTTATCATGTTAGGCTTCTTAACCAAACGAGACTTTCAAGATAAATTAGTAGGCAAATCGGTTGGTGTCAAATAGGAGTCCTTAATGGAATTGGATTAATGATTGGAATAATTGAGCCGTTTAGAGAATTAGACCAAACCAAAGTGTCCAATTACAGCCGTTATGCTGCTGGTTTTCCGGGAAACTTTGGAGTTTAGACTAAAACAATAAGTGTTAAATCTTCATAAACGGTTAAGTATGTGACATGTCCTGAACATTTAGCTCACACCCTAGTCTAGCCTCTATAGGTCGGGTTGGGGCGTGACATACTTGCTATTAAGCTAAGATCAACAGGTACTTTTGTAACGAGGATAAACAAACAAACGAGACATAGCATCATGCTAGGTTATAAATCAAACGAGACGTCGAAATAACCAATAGGCAATTCAATTGATGTGAAATGGTAATCCTAGTTGGAAACGAAATTGAGATTGGAAAAATTTGAGGCGTTTAGAGAATTAGGCCAAACCAAAGAGCTCAATTACATCCGTTATGCTGCAGGTTTTCCGGAAATTTTAGAGTTTAGGCCAAAAATATTAAGTGTGAAATCTTCATAAAAGGTTAAGTACGTGATATGACTTGAATGTTTAGATCACACCTAGTCTAACCTTATAGGCAAGGTTGGGGTGTGAAAGCTGCGCCTATTTTTAGAGCCCAAAATCGAACATTTTCATCAGTTTCGGGATACTTTTCTTATTTTGAGCTGTTTTTTCATCCCGGATCGTACGTCGTGAGATGCAAAAAGGACGACAACCTAATCCATCACATTTTTATTACCGAATCCCATGGTACCTTGGGCAAGACAACTTCACTTCACGTAGAGGTTGGGCCTGCAAACCGAGGGCGTGGGCTTGTGACTAGGTATCCGTCGCTCCGGTGCCCATAACTTTTGATCCGTAAGGAGTTACGCGGTGCACAGCATGCCGTTGTAAAGCTCTCCGAGAGCTCTACGACGGGTGCAACATGCCTGCTCGGCTGGTCCTATTTTTGGAGCCCAAAATTGAATGTTTTCATCAGTTTCGGGATACTTTTCATCTTTTACGCTGTTTTTTCGTCCCGGATCATACGTCGTGAGCCGCGAAAAGAACGACAATCTAATCCATCATATTTCTATTATCGAATCCCATGCCACTATGGGCAAGACAACTTCGCTTCATGTAGAGGCTGGGCTCGCAAACCGAGGGCGTGGGGCTTGGGACTATGTCTCCGTTACTCCGGTGCCCATAACTTTTGATCCGTAAAGAGTTACGCAGTGCACAACATACCGTTGGAAAGCTCTCCAAGAGCTCTACGACGAGGATAGCAATACTGCTCAGCTGCTCCTATTTTCGAAGCCCAAAAATCGAACGTTTTCATTAGTTTTGAGACACTTTTCTTCTTTTACGTTATTTTTTCGTCCAGAATCGTATGTCGTGAGCCGCAAAAAGGACGACAACCTAATCTATCACATTTCTATTACGGAATCCCACGGCACCTTGGGCAAGACAACTTCGCTTCATGTAGACGCTGGGCCTATAAATTGAGGGCGTGGGGCTTGTGACCAAATATCCGTCGCTCCGGTGCCCATAACTTTTGATCCGTAAGGAGTTACGTGACGCACAGCATACCGATGGAAAGCTCTCCGAGTACTCTATGATGGGGGTAACAAGCTTGCTCCGCTGCGCCTATTTTTGAAGCCCAAAATCTAACGTTTTCATCAATTTTGAGACACTTTTCTTATTTTGCACTGTTTTTTCATCCCGGATCGTACGTCGTGAGCCGTGAGAAAGACGACAACCTAATCCATCACATTTCTATTATCGAATCCCATTGCACCTTCGGCAAGACAACTTCACTTCACATAGAGACTAGGCCCGCAAACCGAGGGCATGGGGCTTGTGACTAGGTATCCATCGCTCCAGTACCCATAACTTTTGATCCGTAAGGAGTTACGCAGCGCACAACATACCGTTGGAAAGCTCACCGAGAGCTCTACGACAGGGGCAGCAAGCCTGCTCGGCTGCGCCTATTTTTAGAGCCCAAAATCAAAAGTTTTCATCAGTTTCGTGACACGTTTCTTATTTTGCGCTGTCTTTTCGTCTCGGATCGTACGTCGTGAGCCACAAAAAGGACGACAACCTAATCGATCACATTTCTGTTACCGAATCCCATGGCATCTTCGGCAAGACAACTTCACTTCACGTAGAGGCTTGGCATGCAAACCGAGGGTGTATGACTTGTCACCAGGTATCCGTCGCTCCGATGCCCATAACTTTTGATTTGTAAGGAGTTATGCGACACACAACATACCGTCGTAAAGCTCTTCGAGAGCTCTACGACGGAGGCAGCAAGCCTTCTCAGCTGTGCCTATGTTTAGAGCCCAAAATTGAAGATTTTCATCAGTTTTGGGACACTTTTATTCTTTTATGTTGTGCTTCATCCTGGATCGTAGTCGTCAGCCGCGAAAAGGACGATAACCTAATCCATCACATTTCTATAACCGAATCCCACGGCACCATGGGCAAGACAAATTCGCTTCACGTAGAGGCTGGGCCCGCAAATTGACAGCGGGGGGCTTGGGACCAGGTCTCCGTCACTCCGGTGCCCATAACTTTTGATCCGTAATGAGTTATGCGGTGCAAGCCTGCTCTACTACGCCTGTTTATGGATCCCAAAATTGAACATTTTCATTAGTTTCGAGATACTTTTCATTTTTTGCACAATTTTTCTATCCCGGATCGTACGTTGTGAGCCGCGAAAAGGACGACAACCTAATCTATCACATTTATATTATCGAATCCCAGGACACCTTGGGCAACACAACTTCAGTTCACGTAGATGCTAGGCTCTCAAACCGAAGGCGTGGGGCTTATGACCAAGTATCCGTTGCTCTGGTGCCCATACCTTTTGATCCGTAAGGAGTTTCGCGGTGCACAGCATACCGTTGGAAAGCTCTTCGAGAGCTCTACGACGAGGGCAGCAAGCCTGCTCAGTTGCGCCTCTTTTTAAAGCCCAAAGTCGAAAGTTTTCATCAGTTTTGGGACACTTTTCTTATTTTGCGCAGTCTTTTTGTCCCGAATCATACCTCGTGAGCCGCAAAAATGACGACAACCTAATCCATTTCATTTATATTACCGAATCCTGCGACACCTTGGGCAATACAACTTCACTTCACGTAGAAGCTGGGCCCACAAACCGAGGGCGTGGGGCTTGTGACCAGGTATCCGTCGCTCTGGTGCCCATAACTTTTGATTCGTAAGGAGTTTTGCGGCGCACAGCATATCGTTGGAAAGCTCTTCGAGAGCTCTACGATAAAGGTAGCAAGCCTGCTAGGCTGCACCTATTTTCAGAGCCCAAAATTGAAAGTTTTCTTCAGTTTTGGGACACTTTTCTTTTTTTGCGTAGTCTTTTCGTCCCGGATTGTACGCCGTGAGCCGCGAAAAGGATAACAACCTGATCCATCACATTTCTTTTACCGAATCCCAGGACACCTTGGGCAATACATCTTCACTTCACGTAGAGGCTGGGCCCGCAAGCCGAGGGCGTGGGGCTTGTGACCAGGTATCTACCTCTCCGGTGCCCATAACTTTTGATCTGTAAGGAGTTTTGCGGCGCACAGCATACCGTTGAAAATCTCTCTGAGAGCTCTACGACAGGGGCAACAACCCTTCTTGGCTGTGCCTGTTTTCGTAGACCAAAATCAAACATTTTCATCAGTTTTGAGAATATTTTCTTCTTTTGCGCAGTCTTTTCATCCCGGATCGAACATCGTGGGCCGCGAAAAGGACGACAACCTAATCCATCACATTTCTATTACCTAATCCCACGACTCCTTGGGCAATACAACTTCACTTCACGAAGAGGCTGGGCCCGCAAACCGAGGGCATAGGGCTTGTGACCAGGTATCCGTTGCTCTGGTGCCCATAACTTTTGATCCGTAAGGAGTTACGCGGTGCACAGCATACCGTTGGAAAGCTCTCCGAGAGCTCTACGATAAAGGTAGCTAGCCTACTCTGCTGCACCTATATTCAGAGCCCAAAATTGAAAGTTTTCATCAATTTCGCGACACTTTTCTTATTTTGCGATATTTTTTCGTCACGGATCATACGTCGTGAGTCACAAAAAGGATGACAACCTAATCCATCATATTTCTATTACCGATTCCCATTGCACTTTTGGCAATACAACTTCACTTCACATAGAGGCTGGGCCCGCAAATCGAGGGCGTGGGCCTTGTGACTAGGTATCCGTCTCTCCGGGGCCCATAACTTTTGATCCATAATGAGTTACGCGGTGCATAGCATACCGTTGGAAAGTTCTCTGAGAGCTCTACGATGAGGACAGCAAGCCTGTTTTGCTGCGCCTATTTTCAGAGACTAAAATTGAATGTTTTCATCAGTTTCGTGACACTTTTCTTTTTTTGCATTGTCTTTTCATCCCATATCGTACGTCGTGAGCCGAGAAAAGGATGACAACCTAATCCATCACATTTATATTACCAAATCCCACGACACCTAGGGTAAGACAACTTCACTTCACATAGAGACTGGGCCCGCAAACCGAGGACGTGGGGCTTGTGACCAGGTATCTATCGCTCCGGTGCCCATAACTTTTGATCCGTAAGGAGTTACACGGCGCACAGCATTCCGTTGGAAAGCTCTCTGAGAGCTTTACGATGGGGGCAGCAAACCTGCTCTGCTGGGCCTATTTTCAGAGCCCAAAATCAAAAGTTTTCATCAGTTTCGGGAAATGTTTCTTATTTTGCGCTGTATTTTCGTCCCGAATCATACGTCGTAAGCAGCGAAAATGACGACAACCTAATCAATCACATTTCTATTATCGAATCCCATGGCACCTTCGGCAAGACAACTTCATTTCACGTAGTGGCTTGGCCCACAAACAGAGGGCGTGGGTCTTGTGACAAGGTATCCATCGCTCCGGTGCCCATAACTTTCGATCCGTAAGGAGTTACGCGGCGCACAACATACCGTTGTAAAGCTCTCCGAGAGCTCTACGACGGGAGCAGCAAGCCTTCTCAGCTGCAACTATTTTTGGAGCCCAAAATTGAATGTTTTCATCAGTTTTGGGATACTTTTCTTCTTTTTCATTATTTTTCCATCCCGGATCGTACATCGTGAGCGCGAAAAGGACGACAACTTAATCCATCACATTTCTATTACTGAATCCCACGGCACCATGGTCAAGACAACTTCGCTTCAGGTAGAGGCTGGGCTCGCAAACCGAGGGCGTGGGGCTTGGGACCAGGTCACCGTCGCTCCGGAGCCCATAACTTTTGATCCGTAAGGTGTTACGCGGTGCATAGCATACTGTTGTAAAGCTCTCCGAGAGTTCTACGAAAGTATAGCAAGCCTACTTTGTTGCGTCTGTTTATGGAGCCCAAAATTGAACATTTTCATAATTTTCGAGACACTTTTCTTCTTTTGTACTATTTTTTTGTCCCGGATCGTACGTCGTGAGCTGCGAAAAGGACGACAACCTAATCCATCACATTTCTATTACCGAATTCCATGACACCTTGGGCAAGACAATTTAACTTCACGTAGATGCTGGCCCGCAAACTGAGGGCTTGGGGCTTGTGACCAGGTATCCGTCGTTCCGGTGCCCATAACTTTTGATTCGTAAGGAGTTTCTCGGCACATAGCATACCGTTGGAAAGCTCTCCAAGAGCCCTACGATGGGGGCAGCAAGCCTGCTCGGTTGTGCCTATTTTCAAAGCCCAAATTCGAAAGTTTTCATCAGTTTTGGACACTTTTCTTACTTTGGGCTATCTTTTCATCCCGGATCGTACGTCGTGAGCCGCAAAAAGGACGACAACCTAATCAATCACATTTCTATTACCGAATCCCACGACACCTTTGACAAGACAACTTCACTTCACGTAGAGGTTTCGCCTGCAAACCGAGGACGTAGGGCATGTAACCTGGTATCCATCGCTCCGGTGCCTATAACTTTTGATTTGTAAGGAGTTACGCAGTACGACGGGGGCAGCAAGCCTTCTCTGCTACGCCTATTTCAGAGGCCAAAATTGAATGTTTTCATTAGTTTCGGTACACTTTTTTTCTTTTATGCTGTTTTTTCGTCCCGGATCGTATGTCATGAGCCACGAAAAAGGCGACAACCTAATCCATCACATTTCTATTACCGAATCCCACAGCACCATAGGCAAGACAACTTCGCTTCACATAGAGGTTGGGCCCGCAAACCGAGGGCGTGGGCTTGGGACTAGGTCTCTGTCGTTCCGGTGTCCAAAAATTTTGATCCGTAAGGAGTTACGCGGTGCATAGCATACTGTTGCAAAGCTCTCCAAGAGCTCTACGATGAGGACAGCAAGCCTGCTTTGCCGCACCTGTTTTAAGAGCCCAAAATTGAATGTTTTGATCAATTTCGAGACACTTTTCTTCTTTTGCATTATTTTTCCGTCCCGGATCGTACGTTGTGAGCCGCGAAAAGGATGACAACCTAATCCATCGCATTTCTAATCGAACGTTTTCATCAGTTTTGAGACACTTTTCTTCTTTTGCAATGATTTTCCATCCCGGATTGTACCAGGTATCCGTCGCTCCAATGCCCATAACTTTTGATCCGTAAGAAGTTTCGCGACGTACAGCATACTGTTGGAAAGCTCTCCTCGAGCTTTACGACGGGGGCAAAAAGCCTGCTCAGCTGCACCTATTTTCGGAGCCCAAAATTGAAAGTTTTCATTAGTTTCGGGACACTTTTCTTTTTTTGAGCTGTCTTTTCGTCCCGGATCGTACGTCGTGAGCCACGAAAAGGACCATAACCTAATCCATCACATTTCTATTACCTAATCCCACAACACCTTCTGCTAGACAACTTCACTTCACTTAGAGGCTGGGCCAGCAAACCGAAAGGGTGGGGCTTGTGACCAGGTATTCGTCGCTCCGGTGCTCATAACTTTTGATCCGTAAGGAGTTACGCGGTGCACAGCATACCGTTGTAAAGCTCTCTGAGAGCTCTACGATGGGGGCAGTAAGCTTTCTCGGCTACACCTATTTTCAGAGCCCAAAATTGAACGTTTTCATCAGTTTCAGTATACTTTTTTTCTTTTGCGCTTTTTTTTCGTCCCGGATCGTATGTCGTGAGATGCGAAAAGGACGACAACGTAATCCATCACATTTCTATTATTGAATCCCACTAAACCATGGGCAAGACAACTTTGTTTCATGTAGAGGCTGGGCCTGCAAACCGAGGGCATGGGGCTTGGGACCAAGTCTACGTCGCTCCGGTGCCCATAACTTTTGATCCGTAAGGAGTTATGCGGTGCATAGCATACCGTTGGAAAGCTCTCCGACAGCTCTACGACGAGGACAGCAAACCTGCTTTACTGTGCCCGCTTACGGAGCCCAAAATCTAATGTTTTCATCAATTTTGAGACAATTTTCTTTTTTTGCACCATTTTTCCATCCCGGATCGTGCGTCGTGAGCAGCAAAAAGGACGACAATCTAATCCATCACATTTTTATTACCGAATCGCACGGCACCATGGGTAAGACAACTTCGCTTCACGTAGAGGCTGGGCCCGTAAACAGAGGGCGTGGGGCTTGTGACCAGGTATTTGTCGCTCTAGTGCCCATAACTTTTGATCCGCAAGGAGTTACGCGGCGCACAGCATATCGTTGTAAAGTACTCCGAGAGCTCTTCGACGCGGGCAAAAAGCCTGCTCTGCTGCGCCTATTTTTGGAATCCAAAATTGAACGTTTTCATCAGTTTCAAGACACTTTTATTCTTTTGAACTGTTTTTCCATCCCGAATCGTATGTCGTGAGCCGCGAAAAGGACGACAACCTAATCCATCATATTTCTATTACCGAATCCCATGACACCTTGGGCAAGACAACTTTGCTTAACGGAGAGTTTGGGCCCACAAACCGAGGGCGTAGGGCTTGTGACCAGGTATCCGTCGCTCTGGTGCCCATAACTTTTGATTAGTAAGGAGTTACTCAGCGCACAGCATACCGTTGGAAAGCTCTCCGAGAGCTCTACAATGGGGGTAGCAAGCCTACTCGACTGCGCCTATTTTTAGAGCCCAAAATTGAAAGTTTTCATCAGTTTCAGGACACTTTTCTTATTTTGCGCTGTCTTTTCTTCCCGGATTGTATGTCTTGAGCCGCAAAAGGGACGACAACCTAATCAATCACATTTCTATTACTGAATACCACGACATCTTCAGCAAGAGAACTTCACTTCACGTAGAGGCTTGGCCTGCAAACCGAGGGTGTGGGGCTTGTGACTAGGTATCCATCGCTCCGGTGCCCATAACTTTTGATCTGTAAGGAGTTTTGCGGTGCACAACATACCGTTCAAAAGCTCTTCGACAGCTTTACGTCGGGGGCAGGAAGCCTTCTCGTCTTTGCCTATTTTCAGAGCCCCAAATCGAAAGTTTTCATCAGTTTTGGGACACTTTTCTTATTTTGTGCTGTGTTTTCGTCACGGATCGTGCGTGGTGAGCCGCGAAAAGGACGACAACCTAGTCTATCACATTTCTATTACCGAATCCTAGGACACCTTGGGCAACACAACTTCACTTCACGTAGAGGCTGGGCCCGCAAACTGAGGGCGTGGGGCTTATGACCAGGTATCCGTCGCTTCGGTGCCCATAACTTTTGATCCGTAAGGAGTTTTGTGGCGCACAGAATACCGTTGGAAAGCTCTCTGAGAGCTCTACGAAGGGGGTAGCAAGTTTGCTCGTCTGCGCTTATTTTCAGAGCCCAAAATTGAAAGTTTTCATCAGTTTCAGGACACTTTTCTTATTTTGCGCTGTCTTTTCGTCCCGAATTGTATGTCGTGAGCCACAAAAAGGACGACAACCTAATCAATCACATTTCTATTACCGAATACCATGGCACCTTCGGCAAGACAACTTCACTTCACGTAGAGGCTTGGCCTGCAAACCGAGGGCGTGGGGCTTGTGACCAGGTATCTGTCGCTCCGGTGCCCATAACTTTTGATCCGTAAGGTGTTATGCGGCGCACAACATACAGTTGTAATGCTTTCCAAGAGATCTACAACGGGGGCAGCGAGCCTTAACGGCTGCGCCTATTTTCGAAGCCCAAAGTGGAATCTTTTCATCAGTTTCGTGACACTTTTCTTCTTTATGCTATTTTTTCATCCCGAATCGTACGTCGTGAGCCGCGTAAAGCACGACAACCTAATCCATCACATTTCTATTACCGAATCCCACGGCACCATGGGCAAGACAACTTCACTTCACGTAGAGGCTAGGCCCGCAAATCGAGGGCGTGGGGCTTGGGACCAGGTCTGCGTCGCTCCGGTGCCCATAACTTTTGACCCGTAAAGAGTTACACGGTGCATTGCATACCGTTGGAAAGCTCTCCGAGAGCTCTACGACGAGGACAACAAGCCTGCTCTTCTGTTCCTGTACGGAGCCCAAAATTCAACATTTTCATCAGTTTCGAGATACTTTTCTTCTTTTGCACTGTTTATCCGTCCCGGATCGTACGTCGTGAGCCGCGAAAAGGATGACAACCTAATCCATCACATTTCTATTACCAAATCCCACGACACCTTGGGCAAGACAACTTTACTTCACGTAGAGGCTGGGCCCGCAAACTGAGGGCGTGGGGCTTGTGACCAAGTATCCGTCGCTCCGGTGCCCATAACTTTTGATCCTGATGGTGCTTCGCAGCGCACAGCATACCGTTGGAAAGCTCTCCGAGAGCTCTATGACGGGGGCAGTAAGCGTGCTTGGCTATGCCTATTTTCAGAACCCAAAATTGAAAGTTTTCATCAATTTCGGGACACTTTTCTTATTTTACGCTGTCTTTTTGTCCTGGATCATACATCGTGACCAGCAAAAAGAACGACAACCAAATCCATCACATTTCTAATACCGAATCCCACAGTACCATCGGCAAGACAACTTCACTTCACGTAGAGGCTTGGGGCTTGTGACCAAGTATCTGTCGCTCCGGTGCCCATAACTTTTGATCCGTAAAGAGTTACACAGTGCACAGCATACCGTTGGAAAGCACTCCAAGAGCTCTACGACGAGGATAGCAAGCCTACTCAGCTGTGCCAGTTTTCGTATCCCAAAATCGAACGTTTTCATCAGTTTCGGGACACTTTTCTTCTATTACCGAATCCCATGATACCTTGGGCAAGACAACTTCACTTCATGTAGAGGTTGGGCCCGTAAACCAAGGGCGTGGGGCTTGTGACCAGGTATCCGTCGCTCTGGTCCCTATTAGTTTTGATCCGTAAGGAGTTTTGCAGCACACAACATACCGTTGAAAAACTCTCTGAGAGCTCTACGATGAAGGCAGTAAGCTTGCTCGGCTGCGCCTATTTTTAGAGCCCAAAATCGAAAGTTTTCATCAGTTTCGGGATACTTTTCTTATTATGCGCTATCTTTTCGTCCCGGATCGAACGTCGTGAGCCGCAAAAAGGACGACAACCTAATCAATCACATTTCTATTACCAAATCCCATAGCACCTTCGGCCAGACAAATTCACTTCACGCAGAAGCTTGGCCCACAAACCGAAGGCGTGGGGCTTGTGACCTGGTATCCGTTGCTCCGGTGGCCATAACTTTTGATCCGTAAGGAGTTACGCAGTGCACAACATACCGTTGGAAAGCTCTCCGAGAGCTCTACGATGAGAACAGCTAGCCTTCTAGGCTGTGCCAGTTTTTGCAGCCCAAAATTGAACATTTTTATCAGTTTCAGGATATTTTTCTTCTTTTACGCTGTTTTTCTGTCCAGGATCGTACGTCGTGAGCAGCGATAAGGACGACAACCTAATCCATCACATTTCTATTACCAAATCCCACGGCACCATGGGCAAAACAACTTCGCTTCACGTAGTGGCTGGGCCCGCAAACCGAGGGCAATGGGCTTGGGACCAGGTCTCCGTCGCTCTGGTGCCCATAACTTTTGATCCGCCAGGAGTTACGCGGTGCATAGAATACCGTTGGAAAGTTTTCCGAGAGCTCTACGACGAGGACAGCAAGCCTATTCTACTGCGCCTATTTTCGGAGCCCGAAATTGAATGTTTTCATCAGTTTCGAGACACTTTTCTTCTTTTTCACTATTTTTCCTTCTCGGATCGTACGTCGTTAGCCGCGAAAAGGACGACAACCTAATCCATCACATTTCTATTACTGAATCCCATGACACCTTGGGCGAGACAACTTCACTTCACGTGGTGGCTGGGCCCGTAAACCGAGGGCGTGGTGCTTGTGACCAGGTATACGTCGCTCCGGTGCCCATAACTTTTGATCCGTAAGGAGTTACGCGGCGCACAACATACCGTTGTAAAGCTCTCTGAGAGCTCTACGATGGGGTCTGCAAGCCTTCTCGGTTGCACCTATTTTCGGTGCCCAAAATTGAACATTTTCATCAATTTTGACACACTTTTCTTCTTTTACACTTTTTTCCCGTCCTGGATCGTACATCGTCAGCCGCAAAAAGGACGACAACCTAATCCATCATATTTCTATTACCGAATCCCACGGCACCATGGGCAAGACAACTTCACTTCACGTAAAGGTTGGGCCCGCAAACCGAGGACGTGGGGCTTGGGACCAAGTCTCCGTCGCTCCACTACCTATAACTTTTGATCCGTAAGGAGTTACACGGTGCATAGTATACCGTTGGAAAGCTCTCCAAAAGATCTACGACGAGGACAACAAGCCTACTCGGCTGCGCCTATTTTCGTAGCACAAAATCAAATGTTTTCATCAGTTTCGAGACACTTTTCTTCTTTTGCACTATTTTACATCCTGGATCATACGTCGTGAGCTGCAAAAAGGACGACAACCTAATCCATCAAATTTCTATTACCAAATTCCACGGCACCTTGGGCAAGATAACTTTATTAAACGTAGAGCTAGACCTACAAACCGAGGGCGTGGGGTTTGTGACCAAGTATCCATCACTCCGTTGCACATAACTTTTGATTCATAAGGAGTTACGTGGTGCACAACATACCGTAGGAAAGCTCTCCAAGAGCTCTACGACAAGGACAGCAAGCCTGCTAGGCTGCGCCTATTTTCATAGCCTAAAATCGAACGTTTTCATCAGTTTCAAGACACTTTTATTCTTTTGCACTGTTTTTTCATCTCGGATCGTACGTCGTGAGCCGTGAAAGGGACGACAACCTAATCCATCATATTTCTATTACCGAATCCCACTGCACCTTGGGCAAGACAACTTCACTTCACCTGGAGGTTGGGCCTGCAAACCGAGGGCGTGGGGCTTGTGACCAGGTATCCGTTGCTTTGGTGCCCATAACTTTCTATTCGTAAGGAGTTGCACAGCGTACAATATACCTTTGTAAAGCTCTCCGAGAGCTCTACGACGAGTGCAGCAAGCCTGCTCGGCTGTGCCTATTTTTGGAGCCCAAAATAGAACATTTTCATCAGTTTCGGGACACTTTTCTTCTTTTACGCTTTTTTTCCTTCTCGGATCGTACGTCGTGAGCCGCAAAAAGGTGCAACAATCTCATCCATCACATTTCTATTACCAAATCCCACGGCACCATAGGCAAGGCAACTTCGCTTCACGTAGTGGCTGGGCCCACAAACCGAGGGCGTAGGGCTTGGGACCCGGTCTCCGTCGCTCCGGTGCCTATAACTTTTGATCTGTCAGGAGTTACATGGTGTATAGCATACCGTTGGAAAGCTTTTCGAGAGCTCTACGATGAGGACAACAAGCCTATTCTGTTGCACCTATTTTCAGAGCTTGAAATTGAATGTTTTCATCAATTTCGAGGCACTTTTCTTCTTTTGGACTGTTTTTCCATCCCGAATCGTACGTCGTGAGCCGCGAAAAGGATGACAACCTAATCCAACACATTTCTATTACCGAATCCCACGGTACTTTGGGCAAGACAACTTCACTTCATGTAAAGGTTGGGCCTGCAAACTGAGGGTGAGCAGGTATCCATCGTTCCGGTGCCCATAACTTTTGATCCGTAAGGAGTTATGTGGAGCACAACATACCTTTGTAAAGCTCTCCGAGAGCTCTACGATCATGACAGGAAGCCGGCTTTGCTGTGCCTATTTTCGGACCCCAAAATCAAATGTTTTCATCAGTTTCGAGACACTTTTCTTCTTTTATGCTATTTTTCCATTTCGGATCGTACGTCGTGAGCCGCGAAAAAGACGACAACCTAATCCATCACATTTGTATTACCGAATACAACGACACCTTGGGTAAGACAACTTCACTACACGTAGAGGCTGGGCCCGCAAACCGAGGGCGTAGGGCTTGTGACCAGGTATCCGTCGCTCTAGTGCCCATAACTTTTGATCTGTAAGGAGTTACGCAACGCACAACATACCGTTGTAAAACTCTCCGAGGGCTCTACGACGGGGGTAGCAAGGCTACTCAGCAGCGCCTGTTTTTGGGGCACAAAATTTAAAGTTTTCGTCAATTTTGGGATACTTTTCTTCTTTTATGCTGTTTTTCTATCCCAGTTTCTACGTCGTGAGCAGCGAATAGGACAATAACCTAATCCATCACATTTTTATTACTGAATCCCATGGCACGATGGGCAAGACATCTTTGCATCACGTAGAGGCTGGGCCCATAAACCGCGAGTGTGGGGCTTGGGACCAGGTCTCTGTCGCTCCGGTACCCATAAATTTTGATCCGTAAGGAGTTACACAGCGCACAGCATACCGTTGGAAAGATCTTTGAGAGCTCTACGATGAGGACAGCAAGCCTGCTCAGCTGCACCTGTTTTCGGAGCCCAAAATCGAACATTTTCATCAGTTTTGAGACACTTTTTTTCTTTTGCGCAATTTTTCCATCCTAGATCGTACGTCGTGTGCCGCAAAAAGAACGACAACCTAATCCATCACATTTCTATTACCGAATCCCACAGCACCATGGGCAAGACAACTTCACTTCACGTAGAGGCTGGGCCTGCAAACCGAGGGCGTGGGGATTGGGACCAGGTCTCCGTCGCTCCGGTGCCCATAACTTTTGATCTGTAAGGAGTTACGCGGTGCACATCATACCGTTGGAAAGCTCTCCGAGAGCTTTATGACGGGGGCAACAAGCTTGCTTGGCTACTCCTATTTTTGGAGCCCAAAATTGAACATTTTCAGCAATTTCGAGACACTTTTCTTCTCTTACAATGTTTTTTCGTCTCGAATCGTATGTCGTGAGCCACAAAAAGGACGACAACCTAATCCATCACATTTTTTTTACCGAATCCCACGACACCTTGGGCAAGACAACTTCACTTCACGTAAAGGCTGGGCCTGCAAACCGAGGGCGTGGGGCTTGTAGCCAGGTATCCGTCACTCTGGTGCCCATAACTTTTGATCTGTCAGGAGTTACACGGTGCGCAGCATACCGTTGGAAATCTCTCCGATAGCTCTACGACGGGGGCAGCAAGCCTGCTCAACTGCGCCTATTTTCAAATCCCTAAATCGAACATTTTCATCAGTTTCGGGACACTTTAATTATTTTTCGCAGTTTTTTCATCCCGAATCGTATGTCGTGAGCCGCAAAAAGGACGACAGCCTAATCTATCATGTTTCTATTATCGAATCCCATGGTACCTTGGGCAAGACAACTTCACTTCACGTAGAGGCTAGGCCTGCAAACCGAGGGTGTGGGGCTTATGACTAGGTATCCGTCGCTCCGGTGCCCATAACTTTTGATCCGTAATGAGTTACGCGGTGCATGGCATACCGTTGGAAAGCTCTTCGAGAGCTCTATCACAGGGGCAGAATAGGTGCTAGGCTGCGCCTATATTTAGAGCCCAAAATCTAACGTTTTCATCAGTTTCGAGACACTTTTCTTATTATGTGATGTTTTTTCATCCCAGATCGTACGTCGTGAGCCGTGAAAATGACTACAACCAAATCCATCACATTTCTAATACCGAATCCCGTGGCACCTTGGGAAAGACAACTTCACTTCACGTAAAGACTGGGTCTGCAAACTGAGGGCGTGGTGCTTGTGACCAGGTATCCGTCGCTCCGGTGCCTATAACTTTTGATCCGTAAAGAGTTACGTGACGCACAGCATACCATTGTAAAGCTCTCCGAGAGCTCTACGACGGGGCTAGCAAGCCTACTAGGCTGTACTTGTTTTTAGAGCCCAAAATTGATCATTTTCATTAGTTTCGGGACACTTTTCTTCTTTTGTGCTATTTTTCCGTCCTGGATCGTACGTTATGTGCCGCGAAAAGGACGAAAACCTAATCCATCACATTTCTATTACCGAATCCCACGGTACCTTGGGCAAGACAACTTCACTTCATGTAGAGGCTGGGCCCGCAAACTGAGGGCGTAGGGCTTGTGACTAAGTATCCGTCGCTCCGGTACTCATAACTTTTGATTCGCGAGGAGTCATGCGGCCTACAACATACCGCTGTAAAGCTCTCTGAGAGCTCTACGACAAGGGCAGCAAGGCTGCTCAGCAGTTGTGATGCCCCAACCCGACCTATGGATGCTAGACTGGGGAATCACCTAATTCTTCTATGCTATTTGTACGACTTGGTCATTTCTTACAATTAATACTTAACGTTGATTTAGAATTCCAAAAGATTTTTCAAAAATTCGGTAGTATGACGGCTATATTTAAGACCTTTGGTTTGACCTATTTTCTAAAACGCCTCAAAACCTTTAATCATCGATTCAATTCCAATTAAAATTTCCTATTTTGTTATCAATAGATATGCCTACTAATTATCTCGAAGCCTCATTTGACTAATAACCTAGCATGATAACTATGTCCCGTTTATTTTTCAATTTACCCCTATCATGCACGTAACTATTATCCTTTAGCTTACGAATTAGTACCTAAGTGGAGTTGGATAGAGTTAACTTTGTTGATTATTCACCTAGTGATTTAAACCCCTATGATAACTACTAATCAAGACAATAAAACAATAACCAAATAAGGAGTTCATTCGGTTATAGATAGTACAATCCAAAATTAGACCCAAATTACAACGGGGTCATTTACATCAACAAAATAAATATTCTTCAAAGCAAACACAACGTTCACAAAATAGCCACTGTCAAGAAAGGCACGTAGGGCAAGGAATCATCAAAAGACACGTTGTCCTCGGGTACCTGTTCCTCGTCTTCTTCACCTGAGATGATAAAAGAGGGTGAGTCCTTATGAACTCAGTGAGGGAAAATGAGAAATAAGTCTTAAAACTCTTTTTCCGGTTCAACTTGTGAAAACCCTTTTTGCAAGAATGACATATATCACAAGTAAGTACATAATGTAATATAAAAGTAAAAGAATACAATTACCCGTCTTTCCTCCCCGAGGTCCTCCAAGAACCAAGCGAGAGTACTTATACACATAGTAAAGAGGATACGGCGAGCTTTTGCTCTCAGTTCATTTCCAGTATCGGTTGTTGCAGCCAACTTCAAATCATCCCTTTATCACACCAAATGGGTGTACTTCGGATGTACCCCAAAATCCTACGACCCAACTCTCTGAGGAAGTCTAGCCCCCAAGCGAGAGAGGTAATTGGACAATGGTAGTCACGGTTGCATCGACAAGCCCGATGCCGCCCATTGTGCGTGAACGCTACCACGCCAGAATGAAAGGTTGCAACCTTGTATGCAATGCACATTTATGACATTTAATATATCACATTAGGAGGACAACAAAGTAGGTTGTCTCCGAGCAGTCATAAGATTGCACATTGACAAATAAACACGCGAGGCACGATATGACAAGTAATTTCACTTGAAAAGCACATGGAGTTATATAAATATTAAACGGGCAGCCATGTAACGCATGTAAATCAAGACATATAACTCATTTCGAAGTTCACGTAATCAAATAACAAGATTATTCAACATGCAACGACATTTACGTGGGACCGGGTGCAAGAAAGGCCTACTTGTTAACATGTAATCATCGAAATCACATTTAGGGCTACAAGGGCAACTACGGGCAGCCTACTAATCACATAATTAAACACGATATTCATAGGATCAACACTTAGCGAATTTACCTAATCACTAGGATTTCAATTCGTGCTTACCCGTGATATTAAGCCCCAAGTTATCACGTAATTAAACTCAAGCCATACATTGATTAATTCAAACACCCTCAAGTATTTAAAACAGTCCACACAACATCCAAATGCCACAATCCCAAGCATTTAATACAACAAGAGAAGCTACAATAATTTTTCTAAGCATATCACTAGGTGAAATCCTCACTGCAATGGACTGTTTTCTCACAATCATTGAGATAGGCAAACAATCTCCAATTCCAGTGAACAAGATGTCAAATTAAATCTTAAGTAGTGAACTAAATTCAGAAACAAACCTCGCATCATTTGGAGTTCGGGTTCAAGAGTTATAGCCAAAACCGTGAGACTACACAAAACTGTCCAGATTTGCACACATTTCAATACTTGTCGTTTTTTAGGGCCTTAGGGTCAGATTTAGCCTTAGTCCATTTCTGACAAAAATGTCCAGAACTGAATAATATAGCAGCATACCAAATTTCATGCATTTTGGATATCATTTACTAAGTCAAATCTGGTTCGTTCTACAAGGATAGTGAATCTGCCAAAACCTGCTTCATTTTCCCAGATTTTCCAGATTTGGACACATTTTAATATTTTGCCATTTTGTGGACCTTAGAGTCAAAATTAGCTTTGGCCTATTTCTCGAAACGTGTTCAGAACTGGCAAAACTAGTTACCTACCAATTTTCACTCATTTTAAACATCATTTACCTGGTCAAAATCACCTTGCAACAACAAGACAAAAGGCTGTCCCATACACGATTTCATCTAACATCACATTCTAGCCAAATATCTTGCCATGCATGTTTACAAAAGCTCATGAACACACATATATCACAAGTAAAGATAGACATTTAAAGGCATGCATGTGGATTTTGAAAGCTTTTCAAGAAGTTTTAGCCCTCACCTCTTTGAAGATCTAGCAAATGAGCACAAAATCCTTGTTTTTTGAGCTTTGTGTGAGTTTTCTTGCTATGTTGCTTGCTTGTGCTTGCTATGGCTGAGCTTGGGAGAGTCTTAGAGAGTTGTTAGGAGTCTTGAATGCTCAAAGAGCAGCCATGGTCGAAAATGAGAGAGAAGGAGAGAGAATGGGAGAGTTTTGAGAGAAAAATGAATGTTTGAAGAGTTGTTTGTGAGCATTGGCTTATGTGTTGGCCTTGAGCTTTGAAAAATCTGATTTTGTGTCATCTTTTGAGCATCTTTTGAATTGTTTTAGCATGTGGGTTGAGAGGGACAAGAAAGTGAGCTTGGGTGTTAGTAAAATAGTGCATAGGTGCAAGGAAAAGCATGACATGGTGTAAGAGAATATTGGGTAGAATAGAATATTTTATAGTTATTGGGTTTTGTAGAGATTTGAATTAGGAATATAATATTGGTTAGTGGATTGTGTAAGATTATTTAATAGTCTAGTGCTTTGTGTAGGATTCTTTATTGGTTAGTGTGTAGGCACACAGTTCGAGGTTTAGGATACGCACTACAAGGTACGCACCAAAATTAATACAGGGCATGAATCACAGGATAGACATGAACTACAAGGTAAGGCACGTACTTCAAGATAAATGCACGGATTCCAATGCAAATGCACGCAAGCCTAGGAAAATGTGCGTAAACCAATACAAGGCACGTAATTCAATGCAATGCACGTAAATTGAGGTACAACTCTTAAACCTAGGTTAGGACACGCAATTCAAGGTTAGGGCACAAAAAATGAGATAACGCATGCAATTTGAAGTCGGGGCACGTAAGTCGAGGATTAGGGCACATAATTCTAGGTCAAGGCACGAATGACAAGGCATGCACGAAAACTAAGACAAAGCATGTAATCTAAGGTTAGTCATATCATTCTTGGTCTATGGCATGCAAATCAAGGTAATGCACGTTATTCGGGGTCGGGCCTCACAGCAGCGCCTGTTTTCGGAGCACAAAAATTAAAATTTTCATCAGTTTCGGGATACTTTTCTTCTTTTACGCTGTTTTTTCATCCCGGTTCGTACGTCATGAGTCACGAAAAGGACGATAACCTAATCCATTACATTTCTATTACCGAATCCCACAGCACCATGGACAAGACATCTTTGCTTCACGTATAGGCTGGGCCCATAAACCGAGGGCGTGGGGCTGGGACCAGGTCTTTGTCGCTCCCGGTGCCCATAACTTTTGATCCGTAAGGAGTTACGCGGTGCACAGCATACCGTTGCAAAGATCGAGAGCTCTACGATGAGGACAGCTAGCCTGCTCAGCTGCACCTGTTTTCATAGCCCAAAATTGAACATTTTCATCAGTTTCGAGACACTTTTCTTCTTTTGCGTTGTTTTTCCATCCCGGATCGTACGTCGTAAGCCGCAAAAAGAACGACAACCTAATCCATCACATTTCTATTGTCGAATTCCATGGCACCTTGGGCAAGACAACTTCACTTCATGTAGAGGCTGGGCTCGCAAACCGAGGGCGTGGGGCTTGGGACCAGGTCTCCGTCGCTCCGGTGCCTATAACTTTTGATCTGTAAGTAGTTACGCGGTGCACATCATACTGTTGGAAAGCTCTCCAAGAGCTCTATGATGACGACAGCAAGCCTACTCAGCTGCTCTTATTTTCGGAGCCCAAAATCAATCGTTTTTATCAGTTTTGAGACACTTTTCTTCTTTTGCGCTGTTTTTTCATCCCAGATCGTACGTCGTGAGCTGCGAAAAAAATGACAACCGAGTCAATCACATTTCTATTACCGAATCCCACGACACCTTGGGCAAGAAACTTTACTTCATGTAGAGGCTGGGCTCGTAAACCGAGGGCGTCGGGCTTGTGACCTGGTATCCATCGCTCCAGTGCCCAAAACTTTTGATCCGTAAGGAGTTACGAGGTGCGCAGCATACCGTTGGAAATCTCTCCGAGAGCTCTACGACGGGGGCAGCAAGCTTGCTCGGCTGCACCTATTTTCGGATCCCAAAATCGAATGTTTTTATTAGTTTCGGGACACTTTTCTTATTTTGCGCAGTTTTTTTGTCCTGGATCGTACATCGTGGGCCGCGAAAAGGATGACAACCTAATCCATCACATTTCTATTATCGAATGCCATAGCACCTTGGGCAAGACAACTTCACTTCCCATAGAGGCTGGGCCTGCAAACCGAGGGCGTGGGATTTGTGACCAGGTATCTGTCGCTTTGGTGACCATAACTTTTGATCCGTAATGAGTTACGAAGCGCACATCATACGGTTGGAAAGCTCTCTGAGAGCTCTATGACGAGGACAACAAGCCTGAAAGGCTGCGCCTGTTTTTAGATCCCAAAGTCTAACGTTTTCAATAGTTTTGAGACACTTGTCTTATTTTGCGATATTTTTTCGTCCCAAATCGTATGTCGTGAGCCGCGAAAAGGATGACAAAAAAATTCATATCATTTCTAAAACCGAATCTCTTGGCACCTTGGGAAAGACAACTTCACTTCACCTAGAGGCTGGGCCTGTAAACCGAGGTCGTGGTGCTTGTGACCAGGTATCCGATGTCCTGGTGCCCATTACTCTTGATCCTTAAGGAGTTATGCGGCGTACAACATACCGTTGTAAAGCTCTCTAAGAGCTCTACGATAGGGGTAGCAAGCCTGCTAGACTGCACCTATTTTCGGAGCCCAAAATCGATCATTTTCATCAGTTTTGGGATATTTTTCATCTTTTGAGCTATTTTTCGGTCCGGGATCGTACGTCGTGAGCCGCGAAAAGGACGACAACCTAATCCATCACATTTCTAATACTGAATCCCACGGTACCTTGGGCAAGACAACTTCACTTCATGTAGAGGCTAGGCCCACAAACCGAGGGCATGGGGCTTGTGACCAGGTATCCATTGCTCCGGTGCCCATAACTTTTGATCCGTAAAGAGTTACGTGGCGCACAACATACCATTGTAAAGTTCTCCGAGAGCTCTACGACGAGGACATCAAGCCGGCTCATTTGCGTCTATTTTTGAAGACCAAAATCGAATATTTTTATTAGTTTTGAGACATTTTTCTTCTTTTGTGCTGTTTTTCCATCTCGGATCATACGTCGTGAGCCTAAAAAAAGACGACAACCTAATCCATCACATTTCTATTACCGAATCCAATGGCACCTTGGGCAAGACAACTTCGCTTCACGTAGAGGCTGGGCCCGCAAACCGAGGGTGTGGGCCTTGTGACCATGTATCCGTCACTCTGGTGCCCATAACTTTTGATTTGTAAGGAGTTATGTGGCGCACACCATACCGTTGTAAAGCTCTCCGAGAGCTCTACGACGAGGGCAACAAGTCTGATCGGCAGCGCCTGTTTTTGGAGCACAAAATTGAACGTTTTCATCAGTTTTGGTATACTTTTCTTCTTTTACGCTGTTTTTCCATCCCGGTTCGTACGTCATGAGCCGGGAGAAGGACGATAACCTAATCTATCACATTTCTATTACCCAATCCCACGACACCATGGGCAAGAAAACTTTGCTTCACGTAGAGGCTGGGGTTGCAAACTGAGGGCGTGGGGCTTGGGACCAGTTCTCCGTCGCTGCGGTACCCATAACTTTTGATCCGTAAGGAGTTATGCAGTGCACAGCATACCGTTGGAAAGCTCTCTGAGAGCTCTATGATGAGGCAAGCAAGCCTGCTCGGTTACAACTATTTTCGGAGCCCAAAATCAAACGTTTTCATTAGTTTTGAGACATTTTTCTTCTTTTGCGCTGTTTTTATGTCCTGGATCGTACGTCATGAGTCGCAAAAGGAACGACAACCTAATCCGTCATATTTCTATTACCGAATCCCACGGTACCTTGGGTAAGACAGCTTCGATTCACGTAAAGGCTGGGCTCGCAAACCGAGGGCGTGGGGCTTGAGACCAGGTCTCCGTCGCTCTAGTGCCCATAACTTTTGATTCGTAAGGAGTTACACAGAGCACATCATACCGTTGGAAAGCTCTCCGAGAGCTCTATGGTAGGGACAGCAAGCCTGCCCAGCTGCACCTATTTTCAGAGCCCAAAATTGATCATTTTCATCAGTTTCAAGACACATTTCTTTTTTTGTGCTATTTTTATTCCCGGATCACACGTCGTGAGCCGCGAAAAGGACGATAACCTAATCCATCACATTTCTATTACCGAATCCCACGGCACCTTGGGCAAGACAACTTCACTTCACGTAGAGGCTGGGCTTGCAAACTGAGGGCGTGGGGCTTGTGACCAGGTATCTGTCGCTCCAATGCCCATAACTTTTGATCCATAAGGAGTTACGCAATGCACAGCATACCGTTGGAAAGCTCTCCGAGAGCTCTATGATGGGCACAGCAAGCCTGCTTAGTTGTGCCTATTTTCGGAGCCCAAAATCTAACATTTTTATCAGTTTTGAGACACTTTTCTTATTTTGAGCTATTTTTTCATCCCGGATCGTACGTCGTGAGCCGCGAAAAGGACGGCAACCAAATCTATCACATTTCTAATACTGAATCCCACCTTGGGCAAGACAATTTCACTTCTTGTAGAGGCTAGGCCTGCAAACCGAGGGCGTAGTGCTTGTAACCAAGTATTCGTCGCTACGGTGCCCATAACTTTTGATCCGTAAGGAGTTATGCGGTGCACAACATACCGTTGTAAAGGTCTCTGAGAGCTCTATGGCTGAAGCAGCAAGCCTGCTAGGCTGTGCTTGTTTTTAGAGCCCAAAATCTAACATTTTTATTAGTTTCGAGACACTTTTCTAATTTTGCGATGTTTTTTTGTCCCAGATTGTACGTCGTGAGCCGCGAAAAGGACGATAACCAAATCCATCACATTTCTAAAACCGAATCTCGCGGCACCTTGGGAAAGACAACTTCACTTCATGTAGAGGCTGGACCTACAAATTGATGGCGTGGTGCTTGTGCCCAGGGTATCTGTCGCTCCGGTGCCCATAACTTTTGATCCGTAAGGAGTTACGCGGTGCACATCATACCATTGTAAAGCTCTCCAAGAGTTCTACGATGGCAGTACCAAGCCTGGTAGGCTACATCTGTTTTCAGAGCCCAAAATGGGTCATTTTCATTGGTTTTGGGACACTTTTCTTCTTTTGCGCTATTTTTCTGTCCCAGATCGTACGTCGTGAGTTGTGAAAAAGACGACAACCTAATCCATCACATTTCTATTACCAAATCGAACGACACCTAGGGTAAGGAAACTTCGTTTCATGTAGAGGCTGGGCCCGCAAAACGAGGGTGTGGGGCTTGTGACCAGGTATCCGTCGCTCCGGTACCCATAACTTTTGATCCGTAAGGAGTTACGCGGTGCACAGTATACCGCTGTAAAGCTCTCCGAGATCTCTACGATAGTGGCAGCAAGGCTACATAGCAGTGCTTGTTTTCAGAGCACAAAATTGAATGTTTTCATCATTTTTGGGATACCTTTCTTATTTTACGTTGTTTTTTCGTCTCGGTTCGTACGTCGTGAGCTGCGAAAAGGACAATAACCTAATCCATCACATTTCTATAACCGAATCACATGGCACCATGGGCAAGACAACTTTACTTCGCATAGAGGCTGGGCTCGCAAACCGAGGGCGTGGGGCTTGGGACTAGGTCTCTGTCGCTCCGGTGCCTATAACTTTTGATCTGTAATGAATTAGGCGGTGCACAGCATACCGTTGGAAAGATCTTCGAGAGATCTACGATGAGGAAAGCATGCCTGCTCGGCTGCACCTGTTTTTGGAGCCCAAATTTGAACATTTTCATCAATTTTGAGACACTTTTCTTCTTTTACGCTATTTTTCCGTCCTGGATCGTACGTCGTGAGCCGCAAAAAGAACGACAACCTAATCAATCACATTTCTATTACCGAATCCCATGCCACCTTGGGCAAGACAACTTCGTTTCACGTAGACGCTGGGCCAGCAAATCGAGGGCGTGGGTCTTGGGACCAAGTTTTTGTCGCTCCAGTGCCCATAACTTTTGATCCGTAAGGAGTTACGTGGTGTACATAATGCCGTTGGGAAGCTCTCCAAGAGCTCTACGATGATGACAACAAGCCTACTCAGCTGTGCCAATTTTCGGAGCCCAAAATCAAACATTTTCATCAGTTTCGATACACTTTTCTTCTTTTGCACTATTTTTTCATCCCGGATAGTACGTCGTGAGCCGCAAAAAAGATGACAACCTAATCTATCACATTTCTCTTACTGAATCCCACGGTACCTTAGGCAAGACAACTTCACTTCACGTAGAGGCTGGGCCCACAAACCGAGGGCGTGGGGCTTGGGACCAGGTCTCTGTCGCTCCGGTGCCCATAACTTTTGATCTGTATGGAGTTACGTGGTACACAACATACCGTTGGAAAGCTCACCGAGAGCTCTACGACGAGCATAGTGAGCCTGCTCGGCTGCGCTTGTTTTCGGAGCCCCAAATCCAATGTTTTCATCAGTTTCGAGATACTTTTCTTCTTTTACACTATTTTTCTGTCCCGAATCGTACGTCGTGAGCTGCGAAAAGGACGACAACCTAATCCATCACATTTCTATTACCGAATCACGTGGCACCTAGGGAAAGACAACTTCCCTTCACATAGAGGCTGGGCCTGCAAACCGAGGGCATGGTGCTTGTGACGAGGTATCCGTTGCTCTGGTGCCCACAACTTTTGATCTGTAAGGAGTTACGCGGCGCACAACATACCATTGTAAAACTCTCCGAGAGCTCTACGACGGAGGTAACAAGCCTACTCGACTGCGCCTATTTTCGAAGCCCAAAATTGATCATTTTCATCAATTTCGGGACACTTTTCTTATTTTGCGCTGGATTTTTGTCCCGGATTGCACGTCGTGTGCCGCTAAAAGGACAACAACCTAATCCATCACATTTCTATTACCGAATCCCACAACACCGTGGGCAAGACAACTTCACTTCACGTAGAGGTTGGGCCCGCAAACCGAGGGCATGGGGCTTATGACTAGGTATCCGTCGCTGCGGTGCCCATAACTTTTGATCCGTAAGGAGTTACACGGCTCACAGCATATCATTGTAAAGCTTTTCGAGAGCTCTACGACGAGTGCAACAAGCCTACTAAGCTGCGCCTATTTTCAGAGACCAAAATCGAACATTTTCAACAGTTTCAAGACACTTTTCTTCTTTTGTGATGTTTTTCCGTCCCAGATCGTACGTCGTAAGCCACGAAAAGGACGACACCCTAATCCATCACATTTCTATTACCGAATCCCACAGTACCTTGGGCAAGACAACTTCGCTTCACGAAGAGGCTAGCCCACAAACCGAGGGCGTAGGGCTTGGGACCAAGTCTCCGTCGCTCCGGTGCCCGTAACATTTGATCCGTAAGGAGTTACGCGGTGCATAGCATACCGTTGGAAAGCACTCTAAGAGCTCTACGACGGGGATAGCAAGCCTGCTTAGTTGTGCCTATTTTTAGAGCCCAAAATTGATAATTTTCATTAGTTTTGAGACACTTTTGTGTTTTGTGCTAATTTTTCGTCCTTTATTGCACGTCGTGAGCCGCGAAAAGGACGATAACCTAATCCATCACATTTCTATTACAAAATCCCATGGTACCTTGGGCAAGACAACTTCACTTCACATAGATGCTGGGCCTTCAAACTAACGGCATGGGGCTTGTGACCAGGTATCTGTCGCTCCGGTGCCCATAACTTTTGATCCGTAAAGAGTTATGCGGTGCACAGCATACCGTTGGAAAGCTCTCCGAGAGCCCTATGATGGGGGCAGCAAGCCTTCTCGGCTGCGCCTATTTTCGGAGCCCAAATCTAACATTTTTATTAGTTTTGAGATACATTTCTTGTTTTGCGCTAGTTTTTCATCCCGGATCATACGTTGTGAGCCGTGAAAAGGACGATAACCAAATTCATCACATTTTTAATACCGAATCCCACGGCACCTTTAGCAAGAAAACTTCACTTCACATAGAGGCAAGGCCTGCAAACCGAGGGCGTAGGGCTTGTGACTAGGTATCCATCGCTCTGGTGCCCATAACTTTTGATCCGTAAGGAGTTACGCGGCCCACAACAAACCATTGTAAAGCTCTACGACGGGGACAACAAGCCTGCTCTGCCGCGCTTGTTTTCATAGCCTAAAATTGAATGTTTTCATCAGTTTTGGGACACTTTTCTTATTTACGCTGTTTTTCTGTCCCGGATCGTATGTCGTGAGCCGCAAAAAGGACGACAACCTAATCCATCACATTTCTATTTCCGGATCCCATAGCACCATGGGCAAGACAACTTCGCTTCACGTAGAGGCTGGGCCCGCAAACCGAAGGCGTTGGGCATGGGACCAGGTCTCTGTCGCTCCGGTGCCCATAACTTTTGATCCGTAAGGAGTTACGCAGTGCACAGCATACCGTTGAAAAGCTCTCCGAGAGTTCTACGAAGAGGACAACAAGCTTGCTGAGCTGCGCTCTTTTTTGAAGCCCAAAATCGAACGATTTCATCAGTTTCAAATACTTTTCTTATTTTGCACTTTTTTCCATCCCGAATCGTACATCGTGAGCCATGACAAGGATGCTAACCTAATCCATCACATTTCTATTACCGAATCCCACGGCACTTTGGGAAGACAACTTCGCTTCACGTAGAGGTTGGGCCCGCAAACCAAGGGCATGGGGCTTAGGACCAGGTCTCCATTATTCCGGTGCCCATAACTTTTGATCCGTAAGGAGTTACGCGGTGCACAGCATACCGTTGGAAAGCTCTCTGAGAGCTCTATGACGGGGACAACAAGCCTGCTCGGCTGCGCCTATTTTTAGAGCCCAAAAGCAAAAGTTTTCATCAGTTTCGAGACACTTTTCATCTTTTGTGCTAATTTTTTGTCCCGGATCGTACGTCGTGAGCCGCGAAAAGGACGATAACCAAATCCATCACATTTCTACAACCGAATCCCATGGCACCTTGGGAAAGACAACTTCACTTCACGTAGAGGCTGGGCCTGTAAACCGAGGGTGTAGTACTTGTGACTAGGTATCCGTCGCTCCGGTGCCCATAACTTTTGATCTGTAAGGAGTTACTTGGCCCACAGCATACCATTGTAAAGCTCTCTGAGAGTTCTACGATGGTAGCAGCAAGCCTGCTATGCTGCACCTACTTTCGAAGCCCAAAATCGATCATTTTCATTAGTTTCGGGACACTTTTCTTCTTTTGCGCTGTTCTTCCGTCCCAGATCGTACGTCGTGAGCCACGAAAAGGACGACAACCTAATCCATCACATTTCTATTACCAAATCCCACAGTACCTTGGGCAAGACAACTTCACTTCATGTAAAGGCTGAGCCCGCAAACCGAGGGCGTGGGGTTTGTGCCCAGGTATCCGTCGCTCCGATGCCCATAACTTTTGATCCGTAAGGAGTTACGCGGCGCACAGCATACCGTTGTAAAGCTCTCCGAGAGCTCTACGACGGTGGTTGCAAGCCTACTAGGCTACACCTGCTTTCAGAGCCAAAAATTGATCATTTTCATTAGTTTCAGGACACTTTTCTTCTTTTGCGCTGTTTTCCCATCCCGGATTGTACGTCGTGAGCTGCGAAAAGGACGACAACCTAATCCTTCAAATTTCTATTACCGAATCCCACGATACCTTGGGCAAGACAACATCACTTCATGTAGAAGCTGAGCCCACAAACCGAGGGTGTGGGGCTTGTGACCAGATATCCGTCGCTCCGGTGCCCAAAACTTTTGTTCCGTAAGGAATTACGCGGTGCACAGCAAACCGTTCTAAAGCTCTCCGAGAGCTCTACGATGGGGACAGTAGGCCTGCTCGGCCGCGCCTGTTTTCATAGCCCAAAATTGAACGTTTTCATCAGTTTTGGGACACTTTTCTCCTTTTACGATGTTTTTCTATCCCAAATCGTACATCGTAAGCCGCAAAAAGGACGACAACCTAATCCATCACATTTCTATTACAGAATCCCACAGCACCATGGGCAAGACAACTTCGCTTCACGTAGAGGCTGGGCCCACAAACCGAGGGCATTGGGCTTGAGACTAGGTCTCCGTCGCTACGGTGCCCATAACTTTTGATCCGTAAGGAGTTACGCGGTGCACAGTATACCGTTGAAAAGCACTTCGAGAGCTCTGCGACAAGGACAACAAGCTTGCTAAGTTACGCTAGTTTTCGAAGCCCAAAATCAAACGTTTTCATCAGTTTCGGGATACTTTTCTTATTTTGCACTTTTTTTCCTTCCCGGATCGTACATCGTGAGCCACGAAAAGGACACTAACCTAATCCATCACATTTCTATTACCAAATCCCACGACACCTTGGGCAAGACAACTCCGTTTCACATAGAGGCTGGGCCAGCAAACCTAGGGCGTGGGACCTAGGACCAAGTCTCAATTGCTCCAATGCCTATAACTTTTGATCCGTAAGGAGTTACACGGTGCACAGCATACCGTTGGAAAGGTCTTCGAGAGCTCTACGACGGGGACAACAAGCCTGCTCGGTTGCGCCTATTTTTGGAGACCAAAATTGAAAGTTTTCATCAGTTTTGAGACACTTTTCTTTTTTCGTGCTATTTTTTTTATCTCGGATCGTACGTCGTGAGTAGAGAAAAGGACGATAGCCAAATCCATCACATTTCTAAAACCGAATCCCATGGCACCTTGGGAAAGACAACTTCACTTCACGTAGAGGCTGGGCCTGCAAACCGAGGGCGTGGTGCTTGTGACCAAGTATCCGTCGCTCTGGCGCCCATAACTTTTGATCTGTGAGGAGTTGCGCAGCGCACAGCATACCATTGTAAAGCTCTCTGAGAGTTCTACGACAACGGAAGCAAGCCTGCTAGGCTGTATCTACTTTCGGAGCCCAAAATCGATCATTTTCATTAGTTTCGGGATACTTTTCCTCTTTTACGTTGTTTTTTCGTCCCGAATCGTATGTCGTGAGCCGCGAAAAGGACAACCTAATCCATCACATTACTATTACCGAATCCCACGGTACCTTAGGCAAGACATCTTCACTTCATTTAAAGGTTGAGCCCGCAAACAGAGGGCGTGGGGCTTGTGCCCAGGTATCCGTCGCTCTACTGCCCATAACTTTTGATCTGTTAGGAGTTACGCGGCGCACAGCATGCCGTTGTAAAGCTCTCCGAGTGCTCTACGACGAGGACAGGTAGCTGGCTTAGCTGCGCCTGTTTTTGGAGCCCAAAATCGAATATTTTCATTATTTTCAAGATAATTTTCTTTTTTTGTGCTGTTTTTCCATCCCAGATCGTACGTCGTGAGCTGCAAAAAAGACGACAACCTAATCCATCACATTTCTATTACCGAATCCAATGATACCTTGGGTAAGACAACTTTGCTTCATGTAGAGGCTGGGCCCGCAAACCGAGGGCGTGGGGCTTGTGACCAGGTATCCGTCATTCCCGTGCCCATAACTTTTTATACGTAAGGAGTTACGTGGCGCACAACATACCGTTGCAAAGCTCTCTGAGAGCTCTACAACGGTGGCAGCAAGGCTACTCAGCATCGCCTGTTTTCGGAGCACAAAATTGAAAGTTTTCATTTGTTTTGGTATACTTTTTTTCTTTTACGCTGTTTTTCCGTCCCAGTTCGTACATCGTGAGCCACGAAAAGGACGATAACCTAATCGATCATATTTCTATTGCCAAATCCCATGGCACCATGGGCAAGACAACTTTTCTTCACGTAGAGGATGGGCCCGCAAACCGAGGGCATAGCGCTTGGGACCAGGTCTCCGTCGCTCCGAAGCCCATAACTTTTGATTCGTAAGGAGTTACGCAATGCACAACATATCATTGGAAAGATCTTTGAGAGTTCTACGATAAGGATAGCAAGTCTACTCTGCTACACCAGTTTTCAGCTCCCAAAATAGAACATTTTCATCTGTTTCGAGACACTTTTCTTCTTTTGCGTTGTTTTTCTATCCCGGATCATATTTCGTGAGCCGCAAAAAGTACAACAACCTAATCCACATTTCTATTACCGAATCCCACAGTACCTTGTGCAAGACAACTTCGCTTCACGTAGAGGTTGGTCCCGCCAACCGAGGGTGTGGGGCTTGGCAGCAGGTCTCTGTCACTCCGGTGCCCATAACTTTTGATCCGTAAGGAGTTATGTGGTGCACATCATACCGTTGGAAAGCTCTCTGAGAGTTCTACGACGTCGACAACAAGCCTGCTCAGTTGCGCCTATTTTCGGAGACCAAAATCAAACGTTTTCATTAGTTTCGAGATACTTTTCTTCTTTTGCGCTGTTTTTTCATCTCGGATCGTACGTCGTGAGCCGCAAAAAAGACGACAACCTAATCCATCACATTTCTATTACCGAATCCTACGACACCATGGGCAAGACAACTTCACTGCACGTAGAGGCTAGACCCGTAAACCGAGGGCATGGCGCTTGGGACCAGGTCTCCGTCGCTCCGGTGCCTATAACTTTTGATTCGTAAGGAGTTACGTGGTGTACAACATATCGTTAGAAAGATCTCCGAGAGCTCTACGATGAGGACAGCAATCCTACTCAGCTGCACCCATTTTTGGAGCTCAAAATATAACATTTTCATCAGTTTGGAGACACTTTTCTTCTTTTGCGCTATTTTTTCATCTCGGATCGTACGTCGTGAGCAGCAAAAAGTACGACAACCTAATCCATCACATTTCTACTACCGAATCCCACGGCACCTTGGGCAAGATAACTTTGCTTGACGTAGAGGTTGGGCCCGTAAACCGAGGGTGTGGGGCTTGGGATCAGGTCTCCGTCGCTTCGGTGCCCATAACTTTTGATCCGTAAGGAGTTACACAGTGCACATCATACCGTTGGAAAGCTCTCCAAGAGCTCTACGACGACGACAACAGGCCTACTCAGCTGCACCTATTTTCGGAGCCTAAAATCAAATGTTTTCATCAGTTTTGAGACACTTTTCTTCTTTTGTGCTGTTTTTCCATCCTAGATCGTATGTCGTGAGCCTCGAAAAAGACGACAACCTAATCTATCACATTTCTATTACCGAATCCAATGACACCTTGGGCAAGACAACTTCGCTTCACGTGGAGGCTGGGCCAGCAAACCGAGGGCGTGGAGCTTGTGACCAGGTATCCGTCACTCCGGTGCCCATAACTTTTGATCCGTAAAGAGTTACCCGGCGCACACCATACCGTTGTAAAGCTCTTCGAGAGCTCTACGACCGGGGCAGGAAGGCTGCTCAATAGTACCTATTTTTGGAGAACAAAATTGAATGTTTTCATCAGTTTTGGGATACTTTTCTTCTTTTACGCTGTTTTTTCGTCCTGGTTTTTACGTCGTGAGTTACGAAAAGGACGATAACCAATCCATCACATTTCTGGTACTGAATCCCATGGCACCATGAGCAAGACAACTTTACTTCACGTAGAGGCTGGGCTCGCAAACCGAGGGCATAGGGCTTGGGACCAAGTCTCCGTCGCTTTGGTGCCCATAACTTTTGATCCGTAATGAATTACGCGGTGCACAGCATACCGTTGGAAAGATCTTCGAGAGCTCTTCGATGAGGACAGCATGCTTGCTCGGCTGCACCAATTTTCAAAGCCCAAAATTGAACATTTTCGTCAGTTTCAATACACTTTCTTCTTTTACGCTGTTTTTCCGTCCTGGATCGTACGTCGTGAGAGGCAAAAAGAACGACAACCTAATCCATCACATTTCTTTTACCAAATCCCACGGCACCTTGGGCAAGACAACTTCGCTTCACGTAGAGGCTGGGCCCGTAAACCGAGAGCATAGGCTGTGGGACCAGGTCTCCGTCGCTTCGGTGCCCATAACTTTTAATCCGTAAGGAGTTACGCGGTGAACATCATACCGTTGGAAAGCTCTCCGAGAGCTCTACGACAATGACAGGAAGCCTGCTTTGGTGCTGTAACACCCCGATCCCTCTCGAGATTGGGAGTTCTATCAATCAATCTTATCACAACCCAAATCCAAACCCGGGCGTAATTTTCAGGGAAAACGGACAGAGTCTCCCCTGTTTCTAGGCAAAATATAAAACTTGCAATAGCATTTAAATGGACAAACGTCGTGTCCAACCATACAAAACTTCCTCAAGGCCATCCGAGCCTCAGTTTTCAACAATTAAACTCAGCAGGTATACATACATTTCCAATTTAAAAGCTAACCTATCTCTTTTCATTTTTGACCAGTACATTCAAACTAGACAATTAAACCATACTAAGCTACTGCATAAAATAAACTATCATGTCATTCTAACTCTTTTCCTTTGGACATTACAAACATGCATTGAAGATAAGCTATGCTAACTGATTACATAAACTAGCTTATCAATTCACCTCAACTGCTTAGCTAAATTTAAATTACATTTCTTTTAGCAATAAATACCTACAACATATGAAAACATATATCTTTACAACTTCGACACTCAAGCCACATAGGCACGCAAGACAACTCTTCAGGCAACGAACTTTCACGAAATCACGAACTTTCCAGCTAACATGACATTTCCTGAAATGTGGTGGTGAGGAGTGAGTATACACAACACGTATACTCAGTGAGGGCGAGACAGATATCGAGTTGGAGAGAAAGAAAGTCGTGCAATGCAAATAAGACAGTTAAGCAATATAACTGATAAATAAGCAATCAAGACAAACAATCAATACAATAAGCAATTACTGATAGCATTAACACAACCATTCAAAGCTATACCACACTCTGAAGGCTATGGTTCACTCATATGAGCAATGTACCATTTCACGAGCGATACATCAATCTCGAGCTTGATGTTGACAACGATGACAATAAGCGTGCATCCACCTTATAACACCAGTTTGGAATACCCCATAAGTATCCATCAATTCTACGACCCAAATCTCCATGGGAGGCAACCCAAGCGAGAAAAGGGAATAGCAGCGGAGCTAGAGCGACCAACACTGGCAACCCGAGGCTACCCAGAGAGGCCCATCACTCACGCGCGAGACACTATGCAATGCAAGACTCGATACAAGGCAATAAACGAGCGATAGCACAACAATACAAACTAGTGACAACAAACGAGATAACAAGCAATCACAATCAATACTAACATTCAACTAACTTTTCAAGCATAACAAGCAATAATAAGCAACAATAACACCAATTAAACAAGAATATCAAGCAACCCTAACCATTCTATAGGCATAATATCAAGATAACAAGCAAAATCACAAATCGGCCCCAACTATCAAAACACTACCATTTCCAAACGAGCCACGAGTTCTGGAAACTGACTTCGCCAATCCTCCTACGTCACCATAAGGCACGTCTAAGGACCCCGAAACCCTACTTTACCCTAGAATTCGCGCAAAGCCCCGATTTCCCCCTTTGCTCGTTTGAACTACAACTATACTAACCAAACATCCAACCAACGCCATAATCGCACCAAAAGTGCTTCCATGGCCTCCTGAAACAATGCCATCACGCAAAACGAGAAAACGCTAAACTCGACCTAAACGACCCCGACTTTCACCAAGGCATAATTCCCGTTTTTTCCATTACGCAACCCAAACAAACCATGCATTTAGGCATTCTAGCATACCTAGCACATTTCTACATCAACGGACAGCATAACGGAGTAACTTCATCGTTTCAAGGGTTTACTATTCACAAAACACTATTCATTAATCAATTTAAATTGCAATCTCAACATTTAACCGCAGAAAATGTTAAAAAGCTATAAATACATGTTCTACAATCAACAAGGAACATTCTTTAAGCAACAAAATGATTAAAACAACAATCTACGCATAAAATCCAAAAATCAAAGTTTAGATACAAAATTTTCAAATGCACAAATAACGATGAAACCCTCACCCTAGACGCTCCTAGACGCTAGGAAAATCTCGTAGAGTGCCTCGGAAACCACCCCGTGCAAGCTCACGCAAAGATTTGGTGATTTGTAGTTGAAATTTTCTTTTTTTTTTCTCCTTCTTTTCCTCATGGTTTGAAGCCTTTCTTCTCTGTTTTTTTTCGTGTGCAATTCTGCTTATTTAGGAAAAAAATGACAAGTCAAAGGTCAAAGATTTGGTCAACCCGCTAAACCAAAACAACTATGCGCGACCTTACGAAAACGGCCATAACTTCTTCTAGAAAATTCCAATTCACGAACGGTTTGAAGCCTCAGAAAGTAGACTCATAGAGCTTTCCAACCATATATAATTTGCTACCTAACTCTTCCCCAATTGGTTCAGATTTAATTCCAAAGTTGACCCAAAATTTGACTAACTTAACATTGCATTTTTTTATTTCTAATCCCAAGTTTGCCGTTTATTAAACATTTCAAAAATTTTCACCTTGTCCTAGTTGGTCAATGTAGATGAAAAGTCAACTAGTTTGGTCAAAGAGGGTGAAAGGTCAATAAAAAATAATTTAAATGAACTTTAAATGCTATTGAATACATGCCAGGTTCGGGGTATCACAGCTGCGCCTATTTTCAGAGCCCAAAATCAAACATTTTCATCAGTTTCGAGACACTTTCCTTCTTTTGCACTATTTTTTCATCCCGGATCGTACGTCGTGAGATGCGAAAAAGACGACAACCTAATCCATCACATTTCTATTACCGAATCCCACAGCACCTTGAGCAAGACAACTTCACTTCATGTAAAGGCTGGGCTTGCAAACCGAGGGAGTGGGGCTTGGGACCACGTTTCCATCGCTCCGGTGCCCATAACTTTTGATCCAAAAGGAGTTACGTGGTGCACAACATACCGTTGGAAGCTCCCCGAGTGCTCTACGACGAGCACAGTGAGCCTGCTCGGCTGTGCCTATTTTTGGAGTCCCAAATCTAACGTTTTCATCAGTTTTGAGACACTTTTCTTCTTTTACACTATTTTTCCGTCCCAAATCATACGTCCTGAGCTGCGAAAAGGACGACAACCTAATCCATCATATTTCTATTATCGAATCCCGTGGTACCTTGGGCAAGACAACTTCACTTCATGTAGAGACTGTGCCTGCAAACTGAGGGCGTGGTACTTGTAACTAGGTATCCGTCGCTTCGGTGCCCATAACTTTTGATTCGTAAGGAGTTGCGGGGTGCACAGCATACCGTTAGAAAGCCCTACGAGAGCTCTACAACGGCGACAACAAGCCTGCTCGGCTGTGCCTGTTTTCGGAGCACAAAATCAAAAGTTTTCATCAGTTTTGAGACACTTTTCTTTTTTTGTGCTATTTTTTCATCCCAGATCGTACGTCGTGAGCCACGAAAAGGACGATAACCAAATCCATCACATTTCTAAAACTGAATCCCGCGGCACCTTGGGAATGATAACTTCACTTCACGTAGAGGCTGGGCCTGCAAACCAAGGGTGTGGTGCTTGTGAAAAGGTGTCCGTCGCTCCTGTGCCCATAACTTTTGATTTGTAAGGAGTTACGCAGTGCACAGCATACCATTGTAAAGCTCTCCGAGAGTTCTACAACAGCGGTAGTAAGCCTGCTAGGCTGCACCTGCTCTTGGAGCCCAAAATCGATCATTTTCATTAGTTTCGGGATATTTTTCTTCTTTTGCGCTGTTTTTCCATCCCGGATCGTATGTCGTGAGCCGCGAAAAGAACAACAACCTAATCCATCACATTTCTATTACCGAATCCCACAGTACCATGGGCAAGACAACTTCACTTCATGTAGAGGCTGAGTCCGCAAACCGAGGGCGTGGGACTTGTGCCTAAGTATCCGTCACTCCGGTGCTCATAACTTTTGATCCGTAAGGAGTTATGCGGCGCACAGCATACCGTTGTAAAGCTCTCTGTGAGCTTTATGACGAGGACAGGTAGTCGGCTCAGCTGCGCTTATTTTTGGAGCCCAAAATAGAATATTTTCACTATGTTCGAGACACTTTTCTTCTTTTGTGTTGTTTTTCTATCCCGGATCGTACATCGTGAGCTGCGAAAAAGACGACAACCTAATCCATCACATTTCTATAATCGAATCCAATGAAACCTTGGGTAAGACAACTTCACTTCATGTAGAGGCTGGGCCTGCAAACCGAGGGCGTGGGGCTTGTGACCAGGTATCCGTCGCTCCAGTGTCCATCACTTTTGGTCCGTAAGGAGTTACGCGGCGCACAACATACCTTTGTAAAGCTCTTCGAGAGCTCTACGACTGTGGCAGCAAGGCTGCTCGACAGCGCCTGTTTTCAGAGCACAAAATTGAAAGTTTTCATCAGTTTCGGGATATTTTTCTTCTTTTACGCTGTTTTTCCATCCTGGTTCGTACGTCGTGAGCTACGAAAAGAACGATAACCAAATCCATCACATTTCTATTATCGAATCCCATGGCACCATGGGCAAGACAACTTTGCTTCACGTAGAGGCTGGGCCCGCAAAACGAGGGCATGGCGTTTGGGACCAGGTCTTCGTCACTCCGGTGCCCATAACTTTTGATCCGTAAGGAGTTACACGGTACACAACATACGAGGACAGCAAGCCTGCTCAACTCCACCCATTTTCATAGCCCAAAATCGAACATTTTCATCAGTTTCGAGATACTTTTCTTCTTTTGCGATGTTTTTTCGTCCCGGATCGTACGTCGTGAGCTACAAAAAGTATGACAACCTAATACATAACATTTCTATTTCTAAATCCCACGGCACCTTGGGCAAGACAACTTCACTTCACGTAGAGGTTGGGCCCGCAAATCGAGGGCGTGGGGCATGGAACCAAGTCTCCGCCGCTCTACTGCCCATAACTTTTGATCCGTAAGGAGTTACACGGTGCACATCATACCGTTGGAAAGATCTCCGAGAGCTCTACGATGACAACAACAAGCCTGCTCAGCTGCGCCTATTTTTGTAGCCCAAAATTAAATGTTTTCATAAGTTTCGAGATACTTTTCTTCTTTTCACTGTTTTTTCATCCCGGATCATACGTCGTGAGCCGCGAAAAAGACGACAACCTAATCCATTACATTTCTATTACCGTATCCCATGGCACCTTGGGCAAGACAACTTCGCTTCACGTAAAGGCTGGGCCCGCAAACCGAGGGCGTAGGGCTTGTGACCAGGTATCCGTCACTCCGGTGCCTATAACTTTTGATCCGTAAGGAGTTACGCGGTGCGCAGTATACCGTTGGAAATCTCTCCGAGAGCTCTACGACGAGGGCAGCAAGCCTACTCAGTTGCGTCTATTTTTAGATCCCAAAATTGAACATTTTCATCAGTTTCAGGACATTTTTCTTATTTTGCGCAGTTTTTTCGTCCCGGATCGTACGTCCTGAGCCGCGAAAAATATGACAACCTAATCCATCACATTTCTATTACAGAATCCCACGACATCTTAGGCAAGACAACTTCACTTCATATAGAGGCTAAGGCTGCAAACTGAGGGCGTGGGGCTTGTGACCAGGTATCCGTCGTTTCGGTGCCTATAACTTTTGATCCGTAATGAGTTACGCAGCGCACGGCATACTGTTGGAAAGCTCTCCGAGAGCTCTATGACAGGGGCAGAAAGCCTACCAGGCTGCGCCTATTTTTAGAGCCCAAAATCTATCATTTTCATCAGTTTTAAGATACACTTTTCTTATTTTGCGATATTTTTTCGTCCCAGATTGTACGTCATGAGTCGCGAAAAGGACGACAACCAAATCCATCATACTTCTAATACCGAATCCCGCGGCACCTTGGGAAAGACAACTTTATTTCGCGTAGAGGCTGGGCCTGCAAATCGAAGGCTTGGTGCTTGTGACCAGGTATCCGTCGCTCCAGTACCCATAACTTTTGATCCTTAAGGAGTTACGTGGCGCACAACATACCGTTGTAAAGCTCTCTGAGAACTCTAAGACGTGGACATCAAGTCGACTCAGCTACGCCTATTTACGGGGTCTAAAATCAAAAGTTTTCTTCAGTTTCGAGAAACTTTTCTTCTTTTGTGCTATTTTTTTTATCCCGGATTGTACGTCGTGAGCGTTGAAAAAGATGACAACCTAATCCATCACATTTCTATTACCGAATCCAATGGCACCTTGGGCAAGACAACTTCGCTTCGCGTAGAGGCTGGGCTCGCAAATCGAGGGCGTGGGACTTATGACCAGGTATCTGTCACTCCGATGCCCATAACTTTTGATCCGTAAAGAGTTACGCGGCGCACACCATACCGTTGTAAAGCTCTTCGAGAGCTCTACGGCAGGGGTAGCAAGGTTGCTTAGCAGCGCCTATTTTCAGATCACAAAATTGAATGTTTTCATCAGTTTCGGGATACTTTTCTTCTTTTACGCTGTTTTTCCGTCCCGGTTCATACGTCGTGAGTCGTGAACAGGATGATAACCTAATCCATCACATTTCTATTACCGAATCCCAAAGCACCATGGGCAAGACAACTTTACTTCATGTAGAGGCTGGGCTCGCAAACCGAGGGCATGGGGCTTGGGACCAGGTCTCCGTCGCTCTAGTGCCCATAACTTTTGATCCGTAAGGAATTACGCGGTGCACAACATACCATTGGAAAGATCTTCGAGAGCTCTACGATGAGGAAAGCATGACTGCTCAGCTGTACTTGTTTTGGAGCCCAAAATCGAACATTTTCATCAGTTTTGATACACTTTTCTTTTTTTGAGCTATTTTTCAGTCCTGTATCGTACGTCATGAGCCACAACAAGAACGACAACCTAATCCATCACATTTCTATTATTGAATCCCACAGTACCTTGGGCAAGACAACTTTGCTTCACGTAGAGGCTGGGCCGACAAACAGAGGGCGTGTGCCTTGGGACCAGGTCTCCGTCGCTTCGGTGCCCATAACTTTTAATCCGTAAGGAGTTACGTGATGCACATCCTACCGTTGGAAAGCTCTCCGAGAGCTCTACGACGACGACAGCAAGCCTGCTCGGCGGCACCTATTTTTAGAGCCCAAAATCAAATGTCTTCATCAGTTTCGACACACTTTTCTTGTTTTGCGCAATTTTTCATCGCGGATCGTATGTTGTGAGCCTCGAAAAAGACGACAACATAATTCATCACATTTCTATTACCGAATCCCACGGCACCTTGGGCAAGACAACTTCACTTCACGTAGAGGCTGGGCTTGCAAACTGAGGGCGTGGGGCTTGGGACCACGTGTCCGTCGCTCCGGTGCCCATAACTTTTGATCCGTAAGGAGTTACGTGGTGCACAGCATACCGTTGGAAAGCTCACCAAGAGCTCTACGATGAGCACAGTGAGCTTGCTCGTCTGTGCCTATTTTTGGAGCCCCAAATCTAACGTTTTCATCAGTTTTGAGACACTTTTCTTCTTTTGCACTATTTTTCCATCCCGAATCATACGTCGTGAGCTGCGAAAAGGACGACAACCTAATCCATCACATTTCTATTACCGAATCCCGTGGCACCTTGAGCAAAACAACTTCACTTCACGTAGTGGCTGGGCCTGCAAGTCGAGGGTGTGGTGCTTATGACCAGGTATACGTCGCTCTGGTGCCCATAACTTTTGATCCGTAAGGAGTTACGCGGCGCACAGCCAATCGTTGTAAAGCTCTCCAAGAGCTCTACGACAAGGGCAGCATGCCTGCTTGGCTACGCCTATTTTCATGGCCCAAAATCTAACGTTTTCTTTAGTTTCAAGACACTTTTCTTATTTTGTGCTGTTTTTTAGTCCCAGATCGTACGTCGTGAGCCGCGAAAAGGATGACAACCAAATCCATCACATTTCTAATACCGAATCCCATGGCACTTTATGCAAGACAACTTCACTTCACGTAGAGGCTAGGCCTGCAAACCGAGGGCATGGTGTTTGTGACGAGGTATCCGTCGCTCCAGTGCCCATAAATTTTGATCGGTAAGGAGTTACGCGGCGCACAGCATACCGTTGTAAAACTCTCCGAGAGCTCTACGACGGGGGTAGCAAGCCTACTCGGCTGTGCCTATTTTCGAAGCCCAAAATTGATCATTTTCATCAGTTTCGGGACACTTTTCTTCTTTTGCGCTAGATTTTCATCCCGGATCGTACGTCGTGAGCCGCGAAAAGGACGACAACCTAATCCATCACATTTCTATTATCGAATCCCACGACACCTTGGTTAAGAAAACTTCACTTCACGTAGAGGCTGGGCCCGCAAACCGAGGACATAGGGCTTGTGACCAGGTATCCGTCGCTCCAATGCCCATAGCTTTTGATCGGTAAGGAGTTACGCGGCTCACAGCATACCATTGTAAAGCTCTCTGAGAGCTTTACGACGAGTGCAGCAAGCCTGCTCAGCTGCGCCTATTTTCGGAGCCCAAAATCGAGCGTTTTCAACAGTCTTGAGACACTTTTCTTCTTTTGTGCTATTTTTTCGTCTCGGATCGTACGTCATGAGCCGCGTAAAGGACAACAACCTAATCCATCACATTTCTATTACCGAATCCCAAGGCACTATAAGCAAGACAACTTTACTTCACATAGAGACTGGGCTCGTAAACCGAGGGCGTGGGGCTTGGGACCAGGTCTCCGTCGCTCCGGTGCCCATAACTTTTGATCCGTAAGGAATTACACGGTGCACAACATGCCGTTGGAAAGATCTTCGAGAGCTCTACGATGAGGATAGCATGACTGCTCAACTGCACCTCTTTTTGGAGCCCAAAATCGAACGTTTTCATCAATTTTGATACACTTTTCTTTTTTTGCGCTGTTTTTCCGTCCTGGATCGTACGTCGTGTGCCGCAAAAAGAGCAACAACCTAATCCATCACATTTCCATTACTGAATCCCACGGCACCGTGGGCAAGAAAAATTTGCTTCACGTAGAGGCTGGGCCCATAAACCGAGGGCGTGTGCCTTCGTACCAGGTCTCCGTTGCTTCGGTGCCCATAACTTTTAATCCGTAAGGAGTTACGCAGTGCACATCATACCGTTGAAAAGCTCTCCGAGAGCTCTACGACGACGACAGCAAGCCTGCTCAGTTGCACCTATTTTCAGAGCCCAAAATCAAACATTTTCATCAGTTTTGACACACTTTTCTTATTTTGCACTATTTTTCATCCCGGATTGTACGTCGTGAGCCCCGAAAAAGACGACAATGTAATCCATCACATTTCTATTACCGAATCTCATGGCACCTTGGGCAAGACAACTTCACTTCACGTAAAGGCTGGGCTTGCAAACCGAGGGCGTGGGGCTTGGGACCACATGCCCGTCGCTCTGGTGCCCATAACTTTTGATCCGTAAGGAGTTACGTGGTGCACAGCATACCGTTGGAAAGCTCACCAAGAGCTCTACGATGAGCACAGTGAGCCTGCTCGGCTGCACCTATTTTTGGAGCCCCAAATCTAAAATTTTCATCAGATTTGAGAGAATTTTCTTCTTTTGCACTATTTTTCCATCCCGAATTGTACGTCCTGAGCTGGGAAAAGGACGACAACCTAATCCATCACATTTCTATTACCGAATCCCGTGGCACCTTGAGCAAAACAACTTCACTTCACGTAGTGGCTGGGCCTGCAAACCGAGGGTGTGGTGCTTGTGACCAGGTATACGTCGCTTCAGTGCCCATAACTTTTGATCCGTAAGGAGTTACACGGCGCACAGCCAACCGTTGTAAAGCTCTCCAAGAGCTCTACAACAAGGGCAGCATGCCTGCGTGGCTACGCCTATTTTCAAGGCCCAAAATCTAACATTTTCATTAGTTTCAAGGCATTTTTCTTATTTTGTGCTATTTTTTTTTCCCGGATCGTATGTCGTGAGTCGCAAAAAGGATGACAACCAAATCCATCACATTTCTAATACCGAATACCATGGCACCTTTGTGAGGAATCGGATCCCACATTGGACGCAGACGAGACTGGGCTGCTTGATATAAGTGCGTATGTGCGCCTTGTATCGTGAACGCGTGTTTTCCTCGTAGTGGCGAGGGGACGACAAAGCCGTGAGGCGTATGGATGCCAAAGCGGACAATACGTTCATAGTGCGCTTTCGGGTAGGTTCGCCATGGCCTCGGTGCACACTCGTCCCCTATGGGCGGGGTGTATCCTGCAGGCGTGGGTGCGTTGGTTCGGGGCATTACAAAGGTGGTATCAGAGCGGACGTGTCCTTTGTGCCGTTAGCCCTCGAAGGCGCGGGCCTCCTTAAGGGGGGGTGAATGTGAAGAATCGCATCCCACATCGGACGCGGACGAGACTGGGCTGCTTGATATAAGTGCGTATGTGCGCCTTGTATTGTGAACGAGCGTTTTCCTCGTAGTGGCGAGGGGACGACAATGCTGTGAGGCGTATGGGCACCAAAGCGGACAATACGTTCATAGTGCGCTTTCGGGCAGGTTCGCCATAGCCTCGGTGCACACTCGTCCCCTATGGACGGGGTGTATCCTGCAGCCGTGGGTGCGTTGGTTCGGGGCGTTACAACCTTGGGCAAGACAACTTCACTTCACGTTGAGGCTGGGCCTGCAAACCGAGGGCATGGTGCTTGTGACGAGGTATTCGTCGCTCCGGTGCCCATAACTTTTGATCCGTAAGGAGTTACGCGGCGCACAGCATACCGTTGTAAAACTCTCCGAGAGCTCTACGACGGGGGTAGCAAGCCTACTCGGCTGTGACTATTTTCAAAGCAAAAAATCGATCATTTTCATTAGTTTCGGAACACTTTTCTTCTTTTGCGCTGGATTTTCATCCCGGATCGTACGTCGTGAGCAGCGAAAAGGACGACAACCTAATCCATCACATTTCTATTACCGAATCGCATGACACCTTTGGTAAGAAAATTTCACTTCACGTAGAGGTTGGGCCCGCAAACCGAGGACATGGGGCTTGTGACCAGGTATCCGTCGCTCCAGTGCCCATAGCTTTTGATCCGTAAGAAGTTACGCGGCTCACAGCATACCGTTGTAAAGCTCTCCGAGAGCTTTACGACGAGTGCAACAAGCCTGCTCAGCTGCGCCTATTTTAGGAGCCCAAAATCGAGCGTTTTCAACAGTTTTGAGACACTTTTCTTCTTTTGTGTTGTTTTTCTGTCTCGGATCGTATGTTATGAGCTGCGTAAAGGACGACAACCTAATCCATCATATTTTTATTACCGAATCCCATTGCCCCATGGGAAAGACAACTTTACTTCACGTAGAGGCTGGGCTCGCAAACCAAGGGCGTGGGTCTTAGGACCAGGTCTCCGTCGCTCCGGTGCCCTTAACTTTTGATCCGTAAGGAATTACGCAGTGCACAACATGCCGTCGGAAAGATCTTTGAGAGCTCTACGATGAGGACAGTATGACTGCTCAACTGCACTTGTTTATGGAGCCCAAAATTGAATGTTTTCATCAGTTTTGATACACTTTTCTTTTTTTGCGCTGTTTTTCCGTCCTGGATCGTACGTCGTGAGCCGCAAAAAGAACGACAACCTAATCCATCACATTTCTATTACTGAATCCCACGGCACCTTGGGCAAGACAACCTTGCTTCATGTAGAGGCTGGGCCCACAAACCGAGGGCGTGTGCCTTGGGACCAGGTCTCTGTCGCTTCGGTGCCCATAACTTTTAATCCGTAAGGAGTTATGCGGTGCACATCATACCGTTGGAAAGCTCTCCGAGAGATCTACGACGACGACAGCAAGCCTGCTTGGATGCGCCTATTTTCATAGCCCAAAATCAAACGTTTTCATCAGTTTCGACACATTTTTCTTCTTTTGCGCTATTTTTCATCCCGAATCGTACGTCGTGAGCCCGAAAAAAGACGACAACGTAATCCATCACATTTCTATTACCGAATCCCATGGCACATTGGGTAAGACAACTTCACTTCACGTAGAGGCTGGGCTTGCAAACCGAGGGCGTGGGGCTTGGGACCACATGTCCGTCGCTCCGGTGCCCATAACTTTTGATCCGTAAGGAGTTACGTGGTGCACAGCATACCGTTGGAAAGCTCACCAAGAGCTCTACGACGAGAACAGTGAGCCTGCTCAGCTGCACCTATTTTTGGAGCCCCAAATCTAACGTTTTCATCAGTTTTGAGACACTTTTCTTCTTTTGCACTATTTTTTCATCCCGAATCGTACGTCGTGAGCTGCAAAAAGAACGACAACCTAATCCATTACATTTCTATTACTGAATCCCATGGCACCTTGAGCAAAACAACTTCACTTCATGTAGTGGCTGGGCCTACAAACCGAGGGTGTGGTGCTCGTGACCAGGTATACGTCGTTCCGGTGCCCATAACTTTTGATCCGTAAGGAGTTACGCGGTGCACAGCCAATCGTTGTAAAGCTCTCCAAGAGCTCTACGACAAGGGCAGCATGCCTGCTTGGCTACGCCTATTTTCAAGGCCCAAAATCTAAGGTTTTCATTAGTTTCAAGACACTTTTCTTATTTTGCGCTGTTTTTTTGTCCTGGATCGTACGTCGTGAGCAACGAAAAGGATGATAACCAAATCCATCATATTTCTAATACCAAATCCCATGGCACCTTGGGCAAGACAACTTCACTTCACGTAGAGGCTGGGCCTGCAAACCGAGGGCATGGTGCTTGTGACGAGGTATCCGTTGCTCCGGTGCCCATAACTTTTGATCCGTAAGGAGTTACGCGGCACACAGCATACCGTTGTAAAACTCTCCGAGAGCTCTACGACGGGGGTAGCAAGCCTACTTGGCTGTGCCTGTTTTCGATGCCTAAAATTGATCATTTTCATTAGTTTCAGGATACTTTTCTTCTTTTGCGTTGGATTTTCATCCCGTATCGTACGTCGTGAGCCGCAAAAAGGACAACAACCTAATCCATCACATTTCTATTACCGAATCCCACGACACCTTGGGTAAGAAAACTTCACTTCACGTAGAGGCTGGGCCTGCAAACCGAGGGCATAGGGCTTGTGACCAAGTATCCGTCGCTCCAGTGCCCATAGCTTTTGATCCGTAAGGAGTTACGCGGCTCACAGTACACCGTTGTAAAGCTCTCCGAGAGCTTTACGACGAGTGCAGCAAGCCTGCTCAGCTGCACCTATTTTCGGAGCCCAAAATCGAGCGTTTTTAACAATTTTGAGACACTTTTCTTCTTTTGTGCTGTTTTTCTGTCTCGGATCGTATGTCGTGAGCCGCGTAAAGGACGACAACCTAATCCATCACATTTCTATTACCGAATCCCATGGCACCTTGGGCAAGACAACTTCACTTCACGAAGAGGATGGGCTCGCAAACTGAGGACGTAGGGCTTGGGACCAGGTCTCCGTCGCTCCAGTGCCCATAACTTTGATCTGTAAGGAGTTACGCAGTGCATAGCATACCATTGGAAAGCACTCTGAGAGCTCTACGACAAGGACATCAAGCCTACTCAGCTGTGCCTGTTTTCAGAGCCCAAAATCGATCATTTTCATTAGTTTCGAGACACTTTTATGTTTGTGCTATTTTTTTGTTCCTTATCGCACGTCGTGAGCCGCGAAGAGGACGATAACCTAATCTATCACATTTCTCTTACTGAATCCCATGGAACCTTAGGCTAGACAACTTCACTTCACGTAGAGGCTGGGCCTTCTAACCGATGACGTGGTGCTTGTGACCAAGTGTCTGTCGCTCTGGTGCCCATAACTTTTGATCCGTAAAGAGTTACGCGGTGTACAACATGCTGTTGAAAATCTCTCCGAGAGCTCTATGACGGTGGCAGCAAGCCTTCTCGGCTGTGCCTATTTTTGTAGACCAAAATCTAACATTGTTATCAGTTTTGAGACACTTTTCTTATTTTGTGCTGTTTTTTCATCCCGGATCGTACGTCGTGAGCCGCGAAAAGGACGATAACCAAATCCATCACATTTCTAATACCGAATCCCATGGTACCTTTAGCAAGAAAACTTCACTTCACGTAGAGGCTGGGCCTGCAAACCGAGGGCGTGGGGCATATGACCAGGTATCCGTCGCTCCGGTGCCCATAACTTTTGATCCGTAAAGAGTTACACGGTGCACAACAAACCATTGGAAAGCTCTCCAAGAGCTCTACAACAGGGACGGCAAGCCTGCTTGGCCGCACCTATTTTCAGAGCCCATAATTGAACGATTTCATCGGTTTTGGGACACTTTTCTTCTTTTACGCTATTTTTTCGCCCCGGATCGTACGTCGTGAGCCGCAAAAAGGACGACAACCTAATCCATCACATTTCTACTACCGAATCCCACGACACCATGGGCAAGACAACTTCGCTTCACGTAGAGGCTGGGCCCGTAAACCAAGGGCGTTGGGCTTGGGACCAAGTCTCCGTCGCTCCGGTGCCCATAACTTTTGATCCGTAAGGACTTACGTGGTGCACATCATACCGTTGAAAAGCTCTCTGAGAGCTCTACGACGAGGACAATAAGCTTGTTGAGCTGCGATTGTTTTCAAAGCCCAAAATCAATTGTTTTCATTAGTTTCAGGATACTTTTCTTATTTTGCACTTTTTTCGTTCCGGATCGTACATCGTGAGCCACGAAAAGGACGCTAACCTAATCCATCACATTTCTATTACCGAATCCCACGGTACCTTGGGCGAGACAACTTCGCTTCATGCAGAGGCTGGGCCCGCAAACTGAGGGCGTGGGGCTTAGGACCAAGTCTCCATTGCTTCGGTGCCCATAACTTTTGATCCGTAAGGAGTTACGAGGTGCACGGTATACCGTTGGAAAGGTCTCCAAGAGCTCTACGACGGGAACAACAAGCCTGCTCAGCTACGCCTATTTTTGGAGCCCAAAATTGAAAGTTTTCATCAGTTTTGAGAAAATCGGCAGCATAATGGCTGTAATTGGGCTCTTTAGTTTGACCTAGTTTTCTAAACGCCTCAAATTTCATTTCCAACTAAGATTACTATTTACCATTGATTGAAATGCCTACTAGTTATCTCGAAGTCTCGATCAATTAATAACCTAGCATGATACTATGTCTCGTTTGTTTGTTAATCCTCGTTACAAAAGTACCTGTTGATCTTAGCTTAACAATGAGTACCTGCTTAAGATTGGATAGGTTCATTTTACTTAATCCTTACCTGATACTTCATAATCCTATGATAGATACTAGCCAGTAATGATAGCAAACGACCACAGTAGTGTCTATCTAGTGATTATCAGTACAAGCTAAAATTAGACCCCAAATTACAACGGGGGTCTTTTACATTACAACAACAAGCAACATAAAAGAAATAGTCTTCAAACAACATATTGTTCACAAAATGGCCATGGTCACGTAAGGCACGTAGGGCAAGCAATCATTCCAAGGAATCATCGTTAGGCACGTTGTCCTCGGGTACCTGCTCCTGATCTTCTTCACCTGAGATGATAAAGAGGGTGAGTCCTTATGAACTCAGCGAGGGGAAATGAGAAATAGGTTTTAAAACTCATTTTTTGGTTCAACTTATGAAAACTCTCTTTGCAAGCATGAATATATCACAAGTAAGTGTATAACATAATATAAAAGTAAAAGAACACAATTACCCGTCTTTCATCCCCGAGGTTCTCTAGGAACCAAGCGAGAGTACTTATACATATAGTGAGAAGGATACGGTGAGCTTTTGCCCTCGGTTCATTTTCAGTATCAGTTGTTGCGGCCGACTTCAAATCATCCCCTTATCATGCCAAATGGGTGTACTTCGGATGTACCCCAAAATCCTATGACCCAACTCTCCGAGGAAGTCTAGCCCCCAAGTGAGAGAGGGAATTGGACAATGGTAGTCACGGTTGCACCAGCAAGCCCGATGCCGCCCGGTGTGCGTGAATGCTACCACGCCAGAATGAAAGGTTGCAACCTTGTATGCAATGCAAATTTATGACATTTAATATATCACATTTGGATGACAACAAAGTAGGTTGCCTCCGAGTAGTCATAAGATTGCACATTGACAGTTAAACACGCGAGGCACGATAAGACAAATAATTTCACTTGAAAAGTACATGGAGTTATATGAACATTAAATGGGCAGCCATGTAACGCATGTAAATCAAGTCATATAACTCATTTCAAAGTTCACTTAATCAAATAATAAGATTATTCAACATGCAACGACGTCTACGTAGAACCGGGTGCAAGAAAGGCCTACTTGTCAACATGTAATCATCGAAATCATGTTTAGGGCTATGAGGGCAACTACGGGCAGCCTACTAATTTCATAATCAAACACGACATCCATAAGATCAACAACTTAGCGAATTTACCTAGTCACTAGGGTTTCAATTCGTGCTTACCCGTGCAATTAAGCCCCAAGTCATCTCATAATTAAACTCAAGCCACGCATTGATTAATTCAAACACCCTTAAGCATTCAGAACAGTCCACACAACATCCAAGTGCCACAATCTCAAGCATTTAATACAACAAGAGAAGCTACAATAATTTTTCTAAGTATATCACTAAGTGAAACCCTCACTGCAATGGACTGTTTTCTCACAATCATTAAGACAAGCAAAAAATCTCCAATTCCAGTGAACAAGGTGTCAAATTAAATCTTAAGGAGTGAACTAAATACAAAAACAAACCTCGCATCATTTGGAGTTCGAGTTCAATAGTTATAGCCAAAACAGTGAGACTACACAAAACTGTCCACATTTGCACACATTTTAATACTTGTCATTTTTTAGGGCCTTAGGGTCAGATTTAGCCTTAGTCCATTTCTGGAAAAAATGTCCAGAACTGAAAAATCTAGAAGCACACCAAATTTCATACATTTTTGGTATCATTTACTAAGTAAAAACGGGTTCGTTCTACATGGTTAGTGAATCTGCAAAAACCTGCTTCATTTTTCCAGACTTTCCAGATTTGGACACATTTTGATATTTTGCCATTTTGAGGACCTTAGATTCAAAATTAGCTTTGGCCTATTTCTTCGAAAAATGTTCAGAAATGGAAAAAATAGTTATCTATAAATTTTCACGCATTTTCAACATCATTTACCTAGCCAAAATCACCTCGCACCAACAAGACAGAAGGCTGTCACTTACACGATTCCATCTATCATCACATTCTAGCCAAAAATCTTGCATGCATATTTATAAAAGCTCATGAACACACATATATCTCAAGTACAGAAGTAAAGATAGACATTTAAGGGCATGCATGTGGTTTTTTTGAAAGATTTTCAAGAAGTTTTAGCCCTCACCTTAGCAAAACAACAAGAAGATGCACAAGACTCTTGATCGTTGCAAAAGATTGACTCTTTTCCTTGCTTAGCCGAGACACCACTCGATTTTCTCTAATTTCCTATCTTAGTAACCAAGTTCTTAGTTGGTTAGAACAAGAAGAAAAGAAATGGAAGCTAGCAAACTCACCTAAGCCAAAATGGAGGTGCTAAAGGTTTTCATGTGCATTTCTTTGCTCCTAGCTTTGTTTGGTCGAGCTCCTATGTAGCTTGGAAGTCTTGAAGAGCCTTAGGATGAAGAACTTAGCTATGGAGTCTACAATATTCAGCTAGGGCCAAGAGAGAGAGAGAGAAGAATTAATGTGAGGGCACGCTTTCCTAGGTTGAGGGCACGCACTACGAGGTAAGGCATGAACTACGAGACGAATGCACGTTTTTCAAGTAAATGCACGCAACCCTAAATGAATTCATGTAATTAAATGCAAGGCACACAAAACGAAACACAATTCTTAAACCTAGGTCAAGGCACGCAAATCTAGGTTAGGGCACAAGAAACAACGTATCGCACGTAACTCGAGGTCGGGCCTCACATCCTCCCCTCCTTAAAAGAATTTCATCCCGAAATTCAATATTACCTTTGAAATAAAGCTGGATATTGTTGCTCCATTTGGTCTCGCCTTTCCCACGTTGCTTCTTCAACTCCATGATGATCCCACAACACTTTCACAATCGGTATAGTTTTGTTGCACAATTCCCGATCTTGCTAGTCTAGGATCCGAATGGGCTTCTCCTCATAAGACAAGTTCTCCAGAAGCTGCAACGGCTCTGGCTCCAAGATATGCGATGGATCAGGGTGATACTTCCGTAGCATAGAAACATGAAAGACGTCGTGAATATTAGAGAGGTTTTGGGGTAGTTCCAGGCGATACGTGAACTTGCCAACCTTCTCAATTATCTCAAATGGTCCTACAAACCTCGGGCTCAACTTTCCACCCTTGTCGTGTTTAATCAGTCCCCTCTGGGGTGATATCTTCAAGAACACCTTGTCGCCGACCTCAAACTCTAGGCTCCGTCTCCGTCGGTCTGCATAACTTTTCTGCCTGCTTTGGGCAGTAAGCATCCGTTTCCGGATGAGGTGGATGTTATCAACAGTCTTCATAAGTTCAGGTAAAAGGGTCGGGTCAAAAGTCTTCGTCTCACCTACTTTATCCCAGTAAATTGGGGATCGACACTTACGTCCATACAATACCTCAAATGGGGCCATCCCGATAGTAGCCTGATAACTATTATTATAAGCGAACTCCGCTAGAGACAGATATTTCTCCCAACCTTTCCTGAAGTCTAAAACACACGCCCTCAGCATATCCTCCAGAATCTGAATAGTTCTCTCTGATTGTCCATCAGTCTGAGGGTGATAAGTCGTGCTGAAACTCAACTTCGTTCCCAAAGCTTCTTGCAATCTCTTCCAAAATCGGGAGGTAAAACAAGGATCCCTATCCGATACAATACTCACAAGCATCCTGTGCAATCTTATAATCTCCGCCACATACATATCTCCCAATTTCTCAGGACTATCCTCCTTGTTCATCGGTAAGAAGTGCGCAGACTTAGTCAATCTATCCACTATGACCCAAATGGCGTCATGACCCTTTTGTGACCTGGGCAGGTCCATAACAAAGTCCATAGTTATATGTTCCCATTTCCATTGAGGAATCTCCAACGGTAGTAGTAAACCTGTTGGTCGTTGATGTTCCGCTTTGACTCTCTGGCAAGTCAAACACTGTGCCACAAACTCCGCAATCTCTCTCTTCATGTTATTCCACCAATAGTGTTGCTTCAAATCCCGGTACATCTTTGTTCCGCTGGGGTGAATAGTGTATCTTGAATTATGGGCTTATTCAAGAATCTTATTTTTCAGCTCTGGCTCATTAGGAACACAAATCCGATTCCTAAACCTCCAAACACTATCATCATGAACCTTGAAATCTGTGTTGCTTTCTTTAATCTTCTGAAATTGTTGGTCCTTCTGTTGAGCCTCTCGTAATTCAGACAACAAGGTCGATTGAACCTGTGTAGTGGCAAATAGTAACCCTTTTCGAGTCAATTGTGGTTTCTACAAAAATGCTTCCTCCAACAACTCATGCACCTTGACTTCCAGTTTTTCCATGCTCGCTTTTCTACTTAAGGCATCTGCAACTACATTCGCTTTACCGGGCACATAATTGATTGTGCAGTTATAATCATCCAAAAGCTCCATCCACCGCCTTTGCCTCATATTCAACTCTTTTTGTGAGAACAAGTATTTCAAGCTCTTGTGATCAGTAAATACCTCGAACTTGTTACCCCATAGATAGTGCCTCCATTTCTTAAGTGCAAACACAATAGCCGCTAATTCCAAATCATGCGTCGGGTAGTTCAATTCATACAGCTTTGGTTTCCTAGAAGCATACGCAATCACTCTACAATTTTGCATCAACACACAACCCAAACCTTCCTTCGAAGCATCGCTATAGATTACAAAACCTTGACTCCCTTCAGGCAATGCAAGAATAGGTGCGGTAGTCAATCTTTTCTTCAATTCTTGGAAGTTGTTCTCACACTTATCATCCCATATGAACATTGTTTTCTTTTGAGTGAGCTTTGTAAGCGGTCCTCCAATTTTAGAGAAATCCTTCAAGAACCTCCGATAATAGCCGGCTAGACCAAGAAAACTCCGAACCTCCGTAACATTTTCCGACTTCTTCCAAGACATCACCGTTTCTATCTTTGCTGGATCCACTGCTATTCCCTCTTGGGATATGATATGCCCCAAAAATGCAATTTGTTGCAACCAAAATTCGCACTTGCTAAACTTTGCATACAATTGATGCTCTCGAAGTTTCTGCAATACCAATCGCAGATGTTGTTCATGCTCAGCCTTGGATTTCGAGTATACCAAAATATTATCAATGAAGATCACCGCAAATTGGTCCAAGTAGGGTTGAAACACCCTGTGCATCAAATCCATAAAAGCTGCAGGGGCATTGGTTAGTCCAAATGGCATCACCACATATTCATAATGCCTATATCTTATCCTGAAAGCCGTTTTAGGCACATCCTCCTTTTTGATCCGCAACTGATAGTACCCTTGCCTCAAGTCGAGTTTCGAATACACTTTGGCTCCTTGAAATTGATTAAATAACTCGTCGATCAGTGGAAGTGGGTATTTATTCTTGATAGTCACTTGGTTCAATCCTCGGTAATCGATGTATAGCCTCAACGTTCCGTCTTTCTTCTTTATAAATAGGACTGGTGCACCCCATGGAGAAGAACTTGGTTGAACAAACCCCTTCTTCAACAATCCTTGAAATTGGTCCTTCAATTCTTGTAGCTCGGCTGGTGCCATACAATAGGGAGCTTTAGATATCGGCTGGGTGTCAGGCAGTAATTCTATAATGAACTCGATCTCCCGATTTGGGGGTAAACTGGGCAATTCTTCTGGAAACACATTCACAAAGTCTTTGATCACTGGCATCTTCTCCAACTTAGCTTTGTCCGATGGCTTGTTGATGAGGTAAGCTAAGTATCCACTATACCCTTTTCTCAAGGACTTCACTGCTTTCGTAGATGAAATGATGGAACTTCCAGTGAAATCTCTTCGACCCATTACCTCCAGTATTGGTTGACCAGGTACCTAGAATGTTACAATCTTCGTCCGGCAATCTAGTTGGGCATGATGCTTTGCCAACCAGTCCATCCCTAAGATGACTTCATAGTCTCGAAAAGGTAATACAATAAGATTGGCTGAGAATTCCCTATCCTTAATTTGGATTTTACATGCTTTACAAGCTGAACTAGTAGCAAGTTTAGAACCCATCGGAGTACCAACTTCTACTTCGTAAGGCAAACATACAACTCGTAGTTTCACACATTGCACACATAAGGGAGTAATAAATGAATGAGTAGCACCCGAATCAATTAGCACCCTAACAGGTTGATTCAGAATAAAGAATGTACCTTCAACAATAGCGGTCTCATCTGGAAGCTCCTCGCACTCAATAGCATAAGCTCGAGCCTGAACTCTAGGAACTGGAGTCTTGCCTCTACTAGCTGGGTTAACCTGATTTTGTCCTGCTTTCCATTTAGGGCAATCCTTGATCTGATGCTGATCACTGCCACACCGCACACATCGTCCTGACTTCTTCCAGTACTAGGCCTCGGTATGCCTCTTCTTGTCACAATAAGAACGGTTGATAGACTGAGTAGCAGGTGAACTACATGTGGACCGAGGGTAGAAGATGCTGATGGCACTTTAGTCGGGCCACGGTTATTCACTGGTCTGTTCTGGCTCTAGCCCTGACTATGACTCTGGCTCTGGAATTTCCTCTATTGACCTAAAGGCTGGTATGGTTTATTGTTCGGCTGACTCGAGCCGACTCTATCAAGTTTCCTCTTCTCAACTCGGGAAGTAGCAGCAAAGAGAGCATAATAGGTATCGAAGTCATGCGAAGCCAACTGGTTCTGAATCTCTGGCCTCAATCCAGTCGTAAATTTCCACATCATTGCCTCCGGAGTACTGACCATGTATTGAGCATAACGGGACAGTTGGTCAAAACGAGCCTCGTACTGGGCCATCGTCATGTTACCCTGGTTCAAGTGTATGAATTCCTCAATCCGTCTCTGCCTGGAAACTATAGGTACATATTTCTCCTTGAATGCCTTAATGAAATTACCCCATAAGCGAGGTGTATGATCAGTTTCTCACAGTGCCTCCACAGTGTGCCTCCAATGCTTAGCATTCCTGTGCAATAGAAACATAGCAAACTCCACCTTTTCTTCATCAGTATAATCAAGTGGCCTGAAAATCCTCTTGATCTCAAACAGCCAAGCCTCTGCTTTCTCATCATCAGCTTCCCCATGGAATTTGGATGGGCGAAAGTCAGGAACTCCCTCATTCTGCTATGTCTCCCATGGTTACCATCATTCCTGTTGTTGGTGTTGTTGGCTTTACGTGCATCTTGACGTTCCATCACTCGTGACATGCGATCCATGGCATTTGCCATCATGTTAAACATAGCTATGTCGGGATTAGTTTGATAAGCATCTCTGGTCTCTTAGGGCTCACCGCTCCTATTAGTAGTGCGGGTACTAGGGCTAGCCATCTATAGGCACAAATTACGATGCACAATTTATTGAAATATGACGAACAAGAATTTAATGCATAAGTTATGCAACACAATATAGATACACAATTCCAGAAACAATTAAGACATGTTAATCACTTAAGCACATAGAACATAGAAGGCACATTTAACATTATCACACAATAACATATAGACAAGTCATCCTAATTACCTTAGGGCTCTACCCATGGTCTGAGAGTTAAACCCGGCTTAAGCAATCTAAGCTCTAATACCATTCTTCTTCTATAAGGTGTCATGCCTCAACCCGGCCTATAAAGGTTAGACTAGGGTGTGATCTAAACATTCAAGTCATGTCTCATACTTAATCATTCATGAAAGTTAAACACTTAACGTTTAGCCTAGACTCCACAATTTTTTCGGAAAACCAGCAGCATTACTGCTGTAATTGGGCTCTTTAGTTTGACCTAGTTTTCTAAACGCCTCAAATTTCATTTCCAACGAAGATTACTATTTACCATCAATTGAAACGCCTACTAGTTATCTCGAAGTCTCATTCGATTAATAACTTAGCATGATACTATGTCTCGTTTGTTTGTTAATTCTCATTATAAAAGTACCTGTTGATCTTAGCTTAACAATGAGTGCCTGCTTAAAATTGGATAGGTTCATTTTACTTAATCCTTACCTGATACTTCATAATCCTATGATAGATACTAGCCAGTAACGATAGAAAATGACCACAGTAGTGTCTATCTAGTGATTATCAGTACAAGCCAAAATTAGACCCCAAATTACAACGGGGGTCTTTTACATTACAACAACAAGCAACATAAAAGAAATAGTCTTCAAACAACATATTGTTCACAAAATGGCCATGGTCACGTAAGGCACGTAGGGCAATCATTCCAAGGAATCATCGTTAGGCACGTTGTCCTCGGGTACCTGCTCTTGATCTTCTTCACCTGAGATGATAAAGAGGGTGATTCCTTATGAAATCAGCGAGGAGGAACAACAAATAGGTTTTGAAACTCATTTTTCGGTTCAACTTATGAAAACCCTCTTTGCAAGCATGAATATATCACAAGTAAGTGCATAACATAATATAAAAGTAAAGGAACACAATTACCCGTCTTTCCTCCCCGAGGTCCTCTAGGAACCAAGTGAGAGTACTTATACAAATAGTGAAAAGGATACGGTGAGCTTTTGCTCTTGGTTCATTTCCAGTATCAGTTGTTGCGGCCGACTTCAAATCATCCCCTTATCACGCCAAATGGGTGTACTCCGGATGTACCCCGAAATCCTATGACCCAACTTTCCGAGGAAGTCTAGCCCCCAAGCGAGAGAGGGAATTGGACAATGGTAGTCACGGTTGCACCGGCAAGCCCGATGCTGCCTGGTGTGTGTGAACGCTACCACTCCAAAATGAAAGGTTGCAACCTTGTATGCAATGCACATTTATGACATTTAATATATCACATTTGGAGGACAACAAAGTAGGTTGCCTCCAAGCAATCATAAGATTGCACATTGACAGTTAAACAATGGAGGCACGATAAAACAAGTAATTTCACTTGAAAAGCACATGGAGTTATATGATCATTAAACGGGCAGCCACGTAACGCATGTAAATCAAGTCATATAACTCATTTCAAAGTTCATGTAATCAAATAATAAGATTATTCAACATGCAACGACGTCTACGTGGAACCGGGTGCAAGAAAGGCCTACTTGTCAACATGTAATCATTGAAATCATGTTTAGGGCTATGAGGGCAACTACGGGCAGCCTACTAATTTCATAATCAAAAACGACATCCATAAGATCAACAACTTAGCGAATTTACCTAGTCACTAGAGTTTCTATTCGTGCTTACCTGTGCAATTAAGCCCCAAGTCATCTCGTAATTAAACTCAAGCCCCGCATTGATTAATTCAAACACCCTTAAGCATTCAGAACAGTCCACACAACATCCAAAATGCCACAATCTCAAGCATTTAATACAACAAGAGAAGCTACAATAATTTTTCTAAGCATATCACTAAGTGAAACCCTCACTGCAATGGACTGTTTTCTCACAATCATTAAGACAAGCAAACAATCTCCAATTCCAGTGAACAAGATGTCAAATTAAATCTTAAGGAGTGAACTAAATTCAGAAACAAACCTCGTATCATTTGGAGTTCGGGTTCAATAGTTATAGCCAAAACAGTGAGACTACACAAAACTGTCCAGATTTGCACACATTTCAATACTTATCGTTTTTGAGGGCCTTAGGGTCAGATTTAGCTTTAGTCCATTTCTGAAAAAAAAATGTCCAGACCTAAAAAATCTAGCAGCACACCTAATTTCATACATTTTGGATATCATTTACTAAGTAAAAACTTGTTCGTTCTACAAGGTCAGTGAATCTGCCAAAACCTGCTTCATTTTTTCATACTTTCCAGATTTGGACACATTTTGATATTTTGCCATTTTGAGGACTTTAGAGTCAAAAATAGCTTTGGTCTATTTCTGTGAAAAATGTTCCGAACTGGCAAAAATAGTTACCTACCAATTTTAACAAATTTTAAACATCATTTACCTAGCCAAAATCACCTCGCACCAACAAGACAGAAGGCTGTCACTTACACGATTTCATCTATCATCACATTCTAGCCAAAAATCTTGCCATGCATGTTTATAAAAGCTCATGAACACACATATATCTCAAGTACAGAAGTAAAAATAGACATTTAAGGGCATGCATGTGGTTTTTTTGAAAGATTTTCAAGAAGTTTTAGCCCTCACCTTAGCAAAACAACAAGAAGATGCACAAGACTCTTGATGGTTGCACAAGATTGACTCTTTTCCTTGCTTAGCCGAGACACCACTCAATTTTCTCTAATTTCCTAGCTTAGTAACCAAGTTCTTAGTAGGTGCATGTGGTTAGAACAAGTAGAAAAGAAATGGAAGCTAGCAAACTCACTTAAGCCGAAATGGAGGTGCTAAAGGCTTGCATGTGCATTTCTTTGCTCCTAACTTTGTTTGGTCGAGCTCCTATGTAGCTTGGAAGTCTTGAAGAGCCTTAGGATGAAGAAATTAGCTATGGAGTCTACAATATTCAGCTAGGGCCGAGAGAGAGAGAGAGAAGAATGAGAGGGAGAGAGAGAAATGTGAGAAAGAAAGAAAGAATGATGGAAAAAAAATAAAAGCTTTGCAAAGTTTGAAGCATATGTCAGCCTTGAGATGTAAATTTCAGATTTGTGTCTTCAAGAAGCACAATTTGAATCATCCTAGCATGGGCATATGCATGTGTCGAGATTTTGGGTGCATTGGGTAGGGTTTTGGGTTATTTTTTATTGCTTTGAGTCATAGATTGTCATAGGATGTCTAGATTAAATTTTGAATTATGCAAGCAAGCACAAATGCACACAAAGTGGTCGGCCAAGGCATTGCAAGAATCTGAATTTTTGTCTTGGTTAAGCAATAATTAATTGTGTGTTTGGGATATGCAAAGAATAAAGAATAAATAATAAATAATGTCTAGCTTTTTGTGAGATTTTATCTTCTAGTGCATTGACTTAGCATTTTAATATTAGTTAGTGGAGTTTGTAAGATTAATTGATGATCTAGTGCTTCGTGTAAGATGCTTTCTTGATTAACGTATGGGCACGCTTTCCTAGGTTTAGGGCACGCACTATGAGGTAAGGCACGAACTACGAGAAGAATGCACGTTTTCCAAGTAAATGCACGCAACCCTAAATAAATGTGCGTAATTCAATGCAAAGCACACAAAACGAAACACAATTCTTAAACCTAGGTCAAGGCACGCAAATCTAGGTTAGGGCACACGAAATGAGGTATCGCACGCAAATCGAGGTCGGGCCTCACAACTGCGGCTATTTTTGGAGCCCAAAATCGAACATTTTCATTATTTTCGAGACACTTTTCTTCTTTTGTGCCGTTTTTCCATCCCGGATCGTACGTCGTGAGTTGCGAAAAAGACGACAACCTAATCCATCACATTTCTATTACCGAATCCAATGACACCTTGGGTAAGACAACTTCGCTTCATGTAGAGGATGGGCCCGCAAACCGAGGGCGTGGGGCTTGTGACCAGGTATCCGTCATTCCAGTGCCCATAACTTTTGATCCGTAAGGAGTTACGCGGCGCGCAGCATACCGTTATAAAGCTCTCCAAGAGCTCTACGATGGTGGCAGCAATGCTGCTTGGCAGCGCCCATTTTCGGAGCACAAAATTGAAAGTTTTCATCTATTTCGGGATACTTTTCTTCTTTTATGCTAATTTTTCATCCTAGTTCGTACGTCGTGAGCCACGAAAAGGACGATAACCTAATCCATCACATAGAGGATGGGCCCGCAAACCTAGGGCGTGGTGCTTGGGACCAGGTCTTCGTCGCTCCGATGCCTATAAGTTTTGATTCATAAGGAGTTACGTCGTGCACAGCATATCGTTGGAAAGATCTATGAGAGCTCTATGATGAGAACAGCAAGCCTGCTCAACTGCACCCGTTTTTGAAGCCCAAAATCAAACATTTTCATCAGTTTCGAGACACTTTTTTTCTTTTGTGCGATTTTTTCATCCCGGATCGTATTTCATGAGCCGCAAAAAATACGACACCCTAATCCATCACATTTCTATTACCGAATCCCACGGCACCTTGGGCAAGACAACTTCGCTTCACGTAGAGGCTGGTCTCGCAAACCGAGGGCATGGGGCTTGGGACCAAGTCTCCGTCGCTCTAGTGCCCATAACTTTTGATCCGTAAGGAGTTATGCGGTGCACATCATATCGTTGGAAAGCTCTCCGAGAGCTCTACGAGGATGACAACAAGCATGCTCAGTTGCGATTATTTTTGGACCCCAAAATCAAACATTTTCATCAATTTCGAGACACTTTTGTTCTTTTGAGCTATTTTTTCATCTCGAATCGTACGTCATGAGCCGTGAAAAAGACGACAACCTAATCCATCACATTTATATTACCGAATCCTACGACAGCTTGGGCAAGATAACTTCACTTCACGTAGAGGTTGGGCCTGCAAACCGAGGCCGTGGCACTTAGGACCAGGTCTCCGTCGCTCCGGTGCCCATAACTTTTGATTCGTATGGAGTTACGCGGTGTACAACATATCATTGGAAAGATCTCCGAGAGCTCTACGATGAGGACAGCAAGCATGCTCAGATGTATCTATTTTCGGAGCCCAAAATAGAACATTTTCATTAGTTTTGAGACACTTTTCTTCTTTTGTGCTGTTTTTTATCCCGGATCGTACGTCGTGAGTAGCAAAAAGTACGACAACCTAATCCATCACATTTCTATTACCGAATCCCACGGCACCTTGGGCAAGACAACTTCGCTTCACGTAGAGGCTGGGCCCACAAACTGAGGGCGTGGTGCTTGGGACCAGGTCTCCGTCGCTCTGGTGCCCATAACTTTTGATTCGTAAGGCGTTACGCGATGCACATAATACCATTGGAAAGATCTCTGAGAGCTCTACGATGACGACAACAAACCTACCCAACTGCACCTATTTGCCACAATGAAAGGTTGTAACCTTGTATACAATGCACATTTATGCCATTTAACATTTTGCATTTGGAGGTCAACAAAGTAGGTTGCCTCCGAGCAAGTATATGATCACATTTTTGACATATTGGCACATAAGGCATTGCAAGAACATATAATCATTTCATATATCAATTTGATCATATACCCTTAATCCTATGACTCAACTCTCTAAAAAAGTCTAGCCCCCAAGCGAGAGAGGGAATTGAACAATGGTAGTCACGGTTGCACCGGCAAGCCCGATGCCGCCCAGTGTGCGTGAACGCTACCACGCCAGAATAAAAGGTTGCAACCTTGTATGCAATGCACATTTATGACATTTAATATATCACATTTGGAGGACAACAAATTAGGTTACCTCCGAGCAACCATAAGATTGCACATTGACAAGTAAACATGCGAGGCACGATATGATAGGTAATTTCACTTATAAGCACATGGAGTTATATGAATATTAAACGGGCAACCATGTAACACATGTAAATCAAGTCATATAACTCATTTCGAAGTTCACATAATCAAATAATAAGATTATTCAACATGCAGCGACATCTACGTGGGACCGGGTACAAGAAAGGCCTACTTGTCAACATGTAATCATCGAAATCACATTTAGGGCTACAAGGGCAACTACGGGCAGCCTACTAATCACATAATTAAACACGATATCCATAGGATCAACACTTAGCCAGTTTTTTTTCCTATTCATTAGGGTTTCATTTCATGCTCACCCGTGCGATTAAGCCCTAAGTCATCTCGTAATTAAGCTCAAGCCATGCATTGATTAATTCAAACACCCTCAAGCATTCAAAACAGTCTACATAACATCCAAATGCCACAATCCCAAGCATTTAATTCAACAAGAGAAGCTACAATAATTTTTCTAAGCATATCACTAGATGAAAACCTCACTGCAATGGTCTATTTTCTCACAATCATTGAGACAAGCAAACAATCTCCAATTCTAGTGAAAAAAATGTCAAATTAAATCTCAAGGAGTGAAATAAATTCAGAAACAAACCTCGTATCATTTGGAGTTTGGGTTCAAGAGTTATAGCCAAAACCGTGAGACTACGCAAAACTGTCCAGATTTGTACACATTTCAATACGTGTCGTTTTTGAGGGCCTTAGGGTCAGATTTAGCAACACACCAAATTTCATGCATTTTGGATATCATTTACTAATTCAACACTGATTTGTTCTACAAGGACAGTGAATCTGCCAAAACCTGCTTCATTTTCTCAGATTTTCCAGATTTGGACACATTTTGATATTTTGCCATTTTGAGAACCTTAGAGTCAAAATGTGCTTTGGCCTATTTCTACGAAAAATTCTCAGAACTGGCAAAAATAGTCACCTACCAATTTTCATGCATTTTCAACATCATTTATCTGGTAAAAATCACCTCGCACCAACAAGACAGAAGACTGTCCCATACGCGATTTCATCTATCATCACATTCTAGCCAAATATCTTTCCATGCATGTTTACAAAAGCTCATGAACACACATATATCACAAGTACAGAAGTAAAAATAGACATTTAAAGGCATGCATGTGGTTTTTGAAAGCTTTTCAAGAAGTTTTAGCCCTCACCTTAGCAAGACAACAAAGAAGATGCACAAACTCTTGATGAAGCACAATGTCAACCCTTTTTCCTTGGTTAGCCAAGAGACCACTTGATTTTCTCTAATTTCCTAGCTTAGTAACCATGTTCTTAGTATGTTCAAGTGGCTAGAACAAAAAGAAAATGAAATGGAAGCTAACAAACTCACCTAAGCCGAAATGAATGTGTTATGACCTTGCATGTGAGTTTCTTGCAATCTAGCTTGCTTAGTCGAGCTCCCTAGTTTCTTGCATGTCTTGATGACCCATTGAGTGATGAACTTAAGCTATGGAGAGTAGAATTTCGGCTAGGGCCGAGATAGAGAGAGAAGAATGAGAGAGTGAGAGAAAAATGAGAGAAAGAAGGAAAGAATGAAAGAAAAATGAAAAGCTTGATGGGTTGATGCTTGTGTCGGCCTAGGGCCTTGAAATTTCAGATTTTTGTGTCTTCAAGGAGCATAATTTGAATCATCCTAGCATGGGCAAGTGAATGGTCGAGAATATGGAGCTTTGGTTTCATTTTTTTATGCATTTTTTGAAGTGATTTGTCATGAGCTTGTCATAGGATGTCTAGATTTAATTTTTGAAATTGCAATGCATGCACAAATGCAAGAGGTGGTCGGCCAAGGCTTGCAAAATGCTGAATCTTTGTCATCTTTTGAGCATTATTTAATTGTGTTTGGGATATGCAAAGAATAAAGAATAAAGAATAAGAATGTCTAGCTTTTTGTGAGATTTTGTCTTCTAGTGAGTTGAATTAGCATTTTAATATTAGTTAGTGGAGTTTATAGGATTAATTAATGATCTAGTGCTTCGTGTAAGATGCTTTCTTGATTAGTGTGCGGGCATGCTTTCCTAGGTTTAGGGCACGCACTACGAGGTAGGGCACGAACTACGAGACAAATGCACATTTTCCAAGTAAATGCACGCAATCCTAAATGTATGCACGTAATTCAATGCAAGGCACACAAAACGAAACACGACTCTTAAACCTAGGTCAAGGCACGCAAATCTAGATTAAGGCACACAAAATGAGGTATCGCACGCAAATCGAGGTCGGGCCTCACATCCTCCCCTCCTTAAAAGAATTTCATCCTGAAATTCAATATTACCTTTGAAATAAAGCTGGATATTGTTGCTCCATCTGGTCTCGCCTTTCCCACGTTGCTTCTTCAACTCCATGATGATCCCACAACACTTTCACCATCGGTATAGATTTGTTGCGCAACTCCCGATCTTGCTGATCTAGGATCCGAATGGGCTTCTCTTCATAAGACAAGTTCTCCCGAAGCTGCAATGGCTCTGGCTCCAAGATATGCAATGGATCAGGATGATACTTCCGTAGCATTGAAACATGAAAGACATCGTGAATATTGGAGAGGTTTTGGGGTAGTGCCAGGCGATACGCCAATTTGCCAACCTTCTCAATTATCTCAACTGGTCCTACAAACCTCGGCTCAACTTTCCACCCTTGCCGTGTTTAATCAGTCCCCTCCGGGGTGATATCTTCAAGAACACCTTGTCGCCGACCTCAAACTCTAGGCTCCATCTTCGTCGGTCTGCATAACTTTTCTGCCTACTCTGGGCGGTAAGCATCCGTTTTCGGATGAGGTGGATATTATCAACAGTCTTCATAAGTTCAGGTAGAAGGGTCGGGTCAAAAGTCTTCGTCTCACCAACTTCATCCCAGTAAATTGGGGATCAACACTTACGTTCATACAATGCCTCAAATGGGGCCATCCCGATAGTGGCCTGATAACTATTATTATAAGCGAACTCCGCTAGAGACAGATATTTCTCCCAACCTTTCCCGAAGTCTAAAACACACGCCCTCAGCATATCCTCCAGAATCTGAATAGTTCTCTCAGATTGTCCATCAGTCTGAGGGTGATAAGCCGTGCTGAAACTCAACTTCGTTCCCAAAGCTTCTTGCAATCTCTTCCAAAATCGGGAAGTAAAACGAGGATCCCTATCTGTTACAATACTCACAGGCATCCCATGCAACCTTACAATATCCGCCACATACATATCTCCCACTTTCTCAGGACTATCCTCTTTGTTCATCGGTAAAAAGTGCACTGACTTAGTCAATTTATCCACTATGACCCAAACGGCGTCATGACCCTTTTGTGACCTGGGCAGGTCCATAACAAAGTCCATAGTTATATGTTCCCATTTCCATTGAGGGATTTCTAACTGCTGAAGTAAATCTGCTGGTCGTTGATGTTCCGCTTTGACTCTCTGGCAAGTCAAACACCGTGCCACAAACTCCGCAATCTCTCTCTTCATGTTATTCCACCAATAGTGTTGCTTCAAATCCTGGTACATCTTTGTTCCGCCGGGGTGAATAGTGTATCTTGAGTTATAGGCTTCTTCAAGAATCTTCTTTTTCAACTCTGGCTCATTAGGAACAAAGATCCGATTCCTAAATCTCCAAATACCATCATCATGAAACTTGAAATCTGTGTTGCTCTCTTTAATCTTCTGAAACTGTTGGTCCTTCTGTTGAGCCTTTCGTAATTCAGACAACAAGGTCGATTGAACTTGTATAGTGGCAAAAAGTAACCCTTTTGAGTCAATTGTGGTTTCCACAAGAATGCTTCCTCTAACAACTCCTGCACCTTGACTTCCAGTTTTGCCATGCTCGCTTTCCGACTTAAGGCATCTGCAACTACATTTGCTTTACCAGGCACATAATTGATTGTGCAGTTATAATCATCCAAAAGCTCCATCTACCGTCTTTGCCTCATATTCAACTCTTTTTGTGAGAACAAGTATTTCAAGCTCTTGTGATCAGTGAACACCTCGAACTTGTTACCCCACAGAAAGTGCCTCCATTTCTTGAGTGCAAACACAATAGCCGCTAACTCCAAATCATGCATCGGGTAATTCAATTCAAACGGCTTCGGTTTCCTAGAAGCATACACAATCACTCTACCATTTTGCATCAACACACAACCCAGTCCTTCCTTCGAAGCATCGCTATAGATTACAAAACCTTGACTCCCTTCAGGCAATGCAAGAACGGGTTCGGTAGTCAATCTTTTCTTCAATTATTGGAAGCTGTTCTCACACTTGTCATCCCGTACAAACTTTGTTTTCTTTTGAGTAAGCTTTGTAAGCGGTCCTGCGATCTTTGAGAAATCCTTCACGAACCTCCGATAATAGCCGGCTAGACCAAGAAAACTCCGAACCTCTGTAACATTTTCCGGCTTCTTCCAAGACATCACCGCTTCTATCTTTGCTGGATCCACAGCTATTCCCTCTTGGGATATGATGTACCCCAAAAATGCAATTTGCTGCAACCAAAATTCACATTTGCTAAACTTTGCATACAATTGATACTCCCGACGTTTCTGCAATACCAATCACAGATGTTGTTCATGCTCAGCATCGGATTTCGAGTATACCAAAATATCATCAATGAAGATCACCACAAATCGATCCAAGTAGGGTTGAAACACCCTATGTATCAAGTCCATAAAAGCTTCAGGGGCATTAGTTAGTCCAAATGGCATCACCACATATTCATAATGCCCATATCTCGTCCTGAAAGCCGTTTTAGGCACATCCTCCTTTTTGATCCGCAACTGATAGTACTCTTGCCTCAAGTCGAGCTTCGAATACACTTTGGCTCCCTGAAGTTGATCAAACAACTCATCGATCAGTGGAAGTGGATATTTATTCTCGACAGTCACTTGGTTCAATCCTCAGTAATCGATGCATAGCCTCAATGTTCCGTCTTTCTTCTTTACAAATAGGACTGGCACACCCCACGGAGAAGAACTTGGTTGAACAAACCCCTTCTTCAATAATCCTTGCAATTGGTCCTTCAATTCTTGTAGCTCGGCCGGTGTCATACGATAGGGAGCTTTAGATATCGGCTGGGTGCCAGGCAATAATTCTATAATGAACTCGATCTCCCGATTTGGGGGTAAACCGGGCAACTCTTCTGGAAACACATCCGCATAATCTTTAATCACTGGCATCTCCTCCAACTTAGCTTTGTCCGACGGCTTGTTGATGAGGTAAGCTAAGTATCCACTACATCCTTTTCTTAAGGACTTCACTGCTTTCGTAGATGAAATGATGGAACTCCCGGTGAAGTCTCTTCGACCCATTACCTCCAGTATTGGTTGACCAGGTATCTGGAACATTATAATCTTCGTCCGACAATCTAGTTGGGCATGATGCTTTGCCAACTAGTCTATCCCTAAGATGATTTCATAGTCTCGAAAAGGTAATACAATAAGATTGGCTGAGAATTCCCTATCTTTAATTTGGACTTTACATGCTTTACAAGCTGAGCTAATAACAAGTTTAGAACCTATCGGAGTACCAACTTCTACTTTGTAAGGAAAACCCTACTTGTCACAGTAAGAGTAGTTGATAGACTGAGTAGCAGGTGAACTACCTGCGGATCCACGAGTAGAAGAGGCTGATAGTGCTTTAGTCGGGCCACGGTTATTAGCTGGTCTGTTCTGGCTCTGGCCCTAACTACGACTCTGGCTCTGAAATTTCCTCTGTTGACCTGAAGGCTGATATGGTTTCTTGTTCGGTGGCTTGAATCGGCTCTATCAAGTTTCCTCTTCTCAACTCGAGAAGCAGCAGCAAGGAGAGCAGAATAGGCATCGAAGTCATGCGAAGCCAACTGGTCCTGAATTTATGGTCTCAACCCATTCGTAAATTTCCACATCTTTGCCTCAGGGGTACTGACCATGTATTGAGCATAACGGGACAGTCGGTCAAAACGAGCCTCGTATTGGGCCACCGTCATGTTACCCTAGTTCACGTGCATGAATTCCTCAATCCGCCTCTGCCTAGAAACTGCAGGTACATATTTCTCCTTGAAAGCCTTAACGAAATTACCCTACAAGCGAGGTGTATGATCAGTTTCCCAAAGTACCTCCACAGTGTGCCACCAATGCTCAGCATCCCTGTGCAACAGAAACACAGCAAACTCCACCTTTTCTTCATCAGTATAGTCAAGTGGTCTGAAAATCCTCTCGATCTCAGACAGCCAAGCCTCTGCTTTCTCGTCATCAGCTTCCCCGTGGAATTTGGACGGGCGAAAGTCAAGGAACTCCCTCATTCTGTTATGTCTCCCATGGTTACCATCATTCCTGTTGTTATTGTTGTTTGCTTCACGTGCATCTTGACGTTCCATTACTCGTGACATGTGATCCATGGCATTCGCCATCATATTAAACATAGCCATGCCGGGATTAGTTTGATAGGCATCTCCGGTCTCTTGGGGCTCATCGCTCCTATTAGTAGTGTGGGTACTAGGGCCAGCCATCTATAGGCACAGATTACGATGCACAATTTATTGAAATACGACAAGACAAGAATTTAATGCATAAGATATGCAACATAATATAGATACACAATTCTAGAAACAATTAAGACATGTTAATCACATAAGCACATAGAACATAGAAGACACAATTAACATTATCACACAATAACATATAGACAAATCATCCTAATTACCTTAGGGCTTCTACCCATGGTCCGAGAGTTAAACCCAGCTTAAGCAATCTAAGCTCTGGTACCATTCTTCTATAAGGTGTCACGCCCTAACCCGACCTATAAAGGTTAGACTAGGGTGTGATCTAATCATTCAAGTCATATCACGAACTTAATTGTTCAAGAGGGTTTAACACTTAACGTTTTAGCCTAAACTCCGTAATTTTCCAGAAAACTGGCAGCATAACGGCTGTAATTGGGCTCTTTTGTTTGACCTAATTCTCAAAACGCCTCAAAATTTCCAATCTCAATTTCATTTCCAACAAAGATTACTATTTATCATCAATTGAAACGCCTACTAGTTGTCTCGAAGTCTCGTTTGATTAATAATCTAGCATGATACTATGTCTCGTTTGTTTGTTAATCCTTGTTACAAACGTACCTGTTGATCTTAGCTTATCAATGAGTACCTGCTTAAGATTGGATGGGTTCATTTTACTTAATCCTTACCTGATACTTCATAATCCTATGATAGATACTAGCCAATAACGATAGCAAAACGACCACAGTAGTATCTGTAACACCCCGATCCCTCTCGAGATCGGGAGTTCTATCAATCGATCTAATCACAACCCAAACCAAACCCGAGCATAATTTTCAGGGAAAACGGACGGAGTCTCCCATGTTTCTAGGCGAAATGTAAAACCTGCGATAGCATATAAGTGGACCAATAACATGTCCAAACATTTTAAACCACCTCAAGGCCATCCGAGCCTCGGTTCACAACAATTTACACTTAGCAAGTATACATACATTTCCAATTTAAAAGCTAACCTATCTCTTTTCATTTTTTGACAAGTACATTCAAACTAGACAGTTAAACCATACTAAGCTACTGCATAAAATAAACTATCATGCCATTCTAACTCTTTTCCTTTGGACATTACAAACATGCATTGAAGTTAAGCTATGCTAACTGATTACATAAACTAGCTTATCAATTCACCTCAGCTACTTAACTAAATTTAAATTACATTTCTTTTGACAATAAATACAAACAACATATGAACATACATCTTTACAAACTTCGACACTCAAGCCACATAGGCACGCAAGACAACTCTTCAGGCAACGAACTTTCACGAAATCATGAACTTTCTAGCTAACATGACATTTCCTGAAATGTGGTGGTGAGGAGTGAGTATACACAACACGTATACTCAGTGAGGGCGAGACAGATATCGAGGTGGAGAGAAAGAAAGTCGTGCAATGCAAATAGGCACAATTAAGCAATAAAGTCAATAAGAAAGCATTCAATACAAACGACAATATAATAAACATTCAAGAAACCATTAACACAACCATTCAAAGCTATACCACACTCTAAAGGCTATGGTTCACTCTTACGAGCAATATACCATTTCACAAGCGATACATCAATCTCGAGCTTGATGTTGACAACGATGACAATAAGCGTGCAACCACCTTATAACACCAGTTTGGAATACCCTGGAAGTATCCATCAATTCTACGACCCAAATCTCCCTAAGAGGCAACCCAAGCGAGAAGAGGGAATAGCCACGGAGCTAGAGCAACCAACACTGGCAACCCGAGGCTACCCAGAGAAGCTCATCACTCACTGGACACTATGCAATGCAGGACTCGATACAAGGCAATAAACGAGCGATAGCACAACAATACAAACTAGTGACAACAAACGAGATAACAAGCAATCACAAGCAATACTAGTATTCAACTAACTTTTCAAGCATAACAAGCAATAATAAGCAACAATAACACCAATTAAACAAGTAACAGCAGTTCAAACACGAAAACAACAAATATCACTATTCAATCCCCAACTTCCAAAGACAATTACGAGCAAACGAGCTACGGGATTAGGAAACCGATTTCACTACATTCACTTAGGCACTACAAGGCACGTTTCTATGTCACTAAACTTCACTTTCTCACCCGAGGCCTGAAAGTCCACCTACTGCGTTTGAACTACAACTATGCTAACCGGTCACTCAATCGACGCCACAACAGCGCCAAAAGTGCTTCCATGCCCTCAATTGCAAAACCCCTAACTCAATTCGAGCACGGTCAACTTTTGGTCAAACGGCTCCTTTACGTTTCTTTGTCTAATTTCCAATTTTAACAAAGGCCGATCTGTTTTTATTTCACATTTTAGCTTTCTATCATTAATGACACATATCCAAATCAATCAATCGCAATTCGGATCGAAATCCGAAATTCTAGGATTTACTATTCATAATTCACTATTCATTTTTTTTCCAATTTCAAATACGCAGTTTCAA